>CASBRY010000010.1:0-1344452 GCA_949129085.1 Zygosaccharomyces pseudobailii
TTACAACCTCACCTGACGAAACTACTCCTACTTGGCCTTGTATCCTTCTTCTCTGATATCATGCATTGTCCTGTCCCATTGTTCGCTAACAATCTAACCTTTTGAGCACAGTGTTCACTCACCAAAGTCCAGTCTTCGTCCATTGCAATATCCACACACAATTAATAGTTAATTCCTTCATCACAATCACCACTACCTCCAATCCTTCTGATCATACACCTTGACATTGAAACTCCTCATGGATATCGCGCCTAACTTCTTCTCATCCCAAATAACCCTTCCTACACAAGAGGAGCATATGCCAGTTATCAATCACCAATATCATCACAATCCAATGTAAAACAACCCTATGTTAGGTGTTTGTCGTAAACTCTCCCCTTAGACAGCTCACGATCCGTCATACATCCCTCTCATCATGTAAATTCTTCCTGCCCTTGTTTCAGCACATCAAACTATGAACGATCTTCGTCTACCCTCTGTCTCCCTCTGTCTCCCTCTCCTTCGCCTCAGCCCTACCTAGCCCTCACTCCTGTTTCGGCGTAACTATATATAGCGTGTCGGAGAAAAAATCTTTACCGAAAATATTTCCAATAACTTGTCTGAGGAACCACCTCGAAAACGGTAAAATGTATTACCCTGTCTAATAAGAATAAAATACTGATCTAACAAAAACCGTATCATGTTACTTCCACCGTGCAATACCGCACTATAGAAAAAATATCTTGACGCTAGATCTTCCTACGAGCTTGTCTAACATCTCCCAGCACGCAATAAAGTGACATATATATACCCACACCACCCACACCCCACCCACACACCACCCACACCCCACCCACACCCACACCCCACCCACACCCCACCCACACCCCACACCCCACCCACACCCCACCCACACCCCACCCACACCCACACCCACACCCCACCCACACCACACTTCCTCCTAACACTACCTCTTCTGGGCATTCCTTCCCTACACACAAATACTCATAATACAACTCCGGTCTCCTCTACTTTCATTACCCGGCCTTCACTCCACCCTTCTCTATCTTATCTCTCTTATCTCTCGCTCTCTTATCTCTCTCTTAGCCTTATCAAATTTCCCAATCCAGCTCACCCTGACAGTATTATACCGCCTCTCTTAAAACTAACCCAACCACTCCTCTGTCAAACTTTCCCTCCTTCAACTCATATTAAAACACACAATCACCACCCACATCCCATTCTCATCAGTATTACTAAACTAAAAGAAAACATATATATATACTTATATATATACGTATACGTATACGTATATATACTTCAACCACCACTGCTCAAATCTTCTCCAACCACCTATACTCATCTACCATTCTTCATTGATCCAAATGCATTTTTAAATTCCATTCCTTTAACGACCACCAATCTCTCTCTCATAACTTTTTGCCATCTTAATTCCGACCCGCTCATACATCCTTTCCAATCTAATCCTTACTCTAGTCCTACCACCCTCTGTTTCCGCCCTCCGCCTCCGAGTCCGCTTCGAAAAACAAAATTTACAGAATCCGAATCCGGCCCTTTTCTGACCACCCTCTGCCCTACCTAGCCCTACCTAGCCCTACCTAGCTCTACTCCCCATTACCCGGCTCCAATCCAAATTGAAAAATCACTATTCCATCCTGAAGCCCTACTTTCCTTCGCCTCAGCCCTACCTAGCCCTCACTCCTGTTTCGGCGTAACTATATATAGCGTGTCGGAGAAAAAATCTTTACCGAAAATATTTCCAATAACTTGTCTGAGGAACCACCTCGAAAACGGTAAAATGTATTACCCTGTCTAATAAGAATAAAATACTGATCTAACAAAAACCGTATCATGTTACTTCCACCGTGCAATACCGCACTATAGAAAAAATATCTTGACGCTAGATCTTCCTACGAGCTTGTCTAACATCTCCCAGCACGCAATAAAGTGACATATATATGCACACTTCTACCCAGAAAACACGTGCATTACCCGACCTTGTGCCCACTTCCTTTTCTCCTCCTCTCATTACATTTCCTAATCCGGACACTCTTCTTCGGTTACCCGGCTTAGGCCCATCCTGACTTGACACCAGTCCCCTACCTATACACCCCACCATCCAATCACATCATATCATACTACTCTCTCCATCTACACTTCTTGAACAATAAACCGCACTCCCCGTTGCTTAACTGCTTGACTCTCCGCTGTTCTGCCCTTCCACCTCATTGTCCAACCACAACATATTACATTCCACAAATCAACAACCCCCATTCGTTAATTCTCTTTATGGTATTATAAAAAAAACAATTTCGATTAACTAAGTACATATACATATACTATTATTACCCCCCCAGCAATCCCCACCACTTTCTCTGTATCATTATTGATGAAAAATAAAAAACTAATTTGTACTTATAATCCTTCATTCTCTCACCCCTCAACACCATCCTCCCTCTGTTTTGCTTCCTCTAGCAATTTGCTGAATTGTCTACCCCCGAAATTGCATACTCGTTGGCTTGCAATACAAATACATATATTCTTGTTAGTAGCTACTTTTCCTTGCCGTTTCTTGCTTGCCTTTTCTTCCTTGCATCTACAGAACATGACCCGCTTTGGCTCTACTACTCTTACCCGGATTCCTCCGAAACCGATTACTTTGATCATTACCTTGACCGTTCAACGCCCTACCATCATCACAATTACATAGTCCTCCCTGCCCCGGTTCAATTGGTTAGTTTGGTATCATGCCTCGAATAAACTCCCATACGTACCCTGATTCTCCAACCTAAGCTCCACTACATCGTGTCCAACTCTTCAAGTACACCACTCACAACAATATCCTCAACCTGCTGTTCCTCTGATCACCTCACCTAGTCATATTTATTTCAGAATATTCACTTTGGTTTTGTTCGCCGCCATCATCTGTACACACCATAAATCTTTACACCCTTTCCCCCAGTATTATTCTTTTGTCTCACTAAAAACCATCCACCTGCCGTCCGTGCCAATTTCTACAGCACAAAGTCTTTGAAGCTGAATCTATTCTCATACAGTTGACTTGCAACTTCCACTCCTTCGGTAACCTGTTACTGTCAATATATTATCTTTTTCCATACATACTCCTACATTCACCCACTCCCACCCACTATCCATCAACAAATTTCAAATGTCGTTTCTTTTTCTTTTGCCCTTTCCGAATTTTCCACTACTGATGAAAAACATTTATCTTGGAAGGTGTATGGAAAGATCAACCGACAATGGCGAGATACACTGGTTATTTGTCGTTTAATCTGGGCCGGGTAAGAAATCCTCGCCCGTAACTATTACCGTCGTGTTTTTTTGCAACAAAACGCAACCACTCTGAAAATGACATGCAGGTTTGAGAACGTGGGAGCATACCCGAGGAGAATGTATTAGATTCCATAATCTTATAGATCAAGGTAGCTCCACGCGAGCCTCTTAGTGTGAAAACCTATTCTGGGTGATAATTGTTGTGAGCTTCACCCAGTGGAGCCAACTCCGCTTGCAACTCAACAGCATTTTCAAGTATCTCATGTCTTTTCGTGGGGTTTTTGCAAACTGAACGAAAGAATAGTACTTAACATTAAATATACTGTTCGGCTCTGAATTCGACTTTGTATGATCCACGCTTGGCATGCTCTCTTGAGTTGCGTTATCGTATGTAACCACAACAATTTTAGCATACTGCAGCCGTGTAGAAGTAAACCTGTGTAGTTAGTTTTTGCTTTTCAGTGATATCTGGCTGTTCTCAAAAAGACCAGCACCACAAGTACGCATGATTTTCGTCAAATTATTACAAACCTAGTCTGCTTTGTATTTCGTCCACTTGGCTCAATACCGCTGCTTTTGCTGTTCCGCCTATTGCAGAACGTTTTTCAATGCTTGCCTCGAAATCGTAAACGCTAAAGACGTCCTCATCAAACCTTGAATCAATGTTTTGAAGCTCTTCGAGCGATAAGCAACCGATCCCCGGTAGTTGTTTTTTTTCAGCAGCCTTATCAACTCTTCCAGAGATGTTGTGACACTCACGGAAGGGAACTCCCTTCCTAACGAGGTAATCTGTCAGGTCTGTGGCAAGCATGTCCATTGATAAAGCCGATCTCATATTCTGCTGATTGACGTGCAAGCTGGCCACAATGCCTGCAAAAATCTGTAAAGAGTCCTGCACAGTGCAAAGCGTGTCGAACAATGGTCTCTTGTCTTCCACTAAATCTTTGTTATAGGTCGAAGGGGTCCCCTTGTATGACATCATGAAACCAGCCATGTTTCCAAACACTCGGCCACTCTTACCTCTAACCAGTTCTAGGCTATCGGGGTTTTTTTTCTGTGGCATCAGGCTGGAGCCGGTCGAATAAGCATCCGAAAGAGTAATAAATCCAAATTCTGCTGTGGAGTACAGTATCAAATCCTCGGCCATTTTGGAAAGGTGGAGGCATACAGTCGTGCCCCAAAAAAGGATCCGTCACAAAGTCACGCCCCCCAACCGCCATCAAAGAGTTTCCAATAACGCCAGAAAATCCTAAATTATCCACCAAGTACTGCCTGTCGATTCCATACGGATGGCCTGCCAACGCTCCACTCCCTAGCGGACACCTGTTAGTGAGTTTGATGACTAGATCGAGACGTTCTAAATCATCCTGCAACTGAGTCGCATAAGAGCTCAATTTATGAGACCATCTGATTGGCTGTGCGCGTTGCAAGTGTGTGTAGCCGGGCATGATCACATCGATCTCGTTTCTTGCGTGCATTAGTATTATGTTAATTAAAGTCAATAATTTACCACGGGCTTTGCCAAGATGCTTACGTACGTAAAGCCTCATATCTGTAGAGACCTGATCATTACGCGACCTGCCAGTATGAACCTTTCCCGCAATGTTCCTATTGATAACTTCTCCCAAACGCCTCTCGTTAGCTATGTGGATATCCTCGTCTCCTGGTTTCTCGAGGAACGTACCCTTTTCCCATTCTTGCGCAATGATATTTAGCCCACGCTGAATTTCGGATAACTCATCCGAGGTTTTTCCTATTTTTTTAAGCGCCTTTGTATAAACTCGTGTATCCTCGATGTCCTCGGCGTACATCACCTTTCCAACAGAGAGAGCACCGTTATAAACATTAGCAGATCTACACTTGCACTAAACCGACCACCCCAAGGCTTGCCATTTTCCGCTGCCATACTTGGTTTTTTTAAATTATTTTGTGAATTGATTGCTATCTATTTTGACCCTACCTTGGCGGGTCTTTCGCGATGTAATGAATGACTGGTCTTTATACAGCGATGAGCATTTTACATTGAGTTTGAATAATACCAATTTCGTATGGTGGTGATTAAGCGCTGCTTGACAATTGCTTCGATTAGTTCGCCAACTGTTGCGTTATACAAAAAGCCTGTATTAGGGCAACTCGCAGACAATTTCCGAAAAAGTAAGATGATAAACGGGTAGCTAGAACGAAATAAAACTGGCAACTCGCGATGACCGAATACGTAAATAGCCCCTTTCAACGACTCAAGATCCTCAAATCATAGGCCACCCTATAGGTCAGCCGCGCCAAGGAAAATTTCAGAGTCGAGCGGCAGAAAGATCACTGTCGATTGTTTTGACACAAATCTCTGGGGAGTAAGTCACATGTAGCAAAGTCTCATGAACTATATTAGAAGTTGGAGGAGGGCGGAGTAAAAAATGTATGGACTTGGGGAAATAAGAAAAAAGGTTGTAGTTTTTTAATAGAGTTCTTTTCTTTGTGCTATGTAGTACTTTGTGGTTCATCTGTTGTGACACTTTGATATTCTAAACAATCCTGGCTAAGCAGCACCATTTTGTGTCAAGCCTCGGCACAAATTCGATCAGTCAAGATTTCTTCTCACTGTAATCACTTAGATCTAAACGTAACAAGCTTTGCTAAAGCTCAACTTCTTGATCAACTCAACTGCTAACAATGTATTATGCTAGTATAACACATGACGTCTGCCCCAACGTAACGATTGCTTAACTTTTTTAGGTGAGAAAGAAGCCTCCCGCAATACAGAGATTTTTACAGTCTCAAATACATATGACCTTGCTTTTCTGCTATATGTGTAGTGTATCCGCTACAATTGGACTTTTCTCAGCATTAACTTTCTGTGGCAATGATACCTATACATATGTGTACCCGAGTTTCTCCGAAATCAGCACTGTAAACCTTCCCACAGTGATACTCTCCTCCACTAATGTAATAGTTTTGGTCCTGTTTTGAGCAAACTTTCTACGCAGTGAGATATTGGTTGCCAACTCCACCTTTCTCTTAGTTGTGGTGCGGCCATTTACATCACACATGGTAATGTTTTAAGATACTCATTACGTTATACGTTTGCGTTCATTGGTTCCTTCTCAATACCTAGATTTATATCAAGCTTTGACAATAGATTTAACTAAAACTTTTTACGGGCATACTAATCTGCCACGCTTGCTGAAATCATCCCGCCGAGCACAAAATATAAAACAACACACAAAAACCTCCTACACTCCTCCCCTCTCGAAATTCTTCTACTCTGTTGTAAACGCCTTGTCAATTCTTCTTTGATAGTACTTAACTATGTATACATGTCCTACTAATTACCTCCCATCACTGCTTAGCATTGATTGCAGCAGTCAACTTGGCCTGCGCGACCAAAGATGATGGTGCGTCCATGACCTCTAGCATGATTTCAACCATTCTGATCTTCGAGTTCTCGTTGAACTTGGCATCCGTCGTCAGCTTTTCCCACTCACCAACTGTTGCAACTCTGTGTGTCTCGTAGTCAGTAGCACCAAATGTTGGCAAAAGCTCTAGGTTCTTCCATGGCTGAATGTCATTGTACTGGGCCTTCTCACCGTGAATCAATCTTTCAATAGTGTAACCGTCGTTGTTCAACACAAACAGGTATGGCTTCAAACCCCATCTCACCATAGTTGAGATTTCCTGCACAGTTAATTGCAGTGAACCGTCACCAATGAATAGAACAACTCTTTTCTTGGGGTCGATCTCCTCGGCAGCAAAGGCGGCACCTAGGGTGGAACCGGTAGTGTAACCAATAGAACCCCACAAAACCTGCGAGATACCGTACGTGTGGTCGGGGAAGTGAGCCTGGTTGATACCAAATGCAGAAGTACCGGTCTCTGTGATCACAATGTCTCCCTCCTGGAGGAACTTACCAACCTGTCTCCACAGCCATTCCTGCTTCAATGGGGTAGACGCAGCAACCTCGGCGTTAGGAGCAGGTCCAGCTGGCACTGGACCTGGTGTGTATCCCTTGATGGCAGCTGGTACCTTCTTCAATAAGTCAGCCAACACGAACTTCATCTGCACACCTGGGAATGTAGCGTTTCTGATCTTCATGTGGTCAGAGTGAAACTCCACAATGTTCTTGGTCTTGTACGAGTAGGAGAAAGAACCGGTGTTGAAGTCAGACAATAGAGCACCTACTGATAGAATCAAATCGGCCGACTCAACGGCTTGTTTCACAGCTGGCGACGACAGCGTACCGACATAAACACCGCCAAATCTTGGGTTTTGCTCGTCGATGGAGCCCTTACCCATAGGAGTGACGAAAGATGGGAACTGAGTAATGTCAATCAACTTTCTTGTCTCAGCCTTGACATCGTGTCTTGAACAGCATGCATCAGCCAAGATGATGGGGTTCTTGGCATTCTTGATCAACTCCAAGACAGTGTCAACAACCTCGGCCTCGGCCTCTGGGTCGTTCTCCTTTAGTGTCAAGTCAATTGGAGTGTTCAATAGAGAAGCTGGCACCATCTGGTCAACAAGGTTGGCTGGAAGACCCAAGTACACAGGTCTCTGTGTGAGGTAAGTCACCTTAATGCAGCGGTCAATCTCGGCTGGTGCGGTTCTGATGTCCGTCAACCATGCTGTCGTCTCAGAAATGTTGGCAGACATTCTGTGAAACACAGTAAAGTCACCGTTGCCTAGAGTGTGGTGCAATAGCAACTGTTTGGCCTGAGAAGAAATTGATGGAACACCCACAATGTGCAGCACACCAACGTGCTCGGCGTAAGAACCAGCAATACCGTTCAAAGCAGATAATTCGCCGACACCGAACGTGGTGATGAGAGCAGCCATACCCTTGACTCTAGCGTAACCATCGGCGGCGTAAGCGGCATTCAATTCGTTGGCATTACCAGCCCATCTTAGGCCCTGTACTTCGTAGATCTTGTCTAGCAAAGACAAGTTGAAGTCACCTGGCACACCAAAGATTGTGTTGGTGTCAACCTGCTTTAATCTTTCGAACAAGTAGCGACCTAGAGTAATTTCAGACATTTTACTTATTAGTAGTGGCTTGGTGTATTTCGAGCAATTGATTTAATGTAATCAAGTCTCTATGATTTTATTATACCAGCAGAATAATACAAGTACCGATCCATACTAAGGTCCTCATATCTCTATTCTTATATATCACCTCTTATCTGCCTTCACTTCACCATATCTAAGAATCGAAGGCGGTGAAGTAACCGGAACGCGGCGAACGTTAATGCACCGTTAACACGCCACTCTGCGATGTGTACCTTCTAAATGCATATGCAGTTAGAGGACGGGGCGTCCACGCGCAATCCCAAATGGCGCATCGCGGGACAACAGCACGCAGAAGCGAAAATGTAACAAGTTTCCGCTATGCGCATATGCATTTAAAGGAAAAAAGCAGTTATATGCATATGCATTTAAAGGTAAACCGTTCCACAAGTTCCATTAAGTGCATATTCGGTTAGAGGAAATGGGTGGCATTGCCCTCAAGGTGTTGGCTGCTTTTCTCACTCTCGTGTTGGCCGATGTGCAGTCTGCCTATGTGAACAGCAATTTTAGAAAGAACTTCCACTGCTACAGACGAATTGACAAATACTGCTAACAAGACTGAGACACATGATTCTTCTCTGCACATACTCTTGCTCAGATCAGCGTACACAACTGCCAACAAGAACTGTTTTCGTGCGAGGATCTAGTCTGAGGACTAATTATCTTGCGTGAATGTGCTGTGCGTTGTGGCAGCTGCTTTGACGAGGTTAAACGTCAATGACCTTTAGTATTAATGTACTAAAGAGGTCACACAGTAAATGCTTAGGATTAAGGGCACTTGAATATTCTTCGTGGCGCATGTTGTGCGACTTCATCTTAGTCCAGTGTATTTTACATTTGGCTCAAAAGGAAAGCCAAAGCCTGCTGGTATTTGCAAGTACAAAATATGTGAAGTGACCTCAGCTCATCTCAGCAAATAACTTGAAAAAGTAGAAAAGGTTTGCCTTTGAGTCGGTTATTTCAATGATATTGTGGTCAAGGCCAAAACTATGATGTGGCAACGTCAAGGAATTCTAAACATGCTGGAGCGTTCTAAGCAAAATTAGAAGCAAGTTTGTGCATTGAAACGATCTAACCAGATTCCTAAGTTACGGACATCAAATACTCTTTTCCCTGCTAAACTTGCAAGGTTCCATAACCCTTAAAGCCATCTTTTTAGAGCTGCATATGAGACGAAAGTAGACAATGGTCTACCTATATAGGCATACCGGTCGAGCTTTTTAGTTGGATGGAAGCCAAAATGAATACCTCCATCGATTCTAGACGAGGTACCTTCTATCCAAAACATTTTCTTATCTTTACTTCCAGGAAGACTCAATATGTATGCTACATCCTGTGGCTCAGTCCAAGTGTCATCACGTAATTGCGAGTAAGAGTTAGAATTTGTACCGTGGGGCAAACTGTTTGGGTCAGATTGCGGCGGTCGTCCAGCCGCCGACCTTTGTTATTCCGTTGTCGAAACTGTCTATCCATTCAAGAGTACCTACCTAACCTAACGACAAGAGTTTCGGGCGGACATCTCACTGACACCGGCTGTGGGGTTATCATGTAATTAACTGTGACAAACTGCTCTGGATATCTTGAAATGGCCTCGGACTGTGCGTGACGCCCATGTATCTGCTCATAGAACCCACTGTCATTTTAGAGGGAAAGGATGGCTATCTATCCGACGCTTCACCCTATCACTTTTTTGCACTTACGTCTACTTGCGATGGAAATGTCATCGTCGCCTTTCCTTCTTTTGCCGTTGTTTAGGCTTTTGAGCAAAACTAAAACCTACTTGAATATTATGGATTAAGTGGATTAGGTGTATATTAATATAACATTATTCATCTTTACCAACACTCCTGTAGCCTGATAATTTCAGCTTAACTAACACGATCTGCGTAATGGCAAGATGAGGAAGCTTCTTCAGGGCTACAATTAGTTTATCGAAAGAAACAAACCCATTTGATACTGCATTTGCATCTGTAGAAAAGCAGTGAATTCATTGAGGCGCCAAACTTTATATATATGACAATCACCTCGGTAAGGCAACTGGATGAATGGAGGTGTTTCAACTATCGCTATCACGTTCAGCGTACATGCTCAACAGCCAAAGGAGGTAATTATCTTTTCAATTTGAGCCGTGCACACGCACGAGGCGGTCAGCA
Organism: Zygosaccharomyces pseudobailii; assembly: GCA_949129085.1. Lineage (NCBI taxonomy): Eukaryota > Fungi > Ascomycota > Saccharomycetes > Saccharomycetales > Saccharomycetaceae > Zygosaccharomyces > Zygosaccharomyces pseudobailii. The sequence goes on from CASBRY010000010.1 coordinate 10,503, forward strand.
AGTGCAATTTGATATTGTGGCTTTTAACTTACACTGAGTAGCAAACAACTACTATAGAAAAAACTCGAAGTTAGACCACAATTTCCAATTTGTTTCATATTTTTTATTTTCACCGGTAATTTCATTAATATAATTCTTTGTTATTATGCATTATCTTCACATTTAGTATTTATACTACATGAATATTATTATTTGATCAAGTAATACTATTTTATATTTATACAAACATAGATGAGTATTCTTTTCACTTTTGTACCTAGTGATGCACCACTAATATTATGATTGTTAATTGTACCATTATCATATGTTTCTGGAGCCGCACAATCAGGGTTTGCATTATCAAATAATATTTTAGCTGATCGTTTAATAATGATTATTTTAGCAGGATTAACGTTAAATTTGATATCTATTAATGTTTTTATATTAATATCTGATATAATGCCAGTACCTGGTATGTTGGCTATTTTCTTGGATTTTGCCATTGCTAAAATTTAGATTTATGCATGAACCTTTTTGATATGTTCATACTTCGAAGATTCATTATGCCTACACTGACTATGGAACTAATCATGGGAAGATTTTGATACATCTAGGAAAAGCAATAATGATTAATACTGACGTGAAGCAGGCCCTAGTATCTATAACTAAACCCGAAACTTACATTCAAAGTGATCATCTTTCGAATTAAATTAGCCACGCGAATTATCGGACAGTAGTTTTTGAGCAAAACATTAAGTTGATGTAGCGTCTTTGCTTATCTATATATAATCAAGAAGTTCAAAGTGAGCTCCTTTATCATTGAGAACTTTAATGAGCTGAGTAGGATGAATATTTGAGTAATAATGAAGTGGTGATATGATTTTTTTAGATAGCCGCGTAAGATCAGCAAACTGCAGTTAGGAACCTGAGAAATTGTAAGGGAATTAACCCCGGCATTTTCACTTCACAGTTTTTATTAAAAATGAGAATTCTTGATGCAGACCTTCCATTTGTTATTTTATTTCTACAAGTCCTTTTTTTTTTGTTGTTATTGTTGTTTTCGGTTTCATAACTGTCTTTTGGCCATTATTTTATCGATACTTTCACAATACCATCTATACATCAATGATTCTCTTTCTCATTTTAAAAAATTCAGTCAGTTGTTGAACAAGTAGGGCATTATAAAGTCTGGCAAATTATAGCAACTAGTGCCATTTTGGCTCGCAAAAGCGACAACTTCAAGAATGGACTATAGTATCCATTGTGACCTCTTTTTCTAGACCGCCCATGATCCTACACTAGCAAATAACTTTCAAAATACTTCTATTAAAAATTCTAATCTTTTCTAAATATGAAGACATTAATCATTTAGCCCCTATCGTTGTAAGACACAAACATCACTGATAAGCAGTTTTATTCAACTCATAGAGCCATTAAAGTATCTTTAGTAAACAGGAACATTCTTAGCTAAATATTCGTAGAATTGTGGTTTACTGGTATATTGTAGTAAGTCCTCAATCGCTGACCCATATTTTATTAGTTGAGGTTCTTGCCATGCTGATTGCATGATGCCAAGACCAAATGGTCTTCCATTAGGTTGTAGGCCAACAGGTAAGGTAATCATAGGATAACCAGCCTTAGCAGCCTGCTGATAGGTAATCGAAAGACTGCTTGGTACCAACAACCCATCCAACTTGAAATTATCTCCCGTGGTTGGATCTGTATAGTTAAGTGCGTAATCAATGCCTTCGTCTCTAGATGTTCTTTGAACAAAGTCAACAGCTTGCCAGTATGTCGCATTTTTTACGCCACCCCAGGCCAAGGAAGAAAGGAAAGAGTCTTGGCCAGACGAAAATGCTGGATTATCATTAGGAAAACCACCTTCCGTACCGCTATAATTGTAATTATAGGCAACTATATCTTCTAAGGAGGAAATTTTGGTGTTTTCCAATTCGCTCAGATAAGTTTTGATGTTATTGTAAAAATCGACTTTAACAATAGTAAACTCACTTTCGTTAGTCGAACCGAGGTCCCAATTCCATCCGTCATCTGAAATCACATCAAGATTACCAAAATTAGTATTATTGTAAACAGTTGCGCCTGCATTCGTTATCAAATCTATAACCTCCAACAGCCTTGCGACCTGGTTAGACTGGGCGTGTGTCCACAACTTTTGCCAGGGAAGGCCAAATCTAGCTCCCTTCAATGCATCCTTATTTGACAAGAAGCTAACGTAGTCCTTGTTTTCTGGTATGTTACCTGTTTGATTCATAGTGTAGATATCTCGGTCATCTTCTCCCCACATGTATTGAAATGCATAGACAGCATCACGAACTGTCCTCGCAAGAGGTCCTGCTGTATCTTGATGTTCTGACTCAGGAATAATACCAGCTCTTGATGTTAAGCCTACTGTAGGTTTAAAACCGACAATTCCATTTCTACTTGAAGGGTCAATTATGCTTCCGTCTGTTTCGGTCCCCAAAGCGAACATTATCATATTGGCTGCAACAGCACCTGCGCTACCAGATGAGCTACCTCCGGGATTTACTGTCAGATTAAACGGACTGCGAGCTTGTCCTCCACGAGCAGAATAACCTTCAGAGTAAGTTGATGATCTCATATCAGCCCATTCATTTAATGTTGAATGACCAAAGAGAATTGCGCCTGCATCCCTCAACTTTGACACAACATGTGCATCTCTAGGTACAATGGATCCCAAAAGCATCCATGATCCACAGGTCGTATCCATTTTATCCTTCGTTGCAAAATTATCTTTAACAAGGAAAGGGATACCATGCAAAGGGCTTCTTACTATTCCTGCAGCACGCTCGCGGTCCATCTCCCTGGCGATCGAGATGCAATCAGGATTTACTTGCAAAACACTATTGACATAGGGGTTCAATTGAAAATATCGATCCAAGTAACAATTGACAACATCTTCAGATGTCAAAGTTCCCTCAGTAAAATAATTTTGCAATTGATCAATGGTCGCATCCTCCAAAGTGATCCCCTTGCAAGCATTCATTGGAAACAATTGACTGGACTCCGCTTGTGGATAAACGAATGTTGTTGTGTTCACAAGTTGTTCTGCAGATGGTGGAACAGAGGAGAATCTTTTCCACAAGCTTTCAATAGGACTAGCTTCGGTAAACGATAGGGAATACACCAAAGCTAGTGATAATCCAATCTTCATTTTCGGTATTATCATTCCAATCATTATGATTATGAAAAAAGGTTCTCTTTAACTCTATTATTTGCCTCCTTTATATATAAAAATCCAATCATTCCCTTATGCAATAGTGCTGAGAGTCAACTGTTGATATTGGGCCTCTTCAATAGATGTTCAAGCATATCATTCAATCATTAGAGGATATTAAAATTTATCAGAACTGCTCAAACGCTGATTCAACCATAAAGGACATGCAGCTTGATGGCTTCTCTGCATTGAATTCTGAGGATCAGGAGCTAGTCTCAACATGGATAGGATCAGAGGTCTGAAAGGATCTTAAGACATACGATATCAATTTCGGATAGCCAGGCTTGATGATGATATCCCCACTGATAACTTTTAGCCCTCATTGGGTGCTAGAGACACTTCAAGAGACAAAGAGCCTATCAGGTGACGTCGGAGATTCAATAGATGTTTTTCTTTTCTCTCATATCTCAATGATTTTGGCTTTTCAACTGATTAAACCAGATCTGAAACACGGAATAAAGTACTCTACAAAAATCCGAAGGATTTTCAAAATAGAATAAGGTGATTACCCGATCAAAAAAAGAACTGAAACTTTTCCGCGGGAGTGCTCTTATCTTGAGCTCGCTCTTAGACATGCGTAACACATTTGGCAACTCCGGATATTAGTTTTACGAGTTGTCCACACCGATGCTGTAGGGAATGGATTGCTCAAGAGGAACCTAGTGAGGTGAGGTGTTTGATAAGACTGACGTCCATCTACCTTTTCAACCTAGTCAAGGAAGCTTCTTTGCAGAATATGCTACTCTAATCCGCATTGGCATTTCGGCGATGTGGAATCACAATACTGCCAAGAAGAAAGGGGTCAGTCTGAAAATAAACAGTAAACACACAGACTGTTGAAATACACTTCTCAAGTTGTTGATTATTCACTTCCGATTGGCAGCCATCGATTTATTTGCTCGCAGCAGATCTGGCATGTTGAGAATGTATTTTGCGGTGAGTTTAGTTATCCTTTCAAAGTAATCAGGAGACGATTAAATAGACTCAACAACAAGCACAAGTTCAAGAAACATACCTACAACGAGACTAACACCGAGGATTTCTGTGGGCGTTTTAGATAATACAAGACAAAATTGAGCTACGATTAATCAAATTCTGGCTTTGTAGCTTCTGTGGTAGAGTTGACTTCTTCTAATGTAGCGCTTATAGGTTTTCTTTGGTTACAGTAGGGACATTAGAGAGAAGGATCAAACACAAGGACTTTAAATACAAATTCGCAAGTTCCATTGATAAAACCATATCCTCTCTCTCCTAAATCCTGTTCTATGGTAGTCTAATTTTCATATCTCTCAAACAAGCAATTATTACGATAACTACTGAAAGTGAATTATAATATGATGATTATCATTGTCTTCAACTTTTTCGAGTGCAAAAAAAATTGACCGGAGATGACTAGGTAGATCTTTGGCAGAAGAGAAAGGTCTCTCAATATTACTTTTTAGAAATTATTCAGTTGCTGAATAATAGAGCGCTGCCTTTTGAGTTGATATTGTCTTTCCTGAGAGCTACAGGCTATATATATATATACTGTTATGAGAATATAGTCATTGAATGACATACAAGAATTTTCTGCCAGAAATTTTCAATACTCCTTTCTATTTTTGTAGACGCTCAAAAACTTTGAATTATATTTTTTTCTCCTTTACAATTATCATGGACAGGAATGCAGCATCATTTTGATATTTAGTCACACCGCCCACGATGTCTGATCATTTGAAATATTTATTTTCTCATAGCTATCAACCGGCTAACAATTCAACCCTAATGACATCCCTTAAATTTTTACTGTGAGTCGATGGTCATAGTTAATACCTGAAAGCTACAAGCTGGTGGGTTTCCTTTTAAAAATAATACTGAAGCTACTATGTTATTTTGAAGAGTACCAAATCATTCTTGGAATCTACTATTGCCTTTTTTCAGATCATTCATTAGTTCTGCTTCTTCTACATTTTGACCCTTGATGACAAAGCCGTATAAATAAAGGCTATTGTTTCTCTATTTCATTTTTACCGGCTCAATTATTGATTCTCCGTTTCATTTTCGGTCATTTAGAGCAATGTCTTGCGGTTTACTTCCACATCACGAAATATGCCACTTAACAGTAAGCAAAGCAAAATATTGTGAATATAGAACAAATTAGTTCACAACACTCTTTTTAAATCGAAAGTATCCTATAAAATAGGTTGACAGCGAAACCCAATCTTTTTTAGTAAATTCAAAGCTAAGGCATGGCACAATATTTAAATTATTCAAGTACCATATATTACTTCATTTATAATTAATATTGTCATTTAAAATAAGAGGTGATCAAGTGAGTGAAAATTATTTTTGTATATTCTTTTAACATTCTTTCCTACCATTGCAGAAGATTGGTGTTAAACTATACCAGTCAAACTAAGTGATGAATGGGTACAATTCTGAGCCTACAATATACTTCGTCCTATTCAATTTTTTTTTCTACATTGGTCTTTCACCTGGGAATGAGAACAAGGTTGTATTCCCCGGATATCATGAAGCCGTCCTTGATGTCAACTTGTTCACGCCGAGTTGCTAAATAGCACCCGATTGTGGTGTTCATTGCTTCTTTCCTTTATTTTTGTAAAATTTTATGGCCTTCAAGTCGCGCTGTTGAAGATAGGCTATAAGGAGCACACGGCAAATCCGCGAATGTATCAATCTTCAAGTTACAACATTATAGGCATTCCGTGCAGTTATTTCTTTTTGATCTTGGTGACAACAAAAAATCAGTATCGCATCACGTGGCTGTGGATTACACCACTGTTGAAAAAGTTGATTCGTTGGTGGTTACGCACGAGTCCTAGAGAGCGGCAGTGCAAATTAAGTCCCTTGGACGACCACCTGTCTACTCAAGGTAATTACTCGTGAATTATAGTTGGTTTTGTGCTGCATTACGCTGCTAGGCGGCCAAGACTCTGTACGAATGCAACACAATGACTGGAGCAATTTTTGCTTTTGCTCGAAAGAAACTACTGAACTGAGCAGAGCTAATTTGGATGTTGAGCTTCCTTAAATTCGACGTTGCTTCACTATGTAACTTTTGCCTGTCAGCGGGGAAGGAAAAATTTTTGAAGGGTACATTGGTGCCACAGAGTTCTATGAAAATTGCCAGATATCTGGCGCTGCCGACGATGTTAATGTAAAAAAAGAAGTACTATGCAATTTATCTTTCCCGCCTTCAGAAGACTTTCTAACTCAGTTCACTCAATATTTTTAATAATATAATAAACAAACATGCAAAAATTCTCTCAGTTGGCGTTAGGAGCGTCGTATCTACTACTGACTAGACCTTAGTTCTCAGCGGCATGGTGGCCGAAATAGTACTCTTCTGCATCAACAAAGACAAAGTAAAGAATGAGAGCATTAATTTGAACAATGCAGTTCCCCTCACCTCCTAATCACAAGGATATTTGAGTGACTACGCTGGCTGTGCGGATGCTGCTATATTCATTACCGCTGGAGCTAATCAAAGGCCAAGCCAGAGCAGATGGATCTTATCGCTAAGAACGCAGAAATTACGGAACGAATTATTCCCAATGTCGTGAAAAACGCCCCAGACGCCTTTATATTTCTAACAACAAACCCGGTAGACGTACTCACCTACATTGCATATAAGAATTTAGATTTCCTTCCGGAAAGAGTGATAGGCTCTGGGACTTTATTAGACTCTGTGAGGTTGATATACAACCTAGGCCAATATTTCGGCGGCGCCTCAACCAGTAACAATGCTTTCATCGTGGGCGAGCAAGGCGACAGCGAGGTCTCAACTTGGTCACTCGCATCGATAGCATGTATGCAGCTGTGTGACTTCTGCAAAGAGTTTGACCGTAAATTTGACAAGAACACTCTCCATAAGATATACGAGGAAACACGCGGCGCGGCAGAAAACATCATTCAGCGTAAAGATTACACGGCGTATGGTATTACCGCAGGCTTGACACACATAGTTAAAGCGACCTTGAGAGATGAAGGTTCGCTGCTTTCTGTCCCAACAGTTGGGGAGTGCTTTGGAGAGAAATATGTGGCCCACAGCATTCCAACGAAGGTTGTTCGTGGCTAGGCTCAACACGTGGCAAAATTTTTGCTACAAGAGTATGAAGTTGTTAAGTTGAAGAAGTGCATAATAGTCCGCAGCAAGATTGCTAAGTTAGTCGCGAGATATTTGTGTATGATTTGGGATGATTAGGGGCAATCCCTGTGCTCAACAGATCGCATGCTAGTGCTTCGGGTTTTAAATAATAATTTACCTAAATTAAATGATAAAATATTTCTATGAATTATATTAATATAATTAAATTAATTAATAAATTTAAATATAATACCGGACAACCGGAAGCTTAGAGGAGGGATATATTAAAGAGTAAAAAAAAAAGGAATATCAAAGATATTTATAAGCCCACCGCAGAGCATGCTCTTTATTAAACAGACAATTAAAGCCGAGGTTGCGTCATCGGATAGGGATTGTCAATGTAACTACATTTTTTTAAGGCTCCTCTTCAAAGCGCTTATGACATAACCTCAGTCCTTCATGAAAACACTTTCCAATTCTGACAAAAGTCAAAAGCCTGAATTTGGATTATGGTGAGATAATTTTAAGCAAACATGAAAAATGAAGTATTGAACTTAATCGTTGCAAAAAATTTGCAATCTGATCATGGGGACTGATAAACCCTCTTTTATCAGCGCCGGATATTCTTCGCTGAAACTCGGTAAAGGCAACAGCTTTTGAACTTAAAATATGGACTTGCAAATTTGATTGGCCCAATATTTACAAATTATACATCATCATAAAAAGTGCCTTGTCTTTTGATTTAACCAATGGCGCCTGCTTTGGATATAGAAAGCTTCCATAGCTTCTTTGACTCAGACGGAATTGATTCTTCATGAAAAAACCGTACTATTGCATTTAGAAAATTTTTCATCTTGTTCTTCTATTCATAAATTTTTGTTACTCGTATTTGATGGTGCCACGTAAAAGTGTTAAACACCGTCGTAACCGATTTCAAACTTTTTTTACGTCATTTCGATTCGCATCAGTTCTCGCTTGAAACATGAACCGAAATTTTAGATTTCAAAAGAGTGAAAATAAGAGTGTTATCTGGCCCGATCGTGAATTCGAACGCCCCCTTTAGTAAATACTGACTTCCCGGACAACGATTGGGCTTACGTAAGCACGACTTTAAAAACTCAGCAGCAGCTGTGAGTCCCTTGTCTGTAGTCAGCTGGATTTCATCACGAAAGTAGTTTTCATTTAAAATGTATTGCGTATACTCTCTGCTATGTTCACCTTCTCTTCTTTCTTGATCTATCTGTGCGTTGGTCGTAATGTTTCTAATGTTTTGATCATTGGATACGATGGTGATGTGACCACTTCAGAGCCGCCAATTACGCTTTTACAAAAGTCTCACATATAAAATTATTTTCTTAATATTTTCAATGTTTTCTGCTCGGTGAAAATGTTCGAATATCCAGTTTTTTCTATAGCACCATCTAACTATATACCTAATTTCTAGTAATGCTCTTTCAGCAGAAGGTATTGTGCAATTTAACAATCTTTGCTGGCCATTAAATAAAAATTCCAAAATAAGCCCCGTGAGATTGTCTCAAGCATACTTTATTATTTATTTTTCCAGTATTATTACTTCTTTTCAGCCTTTAGTGCAATGCACCCACGTTCGAACTTATCTTTTTGAAGTTCATTGACCTCTCGAGAATTGTTTCCCTTGTTTGATTCTTAAAAGTAACTTTCTCTCCAAACCAGTATTGATTACTAGGGTTCTCTATGTTGCTCTGAAATTTCTATCTTTTTGTTCTCTTTTGAAGATCACGTACGTCTATGGTTGTTCTGAAATTTCAACCATTGTCATTATTTACGGGTGCAGAGCCAAATATTGCAATTACAATGTCCTGGAACATCACGAGCATAAAATTTCGAACAGTTTTTTGAAAAAGTTGGTCTTTAAATAAAAGAAGAAAAAAAAAATTCCAGAGGAAAAAGCAACAAAATATGAATAATGGTTCAATGCATTTTAGCATTAAAGACTTAGGCGTGTTTTACGCAACGCGGGGAGAGCCCGACAGTGAAACCTTAAACTCAGTAGCTTTCTTTCTTGATGAGCTAGAATAGATTAGTTCTTGCTAACTTTTGCTTTGTTCCCCTTCTAAAAAAAAAAACTGTTTCCTTTACCAATGATTATGCTTTCGTTGATTTTATCACGCAATATCTAATATTTGCGTGACTCTGTTTATTCCTAAATTGTGAATAGGATAAATTCGAATTTCTCGCTTCACATATCTTATGTCCATGTGTATCCTCTATTGCTCTTCTCACTTTGGAATTGTTTCCTGTAACAACAATATCTCTCAATTTATTTTGTTGTTCCTTCTTTCATGGTTATCACTACCGCCAGTCCGCCTTTTTCTGCCAAAAATTCATGACGAAATATTGGTGTGATTTCCAACACAGTGTGGGCTTGATAAAAAGAAAGTGTATATAGTGGCTAGGCTTGCTCTTCCAGATGGCCTTCAGGAAACCCGAATAGAGCGTTTTCCATTTTACAAATCAGGCAATCAGCACACGAAAAAATTATACCTATATTTTTCGCCGTCTCAGATTCATTCAATCCTTTGAACAAGCAGAGAAAAGATTATCGCCAGAAATAATATGCCCGCTAAGAAAAAAAAATCTAAAAGCGAAAAAAAAGAAGGGAAAAAATCAATTTTCTTGATATTGCCACGACAACGGTACCATATCGGCTTGTGTTTAATAGTGGACCAGAATCTGTGTAGATCAACGCGTGTAAGATGGCGTTTGCCAGCATCACTCTACCCGACCATAAATGGAACACACACACATATATAAAAGTGCTACACCTCAGACCCGTTCAAGAACCTATTATTTGATCTCTGTCGGTAAATATAGTGTTAGAGGAAAGTGAACAAATAACAGTATGCAGCTCTCTGATAAAATATAATCATTTGGGTTGCTGTAGCTTTTTAAGAATTTACAATGGAAATGCTGATCTTGAAGAGAAAGACCACATGAAGAGCATGGTACACATCCAAAACTAAACTGCTCGGTCTGGCTGGGGTGATACTAATAAAAAAAATACTTTCTAACTTTTCTTCATTGGCTACATCAATCCACAGGCATAATAAGTTTCTCTCTCAGTAATTCTGCACATTTATTCTCCAGCACAATCTGTTCAAGTTTGTCAATGAGCGAATCAAGCAGTGTATGGTACAGAGTACCAATCCCTGAACGCCTATCTAAAACATGCAACTGACTTAACATAGATATTACCCTTATTCTCTCTATCCTCTAGTGGCCCATTAATCTCCCACACCCCATTATTCTAGCGATGTTGTATCTGTTGCTAGCGGCCTGGTAGAGGATTTATGCCCCGCAAAGTGACATCACGATGCTTTTAGAAGTTTTCATCCTCTTCAAATAATTTCTATTTGTTGGTACTAGATTGATCCTCATAAAAAGTGCTTGAGACCTCATCGATTTTTGAGAGCTGTTATTGGGTTTGGTGGCTTTTTCGTCTCTCACCTCCAGTGTACCAGAGCAACCACGAGTATAAAACAGGTCGACAGGGTAAAGTATCGTGTCTTAACTTCAGTATGATTCTTGTAGCTTACCAGTTCCAAACGCATGTACTTACTGCGATCTGGCCCTAATCAGTTTTTCCTTTGTCACTGGCAGTCTGCCCTGCCATTTACCGATCGCAACTAGTATTATTCTCAGAGCGAAAAACTACAGTGAGATGACGCTATATTTTACAGAAGGTTAAAACGCTCTTGGTTTCTTTCTTTTTGTTTTTATTCTTATTTCAAGAATTCTTTTGTACTTGAGTCCTTTCAAGTAATAATTCCGTGCTAGGCAATTCCGACTTTGGGAACCACAAACACTTGGACATTTTTTTGGGGGTGAAAAGATTAAATCATACGTACAAAGTAAAAAACACGCTATTCTATGTTTCAAAACTCACATATTCATGGAAATTTTTTTTGGGTGATCCTCGCCATACTTCCCGTGCCTCAATATTTTTTTTTCGCTCTGTTTGCTTAATCTACAGTTGACAATAAGAAACAGGTGCATATCTCGAAAAAATAATGTGTGCATTCACGGAAGGACCCTTGAAGCGCAGGGTGCAGATTTAGGAAAACAGTTTTTGCAGAGGTGCAGGTCGAGGAAATAGTCGTTTAGTTCGGAACATTCAGATTGGAGGTGGACAAAATGATAAACCTTGTTTGCCAGAGGTCAGAATATTTAAACGCAATAAATGACACTTAGTATTTGATGTCTCCTTTTTACAAATGGCTTAGCAAGAAAATAGGCTCCTTCGTTCGCTTAAATCTAAATATCAGCTTTATCCAACTCCAGATATGAAATTCTTCTCCGCTTTCATTGTTTCTTTTGTCTCAGCCGCAGCCGTGGCCGAGAGTATTACTACCACTATTACGGCAACTAAGAACGGGCACGTCTACACTAAGACCGTTACTCAAGATGCTACATTTGTCTGGCAAGGGGAGGAAAGCTACGGAGGTGCTGCTTCTTCTAGTGAAGCCAGTCAACCAAGCTCGACCGAAGCTTCTTCTAGTTCTGCTGCTCCATCCAGTTTTTCGAGTTCTGCTGCTCCATCCACTTCTTCTAGTTCTGCTGCTCCATCCAGCACTGAAGCTTCCAGCAGCTCTGAAGCTTCCAGTTCTGAAGCCTCCTCTAGCTCCGCCATTCCATCAAGCTCCGTTATTTCTTCTGATACTACTGCTCCATCCAGCTCTGAGGCTTCAACTTCTGATAGTGGTTCTGGAAGCTCCATTACGACAACTATCACTGCCACTAAGAATGGTCATGTTTACACGAAGACTGTGACTCAGGATGCTACATTCGTCTGGCAGGGAGAAGGAAGCAGTAGCGCAGCTTCTAGTACTACCTCTGATGTCTCCAGTCAAACAAGCTCTATTGCTTCATACACTGGTGGTGCTGGTGCTGTCACCGTAGGCAGCGGCATGCTAGGTGCAGTTGTTGCTGCTGCCTTTTTGATCTGAAGAACCAGCAAGAAAAAAACATATATTGCCAACCAGCTTTTTGCTTAAAATTTGAAAAGCTCTGCGGTGATTAAATTAAGTGCTTAATTTATTTTAATCTATATCTTAAACTCTGCTTGTGGTTAGTTTTAAGGATACGTCATAGATCACCCATGGACTCAACACGTCAATTTTCAACATCGAATGCCGTGGCATGTGTGCCTCAGAAGTGAGAGGAGCAATTAAAGAACGCAATTGAGATAGCTACTTATTAAAAGAGGGAATTAATTAATATCTAAATGCATAATCTGAAAATCGAGACATATTTTATTGACTCTAGAAGTAGAGTGAGTTATGTTCGTTAATGAACTTAATCTAAGACCTTGCGGCACGAACTGAAGACAACGATTTAACGCCTGTAATTATATATTAATCCTTTATTAAAAAGGGGGGAGGTGGGTGGTGCCTTAATGAATATAAGGGGGATAGTAAAAGAGGGAGGAAAATGATCCTGATCATATTAAGTTTAGCCCCCCTCCCTTTCCGCTAAAGGAAAAGAAAAGGTATTTTTTTAATAAGTAATAAGGGGGGCTAATGGCTAGGGGCCTTTCGAATAGTAAAAATAAAAATTATATCCTATGTCCCATTATGTCGAAAAATATAATTATCATATGTATATTCATATGAATAAATTGGGTGAATTCCAGCTAACATTACCATATTTAAGAAGTGCAATCCTGTACCAGTATAGAATACTGAACCATATACACCATCAGAGATAGTGAATGTGGAACCATCGCTTATTTATATTGCCCTTAATGAGAATCGAACTACATATAGGTGCCTTAAGGTAGGTGCCCTTATTAAATAAGAGGAAGAATATTATTCTAAACTACTATTTGCTTGACTAAAGACAAATATATATGTTTTAATTATCAATTAATGTTATAAGTAATAATATTAATATAGCTATTTTGGTGGAATTGGTAGACACGATACTCTTAAGTTGCTCACGGTATAAAGGTTCAAGTCCTTTAAGTAGCGCATATATATTTGTAAGCGTCATCGTTTTAGTTGTACTTGACTCGACATTAGGACTCTCAGTGATGACCTTGGTGTATGTTGCAGCACTATTACTTACAGTCATTGTTCTTGTAGTACTGTGAATGAGTACTGGATCAGCATTATCAGTGACAGTTTTAGTGTAAAATTGTCACCATTAGTAGGCCTTTAATAGATGATATTCCGGAGGAAGGATTTGATAATTAATTAAAATAAAGTATATAGACTTGAAATATACTAATATATAAATTACCATTAAACAATATAATTTGAATCGGTTTGGTTCGAACAAACAAATACCAAACTCAAATTTTGGTGACTTACCTATTAGTCTACGACTCATATATATATGCGCTACTTAAAGGACTTGAACCTTTATACTGTGAGGTAATACAACTTAAGAGTAGAAAACCATCGAGTAATTCTGATTGTTCATAAACTTGTCATTCGCAAGCGAGTAGCTTCAAGTGGATTCATGGTGGAAAATTATTTTTCTGTAAATGGTGTTATTTTGGCTGGAAATAAAGAATACATGGGCTCTGCCAACAAGGACATTATTACGCGAGGTTCATGTTCTTCAAACACCGTAAGGTACTTCTTAACTAGTTTTATCAGGATTTCTTTGAAAGTGTTTCACTATGCAGCTCCACAATATATCCAAGTGTTCTATCTTTCAGAGCAACTTACTTCAGAAGGTTCTTCTTCTTACACCTTATTTTATTCCTGTAGCGCATGATAATCCATATGATATAATTTTTATCTTACATTGCTTAGGCTAAATTTAAGTCCTATTTGGTGTACATTTTTTGATCATCAACAATTATTCGGAATCGAATCAAATTTTTTTAAGTCTTGTTGAAGAAAATGAACTTTGAGGACAACGATTTTTTTTTTCTTGAAACTTTTTTTGCAAAGAATTTCAAGAACTGTCATGATTCACGAGAATTGAAGAATAAAATTTAGTTCAAGTATTCTGAATGCTGCACCAACCAATAACATTTGAATTCATCGCACGTGAAGAGTTGTGAAAGAAAAGAAATAACCCCCTCTCCCCTTTCCCCTTCACCTGCTGAACATTTAAAATTTAAGTTCATCGTGTTTAATCAACGCTCCTGACAGGTCACTGTGCTAAAAATTTCTCTGAGTTTTTATTTTACTTAGTTGGCCTAAATCATTTTTTTTTTCATGAGTTCAATGTGCTAGATTCTATGATTCAGCAGTTTTTAGTTTTGTATTTGGTGCGGTATTACCAAGCGATCCCTCAAACATTTTCTGCAAACAAAATACCGGTTGTGTCATCATTAATCTAAAACTTCGTATGATGTTCAGAGCACTCATTTACTCCAAGCCCTTATTGACACTGCTTGTGTAATAATGTAAATATTTGTATTCACGTTTCCGTTGGGAACATTTGCAGTAAGATTAATCGAAAAGGCTGTATTTTTTTGTAGCAAACTGATGAAAATTTACGAAAGTAACTAGTTTTCATCGAAATTTTCTGAAGAAAAGGCGAGAATACACTTTTGCATTCAAATATATCAAAAAAAATTGAACAATAGCTGAAACCAGGTGATAACTACCATGCAATTTTAGCATTTAGCAATAAGTCAGTAGACTGTGTGATCAGAGACGATAAATTACAAGTTATATCTTGAGTTGTTGAATCAGTAACTATCTAGATAGCAGATTTGTTGTTGAAGTGTCGGTAGAATTGTCATATATAAATGGTTTCTTTCAGAAAACCAAAGAACATGGATATAGAAAAGATATTCTATGCAGACGACTAAATATAACATGTATTATATCATTCCAAGATACAGTATAAATACCGTTATACTTGCGTATGTAAGTGAACCGTACAAAAAGCTATTTGTTCTCTATACTCTACAATTGTTTAAAGTCATAAGTAAAAAATGAAGTGAGAAAAAAGTCAATTTAATGGTCAAAAAATACGTTTTTGAATATAAATTTGATTTAAAGTCTCGATATTAACCATAATACTACTCGTTACAACTGAATAACTACATTTGTATATGGGTAACTAAGTTGTCGTCGTCTAGGACAACTAGTCGTGTGACAATTTGCGGTACTAACCAATAGTCGGGATTGAAGTTTGCTGCCAGAGTACTAATAGAATACTTATATAAGGAAGTCATAGATTCAAGTGATTTAAGGATTTTTCGATCCTCAAAAGATTCTAGAGATAGCATAACATAAAATTATTGCTCCAATTTAGCAGCTAATTACATTGGAACAAGTTTTTCAACAATGAATTATTAGTTGCAGTCCTTGTTGAATTTAAAATAATAGCAGCTACTGTCAGTCAATTCTTGGTAATCTAAGGTATCCAATATATTTAGCTATTATAATTTAATACGTAATTGAACCGTAGTTCACAATAACAGGCAAGGAATGGAGGATAAAAAGAAAAAACACTTATGGCCAATTGCTCAAGTGGTCTCTTGGCCCAGTTGGTTAAGGCACCGTGCTAATAACGCGGGGATCAGCGGTTCGATCCCGCTAGAGACCAGTTGTAAAATAAACGAATACCTATAATTTTTGGCAATTGTGTGTTGATCAAATACTAAATTTGGTTAGCCTATTAAGAAATGTAGATCAGTTCTGCTCTTTTAAAACTTTGGTCATAAACTTTATCTTGACCAAACTATTGTTATGGTATGCTGCGGATATTAGTTGCTTATAAAAGAGCTTTCTGATGCACAGACCAGATTTTCGATTAGCACTCACTATAGTTATCGTGTATTTAGTATGCAAAGACATTTCATCATCTCATTGGAAATTGCTTGCTCAGGGAGATTATCCGATTTGATAAGATGGAATTCGGTCTAATGATTCCACAATTATTTATTGTCCGATCATTATTAGAAGTTCTTCTCTATTTTGTAGTAAATACTTTTTCTTGGTGACTTATTGATATTCAAAAACTTTGCGGCCTATTGTTTGGCTTGCTACAAAAAAAAAATAGAATCTAGTAGGCGTACTCATCAAAAATTCTATTCTAGCTTACCACACATCACAAATAATCAGCGGAAAACATTGGCTTGAAGCATTTCTTCCTCTAAATAAAAGAAAGTAATTAGAAAATTGCAAAATGCTTAAGGCTTAGTTCTTATGTTTTTACTTTCTTTTTTGGCATCTTGAGGATAGCTGGTAAGCTATTTGAGGTGTTCATAAAGTTTTTGACGTTGGGGTTTACGTGTACCCCGTTCTCCAGGTAGCTCTAATGCACAACTTTGAAGAGAAACAGTCGCCTTAGTATATTTGTTCCACATGATTAACAAGAGAACTCACGTAAAGAGTACATAAAGCACTTAATACCTATGAGTAATCTTGATACTTTTCGTCTTCTTTATTTGTTCAAAAATAATACTGATAGGGAGCCCAATAATTAGCAGTAAAATGATAGTCTTGCACAAATTTATGCCACAGATAGCCATTGGTTTCTTTAGTCTACCTCTTGGCGAGGTTTTCGAATTATGTACAATTAGTAACAAAATAAACGTACAGGTTACTTGAGCTACTGACGGATTTCAGCATCTCAATCCAAACATCACACTAGTTTCCTGATAAGGATATTCGGACGATTTTATATACAATTCGATTATACATATCACAACATATAAGGTACTGCTTCTTATCATTATTTTGCAAATTACTCATGAAATACTACAACACTTTATTGGAGCAAAATTAGGCCCTCATGAATATCGCTTTCTCGGTCAATTGTGCAATGAGGTAGCTACTCAGTTTCTCACCCAAACACCACATATCCCCTCGATCATTCAGTTAACACATCAAATTACGACACTACTACAACACAATCCATCCCCACTCCTCGCCCAAGCTTCTCAACTATACTTCCAAGCACTACTTTCCCCCTCCCAACAAGACATCATCAATGCAAATACAAATCTACAACAACTCTTAACAAACTAAATACAACTCTCCCGCTCATATCTTTGATCCACCCACTCCACAAACCCACACTTCGGCTTGACAAAATTAAACTGCTGCGCAAATGTGTCCCATATTTTCTGCTGCCCGGGATTCGAATGCCACGCGTCAGCTAGTAGCGAAGACAAAATATTTTGTTTCAAGCCGTACCCGAACTGCGAATTGTATGCCCTAAAAGCCATAAATGAGTTTAGAGGTTTTTCTGAGGAGCCCTTGCGAGGTGATTTGGTATTTATGTTATTTAGCGCCACTTCAGTAATGGAAAAAAGAGATTCGTCTCCCCAATATACATATGGATCCCAGAAAAAGATATTATCTCCATAAAACTTATCTCCTTTCAGTTTTTGCTTTTCTTCCTCGATTTTTTTTATCAAAAAGTCTGGTGGAGATGGAATTTTTATGATTTTGGAGACAGTCATGAATACATTAACTTTCTTAACCTCCGTACCCGTACCAGACACTCTACCCGTACACTGAGGAGGTGAATGTTCGTTAGACTTTTTGGGCTTCTGTCTCTTCGAAATTTTTACCTTGAATAATGGCTGATTACTCTTGAATCCCCTGAAAGTTTTCCCGTTCATCTTCTGCTTTAATTCAATCAATATTAATTCAGTAATGTTTACAATGAACTCCTTTGAGTTACAGCCTCTTATAAAGATTGGAAGTTAGTCATGAGGAGCTATCAGAGTGTATGTAAGATGTTTCATTTTATTATTACCGCTTACTGGGTCCAAGTATACTGATCTTAGTATATTATCGAAACCTCAAAATATCCTGCCCTTACACCACTGCGCAAGAGATTGAAACAGTGACTTCAAAACAAGAGCGGTAAAACTGCACTATAAAAGGTACGGTGGAATTTTGATCTTTTCAAGCCACTGTAAAATCTTAAAGAAAGCTGGATAGCCGCTGATGAATAAAATTCCAATCAATTTACTACTAAACCCCGCACAAAAAGACCACTCACAGGAAGAGTATGTTCAATGTTAATTAAGGACGATAAATAGTAATTAACTTTCAAGAATAAAAGGAATAAGCTAGATCTTACAGCTCTATTGGAATTATGTTCTAGCTTGCCCTCGTTGATTGAAAAGCTGGATCAAAAACCGTTGGAATTGGAACACAATTTGTCAGTATGTTTTAGGTAACATTTAGAAGTAAGTGGGAAAGTAATACTAACAAAGAGGTTAGAACATAAAGAGTATTGTTAATGGATTAGATTTTTCTTGCGAAAGAAGCAATATTTTACGCACTACTCGTCGGTTATCTTCGACACTCTCTGACTTGTTGAAAAAGTTACAATCCTTTAACTCCAAAAAAAAGCAAACACATGCCAGCCCTCTGCCCCAGCACACGGTTGAGCTAAAAAAAAGAAATACGAGAAATATTGCATTTAATGTATTGACGCAGGCTATGATGACAAGCCATACACGATCGACCAAACCTTATAGAGGAAATCGTCTTCCGAAAACCACTGTCTGTACACTAGAAGAGTGGTTCAATAGAAATTTTGATTGTCCATATCTCAAAAGAAGCAGTTTAAGAACGTTAATCAGGCAGACTAATCTGTCTGCTCTTCAAATTAAAAATTGGGTTTCAAACAGGAGAAGAAAAGAAAGATCCATTGCCGCTTCTTTGAATTCATCAAAATCTTTTCGCAAGGAGACCTAACAAATTTGATGAAGATCTGCAATCACTTCACAACTATGGGGGAAGAATGATGGAATATTTCAGCTATACTTTGAGCTTCTTTCACAATTTGAAGAGCACTGGCATCTAAACATTTATCCTGAGTATCGTTACCATAAGGTCAATAAAATAAGTCGGCAACTGGAAAATAAGCTCGTCTATCAGAATATGTTAGATCGAATGCGCTATTTTACAGCTTCTTCGCTGTTATCAAAATTGGAAGATATTGTAATACTCCCTGCTGCGGATGCTGCAGATACTGCTGTCGATGCTACTGCTGCTGCGGATGCTGCTACTGCCGCTGAACCATTTAGTTCCACTTATACATATCCTTCTTTGCAGCGAATGGCCTGGCAAAGCCAGGGCGTGCCAGGCACGCAACGAATGCCTTGCAAGGGCGTCAATGGCGGAGTGAAAAGAGTGGCCTGGCGAAGCCACGGTGTGTGTGGCGGAAAAGTTACAAAGCAACGAATCGAGAAACGAACGCCCAGGCGAAGCCGCCGCATGAGTGGCATGCAACGAATCGAGCAACGAATGCCCCGCCAGGGCTTCTTCGGCGCGGACACAATCCAACCAATGCCTTGGCAAGCCATGAGTCAGCCAATGTACGCCACCTCGCGCGGCCCCTGGATGAACGTGGAGGACCTTTTTATAAAACTGTTGCTACGCCAGTAAAAGAGGTAAATTTTTTACATGTCGTTCAGTATATCCTGAAGCTTATAATTTTAGCCTGCTATGTAACAAAGCTAATGAGTCCTTGGAACAAGTTTAGCTTTTTTATTCTGTTTACGACCTATCTTTTTCTAATCTCCCCAGGAATATGTGGTAAATAGTTAGGAGAAAATGTAATGCATTAAAGTCTCAAATATTTCCACACCCATGTTCTGTTATAGTGTTTCTTTTGAAAGAAACAAAATTTATTTTATCATCAAGCCCACTTTTTATGTAGGCTTAGTAACAATCAGGCTCCAAAGCACCTATAAAACAAGGTGTGAAGGCGTACTTCTTTCAGCAATCGGGCGTTCCGCACAGCTTACTTTGTGAATAGGCGTAGCTAACCAGATATGAATAATGAAGTTACTTGAGTGTTACCTAGGAAGATTTTTCATCTTACAACTTATTTAGGCTGATGGTCACATGGTAAAACCATAGAGCCGCAGACATAGTGATAGATTGCAGTGTTGCAAGACCACATACTGAGAGAATTAATTGTCAAAGGCAAATTTGCATTTTTTTTTTTTTAGGAATGTACCCCAACCTCCAGGTCATTTTTTGGTTTTTAAGCAATCTCTAGAATGTGTGCAGCTTGCCGTTATCAAAGAACATTCAGAGTTAGCTTCTTTATTTCCTAATATGAATATATTTCCTCTTTTGTATTTCTATTGTACTAATAAGAATCACTTTCCTAATGCGGATGCTCTAGTATCTCAATCGGGATATTTGATCCATTTAAAACACTACTGAAAATTAAAAAATTACTACACAAGTGCAGATAAAGAAACCTCCACTTTTACTATCATGCACATTTTCCAACCACAACTTTTCTTTCTTCTCAGAAAATGAGCGACGTAGGTGAAGTTTGAGAGAAAATTGAGAGATCATTCGCATCATGAACTATTTATGGTTATACCAAACATTTTTTTTAACCAGAAGTAATCTATGAGAAAAGTTCTTGAAGAAAATTAGTAATATCTTGATATACACAAATACGAATAGAGTTCGCAATTTTTGAACGAATGTCTCATGGGTGAAATTTATAATCTTGCTTTCTATGAGGACTCTTCAAACTCTCATAACACCTGGAAAACCCCACTGAATGACATAATTGTTTTATTTATACGGAGCAATCTCAAATAATTCTTAACGTACGCACTTATCCATTTGATATTATATAACTTACACTTAGCATTGCTGTGCCTTTCAGATAGCCCTTCACCGCTCATCGTTAACCGTTCACACAAGAGAAGGGCATGTTTGTATTTTTTTTCTCCATGTGGAATTTAGGCATAGGAATAAATGATAAGGAAAAAGTAGATATAGAATACCGGTATCTCATAGATACATCAGCTAATAAAGAAGGACGTGGTTGAGCTTAAATGTCTGAGGTTGTATTTTACTCTGAAGAAATGCATTTTTCAATTTCTCGAAACGGAACAGCAAAAGAAAGTGTCCATCTATGCTGAATCATTCAAAATTATTAAGAAAGTAAGATATTTATATTCTAAATATACTGACAATTATCATGCACATTATCAATATTTGATGGTTGGGTAAATTTGACGAGAGATGGGACGAATATCTGTTCATAAAACCAAGAACATTTTGAAGGAGCAAGCATTTGCCAAACTCTCAAAAATTAAATCACTATTTTCTCGTGATAAGAACAGCGACATCCACTAATATGAGTCAGTGGATCTGGCTTCACGGGGGTCATTTGTTTTCCATACTCACATTTCGTAGAATTTCCTCTTAAGGATGGCTCCAGTGATGTATGATCAGCAGTTCGGAGGGAACCTACAGAGAGAGGGTATTATATGTCATGAATAAGAGGAAGAAATACAGCAGTTAATAATCATAAAATCATTACAAGTGTCCCAACTTTATCATTATGAGATATAAAAGCCAATCATAGAAGATACTAGTTGATACAGTTTTATAACGGAGATAATTAGAGATCGTCTTTGGAACGTATAAAAAAGTTCTTCCGAAACACCAAGGTGTGCAACCACAAGACCTAGGAAACTAGGGAGAACAATCAAAACAATATAATAGTGGGTAATATAAGAACTGAACTACTACTACTTGAGCACACTCTAATTCAAGATCATTGATTTGAGTTTGAAGCAAACATTCTCAATGCCTTGAAGAAAAGATCTAAGCTAGAAGATTTTAGGTAGAAATGTTTTCGTTCTCTCATGAGGGTAAGAAAAACAAAATTATTTTTGATGAAGACTTGCAGTATAAAGATAACCATCAAATTCAATCACCTTACTCTGCTTTCCTTGCAAGTAGTATTTTTTTCACTTTGTCTCATTGACTGATCGCAATGAGCTCAATTTACGGAACTGCTTTACAGCGGGAAGTAGCGTAAAGATTAAGCTAACCTCAAACAATCACATTTGTCCAAGTCGCCCCTGCTGCACCTTACGGTGTCGCAATTTGTTTACTTCATAAAAGAAAAAGTTTTGAGGGAATGCGTGAGAAGCATAATTACAAACTCCTTCGTCATTAAGAGAGTGTGTTTCTACTTTAAAAGAAAATCAAGTGCCTCGTCTTTAAAACTATCTACATTCAATTAGCCCTATGTTAACTGACATGCGCACAGTCTTTCTGGAAGTTGCTATAAGTTCCTAATGTGCAACAAGGATAAATAGACAGATGGATAATTCCTTGTTTATCTCATTGCAGAATATATCTCGAATCTTCATTCGTCAAAGTAAATACGTTTTGAGTGCGGAGATCATTTATATAAGATCCTTCAAAAGAAATATTTTTACTCGTATCTTAGAGGTTGAAGATTTTTTTAATGCGGTGATTTCTAATTATAATTTGGAATCGCATGTAAAAGACATGCTTGAAATGTACAACTTGTTCACAGGATGTACTCGATAGAATATTTCTGCATGGGTATGAACGATCATACTGTAGTTCCTGATCTGCTAGCAATGTACTCTCTACGGAAACAATCTTTCTCCTAATATATACACTTTTTACTCTGAGTTTGATTTGGCCATCAATCCGTTCATCATCAGCATCAGCCCAGTAACCAAGTAACGATATGCAAAGCCTTGAGATTTTCCATTGGTCTCAATTGGGTCTATCCTTGACCCCTTTCACTTTGCTTGTCGACAAACGTCCATGAGACATTAGTGTTTTTAACACTGACTTTAAAGGCATCATAGATCAATAAACCTATATGAGAGGCAGATTGGACAAAGCTCCAGCCTTCCATTATATCTCCTACCTGTGGTTCCCAAACGTACAAGTTAACATCGCACCAGGCAAATGCGAATGACCTTTCTGACTATATGGAAATAAAATAGAACTTTACGTGTCAGGAACGCAAATGAAAGAAAGATAAAACGATCATTACGTGCTACGTTTCATTTCAAGAGACTGTACGCGCTTCGTATTTCCTATCGCGAGTACAATATGCACCTTTGCAATCCTTTATTTTGGTTCTCTTTAAGCGATCTTCGAACATTAAATCGAAGTCTATGCGTATCTATCCCGAACATATGTTCAATTTATGTCACGTTAAGATGTTTATCCATCTCGAGGCTCGACGAAAAGCGAAGGTTTGAAATTTCCTAACATTAGATAGACATCTCCTCATTCAAAAAATGACTATCGGAACCACATCCATATCCATGCAGTGAGATTTGAGCCGTAATTAAGAAAACACAGTGATGTATTACGAGTGAGCAGGGTTTCAACCTCTGTCTCTCACCCGAAACAGGAGTCATCGCCGTGAAAATTGACAAAAAATAATTGTTTACAACATCGACATTTTCGTCTTTCCGAGATCAAAGATTCAAAAGCATCCGCAGATCTCATCAAACTTGTACTCGAGCTTTAAGTCTTCTTAAGAGAATTAGCAAGGGTGATGCCAAACCTGGACGAGATCTCTGAGAGACTGTTCATTCGGTCTCAGGAAGCTGTTTTGCAGCTCGAACTATGGATCAGACGTCAGCAACGTTTGGGTGAGATCGAGCATGAGAATTACGGGGACAAGCTAGCAGATCAGTATAACCTCTATATGGCACAACTAAATTCTCTTTGTGTACGATCAGAATATGTGAGAGATAAGATGAACAAAGGATACCGTGGCGCTTCCGTTGCCAACGAGCGGACATACGTTGAAGACCTCGTTTATGAATTTCAGGACTTGACTATGAAACTTAATGAGCTGGCACAAAGGCAGCGGGAGCAATGCACACCATCTTCTAAGTGTTCTAGTAACAGTGACGACTCATTTCGGCCTCGTCCACTAAAGATAATTGAGCGACATCGCGCAGACGTAAGTGCTACCAGAGAGTCACCTATAAAAGATAAGAAGCGGAAGAATGTCAATTTTTCACAAACGGTTCACGAGGACAACTCCTGTCCCTCAAGGTGTACCTCCTTGCCAGGCTCACCGGTGAGATTGATATCGCCTGCTAAGCCGCTTAGGGTTGCCAAGTCTTACGACACTGGACTAAATCCTCGCGCGAAACTAAAGAAGCAACGCGAAGAAGAACTGCTCTCGTTTTTCAAAGATAACCAGCGTCTCTCTATCACTTTTTGTGATGACATAGACGACATCAGTGATTCTGCCTCAGATCAGAATACCGTCATCTCTAGTAGCCCTCCTTGTGAGAATGGTTTTAAGCCATTGCGGAGGTATAACTCGTATGATAGTATACTTTCAAATAAAGTCCAACCTATCTCCTCCGCGAAATGTCCAACGTTTTTGTCAATGCCTACAGCCAATAGACCATCGATGAAAAGTGTTACAGTTAGCAGTGCCCCCGTAATATCTGAGGCGAAAAACAGGGCCAGCTCAAAGGAGCTCTTGTCTTTATTCATATCCGATACCCAGAAGCAGGAGACCAGAGCAAAAGCTGCTGCCAGTTCGGCTACGAAGTCATTTTGGAGCTTATTTAAGATGCCAGATCAAAAAACCAAGGCAAAAAATGATCCGCGCGAGTCACGTCGGAATGTGCTTCCAGAATTGAATAGAGAGAGAACATATTCTCGCGGTGTCTATTCCTCGTGTTCCCGGCTAGTGGTCGGTAGTCATAAGTCTACAATACTACCAGCAGTATCACAATGTATGGTAGATGAGAGCATAATGTACGAGGAGTTGCAAGATGCCTTGAACACCGAGTTGATATTGTGAATCGATGATTGTAAAAGAGAAAGTTTGAATACAACGGAATTTGTAATAATACTAGAATGATAATAACCCGTTAGTTACTCTTTATTTTTATAATCTGGAATTAAATAATAATTATTTGGCAAGATGTTAGGTCTCAAAACTGTTTTCTTGGCTTTCTAAAAGCTTTTCTATGTTGGAATTCGAAAGACGATGAAATTCTCCTGAAACAGGTTTTCTCTTAGGTGCCATGAGTTTTCTCACTTTGCCGAAGTAAGTGATAGAAGAGCGGGTTCCTCCCACGGCTCTGTATGACTTTGACACGGTAACCGTTTTTTCTCCGCTTTGAAATTTACTATTTGGATCAGCGCCAGCAGTGAAAGACCTGGCCAAAGAAGGAGATTTGAAATGTGACAACGTCATAAAATCTTCATCATTAATTTGTTCTGCTATATGAGAACGTGAGGAAGGATGAAAAGTATGAATAGAGCTGTTTTTCTTCAAAGAACATATATCCTGTTCTGTGTGGAAATTCTCGGTTGCGTCTTCCATTTCAAATTCCTCTGAACCGCCTGTACTATTCAGGAAAGACAACGACTGTTGAACAAATGCTTGGGACATCGTGTATTTTTTTGAGCTATGATCGGCATTAGTCTCATGTGCATGTATCTCGGTTGTGCCGTCTTTTTCTTCCTCTCCCTCTCCAATTTCTCCGAAGGGGTTTTTTGGCTCATCAATATCTTCCAGCATGCTTTTGAGAAAGGCTTTTGATTTAGAATTTTTCAAAACCTTGTCGTTACTCTTATTTTCAAGTCGGCTTTTCCTAACAATTTCTCTCCTTCTCAGGCGATAAGCTCGTAAGTCTTCATCTTCATTATCGCTCAAATCCAATTCTAACGCATTTCTTCCCCTTTTACGGAAACCTCCATTTTTAATGTCAAACAAAATTTTTGTTACCATTCTTTCGTCCATCTCTTTGTTTTCTTTGACCAGTAACTGACGAATATCGTCAAGGTTTTCATTAGACTTAGTGAAATCATCTATCATTTCTTCCAAATCAGAATCGTATTCATCCGAACCTTCTCCATCTTTACCTCCAATGCCATGCCACTCATCATCTGATTCTTCAGCTTCCATTTCAAATAATCTCGTCAATCCCGCAGCCTTCAAATCTTTAAACTTTTGCTCTTTTATTTCTTGCTTCTTTTTACTACGCCGTATTTTGCTGATCAGTAACTCTCGTTCCAGGTCATTTTCGGCGGACAAATTCTGAGCAGTTCCGGAATATTCTTTTTGGTCAATTGGAGCATTTTTTGTATTTATATCAAGGTTGTTTCCATAGGGACCCAAGTTTATTACGTTTCTGGGTATCACATGCTCCTCCTCTGAATAGTAATCTTTGACAGCTGGAGTTTTATAGCCTTTATCTCTTCGTTTCTTGGGAATATAACTCTCGTCCTCTTCTTGGATTTTATTTTTGTTATCTCCTTTCATTTCTTTTTCATTATCGCTCTCTTCGTTTGGAAGATCTTCTTGTTCAGTACTGATAATGTGTTGTATTTCTACTTCCTTCTCTGAATCAGAGGTATCTTCATGTGAATCGTCATCGCTAAAGTGCAGATCTTCGGATTCACTGGCGCTACCGTAGGATTCGTTGTCGCAAACTCCATTTTCCGTTTGTTCCTTCTCTCTTCGAGCAATCCGTTTGTTCCTGGCAATCTCCTGTTCTAAAAGATTCTCAATTTCTTCTTTTTGTTTTTCGATATCTTCAAGCTTATAGCCTCTGCGTTCAATGAGTTCTTTCTGGTGGTTCGAAATTTGTTTTTTCGATGCTCTTTTTAGTGTGGAAATCAGCTCGCTGGTGGTAGTTCTCTTGTGTTTGGTCTTGTCTAACGCTTCCTGCCTAGACCTTCTTGCCTTTATTTCGAGAACGGTAGCTTTGGATGCTCTTGAACAAGGCAGAGTCACAGACCCGTCAGATTGTTCATCATCATCAAGGACAATGCACCTTCTACTATCCAATTCCAGTTTTAATCTGTGCTCATAAACACTGAACAAACTTTGTTTTTCATTTTTTTTCAAGTTTTCATTTGACGTTTGGTGTGGCCCCTGATGCTGTATTTTAGAATAGTACTCTTCGTGAATATTCGCTGTTTCATCTTCTGAACTAATGGCTTCGTCAAAATCTTCCAGGAAAGTCTTTTTGGAAAAAACTGGTACATTTGAAGAAGTAGGGTTGCTATTAAGTGCCTCAGACGGTTTTTTGTATTCCTTATTTGCCTTTACATTTTTCTTTTGATCTTCCTCGTCCAGTTTCTTCTGAACATCGTGTATTTTCAAGCCAGAGGAGTTTCGAGCATTATCAGATACTGTAGCTTGAAAAAGAAGACTTTCATTCATATCAAGTTGAGTGATTTGAAGAGCATTGCAGGAACAATCTTTTAAAAGTTTGGTATTACTTCGAAGCTCATCCTCGTCCGTAGGCTGCGGTATTAGTTGCGTTTCTTCATCTTCATTGATCTTTTGCGTGGATTGTACAGCTTGTTCGATTCTGGACTTCAGTTTCTCTCCTTCCAAACTTCTCTTTTGCTCCCTTCTTGCTATACCTCCGATCGTTTCTTCTTTTCTTGTGCCCGCTTGGCATGTTTGGGAAATGATTTGAGTATTCTGTTCCGCTGGCTTCATCTGTGCCGCTTCATGCATTATCTCATTATCCTCCAAATTTTCAGCACCTTCATATAGATCTGAAATTCGTATACTGCCCGATGACTCTTGTGTCGCTTGTTCCCCCTCCATCTCATTTCTCATTAAACGCTCTCTGACCCTGTTAACTGTATCGTTTTGAAATAAGAAACCTTTACCGAGAATATCTGGCGGCGAGCCTGCCATAATCTGCGTCCCTTCATTTGGTTCAGGAACTTTCTTATATGTAGTCCTTCTGTTATTGGGGAGTAGCTTCAAATTCTCTAAAATTGACTCCATATTGTGCCAGCTTTGACTTCCTTATCTTTCTTGGTAGAGTGGTGATGCTCATGGACACGGGCCTTTATAATTTTCAGGTTTCTATGACGCGTCAGCGTGAACGCGATACTGCCCTCTAAATATCTCCAAAAACTGCTCGGAGAGCCAACGCTAAATACTTAACTAGATTATTACACAAGTTTTGAGATAAAGATATAATTTTTGATAACCAATCTCGGCGAACTAATCATTTTTCTTGTAAAGATGCTCCTTGGGAGCGACAAAATCCTTCCTTCTCTCTTTCTCCCTTTCTTTTTGCTTTTCTGCCTGTTTGTCCCTGCGTTCCTCCAACTTTTTGGCTTCCTTTTCTCTTTTGTTCAAGAAATATTCACCACTTTCGATCTCCTTATCAATCTTCCTAGGCAACTGAGCAGGAGGGAATGGGGTGTATATTTTCTTTTCTTTCTTGATATTCTTGGGCTTCTTGCGAGCCACATTTCTCTTCTTAAACATCGGAAGAAATCTAGACCAGTCTTCATTAGCTAGTTCTGGTCTCTTAGCCAGCTCTCTTTTGATCATCAGTTCTTTGATATGGTAGATGGGATGAATATTTTTCATAGTGTTCTCAACCACACGCCTTACTTCTTTCAGACCTTTGTAACTACCCATAGCTGCTACCGTAGTACCCTGTACTAAAATATAGCACTTTGTTAGAAGTTCTAATGCTTTCAAAGTGTTACCATTAGGTCCCACCAAACGTTGTCTCCTTTTTTGAAATCTTTCTTTATTTGCCACAATGTTACCAATTTTGATCACATCGCAAGCCATATTATCATCTAAAATCTTGACTGCCTGAGGAAACGGTACTGAACGGGCTAACAATTTTATCAAATCACGAGCTTTTAGGATGATGGCAGGATCGTAGGTCTTCCTGGTGGTTTTCACAGTCATGGAACCTTCGACCAAATCTAGAACACAAGAAATATGGTGCTTATTGAGAGCTCTGGTCACATCATTCCAGATAGATTTTAGATAAACTTCTCTGTACTTTGGAAACAATGTCATAAAACTGGATTCCTCTGCAAAGGGTAAGCCAGAGGAGTTGTCTTCTTCTTTAAACTCCTCTTGATGCCATTTGTCAATGTCATCTGTATCCCAAGGCTTCTCCTTATTATGGGTCGATACCATTTTGTGGGTCTCAGCTATTTCTCTTTTACGAGGAGATGCGAGTAGGTGTGAGATGAGATGACTACTAAAATTTTTCAGACATCTTGCAAAAAATTCAAGACTGAACTCGTCACTATGAAGGCATACACCGAAGAGATAGTATTTGAGTAGAAATCACCATGCCTAGATCAGGCAAAGTCAGTAAAGCTACTGGATCAAAGCAAACTAGTGGGCTAGTAAAGCAGAGAAGGAACATTTCGCATAGTGATAAAAAGAAAACCAGATGCAAAGTAGAACAGCTGGACCGTGAAGGTCTACTGCCGAACGAGCTATTTCAATTGAACAGACAGCACACTAGCAATACAACCAGAGGCCCTGGGAGCTCGCTGCTCGCCAAAAATCTCGAACAAGGTCACAAAGAGGACCTAAGGATACGGGAAAATGCCAAGGCCAAAAAACAGGAGACCGACAAAAAGATTTTAGAGCAGATCGAGATGATATCAGGATTTTCATTGTGATGAATGATGACTCATTTCTAAGATGTTTTCGTTCTTGTAGGTTTTATATGTAACATATACAAGTTTGCCGTCGGGGCTCTAGGTTGAAGAATAGATAAAAGGTAAAATGCACCGACCGGCCAGAGGCGGTAACCCTTTATAACGAATATTCGAATAAAATCATTTCATTTCGTTTCGGCACACGAAGCTTATGCATTTGCAGTTCTTAGACCTGCCGCAGAGCGAAATATGGCGTCACCTTCAGCGTAACCCCTCCCCAGGCCAAACCCAATGCCCAGCCAAACGGGGAACGCACGACGCTTGAACAGCAGAACGGAGGCCACAACGCCAACGCCAAAGCCAAGACCGCTTTTCACTAGTAGATTGGATAACACAACATCCCACTTGTCGTTCAAAATAGACTTGTTTGGAGCAGTGACTTGAAGTTTAGCAGTTTCAGCCATGACAAATTGATCAGCAAACAGAGGAATTGTTATTTTTGTTCCCTGCCAGCTTTTTGTCCAAGAATTCACGAGGATTCTGATTTTCTTCAAATAGCTTGGTCTATTACTTCACAGGCGGAGATGTAGCATCAAGTGCGGGTAAAAAATATTGCATTTTCTGGGCAGTTTGATTGGTCTTTTATACAAAGTTATGATAAAGTTCAATCAAGTACGTTGATGGAAAGTTCAGTAGAATGAAAGGTCAGTTTTCGTGTCTTGACACCAGTAATGGTGTAAGAACAAATCCCTGATGCTGTCGAATTTGTTAGCAAAATATAACTTGATTTCCGTTCGATCAGACCACCCCCCTCCCCCAATTTGACTGAATGTTGAACAACGTATTCAATTACCTACAAAACAGGTTCAGTTTTACATATTGGAGCAATCATGAGCAAGTTGAAGGCGCAAAACTCATATAGGACAGAATATGCATGACTCTGTGTGCAGTTCCCCAGCTTTTTTCTCGCCGCAGCGCGGTTTCAAATCGGCAAAGTCATCGCGCCTCGTCCCTTGGACGCTTCACACGATAAAGTATGAATGCGGAGTAATAAAGTCAACATAATCTATCGCATGCCTTTCAATAGTTTCTTTCAAAGGGCTAGTCTTGCCTGTAAGTCGCTGTTGTCTATTGCGGCGGTTCCTAGCATACTCATACGCCTTTACTCTAAGTCTTCTCGTTACTCAACGATGGCCTCGTTGGTGACTCCACAGGCAGCCCCCTCTTGGGATTTCACACCAAACTCCTTGCTGAAAAAAACACACGAGCTGATTCATGATTCTAAGTTATTCACTAATTCATTGGTGAAAATAAAGGAACCAACTGTTCAAAATTTGATAGAACCGTATATGAACCATGAAAACCACCTGAGACCCTTGGAAAACCAGCTGACATTTCTTCAGCATGTTTCGTCAAATAAAGAGCTAAGAGAGGCATCCGTAGAGTCTGCCGAACTATTGCAGAAGTTCGCCATCGAGCAATCTTTGAGACATGATTTGTTCCTGCAGTTTGATAAGCTTTGGGAATATATGAAATACACAGATAAGGATTATGACTTCGAACTTTATAAATATGTGGAAGAAGTTTATAAGGACTACACGAGAAATGGTTTGCAGTTAGCTCAAAAAAAGAGAGAAAAAGTCAAAGATTTGCGAATTAAACTCGCATCTAACATGTTGGAATTTTCAAGAAACTTGAGTGAGCAAGAGGAAGCTATTAATTTTACTAAAGTGGAACTAGATGGAGTTTCTGACTCCGTCTTGGATCAATTTGAAAAAATCACAGAGAATGACGTTACCAAATTCAAGGTAACCTTCAAGTACCCTGACATCCTTCCAATTCTCAAAACTGCCAAAAATGTGGCTACCAGAAAGTTGGCCTATATTGGAGACCAAAATAAGGTGCCAGAAAACGAGAAATTATTGATTAATACATTGAAAATAAGAAATGAACTTGCTCAGACTCTTGGCTACTCGACCTACGCTGATTATAGTTTGGATATCAAAATGGCCAAGAAAAAGGAGATTGCATTGCAATTCTTGGGTGAACTAAAGGACCGGCTACGAACAATAGGGTTAGACGAACTTCAAGCTTTGAAAATGATCAAACAAAACGAATGTGCATCTCTTGGTACTCCTTACGATGGACACTATTACATCTGGGATCACCGTTATTATGACAACAAGTTGTTGAAAGACAGCTATGATGTCGATTTGGAGAAAATCTCCGAGTATTATCCGTTAGAACCTACAATCAAGGGCATGTTGGGTATTTATGAAACACTCCTGAAACTCAAATTTGTTGAAGAGATAGATCCTAACAAGAAGAGTGTATGGCACGATGATGTCAAACAATTAGCAGTATGGGACATGGAAAAGTGTGAATTTGTTGGCTGGATGTATTTCGATCTGCATCCACGTGACGGCAAGTATGGACACGCAGCATGTTTTACTTTAGCCGCGCCATATACCAAAGTAGATGGAACAAAGTCAAATGCAGTGACCGCTTTAGTTTGCAATTTTTCCAAGCCTTCCAGAAAGAAACCTTCCTTGTTGAACCATGACGAGATCACAACTTTCTTCCATGAGTTAGGTCATGGTATCCATGATTTAGTTGGCCAAAATCGTGTGGCCAGGTTTAACGGCCCAAATGCCGTTCCTTGGGACTTCGTAGAGGCACCATCTCAAATGTTAGAATTTTGGACGTGGAACGAGAGTGAGTTAAGCGCTCTTTCAAGCCATTACGAAACTGGAGAAAAGATTCCAAATGAGCTGGTGAAGTCCTTGATCGCTACCAAGCATGTGAATGGTGCGCTTTCTGCATTGAGACAATTGCATTTTGCCCTTTTCGACATGGCAGTGCACACAAATAATGAGGTGGAGAACCTAAATATCTTGGAACTGTGGAATAAGTTGAGGGAAGAGGTATTTCTGGTGGAGAATGGCAGCACTATGACAAGAGGCTATAACTCATTTGGTCATATCATGGACGAGTCATACTCTGCTGGCTATTATGGCTACATGTGGTCTGAAGTTTTCGCGGCCGACATGTACTATACAAAATTCGCCGCTAACCCCTTGGACAGCAAAATTGGAATGCAATATAGGAACATTGTTTTAGCACGCGGCGGTCTCTATGATATGAGAGACAATTTGCATGACTTCCTGGACAGAGAACCTTCCAAAGAAGCCTTCTTGAAAGAACTAGGGTTGCACTAGCTTTGGGACTATTAATCATCGAGCTATATAGCAAGGGTACTGTAACCTGAACTAAATATCCTAAGTACCGCGATGAAGTGCGAGAGAGGCTCCAGAATTCTCAAAATCCTGGGGTTGATCGAAAGTTTAAAGACTTCAATAGTGACGATGGCCAAATAAGAGAAAGTCTGTAATAGTTCAAACATAACATCTCTAATCAGTATGCCACATTTTTTCAATGCATCTGTGAATTTATTCCTCAGTACTTGCTTAACCAAATCATCGTCGTCCTCTATTTTCATCTCGCGCATTTCCCTGGTGAGCTTACTCCTGGCCCTGACTATTTTTATCAAATGGCTAATGGACTTTCTTGCGCTTAGTAAAAGCGTCACAAACCATAACTTGGATCCCCATTCCCCTTTGTTTAGCCGGCGGTAAAGGAAGTTGTTCTCACTTATGATGCCAAGCGATTTGAAAAGATATACATTATCGAAGAGGCCACAAATCGACTCGAGTCCGGCGATGATTGAGTCCTCTATTGTATAACTGTGTTTGTCATGTTCATCTGAGGTAGAAGGAGAGAACAGAGGTTCTGGTGCTTCCTCTAGTATTCTGGGACTCGTTGAAGCCGTGAACAACTCGTGCTCTGCATCGACGCTCATTGATCAGGGGGATGTTTCTTTTGTAGGGGTTGGCTAGTATTTGTTCCATTTCAGGCTGCCAAAACTAATTTCATTATGTCCGCATGTTCAGCCGTTTGAAAGACCGTCCGCCGCCTCTCTAAACAAACTTATCTATTTAAGATCAGGCGAGCAGAGGAATATGTTTTCTTTCTCCTGCCCTCCACCAAAAAAGCAGTGAAGACACTCATACCGGAAGACGATAGGGCAAGAAAGTGATGGCAGCGGCACAAATAGTTTGGCTAGGTGATCAGATGTGCTCTTTATATTGGCTATAACCAAAATATCAGCTTTTGTCGCGAATCGTTGCCTACTAGCATTTGCAGCTGTTGAGCGCAAGATCATGTGACTTTGTTCATGAAATTTGCCTGTCCGATATTGGGGTTTGTGGCCAACCTTGTCCGAAAAGCGAGCATGGGTGGCAACTTCAACCCCTCTCAGTGGTCAGATTTCACGCGTTAGAGCTTTAGGAGCTACTAAAGTGAAGAGTTTGTATTACGAAAGAGCCACCGTTGATTAGCTCTCATCGAGAGTATTCCGACAGTACCAAAATCACTATTTGCAAGTTTTGTTACAGCTATGTATGCGCTCAATAGGCTTCGTGGCCGCATCCTTGTTGCCACCTGTCCGAAGTGGACTTTTGTGTCCGTCTGTCGCCTCCATGTGTTACCCTGTCTATTTCATTGCGTTCGACCAATCATATCACATATCTGCCGTGCGATGTGCTTTGGAGGATATAATTTTTCTGACTTGTGTCCGATTCTTTCATCTCTTCTTACCACTTTTTCTTGTTTTTTTTTATTTTTTTTGTTGATTCTCCGCACCATAATCGCGCACGTGAGAACTAGTGTTTAGGGCACAACCGTAAAAGTTAGGGTTATAGTGCAGGGTAAGTACACGGATCTTAAGCATAGGTTAGACTACTCAGTATGGCTGTTTCCACCAAACGCACACGTTCTGAATTAGGTTTAGACGCCTTGTGTTCTCCTGTCAAGAGACGCTCTTTCACTTTGGGTGGCCCTCCTTTCCGTTTAACAGGGAGGCGCCATGAAGCAGCTGCTGCGTTTGTTCCTAGATTGAGGACAAGCACTTGCGGTGGTGATGATGATGGTGGCAATAGCAGTTGTGGCAATGTAAATGAAGATGTGGAACCTGCAGTTGTAGACGCAAGAAAAAGGTTGAGCAGGGATCTTCTGCTGGCTGTGTCAAGGTGTTCGGATTCGGACATGGGATCCGGGACGGATTGGGAAAATAGTAGAGAAATCAATGATTCCCGAAAGAAGAGCGTGTCGTCTCGGCCCAGCTCATTCTCCTCCAAGAGAAATCAACCTCCTAAAGTGGATCTTATGGCAAGGGAACGGTGCTTTGACTATATCGTTCAGTCAATCGATGAGGTTTGGGCAAGATATTGTGACACAACGTCCAATGCAGAAGCAGAAGTCTATGGAGACGTCGTTCGCGGTAATAAGAAGGGTCGTCAGGCTAATGTCGAGGCATGCAAACCCCCCTTCTATACCCATCTGCAGCGCGAAAGAACGTTGAGAATTTCCGATAGCGATGGCGCGTCATCGGACGTGGGAGGGTCTGAAATGGACGACGATGATACGATTGGAGGTCGTTTACAGGCCACAGTGACTACAGATTACGAGACAGATCATAGTGATTCTCGTACCGTCTCAAACCTACCCGATTCAGTCAAGTTACAGTCGCTGAAATCAAGGCTAACTAAGGCGAAGCATGATTTGGAACAAGTTTATGATTCGACAGAATTTGCGGATGGCTGTGCATTTTGGCGGAGATGGGACATGATCAAGTACAGCGCTGTCGAAATGATGGAAGAGGACGATGATGACGAAATAATTGAAAGTGTAATTGAAGAGTTGGAACAAGGAAGATCCTATGTCAATTAGAGAGGGATTAGCTAGTTTGGTCCTTTTTTATTCATTGTGGCCTTTTATTATTATGCGTTCCATGGCCTATCGATGGTTGGCATATACGTGGTTTAGTTGGAGTATTATTTGATGTTTTAATTGTCGAGATTCGCATGCTGTACATTATAGAATTTTGCAATATTGCAATGGCGGTGAGACAAGTGACGGTGTTAGGTATATTGGAAGTTTTTTTTTTTTGATCCTATTGAATGCAGTTGTAATAGTAGTCGGTTTGGTAGTTTATATATGTATATGTTTGACTTTGATTATGTCGTGAAAACTATCTATAGGAATCGCACTTTTGTCTCAATTGAGGATGAATGTGGACTGTGTTGAAACCCCTAGGGCGGTTTCATTTTCTAACGCCGCGTGTCGAATTGCGAGAGAAGGCGCCTAGAGCCAAAATAGCGATCTACAAAAAAATAGGTACCCTTATAAAAGAACACCAGTTTGCACCAGTAACGGAATGGGAAGAATTCTCTAAGAGATAGATCAACTACTTAGCGTGAATTATGTTCAGCGACTCTAATTCTACGAGGAATAACATGGACCGTAAGAATAAGCATGTTACTTTTAAGGCTTCTAGTAAATTTCATGCGAATGACTATTCGAACAACTACATCCATTCCGGATCGCCACCGCAAAAACACGTCACAAATATAGAAAATCCAGTTCAAGGATACCCAAAATTACAAAAATTATTTGAACTGAAAGATCGTCAGATTGCTCAATACACTACGACACCTTTTGGCTGCAAGGTTGACATTGATCAAATGGTGCCAACTTTAAATCATTGGATTCAAAATGAAAAACTAACTTTTGATGTGGTAATGATAGGCTGTTTAACAGACAATCAATTCATATACCCCTTATTGACTCAGTTGGCATTGGATAAGTTGGTTTCGAAACCAGGTTTCTTGTTCATATGGGCGAGCGCTCACAAGATTAATGAACTGAATAGATTAATGAATAATGAGAGCTGGGCCAAAAAATTTAGAAGGAGTGAAGAGTTAGTCTTTGTTCCTATAGATAAGAACTCTCCTTTCTACCCTGGTTTAGATCAAGATGATCAATCTTTGGTAGAAAAAATGCAATGGCATTGTTGGATGTGCATCACTGGCACTGTGAGAAGAGCAACAGATGGGCATTTGATACATTGCAATGTTGAAACAGATTTAAGCATTGAAACCCAACAGACAAGAGATGGTGCCGTTCCGTCACACTTATACAGGGTAGCAGAGAATTTCTCTAACTCTACCAGACGGCTCCATATTATTCCAGCTAGGACAGGTGTGGAGAAGCCGGTGAGGTTAAGACCAGGGTGGGTCATCATGAGCCCAGACATTATATTGGATAATTTTGCCCCAAAGAGATATAAAAGCGAAATCGCTAAACATGGGAACTGTATTCCTGTCAATCCTCAGATAGAAGCTTTGAGGCCAAAGAGCCCTGTTCAAAGAGCTTGAATAGGCAGTCTGTTATTGCATTTCTAATTTCTGGCCTTTGAGAGGCCAAAACTAAAACAAAAAAAGCATTAGATGAACGTTTTCTTCGCAGCCGGTTTGCATCATGTTTCTGAATGTTTTAATTGCTACTTGGAACTTACATACTGTTAGCATTTTTATCTTCTCAGCAATGCAACGATCGTCACCCTATCTAGGCCATGTTGTTGTATAGGTTATTAGCTGGAAATCTCCTGAATGTGATAGTTCATAAAAAAAGGGGCTCAAAAATTGTACCCAAAATATTTCTGTCACTGTTATAGCAGATGCAAATTATGCTGAATTTTTCTTAGAATGATTCGTATGGTCACCGAAATATTTTGTTTTGTACTAACATTTCTAAAACAAAATCTCAAATTAAAACAGTATCTCTTAACAATTATTCTGTGAAAATATGCTTAAAGCAAAGATAAAAGGCTGCTTTTTTCAAAGCTCACAAGTTATCGACACGCGAAATGAACTTCTTAGCTACCATTACTGCTTAGCAATGCTTCTAGGGTATGTTTTTGTGGAATTTCGTTGTACTCTCCTTTTGAAGCCCGATTTAACTATTAAATTTGTTGCTAAGGATTATCGAATCATTTATGTATCATTCCGTCCTTGAAGGTAGTATCATTATTTGAGAATTTGTTAGCTGGTGGGCTTGTTAGCATTTATTCGTTGGCTGCAGGACAATATCGGGCCATCCTCAACTTCATGCATAAGAGGAAAGCAGATTTCTTGTTGCGAAGTTTGCCAGACTAAAGTAAGTAACTATCTCTTGATTTGAGAAAATCTTGCTCAGTGTAGATATCCTGGTTGACAATTCAAAGAATTTTTACTAAATTCAATTACTACTTTATGCAGCAACACTAGCGCGTCACGGACGCTCCACAGCTGTATCAAAAACAGAAAAAAGAAGCTATTCAAAAAATCTAATATACTTACTATCGGAAGATATGGGCAGCTTTCCCGCAGCCTCACTTGCTGTTATAGGTTTTTATCGTGTGGCTACGATTATCTCGATCCATTTTGATTAAAGTTGTGATAAATCTCAGAAGCCAAAATTTTCTCCATGCAGAAGATTCATGTAACTCATATCCTTCAAATAAAACTAGAACATGAAGAATTAAGAGCAATGATGATTTCTCCAACGTGGTATAATTTACACCCCGTATTAATTTTTCAAGCGTCACACCTAGTCAATGTCAAGTTTTTCGCACTAGAAGTAAACATAGAGCCTCTCCACAGTCAACATAAAATACGTTCAACTCTACGAAACGGAACAAGTAGAAATAGTTCAATGATCTCTTTTTATGATCTGAGCTTAATAAAAACGAATTAATAGCTGCAAAAGGGTTAGTGTCAATGTCGTGGACATTGTACCAAAAGTAACCACTACATACAATTTCTAGTGAGCTTTAAATAAATCATAGTAAAAGGAGATTCCATCCTTTATGAATGTAATGAAACTATATGCAGAGATTGAATTCTCTGAGTAGCTCCTTTTAAATCTTTCGCTTTTCTCCGAATTTGTACTTTTTTTCCATATACGATAATTACAATGCGGGACTCGCTACAGAAGCAAATTTGGATGCATTAGTGTTACGTTGACCTGGATGAATAGCCTTGGGTTGTACCAAAGGGCGCTACAAGTTTATAAATATTCCACTGTAAGTCATTGACCGATGAAAAACTATTACTGTTGGTTCCAAGTATATGGAAAAGTGGTGTAGCATAATCACAGCAAGTTTATTAAAATCAATTAATTGGATGAAAAGCAAGGCTTAAAGAAGCCTAACACACGAAACTGCTAATAAATTTATTAGAAGTTGCTTTCAATCAAAGTTGTGGCTATCCTGGCTGTTATTAAGATAAAATAGATATGTTTCTAGAAATAACTTGTTCCCGTCTATCTGCCCACAAAATTTACTGTGATACGATAAAGATACGAAGTATTCTCGCACAACATTTGATGTCTGCAACAATAATGGTACATCTTCTTACTTCAGAGCGCTTTCAAATTGTGTGCGATTACTGATTACTGATTGATTTTTTTCACTTGATTGAGATTGCATTCCAAAAGAATAACAAAAATCGCATCTAATAAAACAATACAGTACAGTGTCACTTAGGGAATACACCTGTTAAGTTTGAAGTTACAATTTTGTATTCTTCGCATCTTATATTGATAAAGCTTTTTCATAGTAGTCCATGTCAGGATACCATAATACCAGAAACGTCCCGAAGTTTTTCATGTCACATGACATCTTTTGTAATGGGTAAAAAATTTTCTGCCCTCTATAGAGCGATGAGCTAGCTCATCGCATCTTTCAAGTGAAACTTTACTGTCTGGCTAATCTGATCCGTACGCCAGAAACAAACAGTTAGCAATGGGTAAAACTCAGAAAAAAAATAGTAAAGGTCGTTTGGATAAGTATTATCATTTGGCTAAAGAGAAAGGCTACCGTGCTCGTTCTTCTTTCAAGGTCATTCAGATTAACGAGAAATTTGGCCATTTCTTAGAAAAGTCCAAGGTGGTCATTGACTTATGTGCTGCTCCAGGTTCTTGGTGTCAAGTAGCCTCGAAGTTGTGCCCCGTTAACTCCTTGATTATTGGAGTGGATATAGTGCCCATGAAACCTATGCCCAATGTAATTACATTTCAGAGTGACATCACAACCGAGGACTGCCGTTCAAAACTGAGAGGTTACATGAAGACTTGGAAAGCAGATACTGTGCTGCATGACGGTGCACCTAACGTAGGTTTGGGATGGGTACAGGATGCCTTTTCTCAATCCCAGCTGACACTTCAGGCACTTAAGCTAGCAGTTGAGAACTTAGTCGTTAATGGTACCTTTGTGACTAAAATTTTCAGATCTAAGGATTATAATAAACTTATGTGGGTATTTCAACAGCTTTTTGATAAAGTAGAAGCAACCAAACCACCTGCTTCAAGAAATGTGTCTGCAGAAATTTTCGTAGTTTGCAGAGGCTTCAAAGCACCCAAAAGACTTGATGCAAGATTGCTTGATCCGAAAGAAGTATTCGAGGAATTACCAGATAAACCACAAAATATGGAGGCTAGAGTATTCAATCCTGAGAAACGTGTGAGAAAGAGACAAGGTTACGAAGAAGGTGACAATTTATTATACCACGAAACAGACCTCATGGAATTCGTCAAAAATGAAGATCCGATATCTCTTCTTGGCTCCATGAACAAGTTCGTTATTGATGAGAGTCAACATGATTGGAAAATCGTCAAAAGGCTAAAACAAACAAATAGTGAATTTTTAGCGTGCATCGATGATCTGAAGGTATTAGGCAAGAAGGAATTCAAAATACTTCTTAAGTGGAGAAAGTCTGCAAGGGAATTGTTGGGCTTAGAAAAGAATGAAGAAGACGAAGAAAACGTTGAAGTAGAACCACTTGACGAAGAGCAACAGATTGATAAAGAATTGCAGGATCTACAAGAAAAGCAGAGAATGGAACTGAAACGTGACAGACGTAGGAGAAATGAGGCAAAAATGAAAGAGATCAATAGAATGAATATGAACATGCTAACTCCGGCAGATCTTGGTATTGAAGCCGCCGAGCTTGGTAGAGACTCTATGTTCAATCTGAAGACAGCGGAAAAGACTGGTATATTGGACAAGTTGGCCAAGGGTAAGAGAAGAATGGTATTTGCTCAAGACGATAGTAATAAGGATAACGAGATATACTCTGAAGAAGGAACAATTTTACACGACAGGACTGATCCTGGAGAGGCTGATGATCTGGAGGCCGAACTAGATGAGATGTATTCTCAATATAAGCTAAGGAAGGCTGAGAGGGATGCTAAATTTAAAGCAAAGCAGGCGCGAGGTGGTGATGTTGATGATAACTGGGAGGGTTTCACCAATGAAGAAGAGCTTGAGGATCCAGAAAAAAATGATACTGATCGTTATGAAGACGAATCCTCTGGTGACTCAGATTCTGATGATGATGAGTCCATTAATAACCTTATTAGTAAGCTTAAAGGAAGGACCGGCGACCACAAACTGAGTAACAAAGCGAAAATGCTTTTCAATGATCCGATCTTTGCGAATGTGACAGCCGATATCCCTCAGAAAGACACCGGCCACGTCGAACATGGACAGGGCACGGCTGAAGATGTAGATATGACCAAAGATGAGACTATTGCCCATGAGGCAACCAAGGGCAAAGAAACTGGGGAAAGCGAATCAGAGAACTCAGATTTTGAACTCGTGGCGCATGAAAGTTCTGGGGACGATGATATCGATTCTGACTACGACTCTGACGAGGAGCGCAAAGAGGCTAGTAGGAAGAAACATGCTCAAGATGTAGAGATTGCAACAGTAGAAGCTATGACTTTAGCACACCAATTAGCCTTAGGACAAAAAACGAAACATGATTTGGTGGACGAAGGTTTTAATAGATACGCTTTCCGTGACACAGAGAACCTGCCCGAATGGTTCGTAGAAGATGAAAGGCAGCACTCCAAGGTAAATAGGCCAATCACTAAGGAAGCAGCCGCCGCCTTGAAGGAGAAATTAAAGGCTCTCAATGCCAGGCCCATAAAGAAGGTAGCAGAGGCTAAGGCAAGAAAGAAAATGCGTTCTGTGGCTCGTCTAGAGAAAATAAAGAAGAAGGCAGGTCTCATTGCAGATGAGGGTGACAAATCTGAGAAAGACAAAGCAGAAGAGATCTCCCGT
This sequence comes from Zygosaccharomyces pseudobailii, assembly GCA_949129085.1. NCBI lineage: Eukaryota > Fungi > Ascomycota > Saccharomycetes > Saccharomycetales > Saccharomycetaceae > Zygosaccharomyces > Zygosaccharomyces pseudobailii. Next base: position 52,001 of record CASBRY010000010.1, read on the forward strand.
TTAATGAGAAAAGTATCCAATAAGGACAAGAGAAAGCCCAGGCCCACCCTCGTGGTTGCTAAGGGCAATAACAGGGGCTTAGCAGGTAGGCCTAAAGGCGTCAAAGGTAAGTATAAGATGGTGGACGGTGTAATGAAGAACGAGCAGAGAGCTTTGAAGCGCATCGCGAAGAAACATCACAAGAAAAGATGAATTTATTTACCTTCGCAGTTCGCGGAGAAAATGTAAACTAGTGAGTATGCAAGAGTATTCTATACATAAAATGTTTTAATGCAGGTTAGGCTGGGGAGCATGGACGCTTTACGGTGCCGCAGAATAGCTTCGAAAGTATGTAAACCACGGAGAACACCACGCACACGAGCGTGATCAACTGAGTACGTCCATAATCATTTAGGTCCGCTCTAGGAATCTGAACATGTAATTTTGGTGAATCGATATGATGAAAGATAGTATCCTTGGTAAAGTAGGCTTCATAGCCCAGCCCCTTTGAGTAGAATGAGTTTTTCTCGATATTATCGTTGCCAGTATCACATGCCTTGAACACCAGCGGCCGGAAGGAAACATCTTTGTAACCTCCTTGCTCGACAGGTTCGACATATCTACTGTGAAAAGTGATCTCATTGATCTGGCCCGGTTCCAGCCGGAACATCGCTTCCGATCCCCATGCATTTGTAGGTAAATTGTACTCAGGCTGCTCTAAGTCGTGTTCTCCGAATAAGAATAGCGGTGCCGACTGAAATTTATCCACAAAAAGATCACGTGGAAGAGCAGTGTACATGAAGTACTCGCACTGCTTCTGGTCCTCGAAGTGGCTTAGATCGATCAAAACTTTCGGATGCAATCCCACAGGTTCCTCAAGGCGAGCTACTCGGGAGGCATACGCCTCTGTGTGGGCCGGCTTGTACACAAACATCGTCTCCCTGCACTTGTCGATCTCTGCCAAGCCACCATCTTGCGCACTGCCCCAGGTGCAAGTCAATCCACTCAAGCCAACATCCTCGCTATCGGAAAAATCTACGTAAAATACCCCAGCCTCTGCCTTCTCGACCCCCGGTTCCTTAGTGTAAGCCATGGACTCACCGGGCTCCAGTGCACACCATTGCGTAATCACTGTGTGATTTTCCTGCTCTAAAACCTCAATATCACAGCTTACAGGGTCCAAGTCCAGCCCCGCGCTCGCGGAGGGTTTTTCGAATACTGATTCATGTTTGTAACTGTATCGGGGGGTCTTTATGGCGTTTGCAGACTCTGAATCATTCGCACCATCGTCATAGTAAACATTGAAGCCATCGACAAAAAAAGGCTCCCAAATTGCCTTCCGGCCCCCAGATCTGCCACACGTCCAAGTAGAACGAATTCCAGATCGCGAACGTTTCCTCGCTGATACATCTGGCGAAGCTGCCAATCCTATCACCCATTTCTGTTGTACCGCGACATTTTTACCACCTTGGACCACCAGATGTGTACCATTGTTCGAAGTATACCCCTCCACATTCTCCTCTGCTCCCACTAGCACACTGAGGCGGCTCTTGACGACCATCTTAACCTTCCCAATTAATTAAATTCGTGTTCTTCTTTACCTAAGTGAGTGATATCCCTCTTACAACTGGGTCAATGCTCAGTAGGAACCTCTTGCTCTTTGAAAAGGGTAAAAAATTTCCCTGCTTGGAACAAGGGAAAAAAAAATCCTAAAAAAAACCGAAAAAAAAAAAGATTTGGAGGTCCAAAATGTGGCCTTTAATATAGCATACAGCAAATCTTTAACAGGAGTTGACTGCCAGAGAGTGTGCAAAAAGAGGGAGCAAGACAATCTGAACCTGTTTTAAACTAGTTGCCAAAAGGTGCAAGTGTTCTCCGTTTTACACTCTGAGATTCCCCAGCACTTTGCTCGTGGAAAGGAGACAGTTTCGGAGGGACTACACAAGAAGGAGACAAGGCCAAGCAAGAGGAGAACGCGTTCAAAGCTCTCAGCTACTTTTGCACAGTGGTATTGTCATCGTCATATCTGCACAGGGCAGTTTTTCCAACTACATTCATTCATTAATCTATCTGAAAGATGGCAGACACGCAGCATTTGCAAGTCTCACAAATGTTGGATGCGAATCATACTCCTTATAAGAGAGGTCACCGGCACAAGAGATCATTTGCAATATCCGGGGAGTTCGAGTTTTTGAAGCAAATGGAACCTTCGACGATGCCTCCCATGTCATGTGCTTCGCCAGATCAAGCAGCTGCACCTCCACCACCACCTCAACTACAGCCTCAAATGGCTTCCCCAACATTGCACGCAACACCAGCGTCCTTGCAACAATCAGAGACGGAGTATGCTTCCTACAGCAGGATACTGCAACCAACTAACCAAAGCCTGCAGTCACCTAAATTTTTTGTTAGCGAAGAGCCTAAGTTCTCTTCTCCCTTTAAAGGGGTGCCTGATGCTATCATCAACTTGGATGATGCCTTGAAGACGAAGCCGAGGTCATTCAAGAGCCACAGGAGGGCGGAATCCGCGCCAGCAGATCTTGAGGTGTTTATGAACGCCAGGGAGCCTTCCGGTCAGGCGCAGATGATAGAAGAAGAGGAGGATGACGATGTGCAATCAGACTTGGATTCTGTAAATGGCCATCTCATGTCTCCTTTGCGCCCAACTTCGCCTTCTCCTCGACCCTTGGGGCCTGCAACTGCTTCTCCCACCAGAATCCGTGATTCTCAGGGAGTGGGTGTTAGTATAATGGCACAAGGTAATGGAAATGGCAATAGTAGCACTAACGGTAATAACAACAATAACAATAATGGCAATAGAAATTTCAACAACTCGCTCAAGATCAATCGGCAGAAGCAGAGGTATTATCATTACACCAAGCAGTTGCCCATCAATGCTTCATCGATCCAGTCGCAGTCTTTGAAGGGACAGGCATCTTCTGGTTCCCTTTCTTCTGCATATATGCAGACCCCGGCATCAGTGGCTCACACCCCATCTAAACAGATGTCCACTCCCTTGACCCCTGTTTCCAACAACAACATGCGTTATAAAAATGAAGTTGATAGAACTACAAGTCCTACCTTACGTCACCAAAAATTGCATAACCAGCATACTCCAAGGGATAAGAACAATATACCTTCTGGTTTCAACTACCAGTCTAAACTCTATGATATGCCCCATACCATCACGGTGACTAAGTCGCCCTCGAGCGATAATAGGACTTTGGCACAAAGTTTCCGTTACTCCCAGGAGGAGCAACAACGGGAGGCACCATTGCCTTTACCACTATCGTCATCATCACCCTCACTAACGACTTCTTCCTCGCCTAACGCACATGACAATGAACAAGATAACTCGATTCCTGAATCGCTCCTATTCGGGGAACCTGGGGACGTCGAGGACCCCACTAATTCTTTGAATCATGATTTTGAGCCAGGTCTACAAAATGCTCCCGCTGTGTGTGTGAGAGAACACTTACCGACGAGAACAAATAACAGCTGTAACAAGGATCATCAGGAGCCTAGAACTGTCAGTGACAGCTTTTGCATTATGGAAAGAGAGCGCAAAAAGAAATCGAGATTGAGTTCGCTCATGAGTCTTTTCTCCAAATCGCCCTATCATTGAATGCACACGTACACATATGCCGTAACATTGGATATCTTCTCCACTGTTTTTTTCTGTATCCACCACCATCGAATACCATCATTGATTTACAAAAAAGATACTGTATTATACCGAATGTCACTTTTTTTAACTTTTTTCACCATCCTTTGTAACTATTGTGTGGGAACTACTCCATATAAGAGTAACAGTGAATATGTAGTTTTTAAACATGACTACTTATGTCAATTTATTTTTCCTTGAGTGATTTGCAATCTTTTGAATGCTTATTGTTTTTAACTACAGGGATAGAATAAATAATCCTTTAAACTTCGTCTTCATACAGCACTAAAATAAATACGTGTGTTTGGAGGGGAAGGCCGGTCCTCATTTGCTGACTTCCAAATTGTCCAACTCTTCCTTCTCCTTGTTGGCAGCCTCAATCTCCAAGATGTAAGGCAACAAGAAAGGAACATCCTCCTTTGGCTTAATCCACTGACTCTCGGGCAGCAAGTGGTGAGTCAACTCGGTTTGGTGTGCTCTAATAATTCTGAAGACTCTAGCGTACGACTCATCCTCTGGAAGTCTCTTTAGGGCTTTTTGCATAACTGGGTTCTCCTCAGCAATCAAATCATCAAATCTCAAACCCAACTTTCTGTAGCCGGATAGGTTAACATATTGACGGGCCACTGGAACCAAAATCTTGGATAAAACTGGAGAGTTTAGGATGTAATCACCTATTTTGACGATGGAGGTAAAGGACTGTGGCATATTAAATGATTTACTTTGCTCTAGTCGTAGTAAAGGTAATGTGAGTATCCCTTGTAGGTAGTCACTTTTCGTTGCTACACTGTAATTTTGACTTCAGCTGAAAACTTTTGGTGCTGAGAATCTAGCACATCCCGGCGGAGGCCCAGTCTAGGACGAGCCCGGTAAGTTCAACGGTAGGAAAAAGATATATAAGAGCACATCATTGGACGTATATCACGTGATTAAGATATTAAATGCAAGAACTTTTAAGAAGAAGTTCCCTCCGATAGTATTTAGAAGGGTAGATATTCATCAGAGCACTTGGATAGATATATTGGGTCCAGTAATATTCAGTGTTCTTTCCATCTTTTGTTAGCACTTAAATTCCTTCTTGTAAATAAGTATGTATTATTGATGTCCATGTGCAAATCAACTGTAGTACAATAATTGCTATCACGACTTATGATTTGTGTTACGAAAAACATTTTTCATTATTGTAAAGTGTTTTGCTACGTTAAATGAATAAAGAAGTTGATTACGAGTAAAAAATAATGTCTATACACAATCCGTCTCCAGCCTAATTAAGGTGAATTGTTCCACTATTTTCAATACAACTTATTTTTCCAATTATTTATCAATGGTTGTTTTCCCATTATTAGTAGTAATGAAATTTCTGAGCTGCGACTGTCTTAAATAATTTGTTGTTCTTGGTGTAATCGGCGGCGGGCCGGTAGGAGCGATGATGAACGTAATTGCTACCGTCATTGATTATTTTCGGCTACACAACATAAAACCTCCACGGAGCGCTCAAAATTACAAACGCTCAGCGTATAACGACTGCAGTATCGTAGTGTTAACTATAAGAATGCCAAATCCAGGCGCAACTGTTTTGTACAAATATTATAGTGATTTATTAAAACATTATATACACCACGTAAACGATGCTAATATTGGTACTGCGTTGATTTCTGTCCAGCCGTATTAGGGAATCCACACTCCAGTAAAGACTGCTCAATTAGATGCGTGTCTTCCTGAATCTTTTTAAAGGTATCTTCATTCTTTACAAGAATCAATCCAGCGTATCCAGTAGAGTTGAACCCGATGTCCAAAGATTTGGCCTTTGCACTGGAGCGGGGTACTAAGCACATCCATTTCTTCGTCAACAGTACATTGTAACCCTTATTGTCTTGCAACTCGGGCCTTTCATTCAGCCAATCTTGAAAAAAAGACAGTGTCCTCTGTAACAAGGACACATAAGTCATTGCCAGGAGATCTTCATTGACATCATCAGCAGATTCAGGTAAAGGAACAACGAAATGGGCAAATGTAACTTTATCGCTTTGTAAAGGCTCTACCTTATGATTGGGTAAAAAATGCTCTTTGCCGCCACACAGCTTGTCTTGCAATGGTGTGAAGTTGGGTGGCAACCTCAATACCTGTAAATGCTTATGGTCCTGGGATGATCCACTGGAAGGCCCTGAATTGTAGAAAACCATATGTCTAACGCCTTCATCCTCATCATCAAGTCTCTCAAGCAACTTATAGGACATCAATAATTCCTTGGGACTTAGTGGTGACTGCTGATCTTTGAACTCTTTTGTGACAAGTAAAGAGTGCTCTGAGACAATGGGGAATTTATTCAAAAGTAATCTATAGTCACCATCTGCCACATCGTCTAATACAGTCAACTCAGGCTCGGGCTCAGCAAAAGGATTTCTCTCAGGTTGATCACCACGCTCTGGTTTCATTTGCAAACTAGGAGCATAGCTTACCACGTATGGCATGCCACTCTTGGCATCCTTGGTCTTGTTAGTGGAAGTCTCTGTATAATGCAGGTCACCATTCTGCAAAGCACTTGCGTACTTGTCAGTGATCAACTGTGATAGGTTTTCTGGGAACATCTTCGTCGTACTCATAGCGCGGTCTGCAATTTTTTAAGTTCCAAGTTCCAAGTTCCAAGTTCGAGGAAAGTTTGGTTTTAAATTTTAGGAAGTGCACACATATCCTGATGCCTCGGCACCACGAGACGTCGAACATTGAAGAAATAAAGTGTCAAAGCAAGACAAGTCATATGTTGGGTGCATGACCCAGTGAGATTGCAAGCACCAACCAGGATGCTGGCTTCTTCAGCTATAGCCACTCAAAAGTGACTCAAGTGAGTCAAGTTGGACATTGACCATGATTTTGATGAAATTTTTCATCCTCCCTCGAACTGGGAAACGAAAGGCCGAAAGGTATTATCAATTTGTCGAACAAACAACTGTCATGATACAACCTCTTACAAAGACATAATTTAGACCAGAGAGGCGTATGCCGGCTAACCAGTTCATCCTGCAGGTATCTTGTCGTTCGCTACATCATTTATGAGTGAGGCCGAGGATATTAATTTCTCTTGCCAGTACGGCGATGGGACTTTTACAATAGCGATAGACATTGGGGGCACTTTGGCTAAGGTAGTATTCTCTCCGCTTGAGAGCAACAAGCTCAAGTTCTATACCGTAGAGACAGAAAGAATTCAAAAGTTTGTGTGGCTGTTGCATTCAATAGTTGACGAGCATAACAATGGAGTTTATCAAAACGTACAAATAATAGCCACCGGTGGAGGAGCCTACAAATTCTATGACCTACTGATGAAAGAGTTCCCTGGAGTCAAAAAAATCGAAAGGCTTGACGAAATGCAATGTCTGATTAAAGGTCTTGATGCATTTATTCACGAAATTCCTAATGAAGTGTTTACCTATAATGACCAAGATGGTGCTCGAAATGTTGTTCTCCCCAGAAATTCATCACAATTGCCGGAGACCTATCCATACTTACTAGTAAACATAGGATCTGGAGTTTCAATACTTAAGGTTGAAGCTCAGGCGAAATTCACTCGTATCGGTGGGTCATCGCTGGGAGGGGGCACGCTGTGGGGATTGCTTTCTTTGATTACTGGCGCTCAGACTTATGACCAGATGCTAGATTGGACTCGAGAAGGTGACAATAGTAACGTAGATATGCTTGTGGGAGACATCTATGGGAGTGATTATGGAAAAATTGGTTTAAAGTCTTCCAACATTGCCAGTTCTTTTGGCAAAGTCTTTCAAAACCGAAGAGGATCCATCAGCCGCCCTAATTCAACGAGTTCTATCACGACGAGCCCTCATAGTCCCATTGCCAACACAACGTCACACACAGATATAACGAGGAGAAACAGGAAATTCAAAAACCCCGACATTTGCAAGAGCCTTCTTTATGCCATCTCTAATAATATCGGCCAGATTGCTTACCTCCAGGCCAAAGTGCACAACGTGCAAAATATCTACTTTGGCGGTTCTTATATTAGGGGTCACCTCATCACCATGAACACCTTGAGCTATGCCATAAACTTCTGGTCTCAAGGCAGCAAGCAGGCCTTTTTTCTAAAACATGAAGGCTACCTGGGTGCTATGGGTGCTTTTTTGAATGCTTAGCTGTCATCAAGTTGCTTTATTGTTTTTTTTCCAATCCTCGTAACGTATGTATTATATCATCTAGCGCATTGTATATATTACGAGTTCCCATGTGTTTGCCTTTCAGGCTATCCTCCGTAGCATGGTCCGCGGGAATGCTTTTGGTGTTTATCCTATGAATTTGGATATCCCTGATGGCTAGCTTTTCGCATAAGGTGATTACGACAGTAAATACTTCCGCGACATCAAATTGGAATTTCCGAGTTTGGGGGAAAAGCTCTAGGTTAGAAGCAGTATATCGGGGGAGGAATTTTGTTTGCCAGATCTTCACAAGCAACGCCAGTGAAGAGTGAGTTTGTACCAACTTTGGATCATCTTTTACCTGGTTGGGGCTATCTTTCAACTTCTCATATGACCGAACGATGCTTTTCAATCTTGTCTCTTCTTGTTCTAGTCTAAGCAGATCAGTCTGGGATTCTTGCAGCAATTGCCAATTTTCGTAGGTTTGAGCGGCTGGATTATCTTCAACCGTGTCAGCCTCCTCGCTGGTCTGTTTTTCGGCGCGCAATTGTGTCAATTCACCTAGCAATGTTTCACATTCATCCAGCGCATTCGTCGTGTCGAGATAAGTTTCGTTGATAGTTTCTTGTGTTCTATTCAAATCCTTACAGAGATCGATTATCTGGCTTTTGGTGACATCTATTTCCCGTAGATGGACGTCGAGCGCACCTTTCTCTAACTCGTTGACTTCCTGTTTCAGCTGCACATATTTGGGATCCTGCACCGAGTCTAATTGCAGAAGATTAGTGGACGAGATAGTGTATCGGAGGAAATAATCCAACGTCTCTTGCTCCAAATGAGTTAGCTTTAATAGTTCTACTAGCTTGGCAAACGTATCGATTTTCTCGTTAAGACAGCTTGGATCGACAATCTGCTCCTGTTTGGCAGCATCTGAGTTTCCCTGTAACTGTACTAGTGTGTTATCTTTGTCCATGACTTCAACGCTTTGTGTTATTTCTCTCAGCGACGCCAGCGCCTTTTGTTCTTGCTCATTCAATGATTGCTCACTGAACTGCGCGGTTTCATCCTCCAACTCCTTGATCCTGGTGCCATAATCGTCAAATACAAGTTGCATATCTGCTGCGCATTCGCTACAATAGCTTTAGGGTAGCTCGTCTTCAAATGACTTGGGTCCTTTAAGCGCCTGTTAATGTTACGTCGTGGATGATAATTTTTTGATAAGTTCTTTTTCTCTAGAGGTTCATATTAGGAACTAATTTCTACCCAAGAAATTTTTCATCAGTCTATGAAGGAAACAGGCAAGTGAAAAGCTTATAACGTATCCTTGTGAGAGTTTAGGAGCATGTCTTCGGATGATCACAAAGGAATGCGCCCACTATCTAAGTTTCAGTGCGGAAGACCCATTTGAAATTGTTGCGCAACTTAAGTTTGGAGAGTTATTCAGTACTCTCTGAATGTGTCAATGTGCATATAACGAACTAATATTGCTTTTATACGCCCTGGTTCCGGGATTTGTCGTTTCAGCTGCTGGTGCTGATCACTTTATCGGCCCAGCGTGGGGAGTTTCCGCCAGGCAAAGAGTCTTGCGGCGGTCTGTAGTCTGAGTTCTTCAGTTGCATCCTCGCTGTGCCTTTTTGCTAGGAAGACATACCTATTCACGAGACTGAATTGATGGAATATTCATCTCTTTTAAACGTCTACGTTTGGGATCACTTTCTCGCACGGCCCCTCATCATATGGGAATCTCCATGTTGCTACACTGTGGGTGGCAGCCTCGCGCGTTTTTGCATTTTGCCTTGCAACACTTGCAGATGAGATCAAGGACTGAAGAGTGTTTCTTTCCGTCATTGTGACCTCTGCAGGTTGTTCCTATGGGGCTGAGAAAGGCTACGTAAAGGGAAAAGAGATGAAAAAGAAGAAAAAAGCAGACATTAATTATTATTATGCATAAGCGAGCTAAATCAGCGCTCCTCTCTGAAGTCTCCACCGCCTTTTTTCCAAAGCCACAGAGCTTCGAGAGCGTAGTTTCTCACGGACAAGTGCCGTGTCTTGGTTTCGTCGGCGGCGTCCTGCAAGCAGTCGATGATCCGGCAATCCTTGCACAAGTCCCAAAACATCGCGTATATCTTGTTGGTCACCGCTTGGACACTGCCCTCCTCCTGATACGTTTCGGAGTCCACCTCAGGCACCAGCTGGTAGTACGACTGCTTGCCAAGCTTGTATAAAATTCTCCCGAGCGTTTGCAGCGCGATGGCGCGTTGCGCTGCGAAAGTCGACCTGGAGAGCCGCTGCAGCTCTGGGATCGTATAGCCAGCCAGCTGTGGGTCGTCGGCGTGATGGTGCAACGCTGAGTGCGTCGTCGACTTGATTTCTCGTGTTGGAGGTACCAAGTTACCGTCAAAGTCAAACCTGCACTGCGAAACGTCTTCTATTACCGTATCAGCAGGCTCAGTTTCCGGCAGCTGGCGCATCCACTTCAGTTTCTCCACGTCCCGTGGCAAGTCTGGAAAGTACTTTTCGTGAAGCTTGTTTTGAAAGTCCGGATCGTCGAGAGTAAGCCTAGGCTCTGGTTCTTCCACGCTCTCCTCTGGCTTCATAAAATGCACGTCTTGGAATAATTGCTCGTTTGCCATGTGGTCGACCGACTGAGCGGCCTGAAAATCCAGCGGTGCCACGTCGTCCTCGTCCAGGTACTGCAGACGTGGTCCTTGATCTTGGTCTTGGACCCGGTCCAGCTCTTGGTCCTGTTCGTTCTCTGGACCCGCGTTGCTGTGCGTGTCCTGGCTGCCGTCCGTGTCCTGGATGCCCAGGGCCCTGTCCACCTGCTCATCGCTCAAGTGTGGCATGTCTCTGATCGCTGCAGAGCCCCCGACCCAGGTGCCCGGCGCACCTTCGATCTCCGCAAACAGCGACGGCTGGCCCTCTTCCTTGGCCCGCGAATCGATATTACGCAGCAGCTTCTGTATAAGCTTGGGGTCCAGCGACTCGAGTAGTTCCTGCTTCTCCTTTGCAATGGCTTCTGGCGACATCGCCTCCAGGGTGTGCACATTCTCCTCGTGGATGGACTGTGCGGCCGAGACAGGCGGTGCACGGCCATCCTGGGGCGCCGTGTGCATGGCTTCTGCCCGCTTCGCAGCACTGGCATCTGTCTTCCCGGCAGATTTGCCTCCTGTCCGCTTCGCAGCTTTGGCCCTCAGACGCTGCTTCCACGACGAGATCTGCTTCGGTTTATACAGCTCGGGAAACCCGCTTTCGCTACACTGTAAATCCTGGTCGCCGCTGTCAGCACCGGTGTCGCGCTCCACTATGTCTCCGAGCAGGTCCATGGCTTTTGTTACTGCGATGCACTGCCTGACGCTACGGCTACGAAGGCGATGAGATGAGATGAGCCAAGACTGAAATTTGGCACTACGAGAGAAAGCCAAAGCACCTGCGCACGTGACATGTCGTTCTGCACGACACAATCACGCGGCTTCCACGTGGGCACCGCGGCTCACTCTCCCGTTCGGCGCTGTCCACCTACATACCGACTATCGCAGTCGAGTCATTTGATTGAGTCTTGCGAGTCTTGTTTTGCACTATAATCGTTTAGTCATTTATTTATTAAATCCTCGCGTCAAGTTCTTGCAAGCCGCACAGCTGGTATTTACCTCTCACAAATGTCTCGGCACGCGGTGCCGAGCATCCGCACCCAGCACAAAACAGCTAAACACGCTCCCAGCGCGTTTAAAGCGAAAATCGCGTGTGCTGAGTGTGCAACCTGTGCCGCTTCACCGGAGAGGAGCTGGTGTGGCCGGTTGGCGGTGGAGGTGACGGCCACCCTGGCGGCGGGCACCACTGCTGCGGCGCTTGTCGCTCTTAGCCACTACCCACAGCGCGTGCAGCAGCGCAGGGAAGAACCCCAGCACAAACAGCACCACATTCACCACCACGTCCCTGCCCAATCCCCGCTTCAACCACACAGCCAAAGGCGGTACAAACACGCTCACAATCACTAAAATAAGCTCCTTATACACTTCCATAGCCTATCGCGCTTTCGACACACGCTACCGCCACTTGCACAGGCTCCACAAGTAGCGCTTCGCCTTGTAACAACTCTTGTAGCTCCTTATACACGCCACTGAAACCGGCACACCCAAGCACCACCGTCCGGCTTCCGAGTTCGCGTACGTTCCGGGCACGCACCGTCGCTGCAACCTGCTCGACAACATCGCGACCAATCTGGAGCGGTGTGAGCTGCGCGGCTACGGTCCCTCGCCACGCGTCCCTGCTCCGCGGGGCACACAATTCGTGTACGCTCTGGTCCAGCGGGGCTACCCACTCCTGTGAAGAGGTCACGATTGAGAAGGGAGGGGCTCGGCCTAGCAGCGTTAGGTGTGCCACACAAGCTGGCAGCAGTGCGCAGCACGGCGGGCCGCCGGCCTCCCGTAACTTCTCCACCAACGGGTGGTCAGAAAAGCAGGCTATGACGATGCCGTCGAAATTGCCATGGTACAGCTTGCTGCTGCGGTCTCCCAGTAGCTTCCAGCAGCCCTCCACGCTCTGCGTCGCGGTCTGCGGGCCGTTGATCTCCGCAGGGCACTCGGGGGGCCCCGTGGCAAACGTCAACTCGCTGCGACCGCTGTGCCCGCGCAGCGACTGGGCCACCGCCGCGGTCATAGTCTCGGAGCTATTGGGGTTTAAAATTAGAATCCGCATACCGCGCCGATGTGTTGTGTTGTTGGTGAGTAATAGTAAGAAGAAAGAAGTATGTCCGAGAAAGTGTCCGAGTGGGTCTCGCTGTGTCAATCGCAGAATGGAGAAGGAAAGAAAGAGAGAGAAGCTGAGAGGGGTAGAAGGAGCAGGGACAGGGGGAGAGAGGTTAAGAGGTTGATGGGCTTCTTTGGGCTTGTCGCGCCGGTTTATCTAGTCAGGAAGAGCAATTGCTTTTCCGCTTTCAGATTTTGGCAGCCACCATCCGTTTTGGGCTATAAGCTGGCCGGCAGCACCGGCAGCGCCACGCTGCTTCGGGGAAGGTGAGCCTCAGAGCCCGGCGCGCCACGTCGACCAATCCGGACATGGCCGCAACTGTCCAGCCGGCCGGCACGCGCTTCGTGAAGCGTTTCTTTTTCTTGTTTCGCCACCATCACCATCTTCACAACCACTTTTTGGTTCGAAGAAAATTTTTTTTTTCGCAGATCCATGTATATAAGGAGATAGAAAGGTGCTGCTGAGAATAAGACTGTATTGTGTATTCTTTCTCCTGTCTCGAAGAATAAACCACTAACTCACCTTACTCACAACAACACCAAAGATGCAGTTCAAAACTCTAGTCGCCGCTTTCGCTACCGTCGCCGTTGTCCAGGCCAAGAGTAACAGCACTGCCGGTGCCTCTAACGGTACCGCTGTCGGTGGGTCCAACAGCACTGCTGCTGGCGGTTCTTCCAACGGCACCGGCGCTGCTTCCGGTAGCTCCAACGGCTCCTCGAGCTCTTCTTCCTCCAAGATCTCCACTGGTGGTGCCAACTCCAACGCTTTGAACGCTGGTATGTTCGGTGCTGCTGTGGCTGCTGGTGTTGCCTTTTTGTTCTAAGTGCACTCCGTGGGGGCCTGGAACAGAGATCTTTTCTGGAAAATTCAGATAGTTTTTTAATTAATAAAATCCTATAGTGTTTATTTTTTTTTATACTAATAGAGAGAGCGGTAATTGTAATAATCAATTGGTATTGTTTTAATTAGCCAGCTAGCTAGCATGTCGTTGGTTCCGTTGGTGCCGTTGCTGGGCAGCATCTGATGGGCTGTACTCCGAGACGGCTGTTCAGCGTATACCTGGAGACGGGCTCTTCGCTGATTGCGAGTTTCTTTTTTACGTTTTGCATATTTCTTGGCTGAGAAGCTGGAAGTCGGGCTTTTCTCGACCTGGTTGGTGCTCTGGCCGCCGCCGCTGCCACGGGCTCAGCGGAGGCAAAAGTGCCAAAACCCGGTTCACAGGGAGTAATAAAAAACGAAAATAAGTAAAAGTATAGCCTCTTCGCGCAAGCTCCAACAGCAACAGCAACAGCAACAGCAACAGCAGCACAGGTGGCGAGGGCAGCGCAGGCACGGAATCAGGGTCGCACACGCGACATCACCACTCGCACACTACTGATTCGGCGGTTTTGTTTGAGGCAATTCCCATGGAGCCTCTGCGTCTGCATCGCTCTAAGACGTTCTCCATACCGAACAGAAGGCGCACATCCCCTGCCAACAGCTCGCTGTCGCAGGGCGGCGGTAACATCACCAAGAGCCAGTGCGGCCCACATCAGAGCCCCTCGACGGGGACTTCACCCGGGCCAGCAGCGGCAGGGACGCGAGGCACCCCCATCCCGCTGGTGGACCTGGTGAGGAAGCATCACAAATCCAACGAGCGCTGCTGCGACTGCAACAGCACAGAGTCGGTCGAGTGGATCTCCATCAACCTACTCTGTGTCGTTTGCATCAAGTGCTCAGGCGCGCACAGGTCGCTGGGGTCACACATCTCTAAAGTGCGGTCGCTCACGCTCGACAACTTCACCTCGCCGGAGGTGCTGCATCTGTTGCTACACCATGTGTCCAACGCCAATGTCAACTCAGTCTATGAGAGCATAGCGCCGCACAACAAGATTACTTCACACTCCTCGGACGCTGAGCGTTCGCAGTTCATAGTGGATAAGTACAAGGAGAAACTGTTTGTGGACGACGGCGGCGAGGGCCAGCAGGTATCGTTCAGGCGACTCGTCAAAGCGATCCACCTCAATAGCGTGTACATGCTCCAGAGATGCCTTGCGCAGTCGGGCGAGTCACTTCGAGAAATGGTGCAGGAGCAGGCTCTGCAGCGACCAGATGAAAAACTACCCACCATCTTCCAGTACTCTTTGAAGCACCATGACATGGTTCACGGCCGCCCCGTATACTACATTACAGAATTTTTACTGTTCAACGGGCTGCCTGTGGACGAATTTCCACAGGAGCACGCAAACTCGGACCTGCCGATGTTCAAGTACTGGCACAAAAGGTTCGAGACTTATGGCACCTATCAGTGGGTGCCCAAAGACAAAGATAAGGACAAGTGTAGTCCACTTAAGGACCGGGTCTCAGAGGATTCCATGTCTTACACGCCGGAGAAAAATGCGAGCAAGAGGTGGAGTTTGAATGCTATTCCTACTACAGCGCAAGTGATAATGGCGCCCACGAACCTTCTCACTGCGCATAGGTCATTGAGACTGTCAAAAAGAGGGCACAGCAACAGCAACAGGAGCTAATTTTATGGGTAAACGGGATACAATTCATTTGTACTATAAACTTTTTTTTTGTCGTTTCGTTAAAGCGAAGGGTGCTTCGCGCGATGGCGGCACAAGTTGCTTGGGCAAGTCTTTGTGACATATTTTCTTAATTTTTTCTTTTTCATCTTTGCATCTCTCACATGGACTATCTGTGCTTTAAAGGAACTTCAAATACAAAATAGCACATTTTTTTAATTCTCACTTCTTATTGAAAAGGAAAGAATAGAGACAGAAAAAAAGCAAACAAATATTGCATCGATCATATAGCAGAATTTTTACCAGCTATCCAGTTTAGAAAATATCCTGCTTTTTCATTAAACGAAGTGTTTGCTACGACGTGGTGAAACGACGACGACGTTTTTTTCCTCCCATTGTTTGTGAGTTTTTGATTTAGCTAGTTAGACCTCACACACATCATTGCATTGCATCGCTATTATCCACTGCATAAACTTGAAGCTATTATTTTTTCCCAGTATTTCCCTTTTTTTTTCCTTTTTTTTTTTCATCGTTATTATCATTCTTAAGCTCAACGGAAGTTTAGTTTCACCATGTTCTGCGAAGTGCATAGTCCTGAAGGGCCTTTAAAAACTTATGCTATCGAGCAGTGTGTTGGCCGTGGCAATTTTGGCGACGTGTATAGGGCGTACGATAAAGTTCAAGGGGTGGTCGTAGCAATCAAGGTGGTGAATCTAGAACATTCAGATGAGGACATCGACCTTTTGGCCCAAGAAATATTTTTTTTGGCAGAGTTGAAATCGCCGTACATTACGAACTACATCACAACTTTAATAGAGGATGTTTCAATGTGGATTGTCATGGAATACTGCGGAGGTGGGTCCTGTGCCGACCTTTTGAAAAATATCTATCTGAATGGATTGCCCGAACAAAAGGTTGCATTCATCACCTCAGAAGTCCTCAAAGGACTCGTCTATCTTCACGAACAGAAAAAGATCCATCGTGATATAAAAGCAGCCAATATTCTGTTAACTGACGAAGGCAAAGTCAAACTTGGTGATTTTGGCGTTTCGGGTCAAATTAAAGCTACTCTAAAAAGAGGTACTTTTGTTGGTACTCCATATTGGATGGCGCCGGAGGTTGTTTGCAAAGAAAACGATGGCTACAATGAAAGAGCGGACATATGGTCACTCGGCATTACTGTTTACGAATTGTTGAAAGGTGCTCCACCACTATCCAAGTGCGACCCAATGAAAGTCATGGTAAATTTGCCAAAAAGAAAACCGCCCGTCTTGCATGGGCGTTATTCGAGTGCTGCAAAACAATTTGTTTCCTCCTGCCTAGTCAAAACTCCCAGCGTGAGGCCATCTGCCCTTGACTTGCTGGAGCATAGCTTTGTGGACAATCTTGGCATAGAAAACTTGAAAGATGACGTGGATTTTTTAAATAAAAAGAAATCTGCAAGTAACCACCAGCGCTCTCCTAAGTATCCATTGGAGCATAAGCTTTACGATGGGTCTAGGCCTATCATTAGTTGGGATTTTGAACTTAGTACGAGGTCGATACGGAAACCTAATTTGGGTTCTGCCCTGTTGGGCACTGCTCAGCTGACTCCAGATCCTTCTCCAAGCCCTCTCTCTTCAAACATGCAAAGCACCTATCAGCGTGAACAAGGTGCCACTCCGATAACACATGCTACAACCCCCTCGTTCAGAAAATACAATAAGATCAATTACGAAGCGGAGTCTCCGATGGAGATTGATCTAGACTCCCCAGGTATAGCCGAGGAGATCAAAACTAAGGGGTTAGACTACTATAAAAATGTGATTTGCCACTGCTTTAAAAGAATGCACGACCGTGCTCATGATGATGAAACTCGGATTTTTGTGGATCAAATGTTGTCAAATTTCTCCGAAACCGAGTCTAAAGTAGCAGGATTCAGCGAAGTATTCATCGAGGAGGTTGCACTGCGGCTAGATTCTATAAAAGATTTTTTAGCGAAATAGTTTACAAAAATAATCAATCTCTTTTTTGTCCTTTTTTTCATGTTTATTTTTTTATTTTTTATTTTTTTATTTTTTTTTTTTTTTTGTGAAGGATGGCCACAGCGTCACTGACACAAGTAATTTTTCTTCATTCAATTTTGTACAACTAATAATAAAAGTAGTAGTAATACTATAAATATGCTTAATTAATTCTCTCTCTCTCTGAAACTTCTACTTCTGCTTTTAATTTTTCTCCTTTTTTCCCTCACAACTACTCACCAAAAATCGTGATAATAACAAATTGACATAATTTAAATTGTGAATCTCCTTCTGATTTTACCAAACGTAACAATTATACATTATATCATGAAGTGTGGAGTCGCTTTCCTGTTTCCTCTAATTGCAACTTTTAGGGCAAGTGCAGCAACTTTTAACGTCAACAATGAGCCAAGTATACTAAAGCTCGAAGAGTTAAGGGCACTCGGAGAAAAACCATTAATCCCACATAACGTAAGACCTCACAGGAAGATTTTAAACCATAAGAGGGAGGAAGATCTCGAGATAAATGTAAAGGTAGCTAATACAAATTCGTTGTTAGATATCTGCAAAAAAGATCATCACTTTATCGAGGCCTCAGGTGACTTACATGTATTGGGAATTCAGTGCGGTAACATTTCTGGCACTATTACCTTTGTGAATTATCAGGATTCCATCATTGATTTTGGCGATTTGGAGAGCATAGGCGGGGATCTGATAATTGAAAACTCCGCTTCGGTGGTCAAGATTCAAGGAAATAAACTACGCAGGATAGGAGGCGCTTTTATCATTAAAAATATGACTTCTCTGGTAGCTCTTGAATTGCCATACTTGAAGCATATTCATTCTATTGAATGGAAGGTGGTACCGATCCTTACTACAGCTCATATGGATGAGGGTATTGAAGATGTTACCAGTATAGTCATTTCTGATTCTTCATTGGCAGCTATTACCGGTTTTCAAAAGGTCAAAATGCTGGAAATTTTTGACATAAATAACAACAGATATTTGGAGAGCATCAAAGCTAATGTGAAAAGCGTCACAAAACAGGTTAGGGTTCATGCAAATGCAAAGGAATTAGAATTGGAATTACCAGAGTTGATTTCAGCCAGAAATATTACCATCAGGGACACATCTTTGATTGACTTGTCCAAACTGGAGAAGGTGGACAACTCTTTAGAATTTATTGAAAACCAATTAACGAAGTTAGCACTCCCAAATTTGAGAAGTATTGGAGGTACTTTAGGGATAATGCAAAATAACATGCTTTCTAATGCAGATTTAGGAAATGTCACTGATATTCAAGGTGGACTTGTAATTGCCAATAACACTCGATTGGAAAAAATCGACTTCCTACAGAAACTTAGACAAATAGGTGGCGCTATATATTTCGAAGGCAGATTTCAGGACACTGAATTTCCAGTACTTAAAATGGTTAAAGGCAGCGCTTATATTAAGTCGAATTCTGCTATTTTGGATTGTAACAAATGGACGACGCCTGTTAATGGACGTGCTATCATTAGGGGAGGGAAGGTCTCCTGTATCTCCGGCCGTAAACAAAAGACTCAAAACATCAGTGAAGATGGAAAGGTTCTCAATGAAACCGAAACAGGTGGTAATAGTGAAGAAAGCAAAGAAAATGGCAAAAACGGACTATTATCAAGACTCACCAGCTCTGGAACCTCTGCATTCGCTTCTCTCAACATTATTTCAGTTTTAGGAGTTTCTTTGATGCTCAGTATAATCCATGTTGCTGTTATTCGTTAGGTTATATATTAGTATATATGGTATGTATACGGTTCTATGTTAACCTCTATTCATTATTCGTTTTTTAGCTTGACTTTTTTGTTAGTTTTGTAGTCGCTGGCATTTTTTTTTCTCCGTCGGACTATAACTTATCGATTTCAGAATAACTTCCCAAATTACAACCAGGAAATTGCATTGAGCATCATAGGCTATCTCGATTAAGCGCTGGTTATATGAATCGGCCAGCTTGTCTTTCAGAAAGACAACCTTGTTGCTAACTGATTTATAATGGCTGGTGAAACGTTCGGCCCTACTGCTGTGGCAGTGGGAAAAAAGAATAGTAGAATTAGTAAAGTTGGCACAGAGAGAGTTACGAATGGGAATCAAATAATGGATAAAAATAGTGAACGGAAACCGAGGAAAAAGCGGAAGACCTTCAGTTGTATGCTCTGTAGAAAGTTCAAGACAAGATGTGATTTTGAGCCACTCGTTGGTAAATGTCACCGTTGTAACGTTCTGCAACTAGAGTGCTCCTTGACTCAGGACCGGGAAGATGAGATTTTGGCTGCCATAGAGGAGTCATCAAAGTCTGTCATCAAGATACCTTCAGTGATGAAATCTCTCGCGCACACTCTATCAAGTGAGGAAAACAAATCAGAAGGGTCTGCCATTAGAAATCCACTAACAAAAACTTTGAACAATCGTCTAAACCGATTAGAAGAAGGCTTCAATAGCATTACGGGCAAACTGGATTTGCTGCTGATGCTTCTGCAAGACAATTCAACCACCTCTCAGTACGATCCTTTGAGTCGACCTAACGATTACTCTAGCGATGAGGAATCGGGAAACAGCAAAAACACTGACTTAGAATTTCCATACAAAAAAAAAATCAGCCCGTGTACAAAGTTAAAAGAAACACCACTGAAACTGATACAAGAACTAGATGAGAGGCTATTTCCCACTAAAGTCACTTCAGAGAAAGATGTAATAGAGAAAAGAAGTCGGCCCTTTGTAGTTGCAAGGGTAAACTTCATGGCTTTTTTTGAAAGGCATAAGAAACTTTGCCTCGAACTTTCTAAAGAGTTTTTGGTTAGATCTCATTTTTGGATAATTCCAGGTGGAATCAAAGAAATCAATGATGAGTACGCTACCGAACACGTGTTTATTACCAGCGTCTTTACTATTATAGCAATGAGTTTCGACGACAACGAAAAGTATGCGGAGGAACAAGAAGTTCTGTATCCACTGGTGGAAAGACTTCTAACGAACACTTTGACAATGTTTGACAAACTGATACCACACGATATCGAAGCCATTCTTTATTGCTGCATGTTCAACGTTTCAAGGAAGACCAAACGGCATCGGCAATTGCAGTTTAATCCCTTAGTGTTGAGTAACTTCGCCATAGACAGTTTACTTTTAATATCAGATTTTGATGCCATCAAAGAAAGGGTACTGGATAGCGAAAAATACGAAGTTGAAGATCTTTATTACCTACGAATTTTAAACTCATTGACAGCTTGCAAGCTGGAGTACTCTATTTGTTATGGTAATTTTTCTCCTTTGGATAGCACTGTCAAAGATTTGAATAATTTAACAGCGAAATTCCCTCAGGCAATATTTGGCGATGATATCAAAATTAGTGAAATTAACCTAGGAGATATAGTTAACTCGCTCTTTATCAATTTTGGAAGATTTTTCACCGTGACGAAAAGTAATTTTTTATTCCATTCCCAAAATAAAAAAAATGATACTGAAGGCATTCTCATTTTTCCAGAATTTGGAATTTGGTTAAAAAATTGGCATGAGCTGTTATCCAAGGACGAGGGTGGTGTATTGCAACTCACATATGATTTTTATCATGTCGCAATATGTCGATCATTCCTTTCGGAGTATCTGGATGACATGAAGGACTCTCCCCAATTCTTGAAATACACTTTGAACACCATGAGAGAACACTCTTTTGCATTACTGAGAAGCTTCCTAAAATTACCGCCTTTTCTTATTAGAGGGGCTCCTATTTTAACTACACATCAGATTGTATATGCATGTCTGGCGCTGTGTGACTACTTACATTGGTTTGAAAATTCCTATCGACAAATGGTCCTCAATATTTGTACCAGGGTATACTGGCATATGAACACTATCGGAGAAAAAATGAACGAGGCGACAGATAATGTAGGGAAAATCATTAAGTCATTGATTGATTCTAGCAAGTATAGAGTCAATATGCAACAGTATTCCTTACTTCAGGACTTGCCCGAAAATCCGAAAAGCTTAAAGTCCGCCAACCCGGCAAATTCCCCAGAAAGTACCCATTCCTTATTAAGTTCGGTGGAGAGCACATCAGCAGCATTCACCATGCCTGACGTGGAGCAGTTCAATACATTTGAGGATTTTTTTCAAGACTTTTTCGACAATTTGAAGCCTAATTCCCGTAGTATATTTGCCGCCGCTAAGCAGGCAAAATGATTATTTTTTTTGACTATAAAAAAGTTGTTTTCCTTCTACCATTACGTATTTTAAAATCGGCAATGGTAGCTGACCTTCGAAAGCTTCTGCTGGGCTACCTTTCAAGACCATCTCTCTTATATGCGACGAAGAGATCGCACTATACTTATCATCATTCAATTCGATTTGGATCTTTTGACCCCAATTTCGAGGTATTGTAGGCTCATACAAACCTTCACTTATATTAGAACGGTACTGTATTTGCTTTTCCCACTCTTGATCCGAATCCCTCGTTAAGCAAAAGAAATTTGTAGACTCCATGAATTCTCCAAGGGCATCTGGAACTGATTGAGGGAGATAATACTTCGGATTTAGTATTCTTGTTATTGTATCAAAACCAACTAAGTAAGACACTAATCCACCTTTAAAAAAGTCACGTCTTAGAACCTTATCTTTATTCACAAACTTTCCATATGTCGTTATGCCTACGGACGTTGATATATTCTCTTTCTCTAATATATCTGCCATTATGCACATCATTTCCATTCTTTTCTCAAAACTGGCAGGCTTAGGGGCTTTGTCAGCGTTATTCACAGATAAAAGCAATATAACGTGCAATGTGCAACTACTATAATGTTTTATCGCTCGTTTGATCAAGTTATAGTGGGCTGAATGAGGTGGATTGAAAGACGAATCAAGAACTAATAACCCCTTAGAGCTAGTAACTTCTCGAGCCCCATAAATGACTTGGAAAGACAAGTGCTGCTCACAGAATGCATGGTAAACTGCCAAACAACTCTTCATTTTGAAGGACGTCATAGTAGTTAACGTTTTATCTTCCAAAATCGATTAAAAACTTTTCGAGGCTGTTAATCAGACACAAGAAATAAATTAATAACATGAGATAAAATCATGAAGGCAGAAGCAATATAATAAAGAAAAAAATTTATAGAGCACTTAATTATTCAAGATTTTGTAAACTTGATTTACCTGCTGACTGAAATAAGCTTGATATCAAAGACCATGTCTGCATTTGGAGGAATTACTCCAGGAATACCATTCTCGCCGTATGCAAACTTGCTTGGAATTTGGATCTTACGTTCCTCTCCGACGCACGTACCAATCAAGCCTTGGTCCCATCCATAGATAACTTGGCCAGACCCTAAGGTAAAGGAAATGGGCTTGCCCCGTGAATAGCTCGAATCGAATTGTTTGTTATTGTCTCTAAAATAACCTGTATAATGGACGTCAACAACATCACCTGGAAAAGCCCTCTCATTGCAATGAGGAACTTGTTTCGTAATACCAATCTGTAAATTTTCTAGGGAGCCCGCCGTCACCACGCTAAAAAGAAAACAAATGAGCAAAGTAAGAAGTTGCATGTTGGTCTCTTAAGCCCGATCTATCGAAATAAGTCACTAGGGAACAACCTGGAAGTTCCTAACGACTCCACTTTGTTTTGCGTATGATTTATTAATGCATCTTAACTGCAAACTTGTTTACCAGGGAAATCCTTGAAAAATCATAAAACGAAAAATCGAAAAAAAAATGAAAAATGTTAGAAGATAAACTGATACAAAGTATTAATATTTATGGAGTTGAATTTTTCAGCTTCTTACCATCCACGAGTTTTTAAGTTTTTTAGCCTCTACAGATGGTTTGACAAAGTAACAGAGGACAATCAACCCCACAATTGTACCTATAAGTTTGACTCTTTCAAAGGTCGGGCTCATTACGTCAAATTGACCAGAAGGCGAAATCCTTGCGCAGAAAATGTCATGACCCAAATCACACACGAAACTAGTTGATTCAAGATTTGTAGGGATAGATATCAAGTTTGAATTGGGACCCCAGATTAAATGTCTGACATGAGTAACCATAAAATGGTCGTTGATTGGTAAAGTACTGTGGTAAGACACCATCATAAACTCTTTCTTATCGTCATCACTCATTTTGTATTCTTGTTCACGCCTAGCATTCAGAAGCGTTCTGGTCAAATACGTGATTTGTCCATTTTCCAACTCCAGAACTATAGATTTTATGGTAATACCGAATTTCGTTTCAGAAAGCCGCATATGTTTAATGACTTCAGGGAAGAAATAAGCCTTACTGAGAACTTCTGGTCTGTGAACACCCTTTAGTGGATCCAATTCTGTAGAACTTGCCGAAACACGTGTATTTGGTTGCAAAGATTCAAAAAGATCCACAACCACTAGCTTTTGTTCCGGAATTGGCTCCTCACTGAAGTATGAGTAAATGAACCAATGTTCACCGAAAACCATATCTATTGGCATATCGGGGTTAGTACGGTCATCGTGATATTGAGTGTAGAATAATGCTCCAGTAACGGTGTCGATTAAATTGACATACAACCGACTTGATGCACCATTGAAAACGGCATAGCAGGCTAGATTAGGATACAAGTACTTGTATAGCACTGTTCTATTGCCCAGTGTTTGACCTAATGTGACTACTGGGCGGTCCTCTCTAACAGCGAACCCAACAAGCCTTTCACTTTCTTCTAATGTGATCGTCCAGGTCTCCTTCAATTGACCATTGGGAGACACAACATTTCCATGTATATGCGATTCATCGTGGGTGCAAATAAAGGTATTTGGAACCGGTTCATCAATTGGGGACAAGGAGACGACAGAACTTACAGCATCATGAGTGGTTACTAAAAACTTGGAACCATCAAGTAATGAGATTGATTTAATGTTCTTCTTGCCTAAGTCTCCTGTTTTAGTTAGAGCGGGCGAATCCAAGTTTGTCAAGCTGTAAAGCTCATATGTGCCGTCCTTGCCAAATGCAACGAGATCCCTGCTTTGGGGAAACCATTCCAAGAGTACTATATCATTCAGACTAGAACGGAGACTCCACTCAACCGTGCCATTTTTGATACTCAATGCAACTATCCGACTCTTCTCTGTAGCAACCACCAAATATTTAGCTAAACCAAATATCAAATCACGCTTATTATTGGAAGCATCGTCGTCTGACCTGAGCATGTTATTCACTATAGTTCCCGGTGAGTAATTGTGCTTCTTCAAATATAGCTTGAATCGCTGCCAGTTTTTGCTAACTCGATATTTGTAAGCGTCCCAGGCACTTGCTGTATCCTCCTCCATCAATAGTTCTTGCGATATGGCATCCAAGGATGAGTCTGGTAAGTCAATCACCGTGTGTGCCACTACATCGGTAGTCTTTTCATCTCTGGACCATTCACTTTTAACAGCTCCGTCTTCAATTGACTGGAAAACGTATTCAGAATCTACGGTGGAGTAGAGAAGCTTCAAATTACCTGCAAAATCAGTGCGGATGTACTCTACCTTCTCAAAAGAGTCCCAAAGCTCTACCTGAAGTACAACTAATGCTGAGTCAGGATCAATTATCTGTAACGAATTATTCATTACTTTAAATCCGCTCATATTGGGCTTGCAATGAGAGCTAAAGCTGACATTGCTCAAATCCTTCTCAATGGGAAATCCTGTAGATCCATTGAATGCCCTTAAGAGCCCATGGTCATCTTTGAGCACGAATTCTGCACCGTGTTCTGTTGTCATAGCATCGACAGCCTTGAATTCTAGCTGTTGCCTATAAAAGAGATTACCATTCAACTCATTTATAAATGAGATTAAAGTTCTATCACCTAATTCTGACAAGGCCACTAGATACTTTTGATCAGCATTCTCAAAAACACATTGATATTCACCTATGTTTTGCAACTGCCAATCCGTCTCGAAGGCTTCGTCCGAATAGACCGCCTGAACTGCACTGATGAAGAAGAGCAAAAAGCCAAACAAACCGATCATTAAGTTCCAGTCAGCAGTCTCGAAGATTTCTACCAAAAAAAAGGATTTGCTGGTTGGGTTGATTAAATATGTATGGGAGATGTTATGTACAGTACGAAAGTGTTCCGAAAATATGATCAATTTGTACGACCAACCACGGCGTCAATCAAGGACACGATCGACACTTCAAAAGCTTTCTCAAGTCCTCAGAGGGGTTTTGAGACGGTCTTCATTACGATTCACTCTGCCTCCCGCTCAGGTTCGTCTTTTTTCTCCTTTTGGTTTGTTTGGGCCAGATTTTCTGGTGCCATTACAGTTGGGAGAAATTTTATACTGAGTGAAGTGTCTAGCGCTAGATTCATCCAAGGGTCGTAAAGAGACCAAATTTCTTCGAGGTCAATATTATCTGCGTCCTGCTGGTCGGCGTCCAGAACAACACCTCTAAGAGGAAGATCTCGAGTCTGAGGTGACACCGGAATAGAGCCACTGGGTACATTATCTACCAAATCTTTAATTCTTTGCCTTGTCTCTTCATTGTAGCGGACATACTCCTCTAATTCTGATGGAGAATGCGTAATTTGACTTGAAAGTTGTGCTGCATTTTCCTTCAACGTCCTTTTACTTTGCAGAAAATCGTAAATGTCAAAGTGATATTGTAATCTGTCCAAAAATTCTGTAAATGGCATTGGCTTGTATTCGAGGGGGCCAAACCATTTTATCACGAAATTTTCTGCCTCTGCTTGTGCCCTCACCAAAGCTACACTCTGCTTGACCTCTGGTATGTTGGTGGACATAACTTTCCCATTCGTAGCATCTTTAACTTTCACCTTTGTGGGGTCGACACCTTCGTGGTAAAATTGTATGATGTCGTTGTAGAACTTCTTGTCACGTACGCTTCTGGCTTCTTCGCACCAAGGGTCATATTTCAAGACAGTTAGCCTGCTGGTCTCGAGTAACGACTGTGACAAGAGCAGCGTACCAGTCAGAAGATATACTACATTCTTGAAAGTAGACCATCTGGGCGAATTAAAAAGCTTGCCAATTCTAGCTATGCCAATACCGCCATTGGTACTCGAGCTTTTAAAAAATGAAGAGGCACCACCCCTAGCAGGGTTAACAAACATATCGCCATGGGTAGTGGAGAATCGGTTCAGACTAGGGAAATCGGATATGTCTTTCTTCACTACTTTTAGTGAAGCCCTGAAGACTCTGATTCGATGGAGAAAAAAGGCGCCTAGTGCTGTCTGAATGCCCACAAGAGTCCAAAGGCCTATTCTGTTGTCGGAAGCTGGTACTAGCGGCCCCCACATGCGGAGCCCCAGACTTGGACGCACGTAGAACTTCTTAAAGTCATCCTGTGTGCCACCGTCTTTATCCTCCTCCACTTCGCTACGTCTTGCCTGAGGTGAAGACTTGTCTGGAGGTGTATATAACGCCATACTGCTATCTCTTGACGTTTGACAATTCTGTGCTTCTTGAATAGTTGAATAGTGACCTGGTCAGACCTTTGTCCAGATTACCTTCTAAGCGCGACAAACATGACCCCCACCGCGTGGTGCAGGGATTAGTGTTTAGGTACTAAGTAGACTTTCAATTCTTGATCGTATCTATGTGATATACATCTCTACAACTCATCGTGCTCATTTTCAGCGTCACCCTTTTCCTCATCAGCAGCCTTCTTCTCTGCCTCGTATTTCTCTAGAATCTTCTCGGTGTTCAACTTAGCACCACCGTGCTTTTGAATGAATGCCAGCAGTGACTCCAAGGTTCTTGGCTGGTCAAAGAGGACAGGTTCTGCGTTCTTACCGGCAGGATATAGGATAACGGTGGGGTATCCTTCTAGCGGAACACCTGGCACATCGTTTTCGGTGGCGTCAATATCACCAATCACAACCTTCTTACTAGCTTTATCATCAGAAGCTATCACATTGGCCAACTCCTCGTAAATTGGAGCCAATCTTCTACAGTGACCACACCAAGGTGCATAGTACTTAACGAGAACGTCCTTCTTGGTGTCATTGATAATATCGTCATGACTCTTTCCAACAATCTTAATGACTGCAGATTCTTGCGTAGCAGGAATCTCTTCAGACTTCACGATAGCTTCTGCCTTACCTGCCAAGATGTCATCGACCAACTTGGTGATGTCTTTGGTGTTAAGTTTAGCTGGCTCAGTCAATTTTTCAAACTCCTCTTCGGCCAACTGAGATAACCCGTATTTCAAATTGCTACTCATGTTGTGAACAGCAAACAATGGGAATTGTTCTTTCATGTTAAGGTTCTCGGCGTGTTTGCCAAACTTGCCGGCGTCAAGGCCAGCAAAATTTAGCTTACCTCTGTATTCTTTACCGAGCTTAGTGAAAAAGGCGAGGTACTCTTCCTTTTCCTCATCGTTGTTGTAAAAGAAGTATGCTAGTGGTAAACCGCTTTCCACGTAGGAGGCAAAGGTTTCACCGTTGACTTCACCAAAATATGGTAAACCTTCAACCTTCACCCAGGCTTCTAGTGCATCAACGTCATCCTCCAAAGACTTCTGCTCACCTTTGAACACAATCGGCTCATCCTCGTTGGGCAAATACACAGCCAAAACCGATTTAGATTCTGGGTAGGAAACAAAGGAAAAGTCGTTGAAAAGTCTGTTTGCTACCTTGCTGAAAGTTTCATTCAAACTAGCATCACCATTGAATACTACAACTGGTTGCTCTACCTCCTTGATCAACTCCTCGAATTTATCCTTGGATTCCACCTGCTGAACAGCTGGGAGAGATTGTTTAATCATGTAAGCGACAATCGATTCCGTAGTCCTACCACCATCGTAATCCTGTGCATTATCTAGATCATGGTCCTTGAAAATTTTCAGCGAAGGATAACCTCCAATACCCTGACCCATACATAGATCCTGCTCTTCGGTACAGTCTATCTGAGCTAATGTGATATCCTTACCCTTCAAAATGCTAGCTGCCTCCACGTAATGAGGGGCCAAGTTCTTACAGTGGCCACACCATGGAGCAAAAAATTCCGTCAAAACCAATGGGTGCTCTTTGATAAAACTTTCGAAGTTCTCGGAAGTCAACTTGACCACATCTGAATTCGAGGGTGCTGCAGCCTCCTGTGCCTGTGCACCAACGACAAAGGTTAGTAATGATGCCAACTGATACACACTCTTATTCAATAGCATAGTTGATAGTGTGTCTCCTGCGAAAGCGCTACCAAATGGTTAATCAGTCGTGGGTAGACTTAAGTTGGTCTTTTTATACAGTCATTAAATATTAACACTCTGGCAAGTGGCAAAAAAGAGGCGAAAAAAACGCGTCCACACACCGCGAAACGAGAAAAAAAAGTTTGTGTTTCGTGTCAGTGCGTCGTCAGAACAATAAAAATCAGGATGGTTGGTTGCATAGCCAGATGCCTACCTACAAGCAGGTGCATTGATCAACGGATCTGCAAATTTGATATTCGCTTTAGTATATTGTAGCCGCGTCTCGAAAAGATCGTGAGTCTCCATCGAACAAATGTTGACCTCCATAGTCATTTCCCAAGAAATTCCTGAAAGGACAAGTACCAGGACATTAATAGTAAATTGGCTTCCGAATTCGGGGATCTAACGGACGTTGCTGTATGTCCTTTCGGTTTGATCTTTTGACCAGAAACGTCGCAACATCAAAAATAGTGTTGTGTACTGTCCGTCAGCTGGAGTATTATTGGTAGCCCCTAAAAACAGTCCCTACAACAAAAGATACCCTTCTATCTTGGCTGGGTTAGTATGAAGATACTATCCAGTAGTTATGGCGCAGAATTGACATTTCAACACTCATTCCTCTAGTGAGCCTCATTCTAATCTGAAGCATGCTCCGAAAATAAAGATGAAAAATACTTTACACATTATTAATCACGCTAGGTGCTTACGATAGCTGTTCGATTTTATGATTCCAATATTGCAACAAATTTAAGCATGGTCTCGCACTGCTGAAACTATCCTTTTGTATTGCATTTCTTTATGACTACTTAACGCTACTGTTGCTCTGAGCTTTCAACCTCAGCGGTGGGCGCCTCACCTTTTGTAGGAGGAGGCCCAGCATCACCTTTCAATCCTGAGGTTTGGTCCTTGCCTTCTTGAAAGTAGTCTGTGAGCGTAGCTGCTGCCGCTGGTTGCTTCTTGCGATGATGTTGGGGTTGCGCAGGTGCATGAGGCGTAATAAAGGTAGTGGGAACAAAGGCTGACTCTGAAAGTGGTTTAGGTTCAGGTGATTGAGACTGCATATCATGTTGTGTCTTTACCTGAGCTGGTGTTTGAAGTTGAGACTCTTGATGAGTTGTCGGAATGCGGTGTAGAAAGCCGTATCCAACATTACAGCCCAAACGACCGTCACCGCCGATGTGTACTGTCAACGGCCTCACGCAATCATGGACCTTATTGTATACATATAAAACCAAATCGTGATTGGCTCTCGACCTCACTACGTCTTGCAAAAGAGTCTCACCGCCGGTGGCCAGTAAACCATCCTGGCAACCGATAATGTAGTCTTCGTCTGGAATAAAACCGGCTTGTGCTGCTGGGCCTTGCTCCAAGTTCAAGTTTAGCACATGGTAAGTAAAAGTAGCGGCAACCAACGGTGACCACTGTACTTTGAAACCCAAAGGTTGGAACGCGCGCTCTGCTGGCCTACTGACAGCAGATGACAACGAGACATCTTCCATGTGGGTCTCGTCCTTAGCACGCACCGCGATGTACTCCTCCCGATAAGTGCCACCTTTGGCAGACCACACATTAAACTTCACAGATGTGCCGCTGTTATCATTTAGAAATTGCACCAGTCTAGAGTAATCTGGATAAAAATAACCATGCTGATTGCTTACGAGGGGTATTGGTTCATCATTAATGCCCACAATGTAGTCAAAATAAGATTGTAGCTGTAACTGCGTCTCTTCCACGAAAACCACACGCAAGCCGGATACAACTTCATTGAATCGACGATCTAACTGCTGCTGGGCAGCAGATTCCTGACCATCGCCCTGAGAATACACATTATACTGCTGCGGTTGCAGTAAATTGGGCGGAATTGACTGGAAAAAAGCATCCAGATGATGCCCGTTGCCCGACAGTGTATCTTGCACACTTTGCTCTAGAGTTTTAACTAGATTTTTGGCAATGCGAAACATTTTCCCTAATTTAGCCGTCTATGCCCTTACCATCACTAGTGAAGGTTTAAGTTAGATTAACTTTTTTTGACTTGGCGAAGCAGGTAGTATTACTTAGTGCGTACGAAAAGGAAAAAACAAAACTGAGTTTGATCGTATCAGAGTCTATAGAAGGTGGGTGCGATCGGAATGGACAAATCTTCCTCTAGTCTGGAAGCGAAATTACTTTTATGTGTCCTATACGATCGGAGACCATACGCACCGTTGATTACTGGGGGTGGGGGCTGGTCCTATTAAAGGGTTTCATTGCTTTCCTCTCACCCCATACCCTTTTCAGTGAGGCAATAATTCGTCCTAATTGATGCAAGGAATGGACGGCTGAGTGATATCGTGCCCTTCCATTGGCAGATATTGCATGCATATTGTATAAATACCTTTAGTTGCACCGCCTTTTCCATTCTACTGGAGGACAACAATTAGAAGTTCAGAAGTTCCCACAGCGAAATATGTCATTCGAAGAGGTGCATAAGAAAGTCAATGACAAGCTAACCCGGAAGGTCGACTCAGTATGCAGCGAGTTTGCGGTCGATGCGGCTAAGCTTGAAGAGCTCACTGAGTACTTCATTGAATCTATGAATGCTGGTTTACAGCCGCTGCCACAAGGGCAAGATGCATCAACGTACAGAAACATGCCTATGATTCCATCATTCGTTACTGGAAAACCTAATGGTAGCGAGCGCGGATTATTTTTGGCGGCAGACCTGGGTGGCACCAATTTTAGAGTGTGCTCGGTCGATTTGCATGGCGATCATACTTTTACTCTGCGGCAGTTGAAGTCTCCTATCCCGCAAGAATTTTTAGAGGATGACCATGTTAGCAGTCATGAGCTATTCTCCTACTTGGCTCGGAGAACTTCCGTTTTCCTAAGGAAGCACCATCCCGAAATGCTTCTTGCCGATAACGGCTCCCGACCTAAGGAGTTAAAGTTAGGCTTCACCTTTTCTTATCCTGTACTACAGAAGGGCCTCGGCTCTGGTACTTTGATTCGCTGGACTAAGGGTTTCAAAATCAAGGACACGGTAGGTAAGGATGTTGTGCAGTTGTACCAGAGAGAGCTTAATGCGCAGCAATTGGACTTTGTGCGTGCGGTGGCACTCACTAATGACACTGTAGGTACCTTTTTAGCTCACTGCTATCGTTCTGGTGATGCCAATTCAGCAGACTCCGGTGAAATATCTGACCCAGTTATTGGATGCATATTCGGTACGGGTACTAATGGATGCTATATGGAAAAGATCGAGAATATCAAGAAGCTGCCGTTAGAGATCAGAAGTCAGCTGTTGAGAGAAGGAAAGACCCATATGATTATCAACACGGAATGGGGGTCCTTTGACAATGAGCTCAAGCATCTGCCCAGTACTAAGTACGATGTGGCGATTGATCAAAAATATTCTTCAAATCCTGGATTTCACTTGTTCGAAAAACGTGTGTCAGGCATGTTCTTGGGTGAAATTTTGAGAAATGTATTAATTGACCTCCATGCTGATGGTTTGATTTTTTCTCAGTACATGACGTACGAACAACTCCCTCATCGCCTGAGGTCACCATTCGAACTGAGCAGCGAGGTATTGTCTCACATAGAAATCGATGACTCTACAGGGCTTCGCGAGACTGAATGGAGCCTTTTACAAGCTTTAAGACTACCCACTACTCCTGGAGAGCGTGCAGAAATTCAACGTATTGTCCGTGCCATTTCCCGTAGATCAGCGTATTTAGCAGCAGTGCCTATTGCAGGCATCCTTATCAAAACTGATGCCCTGCATCAGCACTACCACGGTGAAGTTGAGATTGGATGTGATGGTTCTGTTGTAGAATACTATCCTGGTTTCAGGTCTATGCTAAGGCACGCCCTATCGTTGAGTCCTTTGGGACCTGACGGTGAGCGAAAGGTCCACATTCGTATTGCTAAGGACGGTTCAGGTGTAGGAGCTGCCTTGTGCGCCCTAGTCGCGTGAATTATATAAGTCATTCATTGTTGCCCTGTGTTTTCCTTGCGCTGCCAAATATTTCACATTGAATTTTCTATATGTTCAATAGTTTTTCTTGCCGCTTTGTGTCGCACTCCCTTTAATCATCAAAACCCGCCCCCTTCAAAACTTGAATCTCATTTTGTTATCAGTGAGAAGACTAAACTTGCATGGAAATGCCCCTTTCGTATGGACTAGCTGCTGATAACGACAATCCAGACGTTTTCATGCCTACTTACGGTGGGAAAAGAAAACGTTCTAGAGTCAGTTCTACGGAGAGTGCATTGTCAAACTACGCCCATGGTGATACGAACAGCTTGAATTTATTTGACAAAGAACAGCTGGCCAAGTTATTGATACACGCCCTGAGGGAATTGGGGTACGAAAACTCTGCACTTACTTTACAAAGAGAGACTGGTGGAATACAAGTAGAGTCCACAGTGGTTCAGAAGCTGTTCAATATTATTAGGACAGGAAAATACGAGAGAGTTACTCTCGCACTGCTCTCTCAGTTACCTTCAAAATATGGGACACTCTACATAGATGGAATACAAGACAGTAGCAAATCTTTCGGTGGAAAATTTGGTACGGCTGTAGAAGAGTCACACAGCGCAAATGACGAAGAAGGATCAATGAAAATTGAAAACATCATTTCTCAGGGTACTGATTGGCAAAAAATAGTCGTTAAAATGGAACAAGAGCTGAAGAACTTTGAGAATTTGTTGCAAGTAACGGGAAAAACATTGCACTCACAAACAGCTGTGCAGTTAATCACAATTGTAGAAATTATGGTCCTTATCAATAGAGAGATTTTTCTTGAACTGGTTTTCGATCAGGATGATTCCCCTTCAGCTGTTCTTTTTTTGAGAAATATCCTAAGAAAATATATCCAATTATGGGATTCGTTGTTGTCGTTGGAGAATGAATTTTTGGATGATGACGCTACTTTTACGCCAGAGAACCTTTTGAGGGAACTTACAACCGTTTTAACCAGCCCAGTGGAGTCCTCGCAACGCTCTTCTATGTGGAAAGGGTCGTTGGCAAGATCAAGAGAAACTCTGATTGAAGAGATATCAGATTACGTAAATCCGAACGATTTGGTTCCTAGAGGCCGTTTGCTAACTTTACTCAAGCAAGCTATCAGGTACCAGCGATCACAGGATGTCTTTAGCATATCTGACGATAAAGATAACGATTTGGATGACCAAATCGGTCAAGATAATGATGTTAAACATTTGGAAGGAACTGGACCACATCATCGTAAGTTCAATTTATTGCAAGACAATACTTACAACTTTCAACAGATCAAATTTGTGGAAGAAAAGACCTTAGTACAAAATGTGGATGAGATTTGGTACCTTCAATTTTCACCTAATGGCAAATACTTGGCCAGTGCTTCGTCAGACTCATTGACTGACCGAAAAATTATGATATACGATGTAGAGAACGACTTTCAGGTTTACAAAGTACTCGCGGGAAACGATCAATGTATTTTGTACCTTTCTTTTTCCCCGGATAGCAGATACATTGTCTCTTGTCCGTTCAATGAGATGGCAAATATCTACGACATTCATTGCAAGGGCGAACCAACCAATATCAATCCAACGGTTCAAAATGGAATTATTGCTGAAGTCATTCAACCAATCGACTCTTTCCAAATTTCTGGAACTTTCTCAAGTTCCGGAACAGAGGGGAACAATTGTGGTGCTCCACCGAGAATATGGTGCTGTGACTGGTTCCATACACCGGAACACAGGGGAAGATTTATTGTTGGCTCCCCTGATCGAGAAGTGGCTATTTACGACATGAATAAAAAAGCGGTGTTGTTCAAGCTTTCCACCTCGACTGGAACATCATCGAGTTCAATGAGTGGGCTAAGCCAGACATCAGTGGAACAGTTTCCACGTGTCCATGATTTGAAGGTAACTTTTGATGACAAATTCCTGGTTTTGATGCCTCATCAGGGAAACATTGACGTCTATGATTTATCTCAATTTCCCAATAATGAAAGTGTAGATAAAAACGAAGTTTCAATGGATAACGTTTGTTTACCTCGAATTTCTCATCTCCCTGTTGAACGTCGAATGACATGTATCTCTCTACCTCAAACCCAGAATCCAGAAAGCTCTCTTTCTTCTTTACTCCTTGTAAGCCTTCAATCCAATGAGCTTCAGCTTTGGGACTTCAAGGAACAAATTTTATTACAAAAATATTTTGGGCAAAGACAGGAACAATTTATCATTAGATCGTGCTTTGGATACAATAACAAGTTGATAGCTAGTGGTTCCGAAGATGGTAAAGTATTTCTATGGGACAGGATTAATGGTAACATAGTCGGAGTGCTTACTGCTCATGTGGCAGACAGGCCCGTTCCTACGGGGAGCAACAAAAAATTTGGGAAGAATTGTAATGTCGTAGTTTGGAGTCCAGTTGACAAAACTTTGTTTGCTTCAGGTGGAGACGATGGGTATATTAAAATTTGGAAAGTGATTCGAGAATAGTAATCTATTTTGTTACATGCGTTTTTCCGGTAAGGACCGAAAAAAACAGAAGAATTATTCAATGTTACATAAGTTTTTAATCCAATGCCTCTGGATCTACTCTTCTTAATTCATCTGCTCCTCTCTTGGCTCTTGATAGGTTTATTGAATTGAAAATAGGCATCGAAACCACTAACAATGCAAAAAGGAGGTAAAAAGAGTATCTTATTTCATGTGTTTCATCAGTGATAAAACCAACTAGCATTGGGCCAACAATAGAGGAACCTTTATCGGTAACACTAAATAAACTGAAAAAAGTCGACTCCCTTCCTGGCGGTATAATCAGACTGAATAAGGACCTTGATACTGCGGCAACACCACCAATGGAAATTCCATACCAAACAGACATGACGAACATTTCAGCAGGATGCTTTAATCCAATATTCTCAAACGCAAAACCTAGAAGACCATAGAAAGGAATTACGCTGGACCAGCAAATAATGTAGATCAAGGTGCGTTGTGGAGTCAAGTGAAACCTTGGGCAGATATAATGTGGAATAAAAAATGCCCCTAAGATGGCACTGACCATTGTCAGAACGCTGATCAATATCAAACTCAATGTACTCATGCCTAGTTCGGTTCTTGCGAAAAGAATAGCCGCAGAATTAATTGTAGTCAAGGAGTCACTCACGATGAACCACCCCAGAAGAAATATAACCATATCTTTGAGTAACTTGGCATTTTTTAGAGACTCAAGTAACGAAAACCACCCGCACTTTAGGAGACTAAATTTAAAGCGTACTGGATAGTTTGTGCTAGAGTGATCATTAAGTAAGAAACTTGGCTTTACGTCCTGCAACAACCACATCATCGGAGACTGCCAACATATCCACCATATTCCAACAAAAAGAACAGCTACCTGAATATTATCCTGCGTTTTACTCTCATTCACAAGCCACATGGAAAATATTTGCACCAATAGAGAGCCACCATAACCAAGACTAGCACCTTTCCCACTGATAACGGTGGTCAATATATCAGCACTCAAAGGTTCACTGCCTTGCTCGTACTCTACCAAATCAGATACAAAACGAGGCAGCAGAGAGTTCCCGACAACATTAACTACCCCATAGCAAGTATTGGCGACAATGTAGAGAACAGCGAGCATGTAGTATTGATTTAGCGATAGTTGTGAGATTAAAATAACTGCAAATGCCCCTAACGCGCCAAATAGTATCAGGATTCTGCGCTTAAATGTTACAGTCCTCCAGACATCGACAAGGCCTGAGACTGTGATAACCACCAGGGTCTGCAATAAAACGCTCACCGAAAAAGTGTAAAGGGCAAAGCTCGATGTGTCAATGTAAATACGGTTAGAAAACAGACCGAGCACACACTTATCTTGATTAGAAGTGCATTTCTTAGAATGATCTCCTACAGTAACACCGTTGGTCCTGGCAAACTGTTCCAACAGTAGCGGTATGTATATAGCCACTGCGGAGACTGCAAACGGCTCACTGGAGAAAGAATAGAAATACCATCCCTTCACATTATTTTTAGTCCTTTTCAACAGCGAAGTAGTATCTGGTGCTGTGCGATCTTGAACTCTTGATTCATCCTGAGAGCCGTACGACATGGGTATTTGAGTACTGGAATAGTTTTACTCACCCCTCCTTTTTTTCGGTTTGTTTTCTTTCCAATGCTCTTAATTGAATGAATAAAAATGTTTTTTTTTCAACAAACGGCCCCTTCGTTACGAAATATGAAGAACGCGATTGCTACAATGAACGGCGTGACAAATTGAAAAAGATTAAGAAAGAAGTTACACCAGCAAAATGGACATTAACATGTATAGGATTAAAAAATACGAAAAAAAAACCTGCTATATTTTCAATAATCTTGTTTTCGTTATAAAAATGATTTATTTTATTTTGGTTTATTTGGAATTATTTTTTAAAATTTTTTCTTTTCCTTTTTTTATGTATTTTTTTTTTTATGTTTTTTTTTTTCTTTTTTTTTTTTTTTATTTCTGTCGGTATATGCTGATTGAGTTGCTTGAGCGTGACGCCAACCAGTTCAATCATTGATTGTAAAGTACAAAGACACTCAACCTGGCTGGGTTGAAGCACGTCCACCTATGACACTAAATTTACAACGATGGGTGGAACATGTGCATAAGCGCCGGTGTTTATAACATTAGATTCCAGATTAATAGTAGTGAAAAAAGAAAAATCAAAAACGATAGTTATTTATCGATGAGGCGGATATTATGAAGGCAGATAGAAAATCGGCTAAGACCGCAATGAAATTCTTGATTTATTTTGCCCTCCATTTCTCTGAGCGTTGGATATTCAATGGTGTAAACATGAGAAATGCTGCAGATTATTCTTTTTGCTCTTCTTTTTGCTCTTCCTCATTGAATGAGGAGGCTACAATGGGACCTGGCACAGGAGCAGGAACAGGAGCAGGAGCTGGGGCCTGGCCATAAACTGGAGGTACAGGAACGGGGGCTATCATGTACTCTTCAAGTTCATCCCCTTCCAAGACTTTTTCAACAACCACTTCGGTGGAAACTTGTTCTGGTAACCAGTTCGACCAATCCTTAGAGCGAATGAAATATTTCGAGAGAGGTGATTCTTCATCTTGTTGCTGCGATTCGACATTACTTCTTAACAGAGAACCGATCGCCACATCGACGGTTGATTGTTCGTTGGCTACAATTTCCCTCAATGAACCTAAAATCAGATATGGATCGCCGCCAAATGACATGTTGTTCACTCTGTAGAATTTTGCGATCATTGTGACTGGAGCATAACCTTCCTTAGATAGTTTTGATCTCAGATACTCGTCTTTTTGCAGATTTTCAGAACTGAAATAGTATTCCAACTGCCTGGCTACACTGTTAACAGCTACCATAATGGCCTGCATAGGATGAAACTGCTGCTGATACATGGGGGGTAGTGGTTGATGCTGCTGAGCAGGCGCTGGAAATCTGGGGCGGTAGTGGTGGTTGAAGGGACGTCCCATGCCGCCATGATATGGGGAGTAAGGCCCTTTGGGATGATGCTGGAATCCCTGAGGATTCTTGTATGCTTCGTTGACGTAGTTGTTATGGCTATGGTTGAAATTGTTATAGTACCTTCTTCTTTGGAATCCACCCTGCTGGCGTGGGTGGTGCTGATTGTTAAAATTATGGTGCTTTCTATAGGGGTGCTCCATTTCAGTGTGCTTAGAAAAATGATCCCTGTTTTGCTGACTGCCCTCTGGAGAGTTCTTCAACTCCTCATCATCAGATGAAGCGTCCTTCGACTTACCTCCCATCACGTTGTCGCGGTCAACGTTAGAACCATTTTCAGTCGCAGCAATGCTGGTATTGTCATCGCTAATCGAAGCTGCTTGCACCTCTTGTTGGAGTTGTTGTTGCTGGGCATTCTCTAACTGCTGCTGCTGCTGATGTGCCGGTGGTTGCTGTAAGTGCTGCTGCTGCCTCTTCTGAGCTTGCTGCCCAGGCTGCTTCTTCTTCTTAGGAGCGCCATTATTAGATTTGTTACCACCAGGCCCTGGGGGTTGAGTGCTTTTGGAGGAGCCCTTTTTACCGCTCCCAGGTCTCTTAGAGCCAGAGACGACGATAGACGCCTTCATAGGTACCCATTTAGTTGAGGAAGACGACTTCACAGATCCTGAATTCGTGCTCTTCGGTTTGCTCCTCTTAATCGGTTCCAGTGACCCCACAGGGATATTAGACACAGGAATATCTCTCGACACAGACTTCCAAGGTGATTTAACCGGGAGGGGAGCAGGCGTCAGAACCGGTTCCTTCTTTGCACCGGTGGAGGAAGCAGTTCCTACAGCTGCAGGTGCAGTTCCTTCTTGCGCCAAGGATCCATTAGTATTACCGCTACCTAATGACGAGGCAGCTGGCGTAGCTCCATTCTCAAGAGGCTGGGCTTCTCTGGTAGTTCCGCTCTCAACTGACATTATCCTTCAGTTTCTCTTGTTAAAACTCCCTGTATTCTTGACAACGGATACGGTACAAACTGTGACCGAATTCCACAACTCCAAGGATCTTACACCAGGAAACTAGGTCTTTAAAGCCACTACTTTAACGCTATCCCACCAGTGCTCATCACGACTTGAAAAATTTGATGCTTTTTTTCCATTTCTTTGATGGGCCAAAAGATGAAAATTTTTGTGCTTGGGTAAATCCGTGCACCAAGAAATTTTCTGTAAGCTCATCGCGATGAGCCTGTTCAGAATTCGAACTCGATATGAACGAACCGTCAGTCGAAACATAGTACGAAAGGGGCCTGAAAATAGTCGAAGAATATTTTAGGGAATCCAGAACAGATCTACGAACTTTTTAAGTGTTCAAGGTTTTTGTGGACCTTTTGATGAAGAGGAGCTTGTCGAAGGCGATGATTTCGTCGGGAAACGTGGCTAAAAGGACTAGCCTTACGGTGAGAGCTTTACCTGAAAGCGTTAGCGTAAGCCATGGAACACAGACTTATAAAAAAGCAAGTAAAACAGTACTGGCCAAGAACCGCCATTCAAGGACCAACTGGGTTGACGAGTTTGAGCAGTTTACGCAATTGCACAAGGTGCCCTTCAGCAATGACATAGGCCTCGAGGCGGCGGTGGAAAAGTATTTAAGCAAGATCGGAGAAGATTACCGAAAGCTGAGTAGGGAGAGCTCGAAAGAACTAAATATGAAGATGCAAAGTGCTAAAGATCTTTGGGTGCAGGAAAACGGTCCGCTCCCGGGTCCCGAGCCAGCGACAGATCCACAACAGCAGGCTGATTTGAAGCAGAACCAAAAAATGTTTCAGAAAGTGGCCAATAAAATCCGCGAAGAGCACTTTCCAATGGTGTATGCACTCCCGGGGACCTCTAATTTTGAATATCTGTCTAACTGCGTACGGTTGGTGTCTAACAGGCGTGCAATCCTCTTTTCACTGGATATTGAAGCTTTTGAACGTGACAATAATGTTGTCACTGAAATTGGGATATCAATTTATGATCCGAGGGAGAATCTCCATTCCCTGGTCCCGATTAAACGTAACTACCACCTGGTGATACTTGAATCCCTTCATTTGCGAAACCAAAAGTATGTATGCGATTCCAAAGACTGTTACATTCTGGGTGAAAGCCTTGTCCTAGACTTGCATCGATGTGTGGAATTTGTGCAGGCCCTCGTCGACTACTATATGAAACCACAAACATCAGAAGATCGAACGTGGGCTCGAGCATTCGTAGGTCACAACCTGCATGGAGATCTCAAATGGCTAAGGATGCTAGGTGTAAACATCCCGGAGGACGGGCAGATGGACTTTGGTGTCCAATCGATACAGGAGAACAAACAGACTTATGTGCTTGACACCGAAAAACTTTACAGGTCATGCTATGGAAACTTTGGTGGTAACCTTGGTCGCATCTTACGTTTGTTCCGCATACCGCACGCCTTTCTGCATAACGCAGGAAATGATGCTCACTACACATTGCAGCTACTTATGTGTATGTGTGACATGAGCTTTAGAAAACACGCACATATGGACGACATAGAAGATACTCAGCGTAGAATAAAATGGTGGCTTAACCGTGAGAAGGTGGAACCAAAGATTCTTCCAATTTCTTATGTTCTCTCAGTCAACGAGTCCTTGAATACCATGCCAAGCACCAATGGTAACAATGTACATGGGAAGAAGCGCTCGAAGGCCACCGTACAGACAGAGTTTGGCGGTGCCCGATGGTTTCACAATGCGCGTGTTGCATTTGAAAGCACTCTCGAGTAAATAGATGTCCCTTCTTTATTTTCACTTCTGTAACGATTGTTTTTATTCTTGTACATATATGCTGGGTTCGGAGTTTTCACTATGCGAACTAAAATGGAAATGAAAGCTGCAAAACGGACGGCCCGTTTCTCTTTTAAAAAGAGAAAAGGGCCAGCAAACGTCTTGGCAGCATCATGGTGGAGATGAGAATTCAGCCTGACTAGACAGAGTGAGGTATTCACCCTTTTGAAAGTTAACCAGCCATCGTTTTTCAATGTAAGAGGTGTGATAAACAAACATTAAAGTTTCGACAGCTGCTAGTCATAAACATCAACATAGATTAGTTGTAAACATTGGTACTACGAATGTCAGCAGCTGGCCGCTGGGTGAGTGTCTGAAAGGCGAATCTTAGTAAGTCATAACGAGCAGCAGCCATATAAAAAAGGGCACCTATTTCAAACAACGGGATCCACATGATTTTAGGTGATCAGGAAGTGACACTAAATACAGTATATTCATTCAGAATCTCAATGTTGTTCAAAATTGTGTCAGGCTTGTTAGTTTCAAGCCTTTTTACAGTGGTCAATGCGCAACACAGTTTTACAGTACCTATCGATTACGAGGATGAAATTACTGTCTCTTACTATTTCCGCCATAATAACGACTTGGTTAGCGTAAGTGCAAGCGATGAGGGCCTTCAAATCTCGGTGGATGCCTCTGGTGATGACATCTGCGACATTCTATCCTCAGGCATGGTTGTCTACGCAGTTAGCGGCCAGCAGAACACTCTTCTTTCGTGGAACCAATACAGCATTTTTCATTTGGTTGGCCCTGATGGACAGGCTTTGCAGTGGAGCAGTACCAATGCACAAGCATGTCCATTCAGTGCGCTTTCATCCGTCTCTTCCTCCGTGCCTGCAACACATACCAGTTCCACTCCTTCTGCGACATTTACTTCCAGCAGCATGATAGAAGGGATAAGCTCAAGCTCCATTACTTCTTTTAGCTCAAGTTCTGGATCCGCTACCCAAGGTGCGACCTCGGAAACCCCGGGCTCTACCACTCAA
This sequence comes from Zygosaccharomyces pseudobailii, assembly GCA_949129085.1. NCBI lineage: Eukaryota > Fungi > Ascomycota > Saccharomycetes > Saccharomycetales > Saccharomycetaceae > Zygosaccharomyces > Zygosaccharomyces pseudobailii. The sequence goes on from CASBRY010000010.1 coordinate 93,511, forward strand.
AGATCTGCCTCTTCTACACAGGGTTCAGGTTCGACTAACTGGTATTCAGGTTCTGCATTCCAGACGTCAAGTACTGCTACCTCAGGCTTAAGCTCTGCTACCTCAGGTTTAGGCTCTGCTATCCAAGGCTCAAATTCTGTTACCCAGAGTTCAGGTTCTTCTATTACAAGCTCGGGCTCTTCAAGATCGCGGAGCACTCTCACTTCAGGTCCAAGCGATTCCAGCATTACACCAACCTCCATCCAAAGTGGTGTACATACAGTCGGTCGTGAGGTTACGGTTACTTCGTATGGTCAAGTTTACATTTACACCAAGTATTTTGTCGTCTCCGCCAGCGTTGGTCCCTCCACAACAGCCTTAACTACTCTAAGTGAAGTAACGCCTCAATTGGATATCAGCGCTCTCACTGCTTCCAGCCATTATAACTATGTGTCGCAGAGCACCAATACTGTAAGTAGTACAAATGCTCCAGCAGCAGCCGTCAGCGTGACTGATACTGGTAATTCTGCTAACTTTGTTAGTTCTGTCGCCTCTGCCACTTCAGCTAACACTAAAGCGATCAGTGCTAGCGACGGTAGCGTCTCTACTACTACTGTCAGCCCATATGCTACGATTACTTCAGACGCTAAAACAGAACCAAGTAAATCAAGCGCTTTCAGTTATACTGTTACACCCTCTGATGCTGCTGATTCATTCAATGTCGCTTCTTCATCTGACACTACTACTTCGCAAGCTTTCTCCGATGCAACCGGTGCTGCGTTTTCAAGTTACGGTGTTTCTGCTGCAACTGCAACGACGGTAACCACTGTCACCACTACGACTTCTGGCGTTACGGGTGCTTTCGTTACTACTGCTGTTGCGGAGGCTACTGGTGCTACTGCTGCAGTTGGTGCGACGAGCGCAACCGTACCATCTGATGCAGCTACCATAACCAAAGGCGTTACCGTTGAAACCACTATAATGGCTACAGGCAGTACGGAAAGCCCATCAACAGTCACAGACACCGCACCCACAATCTTCACCACCACTGTTGACGTTTACACAACCATCACCAAGGATGGCGGAACTGTCACAATAACGAGCGGCTTTACGGAAATTGTCACGACCGAGTATTTCACTACAGTCTATACTACTGACATTACGCATGTCCAGGCTACTCCAGTCTATACTACAGTTACCGCTGGTGCCATGCAGAAGCGTGCGAACATTTCCACACCATCACAAGGTAAAGCAGCTTCAATCTCTTTCCCCAGCATGCTGGCATGCCTTGCTGCCGTAGCTGGTTTATCCCTCTGTCTAATTTAGTCTAAGCACTGCGATGTAAAATAATGTTTGTAACAATAACTTTAAAGAATGATTTGCCTTGAAGAATACGTAGACACTTATAATTTATTTACTCTAGCAGTTTGGCCAATTTTCCCGATGAGTTCAATTCCTGCAAATCACTGTTGCCGCCAATATGTTTTCCATCAATGTAGATGTTAGGTACCGTCTTCTGGCCGTTGATCTCGTATAGAGCGTCCTGAATTTCTTGTCCATCACTCATGGTGTTCAATTGCAGGACAACAGCCTTGCTCTGTGGGAATTTCAAATCTTCGAACAATGTCTTCAAAGTAGCCTGGCAATAGGGGCAGTATGTCTTAGAGGCTACAAAAACCTTCTTTTCGCCAATGAGCTCCTTGACACGTTGAACAGTACTTTGAGAAACCATCCTGGGAGCTGCTGCAGTAAAAAATCTCTTGGAAACTAAGGTTGTTAAGAGCACAATGATGACAAGTGTAGGTACGGATACTTGTTGAAAGATTGAATCCATACGTTGCCCTTTTATAATAAGCAGGGAGGAAGAAATTTGTGACGAAGAAGGGGATGGCAATACTCCGTATTATTCAGCGCACTCTTATATACTCTCCTTGCTTTAAAACCCTAATTCTGAGATTAGGGCTAAATAGGGTGTTATCAAGACTATCAGTGAAAAGAAAACTGTACGCTATATGAAGATCAAGAATGCCAAGATGCAAGCGTTTGACCATTAGAAACAGTCTCATATTCCAATTATACAATGACTTCGTGGTGAACCCCATGAATCTGGTTCAGCAGTTTATATCAACTCTTCAAAACCCAGTGCCAATTTCGTTGCACGCCGAATATCAAAGATACAATAGCTTTCACGCAGGTATTAGAATACACGTGTAATGTCTTTCACAGCCAATGAAGATTAATGTTTCAACAAGGGCAGTTGGTCAAGGTCTCGGGGATTACTTAGATTTACTTACAAGTCACCCTACTTGAATGATTATGTTCACAAGAGGTTTGACCTCTTATAGCATCGTCTACCGTTTTGGAATTACATATTTCATACCAATATTACTATTTTCGGTTGGGTGATACCCCTTTAGTTCACCCCTTTGAAACATCCAGATGAGGCAGTTTTCTGAGAGCCCTAATTTTGTCAATGTGCCCTAGCGTAAACAATCGAAGCCGCACCTTAAAACAATTGTGCAGCCGAAGTATGTATAATGTTGCAAAGGTATGAGAACACTGACCCATTAAGTGGCAGCAGCTAACAGTACAATCCCACACACCAAAAAAATTCACCATGGGCTTTTTCACTGATCACCAGCACACTTCTATCACAGATACAATCAACACAGTAACCTCAAGGGACGACTTTGCAGTAGATGAAGAATTGCCCAACTTACTAGGGCTCATTAAGAACTGTAGTAGCAAATATGAATACATTAATAACCAAGAAGAGGCGGCGCGGGCACTACGGAAGAAATTGAAGTACGGAAGTAAATTACAGGCACGCAGAGCTTTTGATGTCCTTGATCTATTCGTATCTCAAGGAATCAAGATGGGGGCACTGTACAACGATGCTAAGCTGTTAGAACGCGTGAGCGTCATCGCCCTGGGACGGGCGACAGATGCTCGTGGCGAGAAATATAGCTCAAAGCAGGTAAAAATGGTAGCACGTAGTGTGCTGGCATGGTACGACTTCATAGTATCGCAAGGGCTAGAGAAGAGTCGCACCTATGAAGGTCTTTACAGAATATCCCTCCAAGTTAAGAAAAAGTATAAACGATCCAGAAGAACCACTTTCATGGAAGATGCGGCTGACAAGTCTATCTTTGCCTCGGATTTAGATCCTGAGCGCCATCAGACGCACCCAGACGATTTATATCGCATTCCGCAGATCAACGTGGAAAAAGAGGTACCCAAAATACGTATGGTTATTACTGATGGACTAGCCACTTCCGTAGCATTGAAAAATGCTTTAATGGTCTTGCCTGCAGGAGAAAGCTCATTAGATGACCCAGAGGCCACTGGAAAATTTGAACAGGCGCGCGCGATTCGTCGCAAAGTGCTCAGGTACCTTCAAGTAGTTACTGAGGGTGATTATTTGGGCTCTTTAATCCACTGCAATGAAGAACTGGTAGCTGCTCTGACAGAGTATGATGAGCGAGCTGGTGATTCTCCAAAGGGTTCGAGTACGACGAGCGACGTTAATGACGCTGGCGATTCGTATGAAGAAAATTCTGACCATGAAGAAGAAAGTCGGAGTTTCCAAGAAGAAGGAAGCTCCGTTGAGGATCCCTTTGGTGACGACAAAAAGATATAAGTATAAAATTACGCAACTTACTTCTTTACTTCTTTACAAAATTCAAAGACGCGCTATTGATGCAGTGTCTTTTGTCGGTAGGTAAATCTAGCATCTTTTGCCATCCTTCACCTTCAAATACGTGTCCTAAATGCCCACCACAGCGACCACAGCACACCTCAACGCGCTTCATGCCATAAGAGTTGTCAACGTTGTATTTTAATGAATCTTTAGAAAGCTCTTGATAGAATGCAGGCCAGCCGCAGCCGGAATCAAACTTAGCTCCACTAGAATATAGGGGGAAATCACAATTAGCACAGTGATAAATCCCATGTTCCTTATTGTTCAAATAAGCTCCTGAATTTGGTCTCTCCGTGCTTTTATCCCTAAGAACAGCTAGTTGCTCCGGGGTCAACTTTGGATTCCAGTTGTTAGACATTGTAGAAGTTTTAGTAAACGTCCTAAGTCTACTTCTACTTTTCACCAAGGTGGGAAAAACGCACCCTACTCTAAACATTACATATATATACGTATGAAAGCCTTTTCTTTTACTAAGCTGATTGCAATTTGCAAATTGTAGTTTTTCAAGCGTAGCCAGACAAACTTCAAGCCCTTTGATAACCAGTTTGTGTAGGATGCGTCAAAGAGCACCCGAAACAACAATTAAAGGCAGCTAATATGACTAGCAAATATCCCACGACGATGTCTTGCATGGAGGCGTTTGACCAGCTGACCGCTTGCTATTCTGTAGGAGGACAGTTTCGTTCATATTATCGATATGGTGAGTTTAACTCATGTCAGAAACAGCAGTCCAAGTTAAAGTTCTGTATGTTTCATGGAAAAGACCCGGTCAAAGTACAGCAGTGGCACAAGGAGCAAATTGAATTTAATAATACCCATAGAGGTAGCGCGGACGACATTTGGAAAGAGCGTTGAAGAAGGAAAGAATAAGGAAGAAAAATCTTGTATGTAGTAAGGTGTATCTCAAGCAGCATGAATACTTCGTTCAGACATTTGTATCCAAGAATGCTGTATGTATAGTTTAAATATGTTCTTAGCGGGGTCAAAGTGTCAGAAACGTCGTAACTATTCTTGAAAAACGCATGAAAAGTTGTATCGCAGCAGATATGTCTGACAAGCAAGAAACTGAGGTGGCTCCCAAACCGAACCAGTCACCGTTCATTAACGAAGAATACACTAGCTGGTCTGTCGAAGACGTTGTCAAGTGGTGCGTTTTCTCTTTGGAGATACCGGAGGATAATGCCCTAATTAATCAGCTGCATTCTAATGCCATCAATGGAGAGCTGCTCGGGGAGTTGACTCTGGATGACTGCAAAGAATTATGTGAAGGTGATTTGAGCCTTGCCATACGCTTCAAAGTCCTTCTCAATCGGCTGCAGCAAGGGATGGATAGCGATGTAAAATTACAAGAGCAGCAAGAAAATATGATAGTCGCTCTCAGGAATCTGCATGCTACTATATCCCAGAAACTTCAAGACTTTCAGTCGCAGTATACTAGATTACGTGGAGACGTACTTGAAGTGGTGAAAACTTCTAATTCAAGCCCGAAACCTGCTGCCGCACAACAATTTGGCTATCAACAGCCAGCAGGCGGCAGCGATTATTTTGACACCACCCACCATTCCGAATTTGCTACAGCACAAGCGACACCCTATGGAGTCTCTCGAAAGGTTAGTGCGCACTCAGTGAGGCCCACTAATCCCAGCAGATCTACTTCGTCTCATCTTGCCAACGAAAGCCTAACAAGTTCTCAAGCTGCTCAACAAACATCCACGGAACCATTGAAACAAATGCGTGCTTCTAAAGAGGACTCTTGCGAACGCATACTGAAAAATGCAATGAAAAGACACAATTTGAGCGACCAAGATTGGAGGCAATACGTATTGGTGATTTGCTACGGTGACCAAGAACGCATATTGGACTTAGAGGAGAAACCAGTAGTGATTTTCAAAAATTTAAAGCAGCAAGGTCTGCATCCTGCCATCATGCTTAGACGGCGGGGAGATTTTGCCGAGGTAGACATTGAGGGCAATGCGACCCCTGGAGGCAGACTGTAAAGATCGCTTTTAAACGTCATGTGAAATGAAATGTATCTTTTAACCGATAGAGCTCCTTTTTCAATTTCTTTCTCTTTTTGTACTTCTATTTCTATATTGTGTTCTATGTATAGGGATTGAACTTTCTCTTGGCTTTCATCACTTTTATCCTCTCCTGGTCTTCTTTGAATTTTGTCAGTAGCTGGTTTATTTCTTGCTTTTTACGTTCTCTGATCTGAAATCTGTAGAAATCTTGCTTTGCCTTTTTGTCCACGGCAGTAGGTGGCCGCACTTTGTTCTCATGTTTTGAGAGGGGATTCCTATTCAACACTTTTTTCCTTATCGAATTCAAGGATTTGGTATTCTTACCCACAACCAGCGTGAACCCATCCTCATCCACCAGGGAGCTTTGTACATCTTCTTGGGCCTGCTGTTCGCGCTGCTCAAACATGGACATGTGTGCGGAAATGTCTTCTTTCAAGTATTCAACATTCAACGGTCTGTAAAAATCCAAAAATGTTGAAACAGAGGGTGAGTGGTATTCCCATTCTATACGCTCGGATTGATCTGCTTGCGAGTATTTTCTCAATGCGTCCCAACAATTGCTTACACTGGCCTCATCTACAAATTTGAGCAACGCTGTGTTTCTAGGTGTTAAGCGCGTCTCCTCTGTTAATTCAGTCGACATTATATCCGACGTTAGAGTCGATAAATTTACTTCTTGTAGACCGAACTCATCATGGTGAAGAAGGTCTTGTATGTGAGAAACTGTGTCGCTCTGCGCACATATTTTGTTGAATGCAGATTTTAAAGTGTCAAAGGCAGTAAGCAATGGGATATTCACGATGAACAAGCATGCCTCTTCGTCCTTGTTCTTGGATTGATGCTTTTTCACAAACATGTAGTGGAAGCTCGATCCCTCATTGGGCAAAGCATGATGTTCCGGAAGCTTGAAAGGAATCACTAGAAAACCATTTTTCATACAATGCACCGATTCACTTTTAGTAACCATTAAGAAGGCGGACGCAGAAGGGCTTAAAGGCGCTAGCTTGCAAGTAAAATGTACAATTCAATGCGTGGTCCATGTTGACGCTTTTACGTAGGAAGAAAGAGTCATCTCTGAAAAATTTCATTTCGTATACAGTGATATATATCCTAACACACCGGAAGGCTAACTTTAGTGAAAGCATTTACCATGAATTTAATAATTACACCTTTGATTAAATGCACCTTGGGCTTGGGCAATTATATGATTTCAATGTTTCTCATTGCTTTCGTCCCCTTCAATTTCTCCACTTTTGCCGTCACGTACTAACTGTGTCTCTTTCATAAGCTCGTACAATTGCGTAACTTGCTCCGGTGATAGCCTCTCCAGTACTTCAGTAGAAAGTGTTTCCTCCATCCAATCTCCTTTGCTGATCATACGAAGATAGTCCTGCCAGCTGGCAAGAAATCCAACTATATGCAGCGGATTTTCGGTGGATCTGTGTAGCCTGAATTCATTCTTGACATACTCGTCACCCAAACTTCTTTGTAATGCAGGCAAATTCCTGTGTTCCCTGAGTATCCTTCTGTACAAATGGATAGGGGGTAGCAGCGGCTGCGTTGGACGAGAAGACTTTCGTGTCCTTAGCAGCATTTGCGTTGATCTGTAAAATGGCCTTGGAGAAGTTCTCATGTTCTCAAAATTTAACGTAAATATGAATAGTAAATCAACGATATATTATATCGAAGCTGACTGGCTTGTTTATTCGTTACTTTCTTAACTTACTTTGTTTCAGTGCCGGTTTTGATGAAGTGCAATTAATCGGGTCCGAAATCCCAACTCCCAACAAGGTCAAGCGGCAGAAGACATTTCACAACAGAACAAATTCTATGTACATCTTAAGAAAATAACTACATCGACTTATTCGAACCCTTGTGGTAAAAGCCCAAGCTTACCCATTCTAATCTTGACGGCATTTCTGTGTCCATCAAGACCTTCAACTTTAGCAACGGACATTACCGCGTGACCAATGTTTTGCAATCCTTCTGGCGAGACAGTCTGTGCTGTGATGTACTTTTGGAATGTACTTGTATTCACACCGCTGTATTGCCTGGCATAACCATAGGTTGGTAGGGTGTGGTTTGTACCACTCGAATAATCACCACAAGACTCTGGGGTGTATGCACCAACAAACACACTACCCGCATTGTCAACTAGTTTCACATAGTCCGCCGCATTCTTGATTTGGAGGATCAAGTGTTCAGGGGCATATTGATTGGATACAGAGAAAGCCTCATCGTAACTGTCACACAGGATAATTGAACTATGCGCAATACACTTCGTAACAATTTCTACACGTGGTAATGATAGAGCTTGTTGGCGTACAGCAGCCTGGATCTCTTCGACCTTTTTATTGCTCAATTGAACACCAAGCAAAATGACTTGGGAATCGACACCGTGTTCTGCCTGAGATAGCAAGTCACTGGCAACAAAGTCGACATCAGCTTCTTCATCACACACCACTAACACTTCGCTAGGCCCTGCAGGCATGTCAATAGAGCACAAAGCCTGAGTATCATTTTGCACATACATCTTGGCGGCGGTCACAAACTGATTGCCTGGTCCCAAAATCTTGTCAACCTTAGGTACGGTTTCAGTGCCGTAAGCCATGGCTGCAACGGCTTGGGCGCCACCGGCTAGAACAATTTTAGAGGCACCAACTTTGTGGGCGATGTAGGCCACTTCAGGAGATATCTTGCCGTCTGACTTACGTGGAGGGGAAGCAAATACGATTTCGCGACATTGAGCCACTTGGGCTGGAATACCAAGCATTAGAGCAGTGCTGGGCAGAACTGCGGTACCACCTGGGATGTAAAGACCAACTTTCTCTATAGGGCGAGCAAATCTCGAGCAGAGAACTCCCGGTTGCGTTTCTACCTGCATAGTGGACTTTTGTAGTTGAGCGACATGAAATTTGCGGACGTTTTCCATAGATAAATCAAGTGCCTCTTTAAGCTCGGCAGTCAGGCCCTCAAAACAGTCTTCGGGAAAGGGAGCTTCTATAACTGGGTTCCCCAATTTCACACCGTCGAACTTAGCAGCATACTCAACTAAAGCCTTGTCACCATTCTTCTTAACATTTTCTATGATTGGATTTACTAAGTGCATAATCTGAGAGGTGTTCTGAATCGGTCTACTCAAAGCCTCCTCGACATCCTCCTTATTTTTAGATTCAATCACGCCAAGTTTCAGTAACTCAACGGAGGAGCCATCTGAGGACCCGGAAACGCTTACAGGATTGGCATTTTCTTTTCTCTTTTCCACAAATTTGGGCTTGGCATCGCCTTTCCTTCTGGTAATCTTTAAGTGCTTCATGTGTAAGTTGGATTCCACATCGCTCAAGCTGATATCATTTGCCACCAACTTAGCTAAGGAGAAATAAAGTAAGTCTGCAGCTTCCCAAGACAATTCAGATTTTGTCTGTGCTTCCGTTAATTCTTCGGCCTCCTCTTTAATCTTTGCGTCCAATAACGCCGGGTCATTGAACAAACGTTTGGTATAGGAACCCTCAGGAGCGCTAGCCTTCCTTTGCTGCAACAATCTTTCCAAACTGGCTAAACCATGCTTGAATTGCCCAAAGCAGGATTCAGTATCCAAGTGACAAAAACTGGCATTGCGCCCTTCCTGTACCACAACAAACTTCAGCGCGTCACCATCACAGTCAAACTGGATAGATAACAGTTTCTGGGTATTCCCTGAGGTAAGCCCTTTTACCCAAATCTCATTCCGAGAACGTGAGAAATAAACGCCAACTTGCTTTTCGATAGCTTGCTTAATGGATTCTTTTGAGGAATAGACTAGGCCGAGGCACCGCTCATAGTTGTCGACAACTAACGTCGTGTATAAACCATCCGCGCGGTCAGTCTTGGCAGCGGATAAGAGAGCATCACTCAATGAATCCGCCTGCAATTTTTCTGCGGGAATGATGCTATCTAGGCTGAATTTGCCTTTTATACCAAATTGCGTCGTGTAGACCGACCCTTCCAGCAATGTTACTCTTTCGGAAGGTACACCAATTTGTTCAATTAAATGATTGGCATAAGTCTGGTCCTGAATGAAAAGCGTTGATACACCGTTGTTAAGTAGGTCCACAACGTCGTCATCAGTAAGCAAGCTCGAGCTCTTTACCAAAACCGAAGAGAAAAATAAAGCGCTGCCATTCTGAGCAACAAAGGCCTTAATTGATGAGATAGGCAATTCCTCAGCATCAAGCAATGCTTGGCCAGTCAGTGACAGATACGGCTTTTCACGCAAAATATTCTCTGGTTCTTGAGAATATAGAGGGATGATAGGAAAAACCATGATGATAGTGATATTTTATTTTGCGCTCTCGTGTCAAGAAAAAAGCTGGTAATTTCACTGTTTCAACAACAGATCCAAAGTAGTTATACCTTTTTTTTTATGTTATAGCTGCCATATGTTCCAAAAATTTTTGGGTTGACTCATCGTGCTTGATCACGGCAAAACTAGCAGGGCGAAAACAAAAAAAAAAATGCAATAAAGGTCTCACTTTATACGTTTCCCAATGTGGTCAAATTAAAGCTCATTAGAAGTATTGAGCTGCCTCCCTTACTATATTAAATTCAAAACATTCTTTTAAAATAGTAATTCGTCAGCGGAGATATTCTTGCCCTTGTCGTTCAGTGGTAGCTCATATGGGCAGTCGATGCTTTCGTGACCAGACCGTTCACACAGCGCGCACCATGACTCCCTGCCTGCAGCAGCGTCGATCTTGTGTTTTGCTCTATAAATTGGTAGGGATTCCATAGTACTTGCAGTATCATCCTTATAGGTTGTCGGCGAGGTTGTAGCGACTGCTGCCTGATCAAGTTGACGTTCCAATACTGTAATCCTGTTATGAGCTTCTTCCAACTCCTTGCATAATGGATCGTGCGTGGGTTCTATTTTCGATCTTGCTTCATTCGCTACTCTTCTTTCATTGGCCTTGATTTCTTCATGCAACTCGTCTACCACGGCAAGCAATTGCTCATGTTCGGATTCAAAATACTGCTTCTGCCGCTTTTGTTGCTCGGTCTCAATGGCCAATTGAGCTCGCAGTCTTGATATTTCTGCTTCCAAATCTTTTAGGCTTTCCTCATAGCCATCAATTGTAGGTTGCAGCTCTTCTAATACTACCCGCTGATCATCTAGCAACTTTTTGTATTTGGCAATTTCCTCATCCTGCTTTTCCACCCGCTGGAGCAACTCCCGATTACGGTTGCTTAAAATAGCCAGATCCAGATCGGTCGCACTGTCAGTACTGTGAGCTCTTGTGGATTCCGTTCTGCTTCTTCTTACCGGTGTTGGAGAGCAGTTCTCGACGAGTGTCCTTCTTACGCTACCAGAACTACCACCACTACTCACCCGGGTATCTATCGTAAAGTCCACTGGCAAGGTCGATCTCCTAGAATCACCACTCGAGGCGTTGTCAATTAGCGCTGCTACCTTTTGCAACTGTATAAATAGCCCACTTTGGGGATATTCACTTTCGAAATACCTTACTCCCTGGAAGCTGCCATCATTCTTTCCAATATTAGCTAAAAGATCTATGCCTGCATAAGTGCCTGGTTTGTTCTTGACTGGCCCCACGTATTTCAAGAGGCCTCTACCAACATTTGGAATGTGCAGAAAGCACCCGATCTTCTTTTGGTATCTCTCCATAACAGCCATATAGCAATGTGTGGCTATCGACAATTCTTCAAAAGCAGATGAGGCCCTGCAGTTCAGTTTTACCCCAGATGTGATGTCAACACCGCTTATTGATTAGGTAGGCCTTCTTTTTTTTTCTTTCACAATACAAAAAAAGGCGAAAGGGCTGTATCAACGCCAAAAAACCTTAAGAAGCGGTTTTCAAGTAGTGTGTAGTGGACCAAAGTGTTTCAAAGCAAGTAGCAGTGTTAGATATGGACTGTAGCAAGTTAATACAAGAAGCAGAACAGCTATACCAGGACGGTAATCACGGAGAAGCTGTTGCGAGATTGACAAGTGCAGCTAAGTCAAATCCGAATGAGCATGAAATGAGTGCCATTGAATCGCTGATGAAAAAGATTGGCCAACAAGTATTATCATCTGGTAATTCTCAAACTGGTTCAAGGGGGATCGGTGAAAACATGGAGAGGGGAATTGGGAGTCAATTAGTTTCTTCTTTTTTTCAACCATCTGGCTCCTCTCATGCGCAATTAGGTAAATTGGCACTATTGGGGACCATATTGGCTAGCAGTCAAAAAGGTGGCAGCGGCTTTAATATGCAATCAGCTATGTCACTTTTAGGCGGACATCAGCAAAGCGCAGGTGGCGGTTCAAGCGGCTGGGCCTCTTTGGCCTCGAAATTCTTCGGCCAAGGTCAAAGCCAAGATCAAGGTCAGGGTCAGGGTCAGGGCCAAGGTCCTATGCAAGGCGGTTATGGCAACAATGGTGCCTACGGAAATGCTGGCAGTTACGGCAATGGTCAGCAGTCTCAAGATACTAGCACCTTTGGTAAATTGGCTGCTCTGGGCAGTTCTTACATGGCATCATATTCCCACGGAGGTCAAGGCCAAAACCAGAATCAGGCACCTATGCAAGGCGCATACGGAACAGCTAATCAATATGACAACGGGCAACAGAACCAAGAAACAAGTACTTTTGCAAAATTATCGTCTTTTGGTAGCTCTCTAATGGGATCTCATTCTTCTGGTGGTCAAAGTGGAGTGCAAAGTGGTTATGGTCAAGGGGAGAGCTATGGTCAGCAGCAAAATTCCCATGGTAATCAGCAGGGCGGTTACGGTAATCATCAAGGCGGCTTCGGTCGCCAAGAGAGTGGTTACGGTCGTCAGGACAGCAGTTACGGTCGCCAAGAGAACGACTATGGACGCGAGCAGAGTGGTTACGGTCACCAGGAAGGTGGATACGCTAATCAACAGGGTTCCTATGGTCGTCAGGAGGGTGGTTATGGTCAACACGAAGGTAGACATGGTGGACATGATGAACATCGTAGGCATGACGGTGGACATAGGCCCCAAGATAGTAGCAATAGGTATGAACAAGGAGAATTTGATGGTTCTGAATATGGTCGCCAAAATGATTATGCTGGTCAAGGAAATGTTAGCTATGGTGGTCAGGGACAACCGGGTGCTCAAAGCAAACTAGGAGAAGTTGCCTCGATGGCCAGTAATTATTTTAGCGGCCAAAGCAGTCATGGTTCTAACCAAGCCGGAAATTACGGTGAAGGCACTGGAGGCCTTTCAGGATTAGCTTCGGTTGCCAGTAACTTCTTGGGACAGGGAAGGGGACACAGTCAAGGTCCACCGACCGCTTACGGAAACCCCAATCAAGGAAACAACGGATTTGACTTCACAGGCGGTAATCATCTGTCTTCTTTATAGTTCATCTGCACTGATTAGAGGAATTGGTTGAACAACAGCAGATAAGTTTTTTAACATCATTTAGGATTGATACTCAATTTTCTTTATTACCTTCAAAATCTAACAAATTATAGTTACACGTTTAATATATAATACAACCAGCGAACTGGTACCACAGATAGGAAATTCTGCCCAAACAACTGAAATATGGAAGAAGGGCATTTAAGACGATGATTTGAGAGGCTTAACATTCTCTTTGAACAGACTGAACTCATCTTCACCAGCATTGCCGTTATAAATGTTACCCTCTGGCGAGTACTCACATAGTAAGTACGTGCCGCTAGTAGAAGGACATTCAACAGCAGCGCAACCGACCTGCGTTGAGCTAGCCCAAACCAATTGGGTAAAATGGCCTACCTCTTGGCCATCGTGATAGATACCTGTAACATCATTGTAGTCATAATATTGAATCTCGTCATACCACATATCGACCATGTAAGACAAATCGGCGTTAGTAGCGTAAGCAATGTTTTCACCTTGGTTTTGTCTGTCTGAAGAATGCAATAATCTACCTGAGCATGGGTCATAATATGTGCCTGTGAGGCTGTTGGCATAGTTATATGCCCAAGCAGACAATTCGTCGCTCCATGTGAAAGCTGGCGTATCCTCGTGAAGTGCACGTTTTGCATTCTGCAAGTCCAAGAGTGTGGCAGCAGTGGCAGCGTCCATAGTTTGAGAGCTACTACTAGTGCTGGAAGTTAGAGTACCGGATGAGCTAGAAATAGGCGAAGAACTTGGCATGGTAGAAGAACTAGACATCGATGAAGTACTTGTTATGGTGGAAGAGCCGGTAAAAATTGAACTCGAAGCATATGCGGTGCTCGAACTCACTGAACTGACTGAACTTATTGTGTAAGGAGAATCAGAACTGTACTCGCTTGAAGATTTTGGGCTCGAGGAGCTGTAGATCGTGCTTGAGCCGGATGGATAGTAAGTGTTTGAGGAAGACGGAATAAAAGAGCTAGAAATTTCCAAGGAGCTCGAAGAACTATGAATTGTGCTTGAACTGGTGGGACGGTAGGTAGTGAATAGTGATGAAGTCGAAGAGCTGGGAGTGTCCGGTACACTGGAAAAACTGGAAACTGTGCTTGAGGTAGAATAACTGTATGTGTTCGAAGTGGAAGGAGCGGAAGAGCTGGAAGCAGCGATTGAACTGGAAGATATATATGGAGTGCTTGAACTGGCAGTACTCGAAGTGCGGGGGGTGGAACTTATACCGCTTGAACTGGAAACAGAAGAGGTAATTGAACTCGATCTCGAAAGAGTAGATGTAATCCTATTGGAACTAGAAGTAATAGAACTAACAGCGCTCGAGCTAAGAAGAGTGGAAGGGGTGCTGCTTGATATACTGCTTGTTGAACTGTAAGATGAGCTCGCCTCATTTGTGCGACTGCTAAAGTCAGGTTTATACATTGAAGAGGGAGTGACAGTAGCGGTAAAGTCCTGCCATTGAGTGGTTTCCGCGGAGACCATTGAAGCAGATACGAAAGCGAGGGAAAGGAACGAGTATTTCATAATAACGAATGTGAGGGACAAGGGGGTCCGTTGGTTTGAAAATGGCGTTTTTGGTAGTTCTTGGCCCTCTCCTCCAGAATATATCCTCCATTACCGAGCATTATGGCCAATATATATACAGTTTCTTTGAAGTATCTTTCGAGTATTCGTTACCACCTTAAAGCAGCTTGCTTGACTCTACATTAATCAAAACAATGCAGTGCACTATCATGCTATCATGCTACATGCTGCACCAGCAGCTAAACAAACATTCTTTTTTGTCAAAACACCGGAGCCTTCCATTGTCTGGTCGCGGTTTCCAGGCTTTTTTCTCTTAGCTGGGTTCTTCTTCCTTGTCCAGCACGGCGCGGCTGAATCGACTAGCATGTAAACTTGAAGGTGAAATGTAAACAATTACTTCACATTGGTCAATGGCTAACAAGATATTATGTGAGCGTTTTTATGAGCTCTTACAAGACTGAGGATTATATTGGTAAACAAAAACTGAGATTTGGTGCTAGTGTTTCGTTGAAAATTTCACGTCAATTGCCAGCACTTCCTTGAGTATAGCAATGTGGCAATGACTTTCTGCTCCCAAGATTCTAGAGGTATTGACATTCATTTTCTTGGGTGAAAGTCACAAACATGCAAATAAAAAAAGCAAAAATTCACACCTAGAAAATCCCGTGTTCTACGCTTAGCTGTTGCACTTTGAAACTTTTTCAATCCGTTCGCTTTGAATTCAGTCTTGATTCAATTTTGTTTCTTGCGCGATGAGTATAGATAATCTTGAAACATGTTGAAACAATGGTGAAGCAAATAAAACACGCGTTACTGAAATATATAAAAGCTTTTCAGGTGTCACATAATTCTTTGATGTAAAATTCAGGGAATGGTGCTGTAGATTTCGGTTAATTATGCCCCTACCAGCTGAGATTGCGTATCAGACCGGATTAGTTTGCGCTATAAAGAACCATGTCTGCTAATACTACACTGGAGCCAGTATCAAATTATCGCGGCACCGATGGGTACACCCCAATGGTACCCTCTGCTTCTCAGACGGATTCTGCGGTTACTCATGTGATAACAAGGACGCTCAATTCTTCACAGACGGCGACGAACCTCGAATTGCAAGATATGGTCGGCTCTCAGAAGTTTACGTCAGGATATACTATAGGCTTGGCCATTGGACTACCCGTCGGGCTATTTTTCTTAGGATTGATAATGTTTCTGTTTCTATCAAGACTGAGGAAGAAATCTACATTAACACGTCGCCGTATGATTGGTTCGGCGCCTATCTCGAGCAATGGCAGACGCCATCGTGGATGGTTGACAGGTCTCAAATATGGCTGTGATAGAAAGGATGAAGATATTTTTGCCCCAGAAAAACGTTTGGCATTGGCAGATTCGTCCACAATTCAATACCGTGTTTCCAAGTCCAATCCACATCACATCCTGACTCCCAAGGCACCCGTATGTCGGAACGGCTTGACCACTCTTGAAGGCATGAGTGTCAGAAATGACGTAGATACACTGTTGTACACGAAGCCACCAAATATTTACCACATAAGATCTGAGGTTCCATCGACCAACACCCTACCAACGGATACTCCAAGTCTTTCGTCTTCTTCGCCTAATAACAGACCCAGACCTCCAAATTTGGACTTGCCACTACACAAATGGCGCTACGAATCTCCGCTCTCGAGCTGGTTTTTACGGAATTCAACCTATCTAGGTGATGAGGAAGAACAGATCAACGGTAATGGAACTATAATAACCCCCACGGTGCAACTAAAACAACTTAAGATTCTTTCGAGAATCAATAAGAATTACGCAGACGGATCTCAGTTAATGGAAAATGAGAAATCGCCAATTTTAGAGAAGACAATGCACGAAGACGATAGCGAAGATGAACCAGAATTATATCCACCTTCTGACATAGAAGTCGCCCGAAAACCGTCTTTGGTAGTTTACGGAACGGTGAATTCTGAATCCAGAACCTCTCTTCCGTTTTCTAAGTCTAAAACTAAAGTCAAAATACAACGAAAAGAGCGTCGGCAGAGCAAAATAGGTCATCACTTGCAAGCGGTGTCAGAGCATAAACCACTGCCCCTCACGCCTGAAAAAGTTAGCATCAAGGCAAAATGCGAAAAACTAGAGGTTGGTCTGGTCTACAGAGTTATCCAAGAATATCAAGGGTGTCTTGCAGATGAAATCGATATCGCTGTTGGAGAATTCGTTTTAATACTGGCTACACATACAGACGGATGGTGTTTGGTGGAAAAATGTACAGAGGAAGGTACATCAAAATCATTCATGGAAACCGGCGAAAGAAGCCTTATGGATGCCAATGATAAAAACTACTTGAATAATGATAGGGGCATTGTGCCCGGAGACTGTTTGGATGAATTATGAATACGGACTAAATTTGCTGTATATTAAAGACGAAGAAGATGAATCTATGAGTCTATGAAAAAACCTTAACAGGATTGTCAATGTAGGTTTTCTCGGGCAATGAGTCTACAGCTGGCGCTCCAAACGCCAATTGAGCATGTACTTGCCATTCTAAGGGTATTGCTTTGGGCAAGGCGGCTTTTACGTACCCATTGAAGTGCTGCAGGTGACCACCAATGCCCACCTGCTTCAAAGCAGTCCATGTGTTGATCTGAGCAGCGCCAGACGAGTGATCTGCAAACTGAGGAAAAGCTGAAGCCCAGGCAGGGAACTTGGCCTGTAATTGTTCCGTGGTCTTGTCATCCGTGAAGAAGATCACACTGCCGAATGCCTCGTCTCTAACGGAAGCAGGCCTTTTCTTACCGCTATCTGAAGGAATACTTTTAACCACCTGATCCCAGACTCTTTTATGTTCAGCACCGGTCAGAATGATAGCTCTATTAACCTGTGAATTGAAAGAGGTTGGTGTATCCTTGATAATGGCCTGTACTATCGCTTGCACTTCTTCGAGGGTTACACCGGATGGTAATTCCGGCCTTAGCGCATAGACAGTGCGGCGGGATGCAATGGCCTTCAAATAATGGGCGGCAGACATCCTGTATAGGTATTGCTTCTTTTTTCGCAATTATGAGAAGTGAAACAGTGGAAAGATAACATAAGTTTTGGATATTGTTTTATCCTGAAGGCTGTTTATATCATTTTTAAACTTCTTCGATTATTTTTCATTACAAATCGATGACTAAGACGCCACACCAACTGCCACTGTCCGGGGTGAATATTTATTGAGTTCATTTCATATATATACGTAGTTTATGCAAAAATAATACACAAAGGGGGAAAAATGTCGTGCAAGCGTTAAGTGAAGAATGTTGAAAGGGCATATAAAGTTAGCACCAGAAGGCGACGACACGGCGCCAGCGAGGACCGGCTTTTATCTGCTGGTCGTATTCCTCGTCTTCTTGTCTCAAGAGCTCCTCATCAAATACTTGTCTGCCCTTGTCGAGATCAATATTCTTGCTTCTGATGAATAGCCTAAAGTCCCTTTTCCAAATCATGTAGCTGAAGTAGAAGAATAAGACAATAGGGGCCGCTAGGTAGTTTTGGAAGAATGCATTGGCGTCAAGCTTGCTTTCTCCGATCGGAGCGATAGCCACCCAAAATTGGGCAATCAATGACAAAACCAGAAGGAAGCATGCGTAAGCAGATCCATAAACGCCCACCTGAGATTTAAAACCCAATTCGCCTAGCGATCTACACTGGACTTTCATGGCACGCCTCATTCTGATGTGAGACATGCAGATGGAGAACCAAGTGAAAAGTGTAGACAAGCCAGAGATGGCCATTAACCACGTAAACACGTCAGTTTCCTTCTTAGAGGTAGCACAGTATGCAATGACACCAAAGAGAGCTGAAATAAGCATGCATCTGGTGGGTCTTCCATTCCTGTCGATGTAGTTAAACCACTTAGGTGCATAACCTTGTTGGGATTGTGATAGCAGCAAACGGCTACTGTAGTAAAAAGCCGAATTGGACACTGAAAGCACAGACATAAGCACAACGGCATTAATAAGATGAGGTACGACGCGGACACCGTGTAAGGCCACTGCAATCACATATGGAGAAGTCTTCATGCCGTCACCTCTAGGCTCTAGGTCTGGATTGTCCCACGGTACCAGAAATCCAAGTATTGCGATGGAACAAAGAAACACCCATACGATTCTGTATAACACCTGCTTAGCAGCAGATGGGATGGATCTTCTGGGGTTAGCCTGTTCACTAGCGGATAGTGCAACAAATTCTGAGCCCCCAAAGGAAAATGCTGCCGTGACAAACACTGCTGCAACACCCTTGAAATGATCAATCTTTTTATCGCCTCTAAAGGCACCCGGGTGATGCCAGTAACGAGCGCCCAGGTAGCCATCATGGCCAGCACCACCTGCAGCAATGATAATGCCCAAGATGAAGAAGCCCGTAATCATGGCGACTTTACAGATATTGAAGAAAAAATCTGCTTCAGCATAACCTTTTGCACCAAAGATGTTGATCAACAGGATGAGCACGTAAAATATTACGACAAAAATATCAGGATCCACTTTTGTGGTCCAGTATTTGATCGTGAGCGAGGCGGTGACCAATTCTAGCGGAGTCATACACAACCATTGGATAGTATACATCCAGGCGACACCGAAACCAAACGAAGGAGCAATCAGAATAGAGGGATAAGCATTGAAGCCACCAGTTAGGTTTGCGTAAGCAACACCCATTTCACCAGAAGCTTGGATCACACAGTACACACAGCTGGACATGATAGCATACCCAACTAGCAGGCCGGCTGGACCGGCCTGGTGCAGGGTCGACGCGTTACCGACTAGCAGACCAGTACCGACACCGCTGCCCATGGCCATCATAACCACGTGCCTGGGCTTGATGTCACGTTTTAATTCTTCTTTCTTAATGACGACATGCTCGGACCCCGGCGTGGCACTGGAATCCTTGTAGCCCGACAGGTGTGGCGAAACAGCCGTAGAGAGGTCGTTTTCCAGGTCTGCAATGCGCGCGGTTGTCTCGGCGCGCTTGAAACTGTCTACAAAGTTGCGAAAGAAGCCCTGGCGTGTTGGTTCTTCGCCAGGTGATACGCTGGTAGTAAATTGATGACCATCGTCTACTTTGTCAAAATATTCTACTTCTTTGTCTGCGCTGCGGGACGCTGAAACTTCTTCGCCCTTGACGTCCCGCATCTCGTAAGCTGGTATGGTGTCTGAGTCTTCAGCCATTATGCACGGAAAGTGTTTACCGAGATGAAAACGAAAGGTATACTTGACTAAAGGTGAAAGGCACAAATTAGTGAATACACTATAGGTTAGTACCCGACATCAGATCTACAAAAGCTTCTGCTTTCAGCAGCTTCTTATACCCAGGTATATTTCTTGTTTCCCTCTTCCCCGACTATCCGTATGCGTGTCCCCCTCCTTCTGATGCAGATAGCACGGATGACGCTATCTGGGATACTGGCGCCTCTGCCACTTCTGGCGCATTCTCTGCCTCTAATAGTTTGCGATGCCACCGGCGCATTGCAAAGTGCACCAACCAAACGCTATACACCTGTGTAATTTTGCCGTATGGTAGCCAATGCCTTCTGAGCGGCGTGGATCCCAGTGTTCGGACTGGCAGCGCGCCGCAGAACATTACGGCACATTATGCCAAGAAGCATACCTGTTACCCGGTTGTTCTGCGGCACAGAAAGGTTGAACCATGGGCCATACAAGTTTGCCGAGCCGAAAACAGCGGAACAATGCCACTCCAGCGGGAAATGCTTACACGTGCTTCTTTTGCTCTAGAGCCTGAATCCTGGAGCTTCGAGAAACCGACCTCGCTTCGCAAGGCGGCCGCGATCTCGCTCTAGTTATAGTAGCAGCATCGGAAGTTTAAACACCGACGCTTCGAGTATACGACTGCTCGACTGTACTATATGTAGCACTGTGCCCGTAGTGGTCTGCCCTCTCGCAAAACATGTCTGTGTGAATGTGTTTTTAAGGTTTCCGCTGGTTATGCAGAGCAAAATGACAGAGCAGTACAAGAACAGCGGGAGTGTGTCACGTGCTTTTCGCGTGAATGCTCTTAATCCTTCATGTAGTTCTATGTGGGATAGAAACAGACGAAGCAGTATTGGCAGGTCACTACTCAGCTATTCAAGTATCAAACATTGTGCTTGAAAACGCAATGGATCTGCTTCACACGAGTATGGTGTAGGCTTCTGCTGACTTTTTCTTAGTAGTGGTATCTGCAGCAGTAATGGCAATATGGTTGAGAGCTCATGTTTTTTTTCCTTTTCATCACCCATGGAATTGTAGGTTAGCTGCTTCCTTCACGTAACCACTACGGAAACCTGGTCAGCACTATCAGTTTTGTTTTTTTTTTCATATCTATGTTGCTCTCGTCGGCGGCGAACTCTCGTCAGAACCGTTCATGTATCCTTTGATAAGAAAGAAATCTTCAAGTGCTCATATCACCCCTGTAACTCTGAAAATGCTCCCTAGTAGATGACGCTGTCGGGTGCGAGACGTCGATGCTGGAAATAACCCTATAAACGGGGAAAGCATTTCCGTAGAGCCATAGACAACAGAGTTGTGTTTATTTCTCAAGAAGGTCGTTGGCGAGCTCATGGTAAGCTGACTGCTTTTCATCCCAGGTCGCTTCGTCATATACTCAAAAGCGCGAGTTCATAGCCGCCGATGGTACGGTGCCGTGCAGAAACGTAAAAGAAGACACCACGGAGAAAAGTTGCTTATACTTGCTTTTCAACGCTGTATAATTCTGAAACGGCTTTCTTTAGTACCTACAATGTATTACGTAGATTAGTCTGCTTTTTTGAGCACCGTATATTTCTTGCTTAAAGAGCCACATAAGCCTCTGCCCGCTCTCACCGATAGACATATAATCTTGTCCGCTCAAGTTTTTGCATAGACGAGAGGAGTAGCAGCTGAACCCTGGCGCACTGTACTAAGACGTTTAACGTTACTGTAGACGGCTCAAATTAGAAAAGCCACCTCACGGATTCGTAATCCGAGCCGCATTAATTTCCTGATGTTTCGATCAGGGAATGATATCAAGAAGAAGCCGAGGTAGCACATGTCCGGCTCAACAGGTATCCGTGATTCATACGAGGCGGATAGCGCCAAGCGTAATGGCTTTGACCACCTTCGACAATTTTGTAATCTCGAGCGCGTCTTTATTTGCCTTTTAACTATCTAGATTTGAAGCTATTTGCCGAGTGTGGCTTGACATTTCCCTATTTAACGTTTAGGACCTAAATTACTGACTAAACCAATAGTACAAGATCCGAGCAGCAGCAGAGAAGCGTCGGGCGTATCCACGTCTGAAGTGAAGTAAAAGGAAAACCAATTTTCTCAGATCGATTAATAATTTCCACCAATCTCCGCTACACTGATCCGTTCATCTAAAACACATCAATATTAGTGCCTTATGCCGCTCTTCTCCTATCTTGCATAGACATCAATGTCTACGTATGCGAGGATACCCAGTGATTGCAGGCAGAAACTCCTACCATTTCCATCCGTGCACCTCAAGAAACAACCATTTTGCGTTACGCCCTTGTTTTTCTCACCATAGCAAGCTTACCTGCTGTACGTGGTCGCCTTGCACGTCGCAGCGTCGCTCACATGGTAATATAATATGATATTATGCATTAACGCATCTCATCACAACGAAACACAAGACGGCTCTACACTACTAAACAGTGCTCTCTATTCGCGTACTGCAATCCCGCTCCACATCCTGCAATGTCTGAGACCCCACCAGAAGCTAAGCCGGAAGCCAAGCCAGAGGTCAAACCAGAGACCCACATCAACCTCAAGGTTTCCGATGGCTCCTCGGAAATTTTCTTCAAGATCAAAAGAACCACACCGCTGCGCAGGCTGATGGAAGCCTTTGCCAAGCGTCAGGGTAAAGAGATGGACTCACTCCGTTTCCTCTACGACGGTATCCGTATTCAAGCCGATCAGACCCCAGATGACCTCGACATGGAGGACAACGATATCATTGAGGCCCACAGAGAGCAGATCGGAGGGTCGTGTGCTCCTGCTCTCTGAAAATTACGTACGGCGCTTGTATACCACAGTACTGACTACTGCTCCTACTCAAACTTACTAGCTAGCTAGAACCCAATTTTTTTTTTTAAATTCTCGATTCTCGTCACGTGCAAGTTTCATCAAGAAAAGTTTTCATCCCTCCGCTTGTTTTTTGGCGTTTTGACCGGATACGAACAGATTCACGCGTCACAGCGTGTGCGCACACGCGACGCGTCCAACTCACATTTTCCAATCGGGTCCCCGAGGAAACATCTTTTTAAAAGAAGCCATTTACAAGAAATGTCATGCACAACAAAGTTTCCTCACTCCCAACTCTCACTTTAGAACTACTCGACCCCCAGCCAGACTATCTCACACCGCGCATCTCCTATATTAAAGATTTCATTGCCCTATGTCGAGTACAAACAAGAAGTCTGTACCAACGGTAAGGGGCGACAAAGTGGGGCCCTGGAAACTTGGCGAAACGCTCGGGTTTGGCAGTACCGGTAAGGTACAATTGGCGTACAATGAAATTACGCACCAGCAAGCAGCAATGAAAGAGATTTCTAAGGCGATTTTTAACTCAAAGACAGCCCCCGGAAGCAGCTCTATTGCTGCCTCAACGCCAGATGCTCTGCCCTACGGTATTGAACGGGAAATTATCATCATGAAACTTTTAAACCATCCGAACGTCCTCAGATTGTATGACGTATGGGAAACGAATCCTTCCCTTTACATGGTGCTAGAGTACGCAGAAAAAGGAGAGCTGTTCAACCTGTTGGTGGAGAGAGGACCGCTCCCTGAGAGCGAGGCCGTCTGCTTCTTTAGACAAATTATTATTGGCGTTTCCTATTGCCACGCTCTAGGTATTGTTCACAGAGATTTGAAACCGGAAAATCTCCTGCTGGACCACAAACTGAACATCAAGATAGCGGATTTTGGCATGGCCGCTCTTGAAACGGAGGATAAATTACTCGAAACTTCGTGTGGATCCCCTCACTACGCTGCGCCCGAGATCGTGTCAGGTATACCGTATCATGGATTTGCTTCAGACGTGTGGTCTTGCGGTGTCATATTTTTCGCTCTGCTCACAGGAAGACTGCCCTTTGATGAAGAAGATGGCAACATTAGAAATTTGCTTCTGAAAGTCCAGAGCGGTAAATTCGAAATGCCAGATGATGATGAAATATCACCCGAGGCCCAGGATCTCTTAGCAAAGATCCTCACGGTTGATCCTGAGCTTAGAATAAAGACCAGGGATATTCTCAAACACCCGCTACTGCAGAAATATCCAAACATTAGCGATAATAAAAGTATCAGGAATTTACCTCGTGAAGACACATATTTACACCCGCTCTCAGATAGCGGCTCATCTGAAATCGACAAGAGCATCTTACAAAATCTAGTTGTACTGTGGCATGGCCGGCCTTCTAGCGAGATAGCAGCTAAACTAAAGGAACCTGGTGCAAACGCGGAGAAGACGCTTTATGCTCTACTGGCACGCTTTAAAAACGACACAGAAAGGGAGGCCTTGAGACAAAGCAAGATGAAGAAAAGGACTTCCTCTCCTGTTGGTGCCGGTATCACAGGGCCTTCTAGCACCGGGGCTAACCCTAGTGGAGGTGCTCCCAGCGCTTCTACCAATAAATCTAACGCTCATGTTTCACCTAAAAAAAGAAACGGAACATCCATGATAAACGCTTCCTCATCACACAAGAGACCCGTTTCTTTCATCAAGCTTTCAGGATCCAACCATAGCGGCAGCAATACTTCTAGTAGTTCCACTACACCTTCGAAGCGAGTATCTGTCAATCTTTCTTCCAATAAAAGAGCTTCAACTACCAAACCCCAAAGTAATGGTAGTGGATCACCCACGCCGACAGCACGCAGCAAAAGAGTAAGTATCATGGATCCGGACAAGAGCAATGATGCGCCACCTGTTCCTATTGACATGTTAAAGGATTATCATAAGGGTCCTGCCAATAAGAGAATCTCGAGAACCAATGTGAGACTTTCTTTTAAACCAACGAACAAGCGCGGATCAGTTACTACAAAATTAATCTCTACCTATGCTAAACTCTCCGAAGATGATGACTGGGAGTATATTGAGAAGGAAACGAAGAGAACTAGTAGTGACTTTGCTACGCTGTGTGATGAAATCTTTGAGCATGAAAAATTTGAGCAAATAAGAAAAGAGAAGGCGGAACTGGAAAGAAAAGTCAGGGAGACCAAAGAACGTGAGGAGCGCGAAAGAAGAGAGAAGGAAGAGTTAGAACTCAGAGAGCGATTAGCCAAGCAAGAGGGAGAAAGCACCGAAATTAACTCTGAAGACGATGCACACGCAAGGGACTTGCAAAACGACAGGGAACAGGAAATGCAAGAAGCAGATGGGGGTCAGTCTGGTGCTGCCAATGCGAGATCTATTTCTGCTCCTTTAGAAAGAAATAAAAGGGACTCAATGGTCAATTTGCAATCAGATATAGATCAGATTTTCGGGCAGCGTACCATGTCTCTACAAACAAGACCAGTCTCACGACTTGACCCAGGTCTCTTTTACGCGGACGACGTGAACGACGAGCAGGAAGCCCCCGATGAGGAAGAAGATGAAAGACTGAAAACAGAGAAAACTATATTGGAAACCATCAGAAGATCTAAATTTTTAGGATCCTCCTTTGATTTGCAGAAGGAACTTGACAACGCTAAACGTAGCGATGAGTTAAAAAGAAAATTCTCTACACCTCAAACTGAACGTGCTGTTTCCACTACTAATGACCATTATGTGACAGAGGTCCTTCCAAAGAGCGCAGTAGCCACTGCCCCGCTTAGAGATGCAGAAGTGGAACCAAGAAAAATCTCTGATATCAGCGTTCCTCAGTTTACCAGGAAATCAAGGTTATTTAGTGAGTCGAACAAAAGACTCTCTGTTCTTTCCATGTATTCCACCAAGCAGTCTTACAGTAATTTATCAAACCTTTTGAACAGCGGCGAGGCCCAGGGAAACACATCCGAGGATTCTTCATCCCCAATTAAGCATGCTGATTCCAACAAAGGTTCACTCGAAAAGACTACCGGCATAAAGGGCACCAACACGACCAACGAGAATAACGATGTTGCTCAAATTATTACTCCAAGCGAAACAAGATTGTATGAAGTTTCTGGTACATCAGTTGGCTCTGACCTCTCTAACGAGGTGTCCTCGAAGCATAGCATGAAATTGAATTTTGGCGACAGGTTTCAAGGGAGCGAACATATGGATTCTAGAGAAACTAGTCATTCCAAAAATGTTAACCTCCCGGTGCTACCTCCGCTGGACGGTAAGAAGGAGGCCAATGGCCTTGGTATATATAAAACATCTTCCGAATCGCTAAAAGATGTGATGAAACCGACCCCCGTTTCGAAACTTGACGATGCTGCGAGCCAACCAGAAGAGTATGAGGATGAAGTTCAACATAAAGGTGAACACCAAACTGAAGATGAAGATGAACATGAAACTGACGATGAACATGAAGTTGAGGAACCTGAAGTTGAATTGAAGGATGAAGAAACAGAGAATGATGAGCAATCTGTTAAGCATTCCGAGATGGCCTCCCTTGCCAAAGAAAGGTCAGCAAGATCCGCAAAAACTGCTAGAACTGCTAAGTCTGGCAAATCGGAAGTTGCCAGAAAATCATCTGCTACCCATGAAAGCACCGCCGGTGGGCCTGCTAAAAGTACCTCGCTGAATAATGCAATACCCAAACGTGGAATCGAAGAATCGACTAGTAAGAAAGACTCGAGCAGAGCTCCCCTCAAGGATATAACCACTGCTGCGGACAAAAAGAGGAATGTTTCATTTTTTAGAAAGTTTTCCAAAACTAATGAAAGAGACCAGCAGGGATTCGAAGCTCAGCTGAACAGTAATATTGCCGCTAAGCAACTCTTTTTAGGTTTGCAGAACTTACTGCGCGGTTGGACTCAATATGGTCTTAAAGACGTGAAGAGCAGACCAGACGCAATGACTTTGACGGGAAAACTAGCAAGTGAGAATCTCCTATCGAGATCTACACTTTTCGAAATGGTCGTCTGGTCTAAAGGTAAAAATAGTGCGGTTGGTTTCCGAAAGAAGTCAGGATCCTCTAAGGCTATTAAAAGATTGGCTAAAGAGGTGGAGAAGGTATTAATGAAGGAAGGTGTTATAACGAAGTGAGCATGTGGTGTGTTATCGGGGACATTCGACTTATAAATAATAATGGTAATAGTAACTTTAAAATTCAAAATTTAGAAAAAAAAATCACTTTTGTAGAGGATAGATATCATTTGGCTAGTCTGTAACTATAATAAACAGATATTGAAGAATGGAAACAAGATAAGTAGACAAATCAAAGGTCTAAGCGACAGCTCGGATTCAAGAATGCTGGGAGCTTGAAAAATGTGGAGGCAAGACTACATCTCCCAAAGCGTACAATACCTGTTTTCAGCTCAGATCCTGAATACGATTACTTAAAAAAAATAACTTTATCCGTCGACCTTCTACGTTTTATATTAACACAATTTGACACTTAGGAAAGTGTGGTAACGTAAGACAACTAATCATGTGATTCATCGTTTGTGTAAGTTGATGGTTAGCTTTGGAGTTTGCCGCTGAAGTATCAGTAGATTTCCTATACAAAGGAGTCACAGATCTAATTGACCTACTGGATCTAAAAAAGGCCTAGGGAAAAGGATAACATATTATTTATCTTTTGATCCAAGGAATACAGTATATTAAACTATTATATTGTAGTACGTAATTGAACCCCATTACAGCCAGCCTCATAATTATGTACTCCTACTTGACTTTGTCACTCAGAGGGTACAATGATTTTCAGGTTGTTTGGCCGAGCGGTCTAAGGCGCCTGATTCAAGAGTATATCTCTTAGCCGTCTAACCACGGTGAATACTCAGGTATCGTAAGATGCGTGAGTTCGAATCTCACAGCAACCATTTTTTGTTTTTTTACTTTTGTTTTCTGCAGGCATGGTAACGATGCAGGCCTGTAAAGACAGTCTGGTGATACACAATTCGGTAAGCAGGAACAAGAAGTAAACCAATTTATTTCCATGCTTCCTCTGTTTTTGACAGTATTGGGGGGTTGGTGTCTATCAGTGTTTGCTTTTCAAGAGAATAGTCATAATGGTCCGCAGACACATGTGATAAACCTCGAGGCCAAGGCCGACCACAATTTAGGAGGTAGGAGAATAATAGCTCTAAATGGGAACCAGGAAACTTTTGGCCCCCCGATAAGAGTCCGTGCCGGTGATACTGTTCAAATCAGTTTACTTAACCACATATGCTCTGAACTGGAGGCACAAAACAATGCAAATGATGAACTTATGAAGGAATATTGTGTCACAGGACTCCATTTTCATGGGCTTGTACCTATTGGTAACGAAGTTGATGGGGTGCCTGGTCTAACACAACCGCCCATAAAACTTGGTGAGACGTACTGGTACAACTTTACAATTCCGAAAGATGTTTGCGGTACTTTTTGGTATCATTCTCATTCAGCTATACAATACGGCGACGGATTGCGTGGCACCATAGTAGTGGAATGTGATGAATATAACTCTTTGGTGAATCGGGTCTTTCAAGCACTTGAGGAAGGATCCGTAAATAATGGACCTGTACGGCTGCCGCCCAAGGCAATCCATCTCGAGAGTAACTTAATTCATGAGGAGACCGTGACACTGAGTGACTGGTACGATGATTGGAATCTAGACATTGAGCGTGAAAAGGTGATGTCTCCAGATGGTACCACGGATCCACATATGGATGGATCATTAATAAATGGGTCTGAAGAGGATCACATAGAGATGAAAATGGATAGGGATGTGAAAGCTGTTGTAATTCGTGTCATAAATGCTGGAATGGCGGGAACGCAGGTACTTCATGCGGAAGGCCGCAATATGGTTGTACTGGAGACCGACGGCGTTTTGGTCAAACCATATGCTGTAGAGACACTTTCATTGGCAGTTGGTCAGCGCTATACCATTATGGTAGCTTCTCAAGGGAAATGGGATCCCATAAAGTTCATCAATGGTTGCAACAAAATGATGGGGTACATTACCAAAGTATTCTGGTTAATGCAGCGCAACCCTGTGGGAGAGTTGAATTTTGAAGGCAAGATCAAAAATCTTCCTGGCTTCTACAGAGGCGAGCTTTTCCAGCAGTTGGAACCAATTCATGGAACGGGGTTGTGGGGAACTACCGAAGAAACTGATGATATACAGCGCATAACGTTAAATTATGAGTACATCAGGAATGAGGCAACTGTACAACAGTATGGTACGCACATGTACAAAGTTAATGGAAAGACGATGGAAGAGTATATGGAGAATCCCATAGAGATGGAGGGCGGCAAGACAATAGAAATTGTAATCAATTCTATCGACCATATGCGCCATCCTTGGCACATGCATGGTCACCATTTCCAGGTGGTCTCCATGGGTGAAGGGCATGATGGACAATTGAAGATGGACGACCCTGGCGAGAGTGATGCCAAAAGAAAATATCAACAAGATTTACATTTTTGGGTGGAGAGCAAGAAGACACCCATGACAAGAGACAGCATCAACATCGCAGGAGCTTCTTTTGCAGTACTTCGTATTCGTACTGATCGGCCCGGGAGTTGGCTATTACATTGTCACGTTGAGTGGCATGTTGCCAAGGGTCTTGGCGTAGTGTTAAAAGAATTGGAATCACCGCAGAAGGCTGGACAGGGACAAATTGAGCAACCGACCGATGTAAAGAAAGGCACAAGCAAGGCTAAAGTTCTTGGGGTCTATTTTTTCATTATGTCATTACTAGGCGCCGCATTATACTTCTTCATCATGTGACAATATTACACGTGACATGTATTCTCGCTCTTATGTTATCCAGTATATTGATTGATGCTTTAAAGGTCAATTTTGATCGTTTAAAGTGACCTTTTTCTGAAGAAAAGAAGAAAACCCCTTCTTCATCCCCTCCTACCCTTTCACCCCTTATTGTTCTCCTTTGATTTTTTTTTTTTCGTTTCCTATTTTTTCTTCCAGGCTCCGTCCCCACAGGGGAAATCGCTGTAAGGCTTGTCCGCTTTTTCAAACTGTTATAGAACCTGGAGGTGTGGGAAAAACTCAAACTACTTAGCAAAGAACTTCCAGGAATTGAGAATTGTATTAGAAAAGACTTCAGTAAACGAAAGTTCACCTCATACTGAATAGAAGATATAGTATCAGATTAGTTCAAGGATTGTTGGGGAGTGCATATTCGGTGTATGACAGCATACGTAAGTCAGGCTTGAAGAAACAGGGAGATACACAGTAGAATAGATCTACAATTGAACTGAACAACAAGATAATTAAGTGTTACCTCATATTTGCACCATGACTACTGAACTGCCTTCCATCAATAGCACCACAAGCATATCTGACAATGCTGACTTAAGGAATTACTATGAAAATCTGCTCTTCAAGAACGGAAGTGGGAAATCTTTAGCTGACTTGCCACAAAAGGCTAGCCGTGATGGAAATCAGCAGCAACAGGGACGCTCTGGTGCTCCTGTAGATTTCATCAGCGGGTTTAGCAATGTCCATACCTCGCCACTGCAAAACTTTCAAACAGCACCTTCCATGACTCCTTGTAATTCTGAACCCATCCCCCCTCCTTCTTCAGGTCCTATACCCAGAGATCTTTACCAGCAGGCGCAACAGCCTCAGCAAGACCGGCGGCAGTCTATGTTTTACTCGTCGAATGACCCTTTAGGAACTATGGGCGGATTCACACTCAATTTTGATAGGAATGGTAGTAACAATTCCAGCTACACAGGAGTCACGAAACAAAGCGTGAGTCCGGGAACTATGGCTTCGTCACTCAATGCCGACCCTTTTTTTGAAGGACCGGTTTTTCATCAGCAGCGTGAACCCTTGGAGGAGCGGAGACAGCAATATTTGGCAGCTAGAAGGTCTTCTTACATATCGGACACCTTAATTCATGGTCATTTGGCCTCTTTTATGGGTGGGCCTCATGTCTCCCAATTACCTCGGCCAGCAGCGAACGTCTTTCCGTCTCCAATGGAGGCTGAGAACACTTACAACCTAGGGTCTTTCACCTCCACCTCTTCATCTGTTGCCGGGCCAGCACCTGGTGCGATCGTTGCGGCTCCACCTTCTCAGGCACGCCCATTAACTACTGCTCCAGCGACAATGTACGGTGGTGTTGTGCCACAGTCGACTACGCAACAGCCACCTCGTCGCAATACTCAGCCTCTCGTCGAATCTGCCACTGCTTCAATTCCTAATCCTCCAATTAATGTGCCCCCGGCATCTTTTGGGACTCGTAGCAGATATTTCAGCTACTCTAAACAGCAGCAGCAGCAGCAACAACAACAACAACAACAACAGCAGCAGCAGCAGCAGCAGCAGCGGGAAACGCAGCAACAACAGAACCAACAACGGCAGCAGCAGCAGCAGCAGCGGCAACAACAACAACAACAACAACAACAACAATTACCATCTTCTCTAAAGGGAAATACTGCAGGGCAAGTACCCCTTGATAACGGCTTGGTATTGCTGAATGGGCAGAAGATTGCTTCCTCAACTGATCTTCAGACCCTGTACTCAGATTGTGGGTCTAAATACTTTTCAAGTCAACCTGTTTATGAATTCACAGACTACATCAAGTCTATGTTAGTGACTACCGCTCAGAACAGTCAAGATACCAGAGCACAATCAATTTCTAACTTTTTGGCCTTTTTGAAAAGTTGTAACTTGAATTACAACCCTCAGTCGGATGCATTTGTCTCTGGGGAAAAGCAATCATCCAGCGGCAAGAACACTAGAGATGGCAACGAAGATGGGAATAGCACAATGCCACAAGAGAGAAGGCCTAGTATGGCATCCACTTATCTACACTACAAACCACTTGTTTTGATGTCCTTGAAGAACGGTAAACTGGAGTTGTTGTCTACTCCTCAGAACACCAATATAATGATGAGGCGTGGCGATCTTGTGATCATTGATGGTGATAGAGGAAAGGATCTGGCATTGGTGGTAGAACCAGTGGTTGACTTAGACTTGGCGCTTTTCATCAACTTTTTGAAGAAGAAGATCCACTTCGATTCGCTTATTACGAGTCGTTCGCAGCACCACCCAAATAACAAATTCATTCAATCACTGGTCCAATCAACAAAGGGACAAAGTGAAGAATTGAACTCAAAGCTTTACGATGTGATAGAGTTGACCCAATTGATTGTGCCTTCTAAGCAAGTTCTCAGGTTTGCTACACCATGGGAGATTACCACCAATTTGCACAACAAGTTTCAGGATGAACTGAAAGCACTACACATTGCGCAGCTAAAGCTCAAATCCTTGAATAGCGGGTTTGGGCATCATCACCATGGACATGGTCACTCTCATAGTAATGAGGGAATGGGCATCCACGAAAGCAACAATAGCAATGGCAACACCGGCAACATTAACCATAGCGGGAGTGGTAACGTTAACGGGAATGGTCACTCCAACACAAGGCCTCAATTGAACATCAAAATACTGAATGCCGAGTTTCAATTTGACCGTAAAAAGCTAACATTCTATTACTTTTGCGAGGAGCGTAATGATTTCAGAGAGCTAATTAAGGAGCTATTCAAATTCTACAAGACACGTATATGGCTTTGTGCAATTCCAAATAATTTGGGAATCGATCAAAAGTATTACGATTCTCAGCGTAAAGAGCTCAAAATGTACCAAGAAATGATGCAACATTACGCAGTGGAGGACCTGGCCGATGCCAATGCACAACAGGGAGCCGGCTTCATTGTAGCGCCACCTCTCAACAAACTCGAGCTGGACAATTTCCAGATAGGCGTCTACAAAGAGCTCGTAAATGAGCTTTTCGGCAGGTGATTGTATTCTTTTTAATTTCCGTGTTTGTTTTTTGATAGATGATGGACGATGGATTAATATTTGTTATACACAAATTAAGGGGGAAGTTTACCATTTTTTTTTTCTCGGTTTTATTATTGTTAGTTTAATTGTAGCTTTGATAAAGTACTTATAGCGCAACGTATATAGACTAGAGGGCGTGGGCTGATTCACGTCTACAATTCAAATGTTTTTTTTCAGTTTTTTTCTTTGATTTCATTTCATTCAATTGGAGGGAGGTTATTTGTTCTCTGCAAGGAAAAAATTAGCGCCTACTAGTTTCAACTTGTTTTCAGAGGCCCACTTGGCGACGCCGGTCGCTGGGGAGCCGTATCCCCAGTTAGGCCTGTCTTGGATGGGTGTAAAACTAGAACACGCTACACCTGATGGCTGTTGATAAAGTAGAAACACGTATCTGTGAGGACCAGTGCCCTTAGGAGGACCCGGCCCCACATAAGGTTGCAGCACCTTGCCACCATTTAACAAACCCCCTTCGCCCATTTTGATATCTGACTCGATGTAGTGGCAATACTCAGACCACTTCTTGTCGGTGCGAGAAGGGGCATCTGGGTCGGTTATCACCAAGGTCAACAGATCAGAGGTCGAAAATGGCCCATACCCTTCCATGGGAGTAAATTGGACCGTGGGTTTCTCCTGTGTTCCAGACACAGGTAGAGTGTTGCCCATAGCTACTGCTAGGTGGTTAGGGTACTCAGCGGAAAGCACCCCGGCTGGCTTGAAAGAGGTGCTCTTGAACACGTCTTTTACGATGCCATGCTTTGTCAAACCTTCGGTGGAAGCCTTAGCTGCGTCTAAGGAATGAAACATGGTGCGTAACGATTTCACATTGAAAGCTGTTAAAACGGCTAGAGAAGGCGTGTTGCGTCCAGCTCTTATATAATCGCCCTGGAGGTAACCCCTGGTTGGCTACAGCTAGGGGATGTACGAATCCATCAAGTTGCCAGTCATGTGAATAGCACGAGGTATAATTACCCGCAAAGATGTACAATAAATATGTGAACGAGATTCAACTTTCTTACTGGTAAGCATTAATATGAGGCTGTAAACCGATTATTAGCACTCACGTAGTAACATTATTTTCTTGGACAGAAGTACCTTGTATTTCAGCTAACAGAAAAGGATTTTTTTGTCGAAATGTTGGTTCATCTAGAAATAAAATAAGCTGGATCACGTCCCAAGATAAATAAACTAACAACTTTGCAAAAAGCCAAGCAAAATCCTCGCACTTTATGAAGTCAAGTCTTCGAACGTCATTCGCTTTGTAATGCCTTCTCGCATAGGAATTCCTACAAGTAATCACATGAAAGGATTCACGGAATGTAACATATGAAAGTTCCGCCCGAGATGCTTTTTCTTTTGTGTAAGAGCAATTTATGAGATTCGAGAATTGCGAATTTACATATACTGAATCAGAAGTAATACTTCTTCAGACTTTCGTTGTTTTTTTTGCTTATTTGAAGAAATTAACGTTTGAAGAGAACCCAAATAGCCCGTTATTTTCCTATTCAAATATGTGCAATGTTTGAGGCTTTACCACAGGTAGAGATAAAGCAAGCTTGGGAGCAAGTAGAATCAACTCTTGAGCAGGTTTAACTGTTGCGACCTATTGAGGGTCTTTGATCTTTCCTAATTTTCGGAGTGCAATTTTGCCGCTGCCATCACAAGTTTATGAAGCTGCTGCTGCTTCAATGGCGTTGAGCTTCAAGGTTCCAATATAGTAAACTGAAAGCCCTAGCCATATCAAGCGTTGCGGTACACTTAAATTACATGTCTCGATATATAGATGAGAAATTCGTCAGCTTTCAATACTGAACATACTTCCTTTACCATGATGTCGTCATACTAATTTGATTCGCTTGAAGAACTTTTTTGCTCATGCCGGACACCTTCCTTTCTATTCTTTTTCCCTTATCTCGACTGGATGTCATATGTGTAACAGTTGTTAGCCAGGAAATTGGCGACCTCGACATCATGAATCACGATAGATTTTGATGGCTGAGATATAGTTTAAAGAGAATAATATACAACTTAGCTCTAAATTGGTTGAAGGCATCATTAAAGAAAAACTTCTTGTTTTATTTGATCTTGATTCGTTTTACTATAATAATAATAATATAAATTTATTGATGTTATATAGTTGCCTTTTTTTTCTCTTTTCATGAGCTCTCTTGATCATAGTAACACCATGCTGAATTAGAGCATGAGACTATTAAAGAATTGAGAAAAGTGTATCAAGTGATTTTGTTCTACGCTCAAGTGCTAATAACTTCGAACCAAACTCCAAGGGTACATGGGCATGTGGCGTAGTTGGTAGCGCGCCCCCTTAGCATGGGGGAGGTCTTCGGTTCGAATCCGGACTTGTCCATTTTTTGGTTACATCTATCATGACGGCCAGCTGGTTACTTGTTTGGGCAGGTAGTTCACGCCGCGTACAAGTATGTAACACCGCGACTGCTCAGTAGCGCCTGAATAACCGTAATTGGCGGTGGTTGCATGATTTGTTGTTATTGTCGTTTCACGTTGAATCTCAGCTCATCGCGGTAACCATCATCCCTGACGGTGTTTTTTTTTTTTTCGCAAAATCAACAATGGTAAACCCTTCGAGAATCCAAGGAACATCAAACAACTTCAGTTCAAGTGAGAAGGAAAACAAAGCAAAAATTTTCACAAAACACTACTAAAGCCTGCCATGCACATCGATCGTGATCAGTGGTCCGCCTACCTGCGGCAGTACAGCCTGCACTACCTGGTCATTGCCCTCAGTGCTGTGCTAGGCGCCTACGCAGAGTTCGTGCTCGTTCCTCGGACTGCAAGTTTGAGATTCCAGAAAGATGATCCCTCGATCTCCAAAAGCTATGTGGAAAATGAGCTTGTATCTACTCCCGAGTGCATCGGTATGAGCTTGGTGCTCGGTGCAATGATCATATGTGGCTACTGCACAGCGGGCAAGAAGTATCTACGTAAAATCGGGTCTGCTCCTTGGACTGGGGGTAGGCCCGATGGACTTAGCAGGGAATGGCATCTCTTACACCTGAGTCTGGTGTGCCAGATGCTGGCGCTCAGCGTCACCGCAGCTCTCACCTGTGCCCTTAAGCTTCTGATCGGCAACACGAGACCCGATTTTTTGGCTCGCTGTCAATTGCGTGTCAATGCCTCCCAGGATATGCTGCCTTTCTACACCATTGACAACTGTCACCAAAGAGATATGAACGTTCTTTATGAGGGGCTGAAAAGTACGCCAAGTGGCCACTCCTCGTTAATTGCATGCGGACTCGGCTTCTTGTACTTATGGCAATGCAGATTCGTGAGTGGCCCACGCAAGAGACACGCTTGGTGTCCTATCCTGGCTCTTTTGGTTATGCTGTCAAGAGTGATAGACCATAAGCACCATTGGTACGATCTCGTGTTTGGCGGTCTTCTGGGCTACACCGTTTTATTGTTTGCCTGGAGAAGTGTATTTGAAAGTGGTGCACCTGCGCTGCTG
The DNA here is from genome assembly GCA_949129085.1 of Zygosaccharomyces pseudobailii. Lineage (NCBI taxonomy): Eukaryota > Fungi > Ascomycota > Saccharomycetes > Saccharomycetales > Saccharomycetaceae > Zygosaccharomyces > Zygosaccharomyces pseudobailii. The sequence continues at coordinate 129,573 of CASBRY010000010.1, forward strand.
CCACCGCCGGTGAATTATGCGTAAACATGCCACGCGTAAACTTGCTGTTATTCTCATTTCTTAAGTTTTCGCGTCGCGTCCCTAGAATTTCATCACGTGCCGCCACACATGTGGAGGGTCACTTCTGTGGCGTCTCCATTTGCCTTTACTTAATTTTTCACATGCGGATATGATACAGAAAAGATGAAAGATGGAAAATGAAAAATAAAAAAAAAAAAAAAGTTGAAAAAAAAAAAAATGTTAAGAGTTCACATGGGAGCTGTGTCAATGCCGATTCTCGAGGATCTGAATGCTACCGGAGGGATACCGTATACCGAATAGCCGGTACCTGCGACCTTCGTTCGCACACTCTACTGCGTTCTCGTAACCTCTACTGGCTGCCTGTCCAGTTGTATAAATATATGTACATATAACCACTACTGTTCTACTTTTTTCTAACCTTCTTTCCATATCATCTCATCTCGAAACACATATATATAAGATAGGTGAAAAAAACTTTTTGTTGGAAACCTATACTTGAACGTTGCGAAACAGAACAGGACAACAACTTCTAGATAATAATGGCTGGTACTTTTCTATTCACTTCTGAATCTGTCGGTGAAGGACATCCAGACAAGATCTGTGACCAGGTTTCAGATGCCATTTTGGACGCCTGCTTGAGAGAAGACCCATTGTCGAAAGTTGCATGTGAAACTGCTGCCAAGACCGGTATGATCATGGTTTTTGGTGAGATTACCACCAGGGCTCACCTAGACTACCAGAAGATTGTCAGAGATACGATCAAGAAGATCGGTTACGACTCTTCTGAGAAAGGTTTCGATTACAAGACCTGTAATGTGCTTGTCGCCATAGAGCAGCAATCTCCCGACATTGCACAGGGTTTGCACTATGACAAGGCCATTGAGGAGTTGGGTGCCGGTGACCAAGGTATCATGTTCGGCTACGCTACTGACGAGACTCCTGAAGGCCTTCCTTTAACAATTCTCTTGGCCCACAAGTTGAACATGGCCATGGCTGAGGGTAGAAGAAACGGCACACTTTCGTGGGTGAGACCTGACACCAAGACGCAGGTTACCGTAGAGTACGAGGATGACAATGGCAGATGGATCCCAAAGAGAATTGACACCGTGGTGGTGTCCGCCCAGCATGCAGATGAAATCACTACAGAGGACCTAAGAACCCAGTTGGAGTCTGAGGTGGTTCGCAAGGTTATCCCTGCTGAACTATTGGACTCTAACACCAAGATGTACATGCAACCTTCTGGTAGATTTGTCATTGGTGGCCCTCAGGGTGACGCTGGTTTGACTGGTAGAAAAATTATTGTCGATGCATACGGTGGTGCTTCTGCTGTCGGTGGTGGTGCTTTCTCTGGTAAAGACTATTCTAAAGTCGACCGTTCCGCTGCCTACGCCGCCAGATGGGTTGCCAAGTCCCTTTTGGCAGCCGGTCTCGTTAAGAGAGTCCAGGTGCAGTTTTCGTACGCTATTGGTATCGCCGAGCCACTATCCCTTCACGTAGACACTTACGGTACGTCCACCAAGTCCGATGCTGAGATCATTGAGATCATCAAGAAGAACTTTGATTTGAGACCTGGTGTCCTTGTCAAGGAGCTGGACTTGGCAAGACCTATTTACTTGCCCACTGCTTCTTACGGTCACTTCACCAACCAGGATTTCCCTTGGGAGAAGCCTAAAAAGTTGGTGATCTAAGTTAGACATTGGTTTGCTCAACTCAAATCGTGTACATTAGCAATATTCCCGGCAAATCCAGATAAAGTCGGGTTGTAGGCATATACGCAGAAGTTATATAGTATTATGAAACGCCCTTCAACTGTGCTTTTTTATTCAAGCTTCTCCAGTAGAGAAAGTGCGGCTGTGAGTTCTTGTCGCGCTGTGACTACGTCTTCGTAGTTGAGGGCACTTATGGCATATTTAGCCTTCCTCTGCACTTGTTCAAAGGCCGCCGAACGATCCATAATGTTTTTAAGATCAACTGTTGTCACTGGAATCGAAGCTGATGGTGGTGCCGGCGCCACTATCGGCAAAGATGGTGTGTGAACCTTATTTCCCTCACGGTGCAAGGTGTTTTCGGATACCACATTATTCTCGTTAACAATCTGATCTGTTGAGTTGTTCTGTGACAATTCATTGGATTCGTTGTCCAGAAATTCCGGCTCACCCTCCTCTTGTGACTCGTCACTAGCCTTCAATTTCCTCAACATGTCGTCAATTTCATCGTCAGTAGTCTGAGTGTCCATAATAAAATCAGCATAATCCAATTCTTTCGAGTCTTCCGATTTCTTTGCATCTTTCAATGTGTTAATAGGAGCTTCCGGCTCTTCGCTGGGAGCATCAGGAAGCGTTGTGTCGGGTGGAGATTTTTCTTTGGCAATTCTCGTTAGATAGATCTTACAGTACTTTATTCTATCCTTGACTTTTTCTTCCATGTCCCATAACTTGCCTACACAACTAAATAAGTCCAAACAACACCATAGTCCCCTTCGCAGAGCTTGGTCCCAGGGTCCTTTTTGCAGTTGTAGCAACTTCTCGTTGTATAACGACATTGCGAAGTTCAAGACATACGTCTTTGCCTTGCCTTGATCATGTAGCAATGTATAGGAAGCTGGGTCCTCATCCTTTGCCGCGTCTACTATACCTTTGTATTCTTCTACTTGGTTCAGTAACTCCGTGGCTAATTCAGTCTGCTCTTTGGGCCTCTGTAATTCACCTAAAATCAACTCTACTGCATACAACCTCAAGTAATATCCAACAGCAGCGAGTCCGCTTATATCCATGTCACCAGCAGTGGCTACTAATCTTGTAACAGACGCCATAATTTTGTCTCTTCACTAATATGGTTAATTTACTCATCTATTTTCCCGTTGACGTGAAATTTTGGCAGCTTTTTTGAAAGACGCGAGTGAAGACTGCTCGTGTAACTGAAAAAGTCGTGTACTCTCCAACATCAAAGATCAATAGCGAGCATTACACGCAAAAAATAAGGGATTGTGCAGAACTTTCAGACGTTGCTGACATGTCTGTGGTGGAAGTGACCAAGTACATTGGTGAAGGGGAGCATCAAACTCCGCTCACTTTGAAGCGAAGCAACGAGACAGGATATTTCCTTTTGAAGCCGTTTCTACCTTTGCTGCAACGATTGGGCGATACGAATGGTGAAGGAGACGCTACTATCGACGATGTCAACAATACCGAGATTGCTGTACAACAGGAAGATCGTCTTTTATCCAAATATGGCATTCTAGTTGATACGGATGAGAGTAACGAGAAATGGATTACTGGTGAAAAAGCGTTTGAGCTGATGCAGATGCTTGATATCCTGCATCTGTTTAAAGAAGAATTTGAGTCACAGCCAAGAAATTGTAATGGCGAACACTCCCCCATGGACGCCGATGGAGTGGAGACTACCTTAGCAACTCATTATTCTCCCGATGGAGCCGGTACAGATGATGACACAAGACCCACTGGATCTCACAGTGGTAAAAACGACACAGAACAACCCAGAGATGGACCTCAAAAGAGAGTCAATAATGAGCTGGGTATGAACCTTGAGGCTCAAAGAGAATTGGGTTCGCCGTTGAAAAGATTGAGGTTAGATAAGCATTCCCCCCAGGATGAAACCATGGGTTCGTTTGCTCCGACAGATGTTAAGCCTGTAGAGGTTGCTTCTTCTAGCAGAACAATAACTACCTTCAACCACGACATGGATTCCGCTGTGCTTACAGTGCCCCTTAGCATTAAAAGAACCAAATCTCCGCCTGTCGTTTCCGATAATAATCAGCGGATGAAATTAGAAGCATTTTTACAGCGACTGTTGTTTCCAGAAGTTCAAGATCTATCATCAACATCTCACGATACCCATCATATGTCATTCGAATCGTTATTGCATGAGGTAGATTTGACTTTTCCTGATGTTCCACTTAATTTAAACGTGCCTGTGGATGAACATGGGAATACGCCTTTGCATTGGTTAGCTTCCATCGCAAATTTAGAGGTAGTCAAGCAATTGGTAAAAAACGGTTCCGACAGGTTTTTGGGGGACAATATTGGTGAATCGGCACTGGTGAAGGCTGTCAAATCAGTAAATAACTATGATTCAGGAACTTTCGAAGAATTATTGGATTACTTGTATCCATGTTTAATTCTGGAAGATACTATGAACAGAACTATTCTACATCATATCGTGATAACCTCAGGCATGACAGGCTGCTCATCCGCAGCTAAGTATTACCTAGATATTTTCATGGGTTGGATTGTTAAAAAGCAGTCGCGGCCCATTGAAGGTGCAGGTACTGATGCGATTTTGGACACTTTAGACTTAAAATGGGTTATTGCAAATATGCTCAATGCCCCTGATTCCAATGGTGACACTTGCCTCAACATCGCTTCTCGTCTAGGCAATGTAGCTATTGTTGATGCGTTGTTAGATTACGGCGCTGATCCATATGTGGCTAATAAATCAGGTTTGCGTCCAGTGGATTTTGGTGCTGGCACATCAAAGCTGCTCTCGAACGGCATATCCTCCGCTGGCGCTAACCATATAACTGACTCTGCCATTTCAAGCGGCGTTGGTGAGGCTAAAATACCTGACACAATGTCGCTGATAGAGGACATGCAATCACTACTGAACACTGTATCAAAGGATTATAATACCGAAGTTGAGGATCATCAAGAAAAATTAGATAAGCTCCACAAGGATCTAAACATGTATCGGGAAATGTTGGCCACCTGCCGTGACCGATTGGCTCATGCAAAACAGCTGCAAGACGAACATGCGCTGCTGAAAGAACAGTTAGCAAACATAAAAAAAGGTATTCAAGATGAAGAAGAAAATTTTCGCCAGGAGAGCAAACAATTGGGCATATCAGCTGACGATGATTCAGGAGCTGATTGGGACTCAAGTGAGTTCGATGCGGACGAACCATTCAGAGTTGATTTTATCTATGATATATTGGAGAACAAACTTGCCAACGAGTATGGTGGTAACATTGAAAAATTGTTAGATGCAGAGTCTATCGATACCATTTTGAAACAAGTACGATCTTCATTCTCACAGAATGGTGATGATAAACTAGAATCTATGCTGCCGCCCTCTTTCTTACTGAAAGCAAGAATTAATGCGTACAAAAAGAATGATGAGCGTCTAAATTCCACCATAGACGACATCAAACAAAATCAGAGCGCTTTGGAAAGCAAATTCAGAAGAGTGCTTTGTTTGTGTCTCAAAGTCGACGAGGATAAAGTTGATGGGATGCTCGACGGACTGTTACAAGCTATATCTTCGGAAGATCCACAAGATGTTGACACAGAGGAAATGCAGGATTTTCTGAAAAAGCATGCGGTATAATCGACAGACTCTGTCTGTTTTTCGCATATAATATATTACATTATTAAATATGAAACGCGCATGAATCATTAACGGTAATTGATACTTTTAGACATCTAACTAATTTCCTTTTTTCATTTTTTCGACTTTCTTCCAAATGATTTATTTAGCTGGCTTTTTCCAGAAGTATTGTTTATGAACTTTTCTACAAGATCTGAGACCGGACCTACCACCTTTGAATGAAAAAACTAAATCTCTTCTTTCGAAGTCATCATCATTTTCCACATCGTAGAAGTATTCTTCGTCAAGTGGCTTACCAGCTGCATCTTTGCCCTCGCGATGAATAACACCTATGCAACGTTCTTTCGCAAGTAATGCTTGCAACTCTTCTCTGGACAAAGTCGAAATGGTGGAATTCACCGTTTGTAATTGGTATAGTGGGGTTTGTAAAATGTTGGCAAAAGCAAGATGATTGGCTAAAATGCGCTGTAATTCAACACATTTTAAACCACGGTGTTCCATAGAATCCAAGAGCGCCTCCGGTGTCATCTCTGTTGCAGATTCCAAGCGGGACCGTTTTTGCCGCGACAAGTTCTTATTATGCTTAGGCTTGATGTTCGGTTGATTGTCTTTCAAAAATGCTGTGCTCCAGTTGCGGCGACGGGTTGAATTGACCGAATGTTTACCCAGTGGTGTTTCGTGATCCCGTATATCTTTGTTGAGTAAAAGATCGAGTTTCTTGGGTTTGGCTGGTGTGCAGGGTGTTTTGAGATTCAATGTAATAGTTGAGGGAGTCTCTGTGACACTAGTCTTGTGAGATAGAGGGGAGCTTAAACCTTGGCAAGAGGCAATCTTCGAATTGTCATGTTCCTGTTCTTTTGACAGTTGCACGGTGGCGGGAGAATGCTCAATTGTAGCAAATTTAGTGGGTGTGCTGTTTACATGATGGAAGTCATCACTTTTAGTGGGGACTGCTACCATTTCATCCTCAGTCTCTGTGGCACTATCTTCATTTTCCTCCCAGGAGAAATCTTGTTGTTTCATGGTCAATACTGCTTCTGCTTGTCTAAAATCTAAAACGGTTCCCTCGACATAAGGCATGATCACCAACTCACCTTTAAGTAAAACAAACGACGTTAAAAGATGATTAGTTACCAACTCTTTAGTATGCAGAGACCGTTCGGAGTGGTGGTCCATATCACTCTTAGCGCGGAGCTCGAAAAAAGGCTTAGATGCATGTGGCTTGATGAGTTGACATCCAATTTGTCTTGGAAGAGCTACTATGCACCCATTAGCACTATTGCACTCTAATTTGACTTGGTTATTTTCCGATATGTAAGAGATGAATGCATGTTGTCTGGATATGCTCTTCTTACTGGGCAAAATGATATCACACACATTTTTTTTGCGTCCAATGGCCAAGCGAGAAGGATTTTTAGGATCTAGCTCAATTACCACCTGTTGGGAATCCCTATTTTCGAGCGGGAGATCTAATCTTTCTGGAGAGGAGCTCTGTGCCGCGGAAATTCTTATCGGTGAAGAGGACCTACCTAAACTTGAAGATGGGTCAGGTGTCGGGTACCAACCATTGCTGAGTGCTACAGCAGTTCCATTTCTGATCTCCTTGGTAACATACTTTTCATTGTCATATTCCAGGTTGTCTGACTCGATAGGAGCAGCTGCAACCGGCGAACTGGGGGGGAAAATGACTGCCATTGGTCTTACTGGTCACTAGAAGGGTGGTTAAAAACAGAGTTAGGGAACTTTGGAATTATCAGTAGCAGTAAGCCAAGTCTATAAACAGTTACAAAGCTTCTGCTCCCAAGGGAAATACAGAAGATTACTATTATATTGCTTTACTGTTATATTCCTATATTAGAGTACCTTTGCACAACCCTTGCGATGAGCATTGCAAAACGCGTAATATTGCTAGACAACGAGCGTAGATCATTATTACGCGTACTTAAACGCGTGAATTGTCCCTTCACGCGTTCGGATGTTTGACTGTAATAACATCCGTACATTTATATTTGCACCTGTACATATTTTTACTGAATAGAATCAGAGAGTATTTGCCAATCTGATCGTCTAGAGGAATACGACGCAACAAGCTCGCAAATTCGTCAATCCGTGCGAAGCCCATCTTACCCATAGCTGAAGGGCCTATACTGCTAAATTTCAGCCGTTGGCTTCATTGTTCATTAGAATTGACAGAAGAGTAACGAATAAGCAAAGATGGGTAGTATGTAAAAAACAGCTGCATTGTTATTGACTGGGTTGGTGAGCTGCTAGTGGATGGACACTGGAAGCTACGGATTAGAAAAGTCGAAGAAAAATGCTCCCCGGTATTGATTATGAAAACATTTACTAACCAGTGATTAAACAGAGGGTACTCCTTCGTTCGGTAAGCGTCACAACAAGTCCCACACTTTGTGCAACAGATGTGGTCGTCGTTCTTTCCACGTCCAAAAGAAGACCTGTGCCTCTTGTGGCTACCCTTCGGCTAAGACTAGATCTTACAACTGGGGTGCTAAGGCCAAGAGAAGAAGAACCGTTGGTACTGGTAGAATGAGATACTTGAAGCATGTCCCTAGGAGATTCAAGAATGGTTTCCAAACTGGCACTGCCTCCCCAGTTGCTGCTTAGATTACTGGAGGGATTGGAAAGACATAATATGGATATGTATTAAACAAAGCATAAACTTTTTTCCATACCTTTTTGGTTTATTTTGTATAGTTTATCTCTCATTTTACTTAATCAGCAATTTGGTCGTTTTCAATATAATTTATACACCCATTGCCAGGTACAGTGAGTCGATATCGTCCACAGAGGTAAGAGCTTCCATCTTGGACTCTAGGATGCTGCGAGCCATATCTTGGTAAATGCTGTCGTAACGAACTTGCATAATCTTGGCGGTTCTGTCATTTAGATCCGTTTTGAGTTCCTTCTCAATGTAAGGTGGGATGTCTTCTAAAGCATCATCGAAGCATGACGCTTGATCATTCACTTCCAGCTCGTGAAAGGCATCTACTAGGCGTGCACTGTCCCTTAAGTCTATGGAATCTTCCTTATGGTCGCGCGGCTCAATAATTCTCCAGAGGGACATTACTAGCTCGCTTTCTACTTCCTTGACTTGATCTTGTTTGAGATATGGCTGGTGATTAGTCCAAAGTGTATGTATAAGAGTCAGTAAATGCTCTATCATATGGCAGTGAAAAGATAGATTTGTACTTTGTTGTCCTACTGCTCGTTCAATCATTGATTCCTGCTCATTAGAAATTAATTTAGTTAATTGAATTAACATGGTACCATCACCAATACTGGGATAAACAATGAGTAGGTTGTCAAAAATATTCAAGACATCCATCTTAAGCCGTAAAAGCCAGCTTTCCAGCTCAAAATTGATCCTTGGGCAGCCCTCTATTTCTGTAACACTTTCCTTGGCAATAACCCTAGGCATAGCTTGCTGCATCTCCTCATAAATCAAATATGGGATAAGTCGTCCAACTTGATTGGTACCAACGTTACGGACTAATCCGAAGCAGTCATAAAATTTATTATAGTAAAAAATGTTTACATCGTCCTGTGCAAACATCCGATTATTTTTAATTCCCTTGGCCAAAATAGCGTAGAGTCTCGCTATGCAATCTCTCCACCATTTAGCGTCCACCAAAGCTGAATCTAGCATCAGATTAGACAGAACATTGAGAATTTCAATTGTGTTGAAAAGGACATGAAGGATCGGTTTATAGGAAATTGTTAAGGCCAGCTGATAAACCTGTTCTAATGACTTCAATGACATTCCATCGAGAACATTACCGTACATTTCGGGTGACTGTGACCGTAGAATCCGCAAGGTGGTTTCTAGAACATCGAAGGAGTAAAGAATTACCAAATTATCCACTAACTCATATTGAAAAATCTGCGGTCCAGAATATTTGTCGTACGGTGAGCTGTGCAATGGCTGTTTTAGAACGTGTTGGTATGCCCTAATTAAGTCGCAAGTGAATAGCAGCAAATCTCTCAATGCCAAGGTACGTACAGCACTAGGTCTAAACACGATTGACTGATACATCAAAGCCACTAAAAATGGTACTGCTAAATTCGATTCCTGTTTGTGAGACGTTATCTCCTTGATAAGTGCAGCGAGATGTTCTAAAATAACGTCGATGAAAGCATCTAACGCTATGTTTTGCTTACACTGTAAAAGTAATCTTACAAGTGATTGACCCACTGAATGTCCTTTTGGTATGAGCAAAGATTTAAAAGCGAATTCTTCAATGTAATTTAGTCTTACTCTATCCAGAGTTTCTAGCGTGGTCATGGTCGCCCCTACAGATTTGTGAGCCATCAAGAAGTCATAAAATGCACTTGCTTCATCAAAGGGAACTTTAGCAGGGTTTAGCGGTACGCAATTTTTTTTTTTCTCCTCAAGGTGTTCAACTCTTCGCTTTTTTGATGGTACTTGTTCCTGCGCCACTTGAGAAGGATTTTCAGACTGTAGTACTCTAGCGTTTGAACGAGAAGCCGTTTTTCTCACCTCCATGACCAGAAATTTTTTCTCATCTTCCACATTTTGTAGCTCGAGTCTCAGTTGACTAACCTCTCTTGAATGTGAAGTCTCTAAATCCTCTTTTGAATGGATATGTTCCAGTTTTTCATGTTCCCACTGCTTGCTCAAAAGCCTTATTTTATCCCTCAGCATGCTAGCTTCTCCTTGTGCTCTACTTAATTGATCTATGAAACTTTGGTCAACTTGCGATGGTTGTGCAGACCTCGAAGGGGTCTGGGGCGGAAAAGCATGTTGTGTTGAAGCTTTCGCAGGGCGTGTACTTAATTGTAAAATGAGGTCGTCATCTTCATCTGATAAGAGCTCATCCAGGTCATCATTCATGTTTGTATATCTTGTATACGTGTTCAGATCCGGTTCGCGAAATGTAAAGTTAGATGCTCTCAGTCAGATCGACAATTTGTGAATCGTGAAACGGTGACAACGGAGAGAGGAATGATAATACATGTAGAAATGCAAGTCTTACGTGCTTAAATCTTCCCCCAGAATATCTATTTATGCTATTCACAATTGAATTTATATAGCTTTTCACTCTGCAATTTGGCAGCTACTTTTAACAAGTTGTTGGGCGGGCACGACATTGAGTAGCTAATCGAACCTCACCTCGAGTAGCTCGTCCACTCACGACTCCACTAAGAAAAATCAATTCATAAAATTAAACTAAAAAGAAAAACTAGCACATATTAAACTTGCTCTTAATCTCTTTGCTTACAAATTATCAAGACGGCTGCCGAAACACTTACTTTAATGATTAGCCGCCATCCAACTTGCATTTTAAAACACGTACAGTGTGACAAAGCTCATCGCTCTTCGTAGAAAAGTTTTCAACTTGGCTACATACGAAGAATTACAATACAAAGTATATTCATAATCGTAATCTTCTTTTTAGATCAGTTCATGGTTGAGGATTCAAGAGTTAGGGAAGCCAAGAAGGCGGGTGAGGAGACCGCTTTGCCCGCCTCGTTAGTGCCTAAGGCGCCACCTGTCCTGAGCTCAAAAGACAAAAATACTCAAAGATTAGTGGTCGTGCTATCGATGGCCTCCCTGGAGACACATAAGATTTCGACATCTGGACCTGGGGGCGATAAATACGCTTTGCTCAACTGTGATGATCATCAGGGGCTTTTAAAGAAGATGGGGAGGGATATCAGCGAAGCTAGACCCGATATTACACACCAGTGTTTACTAACACTGCTAGACTCACCAATCAACAAGGCAGGCAAGCTACAAGTCTACATACAAACTAGCCGTAATGTGCTGATCGAAGTTAATCCCAGTGTGAGAATTCCCAGGACGTTCAAGAGATTCTCCGGGCTAATGGTTCAATTGTTACACAAACTTTCTATCAGATCTGTCAGTTCTGAGGAGAAACTGCTAAAAGTTATCAAAAACCCAATCACGGACCATTTGCCTACAAAGTGCCGGAAAGTAACGTTGTCGTTTGACGCTCCGGTGATTCGTGTGCAGGACTACATTGAGAAATTGGACGAAAACGAGAGCATATGTGTCTTTGTTGGTGCTATGGCCAGGGGAAAAGATAACTTTGCAGACGAATTTGTTGATGAAAAAGTAGGTGTTTCCAATTATGCACTTTCAGCATCCGTCGCGTGCTCAAAGTTTTGTCATGGTGCAGAAGACGCCTGGAATATTTTGTAATCAGTGTAATATAGACTTCACCACATATCAAACAGAAAGAAAAAATACTAGAATTGATCCAATAAAGGGCCGAGGTGCAATGTTATTGAAGCAACTCCGGTGTCCCCATCAGGGCATACTGGCGCGTAAACCTTTACATCACGTTTCAAGCTAGTTTTATAATGATGTAGACTCTGAAGACCGATCCCATTCTCACTAATTCGAGATTGGACAAAAATAAAACCATAGGCCGGTAGGACATCAGAGTATATAATACTTCCAATAAACTTTACTAGAGATAATGGTGGACGTTCCGCTTCAAAACGAGAAAGCAGAAACGTCAATATGACGGTGTTCACCAGCTATCTACAGCTAGGCGACAGGTTGTCGCAGGTATGGCTAAACAAATATACATTGGCGCTTTTCTTGGCAATGATTAAGCTACTATTTTTTTCCAAATCTATTGAAAACTCCATAACATCCTCCGAACAGTACATTTTAGCGCATTGCAGCACAATAGATTCATTATATTCAGAAACCATGGGAAGCACGCCACATTACATGGCAATTATGGGAAATTTTCTCATACGAGAAACGATGATCCAATCAGTAAAGGCTACTCTAAGTACTGTGTCAATGCTCGTTTATGCAAGCGAAGAGATGCTCAACTTTGTCATTGATTTATACCTGGGAACTTACGTCTGTTTATTTGTCAGTGCAATTGATGGTTCAGTAGATGTAGCTACCAATGCAACTGAAAAAATTATAGGTGTTGTGAATCATACCGTTTCCGCCTTAGCGAGTGACCTTGACAACGGTCTTGAAGACATCTCAAACGTGGTCAACAAATTGCTTTCCGCTGCAAATAAAATCGAAGATTTCTTTAATGGCGAGAGCGATGATAATGTGACAAGTCATCTTCACAAGGTGAATTTGACTGTGAGTTCATTAAGAAATCTGTATATTCCCTCTTCAATAAACGAAAAGCTAGAAGAACTATCTGCCAAGACTCCAGATTTCGCACAAGCAAAGAATATTTCTAAGCATATACTTGGCCTACCTTTCGAAAAAGTGCGGAAGGAAATTAAAAACATAAACGCCACAAATATTTTGGGTAATTCTAGCATGCTGTATGTGCCCCCCAAGTCAACCAACAGTTCCACAAAGGGGATTTGCACGGCAGGGGAGTCAGACATCCGACAGTTTTACGATAGTATAAGTCACGTACTGACTGTTGCAACAGTTGTTTGCACAGTGCTACTTGTGGTTGGCGCCCTCTGTGTGACGATACCTGTGGCAAACGAAGAGATAAGATTGTGGCGACGACTGTGTGAAATGAGGACTCAGTACATGGAGAGACACGGCCCACAAATAATTTCCAAAGAAGAGACTTTGTATCATCCATTCAAAACTAGTCAAGAAGAAACTCACTTTGATGTGATAGCAAGTTACCAACAGTGCTTTCACCGGTGGAATTACAGAATTTCCAACTGCCTTGTGACCCTAGTGGAAAAGTTCAACCGTCAGAAAGGCAACAACGGGAGCTCACAGAAGGCAAAAATACGCTGGGTTATTGCCTACATAACATCCGAGCGAGCATTATGCATCTTGGGCATCGGGTTGCTTGGCATCGCGGTAACCATTTTGCAATTGATCCTTGTAGCGGTACTTCAAAGGGCCCTCAGGAATATTACCAGCTCTTCCACCAACAATTTCAACGGGACACAGGTAGCCAAAATGTTAAATCACGATTTGGACCAGTGGGCTGAAGGAGCTAACTCGTACATTAATTCCACACAGAATAACGTGAACAAACAGGTGTTCGGATGGGTAGACACTACAACAGTAGCAGTGAATAAGACAGTGAACAAAGTCATTGACGAAATAGATCATACTCTGGTGACGGTATTCAATGGCACTCTTTTATATAAGCCCATGAAGGCAGTGGTGGGCTGCGTAATAGAGAATAAACTTTATTCCGTTGAAAAGGCCATGACATGGATCCACGACAAAGCTCGCATTGATATTCCTGATATCAAAATTTCAGAGATTGAACAAGCCCTGAAAAAATCTAGCTCTTCTTCTTCCTCTTCATTTTTACCCAAGATTGGTCACGATATTCATTCCGCAATTAAACTGGCACTCGACACTTTCCATCATACAGCAATGTACGAATTAGTAGTAGCGCTTTCATTGTTCGGAATATGGCTCCTACAAATACCTATAGCGCTTGTAATCGCATCTTATAGATCGACCAGGATAAGTAAATACTAAATAGCTCCGCCAACTGCACAGCCCCAGTTAATAACAAAGTCTACCGCGTCTCAGAAGCTGCAGGGACTGAGGAAGGAAACAAAAACAAACAGACAAATAGGAATCAGTCCATATATTTGAAAAAACATCATTAGCTACAGGGCTTATCTCTGGTTACGGCTTTCGAAGGGTTCAGTCAAACTTGCTTTTTTTTTTTTTGCAGCCCTTGCATGCAGAATAAGCGCACCTTGGTAGGCTTTTTTTTTTTTTTTTTTGTTTGCTTCATTGTCCGATTGACGCCTCATATAAAAATTAATCAAGGCTTGTAACGGCGGAGAAAAAAATCACCAAGGCGTTTGAAGACAGCGTTTGATCGTGTCAAAATCATCAGTTGGTAGAGTGGTAATCCCGAAAGCTATTTAAAAGTGAGAGTTGTGGACTTGGAACCAGCATCAATAGAATGAGAATATTTTCTGGGGCCAAAACGCCGGACTTTCCCACACCACCCAAGATCTTCACGCAAGACGAACCTTCATCAGGTGGGTCAAGTCCGACTAGTCGTCGTAGCAGTTTTGCACAGGCGTTTTCGTCACCAAAATTGTTTTCTGGATCAAGCTCCCCAAAGATCTCTCCCACTCTACCGCAGGAGAATTCTACGCTAGAGAATTTATCGCCAGAGTTAGTCCCCATTGTGACGTTACTTTCTGCCCATGCACACCGGAGGTATTATGAAGGTGTTTTTCTCCTGTTGCAGGACTTGAAGAGTGACGGTAGTTCTGGTTCTCGAAAATGGGAAGAAGTATACGGTCTGTTGGCTGGTACGCAGCTAGCGTTGTGGGATGCAAACGAACTAGCCTCTTGTAACTCAAATGAATCTAAACCTAAGTTAAAACAGGTAGCTTCAAAGCCCCGTTATGTGAACTTTGCCGATGCCATCGTGAGGCCATTAGATGGGTCAGAAGCAGTCATCACGGAAAGCAACGAAAAACTTAAAAATACATTGGTAGTCTCTACGACTCTGAAAAACAGGTACTTTTTGCAATATAGTGATAAGGACTCCTTCAATCGGTGGAATGCAGCTATCCAATTGAGTCTGTTTGAATGTACCTCCTTACAAGAGGCTTACACCGGAGCTTTCCTATCAAGCAGAGGCGGCAAATTAGGTGACATAAAGACTCTGCTTGCAGATTCAAAGTTCGACTATGAAGACTGGGTGAGTGTAAGATTTGGTACAGGAATGCCCTGGAGACGTTGTTACGCGGTAATTTATCAATCTCAAAGTAGAAAGAAGAATGCACTAGGACATATAAGCTTCTATGAAAACGACAAAAAGACTAAAAAAGGCCAGGCTATCGCCACCATTGTCACTTCGAATAGATTGTACGCTGTTTATCCTTCATCACCTTTACTCATTGATACGTCGACCATCATAAAACTAGAGGGAACCATAAGTTTTGAGAAAAAAGATACCCCACAAGACACAAATGTCTTTATCATGCCAGAGAAGCATCAAGCAGTACCTGGCTATGATACTATCATTCGCTTTTTGGTTCCAGCAATGAATGCGTTTAAGTTATATGGGAGACCGAAAAAGTTAATTGCAAATAAGGAAGACTTTAGGTCCTTGCTCTTTGGATTGCCTACTCTTCCTCATGTTCACTATTTGAAAGTGGAGGAATTGTTACCTTTAGCTTCGTCCGATGCGAGCTCATCGTGGACGTCTTACGATTGGGCGGTCAATATTAAAGAAATTTTGCAAACAAAGATGAGCAATGGTTACAGTGGATGTGGAAGTAGTGCTGGCGTAATGGGGGCCATGTCCTCACCAGTCATTTCATCGTTTTCATTCGGCGAATCATCTCCCTCGCTATTGCCCAAAATTAGACCCGATCGAATAGACAGAAAGAACAAAGCTAACTTGGCAACTGATTCCCCTCTTTCAATATCAAATACTGGATCTGACAATGTATCACAGGTCTCTAATAGTGGGCTGGGAACGACTGAATACAACAATGGGCTGCTCCAGACAACTAAAAAGAACGAAACTGAATCGGTCGCAGCCACTAGCGTGTACAGTGAGCATGAAGGTTCTAAATCTAAATCTCCTAAAAACATTCTTGAGAAAACTAGTAGCAGAGAAAACAGGAGTAACAGAAATTCCCCAGACTCCGCATATCCTCTTACCGAGAATAAATTTATAACTGGAAATGAGGTAAATCCCAGACGAAATCCTACAACAAAATCACAGTCCGAGCTTGATAACATTTATCACAAATATTCTTTGTCGCCCTTCGGTAAGGACAACGCAGCTAATGTCTCTCCTCAAGTCAGCGAGCATTTGTTTGACAATCCTTACAAACAGCATATGGGTGAAGAAAAACTAATTATTCCAAAGTTAAGGAACTCAGCTGCCGCTACCATAGATGAAGAACGTGAGATTGGGTCTTCTATTGAGGGGGAGGAAGAGGTTGATAGTATCAACGAAGAACAGGATGCCTTACGAGAATTTAATGACCTGGCAAAGAGAATCAATGAATTAAATATTGGCGCAACGCCGGAGCCAGAAAGAGAAGTACCGCTGGACAAAATCTCACCATGGGATACGGACCTCTCCAGTGCAGAAGTTACGCGTGGTAATGAGGATAATGTTTTTGATCCTGATTTCATGGAACAGGCTCAGATGCTTGAAACAGATAGTCGTCACACGGGTACAGAAAGTATATCTGACGTCTCCAGTGAAGGTGCCCAGGCATGGAAGGACTCTAGAGAAGATGCAACAAATGAGCTGTCCAGTTCAAAGCAGGTATCCGAAATCGAGGTGGATCGTTATGAAGGTATACCTAAGCAAGGAAGGAGAAGGCCGCCTCCGCAAGCTATAAACACTAACAGCTACGCGCAACGTAACATGCCGGCGCCACCTTCTACTGTGCCTTACGGTTATAAGCAGCAAGCCCCTCCATCAGGAAACCACCCTCAGCAGGGATATATGCAGCCCATGGTGAAATCAGGAGGACTTCCTTCAAATAACTATCAACGGCCTGGTCCTTATCAGCAGCATCATTACAATCCCCACAATCCATCACCTTATAATCCCCAGCAAGCTCGCCCCTATGGACACAGTCCTACACAACAGCAATTTGCTCAGCATGCAGGGCCTTATCAACGGTATTACAACGGGCCGCCTCCTCAGCAGAGGATGCATCTTGCCGGGGTGCCTACTGCTGGAATGGTGCCTAATAGTATGGCTCCAGGTGGGGTGGCCACAAGGCGACAGATGCATTCACAAGCTGGTAGAGCTGGTCCCTACCAACCTCCATTGCAACAAATGGCGAAGCCTAAGCCAGCCAACGGTGCAGGGTTCTCGAAGTATATGCCTTCGGCTGCAGTGAATCCGTATGCCCAGTAAGCGCGCACTGAAGAATAAACAAAGTAGGAAAGAGCAAAAAGCAAACGATTAAAACAAATATAAAAGATTGGAACTTTTTAATCGCTTTAGTAAGCTTTTGCAAGGTATATTTTTGTAATTCATGATCCATTTTTGTAGCTAATAAGATTCGATCCAGTCAATATGGACATATTTGGTCACGTGGTTTGGGCGCTAGTACTAGAAATCGATTTTTCATAAATTCAAGTGACCTACGCAACATACTCTTCAGGAGCCTGTACATTGGACAGGTCACCGAGTGTCGAAAACATGCTCGCCTTCCTATCAAGGCCTCTAAAACTTCAAAAATGCACAAATTTGGGAACTTATCGCCAGCTTATGTCAGGAAAGATACTGACAATGTCGCTCAATGAAGCGAGATTGATGACAATACGACGTGACTTGGCAGTTCATCCATTAAAACTAGCCACTCATGCCAGGTGGAAGTCTGATGTTACAGATAAAAAACTCAGATACCGTCCTGGTGATACAAAGAAGGTGTTAAAACTTACATCAAATGAGAAGAACGCGTCGGGGTTTCAAGACATTGCGCGGTTATTTCGTTTGGCCAAACCAGAAGTATGGTACATTGCGGGCGCTTTATGCCTGATAGCAGTATCTAGTGCGGTTAGTATGATAATTCCCACAATTGTGGGTAAGCTTCTCGACCTTGCAAAAGTGAACACCCCATCTGAAGGGGCAGAGAAAGGACCTGGAGAAGAGAACAATGAAGATAGCACTATCTATGGGCTTAGTCCCAAACAGTTTTGTGTCGTAATGAGTGGAGTCTTTTTAATCGGTGCATTGGCCAACTGTGGCCGTATTATCATATTAAAAGTTACTGGTGAAAGACTCGTGGCAAGATTGAGAACGCGTACTATGAAAGCTGCCTTGGGACAAGATTCCGCATTTCTGGACAAAAATAGGGTGGGCGATCTAATTTCGAGATTATCTTCCGATGCCTCTCTCGTAGCTAAGTCCGTCACTCAGAATGTATCAGACGGTACTCGTGCTATTATTCAAGGACTAGTGGGATTCAGCATGATGAGCTACATTTCCTGGCAGTTAACTTGCGTCATGGGCCTTATGATCCCGCCTATCGGTGCTATGGCTCTGATTTACGGTAAGAAGATAAGGAATTTGTCAAGGCAATTGCAGACATCTGTTGGTGGATTGACTAAAGTAGCGGAGGAACAACTAGGGGCCACCAAGACTATTCAATCATACGTTGGTGAAAAAAAGGAGATTCGTCGCTATGCGAAAGAAGTACGTCATGTGTTTGATATCGGTTTGAAGGAAGCTATAACGTCTGGCTTGTTCTTCGGGTCCACAGGTTTCGTAGGGAATATTTCCTTGCTAGCTTTGTTGATGACTGGCACTACAATGATCCAAAATGGTATGCTTACGGTGGGTGATCTTTCCAGCTTCATGATGTACGCAGTTTACACGGGGAGCTCTATGTTTGGACTGTCCAACTTCTATTCCGAATTAATGAAAGGCGCAGGTGCTGCTGCCAGAGTATTTGAACTAAACGATCGGAAGCCTGCAATCCCACCCACTTTGGGGAAGGGGCCTGTATCTATTCTGAATCAACCTGTCTCGTTTAATGATGTGTCTTTTACTTATCCTACACGTCCAAATCGTATCATTTTCAATCATTTGAATTTGAAAGTTCAACCAGGAGAGCATGTTTGTATTGCTGGTCCATCAGGAAGCGGAAAATCTACAATTGCTTCACTTTTGCTGAGGTATTACGATGTGGATCATGGTAGCATTTGTGTTGGTGATAAAGACATTCGCAGTTTTAATCTAAGAAAATACCGCCGTCTAGTAAGCATCGTACATCAGGAGCCTATGCTTTTCAATGGTTCGATCCTGGAAAATATCACTTACGCTGTGCCCGAAAGCGTTGCTGACGACCAACATCGTGTGGCTTCCGCTATCGGTCAGGCAAATTGTTCAAAGTTCCTGGCAAATTTCCCAGATGGACTTGAGACTCTAGTAGGTCCCCGTGGCGCTCAATTATCTGGTGGTCAAAAGCAGAGGATTGCTCTTGCTAGAGCATTTCTTCTAGATCCTGCATTGTTGGTATTGGATGAAGCTACGAGCGCACTGGACTCACAAAGCGAGGAAGTGGTCGCACGTGCCTTGCAACAGCGGGTAAAGCGTGGTTTAACTACTATATCAATCGCCCACCGGGTGTCTACCATTGCTCACAGTACCAGAGTGGTGGTTTTAGGCAAACAAGGTTGTGTAGTTGAATCTGGAGCCTTCTCTGAGCTCATTGGAAATCCTGACAGTGAGCTCAACATTCTACTTTCTGAGCAGCAAGATAAACCTGAAGAAGAACAAGCTCTACACCCCAATACCAAGACATCAGTTAAAAGAGATTAAACACTTGCTGAAACAATAGCGGTTATTGTTCGTTCCCGCGGAGATATAGTCACGTTTTCAGCCATTACACGTGATTACTGGTGGTTTACTGTGGCGTCTAATGATTTTACTACATTTAGATGTTTTGACGCCACTTTTGTCACATGACATTACTAATCAGCCATTTACTTTTACCATTTTCTTCCATTTGCATTTCAACTACTCCCATTGAGACATTCAGCTATAGCGTGCAGCGCTTTTGTAGCTTTTATAATATAAAAGCTGGGCCCTCAGACCTCGTAAACGGATCATATTCCTGATTACAAAATCAGAGACTTGCGTACATCGTCGTAGGACTTTTTTTTTGCATCTTAGGAAAGCTTTCAAAAAGTTGGGTGTGAAAGAGAATGTCAGGTACGCTTCCCTCGAAAACACTGCGTGAAATAGATGCCGAAGAACTATCACAAACTAATCCATTTGTGAAACTGGTCGGGGGTCAGAGGATTGTGGAAGTGCCGGAATTGACATTAGAATCTGGAGTAACGATTCACAACTTTCCCATTGCTTACAAGACATGGGGCAATCTGAATGAACGAGGAGATAACTGTTTGGTGATTTGTCATGCGTTGACAGGTTCTTCAGATGTTTCTGATTGGTGGGGCCCACTTTTAGGTGATAACATGGCCTTTGACCCTTCAAGATTCCTGGTTGTTTGTTTGAATTCGATGGGATCACCATATGGATCGTTTTCTCCATTAAGCATTAACGAGGAAACTGGCCGTCCATATGGTCCTGAATTCCCACTTTGCACGGTGCGCGATGACGTAAAAGCTCATAAGATAGTGTTGGATTCTCTGGGAGTCAAAGGCGTGGCATGTGTAATCGGTGGATCCATGGGGGGTATGCTGGCATTGGAGTGGTCCGCTATGTATGGGGAAGACTACGTTAAAACGGTCATTGCCCTAGCAACCTCCGCAAGGCACTCCGCCTGGTGCATTTCGTGGTCAGAGGCTCAGAGACAGTCGATCTATTCGGACCCTAAATACGGAGATGGCTTTTATTCGTTGAATGACCCACCGACTTCGGGTCTTAGTGCAGCACGCATGTCTGCGCTACTCACGTATCGTTCGAGGAATAGTTTTGAGAAGAAATTCGCCAGAAGAATTCCGTCCGCGGAACACTCTAAGAAGGTTGCACGCCCTACGCTTCGGAAACCTACTACTGTAAGTGAACAGGCTTTGCAAATCCATAATGATGGACATGCTGCTCTCAGAACTTCGCATCAGAAACGCTCGAGTGTTTCTTCATCTAACTCCACTGACTCGGCACGTTCCCTATCGTCAAATACTTCTTTAAGCTCTGCCACTGGTGAGGTTAAGGAAGTAAAGCCGGCGCAGACTTTTTTCTCAGCACAGAACTATCTGAGGTACCAGGGGAGCAAGTTCATCAATAGATTTGACGCTAATTGCTATATTGCTATTACTAGGAAGCTGGACACACACGACTTGGCCAGGGACAGGGAAGAGTTTGAAGAAGATATAGACGTTGTGTTGCAATCAATAGAAATACCAGCTTTAATCATAGGTATAAACTCGGATGGGCTTTTTACTTACTCTGAGCAGGAAGTTCTTGCCGAAAACATGCCTAATGCTCACTTGGAGAAAATTGAATCGCCTGAGGGACATGATGCTTTCTTACTTGAGTTTAAGCTTATTAATGAATTGATGATCAGGTTTTTAAAAGAAGAGTTGGGTGCATTCATGGCGGCCCCGCCACATGATTGGAAAAACAATGCTCCAATTGACTCGCAAGCAGAGTCTGTGTTTGGAGAAGCGGAGGAGGTTACTAATTGGTGATGATAACTATAATGCATTAGACGTGTAACATTAGATGTAATTAGATATAGATGCAGACGATTATTTTTAAATAACAAAAACAAATGGCATATCTGGATTCAGAGAAAAGTAAACGACTTTTCTAGATTTAGCTCCGGTAGTTTGGGGGCAGCAAATTTTGCAATCTCCAAGTGGCTCTTTCCCTCTCTACCGTTGTTCTTTTTCTTAGCAACAACCAGACTCCTTGCATATTCCAATTCAGTGTAAATACAGTTGATGGCAGTTTTCACACCATCTTCATGAGAAATACGTTCCTTAATTATTGCAGCCCTTTCTCTCATCTTTGCGCTCGTGGTGGCTTCCTTTAATGCACGAGATAAGGTTTTTTTATTCAATTTTTTCAGAGCTAGACCAGCTCCAATATCTTCCACTCTTGTGGCGTAAAAATATTGATCACCAAAGAATGGTTTCACAATGGTAGGGCAACCAGCTTTTAGACTTGCACCGGTAGTACCAGAGCCCCCATGGTGAACGGCTACATCCATCTGTGGGAATAACCAATCATGTGGAACGGAGCCAGCATTGTATATACAATCGGGCAATGGAACCTCAATTTCACTTTCATTGGATCTGTCGCTTAACCTATCAGACCAACCTTTATTCAATATGCAAAAAACATTTGCATCTACCACAGCTTCGCTAATTGCCTGGGTCATTTCTTTGGCGTTTGAAACGACGATGGACCCAAAGCCAATATAAACTAATTTTTTGTTTAATTTTCTAGCACGATTAATGAAGCGTTGCAAACCTTCGGGAGGAGTATAATTTTGCTTCTCTTCTAAAAACCAATATCCTGTTACTCTAATCCATTCACAGAAGTCAATAGCGGGGGGGAAAATTGTTGGAGAAACGTTGTAAAAAAAAGGAACTTTGTTCTGTTGCATCAATTCCAGATTTGTTTTATCAAGGTGCAAAGTTTCCACTCTCCACTTGTTTACTTGACCACTGATGCCTTTCCAAAAAATATTTTCAAAGAGGACGTGGGTCATGTAATTGTAGTTACCCCCTCTTGGTTGATCAGGAACAATGAAAGCATGTGGGTAAGCCCTCGTTCTTGTCCAGGGCATTGTAAAGGCTCTAAAGTAGGGAATTTGAAGAGCTTCCGCAATATGAATGCCAGCCATCGCTGACGGAGATTCGATTAGAATATCAAGTTTCGCTTTTATACAAGCCTTCCAAGATGTGATCAGTAACTCAGCAATCCATTTTTTAAATCTTGAGGACGCATCTTTCAAAAGTCCTACGTTCAAAGATTCGTGTTCCACCATGAATGACATAAGTTCAGCAGGGTTGCCCGCGATCTCATCAAACTCGATGCCATGTGACTCAACAAATCCACGAAATTCGCCATGTGTTATGATGATAACATCATGGCCCTCTTTTTGTAATCCCTTACCCAAGGCGATGTAGGGTTGTACGTCACCTCTCGAACCAATGGTCAACAAACCAACTTTGAATTTTTTCTCAGGTTTTATACTAGTCTCATAATAGGGATTTTGGTCCAGTACTAGAGGAGCGTCAATACCTTCAGCATTAATCTTGTCTTCGATCAGTTTCATCTTTGCGATATTCGAGTCAGTTTCGAGAATATTCGTAGTGGGGCTCATGATTGTTATGTTTTCCTTCTTTAGTAACCTCATTCTTTCTGATATAATGAGCTGAGCATCGTCCCTCGCTTCTGTACTACTGAACTCGAAGCAAAGTTCTTCATGCCCTCTTACGACAAGAATTAATCCTTCATACCCAAAGCTGAAACCACTTTCCTTATAGCAATCCTCTATGTCAACCAACGGCAGATTCATTTTAGTGTGCGTACCTGGGAGCAACGACCTGAAGCCCATCATGTCATCTGAAAGATATACTTTACCATAGAGGGGAACATTCCTACTCAAGTAAGCAAAGTACGCACTTACTAACTTCGCATGATCACTCAAATGAAAATGTTTCCGGAACCTTGAGTTAGCTCGCTCATTGTCTTCTGGTGAAACTAAGTAGTGGTCGCTATCATCGAAAGGAACTGATTCGTTACGATAGTGAAGGGGTTTGTTATTCCACAATCCAGAAATTAAATGGCGGTGATGCCAATGGCTTTTTTTCGACTCACTTTCGCTCTGATTTTTATTGTCTGCATCTGGCAATGAGGTATCTGCGTTCAACGAGGAACCGGATTGTTCTCGCGACGATGTCGGTTGAGAAATAGACTTTATGGATATCGACGGAATCGAAATATTAAACTCCTGAACGAAAGTCTCTGGTGCTCGTAGAACATCACCCACTACATGTTTCACCGGATTAACCATGCTACCGCCGCTAGTGGATCTAGCCCTTTGCTTAGAAGGTGAACTCGATAAATCATGGCTTAATGTAGCAGAGTTATCTTCAACGTTAGAACAACTGCTACTCATGTGAAGATGCTGAAGATGATGTCGATGGAAGTGAGGAAGTAAATGAAGATGATGGTGATGCCCTCCGGGAGATTTGAAAGGCGAAAGTGCATTCAAGTCGCTTTTTTCAGGACTATTAAAAGTGCTCGAGTAGTCAGTAGAGTCAGATATAACGGAGCACTGATCGGGGGAAGTAGGTGATAATGCTGGTAAGCCGCTCCGCTCCAGATTCCGTATAAGCGTATCTACTTTTCTTTTGACTACCGCACTTGAGGAATTCAAGAAAACAAACACAAATTCAATGACAGCATCGCCACGCGAGCTCTCTAACGTTTTCAATCTCAAGGTGGAAGCATTGCCAACAATAGGTTCATTCACTACCTCTACAATATTAACCAAAGGTATTTTCAAACTTACAGAATCATTATCAGCATTTTGGGCGGCAAAATGTTGCCTCTTAAGAGCATTGCACCAGGATTTGGCGGAAAACTCGGAGTCGGCCGAGAATGTAAAACTTCTTCGTTTCGTCTCGATCTTAAAACTTTTTGTAGGCTTTCCTGTATGCTTATTTTGGATAGCTATAATGCTCACTGTCGTTTTCAGATCTAAAACCATCTCAGGAAAATAAATTTCTGTGGGAGAGTTATATAGCGACAACGATTGGTCCCTTAGGACGGCCCAATAGCGGGTGGACCCTCTGATCCTTGAGTGTACATTAAGATTGCCACTGAGTTGAACTTGGTCTGATGTCGACGGAAGATAAGCAAAAAACAGCAGATGCATAGAGGTAAGGAAAAGTTGTCCCTGAACCAAAACATCTTTAAGTAAAAAAGAAGGAAAATCACCAGCAAAAAACTCATCCTTACCTAGATCGAAATGTTGGACAAGTCTGTCAATCATGTCTTTCTTTATGGATTCATCAAGCTTAGAATTGTAACCAGAAGCACTTTCTAACGGCTCGACAGATAAATCGAAGCCAAGAGATCTTCCTGTTGTCAGTGTTTCAGGGGACAGTTTTTCTTCGTCCCCTGTTTGTACCCTAGAGATATCCACAGCTTCTTCGCCCTCTTTCCTATTTGATCCTCTTTCGTCATCTTCCTCTGGTTCACTCGAAGCATCTACATAATGTTCCTCACCTTCCCCATCATCCAAATCCTGAGCAACATCACTAGCACGTTGCTGATCCCTCATTCCACATACCACACTAGCTGCGGTGAGTAGGCCTACAATACTTTTCAATGCATACCTCCCCCTAGCCGTATCATGGCCATCTGAGTTTTCAGTATCTCCCTTGGGAGTGTCTACACGAAATGCTGGAGCCAACTCTAGGCCCATATGCTTCACATTTCCTAAGCCAGACAAAACACTCTTGGTGGGAGATAGTGAGGCTCCCTGATGTTTGTCTGTTAACAAAGGGCGCTTCTTGTTTTTATCGGATCCACCGCTGGAGTGAAAAGGCATCTTTTGATGATAACTATTACTCCTTTATCCATTAAACCAAAGTTCGCGGTATTAGGAGTGTATTCCGATCGAATAAGTGGTAAAGGTCAATACCTGTGTGGATACTCTTTCAAGCGATATTTTCCCCTTCGAATGCTTCGCTTTTAAGATCGCCTTTTAGAAGCGATAGAAAAAAAAGGTAGAGCGAAATAGTGGGAAAAACAAAAGTTGCTCGAAAACATACCTGCAATGCGTATGTAGTATGCAACTATTAGTTTGAGCTCGGAACGATATATTCTTGTAATAGATGTAAAATTGCAAAAAGCGTGAAAGATACCGTTCCTGCGGTTGCTAGCCCCAAGTTGAAGAATAGCATGGAGGACGCAATATTTTTAAGACCTCTTCACTTTCTAATTTGGAACACAATGTGACTAGGACTTGTTCTTGAAATCTAGAAATCTCTGGAGATGATGCTGGGCTCCCCCAACTTCTTGCTCTACCTCAAGAAGGGCACGCATTTCTTTAGCGCCGAATAAGAATGCGATTAATCCATCGAGGGCCCCTGTAACACAAACAACAGCCACAAAGAGAACCCAAAAAATTCCCGGCCAGACTGTTAATACCGAAAGTACCAAGGAGGAGATCAAGAGGACCACAGATAAAAGAAAATGAACTCCTCTAAACATCCTCTGTTTTTTTGATGTGACCATATAGGTTGCAATACACTGCAACATCTCCTGATAGTTAGCATATCGATGTAGTAAAAACTCCCGTGACTGATTCGCGCTATTTGGAGGCAAATCTGTAGGAAGTCGGGGCAAAAGCTTCAAAGTACATGTGTAAGCAAAATGATCAGAAAAAGATCCTACGCCTGGAATCAATTCCGTAAAACGTACCCCTGCTGCGGTCGTTTCCAGTCGCTCCGGATCTATTAGCGCGTAGTCTAATCTGCAAGCCTCATTAGGTTTCTTATGAGACCGCCAAGTATTAAGTGTCGAGTCACATGTCGTGCAGCCGTATTGCAATTGTTCCATAGGCCTCAATTTCGCAATGGCTTGTAAATCTTGAACTCCGTTTAGTTGTTCCCAAGAATCCACGAGTCCCGTCTCCTCCGTGAGAAACCTATGTGGTAATGATCCGGGTCTTGAGTTCAAATCTCCCACAATCACTACCGAGTACCCAGCCTTTTTGTATAAATTAGCCAGCTTAGCAAAATCCCAGGCTTGACAAGCCCTATGGCACGCATAGGCGGCATCGCCATCCAACGCGTATGGTGCATGCATGTGGCTGTTCATAATAGCGAGAGGATAAGTGTTACGATCTGAGGATTCGAGCAAAGTAATAGCGATTGATTTACCGACATACCAATCGCCTCTGTGCACGGCACTTGGCCTTCCATTAATTGGAAAACGATAAAGAAAAGTAGACTCAATGGGAATTTTGGATAATATTGCCAGGCCAGGCCCCGTTATGATCCCAGAATAAAAGATACGATGATAGGGATATATCTCTGAGCATCTCATGACGATATATTCCCAATCTTCTTGACACCAAATTTCTTGTAAGGCAACCACATCATACTGATCAGCCCGCGGCCGGTTGCCCGTAGTTAAGAGTTCGCTTCCTGGCAATGAAATAGTGCTAGCCCGGCCAGACAGCTCATCAGCAATTGCCCTAAGCCTTTGCTTACGATGTTTTGAAACCCACTTGAGCCCCCAAGTATTAAATGTTAAAAACTTCACGCTTTGTGAGCTCAAAGGCCCTTTGGAAGTGGAACTACCATTCCTGTATTCAATACCACTACTTTGGGACATTGGAAGGCTTGTTCTAAGTATGTTAGGTCTAGTCTTATGGTCTTTTACTGTTGGATATGGAGTTTTTGTCAAGGTTTTGTTTATGAGGGTACGATGCTAGCACAAACTTAATCTATGTTTACTATAGGGAACGAAAAGGGCCACAGAAAATGAACGACAAAATTGACTCTTTTCCGGAGTTCAGAGAGCGCATGGCAACCTTTGAACAGCGTGTGTATCAGGCATTGTATGAAAGAACGTCCTCTGCGGCCCTGGCGGTGCAACGCTACAAGGATGAAGTCAATCAACTGGCGAACCGTCAGCGGGTGCTAGAAGAAAAGTTGCAACAACAGCGAGAACTGCGAACAAAGCTAAGGGATGAGCAGGAGGCTACCAAAAAGGACGCTGAGAGTGTGCGGTCCCGTTTAGGTACATTCAAAATTCGGCAGCAGCAGCTAGAAGCCCAACAAGCAGCATTGGTCGAAGAGGGTAAGGAACTGGATTCACTTATGTCGCAGAAGCAACAAGAAATACAACAAAGACGCCAGCTTCTGCTTAAGCAACAGCAGCGAGATGCTCCAGAGGTACAACTTTACGAAGAGCTGCTAGGAATGCGTGTAGATGCTTCACAGCAGGGAACATTACAGTTTACCTTTGATCATCTGGATGAGCAAAACTCCAGTTCTAGCTGCCAACTCACATTGGACGTATCAGGCGAACAATTTGTGTTGCTGGACACTAATCCTCCCTTGGAGACTGAACAACAGCGACAACAGCTTACACAAGGCTTGAACAGCAATAATGATATAAAGTCCTTTCTTGTGGAAGCTCGTTCAACACTTGCGTCACGTGTGCTTAGCGACGTTGTTCGTGACTGCTGAACGCGAGAGTTCATAACCTTTTGAAAACGCTAGCAATGAATCTCACACCAGTTGTTTACTTTAATCATCATGATTTCACTGGAACAACGATGAGATTGCAATTGTTGGCATTAGGGGCCCTTCTAGGGACCGCCCTTGCGTCTCCTGGAGATCAGTTGGGCGAGTTCGCAGAATGTAAAGAAGCATGCGAACATTATAGATTATGTCCCAATTCTGAGATTGATATGCTGTCGAAAGACAATCATTTCCAGGGCACTATTTTCTCGAGTACTCCTCCCCTCTTAAAGTATTTTCTAGTGTGGGACTGCGTCTCCGACTGCGATTACCAATGTCAGCAGATTGTGACCCACATGCGTATGCAACAAGGTGAACCCTTCCTGCAGTTTCACGGTAAATGGCCTTTCAAAAGATTGCTTGGCATGCAAGAATTTTTCTCCACAATTTTCAGTATCGGTAATTTTATTCCTCACTACAGGGGATATCGCAAACTTCAAGAACTCTTACGTAAGGCGCAGAGGGGTGGAAATAAGGCCCAGATTGTTCTTTTGCAAAATTATATCTATGTGACTATTGCAGGTATGATTGCGTGGTCGGCCAGTACGGTTTTTCACTTGCGCGACCGCCCATTCACTGAAAAGATGGATTACTTTTGGGCGGGCGGTACGGTGATCTCTGCATTCCATGCTATTTCCATTCGTGTGACGAGGCTCGACAAACGTCCGCAATTGGCAAGGATATTTTCCATCGCCATTGGCATAATCTTTGCGTTGCACGTTCTCAGATTAACTATCCAATGGTCCTATGCTTACAATATGAGGTTTAACGTGGCGTTTGGGATTTTACAATATATCCTTGTGTTTGTTCTTTCTTATCAAAACTACCGCTCTTTACAACAAATCAAGAAGAACCGGAATTTGTCGCACAAAGTATTTGTTAGACGTGTTTATGCACTTTGCGTGCAACCTCTACTTTTGGTGCTCATTACCTCCCTGGCCATGTCCCTCGAATTGTTTGATTTTTTCAGCTATACCTACCAAATCGATGCCCACGCTATCTGGCACTTGGCGACAATCTGGCCATCCTGGGTCCTCTACGATTTTTTACTGGCTGATTTCAACCACGTCACGAGGGGTTCTCTAGATTAACATCA
The DNA here is from genome assembly GCA_949129085.1 of Zygosaccharomyces pseudobailii. Taxonomy (NCBI): domain Eukaryota; kingdom Fungi; phylum Ascomycota; class Saccharomycetes; order Saccharomycetales; family Saccharomycetaceae; genus Zygosaccharomyces; species Zygosaccharomyces pseudobailii. The sequence continues at coordinate 158,714 of CASBRY010000010.1, forward strand.
TTAAAAGTCCACGGGGGTTATAACAGGTGCATCGATCATTTATTGTTGTATAGTATTATCAGAGCTTCGGACCATCGTCTGTTGGCTCGTTAAGTACGGGATATTCTCAAAAAGTGTTGACATCAAAGTCATCGCCGATAGTCAGAGGGTAGCTTACTTTAAATGAAGGCGAATATCAGTTTGTAGTCATTTCACTATGCAATATCCAGACTCGGGCCATTCAGGCGGTATTGAAGAATTAGAAACTCATAGAAAAAGTGACGAATTGGATACTCAATCACATCAGGACCGGGAACCCAGCGGAACCCAGCGGAATGGCACGGCGACGTCGCAAGATTCCGCCGCCAGGAATTGGCATCTGGTTGGATATATTGGATAAGCTTCCACTTTATTGGTCTGATTGGACAGATTCTTGGGATTACAGGGTAGTTCCAGCTGTGCTGGATACTTATTTTAGTAACTTGCTGCCAGCGCTGGCGTTCGCACAAGACATGTTTGATCGCACTGATCATGCATACGGAGTCAATGAAGTACTACTGTCAAGCGCAATGGCAGGCATTGTTTTTGGAGTTTTAGGGGGGCAGCCTCTGTGCATCGTTGGTGTTACCGGACCGATTTCTATATTGAATTATACCATTTACGATATCGTTAAGAATTGGAGTACAAACTATTTTGGGTTCATGTTTTGGGTATGCATATGGTCTATGATACTTCATTTCATACTGGCAGTTAGTAATGCCGTAGCCTTACTACAATATGTGACTACTTTTCCTTGCGACATCTTTGGCCTCTTCATTAACGTTGTTTACATACAAAAAGGAATTCAAGTGCTGTCAAGACAGTTTAACAGCAATGAGAGAGGGAAAGATGTCGAAGGAGGGTTTGCTAGTGTTGTCGCTTCGCTGGTCATGGTGATTTTCGGTCTCATGTTTAAGAATTTCAACCAAACTCCATTTTTTAATCAAACTATTCGAACATTCATATCAGATTATTCCACGCCATTATCGGTACTTTTCTGGTCTGCATTTACCCACTTTGGTGGATATTTGGATGTTATCCACTTCCAAAAACTGCCCATTACACAGTCGTTTCATCCAACTTCTAGCACTCGAAGAAACAAATCGACATGGTTGGCGTACCACTCGACATCCGCCCATGATGTTTTCATAGCTTTGCCTTTCGGCATCATTTTAACTGTGCTGTTCTATTTCGATCATAATGTGTCGTCACTCATGGCGCAAAAACATCAATATAAACTTAGAAAACCGGCATCCTTCCATTATGACTTCGCCCTCCTGGGTGTGACCACTGGTATCGCTGGTGTCTTGGGCATACCTGCTCCTAACGGCCTCATACCTCAGGCTCCGATGCATACAGAAGCCCTGTTGGTACGGGATATAGATGGCAATGTAGTCCGCTGCGTAGAACAGCGTTTTACAAACACCGTGCAGGGTCTGATGATGATCGGTACCATGACTAGACCGCTACTTGTGTGTTTAGGCCAAATACCTCAAGCAGTTCTATCTGGTCTCTTCTTCACTATGGGAATTCAGGGACTGTTGGGTAATGTCATTTTAAGGCGAATTTTCTGGCTTTTCACTGAAGACAGGCTCAAGGACGCCGCGTCCCCTTTACAGAAAGTCTCTCCGAAGTGGCTGGTGGTGTTTTTATGCTTCAGCCTCGCAGGCTTCGCAGGGGAATTCGCCATTACAAATACCATTGCCGCGATATTGTTTCCCATAGTTCTGCTTCTCACGGTTGTCGCGTGTCTTCTATTCCCATATATCTTTCCTAACGATCAATTGGCTTTGCTGGAACAAAACGTTGCCCAAGAATTTACCCTCAAGAATCTACTTTGGGATACGCTTTGTGGCATGCAAGAAGTCACCGATTCGAGCATTTCTAGAGCGAGTAGTAGTATTGTAAGGGAAGGTAGTGTGCAAGTCACGTAATTGAATACAAGTAATTTTCTTGGATGAAATTTTGGTGTACAATAATCAGTGAAGGATTCTTACTAATAAAGTCGAATTAAGGTATGCAAGGTATCTTTTTGTATTCATCCACTTTATATATGTTCTCTTATTCCTGCAGATCAACTTGGTTCTCTGGCTATGCTTAACAGATCGACACTATCTAGTTTCACACTTTGCTACCATTCGACAGTTAGTGATTTAATAGTGCTCTTTGTCATCAGATACTAATTGTATATCGAGAGTGTATTACGATAATCTCTTAGAAGGACCCTGCTGCAAAGCCCCCCACGGGGTTTGTCCCGATAGGACTGAATCATGTTCTTTCTTCACCACAAGCGTTAAATGACATCATTCTCCTGAATCAATAGTTCAAGTTACATTTTTTGCTATTGTGATGACATTGCATAAAAAGAATGATAGTATGACATCTATGGGTAAGTCCCCATGTGGGGTGTTCCGAGGACATAGGTATGGAGAACTCATACTTCGATAGTGAAGAAGGAGGGAAAGAATCCCCACAGATTAGCCCGTCCAATGTCCCTTGTACCAATATCCGCTGTATCAAGGACCAGGTAACCACCGCTCGGAAAACAAGAACGTGTAAGATTCCACCACCAGGTATTGGCATATGGTTGGATTTACATGATAAGCTTCCGTTTTATTGGTCTGATTGGAAAGACTCTTGGGACTATAGGGTTTTACCTGCTCTGTTGGAGACCTATTTCAGCAATCTACTTCCAGCCTTGGCCTTTGCACAAGATATGTTCGACAGAACGGACCACGCCTACGGGGTTAATGAAGTTCTGTTGTCAAGTGCAATGGCTGGGATCGTTTTCGGAATTTTTGCTGGGCAACCATTGTGCATAGTTGGAGTCACAGGTCCGATTTCTATTCTAAGTTATACCATATATGGTATTGTCAAGAAATGGAGCACAAATTACTTTGGATTCATGTTCTGGGTTTGCATATGGTCCATGATTCTGCATTTCATATTGGCAATAAGCAATGCTGTGGCCCTGCTTCAATACGTGACTACATTTCCTTGTGACATCTTCGGACTTTTCAACAATATCATTTACATTCAGAAGGGAATACAAGTATTGTCAAGACAGTTTGAATTCCAAGATCAAGGCCTGGCGTCTGGTTTTGGAAGCGTCGTAGTGTCGCTCTGCATGGTTGTGGTCGGACTGATCTTTAAAAATTTCAACCAGACGCCTCTTCTCAACCACACTATACGAACGTTCATTTCGGACTACTCGACACCACTGTCAGTACTTTTTTGGTCGGCTTTCACGCATTTTGGTGGGCGCCTTGACGTAATCAAATTTCAAAAACTGCCTATCACGCAGTCATTCCACCCTACCTCAGCTACACGAAGAGATAAGTCCACTTGGTTAGCTTATCATCCAACATCTGCGCACGACGTATTCATAGCACTTCCCTTTGGTATTATCATCACTCTGCTGTTTTATTTCGATCATAATGTGTCGTCACTCATGGCGCAAAGGTATCAATACAAGCTAACAAAGCCGGCATCATTTCATTACGATTTTGTTCTGTTGGGTGCAACTACGGGTGTGGCTGGCGTATTGGGCATCCCACCTCCTAACGGATTGCTGCCCCAGGCCCCCCTGCATACTGAAGCATTGCTAGTACATGATATTGATGGCAAAGTGCTACGCTGTGTGGAACAGCGGTTTACCAACACATTTCAGGGTCTCATGATGATTGGTACCATGACAAGGCCTTTGCTAATATGTTTGGGTGAGATACCGCAAGCGGTTTTATCTGGTCTTTTCTTCACCATGGGAATTCAGGGATTAATGAGTAACACTATAATTAGGCGAATTTTTTGGCTCTTCACAGAAGGCAGGCTCAAAGAGTCTACATCTCCTTTACAAAAGGTATCATTCAAATGGTTAGCATTGTTTGTGTGCTTCAGTCTTGCAGGGTTTGCTGGAGAAGTTGCTATTACGAATACAATTGCAGCGATACTCTTCCCTATCGTATTACTACTTACCATAGTTTTCTCATTGTTCCTTCCTCGTATAATCCCAAAACCTCAGTTAGATGTGCTGGAGCAAAATGTTGCGCAGGAATTCACACTAAAAAATTTGCGTTGGGATACACTATGCGGCGCAGGGGGGTCCAGTTGGAGCTGTGATAGTGCGGAATTTACCTGTAGTGGATCAAGTTCTGAAGAGCAACATGTGTAGTTCATCTATTTACAACTGAAGTGACTATCTCCACTTTCATAGGGATCCATCGACCACCATAACATTGCTTTCGAGAATTTGATCTGGTGGCTAACGTACGGTAGAATAAAAGAAGCAAATATTGTCAATTGCTAAATTAAAGATTAAGCATGATGCACGAGCTGCAGTCAATGCTAACCAAGACTATCTTGTTTCACCATATGATACTACTTTCAACTGATGCAGCTTTGCTGCATGAGTACGAATAACCTATTTTCAGTACATTGTGCGGCATTCAGTAAGTCTATTATTTGATCATGTTTAGCACACCCAGCTACACTGCGTACACAGTAGGAAAATTCAATATGCAGATTTCATATTAGGCTTGAACAATGTTTTTTTTTTCAAATGAGATTGCCATGCACGATGCAATGCACTAAAAAAAACCGAAGACATGCAACTCCCTGGGCGTTGTTGTTTTTCATCTTTTTCTTTGAGTCTGATGCGAAAAAAAAGTCAATATGTTGAGTCGCAAAAATTTCAAACCAACCCACGTTTGAGCAGCAACTACTGTTGAGAAAGGTCGGGTTAAATTCCGAATGATCCCGCTTCCAACTGACGCAGCGCTACTGCATGAGCACGCATATCAGGACACTGGAGACTTGAGTTACGTGCTGAACCTGGACACATTTACAGACGAAGGAGGGTATAAGCCCATTTTGCAATACGGACTTGGATTCTTCAACTACTATCTCGCACTTGATGACGAGGTATATGAGAAATGTAGACTCGAAATAGCCCGATTTCACATCCGTGAGCATCTTCTGATCTATTCTTTTGTGTTTATTATGATGGCCCTCGTGTGGGCCTTTGTCGTTATGGTACAGGTAAATTACGCAGGTCAGCTTGTATTCGGCAGGAAAAAGAAGCAACTTCTCAAGAAAAGGGAGGCAGAGGATTGTCTCGAGTTTCATCACATCAAAGTGTAACTTTAATTACTACAATATATATGCGTATATTAGAATAGAATCAACATCTTTAGACCAATGGCTTAGACTGATCAACCCAGGCCTCACCTTTCATCTCCGGTACCACAGCTTCACCTTTACCAGTGGTTATCACAGATTCAGCGTTCTGCACCAAGAATTCCTCCATATGCTTCATGGTCTCCACAGTGTAAGTACCCATGTGGGGCAATCCGATTACCTGGGGCATGTCCAACAGCTCCTGTGGCACTTGGGGCTCCTTCTCGAACACATCCGCACCAAAACTACGAACCTTGCCTGATTTCAAAGCCTTGATAAGGGCCTGTTCATCGATGATGGCACCACGAGCGGTGTTCACAATCACAACACCATCCTTCATCTTCGAGATGGCTTCCTCGTTAATCAAGTGCTTCGTGTGACTGTTCAATGGGATATTGATAGAGATGATATCTGCCGTGCGCAAAAACTCCTCGTACGTCGCGTACTCGCAGCCATACTCCTGGTCTGCTGGGAGTCTTTTTCTGTTGTGATAGATGATCTTTTTAAACCCGAAAGGCTTCAACTTGTTTGCAATCGTGTGGCCGATCCCACCAAGCCCCAGAATACCAACAACGTGTCCTTCAGGGTCGTGCCCCACTGCTGCACCAGCCTTAGGGCCCTTTGCTGGCCACTCGCCCTTCAGCCAAGGCCTTATACCAGCACCGTAGTTCCGCAGAGCGCCCAGCAGCAAAAACACATGCGTGTCAGCCGTAGCATTGTTCACCGCGCGTGGCGTGTGAGTAACTTGAATGTGTCTCTCTTTGAATGGTTCGGTGTCGATTTGATCGTATCCCGCACCCAAGTGGCATACGGCTACCACCGAAGAAGGCAATGCCTGAGCGAGCTCCTTGTCAAAACGGCCTGTTTGCTCTACACTTTCGAAAGTTCTAGTGATCACCTGAACATTGTGTAGCTTGCTCTTGGGATCTTTCAGTTCCTTTAGAAACTTGTCACGTGTCGTAGACTCATCCACAGTGACAATGTTGGCGATTTCGCCTAACGCTTTCCAAGCCTCGCGGGCATATCCTATTGAACCAAGTCTTAAAACTACAGGTTTAGCACTCATACTTTTTGGTTTGATATGCAGACATCATGTCTCTTGGCCTTCTCAATTACCTGTGGATTGGTCAACGCTTTTATAATTGAAACACAAGAATGCATATCCCCACTGAGGGAAAAAACTTGGGATCGAACTGCCCCTCAGCTCAAGCGTGACTGCAGTCCCCACCGTTCACGCCCCTTGCCTTTCAACTTACTGCAGAAAAAGCAAGGATTGAAAAATCGGAAATACGTCGCGAGATGAAAGAGAAGGTGCGGTAAGTTATGATCAGTACTCGAGGAGGTGGTTGCAGCCAAAAGCCGCATTTCTCAAGGCTAACAATTGCGGCACTCGGAGTGTGCTTGCTGGTTCAATATTTGATGGATACGGACAGCCTGTGAAAAATCTCAATGCCAAGCAAAAAAAAATAGAGGAAATGCTGCCCGAATATACGTCGATGCCTAATAGGGGAAGTACGCTACTTCAAGGGATATTTTTTCCGGGGGGAGGTGGGGATTTTCCGCTGCCGGATTATGGCATCACGTATGATTAATAAATGGGTATACGCATATGATGTACTCGAAGGGGGTGGTAGGTGAAGATATTGCCTCTCCAAAATGATAGTAACTCAGTTGTTGTATCAGTATTGGTTACTGTGGATGGTAGTGCCAGATTTCGGTATTTGGAAAAAGTTGAAAAATTGGCAGATATTCTTGTCGGTAAGTTGCTCATTGTATTCTCTGCACACACTCTTAAAATGTAAAGCAATAACAACAGTCTGCTGATCATGTCGCTTGAGCATATCGTGGGTCCGACCAACTTAAATTGTACTAACTTGTTCAGCCCGATTCAAGTGGGGGGTGCCCGGCTGAGACATCGAGTGGTGGTGCCACCTTTGGGCAAAGTGGAAGCTTTGGGATATGCTCCGGAAAGGCGCTGCATTGCTGGGTACTACGGACAGATGTCCCAGATACCTGGAACACTCGCCCTAGTGGAGTCAACGGTGTTCGCATCCCCAGGACAAGATGGATCGGAGGAAGAAGTGCCGTACTTAGGCCCGCTGGACCCGTCAGCGGAATGGGCGCAACTCTTTGGGCGGATCCATGCGAATCATTCGTACGTGTTCGTTCAGCTGTGCAACCTAGGTGATCCAGCAGAAGCCAATGCTCTGGCGGCAGCGCTGAACAGCGTCTCGTTGGATGGCGGTCATGGGGGGACTTCCTTCGCGATGGGACCTAGCAAAGAGTTCATCAAGCGCTTTATCGCGCAGTATGTGGAACTGGCTAAGAGTGCAATCCTTACAGGAGCAGATGGCGTGGAGATACATCATGCCGATGGGTCGCTCCTGAATCAATTTTTAGATCCAGAAACGAACAAGCGCAACGACGAGTACGAGAGGTCAATCGAAAATAGGGCTCGCCTGACATTGGATGTCGTCGATGCAGTGATAGAGGCGGTTAGCGCGGACCGAGTAGCTATCTCTTTTTCGCCGTATGCGCCCGAGTCGCACTTCCTGACTGTTGCGCAGTATGCCTACATTCTGGGGGAGCTAGAGAAACGATCTCGACTTGGAAGCCGTCTGGCCTATGTTCGGCTGGAGGAGCCTGCGAGGAGCTTCTTCTCCTCGCAACCGATTGATGATTCTCACGAAGGCGCCATTGGTTTTGTGTATTCGATTTGGAAGGGCCCAGTGATTCGAGCGGGCAACTTGGCAATTCATCCTGAGCAAGTTGAAACCGCCATTGAAAACAGCCGCACTTTAATTACTGATGGCCAGTTTTTTATTTCAAATTTAAATATTGATCAAGAAGTATCTTGTTACTACCAGTAACAGAGACGACCAAGTCTGATGTAAGTATATTTATGTTGATTTATGTGTTTGTTGTGCAGGATGTTGTGGATCACTTCAAGCGTCTCGATTTTCTTCAGTTTCATGTGACGCTGTCAACTAAACGTATAATCTGATTCAACAACTAGCGAACTTCGCACACTTGGCAATTGCAAAAATAACTAACGGGCCTCAAAATGCTCTGACTATTAGTAGATGAGGTTGATCTTTGAAGTGCTTACCACAGCAAGCGTTATACTCTTTGTAAAAACATTACGTGCCGCTAAGAAATTATGTAAACTACAAATAACGATAGAAGACCATGATATTTCTCACATACTCTTCTTCTGAAAATAAAAAATATCCTGCCAATCTCAAGAAGTGCAGTTGGTAAGACAGAACGGTTTTGCCCATGTTTTAATGACTACTCATACTACTGCTGGTGAACATATCACTACGTACGATTACTTTTCACCCTTCAAAAAAAAAAAAATTCGTATTACGATGGCAAGCAAAGTTCATCTGAAATGGTCGAACACCGTAACAAAAATGGGATTTCGCTGCTCTTCTGCAAAAGGACTAAGTCCAAAGCCCAATTTGGCTTCTCGAGGTTTTTGAAGCATCCTGCCAAAACTAGCGATGTCTTTTTCAAAGGCTACCACTCCTAAAGGTAGCCAGGCGACGCCTCTGTTGTCGGAACCCCAGAGTTTTCGCAATTTTAAGATTGCCCATCAGCGATTATCATTAGATATAGACCTTTCAAGGAACCATGTCAAGGGAATGGCGGATGTAATCCTGATACCTTTAGTCCAGAACTTGGCATACATTACTCTGGATTGCAAGAACATCAAAGTTAAAGATGTGTTTGTGGAGAATCGAAGATGTGATAAGTACATTCATGATGACCCTTTGAGAAGCTATGGACAGCGCTACATGCAATCAGGGAAGGATCTGTTGTATCAGTTCAACTCTGTGGAGCAGTCCCATTTTTTGAGAGCCAAGTTTGCAGATCTGAATGAACACCCGGAGAAGCGTACTAAATCCCAGCTGATTATCAAAATTCCTTCTTCCATAAAGATTACTTTGCAAGATGCTAATTCTCTCACGAACTATACACCAATCACGCCCTCCTTTAAAGGGACGCCAGCATCACAAGACGCGGTCTTCACCCCTATTAGTATCAAAATCGAATATGAGCTCAGCAATCCCAAAACGGGTCTGCGATTTGACACATTGGCATCACAACCACACCTTTGGAACGCCTACACCACTAATGCTGAGCTTGTGTCCACTGCATCTTCTTGGATGCCTTGTGTCAACATGCTGGATGAAAAGTGTACTTGGGAAATAGAAATTAGTGTGCCCAGAAAAGTCAGGGATATCGGCATCTCAAAACTCATAGGTCAGCAGGACGGTGATTTTCGGGAAAGTAAAGAAGATCATTCGGTATCAGAAGTTGACGCTTCTGACCTACAAGACGATTCACAACAGGATGGGAATAGAACAAGTCTTCACGATAGACGATCTGCAGAGGAAGACGGAAATAAAAGAGAGAAAGTTAAAAAAGCTGAAGAATCTCCTCATGACGACGAAGACGACGACGATTATGATATAGCAGAAGAAGATGAAACCAATCCATTAAATAGGGACATACAAGTCGTTTGCTCTGAGTTTTCTACCATGAAGGAGACTGCTCATCCAACAGACCTGTCAAAGCGGCTTTATTCCTTTCAGGTTTTCAACCCTGTGGCCCCTCACCACATCGGATGGGCAGTGGGAGCCTTTGACGTATGGACCCTACCACCGTTGCAATCGAGAGAAGATGCGTTAGATGAGGAGACTGATGAAAACTATGAGAACAAAAAAACGAATCAAGCTGACAACAATGACATAATCGATGATATTGAAAACAATGACGTTATCCCAATACGCATATACACTCTACCAACTCAAGATGTGGACGAAAAAACTGTACTCAATACCACTATTGTTTGTCAGAAAATGATGGATTTTTATGCAAAAGAGTTCGGTTCGTATCCCTTCACGTCGTATTCCATTTTATTCCTTCCGACATTGGTAACTTCTACGATGGATTTCGCTAGTCTGACTCTATGCAATACAAGATTACTATATCCTCCAGAAGTTATTGATTCTATGTTACCCACGACCAACGAACTTGCGTGGTCCCTCGCAGTGCAGTGGGCTGCAGTGAACATAACACCATTGGAGACGAATGATCTCTGGTGCTGCTTAGGAATGGCTGGATATATGGTCTTTCAATTTCTAAGGAAGATCTTGGGAAATAACGAATTTAAGTACCGGCTAAAATGTAATAGCGAGGCTATCGTTGAAGAAGACTGGGAGAGGCCACCTATTGGTGCTACATTCACCAATTCATCTAGGCCCATCTCGAGAACTAGTAGAGATTTAGAATTCATCAAATTGAAAGCACCAATGGTGCTTTACATTCTCGATCGAAGGATGACCAAGACGGAAAGATCTTTCGGGATGTCTCGTATACTTCCGAAGATCTTCTTACAAGCGATGTCAGGTGACCTACCGAATAACTCTCTCTCGTCATCACATTTTCAATACGTCTGCGAGCGTGTAAATAAAAATAGATTGGAAAACTTCTTCCAACAGTGGGTCTATGGCTCTGGAGTTCCTATTTTTAGGGTCACACAAAGATTCAACAAAAAGCGTATGATGGTTGAAATGGGTATAAGACAATGCCAAGAACAAGAATTGGGGCAAGGAAAAGTACTTGGTGAAGAAGGATTTTGTTCCAGTGCGTTGAATTACTTGCAACACCCAATAAAAAACCAGACCCCTTTCTTCACAGGATCAATGACGATTAGGATCCACGAAGCAGATGGTACACCTTACGAACATATTGTGGAGTTAAAAGACGTGTTCACAAAACTAGATATTCAATATAATACCAAATACAGGAGGTTGAGAAACAGGAAGTTGAACGTGGGGAAACCATCAAACCGAGCCACATCCCCTGATTTAGAGGATGATTTAGAACTGCAGGACGAAAAGATAGATAATACTGCCATTCAAAGGTTAGGTAATGTTTTAAGTGGCCCTAAAGACTGCAAAGAATGGAATCTGACAGATTCTACTGTTACAACAGATGGGAACGAGGCTCAGAGACAGAACGAAGCATTTGAGTGGATTAGGATTGATTCAGACTTCGAATGGATTTGTAAAATTTACGTCAACCAGCCCGATTATATGTTCACTTCACAATTGCAACAGGATAGCGATGTCGAAGCGCAAGTGGAGAGCATCAAGTATTTTGAGGATGTTGTCATGCATTCAGCTCAAAACTCTCAAATATACTCTTCCATTTTGACAAGGACGGCAATGGATAAGCGGTACTTTTATGGTGTGAGACTGGAGGCATGTAAAGCTCTCGCAAAATACATCATAAAAGATAACGATCCAAATTTTACTGGAGGTGCAAGCCATCTTATTAAGATCTTTCAAAAGCTGTTTTGCTATGAGGATTCCAATATCCCTCTGAATAATGATTTCACCAACTTTCAAAAATATTTCTTACAAAGGAACATTCCCAAATATTTAGCATCGGTGAGAAATGAAAGAAATGAAAGCCCTTATTTTGTCAAGCAATTCATTCTGGATATTCTTACCTACAACGAGAATTCCGAAAATCCTTACGATGACACTCATTATTTGTGCGGTTTGATCGAAGCTGCCGTTGGCTGTTGCATTAATAGCAAAAACGATCACGCATACTTAACAAAAGTTCTAGACCAATTGCACAGATACCAAAATTTGGATACGTGGATGCCGACTTATCAACTTTTGGTACGGAAAAAATTAATGACTGAAAAGCTGCGGCTGAACAGTCAAGGTTTATACAATTTTGAAGACTTGAACGAAATTCTTGGGTATACACTGTGTGAAATCGAACTACCACTAGATCTCAATATTCCAAGGTACAGAGAAGGCCTAGAGGATATTACTTTGACAGCATTTAAAATCTTATTGCTGGAGGGAGGATTAAAGAATAAGGAGGCTTTAAAATATTTTTTCATGTCACTTTGTTATAATCCAGACATTTATGTAAGAGAAAGATTGGTGGATGTTCTTGCCAGTAGCCTGGATTTTATTGCGACTAATGGCCTTCAACTGAAGCTCGACGATGATATTGATTTCATCACAAAGCAAATTAATCCAGAACATCTCTCCTTAGAGGATACAAACGAAGACACTGTCTTAATCACAGAGAGCCCAGAACTGGAAATCAATGAGCGTAAACAGCAGAAAATGAAATCCAGTATCAGAGGTCTAATCACCTTATTGAGGAGACAATTCAAAGATTACTATCCACTCAAGGTAATACTTTGGAATATCTTGCATGTGCCCGTTCTCAGCCTTTACCAAAAAAAAAGACTTTTTGATATCACCAGAATAATGTATTCTCTTGTCGATAGCTTCAACGTCGTGCTACCAGTGCCAAGAGACAAGAAACTTGTCGCTAAATGTCTAAACAGTCACAAGGTTGTAATAAAAAGAGAAGGCTTGCTGAAAGTCCATCTACCAACGAAAATAAAGCTGCACTCTAATCCAAGAATAACCATCAACAATAAAATCCCCCCTGTGACTAACACCGTACAGCCTCCTCCAAATAAAGTTAAAATTAGTTTATCGAAGCCACCAGCCAAAAATAAAAGAGCAGATATTTCTGTACGGAAGTCTAAGCAAGCCAAGGGAGTCGTAAACAAAATTGGACTTCTGCCCTTAAGATTTGTCAAAATCTCACCAACAAACGAGAGAGTGGACATTTCCTCTGCGCCGTTCAGCAAGAATGTTCAAATCATGAAAGCTAACAGCAGATCTTTCACTGTTAAAATTAAACTTCCCAAGAAAACTGACAAACGTCCTCAGCAGCCATAAAAAAAGGACAAAAAATATAGATTCAAAATGTACTACTATTAGCATTGACTGCATTCTTTAAATATTTGATACCGAAATCTAGTCCTTTTAGACGACACTAAATCTAAGCGAGCAGCCGTTTGTCTGACAGAGTAACTCAAACCATGATTATTCGGCTTCCATAAGACAAGATATTTGGCTACCCCCGCAACACAGTCAGCAATCACACTGATGAATGGTCATGTTAAATTGGAAAGACCTTTTGGTAGTGGTAGTGCTAATCCAGGGGTCATTGAGTAATAATCAGAGTTCTACTTCGCTAGATAACTCTACAATCGATGCAATCAGAAATTCTTCCCTGATCAAAGAAAATGCGTCTAATATTCCCTTCACCACTCCAACCTCTAAATATACATGGGAAGGTACTGCGCTATCTAAGGATGATATTTTTCATAACATAAGCAGCATTAGCTCGCAAAATAGCAATACGAGCAGTGAGCTAGGATGGACCTCCACGGCAACACGTCAACATGATGCTTTTTCTCCCATACCAGACGATATTGGCCCGTTGCAAGGAACTGATAGCACGAACCAAACTTTTTTATCGTTCAATGAATGGAGAGTTGCCAAGTTGAACCAAGAAGTATTGAAAGAAGAGAAGAAAATTAGGATGCCAGAGCAAATTTCAGGCTATAATCAAGAATCCGAGGTTATGGGAGATGACATGGAAGTTGAGCTCTCTTTCTTTTCCAATGCAGGTGCCCAAAGTGAGCAAGAAAGCGAACCAGAGGGTAAGGTATACAACCATAAGTTCAACTTTGCCTCTCTTGATTGTGCTGCAACCATTGTGAAGACAAATTCAGAAGCCTCAGGGGCAACTTCAATACTAACTGAAAATAAAGATAAGTACCTGTTAAACCCATGCTCTGCACCGAATAAGTTTATCATTATTGAATTATGTCAAGATATTTTGGTGGAGGAAATCGCCATAGCCAATTTTGAATTTTTTTCTTCCACCTTCAGTAAAGTCAGATTTTCAGTTTCCGATTTGTACCTTTGTACCCTGCAGCAAAGAATGGCTGGAGAGTTCTTGGTGAATTTGAGGCCGAAGACTCAAGAAATTTACAAACTTTTCCGATCCAAAACCCTCAAATATGGGCCAGATACTTAAGAGTCGAAATATTATCACATCATGACAATGAGTTTTATTGCCCGTTGTCACTGATCCGAGTTCATGGAAAAACGATGATGGACGAATTTAAAATGGAAAATACACATGAACCCTTGACGGAAAGTGAAGAAGGGGTGATATTGGAACAAGTCGCAGATGAAAATGCCGAACAATGTATTAATGAAATAATAGAAAAATGCAATTCTTGGCCATCTATTGACCCAAATAACATTACTTACATACCGGATTTGCCAGATACTTTCTCCAAATGCCAGTCAAAATTAGTACCGTTGAAATTTGAGGAATTTTTGAAAGACCTGAACAAAACTCACTGCCTACCAAAGAATAAAGTCAATAATACATCCTTTTCTCCTTCTCCGTCATTTTCAACAGAAGAATCTATTTTCAAAAATATTGTAAAACGGTTGTCAACGTTAGAAAGTAACGCCACTTTAACTGTCCTTTATATTGAGGAACAAAGCAAACTACTAGCGGAATCTTTTGAACAGCTGGAGCGGACACAGTCCTTGAAATTTGATAACTTGGTATCTCTTTTCAACGACACGATAATGGAAAACCTTAATGTACTTCGTGTCTTCGCGAACCAATTGAAGGACCAATCTATACGAATATTAGAGGAACAAAAACTCAACAACGATCAGTTTACTACTCAAAACACTATTAAACTGGCTAATCTTGAGAACGAACTCAAAGCACAGCAAAGGATTCTGTTTTTCGTTTGCAGTTCACTGCTTGCCACTTTGATCTACTTTTTGCTTCAAAAAGGTTCTTCCCTCGAGCGCCTAGACGATGAACCGGTCTTTAGAACAACACGAGGTCATACCGTGAAAGAGCTATCGAAACGGTGATACTACCGAGTAGAACTGCAATACGTTTAGCGTTAGTCATTAGAATGTCTATGTTGATTCTATTTAATAGTTGCATTTTATTTATTCAAAAAGTTCACTTTGGTTGCTGCTTTCCCTCAAGATGACCAGTTGATTATTTATCGGGGAATGGCGGGTATTATTAGATCGAAAAGATTTTTTGAAAAGATTCGCTGGTGAGGCACTCGATCTGGAAGAGACACTACTTGCGCTGCTACCTGTGCTGAGACGTGGTCGAGAGCTAAACGTAGAGTTCGCAGAGTAAGGAGTTGGTGGACAGGCATGAGAATGCTCGACACCGACATGGGAATGTTTGTCGCTACCAAGACTAGGGTGACGAGAACTAATATTAGAAGAAGACGGCGTGGGTGCCAAGATAGATGACGTAGGCGTGCTAATGCCCTCAATGCAATTTGGTATGTTAAAGTCGTTGGTAAAACACGACGAGTGAGAACTGAATAATGACAAGTTACGTGAGCAATCATCTTCTAACAGTAATTCATCTTGTTCTAGCAAATCTTCGGTGCCTGGGAATCCCATCAACTTGTCCACGCAATTGACGATTGAATCCTCAAGCCACATTCTCATTGTCTCGGGATAAGGTGTGTTGTTGGCCAACTTCAAGGAATTAGTCAGCGAATTGAGCTGTGAAGCCAGATCAGCATTGGCTGATCTAAAATTGGACAGCCATGCTGTGATGGGCCACTTCTTGTATTTCTTCAAAATGATCATCTTGCTTAGAGATCTCTCGTCACAGTACTTGTCCTCAAACACGTCTTTGACCAGCAAGTAGAGGCACGCCCTGACTTGGTCGAATGTCTCAGCATTCAACGATAACGAGAGATCGTTGGTATTATTATCGCCAGCGATATGGAAGCAAGGATCATCACGGGTGCCATCCAACTCGTTGAGCAACTGGTTGATAAATTGAAGGAAAGGGCTATTATCCTGAATGCGGGACGCCAAGACAAGAACGGCGACCGCCTTGGCGGAGGAACTATAATCCATGTAATCCCGTTGGTATAAAGTAAGGTCACTAAGGAAGGAGACCATTGGTAGGAAATTAGCATTCCTGGGCAGGGTCCTGGTGGAGGAAGCAGACAAGATCCACTGCACCACATCGAACGTAGACACCAGCGTACCGACAGACCACTCCAGCGTGGTCAGGATGTGTCTCTCCATCTGCACGAACATTTTCGGCTCGTAGATCCGGTGGCATAGCAACACCAGCTCCTTGAGCGTTGGGATCCTTGTCTTCTTATCCTGGTATTTGGCTGCAATCCACAATGAAGTGGCCGCGAGCAATTGATAGTGCCGTTTGTACACAATACGTTTGCAGCAGTACTTGTCAGCGATGAGGCAGGCCAGGAAAAAAGTTTCTTGGGAGAGCTTGAAGAAAAGGTGCAAGTCCATTAGGAAGTCATTGATATACGGCCGCATGGACCAATTGATCTCTGGTTGATTGTCAATCATGGCAGCGTTTAAAGTAGTGCAACAGCCTTCGAGTCCTTGCAGGTATTGTAGTATCTCATTTTTTATGGGTTTAATGGAATGCTCACAGGCGGCCTGCTCCGATTTCACTAGCTTGGGGTGTAGGTTCACACATCTTCTCATATTGGGACCTGCCGGGATTGACTTCTGTAATACAAATAATGGCGATACAAATAATGATGATAATAAATAGTGGCCGTATAGTAATAACAGTAGCGTGTTATTACAGTAAAGAAAGTAAATTGAAGAAAAGTAATCAAGGACAGAAATAAATGAAGGGAAGGATCAAATGGTGCACAGCGTCTTCTTCTTCAAACCTCAAGGATAGTTCACTAATATTTATGAAATGTTTTACCAAATAGAAAGCCCTGTGAATGGGACCTTGTTCTTATATTATTTTATTGCAGATATGCCTTCCTTTCTTTTACTGCTTTCAAAGGGAAAATTTTGAAAAAAGTAATCCGCTCCTGCCGCGACCCTCTATTACTTCTCAATTCTTGAACAGTATCAACCTTGCTCCCTTTACTCGCCGCACCGCACCGGAGCCTTTGCCCATCCAGGTATACAGAGCTACGAAACTGGGCCAACGCACCGGAATTTCTGGTATCAAGCATCATGTTACACCACGCCCAGGCTAACAACCATTAAATCCACTTTGTCCACTTCGTAACGATACTTGATGTAGATTTTTACGTGCTTGCGAATGATGCTCGGCAATAGTCCTTTACTGCTTGAGGTAAAAAGTGTGCCGAGAGCAACTGCTTTAACTGTAAAGGGTAAAGGCGCGTGTGACAAAGATTGCTTGTTGCAAGGGTTAAGAACTCAACTGCCAGCCGTAGTTGACGTGTGGGGATGATTTTTCGCGTGTTTGATTGCACTAGCGACCAAGAAAGGGTAAGGAATAAGAAAGGATACGATGGGGGGACATCAACTCATGGGTGCCGCAAAATGCAGCCCCATGGTTTGTGAGGCTGGAGCGTCGCTTGCAAAGCAAACCACAGATCCTACCCAGTGGCCCCAGCGGCCCAAAAAAATTTGTAAATTACACAATCAATTAATGAATATTATTTTTATTATTATTTTTATTTTTATTTTTTTTTTCGAACATTTTTGTTTTTCTTGCGGAATAACACAACCAAACTTCCGAACGATGCGAGATTTCTCGAAGGAGGAAAAGCTCAAATGTGTCAGCAGGTTATAGCGGGATAGCGGCGGGATAACGGGCGTTACGACGGTAGATGTTTGAAATGAGGCTATGTTGGATCGGACTGGCATGTCCTGAGACGTATATGTTTGTGCGCCAAGAATCTCGTGAATTATGACTTACTGGTGTCAGTGTGACACAAAAAAATTAATCAAAAAAATAATATTCAAAAATACAAAGTTGTGAGTTATAAAATAGATTATTCAGGAGAGAAGAAGAGCATTTCATAATAACAATTGTCATGCCTTTTTATTTTCAAAGATTGAACAGCTGAGCTATGTTTGGTCTTTTCTGGGTCCTGTTATCCACAGCGTGGGCAGCTCAGATTGTCGTACAACTGAAGAACGATGTGCCTCTAGACCAATTTTCCATTCAGTACACGCGGGGTGTTGACAGCCAATACAGCGAAATAACTGAGACCTTCACCATTGGATCATTTAGGGCGTTCTCTGGTGAGTTTTCCCCCGACATATTGAGGAAGTTGTTCAATGATCCGCAAGTGGCTGCGATCTCCAGGGACAAATTGCTACAACTGCAGGAAATTGTATTGCAATCACAGGCACCTCAACATCTGGTAGGTCTTTCTTCTGTCTCGCCACAATCTCATCAACCATTCATCTACCGTGCAGATGCAGGTAATGGAGTGGACGTATATTTGCTGGACAGTGGCATCGATATAAACCACCCCAGCCTGCAGAATGTCAACATTCTGCAGTTAGCTGATCTGACCGACCAGCCGATGCCCCAAGGTACAGACCCCCATGGCCATGGAACTGCCATGGCAGGACTCATTGCAGCAGAGACATTCGGTGTGATCAAGAAATGCAATTTAGTAGACCTTAGAGTGGCAGATTCCAAAGGAACCGTGAAAATGACAACTCTGCTGGCAGCACTATCTATCGCACAGCAACACATTGAAAAGACTAAGAGGCCCTCCGTGGTGGTGATTCCAATAGGATCGCGAGAGAGTGGCGTCAATCCTATAATAAGAGATGCCATTTCTAACTTTAATACCGATGCAAGTATAATCATAGCAGCTGGTAACCAAGCGTCAGACGCCTGCCAGTACAGTCCTGCAAGCATTGGACCTAAGTCTCCCAACGTCCTCGTGGCTGGCGCGGTTGATTCCCATAATGAACCAGCACCGTTTACCAACTTTGGATCCTGCGTAGATATCTACACTGCAGGACTGGACGTGACTACCATACAGTCAACTGACACTTCTTCAGATACTCTGACAAGGCGAGTATCAGGGACCTCTGCCAGCGGGGCTATAACAGCGGGTGTGGTTGGTTACTATATGTCACTGGGACTAAGCTCTACGCAGGCCATAGAGAAAGTGTTGACATATAGCAAGTGCACTAACACTTTTGCTAGTCAAATGCCCATTTCTAATGAGTGTGCCAGACTCTTACAACTATTGCCTTAGTAGCAGTAACGCGTAAAGTTTAACGCGTCGCAGCTCTTGAAAAAAAAAAGTAGAGATTTATAAAGTTTTATTATGATTAACGCTAGCTTCATCAAACCAGTGGGAATCAGAATGATCATGACAGATTCAGATGATATCTCCACCACTGTCCTCAAAGCTAGGATTGCTCTCTTAGCAACCGCTATCGGAGGTCCTGATTACAACTCCCGTTTGGATCCACCTCCTTATAAGCTTGGGGACGACTGCCTGGCATGCCTTAAAGATTTGAAGAGATGGTTCAGGTTAGTTGATGAGAACCAAAATCGTTGGGATGTAGCAATGGCGACGGCAGAATATCGCATTCTGCAAGACGACCTTTTACCAATTCTCATTGATTGGGAGAACAAAAGCTATTTAGCGCACAAACTGAACAAGCAGTCGGTGAATAAAGATCATCATGATAATATCGCACTATTATGTGTTCAGCTCCTCGTGCTTATGACATGGCCACTAGTGCTCAATGATCAATCCACTGCCAAGCGAGTGGTCGTCTACAGTGAACTGAAGAAGCACCAACTAGTATACAAAAAACACATTTTAATGATGGAGAAAGGTAAAGTGCTAAAGGCGGTCAGTAGGCTCGCATTGAAAATAATAAAAATGGATAAAATTGATAGGAATCCTCGCGATAATGTCATTCTGAGGCTCATTCTCAATTTATTCCGCAATATTGTAGCAATAGAACCTGGGGAGCTAAACGTCACGAGGAAAAAGCAGCTGTCTTTAAAGGGTATCAACAGCGTCGACATGTTACCTCCCAACGTATCCATGGACGACATTTCTTTAAATGCTGTGATTACAGCATTTCACAGAAACAAAGTATTTGGTCTAATATTGACTCTATCGTCCTCATTATCAAGCGAATTTGAACAAGATTACATCAATTTGCCGCTAATGGAATTGATGTTCTATTTGACGAAAGATGTAGCGCCCGGCGCACTCTGCATCGAAAAGCATGAAAAAGGGGAGAAGAATAAGGTGTCTGATACAGGCGCTGAGTTATTGAATCTTCTGAATAAAGAAAACACTCTAAAAAAAAATGTTATAAAGAATACATCGTCTAGACATTCGAGATTTGGCGCTTTGTTGTCTATTCAGACGCCTGACAGTGGCCGTTTGACTATTTCTGGAGGAGGACAAAATTTACTGGATGATACAATTGCATTAAAGAAGCTGGACAACGGAAAAAAGTGGAATAAGAGATCCATGCAAGCTCGCGACGATGTAGTCGTGGAAGGACTGCCCAACAGCTTGTTGAACTCAGGTGCAAGAACGAATATTTTACAGGAATCCACCATGCTCACTTTCATTAAATTCATCGATACTTTCATATCTTCAAGCTTTAATCCTCTTCTGCACAGCGTCACCAACCACTTTACTACCGATCATGATCAGATGTCAACCTTAGAACAAACCGAATATTTACTCTTCTTCGCTTGGTTCCTCAAATATCAAAGGGAAAAATGTGCAAAAGATAATGCAGCTGACATAACTTGCGTGGATTATGGCCTAAGGGAGACATCGCTAATTTTAATGTCCACTTTGCTCCGTACTGGGTATGAGAGGAAAATTTGGGCTGTTGCACATGCAGGCATGATTGCATTTAATGAATTATTATTATTATTGAATTATATGAGAGATCACGAAAACAGCGAGGAGATAGAATTTATTCTAAGCAAACTCTTTAGTGAGGAAAGAATTCAGTTATTAACCAGTCTTCCCAAATCTGCCTTTAAACACTCTTTGCCATACATGAAAAGTTGTGTTGCGTTGGTGCACACTAGTTTAAGAGTACTAGAACAGTATATTAATGGCGAATCTTTGATGATTGCAAAAAAGAACAGGAGAGGAAAAAGTAAAAAAATATCAGAGACCGATATAACGGAAATGATGAACTCGCATGGGATCGGTCGAGATGAAGCTTTGGATATTTTACACCCATCCTTTCAAACAACGGAATTCAATTTCATGAAAGTTTTGAGGAAGTACTGCGTTGAATCAGTCATAGACACGTATATCAATTATCTCCAAAGATTCAAAGAATTGGAAGACAGCGAAATCAAAAAAGTCATGGTTTTTTTGCATCGAGTGTTCGTGCAGGCTTCCGAAGAATCTATCTTGTTCCGAATCGATCTATTGGTACTGTTGCGGGATATGCTGGCGCCGGATGGTATAAGCAGGAAAGCTCGTGTAAGAGTGCATATCGAGGAATTTTCAAATTATTTCTTACACAAGTTGAAGAAGAGACTTAAAGATTCGCCTTCGTGGTTTGTCGGTGTCCTATTTCCGTTAGTATATGGCAGTGAGGTTGGGTATTTCCAAAAATATGGCGAAAAAAAACCCAGGAAGGAAGACCAGTATTTTGCAGCATTGCCAAGTAAATTTAAACATATCGAAGATGAAGAGCAACTGCCTCATTCTGTTTTGAACGATATGAAGTACGGAATTCTCGTCTCCGCCTTAATAGATGATGGCAAGAATGAATTGCTGGACCAATTAATGACACACCTGCAACTCACATTAGATCATTTTCGTTCTTGGCTTACTGTAAATATCCAGCAAGAAAGAGATACGCAGAATCCACCCGATGAGATTTTCAAAATCGCTAGTGACAATGAACTTCAACCTTTAATATTTGACAAAGATTTCAGAGCCCTTTTGGATCTTATAGGCTTTCATCTTCCCCTTCATGTGAATGACCTTTGTAAGCTTTCAGGTAACATAGAAATCAGCACTCTGGAAGAGTCGCTAGAATTGGTGAAGAAGTACATATCAACGCCATTCCAAACACCTAATGGCTTGCCATCTTCTTCGTACTTGATAAGACCGAGAACCAACGCAAGCGTAGTCGAAGAAGACTCGCAAACTGGAGGCACTAATGAATATCACAGACCAGACATTTCTTCGGAAAGCCCTCGACTATTTGTTGTTGACGACGATTTATATTTTGAAGAGCTTGGAAATGACATGACTGATAGATTTTCTGGCGAAAGAGTCGAAAGAGGCTTGGCAAAATCAAAGAACAGGAGGAAAACCAAGAAAGGGACGTCTAAGAAGAGTAAAAATAACTCCACGTTGCCCAAGCATTTTATTGACGAGCCAGTGGAAAAGACTAGGCTCCGCAAAAATGTCCTTAGCAAAGATTTTATAAGCGATTCTGAAAATGAGGAAGACTTTATCAACCCTTTGTTCTTTGAAAATGAGATGTACATGAGATGGCTACTTGATAAATATCGGGGACAGCTTCCTGAAGATAAATACGCATTGTTTGGCAAATTCTCCTCCGAAAGAATAGCAAACGATGGCTTAATCAAAAATGACTATTCTGAGCTCTTTGGGGGGTCCATTCCAGACCTACGAGTCTTGCAGCACTCTGAAACATCCGACAACTCACCTGATAAGACTTTGTTGTCGTTGTCCAGACGTGTGGCGGCAGAAATGGAAAAAGAATCAGAAAAGACCGGTATAGAAGCTGATAATACAGACTCCGAGTTCGAAAACTATGGGAACAGTTCTCCTACAAAAACTCTTGCCGAAAACGGTAATTCTAGTCCTTTAGGAAAAAAACAGGCAACAGATCCTTCTTCGCTGGAGGAAGAAGATAGCGAAGAAGCAGATCTGCCCAGGAAGAAGCGCAAGATTTTTTTTGAAGACGAAGAGGACGACGAAGAATGAACCCGGCTATAAATACCTTGACCTGTAATCTTATTGTTTTTAATTTTCTAGTTTTTTCATTTTTCCACTTTTCTTTCTCTATAAAAGTTCAAAAATTAACAAGGACAACCGTCAACATGCTGGCCAAACCCTATATCTCGCAATGTTTTTGATCAGCTCCATGCACAGAATCCATAATGGTTTGCACGCTGCTAATAAACATGATACTAAATCCAAACATAATACAAGCAAAAAAGGGGAGCTTTTGCTTGAAAGTTTTTTTTTGTTTAGTTAGGAGCAAATTGGCCCAAGGAGGTAAAATATAAGCCATTGTCGAAGCAGTGGTTGCACCAATAAGCTCAAATATTGCCCCAAGGTTACAAGTCAACAAAGAAATGGACATTGTACCAAAAACTAGAATCGACGTAACTATGAAGTGATGTTTTTTGGACAACACTCCGGGCTCGCCTTCTGGCCGCTGACCTAATATGAAAGATGCAATCACATCTCTGAGAACAAATATTTCCAAAGGGAAAGTTGTGAGCATATTGAATCCAAAGCAGAACCTTGCAACGTTGATGGCTGTATCATTCCCTGGGAAATTATTCAAAACGTTGCCTTTTGTTTTTTGTCCAAAAACTGCAAATCCAGAAAATCCCATGATCATGCAAAATATCACAGATATCGAAGTGCTTATATGTGTGAGTCTGCTGAACTTCTGTAAACTTCTGTTTTTAATAGAAAAATAAATGAAACTTGTGTTATGATGACACACCAGGGCGAACGATATGACCGAGAACCCACGAAAAATTCTCGGAGTAATGAGAATATCTTCTAAAGTGAGTGCAGTACGCATCGAATGCGATTTGAGCTCTGGACCTCTGATTATCACTGTGAACACAATAACAACCATGCTAATCAATGCCAAAAAAGATGCTTTAGATAAAGCCGCAATGTTTCTCTGCAATGCAAGTGGATATGACACAAGTAGAGTAACCATAGTGATTATGGCATTTCTACTGAAAAACTTATTGTCAGAGTGGAAAAAAGCTCTGAAAACATGAGGAAGTGTGTCACCAATAATAATGCAGAATCCAATGCAACCACCGAAAGCAAACAAGCCATTGGCAGTAAGAACAACAATTCTTCCTCGTTTTCCCATGGCAAATTCCACAGAGTCTTGATACGTTTTCTTGCCAGCAAGAGTTAAATTTATAACAATCAATCTTAGAGTCCAGTCAACTAAAACCACGAGGACTAAGTAGGCTAAAATCGCACCAATTATTCCACAGTTTCTCACTGCTGAAGGTTGGCCAATTACTCCAGCCCCCAATATACTGTTGGCCATATTCATAAATGCCCATCGCATTGTAGATTTCTTGTCATTTTCGCGAATCATATCGTTAACAAATTCCTCATTATCCCCATCTATGGTCTCGTTGGCTGTCTCAAGCTCCTCCCCATTCCCCCAATGTCTGACATGATTACCAGAATCAAGTTTGTTGGGTGGCCCACCGTCTGTGCCGGCAAAGTCAGAAAGTTCAAATTCTAGCTCCAACGCACTATCTGGCTGATCTGAGCCCTGCAATGGCTCATAGACCTCACTTTTAGACATGTAACGATTTATCCGGGTACACGTTTTAAGTACATAAATATAAGTATTCACATATTTAGCCCGACTTATACCAGTCCTATCATGCTGTGATTTTTTCGAGTTTCACAATCTGAGACGAGATAGCAGAAAACCGAACTGCCAAAATCACGTCAAGAATGACAGTAAAGATAAGCGAAATTCATTCTATTGGCTTTCCTGGGCGTCGTCAAATTGGTCATCAGTGTTAGAAGCACTTTCCGTGTCACTATGTATGAAACTTTTTATGCTTCTATGTTTGCCGGATGTGATGCAATCATTTTTAGGAGACGTACTACCGCTATCCTATTTGAGACTACCAGAAGCCGCTTCACTAGTCGATGTTCTTGTTCCATTAGATTCTTTCGCTTTGGCCATTTCGTCCTTTAAGACATCCTGTTTTCCACTTTCCACCTTCAATTGCTCCCCAAGCCTGTCAAGATTAGCCATCAAATCCTTACTCGACGTTTCAGCAGGTTTAGGGATATCATTATTTTTGGCAATATCGGAATTTAAATTTATACCTGTTTCTTCATCTGAAACTGAGTTATTCGATCTTTCAATGCTTGAGTTATTTTCCTCTCCAGCAACTGGTTCTCGTTCTCCCGGTAAAAGTGTTACGATTGTTTGCCCCTCTGCATTAGTTTCAAAATCAAACGTATCTCCTTCGCTATTTTGTTGATCTTTAAAACTGGGACTACCTACTTCCAGGACAGGGGTCTGATCCGCCAAAGTTTGTTTTACGACTGAAAGTTGGTCTGAAGAACTCTTACTTTGGCGTGTATCTAATTTTACAAGTGCATCATCATATTCATCGCCAGCATAAGGCCCAATTCTGGACGAAATGGAGTCTTCAACGTTCCATATACCAATATGGGTCCAATGAAGCATACTGCGAAGCCTACACAGCTGAACCCAAGCACGCTGAATATTTGTCGTTGGGGCTCCAGATTGCGAAACAGGAACTTCCGGAGTTACTGTTGTTATCTTGTTCAATGAACCCATGCTTGAAATAAAACTCATTCGATGAGTGTTCCAACTTTCTTTCTTGTTGTCTTTGACATTTTTAAGGGCATCTTCGTTGGTCCCTAAGGAAGCAACCTCAGAAATCTCCCTGGACTCGACTTTGTCGATTCCTGTAAGTGATACTTTTTCCAACTTCCATGCTCCCAATTTCAAAGAACGAAGAAATGCAAATATTTCGCACGTCTGCCTTACTTTCAGAACGCAATATTTGCAAAGTGGAAAGGTATTCGTGACTGTCAGTGTACCATCGTCTGCCCGCGTTTGAGTTTTGAGTAAGTGCAAACGAGCATGCTCTACAAGGTCATCCCTCGACTCGGCACAAATGGCACACTTCTCACGTACAGCTACCGGAGGAGAATCTGATGGGTAATTGAAAAGATGAATATTTTTCGCAATGATAGAATGCACCTCGGAACTGGTGTCCTTCGCGTCACTCTTATTTTGTTGATTGAGCGAAGGTGATCCGTACCCGTATTGATGTTTCTCATTCAGACCGCTGATAGGTTCAACCACAACAAGCCCTTCCATCATCAAATTAACCAGAGTTCTCTTGACTATCCAGCCGAGTCCGCTGGCATTTTCTAGCTTCAATATAGGCTGAATTTCATCGTTAATCAATCTTCTGAGTAATTTGGATTCCGAAGAGGTGTCTTTAATATCTTGACATGTGGGTAAAAGCGCAATAAATTTCAGAAATTCGTTGTACAGGCCCAAATCATACCGCACCGATGTTATATTGGGTGAAAATATGGGCCCCAATGGAAGTTCTGTGTGATGACCGAAATTTGGACTGTAAGTTTTGCTTAAAGATGCTGTGAGACTTGCACTGTCACTCGCGTTAGCTAAGGCTTTTACCTGTTCACTGGCTGTGCTGTTGTCATCCAGATTTTGAATTACCTTCTTGAGATGCCTCAATTGCAGGTTGAGAGTTTCGAGCAAGGTATCCCTTTCCTGTAGTTGCTCCACCAGCTTTGCATTTTTGAGTTCCAAGGCGTGGCTGGCCTTTCTGGCATCTGCAACCATATTGTTGGCTTCGTCAAAGAGAGATGCCGTGAGATCCTCAACTTCGCGATTTAACTTATCCACATTGGCCTCTGCAGCTGCCTTAGCTTCTCTCTCCTTTCGCAGCTCCTCCTTGAGACCTTTCAAAGCCTCATTTTTCTCAGCAACGACTTTCTCTAGCAATTCTAATCTTCTAGTTATCTGTTGATGTTCTTCAAATGCAGCTGTTTGGTTCTCCATCGCCCTATTCGCCTGGTTTAACTCCTTCTCAAGTGTGGACTGTTTTTCAATACTCTCAATTAACTGCGTTGAGAGAGTCATAATTTGGGTTGAAACCCGTCTAGACTCTTCGACGTCGAGTTGCTCTGCCATCTTACGTTGGTTGAAGCCTTCTAATCCTACTTTAATCAAGCTTTCAACGCCTCTATGTTCCTTGCCAAATCTCCATCAATTACATTGATATTTTGATTTTTGGCGTTCCTCTAACAATGGAGTCATCATTGTGCGGGTAAAATTTACGGTCGTTCAAATATTTGAAATTAAGGTACGAACCTGGAATAGAACCATTGAGATAAACGTCATCTAGGCTATAAAACATGAATATAAGTAGTCGTTGGAAATACCAAGTATGTGAAAAGAATATCTGTTTTCCTCGTGGATGCTGAGATGATGTCTTAGGAAAGCCCGTTATCATCCCTCAGAGCTCTCAGAGATGGAATGAGAAAAACCTTTCGTCTCCTCTTTCGCAGTTTCCTTATCGTACTCACCGTCGCGTTCACTTGAAGATGTGATTACACTTGTAGCATTTTTCATGCCTTGTGTCTCTTGAGGTGAGTCCTCAGGAAGACATTGCTGTCGGAGCTGTTCATTGATGTTTTCCTTGTTGAATTCCACCTCTACCGGTGTGATCGGTGGAGTTTCATCATCCAAAAAGGAGAGTTTGTTACTGGAGGTCGACTCATTACGAACATGAGTCCGACGCCTTCGAGCTCTCAATTTTTCTTTGTGACCATTTAATGCTTCTGACCGTTTGGTAGGTGTTCCATCACCACTGAGCTCCATGAGGAGAATCTTGGCCTTATCTGATATTTCTTCTTCGTCCTCCGTATCTTGCGAACCCAATTTCTTCGTAGGAGAATCTTTGTCCGGCGTTTGTGAGGTTAATATAGAACTCTGACTTTTGTGCAGGGTTGGAGATTCGGCGTTGCTATGCATTGTATCTTCAATTGGTGAAGTAGGGGAATAGACGATAGAATCTTCACCACTCTCGAGATCACTAATTAGATGAACAGCCGCGTCCTTATCTGCAAGCAGCTTCTTCCTTATTACAGCCCTTTTTCTTGCTGAAGAAGGATCGGAATTTGTCGGACCTGCATTCTTGAGCTGGTCGAGGAGTTTGTCCATTACGTCACGTCTATCTCTATCATCGTCACCGTCACCATCATCGCCATCTCCTGAAATTGTTCGGGGTGGAGTCTGCTCTCTTTTTTGTTGTTCTTCCACCATTCTTTTATGCCTTTCATAGACCCTTTCTTCTTCCTCAACTTTCATGTTTTGGCTTTGCGCCTTCTTGTACTCTTGGACAAAATCAGCAAATTTCTTGAAAAAAGTATTCTTGGCAAACTTGTCTCCGGAATCTTCACCATACTTCTGCATTAGATTTTCAAATTCCATAATGGACAAGCGAACCTCATCATCTAGTAAGTCACATTTTTTACGAGCCTCGGGCAAAATAGGTAAAACTTTGATTAATACTTTGTCTAATGGATGGAACTTGCTGGAGTCGCTTAAATTACCAATCTCAATGGATCTTTCTACATTGATTACCGCCTGACTATAATCCCTACAGTCATTAACCAGTTGATCAATAGATATTTTTGTCACATCTAAAACAGGCTCCAGTTCTTTGAGAAAATCGTTAAATGAAGGATAATTATCCCTAATAACTTTTTCCACATAGTTCAGAAACGTCATACTATTTGTGCTGTCCTTGATGAAAGTCAGCCGTTGCAAAGTTGAAAGCTTGAAACCTTGTGCCCTTTTAGCAGTGTCGTTCATGAAATTACCGACCGCTAAAATAACGTTAAAAACGTTGCGTAAATTCTCAGATTTCAAAACAGCACCAACGGCTTTATCCACTTTCCTGAGTTTTGATACCAATTCTTGATACTCTTTGTCATAAGTGGTAATAACCTTCAATGCTCTCATACGTGAGCCCCAATATGATTGTAAGTTGAAAATGAGTTGAAGGTATATCTGATCTGCTCTTTGCAAATCATTGGGATCTTTTTCTGGGGGTTTGGCGTCTTCTATTGATCTTACGCCATCCCAATCAGTAGAATAAGGAGAAAAGTTTCTGGCCAAATTTATCGAAACCTCCGTTATGTCAGATTTTGATAAAAATTCGATAACGCTTGGGGTTTGAAGGAAGTCACGGTCACATTTCAAAATCTTGATGACCAACTGATCGACAGACATCTGAGAATACATGTGAAGATTAATACCAAATTGTTGAGAAATGTCACGAGTAAGAAAAGAGACTTTTGCCAGATCGTCCTTCTTTCTAGAGGCAAGAGATTTTATTTCCCTAGCCGCAAATGCTTTTTCTAGCCCAGCTAGCACCCCCTTCTCATATAAATCCCCCGCAAATTTTTCAGCTACCCCAGAAGACCAAATAGAATCCTCTGTTGCATCTAACTTTTCCCAATGCAATTGCTTCAGCTTTTTATGAGGTTGAGGATAGTTATCGCGAAACGTCGTAGTCTCCTCGAGAAGATCTGGCATATCAGATCTGTACATTTTCTTCTGACCGGGAAATAATGGAGGAGGAGGTGGTGGAGACGGTGATGAAGAGTCCAGACCACTTGTATCCAAACCTGGAGGAAGTGGAGGAGCAGGAACCGCCGAGGAAACTTTTACAGATGTTTTTCCAAAAGATGGCAATGGAGGAGGTGGTGGTGGAGGAGGGGGCGGTGCCTCCCCAGCATTAGCTTCTGCCTCAGTTGTTTTGGACATAGTACCCGCATTACCGGACAACATATCTGGAAGCGGAGGTGGTGGAGGTGGAACAGAAGTAATTGGTGAAGAGCTTGAGACTTTATCTCTAGGTAAAGTGTCATCGATGGATTGAGGTATTCTAGGAGAAGCTGCAGGTAGCGTATCTTCATCTCCAGAAGCTGCATTGGAGAGAGCCAAAGAAGGAGCACGAGCAACCTTTCGAGTTAATTCGTCAAAGTATGGAGTGACATTGCCGGATTTTTTCATGCGATTGGCGAAAGATGTCCTATGATTACTATTATTCCTCACTACACCAAAATTGCTTTGGGTCGGTGAAGTCGAGCTCCCCGTATTTTGGCCTGATCCATATTTTTGCGACAACGCCTCCAAAAACGAACCAGCACCTGAACCAAACGATCTTTGGGAAAATTCGCTTGCGGTATCATTACGTACTTCGGTACTATCTTCATCATCTTCAGAGCTTGATTCAGTTGACGATGAATCAGACTGCTGCTTGTGCTGCTGCTGTTGCTGCTGCATTTGTTGCAACTTCTGCTGATTTTCTAAGTTGGCTTTCAACACAGCCATTTCGCTAGTAATGCGGTCCATTTCATCCATTTTAGATTGCGCTGCTTTAAGGTCCTGCATATCTATCTCCTGCTCATAGAGTGATGAATCCACACCTTTTGATTCCAATAGCTCGTCTGGATTAAAATCAATACCGAAGCCCTTGTAAGTAGTCTCCAATTCTTTCAATTTCTTTAAAGCTTGTAACCTTTTTTCGTTGAACATTTCTCTCACTCTCTCTTCTACATTAAATTTAGATATGTCGTTTGTCTCTTTTTGGATTTCAGTTAACTGCTTTCGTAAGTAACTCAATTTCCTCACACTAGTTTGCTTCTTCGAGTCACCACGTTTGATCTGTATCGGTTCTTGTAGCTGCTTCTTTTCATGATCTGAGAAGTTTGTCATTTCTAATTCTCTTGCCTCCTGTTCAATGCCCTCCATCTTCATTCGGAGCATCCTCAACCTTTTATTTGGCTGAACAGTAATGCCAAATCTCTTAGAATCGACACTTAGATCTTTCCTTGTACGTTGCAATCCATCTTGCAATGCCTTTTGAATGCTACTTTGTTTCTCTGAGTCCATCCCAGGTTTAGAAAATCTTGCACCCTTCGCCAAACCGTCATCATCAGGTCTGGCATTCAAAATTGTTAACATTTTCCTTAATTCAACCTCGTGTTCATGCTTTTCTAATAGGTGCTTCTTCTTAAGCTCATTAAGTTCAGATTGTAAATGGCGGTTTACCCTTTGATTCTTGGCGAGAATGTCATCCCTTTGCCTCAACTCTTCTTCTAACCGCCCAACAATCCCATCACCTGTGGAGTTCAGCTTTTGACGCAAAAAATCCCTTTCAGCCTGAATTTCTTCCAATTCCCTGGTAAGATTTCTGCTTTCTAAAATAGCACGGCGTGCGACTTCATCAGTTTGCATTGCATCATAAAGACGTTGGATTGCAAGATTCATGCTAGATTCTTCATCAACGGTGGAAATGGAAACGTTTGCCACTAATGAATCCATTAATTTTAATTGCTTGGCCAGTTTGCTAGGATCACCCTTGTCCTCAGCTACTTTTGAACTGGACAAAAAAAGATGCTGGACGAGCGATGTAAAAGTCTTCTCGTTTTCGGTTCCTTTGCAATAGTCCCACATTTTCTGTAGCATCATCATTGGGTCTTGCATGTTAACTTGCGAATTTTGACCTTCTGTTTCCAGCAAACTATTGATATCATCTAATTTTCCATTCTCATAATACTCAACTTGTGCAGTTATTTTATCGTAATCCAACAGCTTGAACCTATTCATTATACGGAGGGCGCCAGCATTCTCGAGCCTCGTTCTCAACAATACTCTTTGGTTAATGACGTCTGTCCCCATGCAGAGATGGTTTATGAAAACCATCGTCCATTGAGAATATTCCAAAATGGAGTTTTCCCCACCAGGTGCCCTGAACTCCTCTGAAGCACCTACAAGTGATCCCATTTTACCTCTGCCTTGCAGGGTGCTTTCTATGCTAGTCAGCCATGCTTGGACAATCTTTAATTGGCTATCCTTTTTCAGGTGCACAAAATTCTGAGGTGAATTCCCGACATACTGCATCATGTGCAAGTTCTCACCTATCCTAAATTTCCTATCCAAGGCACTGAGTATTACTTCAAATCTCATTTTGTTCTTCTTTTCTAACATGCAGACAAAGATTTCGGTGGCCATCTTCCTAGTGGGTAGCCGTATTGAAAAGAGTGCATACGCAACCGTCTCTGCCATTATAGAGTGTTTAGTAAACTCGTACAGTCCCTGTGCTAACATGACCAGTACCCTAAAGCATTTAAAATATGACGCCTCCCTCTCGAGTGCCTTATCCGTAAGCCTTTGGTCTTGAGAAACTTTATAAAGCGATTTCATGAGTACATTAGCCATGGCGATGTGCCCCTGGTGTTCCAGAAAAGCGTCCACCCAATCGAGTTGCTCGGTCCGCAGTGTGACCCATAAATCATTTGTTTCGTCCGTGGACAACTCATCAGCGATAATCTTCTTCACGTAGTAAATTGGGGGTCTATTTGTCTTTTCTGTACTACTTGCTGTACTGGGAGGATTTATACTGGCCTGTTGAGTACTGATGCTGCTGCTGCTGCTATTTAGTGTTTTAGAGGATGCACTTGATTTCATGGGAACTTTCATACCTGACAAGCTAACGCCTGCATTGCTGTCCACCAATTCGTGTGCAGCGCCGGAGGTCGTGAGCGTCGTAGGCGACAGTACAGTTGAATCCACGCTGGGGTGTGAAGAAGCCACAGAATTTTTGGAGATCATTTTTTTTAGGTCAGTTTGCAGATCCTGCTTGACAATGAGCCATTTCTTCTCAATATCGTAATTCCGTAACACTTGCTGTTTCTCTGGAGACAAAGTTTGTACGATGTTTCTTTTGTACAATATGTCTTCGAACAATGCTTCAATTTCACTACGGTCCTGTGGCATTTCCAACCATATCTTACCGTCTGGCCTCATAAATTTGCTCAAATTAGACAGCGAGCCCTGCGAGAGAATGCTAGCTGCTGACGACTGAGAAGTCGCATGACTATTATTTGTCGGCTGCCTAGAGATCGGCCCCCCGGTGGGCCCCAAAGAGGTCTGGCGCTGGTGCTGGTACTGCTGTTGGTGCTGATGCTGTAGCTGCTGGTACTGTGATTGCTGCTGGTACTGTGATTGCTGCTGGTACTGTGATTGCTGCTGGTACTGTGACTGCTGCTGATACTGTGGTTGCTGCTGGTACTGTGACTGCTGCTGATACTGTTGTTGTTGGGATACGGCTGATGCTCTTCTAGAGTAGGTGTATTTCGACTGGGACTGCTGAGAAGGTGTCCTCGAGTGCTGCAAGGGCAGCAAGTCACTAGCGTTGGAGACTCTGCTCGGTACACTGACCTGTTTGGGAGAGGATATGTCGCCAGTTTCTATACGCTGGTGTGGCGGGGAGTTGTTAGACTGTGGGTTCGCCAACCGTTTCAAACCCTGTATTAGACTCGAGCTCCCCGAGCTGCCCGTGCTAGGATTGGAATTGTGGTGAGAGTTTGGGTTCCGAGATCCGGAACTTCTTATCATCGCGAACTGGTTCCCCCTCTCACTTCCCTCAATTTCGTTTCGTCTTGGAATATGAGTAGTTAACCAAACGGGTTTCCCTAATCGCTACACTTTTCTATTTGATTTTAGTTTTATTTTTCGTCATGAGAAGCGAAGCGAAAGACCAGCAGCACCTGGCGAGAGGTGAGGAAAAAAAAAAAAAAAAAAAAAAAAAAAAAAATAAGAGAACCAAGCAACCTGACAACAAACGCTCAATTAAGCTATTAAAGTTTAAACAGAATGTGGCCTCACGGATTGCACATAGATTACATCATCGTGTCTGTGGCATCGAAAAAGCTGCCAAGAACAAAATCAAAAAAATAACAATAATTATTACATATGTTAGAGATTATGCTATTGTACAGGCTTTTTCTGTCTATCCTATCGTAAAAAAATCGTAACGCCGCTAAACACTTCCGTCCTGCCAGTAAGCGCAGTGGCTCGTTTTCTCTCATGCTACAACGTTCCAGAACTTGTCCCACAGAGTCTTTGGAGGCTCCTCCTCCCACACTACGGCCTCAACGTCTCTTCTGTCGGAGTCGATGTCAATCTCTTCCACAGGCACGAGAAGTGGGCACCGGAAATACAGCTGGAATGCCGCCCAGATGACGAAGAACAGCGCAACAGAGATGTAGGCCGCAACAAAGTCGCTGGCATTGAACGAAGGGGCGAACGAGGTGAACCCCTGGATTAGAATGATAATCACCATGAAGATGGCTGCGTAGATGGCCAGTCCTGGCATGAGAGCGGCCTTGAAGGGCAAGTCGTCACGTGAGATGCCTCTGTGTTTGAGCGCCTTCATGAAGCGCAGATGCGAGAGGCAGATCAGCAGCCAGGCAAAGAACCCAGCGACACCCGTGATGTTCAAAAGCCAGTTGAAGACACTGGCGCCACTCGCAGACGTCTCCATGTAGGCCAGAGCGCCAATGGCAGTGGTGAAGAGGACGGACACGTAGGGGACACCCTTGGAGTTGATTCTGCCAAGGATCCGGGGTGCGAGCTTGTTTTTGGCCAAGCTGCACATGACACGCGAGCCAACATACACGTTGGAGTTGGCCGCGCTGATCACCGTAGTCAGGATCACCGCGTTGAAGATGTGGGGCAACACCTTAGTGCCCGAATTCTTGATGGCAATGATGAAGGGCGAGGAGGCTGCATACGACTGCTGGTCCTTGAGCATAGGGTCGTTGTACGGCACGAGCAGCCCGATGAACAGCAGCGAAAGGATGTAGAAGATGAGGATACGGAACACCGTCTTCTTGATGGCGCGGGGCACCGTTTTACGTGGGTTAGCGGCCTCACCGGCGGTGATGCCCACCAGCTCCGTGCCCTGATACGTGAACGCCGCGTTGATCAGCGACGACACCCACCCGAGAAACCGGGCCTCGTTCTTGTCCTTGGAGATGATACCGGTGCCGAACGCGTAGCCATGACGCCAGTAGCGGAACCCCACGGGCCCGGTCTTGCCTGCACCGCACACCATGATGAAGCAGTAGATGATGAACCCGACAATCGCCACCACTTTAATAAACGCAACCCAGAACTCAAACTCACCGTAGAATTTCACGGGGCACATGTTGAGCGCGCCGATGAGTACCCAAAAGATCGAGATCCACGCCGCGAGCGGCACCTTGTACGTCCAGTATTGGATCACCTGGCCAATCACCGACAGCTCCAGCGCAAACGTGATTGCCCACGAGAACCAGTACATGTACCCGTTGGCCGCCCCGAACGCGGGCGACAGGAACCTCGATGAGAACACCGTAAAAGAAGACGTCACGGGAATGAAAGTCGCCATCTCGCCCAGCGATTGCACCACACTGAAAGCGAGAGTACCCATGAACAAGTACGATATAAGCGCTCCGACAGGTCCCGCATTTTCGAGCGGCTCCGCGATACCGATGAACAGACCCGTACCGATAGTGCCGCCCAGCGCGATCATACCAATGTGACGAGGTTTGAGTGCTCTTTTAACCTCTGCATCCTGTACCTCTCCGCTGAGCTCCTCCTCATCGATCTCTCCTTCCTTGGAGTCTGATTTCCCATTTTCAGACCCGATGCTGTGGTCATACACGTACTCCTCATTGCTCTTGGACTTTTGCAGCTTGTCCAGGCTTTCCGCGTTGTCCGGTGAGGGTGAATTTTCCCATTCGAACTCGTTCAGTTCGTAGAGGGAGTCTTTAGTGTCCATGGAGGAAAAACGAGAAGAAAATCCAAATTTACTGTGTGTATATGCGTGTGTGTGTGTGTTTGCTAGTGTGCTCTGAAACGCCTGCGTATGTCTGCGTGTTCTAAGCGCCCTCGTGCGGTATGGCTATGTGCTAATATAACTGATGGTGTCTCTAACTACGAAGCTCCGAGAGAAAGGCATCTTGGCCTAAAGGATAGAGATGGCGAACCTGTTTATAAAGGAACGGAACTGGCTCAAGAGTTGTTTTTGCCAAGGCATTAACTGAGGAGGAGTGAAAAAATTGCATCCTTGCAAAATCTGCATAATAGGCAATACTGTGCAAAACAGCTATCAGAAACAGCCACTTAATGACCGCTTGTGAACAGACATTATCGCTGTGGCATGTTTGTGTGCCGTTGTAGGCAATGTACTGAAGCGTTGTGTAAATTCGATGACCAATGTGTGCCGAATGGACGGCGCGCCGAAGCTTCAACGGCGCGAGGCGCCAACCGGCGCCGTAGCTGTCGCTATAGGTAGTACTTAGGGGCGCCCAGAGAAGGCACTTTGGCTGTGGCCCATGTGCGGCTGACGGCATCTCATGTTTCTTTTTTCGGTTCTTTTTCTGTTAAAGAACAGAGATGCCCTGTGGAGCCGTGGCTCTGCGATGTGTGGGTAGATCCGTTGCTGGCATGCAGAACTCGCAGTAATGCGAAGCGAGTGGCCCCTGTACGTGACGTATCGTAACGCCGCTTTCTCCAATCAGCGTTATACCGAGAGGGGTATCGGCAAGGGAGGGGAGGGGCCGAAGGGGAGCGGGAAGCGAAGAGCTTCTGTAGCCAGAGAAGGCGGAGGCGGTGGTACCCGGCGAATTATCCCCTGGTTACGTGAGTCGTCGTGGGGGGGACGGCCGCGATGATCGCCTAAGCTCAGCTATGCCGGGCCATGCCCACGGTACGACAAATTGTGAATATGCATACTCGCTATTAACCTCATGGCTCCGCAGCCAGTAACCGCTTTCGAACAGTTTGCTACTCCGCGAGCGCGTCATATGCGCGGCGCAAGCAGTCGTCGCGGGCGTTTCTTTTTGCGCGCGGAGCTCAAGAACCGACCCCCTGTGAGTCAGCAACAGCACGTGACCTGGCTCTTCCTACGGGGCAAAGAGAGCGCACAGAGAGGCGTCCTTGCTGGTGTTGAGGAAGCTACATAAAGGAGTTGTTAGTTACGCGGCGGCCAGGCCAGCTGTGGCGGAAACCGAAAGATCACGTGGCAGGCCTCTTGGGGGGGGGGGGTCGCACAACTACACGTGATCGCGACCAGCTTTCTGCCCAGACTACGAGGGCGGGAGGTCTGCTTTGCAGGAGCAACTGTCCCGTCGCTGTGGGTGCTGGCGCTGTTTGCTCGCTCATGCCTCCCCACGAGTGCACGGCTCGGGTGGAACAAAGGCACCGGGCGTGGCACTTTTTTTTGCGTGGTTCTTTTTTTTGTTTTTTTTCGTACGCTCACTCCCCGCAGGTCCCACCGCAGTCAGAGCTCATCGCAGCCAATATGCATGATCAGCGAGATCCACAGAGAAATGAGTGCAAGCTGGGTACATGGCATCAAAAAGCTGAATTGACATAAAAAGAGAAGAACGGCACCCTCAGTCATCGTCGAAAATTTGGCGCCACTGGCACATTTTACTCCACTGGAAGCAGTTTTTTCTTCGGTTTGCGTCTCGGCGCTGGGATTCGGCGCCAGTGGGCCTGCGAACGAGGCTTCTTCGCTCCAGGAAGCCAGGAATATGCCACTGGATGGCCGGCAGGTTGACGTTAGAGGTTTTGCTTTTTCTTGTCTTAATTTTTTTTCTCTCACCTTGGTCACTAGTTCTTGTCAGATGTGTTGGTTTATAAAGAAACGGTCGAAGGACGTGTACCGCAAAGTCGCTGCTTCTGGCGCTCTCGGGGTCGATAATCTGCGACTATGGAGCATCGCCCTGAAGACTACTCGATCGAAAAGCAGGTCAGCAAGGGCTCTAAGGCGATCCTTAGCGACGAGGTCTCGGTGACACAGTCGCGCTGGAGCAGCCGGTGGGACAACCGCTGGAGCGGGCGGTGGGACAATAACTGGAGCAACAAGGAACAGGAAGTTGAGGAAAACGTGCTGCCGTATGTGGTGGGGTCGGAGCTGGACGAGGACGAGGATGACGGAGCGGGCATGCCCAAGGCGGCAGACTTCCGTGACACAGAGGTCAAGAGAGCACTCAAACCTCGTCACATTGGTATGATCGCGCTGGGCGGCACTATAGGTACGGGTTTGTTTGTAGGTATCTCGGAACCGCTGGCCAACGCGGGCCCCGTGGGAGCGCTCATCGCGTACCTGTTCATGGGAACGGTGATATATTTCGTGACGCAGTCGCTGGGAGAGATGGCGACTTTCATTCCGGTGACGTCGTCGATCACGGTGTTCACCAAGCGGTTCCTGTCGCCGGCGCTCGGCGTGTCGAATGGGTACATGTACTGGTTCAACTGGGCGATCACGTTTGCCGTAGAGGTGTCTGTAGTGGGGCAGGTGATCCAATACTGGACCAAGAAGGTACCACTCGCAGCATGGATCGCCATTTTCTGGGTGCTGGTGTCGGCGCTCAACTTCTTCCCGGTTAAGGTCTACGGCGAGGTAGAGTTCTGGGTTGCATCTGTCAAGGTGCTGGCGATCGTGGGGTACATCATATACGCGCTTGTCATCGTGTGCGGTGGGTCTCACCAGGGCCCCATCGGGTTCCGCTACTGGCGTCACGGCTACGCGTTTGGCGCCGGCATCATCGCCAAGGACAAGAACGAGGCCCGGTTTCTCGGATGGGTGTCATCGCTGATCAACGCGGCGTTCACGTATCAGGGCACGGAGCTTGTGGGCATCACCGCCGGTGAGGCTGCAAATCCGCGTAAATCAGTGCCCCGCGCCATCAACAAGGTGGTGTTCCGCATCGCGCTCTTCTACATCCTCTCGCTGTTCTTCATCGGGCTGCTGGTGCCATACAACGACCCAAGACTGGCGGACTCCTCTGCGGTGATCGCATCGTCACCGTTTGTTGTGTCGATCGAAAATGCGGGCACCAAAGTGCTGCCGCACATCTTCAACGCGGTAGTGATGATCACAGTCATCTCTGCAGCCAACTCTAATGTCTACATCGGATCGCGCGTGCTGTACGCGCTAGCACAGCAGGGCAACGCTCCCAAGATATTCACCTTCGTAACGAAGCACGGTGTGCCCTACATGGGCGTGGTGTGCACCATGGCTCTCGGGCTGCTCGCATTTCTTGCGACCGACAACAACGGGAACCAGGCGTTCAATTGGCTGATTAACATCTCGACACTCGCCGGGCTCATTGCCTGGTTCTTCATCTGTCTCTCACACATTAGATTTATGAGCGCGCTGAAATATAGAGGCATCTCACGTGACGACCTACCATTCAAGGCTAAACTGATGCCATGGGGGGCGTATTACGCTGCCTTCTTTGTGTTCATTATCATCTTCATCCAGGGATTCCAGGCGTTCTCGCCTGTGTTCACCGTCAAAGAGTTTTTCACGAGTTACATCTCTCTCATAATCTTCGCGGTGCTTTACCTGGGCTGCCAGTTATATTACAGATGCAGAATTTTTTACAGGGTTCAAGATATTGACATCGACTCGGATAGGAAGGAAGTAGAGGCATACGTGTGGGAAGAAGAGGAGCCTAAGAACCTCTGGGAAAAATTCTGGGCTGCTGTTGCATAAGAGGAATAATCGCTACCCCTTGTAATCATATTATAGATAATGCATAGATGGCCTGGAAAATCAGGGAAGCCATCACAATAGAACCTAACGTCTTAAGCGGTTCGTCAAGGGATTCTTCCTTGTTTGTCATTTTGTACAAATGTACTTATAGACCTCATAGTTTACGAGCAGAAGAAAATCATTTCGTGTAATTATTCGAAAAAAAGCCTTGGGCGCCCTCGCACAATTTGTTCTTTTTAACTTCAGGGTTCTAGCTGCCACAGAACAAGAATAACCTACCTTTGCTCAGCTTCTCCTCCACTATCTCCACCGTCGAGGGTAAAGAGATATTTGTGTAAGATATAAACTCAATTCGTTCATTTAGCCAGATCATTGAAAGTGAATGAAGTCTCGCGATGAGTAGCGGTGAGAATAACATCAGCAATGACGTGTTGGTAGAGAAAGTGTCTAATCACAAGGAGGAACTGCTACTTAAATTCATCAACTCGTCGCACTTTAACATATACACTTGCATTGAG
Organism: Zygosaccharomyces pseudobailii; assembly: GCA_949129085.1. Taxonomy (NCBI): domain Eukaryota; kingdom Fungi; phylum Ascomycota; class Saccharomycetes; order Saccharomycetales; family Saccharomycetaceae; genus Zygosaccharomyces; species Zygosaccharomyces pseudobailii. Next base: position 198,325 of record CASBRY010000010.1, read on the forward strand.
CTATTACGCAAACATTCCGACAACGTGGGCATCCATTATTATCTTTGTCAGAAGCTGCTGACGTTTCCTCATCATGAACTACAGTTTTACATTCCACAATTGGTACAGGTTCTGCTGACAGTGGAAACAGAATCTATGGCATTGGAGGAGCTTCTGCTGCAGCTTAAGAATGAGAACCCCCATTTTGCTTTGTGTACTTTCTGGCAGCTGCAGGCGCTGCTATCGGAGTTGTCATCAGACCCCGAATCGTACGGATTTCAAGTGGCACGTAGAGTGTTAAACAATTTGCAATCCACTCTATTCCATACTGGGTACGACGACGACGAATCCACAAAGGGTAAGATGAACGAGAACGTTGCTCCGGCCATTGTCCTTTGTTCGATGATCATGAGTTCGATGGCGATGCCCCAGGTGGGGCCTATGATGAGACCGCTAGTGGAATCTCAAGGTAAACGTCAGAAGGCCTATGTTTTCAAATTAGCCAAGAATGCAATGAGGGAATTGCGTAGGAACATCACCATCAAGAACACAAGACTCAATACAAGAAGCGTTTCTTCTAGTAAAAACGGCGAAACAATGCCCTCATCACCCGTCGATTTTGTGGAGTCGGTTAAGACAAGGGAAGATTTCACGTTCAGAAAGCCGAAGAATAAGGAGATTGATTTGAATTTTGATATGGTAGACAATATCGGCGAAAGGGTTTTCCAGGAAAGGATATCCAATTTCATCAAGATGCCCAAAAGAAGATCCAGTTACTTGGATGATTCTTTCGTACACAGGACCTACGACCAAGATGCTGCGTCCATCTACTCATCGACTTCCAAGAGTTTAGATTCAGGCTTGAGGCCTTCTTCTTCCTCATTAGAAAACTTCTCAGATCCCAAAAACGATAAGTTCACCAGTTCCATGCCGAATCTATTGGATGAACAAACAAATTCAGCATTTGACTCTGAAGAAAAACTGGCCAATTCGACTAACGCCAGCGTATTGGAAAGGAAGTTGCCTCCACCCTTGCCACGCTCAAGCTCACAGCCGCCCCCAGGAATGGCGAAAAGTAAAAATAGACAAGCCCAACAACAGCAGCAAAGCTCCTACTCAAAGGCGTTATCCAAGCCGCGGGATGTGGATCCATCGTCTCTTTCCACTACGGCAAAAATCAAGCTTCTCAAAGCAAACTATTTCCGCTGCGAGACTCAATTTATGATTGCATTGGAAACTATTTCACATAGATTGGCACAGGTGCCCACGGAAGCAAGATTCAGCGCATTACGTGCTGAGCTGTCACTTTTGAATAGAGATTTACCTGCACATGTTGATATTCCCACTCTATTACCCCCGAATAAGAAAGGAAAATTGCATAAACTGGTTCTTATAACTGCCAATGAGGCGCAGGTATTGAATTCTGCTGAGAAAGTACCCTTCCTGCTCCTGATTGAGTATTTGAGAGATGAGTTTGATTTTGATCCTGCAAGTGAGGGAAACCAGGATATTTTGGAACAAAAACCCCATGCCGGCACTTTTATTTTTGATTTGAATGACTTAGGAAGAACTAGAGACCGCGAAAAATCTGTGCAATTAAAGGCTTTGGCTGTTGAACCAGAGGCGCAACAAAGGGCAATCTCGAGTATATCTGCCACTAGCGATCAGCTATCGGACTACGTACCTTCGATTACGAAAGAAATGGATCTCGGCGATATTTCGATGATCAAGGTCAAAAATCAGACAGACGCGGAAGCTTATAGGGAATCGCTCGTGCTGCAAAGCGCTGCCAAAGTGCCTGCTATTGCCCCAGATGCTGATAATAGAGCACCGGAACTAAACTTTGTTTCCAACTTAGAAGAAGTGGCAGGACCAGCAAAATCTGGGACACGTAATTTCCGAGACCGTACCGTAGAATTAGCAGATGAAATGCGCATATCGGCAGTAATGTTAGCCCAACTAGATAAATCACCCCAGGAGTTGTCTGATACCGCTAATCAAATTAGGGCTAAGATTATTGCTTCCATGAAAGAAGTACAGGACAAATTTGGTTACCGTGACTTAGAAGCGATTCATGGTACTGCTGGTGAACGAAAGCTGGAAAACGATTTGAAGACAGGTGGCATTGACATCTCGTACTTGGGTGAAGACTGGGCTGCGAAGAAGGAAAGGATACGCAGGACATCCGAGTACGGTCATTTGGAGAACTGGGATTTATGCTCTGTGATCGCCAAGAGTGGTGATGACTTGAGGCAGGAGGCTCTTGCCTGTCAAATGATTCAGGCCATGGCCCAGATCTGGACTAAAGGCAAAGTTGACGTTTGGGTAAAAAAAATGAAGATTTTAATCACTAGTGCTACCACTGGACTTGTTGAGACGATTACCAACGCCATGTCCGTACACAGTATCAAGAAATCTTTGACTAAGAAGATGATAGAAGACGGCGACCTTGACGAGAAAGGTGGCATTGCCACCTTAAATGACCATTTCATTCGTGCGTTTGGAGACCCTAAGGGATTCAGGTACAGACGCGCGCAGGATAACTTCGCTTGTTCGCTGGCGGCTTATTCACTAATCTGCTATTTACTTCAGATAAAGGACAGACATAACGGTAACATTATGATTGATAACGAAGGCCATGTTGTTCATATTGACTTTGGATTCATGCTTTCAAATTCGCCAGGATCGGTCGGTTTTGAAGCTGCACCTTTCAAACTCACTTACGAATATGTGGAACTGTTGGGAGGTATCAACGGAGATGCTTACAAAAAATTTGTAAGCTTGATTCAAGAGTCCTTCAAATTACTGCGCAAGTACGCAGATCAAATTGTGTCGATGTGTGAAGTCATGCAGAAGGATAATTCCCAACCTTGCTTCAACGCTGGGGAGAATACTAGTGTCCAGCTAAAACAAAGGTTCCATCTGGAACTGTCCGACGCTGAGTGCGATGAGTTCGTTGAGAACTATCTCGTTGGCAAGTCTCTAGGAAGCATTTACACGAGACTCTATGACCAATTCCAATTGATCACCCAAGGTATATATAGCTGAGCGAGAGAAACATCAATGTTAAGATACCACCATTATCACATGAAAGTATGTACTATTGGCTGACCTCTTCTAGAGTTGCTGTGCCTCCTTCTGTTACCCGCAACGAACGTGGCGGGAAAAAAAAGGAAATTGGAGATGGACCGGCTGGCTCGGCTAAAAGATCAAGCTAGGTTCATATATTCCTCCATCACGAAACGAACCACGTAGTACACGAAACAAATATAAACCCTGTGTGAACGAGTGTTCTTCATGAGATACTAGGCCCTCTGTTCACTTCACTAGGTTTGATCACAGGAAATTTGCATTGGTGCTTCAAAAAAATTGCTCCTTTGACGTTATTGGACCTCAAGAAGTCGCAAGGAAAAAGGGAACTCTACCAGTCTCACAATAGTGATGCAGGCTACGAAAGCGGAGATGCCGCGTATTATGGCACTTTTGAAACCGCACAAGTTCTCTAGATGGCAATCCACTTGTGTGAAGAGCGAAACGGAGGAGAGGTTACGCAGGCAAGCGATTATTCATGGAAAGAAGACAGTCACTTCTGGACTGGATGCTAAATCACAACCAATAAATCCTCCAACGTCGACAGCTACTACTACGGAAGACGATTTGGCTCTGCTAGAGCGTGGCATCAGGAAGACGGATGAGTTGGCTTCTTCCTTTACCGATTATACCTACAAATTTGAAAGATTACCTCCCAACTTTGGATCTAATCAGCTTTTGGCGGTCAACTCAGAGTTGCAAACCGAATTAGAATCTATTGTGAGTTCTTTCAGAGCTCCTGTGAAGTACGCTTTTGGATATGGTTCTGGGGTTTTCGAACAGAGCGGTTATTCTGGCAAGGAAAAACCTCAGATAGACCTCATCTTTGGTGTGTCCCATCCATCTCATTTCCATTCTTTGAATATGAGACAAAATCCGCATCACTATTCTACTCTGCGTTACTTCGGCTCAGGTTTTGTCTCAAAGTTCCAAGAGATTGGTGCTGGCATTTTTTTCAATCCATTCGCTGACATTCAAGGCCACCAAGTGAAATACGGCGTAGTCTCCATGGACAATCTTCTAAAAGACTTGGCTACTTGGAATACTTTCTATTTAGCTGGAAGGCTACAAAAGCCTGTGAAAGTGCTGAAAAACGATTTGAGAGTTATGTATTGGAACCAATTGAATTTGAAGGCAGCTGCTTCCTTAGCTAAATATCTTACTTTGAAGAAAAATGATGGCAAATTTGATGAATTCAGCTTCTACAAAGAGATTGCAGGATTAAGTTATTTAGGTGATGTCAGGTACCAATTGGGCGGCGAAAATCCCAATAAAGTCGCTAACATCGTCACAAAAAATTTTGGCAATTTCCGTCGCTATTACGCACCCATTTTCAAGGATGTTATTTATAATAATTCCCTCTATTTGCCCAGAGGTTTCAAGTTAGAAACTGCTACTTCTCAATTACAGGACAGAATCTATATGGGGAGTACAACGCAAATGTTGAAAGGGATTTTTACTGCTGGTATTTTGAAATCAGTAAAATATGCTTGGGCCAAGAAGTTGAAAACTTGGAACAAATAAATCCAAAAGATTCCCACATTTTAATTTTCATTAGTTTCGCATGGACATTATTTACAGCATTTCCTATTGATTATAACAAAAGGAAACGGATTATTGGTAAAGGGCCACACATTCCAAACTGCTACCAGCGAGTTTCAATGTTTTTGGGATGGTAAGAATACATACATACATATCTATTATATTGATTCCACACATATCTTCATTTATCATAGGTATATTTCTTTACCTACGAAGAGCGGCGAACCTCAATTTCAATTGTTCCAGATCGTCGTCTTTTTCTTTTTTGTGTATTATCTTGACGTCCTTCCTGATATCCTTTGGTATTTTGAATCCCTTTTCCATTGTCTCGCTGTTTTGCCTAGGTTTTCTCACCGTTATAGGATGATCTGCATCTTCCGTATGCTCATCGTCGTTATCAACAGCCACAATCGGCTGCTCGTTACGTTCCGTTTCCGATTCGCTTTCGGCTTCCGAATCGCTTAAAAGGCTGTAAGGCACTTCATAAGTGCGAGCAATCTCTTTGAGATACATCACAACTAAATCTTGGCTCGGCATTCTAGGTGAGCACTTTTGTAAAACTTTCTCAGGTATGCCCACTTTATCTTCCAAAACCACTTTGGTGAAATCAACCCCAAATTTATAAGTTAACAATTCCTTGACTTGACCTAACTCTTTGGCTTCCGGAATATACATTGTGGTGTAGACAATTGACCTAGCAGCCTCATTAATACCATCATCCATGTGCTTTGTAATCAGAGCCGCCTCATCCTCGATGTTACTGAGGATATTGACTCTAGCATGCAACAGTTCACAATACAACTCCATAATCTCCAGCAATTCGAGATGGACATCATCATTGATCAAACTTTCTATTCTGTACTTTGCCTTTTGTTCCTTGCCATTAGAGAGTAGCTGTGCGACTTCTCTACGATCTTGTTTCGCTAGCGCTTGCTGCTTTTCTTGCGCATATCTTAGTCGTTGAATGCACATCTTTAAGCAAGTTTTAAACTTGATCTACTCGCATTTGAACACTTGTTAGTAAATACGAACTATTCCACATGTTGTGCAGATTGAGAATGAGCCTTCATACATTGAGAGGGATTTGTTGAGCCATGTTAGCCTTCCTTTTGTTTGATCAACTATTTTTGCATTCGTATCCTTTCCCCTTCTTGATAAACTCGCCGTCGCTCTTTGATGTCGAATAACAAAATCAGTGTCATAAGTGAATTGATACGTAAAAAGAAACACAGATTTATACAGATAAATATTTCTCCATGAGCTGATTTGCAAATTGAGTGTTTCCACTTTCTTGATAGATCGTAATAAGATTATATGCTGCGTGCTTCTTCAATTTGTCATCGTCATAATTGTCCAAAACCTTATTATAATTCTCAACTGCAATCGATAATAAACCTAGTAAGTGGAATGCCCTTCCGAGGTTATAATCAGCTTCTTGCCTTTCTAATTCAGTATACAAAGTCTTCCTGATCTCGTAGTATCGATAGATATATCGCAAACCATGGAGTATTTGAAAGTGTCTACTAGCAGTCAATCTTTGCATGGAACGGTGAAGATGACTCAGTCCCATCATAAAATTTAGCATGAAATCATTAGGTGCGTCTGGTTCCATTTTCTTAAAATATTGCAGAGCAGAGAGAAAGCTTCGACTTGAATAAAGCAATAGAGCGTAGATATAGTACAGGTAGGGCGAGTTTAGTTTGTGTGGATTTTTTACGGACTTATTAGTAATGGATGCTTGACCATTTACCCGTTTACCATAGCGAATGCTATCAAAAGCCTTGAGTTGTCTTAAAAAAAATTTTTGCTGGACTGTAGAGCTCAATATATCTAACGATATTTGACCACGAACTAAAGAGAACATGAAAACTTGCAACACCTTTCTGTTAAACTGGAATTGGTTTAAAAGATTTCTCAAATTCTCAGTCAATTCTTTCTCGTCCTCTGTATGCAGAGCTATTGCAAGTTTCACAAACTTCATCATTTTTGCTCGTTCTGGATTTTGGAAAAAAACATTTACTTCTTGAGCCGTATCAATTACACTTAAACCATCTTCCACACTCTGATATTTAGTTATAACTAACGCCAAGTCCATGAAAAGTTCAAACCATTGATCATAGCTTAAGCCTCTTAACTCTGTTGTGGATGTTAAAGTTACTCTTTCCTCCATCAATGGCAGTCCATCTAATAGGCTGTCACCCTCTGACAATTTTGATAATCGCTCAATCTTGTAGTCAATGACTTTATTGAATTTCCTGGTTCTTCTTATAATACCAACAAACTTTTTCGATCTGCTTTTCATGAAATAATTCTTGACACTAGAAAAGACATCAATTAAGTCAGAAACCGTATCAATCCAGAGAGTTATTTGAGTTCGGTCTCCAATCTCTAAACCCTTTCGATAGATAGCTATTTTTTTGTATTTATCCAACACTTTCGAAGTTATTCTCTTTTCGCGTTCAGTCCTCTCTCTCTCTGCATCCTGAGGTGTCCTCTTCTTCCTAGTGCCTGCACGCCTGAACATGCTGTCCTCTAGCAGTGGTTTTGCTGAGACATCCTTTTCATTAGATTGTTGTATATTTCGGGTTTCTCGCAAATTAGTGCTAGATTCTTGATTTGCCTGGCGTTTTCTGGCTTCAACTACCTCTAGTAGCAATTGGTTAAAGGTAGCGACGTCTCCCAAATGGTAATGAACTTCTGCAAGGACTAACTTTTCTTCCAAATCTTCAGGTTCTAAAAGAACAACTTTTTCATAATATTGTTTAGCATTGTTGTAATCTTCAACTTCTTTATAGCATTTAGCCAGCGGTTTGAACAAATCCAATGTACAATATTCTTCGACAGCCAAAAGAGGTGTGAAAAAATCAATAGCTTCTTTGTACTTTTCAGCCTTCGACAATGCTATGGCAACTTCAAAATAAAGATCCGCGATGTCTGCAAAATTTTCATCGTACAAAAACTGAAAATGATTCAGAGCTTCGATAACATTATCATTGTTTAGCCTTAAAAGTCCCAATCTAATCCGAACATCTATCGGAAGGCCATATGACTTTATTTTCTCTGTCTCAGCTAAAACGTCAAACCTACTATTTTTATATCTTCTGTCATCAAACTCAGAATCATCATTGACATCATCCCAGAAAATTTGAGTCTCCCTGTGCTCAATCCAGCGAGCACATCGCTTGATAGTTTTTATGCCCAAACTTCCACGCGATGTGAGCTTCAAGAAAAGTTCCGCCAAAATATTTAGCGAAGACCAATCAAATGGGATACAACTGTATTTTCTCCTGATTTTTTTCCAATTGACTCCCGGAAACATTTGAACTTCCTCACCATTAAGATCTTCGTAGTGATTTTGAACCTCTTCTTGTGAATCTCTCTCGTGGTCACTACTCCTTTCACTTCCCTCCTCTGATGATTCTAATGCAATCTCTGATGCAGAGATTATTGCATTTCTTCTCCTTACGTTTGCTTCAAATATTTCTAGATAGATGTCAATGGCATCGTTGATACGGTTGTACTCAACATACAAGACAGCTAGCTCTCTTAAAATGTTACCGTCCAGGGGATTGTGTACGTAAAGTTTTTGAAATCCTTCCAAAGCTCGACCAATTTGCCCAATCTCTTTATAAAGCAAAGAGCGGCGATATATGCATTCCCACTCTTCATGATTTATATTTACCACGCGAGAGTAGCAATAGATTGCTTGACGAATGTGGGCCAAATCTGCCGAAAGGTTGGCCACAATTTTCCAAAATTCCCAATCCGATGAATTCAAATGTGCAGCTAAAAACCATGAATTACAGCAATCATTTAGACGCCCCTGGAGTTGATAAATATCACCCAATGTCTCGTACGCGACGAAATTCTTAGCGTCCTTTTTGATTACTTCATTGTATAGTCTTTCAGCAACCTGTAAATCACTTCTCACAAAAGCTTCATTTGCTTCTGATAGCAATTGTGATACTTCAGGATCCATTACTTGTCCTCTACGAGTTCTTGGCGGCGGTTTACTTTTTCCATCCTTGCGTTTTCTTTTAACTTTGAAATTATTAGCTTCTCTAATGGCATCCATAAAATCCTGCTCGTCATCCTCAGAGACTTCCCCATAATCAGAGAATTCCGCTAGAAGTGAGTCATCTTCGCTGCCAGTGTGATATACTTCCGATCCTTGATCTGGATTAAGGCCAATATCATCAGCTTCATCATCACTGATAAGAATTTTTAAATCGTCAATGTGATCGTAAAATTGCTCTTCATTTCCTGGTTGCTCATTCTGCCAGTTATTCAGCTGGACATCCATATTAAGAGAATTGCTCATAACCGCAAACCTCTATAATACAATGCTCTCCTCCTACATTCTCGAATCACTAAAGTTCCTTCAACTTCAATACTTGATAGAAGTCTTGCGAAAATGAAAAATCAACACCTTCCTAAAGTAGCAATTAATATTCGTAGAGGATGAGTAAGCTGCTTATGGTAAAGCACTTCCAATTTGGAAGTATTGATTTTGTCAACTCTAACAACTGTATTCAGTGCCCTCCCCGAATCTTATATAATAGAATATACAGATAATAAGTATATCAAAACGGTATTTGTGCTGAATTTTAACCAAACTAACTTTCGCGATTAGCATAACACGTTCTTGAGGAATGTTTTCTGGTTTTAATTCCTTTGGTGGTGGATTCGTGGATATACCACAGAAATTTGAAGAATTCTTTAGATGTTATCCTGTGGCAATGATGAACGATAGAATCCGGAAAGATGACGCTAATTTTGGTGGTAAAATATTTCTGCCCCCAAGCGCTTTGAGCAAACTCACCATGCTGAACGTGAGATATCCGATGCTTTTTGAGCTAACTGCAAACGAGAGTGGTCGCTCAACGCACGGTGGTGTGTTAGAGTTCATAGCAGAGGAGGGCAGGGCTTATCTTCCTCAGTGGATGATGGAAACTTTAGGAGTACAGCCTGGCTCACTTCTGAAAATAGGGTCTACGGATCTTCCGCTTGGTCAGTTTGTGAAGATACAGCCACAATCGGTGGATTTTCTGGATATATCCGATCCTAAGGCGGTGTTGGAAAACGTATTACGTAAGTTTTCGTCCTTGACCGTGGATGATATAATTGAAATTAATTACAATGATAACCTTTACAGGATAAAGGTTTTAGAAGTGAAGCCAGAAACTGCTTGTAAAGGGGTATGTGTGATTGAAACGGATTTGGTGACCGATTTCGCACCGCCGGTTGGTTATGTAGAACCAGATTATCAAGCGCTACAAAAACAAAGAGCGGAAAAAATTAATAAGTTCAAACAAGACCCTTCGACTTACCAGACTGGGTCGATGTCAAAAAGGATTAACTATGAAGGAATACTCAGGAATAATCAGAATAGCCCATCTCTGTTCAATGGTGAAGGTCAAAAACTATCTGGGAAATCGAGGAAAAAAAGCACTGAACCGGAGGACTTATCGAAATTAAAGGTTTCCCTCGATGGCGAACCGCTGAGGTTAGATTTACCAGAAGGGCAGCTGTTTTTCGGATTTCCTATTGTTTTGCCAAAAAAACCAGGGTGCTTGGAGGAGGATTCTGATGTTAGCAGGTTTCAAGGACAGGGCCAGTCCTTGAGGAAAAGTAGCAAGAGAAGAGGAAAATCTGATCATGAAAGCTCGAAAGCGAAAACACCTAAAAGCCCCGAAGTAATAGAAGTGGACTAGGTGATTGCTCCTATACTTCTTGACACCGAAAATTGATTGAAGACATGACAGCTCTATAAAATATTTGAAAGGACGAAAATTATATTGTTTTCTTTCTGAAAATAAAAAAATGTAAAAGCCAAATATTACATATTACCCCGATCGCCAAAACAGTGATAGGTTTAAAGTGCTTTTTTCACATCACAGTCAAGCAGGATTCCTCCTGTCCCCAGTGACAATTCGTTTTAAAGCCAAAGGCAATTCTTCGTCAGAAGTGTCATCGGCGGCATCTAGATCAGAGTCCGTGTCACCTAGAGTTTTACTCCTCCATAATCCAAGTTGGCCACCTAATGAACCGATTGAAAAGGATCTTTTTCTGAATGGCGCTGGAAGATCATCGCCATTATGGCCCGCCTTGTGAGAGGCAATACGTGCCAAGTTGAGTGGCACGCCCGTTTCTTCGGGATGTAAAGCAACAGGGTCTTGTACAACGTCTGAAACGCTACTTCCTGACAACTCGGAATATTCTGATATGGCAGGCTCTCCAGAACGTAGCCCTCCCTCTTTTCTGGAGCGCTTTCCTTGGATAAAGTTGTCAAAACCAGTTGCGGCTTCGGCCGCCCAATCCTCATAAAGTGGTCGTGACAAAAATCCGTACTTAAATTCATTGATACCCACCAAAATTTTCGTTAAGTTACACAGCTCTTCCACATATTCTATAATTTCCTCCATGGCTGCACTGGATGCGCTCCAACTCAAAAACCGTTCCTTTAAAGCGAACTCGTGTGGAGCTAATATACCTTGGGAATCTGCTTCTCTATTTCTTCTCTTTACATTTATCATTATTTCCTGCTCTTCGTCACTATCATCATCATGAATCAAGTTAGAAGGTGATTTTGACTGTAATGCGCTCAGGCGTCCTCTGTACCTATTTTTCAATGCCCTGCGCACCATATTAATAAGTCTTCGATGAGCGATTCTAGCACTGGGAAGAAACTGAGGTAATGGTGTCTTGTTCAAAAAGGCCTCCTGCATTGCTCTCATCAAGCAGCATATACTTCCTACTAATTGTCGCCTATAAGGGTAAGCAACCGAGTTGAGCTCTTCAATAACCGCTGAGCCATATTGTTTTCTTAAAAGGGAAGCATTGTCCATTCTCTCCACTATTTGTCGCAAAACAAATATAATTTGTGTAAAAACTTTCTCCAGTTCGGTATACTCACCCTTTAATCTTGGCTCTTGTCGAGCCAATCCTTTATAAGCGTCGGCTCTTGACAGGGCGGCTTTGGCACTTTGAGAAATATATGTCATTTTATCGTACCGTTCTTGTGTTAAACTTGTTTTCAACGATTCACCCTCTAATCCCGTGGCGTATAGAAGTTCTAACTCACAAATGCTGCCACATATGAATGCTATTTCCTTGTTCAGCTCATCGCGAGCTTTAGATGGAAAAAATATAACTTGAACGATCAAGGCTACTCCACCACCGTAACCGACCGCAAAACACCGCTTAGCAAAAGAAGTCAAAATAGTATCATGAACGGAGCTAGGCAGAACAGCAGCTAGTAATACGATGTAGATGCTGATTATTCCAATAATCGCAGCCCTAACGTATGGGGTACCCAAAAAAAAATAGAATCCAGGTACTGCTCCAATGGCAGTGATAACTGTTTCCAAGTAAGGATCCGTCTGATGATGTCCAGCTGCATAAGACAGATATGCCCACGCAGAACCAATTATTACACCAAGCATTCTTAAAAAGAATGCCCAAAATGTACCACCAACGGATGGCTCCATGCAAAGGATGCATACGAAGCCTACCCAGGCACCACGGAATCGAATATACCAGGGTCTTGTTTTTGGTACAAACATCGGGAATGATGCTAACATTAATGCAACTGCAACTTGAAACCCAAAGCGAAAATGAGCTTTAGACCTCCTGCAGAACCTGTTAGCCTTAATAATTGCAATTACGAAGTAGTAAGACAAACCTTTAGATCTCCATTTCTTTGCTTTGGTAGAATTGTTGGAGTTAGAATTGGAGGAAGCTACCGCCGGCAACGGTAATTCAGCGGGTGTCGCGAAGTCTTTCAAATTTTTGCTACTTTCTAGCTGTTGTGACAATAGGTCATGCTCCTCAATGGAAGGTCTTCTAGTAGCTAAAAACCCATGAGTTGATTTTCTGGAGCATAAGCACCACCTTTTAAGGTCTGATTTTCGTTCACAGAATTGATTTTAGAATAGCTACCTTTGAACCAGATCATAAAAGTTTGGAAACTATTTAGACATGTAAACCAAATGCTTTTGCCACGTAACCATCCTTTGCTTTCTCTACTTTTTCGCGCTGCATGTATATCTTTAACGAGGTCTAATATGGTTATGACGGATTTGGTGGACTCTTTAAAATTCATCAAAAAAGATGACAATAAAAACATTTCATCCCTGGGACTCAAAAAATCGTTATCGACTCCAATCATTTCTTCCCTGAATTGGACGTCAAAATCTATAAGAGCATTGTAAAGGCTGTTTCTATGTTGATCGATATCAAAATCAGTAGGCAAATCTTTCTTACTTTTGTATCTGGTTGCACCATCATCTCCAAAAACCTCAGGGCACTTAACACGACTCAACTTCACATCATATGCGTTAGATAATATTACTTTTGCGATGTAAATCGATTCGCTTAGGATTTTATGCAAATTGTGTATCGATGGTCGGAGCTTGCACAATACCTTGTCGAATTGTTCAAAATCAGCATAGGTGATTTCTTTATCCGTATTAATGTGCATAATATCACCTTCCCGCATATTATCTCTAGCCAAAAGTGTAAATTCGAGTTGACATGAATTAGCAAGTCCGTTGATGTACATTGCCAACGACTTGAATATATTGATTATGGGCTTCAACTGAGTCGGCGACAAATAAGAGTAAGAAATCTCATATATGCATTCATTTAAGACCATGGAGCACGTACTGACTTTATTGTGAATTGTAGACTTCATCTTCAATAATTTAGAAAGAGAGCACGGTGGCTTCGAGTAGAGGGATTGACCCTCCTCCACGTCAACAGATATGAAGAAATTCACTGAATCGTCAACAGTATCATGGATCATATTCAGAGTGTCGATGGTAGAGTTACCTAAATAGGTACTGCCAAATTCTGGGAACAATACTAGATTCCAAAAGATGGACATAGCAATCCCCAAATAAAAAGGAACCGTGTAAGCCTTTGCAGTGGTACTACGGGGATCATTCAGAGGATCCAAGAAGGCAAAATGTACAACTAGAAATAGTGGAAATACTATTCCAAAATAGTGGTGCGAGACTGATCTCATCCATCCATGAAAAAAAAGCATAAACGTCTCAAAAACGGCTAATATTGCAAGTGCAGATTCATAACGCTGGTAATGAAGAGAATATTGTTGTGATTCCTCCAGATGCTTCCAGTTGTGACCTAGGCACCTTTGGGCTATAAACCTTCCAAAGAGAGCATATGCCAGGCCGAATATTAAACCAGTTAAACAGAAGATCGTACCTTGAATTGTACCACTAATTCTACGGCCTGGATGGACAATGACAGATATCATCGGCAGCATAGAAGGTTCAGCCCCTAAATGTTTCCTTACCCTCGGGATGAGGCAGAAGATTAAGGCCACTGTTGAATTTACCACTGACTTCGCTATACGCTGAGTCAACACCCTGTCGCATGGAAAAGTACGTTGCCACCATTTTAGCAGCTTTTGCGTACGATTAGCAGACTTCATTGCCAATGTTCTTCCCACGCTTTCTGTCCAACTTTACGCTGCCTTGCCTTGAATTAAAATTTGGCCTGCATGATCGTGATCGTAATCGTGACCGTAATAACGTATATATATGTACAAACGAAGATTCTATAAAATGCCTTCGGAATTTGGTGGACAAACAAGCTCTTCATCGTCGCCCTTTAGGTCAAATTCACTGAGGCCCACTACTCCACCAAATTTCAAGAATCTTGTGAACTGATTTTCCCTTAGAATTTTTACCTTTTTCGTGAGATCAGGCCAGTATATTTGATGATTATAATGAAAATCTAGCCTACCGTTGTAAAGCGCATCCAACTGAGTCGGTTCAACGTAATCGTCGAAGGGTTCATCAAATATGGCCTTTTGTCTCGTTTCCGGATCCAAGAATGGATACATCATTTTGAGGAATGCCCATGCGAACCAAGGAATATTGATTAGAATACCCTTACCCAACCTTTCGGGGTAATAGTTTTGCATGACATTCAAAGAAAGTTTAGATATAGATAGCGGTGGCATCTTATCGGATATGATTCCTGGTTCCTTGTAGTGCTTAAAATCAATAAGCACAGTCAAGGAGTCTACTCCTTGGGGACAGAAAGTAGTTGCAGCTTCCATCATATAGATCAACTGCTGCACTTGTCTAAACGAAGATTCGGTATTTTGACGGCCATTCTTCATGTAAAAGATTGGCCTCCTCTCCTGATCAAACCCAAGTATCACCTGCTTACCAGTCTCGTTCTCGGGAGCAACCAAATCAGCATCTAACGGCTTTACGTCTTTACTGACGATTGTGAGCCCAACTTCTCTTCGCCAAACAAGCGTTTCCTCGAGCTTTTGAATCGTCACCTGCGCATTTCCTTTGTTGCCCTTTAAAAACCTCAGCATGCATTCTCGCGTCAACCAAAACTTCTCCTCGGGAATCAGGGGTAGGCACTTCTTACTCGAAGTGTTTATAGGTAATTTCAAACCTTCATCTTGAAAGTGTTTTAAAATATTCTTGTAGCTCTCCCAGGTCGAACCGTACAGTTTTTGTGGGGGCTTTCCTTTGCCATACTTCTCAGGCGGATTCACAAAAGCACGGTCACAGGGAATTAAATCTTTTTTATTATCACTAGCAGCAGATTCCTTGGTCTTCCTATTGAATAAACCCATCAATGCGTCGACTGATCTCGTGTATTGAATGACCACTCTCGATGTGTTAGAGATCCCATTCCTGATGTTTACTTACAGAGAATGAGTTCCCCTAACTGCCCGGGTAACTATGGGGCATTACTTGTGAATCTCTTCGCTAAAAATTCTGCCCCTCTTGATCATCCAGCATTCACCGACAAAATCTCATTGCAACGTCAGTGGGTGTGGAAAGGATGGTTTCGTATTAATTGTTCAAGGTGTAGTGACAATTGCCTTTCTTTCCTGTGTTTGTAATACTTCGTGGGTATGCGAGGAGAAATCTGCTTCAGGAAATCAGGAAAGGTTTTCTGCGCCTTATAACCTTTGTAAATGCGTCTAGCATCCAACGAAGATACAAACACAACGTAAGCGACCACAGATTCACGATCAGTGTTGTTTTTAGATGAGTAATATACTCCGGAAAGCGGTAATTTCCAGAGCTTCTCTAGAGTGCTGCACAGGATAGCCTTGTTCAAAAACTCAGCTTTGGGATCATTCAGAAGTTCGATTCTGAGTGTTGAGGAATCACAAAATCTGCTTAGTGTCTTACCGTAGCTGCTAAGGTTCCAATTGTACGGAACTTTAAAATGTTTCATCCGACGCAAGGATTCGCCATATTTTTGGATAGCATGTAATTCAGTAGTTGTAGATTCTGTAGTAGTAGCTTTAGCCTGATTTTCTTTGTGTTTCAGTCTTTCAATGAGTATCATGCGTTCTCCATTATCTCGACTCGCGAACCATCGATCATATTGGTTCTTTAGTGATTCATCTGTAAGCACATGTGTTGCTAACGATAGTAGGTGAAATTTATGGACTATATGAGGATTATCGGGATTTTTGTCTGGGTGGTACTTGAGCGCTAGCAAACGAAACTGCTTCTTTATTACAGAGTCCGAGACATGTGATGATTTGAGACCTAATACATGGTAGAGGTTAACTTGCTGTTCAAATACATGTTGTAGCTCGCTCATTGCTTTGCATTTTTCGCATCTCAAAAGTAAAGTTGAATGGCGAAGTTACTATCTACAAAAGTGCGCGCACCTATACAATAAAATAAGTACAGGCATGCAAGAATAAAGATAGATAATAGTTTTTCATCATTATAAAATGCCTGCGTGCTTGCACGCTCATGTCTGATCAGCCCATTAACCACATTAAAATACTCTGCCAGAGAAACCCGTAAACAAATAGAAAGTAGTTACATTTCTTGACCGTGGATTTCTTAACACTGCCCATGTCATCATTGGAGGCATTAAATAAGTTGAATTTAACTGATCTCAGTAAAAACACCCCGAAAGCAATGAATAAATAGATTTTGATGATTAGAGACAGTGCCCATGGCTTGCTGGGAAACAATAACACTAGCGTTAGCGGAATAAATTTATATCCAACGTAGCATACCAATTCAGTGAAGCTTGAAGTAGGAGAACTTGTGCTAACCAAAAGATAAAGTCCTAATTTCAGAATAACCAAGTCTAACAGAACAAATGCTAACGTTGAAGACAATTTGTAATACAAGTTTTCAGGGTTGAAGGAGCCTTCCAAACCCCTTTGAACATTCCATATCAGAATATAAGTAACGAGTCCCATGATTGGAATGTAGAGATCAGGAGAATTAATATCGTCTTTTGGCGGTAAAAAGGAGATAGAACCAGGCCCTTGCAGCTGAGATCCTGGTAAACGTTGCCAAGTGTTTTTGTTGTAAAAGGGAAGTAAAATGAGCTTCAACTTGCGAAGCACGTATTCCGTTGTCACTTGAAAGTAGTGGGAAAGCGAACTGGTGGTTGCTTTAGAAACTTCCTGGAATTGGGAGAAGTTTTGTTGCCCTATGAAATTGGTGAACGCAGTTTGGCCCAGCTGGTAGGCCATAGAACTACCAGGATCTGGATATCTGTGGGCCCCTTGCATACCTTGCACTTCGGCTGCACTCTGACCAGCCTGTGTTCCAGTACCTTGGTGAGGCGCATATGGATCACGGGCATATCGTTCATCAGCAGCATGAGCAGGATAAGAGTAAGGGTTATAGGACATGACAAGTTTCTATCAATTGACGTCTCTATTGTGTGAAAAAAGATTGAAGAGAACAGAAGACTAAAATGAGCTCCACAATATTTATAAACTCCTATAATGATCCTCTTTAAGCTTAGTTCTGCGTTTACTGAATGTTTTCTACAGGGCTTAAGTTTTGTAGTACAGAGGGTTCTTCAACTGTCATCCAATCGTGCCGCGTGATAGTATGACGCGCGACACGTAAGCGTTGGACCATCGACACTGCAATTGAAAAGCGAAAGACGTTAAACGTTAGAATCCTGCAGCTTAGATACCCGTTGAAGTGCTGCAATATGTCCAACACGCGATTTGCTGGCTCTCTGTCAAATAATTATGCAGTCACAGCGCAGCAACTCACCAAAGCTTCCAAAATTGACGAGATCGATTCTATGATGGGCTATGAAAGCTATATTCCCCCGCAACACAGCGGAAAATTAGACCTGGGCGACCTAGATGCGATACCTGGAAGGGTAGGTTGGTTGAGCAATATGCATCCCACAATCGTGACTCAGGAAGCTGTCTCCGGGGAATCAGATTTTGCTGGGGGCATATCAGCGGTTGACTACTATTTTTTGGATGAAGAAGGGGGTAGTTTCAAATCAACGGTAACTTATAGTCCTTATTTCTTTGTCAAATGTGCAGACGATACTCGAGTGAATGAAGTTGAGGAGTTTTTGAAGAAATATCTGGAATCTTGTATCAAAGAAGTAAACGTAGTGCAGAAAAAAGATTTAAAGCTCGATAATCACCTTCTAGGACTAGAAAGATCTTTGATAAAAATTACTTTTGTCAATTCGAACCAGCTATTTGAGGCACGCAAATTGCTTCGGCCAATTTTGACTCAAAACGAGAACAACAAAGGCCAGAAGGATACTTACACCAGAATTCATCCAGCAAGACTCAGCGGGAGTCGCTTTGAAGATGCAAAGTTACTTATTGAAGATATCAGGGAATATGATGTCCCATACCATGTGAGGGTTTCCATCGACAAAAATATTCGTGTGGGGAAATGGTACAAAGTTACATCAGCGGGACTGATCGAGTACCCAGAAAAAGTTGCTTTTGCCGATCCTGTAGTGTTAGCTTTTGATATCGAAACAACCAAAGCTCCACTCAAGTTCCCAGATGCTGCCATTGATCAAATAATGATGATCTCGTACATGATAGACGGAGAAGGTTTCCTAATCACGAATAGAGAAATCATATCTGAAGATATAGAAGATTTCGAATACTCACCCACCGACGAGTTTTTAGGTCAATTCACAATTTTTAACGAGGCTGATGAGATGTGCTTGTTACAACGGTTTTTTGAACATATTAAGGACGTGAGGCCATCGGTAATATCTACTTTTAACGGTGATTTTTTCGATTGGCCATTTGTCGATAATAGAGCTAAAATACATGGATTAGACTTATATGAAGAAATTGGTTTTGCTCCAGATGCGGAAGGTGAGTACAAGTCATCGTACTGTTCACATATGGACTGTTTTCGCTGGGTAAAGCGTGACTCTTATTTACCGCAAGGCTCACAAGGCTTGAAAGCGGTGACACAAGCCAAGTTAGGTTATAATCCTATAGAATTGGATCCAGAGCTTATGACGCCCTATGCATTTGAACAACCCCAGCAACTGTCCGAGTATTCTGTTTCCGATGCCGTCGCAACATATTATCTTTACATGAAATATGTTCACCCATTTATTTTTTCATTGTGTACAATCATTCCATTGAACCCAGATGAAGTTCTTAGAAAGGGAACAGGCACTCTATGTGAAATGCTTTTAACAGTTCAAGCTTACAAAGGTAACATTTTGCTTCCGAATAAATACACAGATCCTATTGAGAGGTTTTACGACGGGCATTTACTGGAGTCTGAAACTTACGTCGGCGGTCACGTCGAATCCCTGGAAGCGGGTGTTTTTCGAAAAGATATTGAAAATGACTTTTCGATTGACCCTAATACGATTGACAATCTGTTAGAGGAATTACCGAAGGCGCTGCACTTTTGCATTGAAGTTGAAAACAAGACAGCCTTGGAGGAGGTCACAAATCTGGGAGAAGTTGAAAAGCAAATAAAGGCTAAACTTTTGGATCTTAAAACCAACAATAAAAGAAAAGAGTATCCATTAATATATCATGTTGACGTGGCATCTATGTATCCTAACATTATGATTTCTAACAGATTGCAACCCGATAGCATGAAAACTGAAAGGGATTGTGCCAGCTGTGATTTCAATAGGCCCGGAAAAAGTTGTGATCGACGCATGCCATGGGCGTGGAGAGGAGAATTCTTTCCCGCAAAAATGGATGAATATAATATGATCAAACGAGCGCTACAGAATGAGACATTTCCGAATCCAAATAAGTTTTCTAAGAAGCAACATTTAACCTTTGACGAGCTCTCCTATGCACAGCAAGTAGGACACATTAAAAAAAGATTGACAGATTATAGTAAAAAAAACTACCATCGAATCAGGGCTTCAGAAATTGTTGAGAGGGAGGCGATTATTTGCCAAAGAGAAAATCCTTTTTATGCGAACACTGTGCGGTCGTTCCGTGATAGAAGGTATGAGTTCAAAGGATTAGCCAAGAAATGGAAAAATAAAGCATTTTCAATTGGTGCAGCAGATAAGCACGCCAAAGAAGAAGCTAAAAAGATGGAAGTTCTCTATGATTCCCTACAGTTAGCCCATAAAGTGATTCTGAATTCTTTCTACGGCTATGTTATGCGGAAGGGGTCTCGTTGGTACTCTATGGAGATGGCGGGTATCACTTGTTTAACAGGTGCCACCTTAATACAAATGGCAAGAGCTTTGGTAGAGAAGTTGGGCACACCTCTAGAGTTAGATACAGACGGTATATGGTGTATGATACCGCAATCTTTTCCAGATGCGTTTACTTTCACATTACGCAATGGAAAAAAGCTTTTACTGTCATACCCTTGTTCGATGCTGAACTACAAGGTCCATCAGAAATTTACTAATCACCAATACCAGGATTTGGTTGATCCCATAAAGCACAAGTATAAGACACACAGTGAAAATTCTATTTTCTTTGAATTAGATGGACCATACAGAGCCATGGTTCTTCCCACTTCAAAGGAGGAAGGAAAGGGTATTAAGAAAAGGTATGCTGTTTTCAATGACGATGGGTCACTAGCAGAACTTAAGGGCTTTGAATTAAAGAGACGTGGTGAGCTACAACTGATAAAAAACTTTCAAAGCGACCTGTTCAAGGTTTTCCTGGAGGGAAACACTTTAGAGGAGTGTTATAAGGCTGTAGGTACCATTGCTAACAGATGGTTAGACATATTGGATTATAAGGGTTCCATGCTAGAAGATGAAGATTTAATTAATTTAATTTGCGAAAACAAGAGTATGTCAAAAACTTTGAAAGAGTATGGTGGACAAAAGTCGACATCTATAACGACTGCGAAAAGACTCGGTGAATTTTTAGGCGAAGAAATGGTCAAGGATAAAGGGCTTCAGTGTAAATATATTATTAGTGCCAAACCATTCAACACTCCAGTAACAGATCGAGCCATTCCTGTGGCAATCTTTCTAGCAGAAGTTTCTGTAAAAAGATCATTTTTACGAAGATGGACGATGGACATGTCTTTGGAAGACTTCGATTTGAGAAATATTATAGATTGGAATTATTATCGTGAAAGGGTAGCCTCTGTTATACAGAAGATTATTACAATTCCAGCTGCTTTACAAAACGTTCCTACTCCTGTTCCTAGGGTAGAGCACCCTCTCTGGCTGAAGAAAAAACTCGCCGCTGAAGAAGATAAATTTAAACAAACGTCTCTGAACAGATTCTTTACCACAACAAGCAATGTTCCTCAAGGTGGAAAAATTAAAGATATCGAAGACTTATTCAGCGGAGTAGACGATGACCAAAGTATACAGAAGGTTGCGAAAGTTTCTGTTGCTAAAAAAAGTTCTAAGAGAAAGCGAGCTGAGGATAAGAAAACAGAAGAACCTTTGATTTTGCCTACCACGATGCCCTCTATGGAAGATGATTATGTTTCATGGTTAAATTATCAAAAAATTAAATGGAAAATACAAGCAAGAGATAGGCTTCGCAGATCGCAATTATTTGGTGACTCAAACAATCCAATAGAAAGGACTGCTCTAGGGAGTATGATTAGAAAGCAAGCCGAATCGTATGCTGATTCCACATGGGAAATTTTGCAATACAGACAATCTTCTCAACCGGGAGTTTTGGATGTATACGTTAATATCAATGATAAAATTCAAACTCTGAAATTCATCATTCCAAAAACAATATACGTCAAGTTTAAGAGGCCACCTATGGTCAAAATTAAGCATTCTTCCATGGAACGGTCAAACTTTGTCCTACCAAATAGCCCTGAAATGAAAGACACCTCATCGCAAAACTTGTATCGCATCACCCTTTCAGAATCGGACTATCTAGATGCAATTGAAGACAACGCTAGTATTTTGAACAACGAAAACATTATTGGTGTTTTTGAGAGTTCTATACCACCTTCAGAAAGAGCTATAATGGAACTTGGTTCGTCCGTAAATTTCAAATCAAATACTGTAGGGGCGTTAGGTAGAGGGTTACAAAAGGGGTTTGATAGAAAAAATCTAACGATTGTCGATAGCGAAAGATATTTAAGCCGATTTTCACTGTCGATCAGTTACCTACTTCACATTCCTACGAATATAGGGTATGAGTTTTTCATCATATGCAATTCGTGGTCTGATACTATTCAGGTTTTTACTTTAAAACCATCAGTGCAATCACAAGATATCAGTGCCACAAACTTGAAGCAACTTTACAAGGTGATATACAGTCAGAAAGCCATAAAGTTGAAAGAATACTCTCGTTTCTTTCATTGCAGTGAAGATATGGATTTCGAAACTCAGAGTTTTTTAGATATTTCTAAACTGTACCGGAAAATGTCTAGCCAAATCAATCAGCAAAAAGAAGACAAAGGGCTGCAGTTCTTACTAATGCTTCAATCTCCTTATGCCACCAAGTTGCTGGACAATTTACGGATTTTAAATCAAGTGCCCATAATTGAAATTGCAATGACCGACTTGACCTTACCCCAGCTAAATTGGCGAAATATACTCAATAAAAAAATAATATCCAATATATTTTCCTGTGGGCCGAGATTGTCTCATCTAGTGACCTTATCCCAATTCAGCAACATCCCAATTTGCAATTTAAAAGTTGATACTATGGGTTATGTTATCGATATTCTTTATGCTAGAAAATTGCAAAAGGAGGGAATGGTGATGTGGTGGAATGAAAATTCTCCACTAG
This sequence comes from Zygosaccharomyces pseudobailii, assembly GCA_949129085.1. Classification (NCBI taxonomy): domain Eukaryota; kingdom Fungi; phylum Ascomycota; class Saccharomycetes; order Saccharomycetales; family Saccharomycetaceae; genus Zygosaccharomyces; species Zygosaccharomyces pseudobailii. The sequence goes on from CASBRY010000010.1 coordinate 220,928, forward strand.
CCGATCATGGAGGTGTTCAAAAGGATTACGACCCAAATATGGCTGGGCTACAGAACGATTTAGAATTTCCTACTATAAATAATCCTGGCGTCTCCGAAAAAGCAGTATTGGAGATTGAGGTTTCTAATTTGACGGTAAATACTGTTTTAGGATCTGCTTTGATAAATGAGGCAGAAGGTTGTGATTTGGCCGACGCCGACGCAGAGGATGATACAGCAGCACGGGCAAACACTTCAAATGGCGCGTTTGTCGAAGACGCTTTTTCTAGTGGTTCTCTTGTGGTACTGCGGAGCATCTTGAAAGAATGGTGGGATGGTGCATTGAAAGAGAATATGATTGCTGACCTTTTAGTGAACTCATTTGTTAATTGGGTACAGGATCCCGACTCTAAACTTTTTGACAATTCACTCCGGTACCATGTACACAACCTAACTAAAAAAGCCCAATTGCATCTCATAAATGAATTTTACTCCCTGGGCTCTGTGGTTATCTACTCTGATAGAAGTCGGTTGCTGGTCAAAATGAAAAAATATTCGCCGGAAACATGTTATGCGTATGGCCAATATGTTATCAAAGCTGTAAGGGCGAACCCCGCTTTTGTTTACCTGGATTTGAAAATCGATAGGTACTGGGATTTGCTACTTTGGATGGACAACTACAATTTTGGCGGACTAGCATGTATAGAAATCCAAGAGAGAGAGAAACAGGATCTAAAGGCTTATTCTCAGTGGCAAATAAAAAAATTTTTGCCAGCTATATATCAACAAGAATTTGATGACTGGATGATGATCATTTTAGATAGCATGACCAAGACAAAAACTAATTGGTTGGAAGCTAAATCATCTACTCAAGAGCTTGTCCAATTAACTACAAAACAAAACAATAATGCTGAAGATGTGGATGATGGGCCCCTCACGAACTTTACCGAAATCTTCTGCGGCCCCTTGATCAAAAGAGTGCAGAAGTTGTACCAGAATCAGCAAAAATTTATTCTCGATCCAAATTTCACTGCTGATTACGCCTTTCCTTCTTTACCTGGCTCACATCTAGAAAATGGAAATCCTCTGCTTGAACTTGTTAAGTATTTGTGCCATATTATGCTACTATCAAAGAAAACTATTCTCGAAGTCAGATCTCTCCGGAAAAATCTACTCAAGATCTTTGAGCTTAGAGAATTCGACGCATCTTCGGAATTCAAGAATCCCAGTTCAAAATTGGTTGTTTCTAGTCTTTTGTGCGAGTATTGCTTTTTCATGAATAGCATCGATTTCTGCAGAGGAGACGTAGCGATTTTTACATGCCAGAAGTGTCAAAGGAAATTCGATAAAGTCTTATTACAGGAACACTTGATCCAAAAATTTTTGGCCGACGTTGATACTTACCTCACGCAAGATGTGAGATGCTCTCGCTGTAGTAAAATTAAGCAAGATAGCATGAGCCCTCATTGCAACTGTTCGGGCTCATGGGAAGGCACCATATCAAAAGAAGTGATCGAGAAGAGATTCAAAGTCTATCAGCAAGTAGCCCATTTCTTTCACTTCCAGCTCTTATCGAGTGCTCTTAACGACATGTGTACCTGAATATCAAAATTCTTATTTAGTTTTCCTTTCTTCCCAGTATTCTACGATACCAGATTCGGACAAATTTCAAGATTGAAAATGCTCACTGAGATTCGGGCAGATCACCTCCAAGAGTTTGGAGTACTTAAAATAGACGGCAACCCACGTTGTATGAAGCCAATCAGGCTCAATGCCGAACGAAGGAGAGCTGGTTATGTTTCGAGACTATCAGGTAAAAACGCTGTCCTCATTCTTGAACTCAGATCCCAGGATTACACCTTCAAATCTAATTATACAAGGGCATAGAGGAACTGGCAAGAGTTACACCCTACGCCAATTTTTTGAAGCGAACCAATTCCTCATAAATATGTGGCTAGAGCCTATCGAGTTAGTAACTTGGAAACCATTCATGCAAGCAGTGGCTAGGGTTGTGCAAAATAAACTAAAATCTGTATTCCCAGATGAAAAAACATCCGAACATGATCCTTTGGATGTGGAAGAACCCTACCTTTTGGTAAAATTTTTGGATAATGTGTTTCAGCAGTACAAATTTTTGGAGGAAGAAATTAGCTTTTTCCTCATATGCGATGGGTTTGACAGCTTACAAGATCTTGATGCTGCCCTTTTTCACAAATTCATAAGCTTGCATGAGTTGATTTCACAAGATTCTAAGATTCAGTTGAAATTTATTTATACTGTTCAAGACATGGCGTTTGTCGAACGATACTCTTCTCTTTGTCTCCCCCTAATAATATTTCCCCGATACACGATGGAGGAGATCACTGACATTCTAATCTACTGTAGAGCACAAGATTTGATTGATAGTGATTCTCTTCGGCAAACCGTCCTACGTGGAAATATCGAAGAGTGCACTGATGATGAGTTTTTAGGTGTCGCGGTTAATTTCATCAAACTGATTGTCCAGGTATTCCACTCCTACACAGGAAATGATCTGTCTGCTTTGAATGACCTGATAGATTTTAAATGGGATCAGTACGTCAGCAAAATCAACAAGGAGAACATCTTTGATCCACTGGGTCTTTATAGAAATGCAATTGGTATATTTCTGAGCGCGGATGATAGTTTCAGCGCCGATTTCCAGCAAGGAGACACTTCCAACCTGGAACATGAAGCAACTCAAACGTATGAGCTTTCGCCAATCTCAAAATATCTACTGATCGCTGCTTACATTTGCTCCTATCTCGAGCCGCGCTATGATTCAAGTATTTTTTCGAGAAAATCTCATCTAAAGACTGGCAGAATATCTTACGGGAGAAGAAAGAAAATGGAAACCAACCCCCGGTATCTACAACCGTCCCTGTTTTCTATTGAAAGATTATTAGCAGTTTTTCAGGCTATTTTTCCCGTGGAGAGAAGGGCAGAAAGAGGTTCTTTGGCCTCATTAAGAGAAGATTCGCTTGTCAAAGCGAACGTAGAAGTTTTCCAAAATTTAGCAGAGTTGCACTCCCTTAAATTAATAGCCACTACGATTAACAAAAATATCGATTTTTTGAGTTACAAAGTTAAATGGAAAGTCAATGTCCCCTGGGAGATTGTTAATGAGGTGGCAAGATCTCTAGATTTTGACGTAGGACAGTACTTCGGTGGTTACGACTGAAGTAAGATCCCTAATGAGAATTAAACTCTTAAGCAACATTTTCCATGGTCATCTATGTTTGGTTTAGTAGTTTGATGCCTAAATAGCAACATTTAGACTCTGTATTATAAATATAAAGTTAACGTCTTGGTGAAGGTTAATGCCTTGGTACGCTGTGTATCTTACATCCTTGCACCTTGTATCAAAATTCGCAGAACTGCACGATAATAGACATTGACAGAGAATTAATGTGGAAGGTTATTTCACAGTCCCGCAAGTTCAAGTTAGGATTACTTCATGGATTCGTATGACTTGGACTCCGTTCTTTCTGTGGATAAAAGTACGAGGGCACACGATAGAGATTCTGAAGATTCAGAAATTGATGAAGTTGGCTTTTCAAATGTAGGTCGATTTACGAAAAGACAAAGGAGGGATCAAGTATTATTTAATGGCTATGAATCTGACTCTTTCGACGAAGATGACAGTGATGACGATATAGGGAGAAATGATGCTCACAAAAAGCCACAAACTGGTCCCAATGATAGCATTCCTGCTTCTGATAGCGAAAATAAAGACCAAGCGGGCATGCCACCAGACCAATCGATTAATGATCTTGACGCTGGGAATTTAAATTTAGTAAAAGATAGTGTGCCTCTTGAGGCTTTCAGTATTGAAGAAGAGAATAAGCATGGCTCGTTTGATATAGATGGAAATTACGTTACAGCCGAGAATGATGAGCACGAGGCCTCGAATGATCAAGATCAATGGATCGAAGATGTGAAAGACGTTAGCAGCGTTCTAACTTCTCAGAAAATTTATGAAAGAACGGTAAGGCAGAAAGAAGCCGAACAGCGGCGCAAAGGAAGGCATTACATGTTAGATGAGGCCCTGAGTAGACTGCAGTACTTCGTCAATTCTTCTGACACCGTTCTGACGGCGCTGGCTCGTTTCAATCAACTACGAAATTGTGGCGAACATGAACGCTACATAATAAATGCTATTAATTTTGTCACTGAAGTGATAGACATTCTGGAGCGCAAAGGGATAAAAGATGTGTACGGGTTAACCCGGCTAGAACTGAGAGAACTGGCTAAGAAAGAATCTGTTAGCGAATCAGTTATCGATAATTACAAGACCAAGCTATGGTCTTTCAAATGGATCGAAAAACGTGACGTTGTCCACGGATTGTACACCAACTATCAGATGCAGTATTGGAAAGAGAACTATTTCCACAATAAAGTGATTGTGAAGTTTTTTGACGAACCAGACATACTATCGAACTGGATGCTGGTAGATTGTGTAAACTTTATGTGAGCATCAAAACTTACCAATTTTTTGTCTGATCTTGTAAAACATCGCTGGAATCACTCTCATCTTCCACATAACCCTTTAGCTCTTCTGCGATAGACAATGAAACTCTCTCGACAGCAGCCAACGATAACGTATTATCGGGTCCCGCTTTTAATTGTTTCTGTAGTAGCAGCAGAATGGTTCTAAATTTATTTTTAATCTTTATGAACCTGTCTTCAAAATCTGCAACACTGGAATCCTCATTATCCATCTTCAACCCACTAAGGAGGGCCCGCACAGATCCGATTTTCTTAGCAAAGACCTTTTTATCACCATCTAAAACTTCTAAAACGTCAAGAAGTCCAGATATTTGACCCAGCAACAAGTACCTTTGAAACCCCACTTGTAAACCATATTGCTTACCTTCTAAGTAGTTGTGCTGAACGTTTTCTGTCGAACCTTCTTCCAAACCCTTTTGATAATATTCATCTTCCAATTCCAATAAGGCATCCAGATCCACTGGTGTCATAGTATCATTGCTCCCCAATTTCAATTGTCCCATGATGGTTGCCGAGCACATCATCCGTTCAATTTTTCAGAAATTCGAATCGCACTTCAAAAAGAATAATTTATATGTACGCATTAATGACATTACCCCTTTAGACAAATATTAAGCTTATCTTGGCTCTCCAACCTTAATTCATTAATAAGAGATTACAGAAACTTTCTTTATCTAATGCTATATATCGTTGTAGATGCCGCTTGGTTCTTTTGCGAAGGATGCAAATCCTCTACACTGTCTTACCAGATTTGATCTCTTTACCCGTCTTTGAAATCTTGTCGTATATGGTCTCAAAAGGCAAGGTGGTATAAACATCCACAGTCTGGTTCTCAAGCGAAATCCTGATTTCAGAGACGTCGGGCTTTAGCTTTGTCAATACTCTGTTAATGGCATTAGAGCAGCCCTCACAGGACATAACAACGTCAAAGTGATAATGATTCTGAGACATGCTACAATGCTAATCGATTGATGACTTTAATGGACCTTCGATTGATAAATTGCCAACTAGGAACCCCTATCCACGTATACTTATCCACACATAAAGCAAGCTTTGCGAATTTAGCTCAATCCACTCAATAAGAATTCTACAAATATATCACGTGAATATACAAATTCCGAAAACAGCAAGGGTTCTGTCGAACTTTAGAGATCATCAATCGTTAAGGTTGCTAGCTTGTCTGATCTCATGAATCTCGTTGATGGCATCCTGCCTCAAAGGTGTGTCTGCGAAGAGCAAGACTATCCACTGAACAAGTTCCTGAGTGGTGAATAAATAGAAGTCGCCGTTGTAAAACATCGCCATAATCTCTTTCAAGTGCAATTCTAAGAGTTGTCCAATGATAATGAACTTATCACGGTATTGAAGATATTGCGAATTGTCTCGTAATATCGAGGCCTCTGTTCCATCATAAATCGTCGACACTAGGTGCGCCAGATTTACAGAGTTTCTTTCAGATATGACATCCCATTTAAGGATATTGTCATTAATGCAATCAACGTACAGGAAACGGTAAAACTGTAACAAGTAGTTCGATCCATCTTTGCCACCAATTGAGTTTAAAGGCTCAATGATTTGCCTTCTAACAAAAGGCAATAATTTGTTTTCTGTGACTGCCCAAGACGGTTTCTTTTCGCTAGTAAAAAATTGTTTCATCTGCTCATCTACCAATTGTGCGACAACCTTGAAATTGCTATTTGTATAAATTTCAAGTAAATGGGTATTGAGCTCCTGTAACCTTATTAGTTTTGGATTGTGATGATTTATAAATCTTAAGTTGACAAAAAGTTGCCACCAATCCTCCTGGAAATAAGTGGTAGATATTGCGAAGAAAAGCGTTTGGAGAACATTTAATTTGTGCTGGCAACTGTGTTCATCGAACCGAGATCTACCTGCTAGAGTAATCTCTTTCTCGAGCTCTTCCATGATAGAAAGAAAATCGCCTGACATTTTGCTTACTTTTATGTGACCACCACCAGGATTTTTTTGTTCGCTTGAGTTTCCTCCCATTGGATGAGTTCTCTTGTCCTCGCCTGAATCGAGATCCCAACCCCATCCCTCGCTTTTTTGACTTTTGGAGCTCTTTTGACTAAATCTTCTTGTTTTATGTGGTGCAGCAGGACTAATCTCATCGAAGTTTATTTTTATCTCCTCATCCCATCCAGCCGTCTCATCCGAAACACTTCGTTCACTGAGTCTCCTAGTTTTCCGAGGAGTGGCCATGTTGCTTTCTCCAAAATCAATGGTCAGTTCATTGGCCCACCCGTCGCCCTCGTCTGCCTCTTCGACAGCAGCATCCTCACCCCATCCCCAATTGTCATCTGCGGCGCCTTCACTCCCTTTGAGTACACCACTTTCGGTTTGAGACACACTTCTGCTGAGTGATGGAGGGTCCGCAATTTGGAGATTCCTATCAAAAACATTGTGTAGTGTTTTGAAAGATGGTTCCTTAAAAATACTTCGTATTTTCAAAGCACATTGTTCAAAAATACCATCCAGCAAAAGGCTGTTTTGAACCTGATTATCATTTAAAAGGTTCTCAAGATCACTACCATGATAAGTCCAGTTTGACTTATTAGCTAACTGTTCCAGATTTAGGTTGGCGAACGCCACATCTGCTCTTATTTGGGAATGAGAAGAATTTAGTACAGTATAAGGATTGGATTTGACTGTTCGGGTCAGTTCTGTGGCTAGAACCGGACCTAAGTTTCTCGCAAACGTATCGATATCCCTAGTACTAATACCTTCACATAAGAAGCATGCTACACTGTTGATGTTGGCAATTCTATCGCTCACTTTACTTTCAGCGCCTCGTTGTAAGTTTAATTTCGCACAATTTCCGCTTTCGAAAACAATTTGCTTCGCTTTGGAGAATAGGAACTTCTTTATGACTTCAATAATCATTCTAAAGTTCAAAAAGTCATGGAATATCGTATTGAGTTCAGAAATCACTGCATCCTGTGTGGGGCCCACTCTCATATCTCCGATAATCCACAAATTAGCATCTAGAAACCCGTCAGGGTAGATTTGTTGTTGCATAAAACTCATGAAGGAATCGTAGTCAAGGTTCTCTAAGTCGTCTCCTAATCTGACGATTGGTTCAAAGGCTATACACTCATCAGTGACTTGCCAAAAGCGTTGCGTAATAATCTCATAAAACTTGTGTACCAGTTGTGAATGCATGGCATCAGCATGTGCCAAAACGGATTGTTGAAAGGAGACTCCGTGCTTCTTGATAGCACTGTTATCTCGTAGTTTTTTGCGCAAGGATTGCAAAGAATAGTAGCAGTTCTCAAACTCCAGCAACTCGAAATTAGCCTTGAATTCCATGAATAAACCAGAAACAGATCTCAAGGAGCTCAAATCATGCAATTGTTGACTTAATTGTGACTCTTTTCTCAGTATAGCGTCATAATCTAAAGTCGCAGGATCTTTATTAGTTCGTTCATCTTTTGCACTTAATAGGGGATCATTTTTCAATGCAGCTAAAACATTGTCTCTATTTAAAAGATCCAATTCATCAGCGTCGAAGACCGATGTCATTTCCTTATATCAAAAGTTGACTTTCGCTTGGAATTTGCAATTAGTAGTCCAACCTTTGCACACCCTAGCAGGGGTCCGCACTTATTTAGGTCCCAAATTCTAGTAACGTACTACGAAAAAACCGAAAGGCTCTAGGATATATAGCTTACGTGTAAGGTGTAATTAAGATTTTCCCGTTGTCAATCGTTTGGTCAGTATTTGATGAATGTTGGATATGGAAAAGTTCTCGATCATGTTATATCTGAGTGAGCTGAGATAAGTTGTCATCATTAAACAAAGTACAACAGGAATTAGTTTACTAGGGCAATTAGATGAAAGAAATGAAGTATGATGCCTCACCACAGTACACTTACTGTAAGCGACATGAAATTTCTATCCCTTAGTGCTTTCCTCTAGTCATATTGTGATATATAAAGGTAATGTATGAAGTTTGAAAAGTTTTCGCCTTAAATATTTCAGGTAGCATTACCCGGAAAGATAGTGTATACTTACTTCGGAAGATTTCTGAGGTACTATCAAAACTACAATAGCAAGGAAGTTAACCGCTCAAGCTCCATGTTGCAGCTTTCACAATATCTTCTCAGATCAGTGGCGTTGTCCCAAATATCTATCAAATCATTCTTGACCGTTTCGCATTGTGTTTCTTCTGCGAGTAGAAACTTCCTGTAGTCGCCTCTTACAAGTTCTCTTTCCATATCTTGCAAGATTTTGAGTTCTACCAAAAGTTCGTTTCGGCGAAAGGCCATTTCTTGCCTAGTGTCTTTATAAATATAATCATTTTTCCTGTTGATCTCTTCAAACTTGTTAAATGCCAAGTTTTCTCTCTCATATGCTAAATCTGTAGTTAGTAGGTCCAAATCTTTAATCGAAACTGCTCTTTGCATGACATCATCATTATTCCCTTGGTTCAGAGTACGAAAAGTGTTTTCTGCTCTCCTAACTAGCCAGTAGGTTATAGTAGATCTACCAAAAAGCAAAACATTCAACCCGACGGAAAGTATTAAGGCGATTACCAAAGTGTTGTTAATGTGACTCAAGCCAGAGCCAATCAAAAAAATTAAGCTGACAATGGCTCTGAGACAAATAAAAGTAAAATTAACAATGCGATATAAGGTAGCTTTCAAAATAATTCTGGTAACAATGGAAAAATTGTATTCCACCATGTTGGATGCTTCCCGGTCGTTATCGTTTGCGGAATTGCTCCCAGCTATTTTATCTTTTTTCTGAGGATCTTTCTCAGGAGACAAAACACCGATCTTGCCGCACATTTTGACGGCCTTAATTAACTTTCCATGAGTACCAATTCTTTCCATGTAGTACCTGATTATCTTTTTGATATATATGTACTCCATTTGAGAAAACCTGAATGCCCACTTTAACACAGTTCTTTCCACAAATGATAAACTGTTAATGATCTCTCCCGAATTTCCGTAGATAAACTCTAATCGGTAGTAAACAAAGAACAGTGATCCCGTCGAAGAAGTACTTACCAATGGGGTGTTTGTCTCATGAGGTTCCATTATCAGGTATTGTGCAGTCACGCGAAGCGGATGACAAAAGACAACCTTTACAATGAAGGGATCTTGATCTACTTCATAAAATTTTCCTTCCAGCATTTTGCTGATTTTTTGTTTCACCATGCCCTGAGCACCTTTAGCCTTCTCTCTATAATTGGCATCGGCTAAAGAACGATCCGCAATACTAAACCCAAAACGAATTTCCCTGACAAGTGCAGGTTTTGCATGAGGAGCTTTTTCTTCCTTCCATTCGGAAACATAATTATATGGATGATGTCGATTAGCAAGAAAAAAAGAACGCGGGAAGGCATTCGATTGGTCTCCAAATAGTATGTGCATTAAAGTCTTTGGAGACACGTCGTAAGTGTGTTGATAAGTGATCGAGGCCTTTTTCTGTAGTTCTTTACTTCTGCCAAAGCATTCTGCTGCTGTGGCACTCATAGACCAGAATGTGGCTGCCAGATCATTGGGGACATTGTTCGTAATGGCGTTGTTTGACCCACTTTCTATGACCTTAGCCTGTTCTTCTTCAAGTTTTTCTTGATATTTTTGGTCGATTAGTTCAAAGTCCCTGAATATTTCTTGCTCATCTTTCGGGTGAACACGAGTTTTATTTTCTAACAAATATTGCAATTTCTCGGCCACCAGCCTGTGATCTTTAAAATAGATGTACATTCTTAATTGAATACCATCAGCATTGTAAATTTTGATCACATTGCCCGAACTTTTGCCCTCTTCAACGGAAACCAGATCTTGTAAATTCAAGTGTGTGAGACTTATGAAACCCATAGAATTCATATAACAATAGAGATGGTTCGCAGTCACGTAGCATGTGGCAGAAAATTTTTGTCTCTTATTAGGGCACCAAAAACCGCTAAAATTAAAGAGTAGTAAATCATCAGGAAACTTATACAAGTTTTCATCAATTGTGAAAAAAAGACTTTTGAATTGAATATCACTGACTTTCATTTCTGGAGGGTAAAAATCGGGATATTTCATGTACGGTGTTTGCTTGCTATTTGTATTGATTTCGAACCTTGTATTTTTTGTTTTCGACAGATGCAGGAGCCCTTCATCGAAAATTGCATACCCACTCCAATCACTGGAGCCCCACATATTTGCCACTACTGCATCAGGGAGCCAGTTTCCTTTTCGATAAAAGTTTGCTAGTATTGCTACTTGGGTCAGTTTCGTAGCCATAGGGGTCACAGCCATCGAAAAGTGGCAAAGTTTTCCTTCAGGAGAGAAGGTAGAAGCATTTCCAGTTAGCGCTTCATCTAGAATATCGACTAGTGGCTTCGTATGACTACTAAAGGACGTCAATGCTTGGTCCATTGAAGTGGTAGTACTTGAAGCAAATTCGAAAAATTCTGGGGGGAATCGCTGAAATGCCATATCATACTCTAAGCTGTTAGGTTCTAATTTAGATGCATATTTTCTCGCCACAGCAAAGGCTTTCAACCATGATTTTAAATCTCCTAGGCTCTCTGCTTGGAACGTTAACTTAAGTTCTTTTGATGAATGAGAATCCGTTTCAGCGGTCTTATCTCCTATAATTTTCAGCTCAAAACAGAATTTTCGGTCCTCATTTGGTTCATATTCGACATTCGTTAGGAAAATACCAAATTTATCAGTTTCTTCGACGTACGTCTTTGATAAAGACAAAAGAAAGATTCCAAAGACTGAGTTTTTCAAGAAACACCATCTCCGGACCCAAATATCACGTTGAGGTGAACTCAAAGAAGTTTTCATATACAACCATCCACATTTTTCAGGTGATTCTTTTGGGGGCTCATTGATGTCGTATTGCAGAGTATTGCTATTGATAGCCTTTACATTGTAATCATTCAAATCGCGCGACGGTGCAAGGCGATAAGCTGTCGACTGTAAGACCTGGCGCTTAGCATTTTCCATCTCTTGTTGCAGAGACTGTGCTGCTTCCATAGAGTTTTCAACCCAGTCGGAATATGCTACAAACTTTTCCTTGAGTAATGGTGTAAGATCGACCTTTTTCCCCGACTCCTTGAAAGTATAATCACTTTTCAATTGTGCAAGACCAATGATTTGCATGACGAATTTATCAAGTCCTAACTTCATTTTTGAAATGGTCCCAATAAGCTCTAGAGAGGCATCAAGATAACCTTTTCTCACTTCGAACAATTGGAGTGCATTTTCACGTATACTAGAAGGAGTGACCCCGGGAAGCGATATGTTAACTGCCTGATGCTGGTTTAACATCCCATCGTGTTTATTTTGGTAGTACTCAAAATTCGTTCTTTTGCTTTTGTAAGGCTCAATGTAATTGTTCATTAGTTCAAGTAAAGCATTGGGATAACCTGAATCCAAACCTGATATTATTTTGAGCAGTTTGGCCGAAAATTCTGCGTAATCATTATTGAAGCTTTCAACCAGCCAAGGAGTGTATAATTGGTTGTCGACGAAACCATTACTTAACATGATGGGAGATGGTAGGAGTTGTGTCAGAAAAGTACTTTGAGCTCTATTGAAATCATCCATGGCGACATTGTAATGATTTTCGGTAAAACCAACCGTCTTTTCAATCCAATCTTCGAGAAGTTCAACCTTCGTTTGAAAGTGGTTGACACTTGCTCGAAATGAAGGCGTATCCAAAGATGCCTCCTTATATGCAACTGATATTAACTTTAAACGTTTTGATTCCAAATTTTTGGCCTTCTTCCGTGTGGTCATGGTTGATATAGATACAACAGGTCAGTATTGTGACGATTTGGATTGGTGGGCCTTATGTCTGCCTTGTTGTTGTGGTCGCGTAAACACTCAAACAACACGAATTGCGCTTCTAAACCAAATAAACAAAGTAAATTTCAAAAACAAAAAACGAACCGTAGGGGGATTTATTAATCAAAGAAAAATTCATAAGTTGTCAGAATTTCAAAAGCCTCTTTTCGCCAGATCATCAGCTATATACAAGTAAAAATTTAAGATATCTATTTCAGGCCTAATAGTTCGCTGCGCAGTTTTGGTGAGAAATGACTTACTTAAATCTTTCTGCAATTTGTTTTTCCAGTTGATAAGGTCAAGATGATCAGTGTTAGTAAGACATCCACGATAGTGTCCCCATTTACTACTTTCCACTGTTACCATGCCATCATTAGGTTTGCCGCCTGACAAATTATAAATCACTTTCCAAGTCATGTAAAATGCATTATACCACCGAGGTTGAAAACATGCTCCATATGAAAAGTATGAGACCTTTGGATCGTCCAAAGTATTTTTGTTAAAGAATCTCAAATAATTAGTGGTCAACTCATAAATAGATGAAGGAAATAACCTTGGTTTCGAACTTCCAGGGGTGATTTTTTTGAGATCTTCGATAAGGTTTACTACGTAATCTGCGACTTCAGAACCGTGATGAGGAGTTGCAACGGTGGTGAGACTGAGCACTCTATAGGTCTTTTTATGAATATTGGATATGAGAAACCTACAGTCCAGTCCACCCATGGAATGAGCTATAAGGTTAAGTTTTATAGGTTCCTCATCCAGTAATCGTCTGTCACTGTTATTGTCATCTTCATTGTATATATCTTTTTTCGAAGCTGTTTCTCGTAATTTCTGAGTCTCTTTCTCTAAAATGGCGTGGAGGGTGACGGCCCTCTCTTCAATACTTCCAAAGCTTGGTACATTGGGAATGATCACTGTGCAACCCTTTTTCTCCAGTTTTTCTTTGACTCCAATCCAATAATCTATTTCTAGAAAAGCACTATCGGTAGATTCATCTTCATCTTCAATAAAATGTTCTTCGTTGTTTGTTTGCAAACTCTTACGTATCATTTTAGTCAAATGAAATATGGAAGGGATAAGGATTATTTTATCAAACCCCGACAGACCGTGACACAGAACTATGGGATTCTTCGGTGCCTGGTATTTTTCTTTGCTTGGGAAGCTGTCTATGTATATTTCTTCATTGCTTGGTACACCAGAGTCTGGTTTAGAATTCCCGTTTTGTCTGGAGTCACTGTTGTAAACGTCGTTCAGTTTTGACCTAAGTACATATGTCTGTAAAGGAAATGCGAAATTGTGGACTAAGTTCCAAAGATAAAGCATAACACTTGGTTCGAATAGGAACGTCTGAAGACCCTTTTCTAACCTGAAGCAGGCTAAATCAACTGTCGCTTTTTTCATGAAAACTAGAGAAAAAAAAACAAATACACATCCTGAAGATCGTTATTATTAATAAAAATAAACTACTTCTCTAGTAGCCTCGCTGATGCTCTTACACTCTGGCTGAAGTCTACATGGATCCTTCTATCGTCAATTATAATTCCTTCCATTTTTTTATACGCTTGTTCGCAAGCCCGTTTATCAATAAATTCAATAAACCCGTAACCTAAAGACCTCCCGGTATATTTATCCCTAACAATTTCCACCGAAATTACCTGACCAAAACGTTGAAAGATAGTGGCGATATCCTTAGAACTAGTAAGGGGGTTCAGCTTACAAATAAATAGAACTTTTGTTGATGGTTTTATCCGAATGGAGGGAATGTCGCCAATAATTTCTAAAGAAAGTTCTTTTCGTCTGATATCTTCTTCAATGTCTTGTTTTTTCGATTGAAACTCATCAATAAGACTTTGTGGCAGTCTGACGTCTGCCACAGGCAAAGTCACTTGATATAAATGTAAGTCATTTTTATCATCAAACGGGTCATATAGGACGTATGCTCCACGAATTCTTATGTCTTCAAGCGGTCTGTTCTTCAAGTCAACGGGAGAATTGTTTAATTTGTCCAGTGTAGACCAACAACTTTTTATAATTCTCCCAAAATACACAGCATTTGGCGTATTTGTCTTTAATTCGATTAAGGTGATTAACATTTGGGAACCAATCAATGGTTCAGTGAATCCAGGCTTGCTAACGATTAGGTTTCCAAAAGCTCCCTTGGGTATTATTGACAATTGTTGAGGCCACTCCGTTGCTTTTGCTAGCCGAGCTTTTACACCCCCCTGCTCAGTTCCAGTTATCCCATCTATAGCGGTATTGTGTAAACGAAGCTCCTTCCTATCCTCATATCCAAACAGAGCATCCCCAAATTGAATCGATTGATGATTATGCAAGTTGAAAAAGCACTGGTTTTGGTAGAATTGACATTTGCAAAGCTTTAAAAAATTATACGATTCTATCGCATATTTTTTATAATTCAAATCAATGATAATATCACCTGCTGTGGTCTCTAAAAACACGCTCATGCGCCTTCGATAACAGAGGCTGTGGAATAGTCTTCAGCACACAATATTCACCTACAAATATTATATATCACGTGAATGATCATAGATTTGATTGAGCTTTACAACCATATTTCTTACACGATTATTTACCTGAGTCACTCAAAAGATTCGTGAGTAGATTTTTGATAGGACTGATATTGTTTAAGGCGTTCACTCCTAAAGATCTTAAAGCTACGACAGGTCCAAAATCTGTACCGTAAATCTTGTGTAATTTGTCAGTCATTCCTAGAAGCATATTATTGATGGGGTAACGCTCAGCCCAAAATGGTTGCAAGCTTAGCATCGACCCGACATCAAGCCCCCTTTTTGAAGCAGTTTCTAGGGCTTTGACAAGCGATTCGACGTCCCCCTGTCCCATATTCAAACCTTGTCCGGCCAATGGATGTGTTGTATGAGCTGCGTCTCCAACCAAAGCAATACGATCACTGCAGTAAGTGTCGGCATGAAACATTTTAAGAGGAAATCTTGCCCTGCTAGGACCTAAAATTTCTGTCACTTTCGGTGGATAAATTTCATCGATTAGGTCCTCACTCTCTAAAGAATCATAAACCTGTTCAGTGCGGAACTGAATGTCTTGGAGTAATTTTTCTGTTGATATATTATTATTTTCTAATTGGTCGTAATAGTACCTCATATCAGCATCCTCCAACACGAATGCGGCATTCACTAAACCTGTGAATTGCTCAGGAGTTATTTCCCTCAATAATCTAGACAATGGCTCGGTAGTGCTCCAAACCAGCGTTGCATTGTTATCTGGTAATGGGAGATGAGCGATCGGGCCGGTAGGTAAAAATCTTTGCCAGCCTCTTAACCTGAAGGGAGGATACTCAAGCTTCATAGTAGCAACCACGCCAAACCTGTTGTAAAACCAGCCGCGGCTTTTGATCTTAGAGAATTTCCTTACAGGTGAGTTGAAACCGTCGGCACCAACTAGTAATCTTGTTTTATAAACTTCACCATTTTCCAAAGTAACAAGTGGCCAAGATTGGGGGTCCTTAGGATTACTATACTCAATGTTAGCCACTTTTGTATTGTCTAGAAGTTGGAATGACGAGCTTGGCAATTGCATTTGGTCCAGCCTTTTTAGCAGAGATGACTGAATATTAAGGATTTCTACCATAAAAGCCATTGAATCTTTTTCCATGTCGAGAGTAGCATTGGAACAACCATCAGTGACGTGCAATCCGTCGTATGGTTGAATTCTATCCTCCAGCAAGCGCACGCCTGCCCTTGTCTCCAGAAAATCCTTGGATGGAGGTGTCAAGCTAACAACACGGTTGGTGAATTGCTCAGGTGGTGAGTCATAAAATGGTGCAACTTTTCCCATCAAATCACCAGCATCTACTAGTACTGTGGAGAGACGTTGAAGAGTTGGCGTCGACTTAAGGGTTGATGCTAAAGTTAAACCGGCAGGGCCACCACCAACGATAAGGACATCAATCATCTTTGGTTTGATGCTAGCTGTTGAAGCCAACTTTCTCGTTATACATTTCCGCACAATGGAAGACCTGCAAAGCATCTGAGAAGCAATAAAAGTTTGTTTTTCAATGATTTCAAGCTTCATTTATGTTTCGCCAGTTGTTTTGCAAAAAGGCAACCCTTTTCCGGAATGATGAGGTCAACTGTTCGAAACGATTTACGAAAAAAGCTGAAATATCAAGAACAAATGTATTCACCTAAGATTGAGGGAATCCTGGTAGGACCCTCGGAGTGCAGTTGAACTTTATCTCTCCAATTGCAAGACTTCAAGTATATCGTAATATGAATTAAAGTCTGGGTAAATGGTGAAATAAACTAAGTTTCTTGTATAGCACATTTTCTAATGTTAGAGCCGGCCGAAAAACCACTTGAGTATGGTTTTTCCAAGAAGGAACCCTAATATTTTCATATCATCCCCCAAGTGTTTTCAGTACTAGCTATAAAATTTGAAAATATACCAGAAAAAAAATTTCGTTCAATGATGAAGAAAACAGACTAACCTTTTCAAAGTGTCGCTGCGTTATAAGTTATTTGGGCATCTTCTGAACCCGAGAGGACTTTCATCTTCTTCGATTCCTTCACTGCCAAAGAATTTTTGGAACACTCCAGTTAATTTTGCCATGAAAGATCATGTTTACATTGATAAACTGCAAGTCGATGCTGTTGTCGGTCCCGATTTTTGGGATCGAATCAACCCCCAGAGGTGTTTTGTTAGTTTGAATATGGCCACAGATTTTGGTAAAGCTTCCGCCAACGATGATCTTCGATATTCACTAAATTATGCAGTGATTTCGAAAGATGTGACCAAGTTTGTACAGTCCAAGGATAACTGGTATTCGATAGGTCACCTATCTCGGTCTCTTTCTAGTTATACATTAGCTAGATATGAGGGGATTCAGGAACTAACTCTAGGCGTCGAAACGAAAACAGGGCATGTAAGATGCGATGATATTTCTACAATTGTCCATCTGTCGAGAAATAAGAAGACTGCAAGGAAATACGATATTCTGAAAATATCAAGTTTAAAGTTGTTGACTCTAATAGGCGTCTTTAGTTTTGAGCGTCTGCAAAAACAATATGTTTCTCTTGAACTTGAGTTACCATGGGCAAAGGATACTATTCATATCCCTTCTTACAAAGCTATTGTTGATACTGTGGTCGAATATGTAGAAAATTCAAACTTTAAAACGGTAGAAAGTTTGGCGGAATCAGTCGCAAAGATCATATCCCTCGACAAGTACTTCCAAGAGTATTGTGACCTCCCTCTAAAAGTAAAGGTTATGAAGTTGAATGCTATCACATCTACCAGAGGGGTGGGGGTTAGCTGCAGTAAGACACCGGATGAGCTGAAGTCATTTCAATTGTTGATCGAGCAATCCTCACCTGAGTACTCTCTTCAGAATAAAACCAACTTGCCAATTTATTCCGACACCGCCTGGCAATCTGAGAACAAATGGAACAAGGTGTATTTGGCTTTTGGATCCAACGTGGGTGATAAATTTTGTAACATCAAATCAGCATTACACCTTCTTTCTCTCAATTCTCAAGTCAAACTAAGAAATGTATCATCGTTGTTTGAAAGTGAGCCCATGTATTTTGCCAACCAGGACCTATTTATGAACGGTTGTGTAGAAATTAGCACTACATTGAGCCCTCAGGAGTTACTTACTCTTTGCAAAAACGTGGAATATGAAGGATTGAAGAGGGTCAAGCACTTTGACAACGGTCCTAGAACAATAGACCTCGATATTGTAATGTATCTCAATGGCGATGGTGAACAAGTATTAATAAATGACCCTAATTTAAAGATACCACACGAAAGATTACTGGAAAGGTCATTCGTATTAGAACCTCTATGCGAGCTATTGTCTCATGACACGTTACATCCTGTGACATGCGAGCCTCTGATTAGTCATTTGGAACAAATTTATTCAAAAGGTAATTTGCAGGATCAGCTATGGAAGTTGATTCCCCTGCCCCAATTGAATGGTACTTGCCGATTTCTGCGATTCAAGCATGGGAGCAAGACAGATGACTTTACTGGAAATCTCTATAATGTAACCGAGTCGCCATCTTATTTGATGTGTGTGTTAAATATAACTCCTGACTCATTCTCCGACGGTGGCCGGTATTACGGCAGTTTGGATCAACAGATGACTTGTGTGCGATGTATGTATGATAAGGTGCTACTTCTGCAAGAGAACCTCATTATTGATGTTGGTGGATGCTCGACGAGACCTAATTCAAAACAAATAAACGAGGAAACTGAATTGGAAAGGACTATACCTTTAATCAAGTCTATTAGAAGTTGCTCAGAGTTCGCTCAAGACAAGATTATAATTTCCATTGATACTTATCGTTCTAAAGTAGCGCAGGAGGCCATAGCAGCTGGTGCTGATATGGTTAATGATATTTCAGGCGGCACTTTTGATACCCAGATGTTTGATGTGATGGCAGCAAACCCTCAAATAGCCTACGTCCTTTCTCATACAAGGGGTGATATATCAAATATGGCTCACTTGACCGAATACAACAACGAATCTAGTGAAGAGAGGGAGTTCATATTCAACAAAAGATGTCAAACAGAAGGAACTAGGATCATTAGGAACATAGCGCGGGAGATGTGCAATCGTTACGAAGTGGCGCTTGACAAAGGTGTTCGTCGATGGCAGATTGTTTTGGATCCTGGCCTTGGATTTGCTAAGAACGGCAAGCAAAATCTGGAGATCATCCGACAGCTTTTGAGACTGAAGAACTATTCGAAACTGTCAGAGAATGGACAATACGTGACTTTTCGTAACATGCCGCTTCTTTTAGGTCCGTCGCGCAAGGCATTCATAGGAAATATCACAAAGGAATCTAATGCGGAGCAACGGGATTTCGCTACAGGTGCAGTGGTGGCTTCCTGTGTAGGATTTGGTGCAGATATGGTCAGGGTGCACGACTACGCCAACTGCTCAAAGGCGCTTAGAGTGGCGGACGCATTGTACAAAGGAATTTAAAGCGCTGCTAGTACCTGTTGTCACCTCGTTTGCTCTTTGTCTTTCTGACTGAAGTTGTAATACTACATAAATACTTAGTAACAAAATTTTAGTTTCACTGGACCAAGACCAGAAAAAAGGTGAACAGCCCAGAAGTAATGCACAGATACACAATTTTTACCTCGCGGAAAAAAAAAAAAGCTGGTAGATCCTCTCGTTGTCTTTCCGGTTGTGTTGCTTTCAACATTCAAGCGACAGGGCAGTCCTTGGAAATGTGACCGGATTCGTTACAGTTGTAGCAAATCTTCTCACCAGGACCGCTGGGGCACTCTTTAGATAAGTGGCCAAATTTACCACACGAATAGCATTTTGAGCCGCTCTGTAAGCAATCTTTGGCCATATGGTTAGGTCCGCCGCACCTGTAACATGAAACCTTCGATCTTGCGCCAGTAGCAGCAGGAGCACCAGCAGCAGGAGCACCGAATCGAGACTTCCTTGGCTCAGGACATTCCCTAGAAATATGGCCTGTCTGATTGCAGTTGTAGCACCTCTGCACCGTACATTCTGTCTTGACATGGCCGGTCTCTCCACAGTTGTAACACTGCTTGAACTCCACAGTTCTAGGTAGAGTACATTCCGACTGGACGTGGCCTGGTTGGTTACAGTTGTAACACAACCTCTCGGAATCACACTCTTCAGCTAGGTGGCCGATCTTCCCGCAGACGTAACAAGCTTTCTGAGACATGGTTCCGCTTCTTTTGCTTTTAGCCTAAAATCAGATATCGAAATGCACTGGAGTGGACTCTTTTCAAAATCCGTGTTCAACCAGAATATCCTTGTTGGGGACCTCGATTCCAACTTCTTTTTGCTCAACCTGTTAAATAGTTTAGCATTTCCATAGGAAAATGCCCACTGAACTGGAAAATTGTTAAGAAAATTTTTCTTCGTGGATCGTGATCTGTTTTCTATTTTTCAGTTTTGTTGTTTTTCCATTTTTTTTCAAAGGGCATCACAACGCACTTTTATTTTCTTACGCGGCACGACGGCGCGTTTAAGACTTGTTCATCTCTGACTATGATGTTGCCGGAAACGGCTGCTTGCATGTTTCGCGGGCTCCAGTCCCATTTCCTTTAATTGATGCTCCTCCAAAGCCGTTTCCCAGGGTTCAAGCGGGTCGCTATCGGCAACTAGAAGTCCAAATTCTGTTGTATTTGTAAAGATATCGTATGCTTTATCTCTG
The DNA here is from genome assembly GCA_949129085.1 of Zygosaccharomyces pseudobailii. Lineage (NCBI taxonomy): Eukaryota > Fungi > Ascomycota > Saccharomycetes > Saccharomycetales > Saccharomycetaceae > Zygosaccharomyces > Zygosaccharomyces pseudobailii. Next base: position 241,457 of record CASBRY010000010.1, read on the forward strand.
GTCGACTGGTCGTAAATATCATCGCCAAGGCGCATTTCCTGGATGCACAGAGAGGTTAGAACTTCTGGTGCAAGAACGTAGTTAGCAAAATCTACTAGGCCCCACCATTTCATAGTATTACCTTGTCTTTTAAGTAGAAAAGCCTTATAGTGTTTGAGAATTTCCTCACCCACTCGTAACTGCCGCTTCAAGCCATAAAATCCTGCAGTAAACTTTTTCAAATCCATACTACGAAACTCTTTAGTGGAGAGGAAACCATGTTGTGAATTGGTGCATACCTGAGTAGCTTGGAATTTATAATGCGAGTCTATTATACCACTGTACATGTCTTTGACAATACTGAAAAGAGGTGTGGTCTTTTCAATCAATTCCGAGGTATAAAGGACTGCCGGAAGATGGTATCGCGACATGTGCCAGCTGCGAATTCTTAGTTTCTTCATTTGTTGTTGGCTCTGATCACCGATCTCACAATTGAAATTTTTGGAAGGATCTGATAGGGAAAGATCTGGTATGTCTGCTTCTTGCAAGATCATGTCTCTCTTCCGACTGATCTCTATGTCAATGATGTCGACCGTCTGCTTCAACTTCACTTCATTAGGCTCTGTATCAGAATCGCTGGATGCCTCATCTTTCTCCTCTTCGCCTTCCTCCTGTTCGTGAGAGCTGCTGCTGTCTGAAGCGTGTTCCGTACACCTCCGTTTCAGAAAGTCTGCATTACGGTCGTTCCTGCGAGAAGTACTATACACAAGCTTCCTTTTGCCAGCTATAGGCCCCATTGGTTCCTTAATACCATAGAAGGTACTTTTGAATACGCGGGATAAAGAAGATGTATGCCATATGATCGGTTAAAAAACAAGATAGAAATTAAAACACGGGATAAATGATGGATTTAGATAAAAACGTCCAAGCAAAATGATACTTCACTTTAGCCTCGAAAATGCCAGAAAACACTTCGAGGGGCTTTATAAATATACTCCGAGAAGATATGTGTACCACGCTTTTTTTTTTTTTTTTCAGGAAACCACTAAGGTGAACGACCCTTAGGGTTTCTCAGACTCCAGGGATGAACCTTAAAGGTCCAAGCTTCACCGAGACGAATAAACACAACACGCTTAAGAGAGAATGAGAACTGGCACTTAGGATGCGCCGTTCTTTCGCCGCACCCAGAATTCTGTTTACGCTTAGCCTTATCTCAGTTATAGCACTATATGAAGAACTTGCTGCTTTAAGGTGTTCATCAAGCGCCACAGACAAAGCTGGCAATGCTACCGAAAATTTTCTTGGTTTCTACATAGTAGCATCCTTCAATATTAACAGTATATGAGATGTCTGAAAATGTTTTGCCATCCAGGTACCGACACTGAACAGAGTGCCAAGCAAGAAAAGTGTTGAACCCTGTACACCACAAGCTGATCTCAATTTTTCTTTGAAGTTTAATCAACTTTTATCCCATATGCACAAGGAGCACTTGCCATTACGGCCAAGATAAGGAGATGTTAGAGGAAGAAAGTAATGTCCTTTGCCGAAAACTGCTTGATGGTATGCTTAGCAAGCAGCAAGTGGAAGATATAGACGATGACCGATACGCCCATGTTGTATCGAGGGTAAATTCAAGATTTGCAACTCCAATCACACCGAATGAAGTTATAAGTCTCGAATTTCATCCCTCTGCACATTATGTGGCATACAGTAGATCAGATGGATCATTGACAATATGGAAGCTCAGTTCTTCCTCGTTTGCTCGATCCAAGAAGATGTTTGTTGCAGATGCGATAGCAAAGTCGTTGTCGTGGGATCCTAAGGAGACTTCACAATTCGCAACATGTGGAGTGTCATATGATTTAGTCATATGGAACATAGACGATAAGAAAAGGGAAATAACTAAGCTAAGAACTTTGACCCCGGGAACTAAAACAAGAGTGGAAAAATGCCTATATGACCCCACCGGGCGTTGGTTGCTGGCATTGACACGGCGCACGTTGCACCTATTTGATATTGAAAAGGACTACGAGTCTTTGCCTCAGTCTACTTTTGAATTTGAAGATGACGCGACGGCAGTTTGTTGGACCAACGCGGGTTCCCACATTGTTCTTGGTTTTGATTGCGGTAAGATATCAGTTTTTTATATCCAAGGGACCTCAAATGCTAAACATGTTACAACAATTAACGCCCATAGATCTGCGATAACTGCATGTTGTATAGAACCTTGGGGACGGTTTTTGATTACGGGGGGTGACGACGGCACCTGTGCTATCTGGGAGTTGAGTAGCATGTGCTGCGTACTATTGCTCGATGGATTGCTTTCACCAGTCTGCTCTTTGGATGTGGACTGTACTGGAAAAATTCTGGCTGTTTGTACCGCAGACGGGAGGGTACATTTCCATAATATTAATTCTGGGGAGATACTAGCAACACACAGCATTAAGGGTTTCTCTTCAAAGCCAGTTATCAAGTTCTATCCGGATAAGGCGTGGTTTATTCTTTCCAGTAAACAGGATTCGCTGGAGAGACATTTCACACCGACTCAATACAATGACCTGGTATCACTTTGGAGAGTAGAGAACGAGAAGATGGCACCTCGCAAAGCTAATAGCAGAAAAATACCGAAAAGAGAACAGAAAGATCGAGTAAAAGTGGCTAAGGGCGACTTTGCCAGAGGCAGTCGGTATAATGATAGGTTTTCTTGACGTTTGTAATATTAATATATTTACATGTGGTTTATTTGTCTTTTTATTTACTTAAATGTCTGCCAAGAGGAATCCGGTCTCGGTATAGTACTTCTCATCCACTCGATGCTCTATTTCATCTTTAGTTAGCCAAGCAAATCCTTGAAACTCCTTACTGTTCTGTAAATCAAATTTGCCGGCTAAAATATGCTGCTTCATTAAAAATATGTTTTCGCCCTTGGAATTCTTAATAATACCTGCGGGAGTATTTGAAACACTCCAGGTGAGTAGCTCGTTTCCTCCCAAAGCCTTCAACCCTTGGTTAGCGCTAATATGCAGCGGGGTATTGTTTTCAACAGCGAAAGAGGGAAAGCTCCACTCACCATCAGAATTCTCCACTAGAAGATAAAGGGTTCTAGCTAGCTTTCTTTCCAAACTGGTTAAATCACCTTTTTTGTCTGCATTTGTGATCCTAGAATTGGGTGTAATTGGCCTAGAAAGATCGTTTTTCCCCTGCGAGGCTGCTTCATTGCTTTCCCTTGGTAGCACAACCTCTTGCTTCATAGATCTTTCCCTGTTATGTCTGACATCAGGTACGCCCTTAGGAAACCACACACCGGGCTGTTTGCTTACGGGGCCTCTCTGGGCCGAAATGAAGCGGCGTTCAGCCACTGTACCATTCTTGTAGTAAAAATAGTAGGGGAACGTCCACATCAGGCGGCGCCTTAGTTCATTTTGATATTCGTAATATTGCGATTCCAACTGATTGATTTCCGGCGTCACTAAGGGGATTCGTGACAATATGAGACCGGCGGCAATACGACCAGCACCGCTATTCTGAGCGGCAGTAGCCAGATTTCGTCTAAAAGCAAGCATGGGTGATTGAGATGGCTCAGCTCCAGGTTTCACGCCAACCGTGGCCGAATTGGTAATTGTGGTCAAGGTCTTGAAAAATTTTTGATGTTTAGAACCTTATCAAGATGAAGAATCATCGTGTACGTCCGATGAAATAGTAGAAGGGCAAGCAATATATTAAAGGTACACACAATTACATGGGGCTTTTTATTGGCTCTGTTGTTGATTTAGCATGCTCATCAAAGAATTGAGCTGAGCGGTGGGATCAAAAGACTGTTGTGACGGCGATGGAGCTGATGCTGGTTGCTGAGAAGATGGAGGTGGGTAGGCAGAGGCCACTTGCGGGGTTGCTTGCATCGGTGCTCCTCCATAGGGGACCTGCTGAGGTGCAGCGTAAGTGGAAGGTATTTGACTGTACATTTGGCCAGGAGAAGGGACTGGAGCGACGCCGTATTTCTGCATAGGTGGACTGACGCTAACACTTCCTCTATTGCCTTTACCTGATCGTGGACCATTTCTTCCAGAATCGGTAGGCATTTTTTGTGAAATAGCCTTGGAAGAAACACCTTCACCAACTACGATATCTGGTTCCTCAAAGACTATGCCTCCTTGCAAAGGTTGCCCACCGGTGCCTCCCCACTGGGCTTGCACGCACCATTTCTTGTCAGCGTCAGTGAGCCTATGCATCGGGATGATACTGTAGCCGTGTTGATAGTCGCAACAGTCTCTTGGACCAAAGCCTACCCCCCAGCGGGTCCTTAAAGGTGAGGAGCCATCCTTGTTAAAGTTCAGTAAAACATTCTCCGCCTCCTGCCTAGAATACACTTTAACAAAGGCATGCTTCCGCGAATTGTTTAGTATTACACTTTGTACTTCAGCATAGGGTCTTAGGACACTTGCAATATCCCATTCTTTCATGTTCATGGGTACACCGCCCACAAAAAGCGTACGGCTGTATACTTTAATATGCTCTGGCGGAGTAGTAGGATCAAAACTGACTGGCTTAGGTCTGAAGTGAGGATTCGAGGGAACGTTCTGTTCATCTGGATAGAGGTGATGGTTGTTTGTCCCACCACCAGCAGTTCCACCTTCTCTCCTAGCTGGTGGTGATCTGGAGCGATTTCTTCTGTGAAACCTATCACGTTCCCGCTCTCTCTCACGTCTAGAGCCATATTCTGTGGTGACATGTGCAGTAGGAGGAGCTGCAGTTGGTGGTTGAGATATTGGTCCCTGGGCAGGTTGTGTAACCTGCGACGAAATTGGAGCTTGAGCCAAACCTACAGTGGGAGCGGTAGATTGAGCTGTGGCTGCAGCAGGTAGTAACTGCTGTTGAATGCTAATCAAAAGTTGAAACAGAGCCAGCTGCTGCTGTGTAAAGTCTTTAGATGCTAATTCTTGAGGTATGACCACTTGTGGGGCCGCTCTCAAAGGTCTCAAGTCATTTAAAAAGTGGAGACATCTTTCCTTTGGATCTACAGGAAGTTGTTGAACATTACTCACGCTCGAATTCCTCGAGTCCTCGTCTGTTATAGCCATAGAGAAGCATTTGGCTCTAATAGCATTCAAGTATCCTTTCTGGAATAGGCCCGCTCTATCCCAAATGTCAATCAACGTTCTGATTTTTTCCCTATGATCCTCGTTGGACTTACCAATGGCGTCCGTCAAAAGACCTTGTATAGCTTCGCCAAGCACGTAGATGGCATGAGCACACGTACCTTTCTTGGCGGTGGGCTTGACATAGTCATCATTCGCCCTTGCTTCGTCCAAGTAAGCTCTGCCTATCGAATCTATGATATACAAAGAACCCAGCTTGTGAGTAGGAGCACAAGTCTTGGAGTAGTCGATGATTAAGGAGATTAACTTTTCTTCATCTGCAACGTGTTCAAGTGCGTAAGTAGTTAGCTTCTTAATTCGAGAACCTGAGATTCCTGATTTCAACTCCCTAAACGATTCCAAGGTCGCTACAAAATTTTGATGATCTTCCATTGCAGCCTATATCTGACACCAGTATTCCTTTGGACAATAAAAAATGATGATAATAAAATTTGCGGTCTTCCCAGTTCTGGTAGTTGTTCCGTATTACTATACTAAGACTACAATCCAATTACTTTTTAATGGAAAAAAAAGTGGTATCAGAAAAAGAGACACTACCTCTTCTGTCCTTACTCTTAACTATGACGCAGTTGTTAACAGAGAACCTCTATTCTTGTTTAATAGCAGCTTGCGTCGCAGAGATTAAGTTGCAACAAAGAAATAGAATGACAACAGTGGCCATGCCGATGGCTTTATAATGCGTGGACGGGGGGGGGACCGACAAAAAAAAAATAGAAAAAAACAAACCCGGGTAACGAAGAAGCTAAAAGTTTCAAATTGACAAAGATTCTACACAGCATATATTAGCACTTCAACAGGGTCGCGTAGAGCGTACATTTCGAACTACTTAATGACTTGTGGAGGTTAATTGTTGAGCTTTATGAGTGCTATTTACAAGCTATCTATTCAAGGAATTCGCTCCTTTGACTCGAATGACCGAGAAACGATACAATTCGGAAAACCGCTGACGTTAATTGTGGGCAGTAATGGTTCTGGTAAAACGACGATCATTGAGTGTTTGAAGTATGCTACAACTGGTGATTTACCCCCTAATAGTAAAGGTGGCGCTTTCGTTCATGATCCAAAGATCACTGGCGAGAAAGATGTCAGAGCACAAGTCAAACTAGCGTTCACTAGCGCCAACTCATTGAACATGATTGTTACGAGGAATATTCAATTACTCGCGAAAAAATCTTCCACAACTTTCAAAACTTTAGAAGGGCAATTGGTGATTGTCAATGGGAATGGAGATCGTAATACATTAAGTACGAGATCATTGGAACTTGATACCCAAGTTCCTCTTTACTTGGGTGTACCTAAAGCCATTCTGGAGTACGTGATTTTTTGTCACCAGGAAGACAGTCTGTGGCCCCTCAGTGAACCTTCTAATTTGAAGAAAAAGTTTGATGAGATTTTCCAGGCTATGAAATTTACTAAGGCGCTGGATAACTTGAAAGGTATCAAGAAAGACATGTCTGTAGATATTAAGCTTTTGAAGCAATCAGTGGAACATCTGAAAGTTGATAAAGACCGGTCTAAGGTGATGTCGATGAACATATCTAGACTGACATGTAAGGCCGAAGAATATCAGAGACAAGTGAAAGAAATGGAGAATCAGTTGCGCGATGTTACTGAGCAGTCGGACAAGCTGTTCAAATCTAATCAGGATTTTCAGAGAGTATTAAGCAAATTGGAGAATTTGAGAAATGCTAAACGGTCGAAGGAGGAACAGATTGTTAGGATATCCAATTCCATTAACCCAATAAATTTAAACAAAAATGATCTGGAGTCATTGTATTCTAACTTTTCTAGCTCGCTGTTGGAAAAGGAAGAAGAGTTGAGATCTCTCGAGCGTAAAACATCAGCATCGAAGAAAAAAGCTGCAGAATTGCAGGAAAAGTGCAATGTGCTTATACGAAGGCAGGGTGAATTAAATGCGGCGCAAGAGTCCCATAAGAGGAATAAACATGTTCTTGAAAGTGTTAGACGAGAACTACAGAAAGAGTACAAATTGAATATATCAAATGGAGTGGACGACTTTCCGATCGCAATTCAGAATTTAATGAAAGAGAATGAGCTTGCTTTAAACAAATTTACTCACGAAAAAAAAAAGGAGCTGGAGTCTTTGAACGTCCAATTTTCAGAATTAAACAATTCCGTGATTATTCAGGCTGAACGATTAGATTACAATAAAATGGATAAACGAAAACTATCTGACGAGGTGGAAAAACTGAGATTGGAACTGGAAATTTCAGATTATACTGAGACTGACCTTGAACATGAGAGACAAGATTTGGAGAACTTAAGTAAGAAACTCAAAGAGTGGGAAGTAGAGAGTTTTATTCCTACGAGAGAACGTGAGATTAAAGAAAAAAAAGATCGAATTGTCATTTTAGAAAATGAGTTAGAGCAGTTACAGGACCGGATTTCCAAGGCAAACCAGCAGGCAGAACTGTTTGCAAGACTGAGTTTGTCGAAAAAAGCTATGGGAGAGAAACAAGTGAATTTGAATAATTTACAGCGTGCTTTGGAGGAAAATATTACTTCAAAGGAGTGGGATTTGCGATGTGACCAAGATTTGGATCTCGACTTCAAAAGATTTTATATCAAGTTGCAAAGATCTATTAGCGGGAAAAATCAAGAGCATCATGAAATAGATAAGAAATATACAGAGAGTTCCTTAAAATTAAGCAGCTTGGAAGATGAACTAAAAAGAAAAGAACAATTAATAATTCATACAACAAAAATTCTGGAAGAATCTCTTCCGGAAGACTGCTCAATAGATGACTACGAAGAACTTGTTTTGGAAGCTGAATCTTCCTATCGGATCTCGCTGGAAAATCTAAAAATGCACCAAACAACTCTAGAATTCAACAAAAAAGCTCTTGAGATTGCTGATAAAGAGAGCTGTTGCTACCTTTGTTCCCGAGCATTTGAAAGTGAACAATTAAAGAGTAAGCTTTTGTCGACCCTGAGGAAAAAAACAGATGATAAATTTGAAACTACACTAAGAGAAACCGTAGCTAATGAAAAGGACTTTCTTTGCTCCCTAAGAAATTTGGAAAGAGATGTTATATCCCTGAATGACTCCAAAAGACGGGTACAGACCATACAGGGAGAACTGATTAACGTTAGGAATGAAACAAATGACATTAAGGAAAGATTAGAAATGGGTAATGAAAGATTGGATATGTTGAAGGAAGATAAGGAGCAAGCGGAAAAAGAAGTTCGGCCATTAGTAGAACACATTGTTCGTTTGAAGAGAGAATTGAAGGAAGGTGGCATTGAATTACGATCTATCACGGATCAGTTGGGAATATACAAAAGTACTAGTGGTAAAATAGAGACGGTTTCAGAATTGCAAAATGACCACAGGAGCAAGAATGATCAATTGCGCAAACTGAGAAAAGAAGTTACTTCAATTCAAGAGGAAAAGGAGGCTAAATCGAAAGAGCACTCAAATCTTTTGAACTTAATAAAAGACAGACATTTGAGGATATCTGAAATTGAAAGATATATCTCAACGAAGAAGAATATAGAAGCTGATATGGACAATAAAAAGAAACAATTAACTAGTCTTCAAATTTCTATTGACAATTTGGAAAATGAAATACATTGCGGACGCGAAAAAATTGATTCTCTCAAAAAGAATATAGGATTAATGAATGAAGAATTCGAGTATCAGTTGGATGAGAGGAATAAATTTTCAAAGAAATTTCATATTGATGTTGACAAATTCATGGCCATAGATGAACAGGTGAGAAATTTTTCATCAAATATCCCCATACAGTACGAAAAATGCATGTTAGAGTTAACCTGTTCAAAAGATGAATTGACACTTGTAACGTCGAATCTTGAGACTATGAATTCCCAAATGTCAGAGCTAGCACAGAAATTGAATGATTCTAAGCAGGAAAAGCGCAATTTGCGAGAAAACCTCGATCTAATAGAGTTGAAAGACGACAAGATCTCCCTCGAGAAAGAAATAAATGATCTTGATGTGCAGAATGCTGAAGCCGAACGTGACAAATATCAGCAGGAATCTCAACGCCTAAGGAATCTATTTGAAAAACTGAGCTCTGAAAATGCTGGTAAACTAGGTGAAATTAAGCAGCTACAAAACCAGATTTCTTCGCTCGAAAACCAACTGGCAACTGATTACAAGGATATCGAGGGAAAATATCAAAGGAAATGGGTTCAGTTGCAGACTAAGAGATTTGTAACAGATGATATAGATACTTATTCTAGAGCACTGGATAGTGCCATTATGAGGTATCATAAACTGAAGATGGAAGATATCAATAGAATTATAGATGAGTTATGGAAAAGGACGTACAGCGGAACTGACGTAGATACTATTCAGCTGCGGTCCGATGAAGTTGGTAGCGGTGTTAAGGTCAAATCGTACAACTATAGGGTTGTTATGTTTAAGCAAGACGCGGAACTTGATATGAGAGGGAGATGTTCTGCTGGACAAAAAGTCCTTGCGTCTATTATTATCAGACTTGCTTTATCTGAAACGTTTGGAGTGAATTGTGGTGTTATTGCCCTTGATGAGCCTACAACGAATTTGGACGAAGAGAATATCGAAAGTCTAGCGAAATCTCTTCACAACATTATCCGTTTGCGTATGCATCAGAAAAATTTTCAGCTAATTGTTATTACCCATGACGAAAAGTTTTTGAATCATATGGATGCTGCACAGTTCACAGATCATTTTTTTAGAGTAAAAAGGGATGACAGACAAAAATCTCAAATAGAGTGGGTTGACATTAACAAGGTCACGGATTAGCTGACAAGCTCGATTTTGCTTTTTTTTTTTCAAGTTTTGAAATTGAAGTAATTAGTGATGGTTTCATCCATTTTCCCCCGATATTTTTTCTGCTGCTCAGCCATATCAAGGTAAATATCATATTTTGTGGCTAACAATCGCGCTAGAAGATCTTGCTGTTTAATATATGGTTTGTAAGTTAAAGTTTCATTGTTTGGCACGTCCATGATAGATGTTTGTGTAGAGGAAGCTTTTCCCATGACGTAAGAACCAAAGACTCCCACTAATGAGGCATTCATAACAGGAATTTTTATCGTCACTTTTTTATTGAGTAGAGTTATTAAATTAAGAATTCTTTGATTTTTGGCTTGACTTCCGCAGAAGTTTATTTCGTCGATTGATGTGTTTCCGTCGAGTTCGTCAAATAATGTTACCATATGCTTAATTTGGAAAGCAATAAATTCTAGTATGCAAACATATTTGTAAACTAAATCTTTGAAGGACATATCCGTGGTTTCTCCGATAAACATGCCTGACATCTGTGGATCTGCGTAAGGCGTCCTGTTGCCTTCTAAATCTCCATAATAGAACATATGTTTTGTTGATAAATGTATTGAGCCCTTTGTTTCTCTTTCTATATTTTGTATGCACTCCTCGATTTGATGAAAGAGTTGTGGCCAATTGTCAGTATGTAATTGGGAAGATGCTGGATGAGATTTAAAGAGGTGCTCTATTAATTTACCTGTGCATGACTGTCCTGCTTCATAAATGGAAAAGTCGTCAGAGTCACTGAAAATATTGGTAAAGGGTCCCTATACCCCAGGGATGTTATGAGTAATTTTTGTGGAAGCGTAGAGGTAACATGTAGAAGTTCGGCCAACAATAAATAGTGAATGTTTAAAACGAGGTGAAAGAAGAGCGAACCAGTTTGCATAGCAATCAATACAAGTTGCTATTTTTCTAGGATGGCTAGTTCGATATTGTTGAGTATCAGTGGGACCAATTGTAACATTTGCGGGGATTTTTACAATTTCTTTGTAGAATAGTGGTGACCAACACGCTAATTCTCCATCGTGGCCTATGCCATTAAGGTTTGGAGAATTACAGAGATGATGATAATCCCATTGAAACTTTTTTGCCAAGTGCCACCCAATGTATCTGTGTAAATCAAATACTTCGATCTTTAGATTGGGAGTTTCTCTTTCCATTAGGTTAATGAGATGCCTTAGTTTGGGTATACCCATTTCAGGGACGAAATTTCCTCCCATAAATGCTCGAATTTCTGGCTTGCAGAATTGGTTAAGTTCTTGCGATTCAGTTATTGCAATAGCGTCCATCCAGAATACGACGTTTTTGTCGTGCGAGTCGAAATTCCAAGGAACCAAAGACTTGTCGTTCTTTTGAAACAGAACCATAGAACAAGTTGCTCCGACTCCACAACTTTTGATCTCGTACATCTGTATCATAAGTTCTTCTAAACATCGCTCTATAGCGTCCAAAATCTCTCGTGAGCTTTGTGTATATTTCCAGTTTGTTGATTCAGGATTGAAATAGTATGGGACTTTCTTGACTTTAAAATTAATGGGTGTGTTATTTTGAAAGTTGAAAAGTCCCACTCGAATTGATGAAGAGCCCAGGTCTATCCCAATTCCCGCTTCAACTCGATTTTGTACGCTTTTGTTCATTTCGATCTCTGTTGATGTTTAATTGTTCGCGTTGTGAGGTACAGGAGTGTATGTAAGTACTTTTATTTATATAAAGCGAAAATATCTAGCGCGCTCTACCTCTCCTAGTCATCTGAGGTAACTTGAATGGAACTTTAAGAGTAGCAATTTTGTATGTTGAAGCAGAACTCTTTGGAATACCGAAAGCCTCCGCTTGTGCGACTGTTGCACCTTTTACGACAGCTCCGATCACTTTGAATAAACTTACTATTTTCGACGGTTTTATTCCTAACTCCTTGGCTAGAGGAGATATTTGCACAATGAAATTGTTTAAATGCAAAATGATAACCAGGATGTAACATAAAAGCCTGTCTTCATTCTGAGGATCGATGAAATAGGAGCGATTCTTGGATTTCCCGAGTTGTCCTGCTCTGAGGACGGTGAATCGTTCCAGTACTCCGTCAAGTAGTGTCTCTGGTGGTGAGTTCAATCTTTCCAAAAGTTTTAGCTTGTTACTTATTTTCCTGTTTTCGTAAACTCCCATCAATAGAGAAAGATAGTATAATAATTGCAGTTTTGTTGTTTGAGTAGGTTGTGTTAAAGAAGGCAGTTTTGCAGATAGGTATGGAGACTTTGCATACGGTAACATTTCTAATCTTTTCTCTTGGTTTGTCTCTTTCAGCAAAGCACCAACACGTATGAAGTTCCACTCCTTCTTTGGTATTATATTTTCTACTGGGTAAATCTTCTCGACGTCGGTGGCGTCAATGTCTGCCAAAGGAGTCGGTCTATCTTTCGTAACACTGTGTTCCAACTCAGTTCTGGTAGGTAGATCTTTTGATGCTGTTATGACTGTATCAACGATGTCTACAGCTGAATCAACTAGTTTGTCAGAGTCAATACGGTTTCTTTCTAAATCAGCGATAGCTTTTTTTGCCTTCTTAGTACCAAAAGTTTCGCCAAGAGCAGTCCTTAAGACTGACGCCTGTACATCAGAGTTTTTTATAGCAGGACCTGTGAGATTTTTCGTAGATTTGGGCACAACTTTTGAGTGAAAGACAGGTGCCTTGTAAAGTTGAATAGATGCTTTCTCGGGGTTGTACACTGCAACAAGATACTGTTTTGATGTTACGGAATCAGCGTCCGTTTCTCCCTTATACTCCAGTCTTTCATTTTCCCCATGTATTATGAATTCATCTTTCGAGGCTTTCTTTCTGTATAGTTCAAACTTTGTGTCCTGCGGAACGTGAAATCCTTTGAAGAAGCTCGAAATAGCTATGCTGGGGTTCTCTTGGTAGCTGTCTACCTCTATATCTTCAATAGACCTTTTTGCCATTGTGAAAGGTATCGTTATGATTTTCAACTATGTAGTGTGTCTGCGATGAGATGAATTTTTTGTCAAAATTTTTCTAGCGCTTCTTTTTTCTAGCACAGTGAATGAAAAAGAAACAAAGTCATGTGCGGTAGTTAACCTTCTTGTAAGTTTAAATGATAATAAGAAAATAGCACTTTTTATAATCATTTACATGTTGGTGTGTCTTTTTTTTGGAAGAATGATGTATGCGTTAATTACTATATTTTAGAATAAATGATTGGTATAATATTGTATTGGTGTCTTTGCGTCTCTTCTTTTTTGGTTTTTATTAATTGATTGTTAATGTATGTCATTGATTTACAAATCGTAAATTTTGAGATTTTCTTACTCTGACGTGGATGAAATTTGATTAAAAAAAGTTTAGGCGAGTTGGACAGATATGAGAAACTCAGATGTGAAATTATGGTTTCGCATTATGAAGTTCTTGGTGTGAAGTTTGACTCGAGTGTGTCAGAAATCAAGGAGGCTTACAAGCAATGTCTATTACGGACCCATCCTGATAAGCGTGGTGGGAGGAGTACTGGCATTATCGATGTCAATGCTATACAAGATGCTTATCGAGTATTGAGTGATCCTGCTCTGAGGTTGAAGTATAATAAAGAAATTGCACAACTGCAGAAATCCTCGGGTTATGTTGGAAGTGGAGAAGGACTAGATGAATATTCAATCGATTCTTTCGAATTTGATGCGACGAAGCAAGAATATTTGATGGATTGTCCTCGTTGTATGGCGAAAAATGGTTTTGCGTTCTATGAAAATACTCTAGAGCAACATGCTGTAGATGATTTGAATGGTGGATTTGTAGTTTTTAGTCAGTGTTGTTCTTGTAGCCTGTGGCTAAAAATTACTTTTCAATTGGCTTCTGAAGAAGATTGGAAAGCAGATTAAATTTGTGTTGTATTATTTTTTTCGTATATTAGATTTATCATTATCTACAAGTGATATGAATGCTTTTGCCATTGCTTGCAAGTCTGACATAAGACTTACATGACCACAATCTGATACTACCCTTGCTGCGACTGGGAAACCTCTGTGTTCTGGTAAAAGCCACTTGTGGTAAACCACTCCATCTCCAGGCCCATAGGAGAAATCCTCGTAGTTTCCCAGCTTGACATCTTTTAATCCATCTACATGCGCACCTTTCACTGTAGGTACTTGGTTTCCGTATACTATTACTAGTGGCGGGTAGTCTTTTGTGGGGTCGAATTCAAGACTGATTAAGAAGTCCTTGGTTCTTTTGAGCGTTCTTTGTAGATAGTCTACGCAATCGTCATAAGAAAATTTAAAAAGCATTTCTTTTTGTTCATCTTGCACGTCGTTGTGCTCTGATAAACCCGCTGAATCGGATGCAGAGGGAGATATCTTTGTCATCAAGGAGAGTGGGTTTAGATGGTTGAGTGTTTCTTTCAGGTCCGAAGAGGAGTCTCTTGAATTGTCTGAAGAGCCCGAGAGGGACTTTAACATCGGAATAGGATTTAGAATGCCTAGAAAGTCTCTTCCTTCTGTTGAGATGCCTGGACCGGGTAAACTTGGTTTAGTTTCTGTTCTAGCCATTTTCTTTTCATTTTCGGTATTATCAGGTTTTGATGAGTTTTTGTTTTTCTCGTTGGTTAGAAGTCTTTCCTGATCGACTAGAGGAGACAAGCCAAGTTTTATCCAAATTTGCGGATCAAAATAATCTAAATTTAGTTTTTTGTAAGTTCCCTTTTCTACGAAGCAGTTTCCATCTAGTGGTAAAAAGACGAAGCTACTTCTCATTAGGAAATTGGCTTCTTTGCTTAGTATTGTTTTATTCATAAGGACTTCATCGCCGTATCTCAATGGCCCCAGTATATTTGGGCATTGACTAGGGGAGCCAACGTAAATTATACCTCTAATTAGGTGCGTTTGTTCTTGGAGCGCTTTGTGGGCGACTAAACCGCCCATTGAATGTGCGACGATTATTGTACCTTTTTTAATTTTCTGCGTATCGTAAAGTGTTTGTAGTTTTTTACAAAGTTGCTCAGCAGATATATCCAAGGAAATTCTCCAATCGTAACCGAAGTCTGTTACTCTTAGTTTTGGATTTGACCTGAGCTTTTTAAGTAATCTTTTACAGATGTCCACTGGGCCTACGTGGCTCAGAATACGGTCTGGATAGATGTGATTAAGTTCGTTTGATTCATCCTCATCTTTTGGTCCAATTCGTAAGTCTATTTTTTTAAGGTTTAGTCCAGCCTTAAGAGGCATCCATACCCTACGGCCGGTTGTTTTATCTCTTAAAATGCTTCCGCGGTAGCCGCCCATTATGAGCACGTCACCGTCTAACTCGTCCCATATTGAATCTACTCGATGATAATCGTAGCCGTCGTTGGTTCTTGTACCTTGAAGGGCTTTTATTGAATGTAGAGCATGTTTAAGTGATTCTAGTTGAAATGTTTTTTTTACAGCTCTTTTCCTCACGTTGTCAGCTCCAGTGGCACCTGAAAAGAGAAGTTCTTCTTCTGCAGTGGTTAGATCTTCATTCCTTCGTAACTTTTCCTTTATTAAATTTTTTTGTATTTCTTCCTGAGATCCTCCTGGTAATATTGAAGTGAGTAAAGAGTTTATTGAAGTGCTTTGAGGAAATGGTGGTATTAATGATAGTCGCTTGTGTGCTGGTGGTTGTATCTTGGCAGACGAAGATTCTTTTTTGGCGTTGGCTATTGCTAGGTTAACTATTGTGTCAGACCCTGTGATGAGGGGGGAGTTGTTTTCTTCTGATGAAGAAGGAGTCTCGAAAGAGTTTATTATGCTGGTTGGCGTAGTACTTTTGCTACTTGTGTATTCATTGTTGGTTGAGTATCGTGTATGTTGTGTTTCTTGTGATAGGTGGATATGTGAGCTGCTGTGGCTGGTTGACGCAGTTGTTATGGGTGATTTTGTTGTGGGATTCGCCATTAGTGAGCGCGTGATGGTAATAGTTGCTGTTGTTTCTCCAAGAAGACAGATGGCGTGTTTTGTTTTGAGTTGATGAGTTTTGGATATTGTTTTGCTTGTTTTCCTATGAGGGATTGGTTGAGATTATATGTCGGTATTAGCGAAAAGTGTTGCTATGTTCAGAAGTGGTTTTTGGCGGAATATGTGAGTTTTTTTGCATTTGAGGGATGGGCAATCTGTACTCGACTCAAATTTTTCTCGCTGTTTTATTTCCTTGAAATTATCGGAGTGTATTAGTTTAAGTTGATGGACGGTGATCGATGTATGTTGATTTTCTTCGTCGTCCTTGTTCTTGGCGTGAATTACTCTCTGTTGTCATTTTGATGAAAAATTTTTAAGAATGAATGTTTCTGTAGTGTCTGGTATATTTAAAAAAATTATTGGTGAGGTAAATTCATGGTTTTATGAAACCTTTTGGGTTACTTAACAGAACTGTGATGTCTAGTGGTAAAATTTCTCAGCCTAGATGGGTGCAGCCTAGAGGAGAGAATGGGAAGAGGGTTTTGAAGTTGTACAATAGTTTGACTAGGAATAAAGATGTTTTTGTACCTATATCGGGTGAGAAATATGTTTCTTGGTATTCCTGTGGTCCTACCGTTTACGACGCTGCTCATATGGGACATGCAAGAAATTATGTGTCTATTGATATTAATAGAAGACTGTTGCAGGATTATTTTGGATATAATGTGAATTTTGTGCAGAATGTCACTGATATTGATGATAAGATTATTTTAAGGGCTAGACAGAATTTTTTGTTTGAAAAATTTGTTAAAGAAAAATCTTTGGAGGAGGTGTTGGATGTAGCAAAAGATGCTGCAGTGGCCTATGTGAGAGAGAATTTGAGTGAATATTCTGGTGAAGACTTAAGTTCTTTTGATTCTTGGGCTGATAAGAAGTTGTTGATTGTGGATAAAAGCGCCAATCCTAAGTTCCAGATGTATGTTGGTGCTGTAAAGAATGCTTTGGAAGGTGTGAATAGTGGGGGTGATGACTGTTATTTGAGAATTAAGGATGTTGTTATGCCATATCTTGATAAGAGATTTGGTTCTAGTGTAAATGACAGAGAAGTCTTCAAGAAATTGTCATCGTATTGGGAGAAGAAGTTTGATGAGGATATGAGAATGTTGAATGTTTTGCCTCCAGACTTTACCACCCGTGTCTCCGAATATGTGCCTGAAATTGTGGAATTTGTGGAGAAGATTGTTATGAATGGATTTGGATACGCTACAGGTGATGGATCGGTTTATTTTGATACCGTGAAGTTTGACAGTGATAATAAGCATGCTTATGCGAAGAATCAGCCTTGGAATAAAGGTCATTTGGATCTTGTTAGTGAGGGTGAAGGGAGTTTAACTGGTAACACCTCTGGAAAGAGATCTCCTAATGATTTCGCGTTGTGGAAGGCTTCTAAGGATGGTGAACCTCGTTGGGAATCTCCTTGGGGCTTAGGGAGACCTGGTTGGCATATTGAATGTTCTGTTATGGCCAGTGATGTACTTGGCAAAAATATTGATATTCATAGTGGTGGTATTGATTTGGCTTTTCCTCATCATGATAACGAGATGGCTCAATCTGAGGCATGCTTTGATAATTATCAATGGGTGAACTATTTTCTACACACTGGTCATTTACACATTGAGGGTCAGAAGATGTCTAAATCGCTCAAGAATTTCATTACTGTTCAAAAATCGTTGAAGGTGTATTCTCCCCGGCAAATGCGTTTGGCGTTTTGTTTGACGCAGTGGAATAGTCAGATGGATTTGAAAGATAGTTTGTTGCAGGAAGTTAAAGGGTTAGAATCTTTATTCGGTAACTTTTTCAAAAATGTAAGAGCTCTGCAGCAGGATATTGACTTCTCAAGTCCGAGGAAACTTGGCGTGCTAGAGAGAAGGTTGTTGAAAGAATTAGAGGTTGCTCAGGATAAAGTTGACGAGGCGTTCTGTGACAATTTATCAACTCCTATTGCAATGAAAGCTTTAGCTGAAGTTGTGAGTCAGAGCAATATTTATATTACCCATAGCGGATTGTCTGTTGAAATTGAGCCCCTCCTCGCTGTTGCGCGGTATGTGACGAGGATATTGAGTATGGTAGGTATTAAGGTGCGTGGAGATGGGTTAGGATGGGAAATAGGCGAATCTGGATTGTCAGGTAGTGTTGAGGAGGTTGCACTTCCGTTTGTGAAATGTCTTTCTCGTTTTAGAGATGATGTTAGGTCTCTCGCAATAGGGAAGGCTGATTTTGATGAGTTTTTACAATTGACGGACCGTGTAAGGAATAAAGATTTGCTTGAGTTGAATGTTGCTGTTGATGATCGGAATAATCAAGGTGCTCTGGTCAAATTTATTAGTGAGGATGAGAAGAATTCTATTTTAGCTGAAGCTGAAGAAGTTGAGAAACGTAGGTGTGAGAAATTGTTGAAAGAGAAGAAAAGGAAGGAAGAGTTAGCTGCTAAGGAAAGCGAAAGGGCAGCCAAAGCGTCGATATCTCCATTTGAAATGTTTAAGGACTCTTCGATGTATAGTGAGTGGGATGAGAATGGCATCCCTCTGAAGGATGTTGAGGGTAATCCCATTACGAAAAGTATGACTAAACGTTTGAAGAAGCAGTGGTTGAACCAAGAAAAGCTTTATAAATCTAAATAGGTAGTTTATTTGCGTTTTAGCGAACTCATTGGGTCGTCTTTGCTGTAGTCGAATTTGGTTTTCTTTTTTTGCAATTTTTGAACCTTGCTAGTGGTATGCTTGTGTGGTACTTGGCTTTGTGTTGGTGACTCCTTATTAGTTGTTTGTTTATGTTGTTTGGGCTCTTCGTACATCCATGATAAGTTACTCTTATCTATTGATGCATGGTCTTCGATTTGTTTTTGGTTTGATTCTTTCAGTAGTTTTTTTTGTCTTTCTAGTAGTAGCTTTTCGGTTTCTTCAATTTTTTTTCTATTTCGAACTAGTTTTGGGTTCCATGACTTGTGTAGATTCAAATCTCTGGATCCTCCCATCAGTTATTGTACAGTGTTATGTTGTTTATGTACTTATTGTAGGTGTTGTAGGTTTTTTGGAAATGCTCCTTCTTGTGGTGTGCTAAAAATTAGAAACCATGGATTTTGATGTTCTTCTTTTGCATTCCGAGTTGGGAAGTGAGGAACTCACAAACTTTAGCTCTTTGGTCTCCCTGAAGCTGGATGATCTCTCCCATGTCGGTATCCTTGACGATGTTGCCATTGCAAGCAAAGTCCTTTTTGAGGACCTTTAGGATACGCTTTAGGTCGTATTCTTCTGGAACACCTTGAACAGTAGTTAAAGTTTTACGTCCGTTACGCTGCTGAATCCTGATATGGATGTAGTTAGCAGTAGTAGTCTCGTCGTCACCATTGTCAGCGAACGGGTCGAAGGACTTTAGGTTCTCAATGGACATTTGTTTGTTGGTGTGTTGTGAAGTGTAAAAATTTTCAAGAGATGAGAAAGCGCTTCTTGTTAAATAAAGGAGAGAAAGATGTCAAGTAGAGACGAAAAGAAAGAGAGTGACAAGAATAAGAGAAATAAAGGGATAGGGACAGTGTGACCTTAAGTTTTCACATCGATAGTTTATTAGGTATGCCAACGATTGATCTTTCGAAAAGTATTAGGAAAGCATGCTCCATTGAAGAGGCGGCACCGAAGAGGAAACATGTTCGTGCGTGCATAGTTTATACCTGGGATCATCACAGTGCTGCTGAATTTTTCATGCAGTTGAAATCTCAACCGCTCGGTAGCGATGATGTGCAGTTGTTTAAAAGTTTGATTTTACTTCATAAGGTTATCCAAGAGGGACACCCTAGCGCTTTGAAGGAGGCTATAAGAAATCGCGAATGGGTGAGAAGTCTTGGGAGGGTTCACGGAGGTGGAAGTGGCGGCTATTCTTCTTTGATTCAGGAGTATGTGGACTATTTGACTTTAAAATTAGATTTTCATGCACATCATCGAGGGTTTCAGAGTGGTTTGTTTGAATACAAAGAATATATTTCTCTCATGCATGTTTCTGATCCTGATGAGGGATACGAGACTATCTTGGATTTGATGGACTTACAGGATGCTGTCGATCGGTTCCAAATGGTTTTGTTGGCCAGTATTGGTCGTAGTCGTAGTAGTCAGTGTCGCGTTTCTGCTTTGGTTCCTCTTGTAGGAGAATCGTATGGAATATACAAATTTATTACTTCGATGCTTCATGCGCTTTCTGAGCAGCTCGGAGATACTGGGGCATTGGATTCTCTTTTGCAGAAGTATGATACTCAACATAATAGATTGTTCGAGTTTTACGCTGACTGTTCCTCTATCAAGTTCCTGACGTCTTTGATTACATTGCCTAAGTTACCTGCAGATCCTCCCCGGTTCGATGTAACGGATAGGAAGACTCCCTCTCCTGATACTAGCCCCATGAGGCCTCAGTCATCATTTTCGAGGAAGTCGTCAATGCTTTCAGTGCCTGGTCCACCGGCTGCCCCAAGGTCGAGAAGTGCTTCAACGAGGAATACGTCTCCGGTAGCTACTCCTAGTGCGAGAATGAGTGTTACTAGTGCTATTGATGAGGATCGGTATGTTCCTGACTTCTCTAGTGCCGGAACTGGAGTTGCTACACCAATGGTAACAGGTGGTATTGTAGGAGAAGAACAGTCTCAGCCCACTGTCTCCTCTGATGTGCGTCTTGCGATTTACCTTTCACGTCAATGTATTTCTCATTTATCCTGAGTATCGTTACCATAAGGTCAATAAAATAAGTCGGCAACTGGAAAATAAGCTCGTCTATCAGAATATGTTAGATCGAATGCGCTATTTTACAGCTTCTTCGCTGTTATCAAAATTGGAAGATATTGTAATACTCCCTGCTGCGGATGCTGCAGATACTGCTGTCGATGCTACTGCTGCTGCGGATGCTGCTACTGCCGCTGAACCATTTAGTTCCACTTATACATATCCTTCTTTGCAGCGAATGGCCTGGCAAAGCCAGGGCGTGCCAGGCACGCAACGAATGCCTTGCAAGGGCGTCAATGGCCGAGTGAAAAGAGTGGCCTGGCGAAGCCACGGTGTGTGTGGCGGAAAAGTTACAAAGCAACGAATCGAGAAACGAACGCCCAGGCGAAGCCGCCGCATGAGTGGCATGCAACGAATCGAGCAACGAATGCCCCGCCAGGGCTTCTTCGGCGCGGACACAATCCAACCAATGCCTTGGCAAGCCATGAGTCAGCCAATGTACGCCACCTCGCGCGGCCCCTGGATGAACGTGGAGGACCTTTTTGCACCTTAGCAGACGAACTCTTCCACCAAACACTAGCTACAACAGAGCTGGTCTCTTCAAATTTGCTAATCAATACCTTTCAAGTAAACAACACAAGTATACATACGCTAGAATAGAAACACATTTCTTTGCATAACAACATACCATTTGAAATGCATATTCGCAGTATTGAATATATCAACATAGCTTCAAAGCAACACAAACCAACCACCAAACCGCATCACCAGACATAAAACATCTCCCACCCAAAACCGATTCACATTATAAAATTCTGCCTAGATCCACTACACCTAAAAAACTACCGTAAACATTGCTCACCGATAAAAATGCTCACAAATCATCCAAGGAGAGTAACAATCCACATCACGAACTCTTTTCTTACACAATTAAATTTCCATGACCAACTCCAAAATACGGCCCGTTAAAACTCATGCTCGTTCATAATCTACCGCCTAAGCTTTTCTTTTATCAAAAAAGAGTCATGCACGAACAATATCGTATGGCTGACTGAAAAACACCAAAAAACAGATACAAAAATAATGGATAAATTCAGCAAACTCAACATCAAATTTCCAAACTTACCGACACCAAAAGCCTCATAATCGCATCAATTCAACCACTAAATGGCCAACAAACAACCTATCAAATACCCATGGTGGTACGGCGGTGCAGGGGGTATCGTAGCTTGCCTGGCAACACATCCCCTCGACCTAGCAAAAGTAAGATTACAAGCAGCACACATGCCCAAACCCAACATTTTCCAAATGGTAGAAACTATTCTAAAACAAGAAGGATTGAAAGGCTTATACTCAGGACTTAGCGCATCAATTTTACGCCAGTGTACTTACACAACCGCCCGTTTCGGATGCTACGATGTAATGAAGAACAACATCATCCCACATGATCAACTAAACAATACTTGGATGCTATTACCAGCTTCAATGATAAGCGGGGCTATAGGTGGACTAGTAGGAAACCCCGCAGATATCGTCAACATCAGGATGCAAAACGATACTCAATTACCAATAGAGCAGCGCAGATCATATAAAAACGCATTATCCGGATTAACAACAATAATCAAGACAGAAGGATTCAAAAAACTTTTCACTGGTTTACAACCCAATTTAATTCGAGGATGCCTTATGACAGCTTCTCAAGCTGTAACATACGACATCGCAAAAAACCACATGGTAACGAAAATGGGAATGAACCCATCTAACAAAAAGACCCATTTTACTGCAAGTCTAATAGCCAGTTTAATGGCAACTACAATCTGCTCACCAGCGGATGTTATCAAAACAAGAGTCATGAACGCACATAAACACCACGAAACTGCGTGGACTGGTATGGTAAACTCAGTTAAACGCGAAGGACCACTATTTCTTTTTAGAGGATGGCTACCAAGCTTCATAAGATTGGGACCCAACACAATAATTATATTCCTCACAGCAGAGCAATTAAAGAAACACAAAGTTGGTCTCAAAGTAAACTAACTAAAATATCAATATTACCTTATGTAACTTGTGACTTTATGCAGAAACAATAGCTTTTTCACCAACACGCCTCTGGTACCTTCTCTTAAGACCTAGAGCTCAAGACCAACGAAAATTAGGGTAAATAAAAAACTACAACCCCTACTTCAGAACTTTATGAATTTTTTCAAACACTTCATCAGCACTTTCCTTCACCCAATCAACATTTTGTAGAATATGATTGATGCCACCATTCAAAGAAAGTTGCTCCTCATTATTTCCATCACCAACACCAGAATCTACACATCCCTCCCCTATAACATCTTCATCTTCCTCACTTCCAACACTTTCATCTTCAACAACCGTATCATTCGAAATTTTTGCTCCACCACAATCCTCATCCACCATATCCATACCGCCTGACGATTCCATAGGCACCTCACTATAGTGTTGAGAACGATGATCCCCAAACTGTGATTGTAATCCATTATTCTCCAAAAGTAATTGGGCGTTCCACAAAAACGGTTCATACACAACAATATGATCCAACATATCCCAAAAAACAACAAATTCATAAAGCAACCACACCAATCGACATGAAGACTTCAAAATTCTCAAACTCATATCATTACGATTACAAAAAAATTCAAACTCCTTACTCAACATTCTCAAAACGCTAACACTTTCATCAACCTTTAGACAATGCTTACCAACAGACACTTCAACAAACAAAAAGATTAACTCACTAACGTCCATATCTTCATTCCGCATCAATAATTCACTCAAAAATTCATACTTTGACTGACACCAATAATAACAACCTTGAATCTCTCCACCTTCAACATTACCACACAACTCCTCAGGCAAAACTTCATATATTTCAAAGTTGAATCCATTAAACAAATTTTCCTGCTCAAACGGAACAACAGAACCCCCACAATGATTCGCACACAACAAATTATTCAAAGTGAGCAACTGGGTAAAAAACAGCTGAACAAAACTCAATCTCTCACCTTGTTCACTTTCATCACTGCCTATTAGTAAAATTTCATAAAGATCATCCGTCAGCCTACGACAAATATAAGCAAAACTTTTGCAAACCTTCTCGTTTCTTGGCCATCGTCTCCTTTCAATCAGATACTGGTCAAACTTAACCAGACAAATAAAGCAATCCAGAGTAATATTACTTTCACTATCAACTTCACGTTCCTTATTTACGAGTGAAAATAGAAAATCAATTTCTTCCTCTTCGACCGCATACTTCGATCCACCAACAAAAGGACAGACTGCTTCCACCAGATTCAAAAGACGAATATAAAAATTAATCCATTTCACTTCCCAATTTTTATCAAAATTAATCTTCTTCCTCAAAAACTCTAACGTACGAATGTATTTGTCCATGAAACATCCCATAAAATACTCCGGTCCATACAGAATAATGTTTAAAAAAAGAAAAATAGTAAAATGTTTTATAAACACTTCACCATGAAACTGCCCATTTGGCAAATTACCAGCAATCAACTTAGCTAAGTTCGACCGAGTAAAAAACTTACTGTTCTCAATCACATCACTATTCTCTGAAGCTCCAACATAATAACTTTCTATAATATACTCGAATATATTCAAGTACTTCAAGCCAGGAATATCATAGTAAAAATTCAAAATGCAAAGCAATAACAACAACTGATTGGTTTGCAACAGGTAATTAGGATTCAACTGTGAAACAAATATTTCTACTTTATCCATAGAAGAACCTTCAATTCTCTCCCACTTAAAATATATTTTGATTAAACTGTTCACAATTTGTCGAAAATTCGCAAACGACTGCTTCAAAAAATCACTTCGAATTCTGAAATTATTGAGGTACAACGAGCCATCTACCGGATTCAAGTTAAAACTGAAAAACTGCTCTTTGACCTTCAATATCCGAGTTGGGAACTTGTTACAATCAATACCCCTTCTCGTACCCCTCATATGGTTTAAATGAAACTTCTTCATAAAGTCGTCGTACACCATACAAAGCGTACTGATTTTATCACTAGCAAACCTAATACTCTCATACAACGACTTCATTTCTTTAGAACGCTGAGGAGGTGTCACATAGTCCAAATGACATTCAACACCCTTCCTCATGCAACTCGTACAAGGATTCGGCCTCCTCTCCATCGAATCACATTTCGTCTTATTCTTACGACACCTGACACACGATCGCAGAGCCCTCTTCTCATTCTCTTCATGACCAGCAGAAGATTTATAATTATACTTGGTGGCAACCATCACTAGACGGTCTTATATCAGAGGCAAAAACAGGAAGGAAGAGCACTACGAGCAAGGATCAATGTCCCCTAAAATCTCCGTTCCGTGTTCTTCTAGACCTTTCCCAACTCTATACGTATGTGCAAATGGAACGAAACTCTTAGAAAATCCTATTAATCAACTTTAAGTGAATTAATTCATTTCTGCTCGTTCACATAATATTGCCAGTCCCAACCACATGAGACTTTTACGTCGTCGTAATTATTCCGATCTTCGGCCTTAGTCAAAAAGTTTTCAAATTTTAGGTAACACACGTACAGATCCTACCCTAACGACTACCGAGGAAATACAAGATCAAACACTTACATTCATGCATACTAAACATGTCCCGCGTGGCTCAGTTGGATTCACAAGAACTTCAAAATGAACTTCACAATCTCATGTGGGCTGACTACCAATTGCAAATGCAGCCGCAAAAGCATAAAGAGGAGATCAAATTTCTACTTGACAGTCTAGTCTTTTATTTCGGTGCAACATACTTAACTCGCTCAAGTGCCACCACTACATATACATCACATCTTTCAGGAGTTAGTTTTAATTGTCGAAAGAGAACTCTTTTTTTAGTAACGATATTGGCAAACTATATCCACACCAAACTTTCACATTGCATATTTAATTCAGGAAAAAAATGGGCCCTCCGACTCTATACAATAACTTCACACTTTTATGCCTACCTAGACCTATTAAACATGGCACACTTTCTAATGTCTGGAACAACAGGCTCATTCACGTACCTCTCACCATTGCACAAATTTTTCCGTGTGGCATCGACTACTGACACGTATGATCCCAAACATTTCTACCAAAATACGGTCTACGCTGGCATAGAATTTCAAAATAGGCAGCTACTATGGAACGCAATACTAGAGCTCTTCAACACAACTCTATTCACAAATACAACATGGCTTATAGCTCCTCCGAAAAAATCTCACAAAAAAAAAGCAGATAAAAATTCATGCGTACATTGCGGAGAGTTTCCTACTAATCCCTACAAAATTACGTGCTGCCAAAGTGTTTATTGCTATGTCTGTGTAGTGACCATCCTGCAAACCTCCCATTGCGAACAGTGCGACACAAAGAACAATTTAAAAGCCAGCCCAATATACTAAACAAGTACAACTGGCATAAAACAATAGAACTGATCGCTAGATTTAGCAAACCCGACCCGCATACTTCACACGATAATCAAGCATAGTTCTTCCTTCAAAACTATGGAGCAGCAACTCCAGCAGTTGCTATAACGACATCGCCTTATATCATTAGCAATTGCACACACGTATAATCAATAGAATCACCTTCAATGATTGCTTTCGGTCCAATTTTCTTTCAACTATAGGCAGATGCACGGCAAAACCTGGCAACTGAGAGGATACTCCATTCAATAAATGCAAAACTTTCGCAGTGCAAATTAGCAATCGCTTTCGCTTCAACTAATACTATCATTATAAATATGCAATTGTCTAGTACCTTCATTCTTATTCATACACGTGACCACGAATCTTGTCAATCCTCGCAGAAAAAATGTCCACAGGCATTCTATCATCTTAGCAACTTCCACTTCACATCGGTGCTCATATTGTTACATGAAACTAGCTTTAACTTTAGTGCACTATGCTAGGTTCTTTTAAGAGAATCTCTCGCCGGCTTCCTACTTCCCTGCCAAGAACGCGACCAGTATCCACATTACCACTCCCGTCTGCAAACTTCAATCAACTTCTACAAACAATTTCAAGCGAGGATCGACTTGCTCAACAGGATAAACCTGCATTTAAAAAATACTGGGAAATCGTTAGCGAAAACTTTCCAAATGCCAGAACTTTATTCAAAGAAACAGATACCGACATATTTTCTCAATTTGTCAAAAACAACAGAAACCATTCTTCCACCGTCAGAGCATTCTACAGAAGAGAAGCCATATTTAACAGAGATACTCTCCCGACGATACAATCATTAGTTGGTAACAAAGTTTACGATGACGTGCTTACATTCTGCATTCAAGATTCAATTTCTACAAGAGACATTGTAATAGCCGCTGATTTATTCCTCTTGTACTACAAATTGTACCACCATGAGCCTATCAGACATGATATACTCGCAGAAATCATTTCTGCAATTGCATTCCAACATCCAAAACACGATCGGCTCCATCTAATAAAATTCCTACAACTAGTCAAAATGGTTAAAAGTAAAAAACAGCAGCTCAAACTGGACACAACTCAAACCAGTGCACTTTGCGACAAAGCCTTATCGTTAGATAATGTCCCATCTTTAACCAAGCAAGTATTACTCGAGGTTATGAGTAACAGCGACAACTCATGTTCCATACCAAAAAACACAGACCTCATTGCAGCATACAAGTTGATACACACAGATTACACATCAAGAAACGCTGCTGGAGTTTACTCTACGTGGATAAATATTTCGAATTACTATTCTTCAATAGCTGACCATGATCCCAGAATCCTGTACATGGTTATGAGAAGTTGCCTCAACAACAAAAATTATAAGGCAGCATGCAAAGATATAATTTCAAGACTATCCCCAAACATCTACTGCAATGATCCTTTAATCCTTCCTACAATAATAGATTACATTACGAAAAACGCTGATCTTTCATTAGCAGAAGATATCATGAACAACGTAAACGAACACATCAAGCCTAATAATACACAAAATGGACTCCTTAGCAAAAGATTTCTATCCTCTTTACTGAAAATGCATCTAAAATTTAATGATTCCAAAGGAGTGGATTGTGTTCTTAAGCAAATACACGATACATTCGGAGCATACTCCCAAGAAAATTATCAAGCGATCGTATCACATCTATTAAAAACTAAAACTTTGGACAACATCGTTAAGGCAGTCAATATTGTTTCTACTATTCCTCCGAAACAAGCCTTGCTGGCATATAGTTCCATTATAAACGCTATTGTTGAATGGCAAATTGCGTCAAACGGAAGATTTGACAAAAAATCCATGCCATTAATAGAGGAACTTCTGGTAAAAGCTCATAAGCAAGACATATCACATACAAGCGCCCTTTGGTCCATCATAGCCTCACTTTACATCAAAAGGTTGGTTCACCATAAAAACTTCCGGAAATACAAAAGCGCTAATACAGACACAACTAATCTAGATTTAGCCAAATTAATATTCCTCAAAAGTGACAAATATAACCGAATATGTGATTACAACCCCTTCGCCCATTCTTCCCCACAGAATATCATATTGAAGCTCAACAATAAGAACAGGATCATAATTTTAAAAAATATTGCATTGAATGCCATTAAAGGACATCGAAAAGACATTTTCCTATGGTGCTGTGCAGAAATTTATCACAGCGGTGTTACAACTGAGGAGCTTCTTCTTGATTGGCACAAAACATTCAATTATAAATTTCGTTCAATGCGCCCTACAAGCCAGAAGGACATGGAGAATGAACTTACAAATAATGGATTAAAGTTTTTAAATAATGCATTAAAGTGACGAAATTTCACGTACTGTATAGGGAACTGGTACACATACGATTTAATGATTTTGAAACTCGAAACATTTATTTCGGAGCTGGAAGCGATAATGGACGCTTGGGAGCAGGTAATGCCTTTTGAAACTCTCTGACAGTAATTTGACATGTCACCTCCTTACATAATGCTTTCTTTTTATTGCTAGGTACATTCTGCAAAAATTGTAATCCTGAACTCCTCTCTAACGCATCAATAGGTACTTCAAAATCAATTAATTTAGTTTCATTAGGAATCACGGAATTTGGAAGGACAAAGGCTGCCACGGAAATATTGTCAGATTTTGGATTCTTAACGGGTTTTTCACCGACAACCAATTTGAAGAAGTGTGTTGGCACAGCAATGTTTGGAGGATCTCCGATCACTTCATAAATTACCTTTGATTTTCCGTCAACAGGATCTATTTTTGGTAAATATAGCGGTCCAGTAACAATTCGAACACTATTATAATGGCCTGTCAATTGCCTGCAGAAATATTCTAGATGCGCCCAGTAGTCACGATTAAAACCATCACCAACCTGAGGACACATATTCGTCAAGTAGAAAGTGTCATCCATAGCTCTTTGAGAGAACTTCGCATTTGCCGCAGGCGCTTGATGACCACGATCGTAGCCAGATCTAAAATAATCTCTTAGCCTCCCTCGAAAAATTCCCGGGATATTCTCATCCTCCCTAAAAACAGAATTTTTCCTATCCCCATTTCTTGCAGCTAGAGACTCCGGTGTAATCTGTTCCACGACCCAGTAGGGGTTCCTCTTCTGTCTATCGTAACATGATATGAATTCCTCTCGGGACTGAAGATCGTGTATAGGCCCTGGAAATCCGTACTGGAAAAAAGCTGCTGGATTGATATTACTTCCCACAGCCGATAGCCGACCGTCCGGTTTCCCGGATCCTCCTACATTTACAGGAGAGTTAGCAACATTGGCACTACTTGGTGAGTTCGCTTTGCCCCAGAAATAAGTTGCGATACCTGAACCAATGCCTGCTCCAGCTAATCCTGTGAATAAGAGCCTCGAACTCATCGTTGATGTTAAACGCTTGTAACTACAAAAGAAGATGACAACTTACAGAAGGATTTACCATCAAGTTTTCCGTTACGTTTGAAGAGCTCTATGTACAAATTTTTTTCACATTCGGAGTAAATAGTGCTCTTCACGATCAATTTTCGCTGAACCAATAGATCACTCGAAAAATCTCAACTTTAACGGAACACTACTGGTAGTACTCCTATCAAGGTTCTTATATTGTGAAGAATCCTCAACAATCTTTAAAACAGTTTTTCTCTGCTCAAGGTCTAAACCGGCACTTATAGCCGACTTAAAGGCTGCAGGGTTCAGTTCCATTATTGCTAGAATTTTGTCACCAGCAGCTTCACGGATATCAGGACATGTATTGCATGAATTCAGCACAAAAACCAGAACAAGCGAAATCGTAAAATTAGATTTATCAGGTTGTTCGTCCAAAACTTTTTTGTTGAAAAATCCTATAATCTCCAATGCCAATTTATGAACAGTCACTGAATTTTCGACCCTAAGAATGGAACTCATAGTATTGATCGCTTTCTTCAATAAAATCGAACAATTTTTGTACTTGTAGCTCAGATTGATGATGGTCTTGAAACCTTGCACAGCGATAGCTTGAGTTTCACTTCTACACAATCCATTAACCAACAATTTGCTAAAACTCTCTAAGTCAGCATCGTCGAAACCATCATAACCATTGGTCAATAAAATTAGAATCGTAGCCAGCTGTTTTTCTTCGTCCACATTTTCATGTAAAATATTCTTGATCGATGAAAAAAATATATCAAGCATGGAAACCTTGTCGCTATGAGCAATTAAACCTCTCGTCAGTGATTTCAATAGTGGCAAAATAGTTCCAACAACGGTATTAGCCGCTTCTGACTCATAAATTCTACCCATGATGAATAGTAAACAAGCGTAGAGATCGACTTTGAAAAGGTCATCGAACTTGCTCACGTTGGACTCAAATACCCCAAAGGCAAGTTTAAGAAGACATAGATCAGACTCAGTCAGGTTGAAGTTAGTATTCGATCCGCCCTCAGAGGAAGTATATTTAATAAATGGAAGGATTTTAGCAATTGGCATGAGAAGAAGCCTGAGTAATTCATACAATTTATCAATGCCTTCAAGAAAGGCTTCGTGTGTCGTGTTTTGTTTCGTATAGCCAACTATTAGGTCATTTATAATATAAATGAGCTGAATTCGCTCACTGTTATCTCCCATGATCATCAGACGGTCCAGAATCCCGACAATTTCGCTGTGAATATCATCTTCGAACAGACTATTGATAGGCAAACTATTATTCAAAATATTGTGTAAAGCAGGTAATACTTTCATTTTAGTTGAATGATCGTCGATATTCTTGACCACGGTTTCCATGCATTGGGCAAACAAAATAAACATAAAGCTTTCAAGTTCTTCATTGTTGAGGCATCTAGAAATATATTCATGATCTGTTTCCATAAGAGATCCTAACGCAATCACAAAATTCAACCAAACAGGTTCGTAAAGCTCCAGTTTCGTATTTCGAGATTCAATAAATGATTCTTTTTTACCGTCTTCCACCTCACCTCTCGTCTTAACGCCTTCATACTTGACCATTACGTATTCACGCAATGAAATTATCCACAAAGGCACAACAGCATCCAAATAACCCTTAGTAAAAACAAAGAGCTCGTCATTCTTTTTCGCGATTGAGCTATGAACTAACCATGCCCAAGCATTTAGTATTGCGAGCTCAACTTTCCTTCTCGCTCTCTGAGTTATAATTTTAGTTTCCCCGACTTTCATATTAGAGGTTTTATCGGTAAAGTTTCCCAGAAGGGCCACTAATAGGTGTGATATTCTACTCATTCTTTCCAAAGGAGCAATTTTAGATCCTAAAAACTCTGCAGTTACATTGATAGCAGATGCTACATTATCAGGAGAGCTCCCGCTGCTAAAAGCTGGCATAAGAGCACTGGTGATTTGGGCTTCCTGTTGCTCTATCATTAAATGTTCATTTGTTTCGTTAATTCTCATGTACTGCTTGAGTAGAATATTAAGGATCTCCAAACCCAAGTTTTTCATTGATGAAACTCTAGTTGTTGAAGCTTGAAAAGATATTTTGATCAAAGTAGGAATCTGCATCCCAAAAATTGTAAACAAATCTTTGTCAGTTTGAGATTTCTTACAGAGGAATAAGATCAGGCGTAAAATGACCATCTTTGCAAGCCAACATATGTTATATGATCCTTCAGACCCTCCATTTTTAACATTTTTCTTGCTAGATTTTGTGATAGACTCCTCTTCTTCACCTTTAATCTGCTTTTCCTCTGCTTTTTTGAGTCCTTCCTGTTGGAGGATAATATCCATCTTTTGAAAGAAGCCTTGAAAAAGTTTGGATCTTGTCATGTTAAACATCAAACATAGCTTGTCAAACCAATAAATATCCTGCTTATAAGTCTGCTCCAACCATGCAAAAAAATACTCTATCAACTCTTCACAATTGGGGTACAGAGTCAGGTATCTCCAACTCTGAATATCCACGCTTTTGACAAACATCGCGCCTCTCTGTAGCCTCAACAATTGAGTAAACAATCTGAATTCATTGAAAGTCGCTCTCAAACTGGTAGTGAAAGGAATTAATTTGTTGCTTCCTGTGAAATGACAATTGTAATATGTGGATCCAAAACCAGTAATGAAAGATCCGGCTATCACATCTTTTGCAAGGCCAATGAATACTTCGTCACATAAGATGTCATTCAGTTTGAACGTTGCAATGTTCTCGTAAATAGACAGCCCAAGTGATTCGCATACGGCGTCATTTGCGCTAATGCAACCAAAAGTAACATTTTTGAATGATTCTATAGCGATCTTGTCTAGATCTAATATGCTAGGGCCTATTGTTTCAGTAAGGGTGCAAAAAATTTGGCCGATTACGATATGGGAATTAAACTCCTTATTATGATTGTAACGTATAATGGATGACCCAAAAACTCCAAACTCCGGGTCCGTGGCTACCTCTTCCAATGTCAGCATCAAATTGGATGCTATGGTAATATCTATTGATTGATACTTCTTCAGCAAAATATGCATCGCCTTCAATGACCATGCATGAACAACAGGATGAGGATCCTTTAGCAGGGCAAATATTACCTCGAAAAATGAGTTGAATTTTGCAATGTGCGAATTATATTTGAAAATGGCCGATAGCGACAAAGCGTGAAGGACTCTGCGATAAGGGTCGGTGACGTCGACCACATTTTTAATTAGTATATTACTTTGTTCAATGACATATTCTGGAGAAGGTTTATCTATTATTCCTCTTGAAACCGCAGCGGTTATCATACCGATACAATCTGCCTTGAGATAAGTCAAAAATGGATCATCATAAAAGTTTATTTTCTTCACCGATTCCATCAGCAGCTGCCCTACACTAATCTCCAATGACAATCCGTCCTCTTGTATGATTTTTAAAGCACCATGGATGGCTACAATTGAATTCGCCGCAATTGCGACGCTTCTTAAGGGTGTCGTCATTTTTGAAAACATGGATAAATTCAAACTTTCAATGACAGAATATTGGATTTTGCTGTTCAAATATGGGAAAACTAAAGAGAATATCTCCATTGAGGAATCAATCAACGAGGTGGTTATCCTTGGCCCGTACATATCTTTTCCAGAATAACCACCGACACCATATAGCATAATCAAATAATCTAAACACAAAATAGGTAAAATAGGTTTGGTAATCTCATTTTCGTATATTTCATACCAATAATATCGTCTAGAATTGCCGCTGTGTTCTACTTGAAAATCTGGCGCCTTGTTGGACTTGATACTTAATCCCGTGACACCCGAGGAATAGATCTTGCTGGACAATCCAAATGCAAATCCATCGTTCTGACAAAGTAAAGTATTTACAGAAGCCTCTAACGCTAGGTTTTCAGTACCAGTATCTTTTAATTGGGGTTTTTTGGTTCCTGTCTTTTTGAGAGAATCCACAACTGGTGAAACGGATTCGCCATAAAGGTTGGGATCGGAGAAGTTTTTTATTATCAGAATCAATAAGGAACTATTGAAATCCTTTTTGATAAACTCATGTATCTTTAAGTAGACTTGAAGCAGTCTATACTCATTAATCAACAGTGCTTTGTCAATGCTACCCGACTTCAGAGTTATCGAGTGATTATAGTTTGAGCACTTTGTTAGTAAGTATGAAACCTGTTTAGCAACATCTTTTTCAATGGAAACATTACCCAAGTAGGCCAGAAGACAGACAAGGGCGTGATTCCTTATTTCCAAGTTCTTGTAAAGTTCATCTTGATCACGATAAGAGAATGTATGCGTTAACAGTACCTTCCAAAACAAAAACAATTGAGAAGATTGCATCGCCAAATATTGTTCATCCTTATAATTTACCAGACCAATTAGTAAAATCCAACAAACAAGCCCCTTGAAATAAAGGGAGGAAACTGTAGATGTCGTGTGATTTTTAATAAAAGCAGTCGCAAATACAGTAATTCGCATGATAAGTTCGTAAGATACGTAGTCTTTGTCAGCACAATCTATTAGGTTGGCTATTATCAGTGCTCGCCCATGATTGATTGAGAAGGGAAAATTCTCTTCATGTTTGAAATCATTGGATAAAGCTGTAAGTTGACCTTCAATAGTTTCGCTCAAATATTCGGGAAGACTAACCAAAAAAAATTTGAGGATTTCCACAGCGTGTATGCGAATGATGAATACATCGCAAGTACTCAATTTGATTAGCTCCTCCTTGATGTGTTGCACGATATGCTGTTCGTTCCCAAAGGATGAAGACAATGAACCTAACAGACGACGAACTAGTTCTAATTGCATCAAAGTATACCACTGGAGTTCAGCGTTTGCATTGATCGAAAATCTCATATCAGCCTTGACATTAGAATCGTGATAATCCTCTTTTTCAGTGCATCCCATTATTTGAAACAAAATCTGGCTTTTTGAAGAATCCCATATGCGAGGAAGAAATATGTCGTGCATGTGTTCAAAATACCGGAGGCGTCTCGACATGGATTCTAAACCTTGTTTCCTTGCATGAGCACGCTCAAATAAAGCACAACTTAATGAGCGAACGATTTGCAGATAATGAGTTCCACCAAAGAATTCGTTGTTTGATGCGGAGCATAATCCGATGAAGTGTACAATGGACTCGAAACATCCTACTTCGAGTTCCCGGGGCATATCTTCCCCGAAAATCTCTGCATATGCCTCCCACACCTGGTCCAGCGTTATAAGTTTTCTTAGCCTGTAAAAATGAAACATGACTTCTGCCAGTGACCTAGCCGTGTAACTACGAGTCTCGTCATTGACCATACCATACATGCCCCATTCTCTTTCCGAGAATTTGGCACATAAGTTAGTCATTAAATCATTGGAATTTTCTTTGATGAACTGATCTTGCCTTAAATAAAGGGCCCATACTTCGATTATGCTGGAAAGAAAATTTACAGGATAGTCCTCATCATCAATTTGGATACTATCAAGGATAAGCTTCGACAGCTTGGAGAACTTACTGTAAAACGTATAACTCGTTGGCATGTTGTGTGTATTTTTCAGAATAGCCGCTTGTAACTGCATCAGTGACGTCATGAAACTTGCATGAATATACTTTGTTTTCTCGAGCATCTTCTTTAAATTCTTGAAAATACTCTCAGAAATGAGTGGACCTAAAGCAGAAAGTCCATTACCGAAGGTTTCAAAGAACTGGGTTAGAATTGTACACGCCATATCCTTGCATGGTGAATACACGTACGTTTTTTTCGAGTTTGATTTTTTCTTCTTCTTTTCCTTTCCATCGATCTTCTCCTCCACTTCGAATTCGATATATTTTTCTGCCAATACCTTTGCTAGTAATTCTGCTGCATCATAACTTTTACCATTATGCCCTTTCTCTAATTGCGTTAAACAAAAGGTGTACAGCTGCGCCACTCTAATATATATGTAATGGGAATTCACATTTTTTTCTTCTTCCAAATTTGCAGAGTAACGCACGAACTTTTCCAATTGACCTTGTACTTCTAACAACTTCTTGGTGTAATCATCTGTATTTTCTTGATTTTGTCCCCTGTAAAGAATATCGAAATTATCTGTAACCCATGAGAACAGATCATGTCTTTTCCGATTCGAGGATGCGATGAATTCAACAAGGTCGAGGACAGGCATCCAGCAACTTGTTTGGGTTATTAAGTGCTAACTTGAACATTTCCATCCTCAATGTTTTTTTAGGCTGCGGAATACTTCGTTCATTTTTCCAAACGTTAACGCGAAAACGAAAGCGCGAAGTCATAGAAAACGAGAGTAGAGGAAAGTAGTAACTAAGTGGGGAACAGGCATGGAGGAGCATACTATCAGCATCACAGCTCGGACTTTGTGCAATTTCGCAATCCATATTTTTACTAAAAACTCCAAAAGACCGAAGATTATGACAAGCGTATGTATAAAAATAAAAATGCGAAAGCCCGGAATCGAACCGGGGGCTCATCGATGGCAACGATGAATTTTACCACTAAACCACTTGCGCCAGTACAAGAGTTGACAAGTACTGCCTTCTCGTTGATCAAGCGTTTCCGAACAATCCATATGTTAGCTACGAGAGCAATATAGTTTGAATACATTTACGAATACCGTAAAATTAGACGAGATGACTAGTCAGGAGAAGAGGATAGGTTCCATACTTTTTCGTCGCTTCTCAGAACTTCGGCTGAGTCTCGCCCTCGTAAATATCACCGAAGAGGATGGTGGTATTTGTCCACAAGCATCTTCGTCTTCTTGAACAATCTGTCCAACATGTCTCCTGGTCAAGTCGACGATACCTATCTTCTTCACTGCCTTCACGGTAAAGACTCTAATGGAGTACATAATCACACAAGCTACGAATTATAAAAAGTATAGAATAACTTCAAAGACCGCCAGTAAAGCCTACTACGCAAGCTCTCATATCTTGCGACGTTTTCACAAGCCTGGCAACAAAACGGAGGAAGTCACCTGGAGTAGCATGAGAGTTCTATCCTAACTAGCAGCCTTATTCGAGTGGAGCTTGACTAATTATCATTTTTGCAACTATGGCCATGTCTGGTTAGCAAGATGTGTAACACATATTCAGTGATTGCGAGAGGAGATAATTACTAATTCTGCAAGAGTGTTCAGCCCGTAGAGTTTACTCTCTGTGTCCGCACACTTTGTAAAATAACCTTTTGGTATGAATTTAAGCTATTTGAAAATATTAGACATCGAACGTGACCATAAACTTAACCTTTCAAAATTTACAAGTTATTTTATTGCGCCGCTAAAACTACTAAAGGAGAGGAGCTGAATTCAGTAGAAATTTAGTCATGTTAGGCTCAATCCTATAAGTAAACCGTTTATCTTCGCAGTGCTACCTCAGATTTGCAGAAATTAATACATTTCATCAAGTCATAACTTCACGTTCTTGAAATAACCAAAAAATGAGCTTCCACTACTTTAATTATTACAGCTTGAAAAAGGAGCTATCTACAACTATTAGTTTCCCATTATCCAAATATCATTGTTTTTCATTAGTGAATAGTGAAGTTTCTGCTGCTAATGTATTTCTTTCATTTTACTGATACACCTGCGCTTCGTGCAGAATACAACCAAGCTTTAATGGGCACCTAGTTTATAAGTAACCAGAATATTAAAAGCTCAATACAAAAATGAGTATTCTTTCATGGGACCAACGTCCTAGTATTATACCACCCGCTTTGACCGAAGAGGCCTTTACAACGGACAGCACTGCGGGGCAGCTTGCAATGGTCCTTTACCGCCTATAATTCCGATATCTTGGCTATTGAGTCAAAAGAACACCCATAATGATTTCTCATGGGATGCATCATTTCGATCACCGAATTATAGGGGTTAATTCCCACTCATCTTGCATTTTCCTGCCCTCCTCTGAAAATTCAGATTAACCCTGGGGAGTATACCAACCTTTTTCAAGCCATCTAGAGGAAATTTACAGTGCAGAATAAATGCCAGAGTCCAAACTACCCAGGTAATGAACTAAAGAATTATAGAAGATAAAATAAGCAGTCAACATGCACACTGCTAATAGTAATTATTCCTGAAATTCTGGTTTAAATTAAGGATGTTATGTTATTTTGATTACGCGTTAGTTTACATTCTTGGTGAAATTTCGTACTGAAAGCTTTCTTCTATTACAAATGATTACAGCATTTGTCCTTTTCACCTTTCTTTTTTTTCCTTCATTTTTTCTCAAAACCGATTATAGCAACCTAATCCCTCCTAACGAACGGTCGTATTGTCCTCGTACAATTTTCAAGGGTTCTTAAAAAATTGGAAAAACTATTGTAATCATGAGATCTTCTAGATGGTATCAACCTTAAAGTTTTTCGGATATACCATTTTCGAAAAGCACAAAAGGGAGAATAGTGATGATGTCGTAAAATAGAATCTTCGCGCACCCTTCCAAAAAAATACAGGGAGACACCCAACATTCCTTTGGAAGTTTCGCCTTAAATTCCTTTTTCTATTGTGGTCGCTAATTCCGGCCCGCGTTAATATGAAGTTAATTTACATAGAAAAAAAAAAGTTCGTTTATTTGATGATGTCAGCTACTCTGGATGATGTCAACTACGTCTCCAATTCTTCCAAAAAATTGCTCTCCAAATCCATCTCGCCTGGCAAAAAATCCTTCAACAACCTATCTAGATATTCGTCGCTTTCCATGTTGAAAAATTTGAGTTCCTCAGGCGTCACCATGGGTTCCTGCGGCGCTACCGTGGCTCTAACTTGTAGAGAGAGATCTGTGGTTTTACGATTAAATTCTTTAAAAATAGAGTTCAATACATTAAACGATCTTTCTCCCGCCTGAGAACCATTCTTGAGACACATCAAAATATGAACACCTAATTCGCAGTCATTCTGTACATCCATTCCGTTGCTTTTAGCCAAGGAAAGATCCAACAAATGCTGGTAAAACATCAAGCACGTCACACTGTAAAAGATCGTATGCACCGAAAACCAGTAACCACTAATTAACAAATTGCCGTCAATCATATCTTGCGCCAAATGAACAACTTCATGTGCTACCTGAATGCAGTTCCAGGCCACGGAAATCTGGAAAGCGTAGTGTGGAGCCTCTTCGGCCTCAACTGCGATACAATGAATGAATGGCTTGCTTATCAAAATTCTCGCCAACAGATAATCCATATGCAGTAGCTTGCTCGGCTTCAAATATTCCTCGCGTTCCGCTTCATCTACCCAGTTGTAATCTGGCTTCAACTGCATAGGCAACTGCAAAAGCCACTGATCCAAATCACTTTGCAAGCTCAACATGTTCGCATATGTGGTCTCATTCCATTGCAAAACCGGGTACAACGCATCGTGTATCTTCGATAAAACCAACATCAACTTGGTGTGCTCATTGTTCAGACCAGTACTACTAATCTTGCCCCAACTTTGTTCTAAACAGCCTTCACTGGTGATATTCTCGTCATCTAGGTCGCGCGGGAGTTCTTGATTGACAGCTTTCTGTGAAATCGACTGCGGCAATCCTAGAATGCAATTCATATAGATATCGACCTTGTATACTGTCCAGAACAACCGTTTCTTGGACTCATCCTCAATGGGTGTCGGACCAACCAAGGAATTCTTCCTATGAAGGCCCTCGGATATAGCCGCCCGAAGTGCAATTCCCATATAAGAGTAGCAGCTTTTCAAATTCGCAGAGCATTGCAAAAACATTGTGAGCATGAACATCGTTTGGATTGAGTACACATCATCAATATTGGTGACGTCAAGCATAGATTTTGCAGCGACGAAGTACCTTTCACCCTCATCTTGGTAGAACTCTCTCATTGTGACATCGCCTTCCTGTAAGTCATCTTTGGCAAATAGAGCTCCTACTGCTAAAATGGCGTAGATGAGTGGTCGTGCCTTTGCCTGCTCTTCAGTGAGCCCCTGCGAAGGCTCATAAAACGAATCCAAAATCTTGACGATCGAGGGGCGGTGGTAGAATCTAAACAAAACACATGCTCTATTCCAAGATTCCCAGAGAAGCTTCATAGCCACATCACGGGGTGGAAGAGGTGCCAGCTCCTCGGATTCTTCGGGCGTCATGACATTTCGTCTCCTATCAGAATAAACGCATTCGTGCTCAGCGTTCTTGCACAATTTGCAGGGGCGCTTCCCATCGCACTTCTTTTTTTTCGACCTACAATTGTCACAGGCGTGAGGTACTCTCAAACGCTTAGGCCTTAGCTTTTTGGTAGAGCTATCCATTGAGAGAACTAAAACTTTGGGATTCATTAAACTCTTCGATTTCCTTTCTTTTTTTGGGTCTTCTGCCTTCTTGTCCTTATTCTCCCTTCTGTCTCCTTTTCTTTCTCCGTCAGGCACTTCTTTATTTCCACTTAACTTGCAACCAGTTTCAGCGCAATTTTACTTTTCTCTTCTCTATCTTTTGTCCTGGAAGGTTTTCGATATCTCACTTTCCTGACGTAGCAGCTATTCCCTTCTTTTGCCTACAGTCTTCCAGGAGAGACATTGCCGTGTCAGAGAATTCACAAACCAAAAATGTCAAGTCTCGGCTTTTTCCAGCGCTCCAAAACGAAATGTCAAGAAAAAATGACCAATTAAAGTAGTAAAGTTAAGGGAACGGAGTTGACGTGTTCTCGCCCGTCGTGGAAAAGGCTTACGCCATCTTGGTGTACTCCGTGGGCCAAGCTACGAATATGTTGTGGCTCGTAGACGTACCAGTGGTAAATATTGTGGAACCATCCAACTCATCGGTCGCGGCTCTTAGAGCCATATTCTAGCATTCATCACTCCTGTCCAATTGGAAAGATAACTACGCAAACCCGCCCTCTCCCCTCCATAAAATTGTGCTGTGGTGGGGTAGGTACTGACAACCATCTTCTCATACACATGTTCGCGCTCATATATATTCATATATATACATTCGAGTTTCCGATTAGTTCGGGGCCTATTGTTTCTATTGTTTCTGCTAAGTAAATATACGCTGTGATTCTAGTTATGGAACAAGATCCCGAGACCATTGAGACAACACGTTCTCAAGTGTGTGACAGGTGTAGGAAGCTGAAACGTAAATGCTACGGCGCTGGCGTGCGATGTAACAACTGTCTGATGGCGGACCGCGAATGCACTACAGAGCACCTGCTCAAACGAAAACGTAGGTCGAAGCCGACGAAATTGAGTCCACTAGAGATTGAGAACATCCGGTTACGACAACGTCTCCGTGAACTTGAAGACAAGCTGACGTACATCAGGACCTCTTACATTTTGTCGCCGCTATTCCTCAAGCAGGACGAGGATCCCTGTTTTAAAGGAGACCTGTTTGATGCATCCCTGGAACCATTCCACTTATGAAATTGCTATGTAGACTTTGTCTTTTACTTCTTTACACACTAATTATTCTTTTGAAAAACGCTTAACGATAAGTTCATTTAGAGTGTGGCCCTTGGGACGGCCTACTTTCTGTTCATAGGAATAGTAACTCAGCGTTCCGATAGCTATCGCAAAGATTGGGTCCGCAATGCGGCCCAAGAGATATGGTGCCTGATTCATTCCGCCGCTCCTATATCTGAAGGTCTTGCCTTTGTTTCTTCTTTCTTACTTTCTTTCTTGCTTACTTTATATGTATTCAGTATTCCGTACTTTATTGGATTATTCTTTGTCCGTTCTTCTGTCTTCTGTCTTCTGTCTTCTGTCTTCTGTTTTCTATTTTCTATTTTCTATTTTCAATTTTCTGTTTTCTGTTTTCTATTGTCTCCTCTATTTTTATTTTCTTTTTGTAATTTTGTTGTTTTTCACGTTTTATTTTATTTTTTTTCCTTTGTCCTATTTGACAGGAAATTGTATGATTCAATTTTCTGAGTAGGAGGGTTGCACAGATACCCCAAGGATGCTTATAGATTTGACACAAGACTCACAGCCTAAGTTTAAAGGCCATCTAGTGCCTTGCAAGATTGCGTATACAGGAAAGACAAAGGAATTGAAAAATTTTGAGGAAGACCACTGCATCAGGGGCAGGGTTGTACAAGGGCAGAAAGTAGCGGACACGGCTGTCCTTATGCAAGGTGAGAAGCCGGTAGCTCGAGGCACTTTATACAATTACGAGAGAGAAGGCAACCAAGACCGTCTATACACAGAGATGGATAAGTGGCATGATTTTCTTACACTCAATGATGCAATTCACCAATAACCAAGGAAGAATAAAGAGACGCGGTCGCGAAGAAACAGCGATTATTCCGAAACGCGTCAAAAAACGCAACTTTACTATTTTCCTTTCAACTATCCCGCATGAACTTGTGCTTCTGATTCTAGAATTGATTTCTCGCAGAGATCTCATAGAACTTGCCTCGACATCTAAAGCAATACGCTGTGTACTGGAGCCTTATTTGTTTTCGCACGTCAAAACATCGTGGTGCGACCTGTTATCGATTTGGAACGACCAGGGCAAGCCAGCTGGCATATCTAAGCCTAACCTTATTGAAAAGTTGCGGCTCACTACCTGCTGCTCACAGAATGAATGGACTTTCCCATTTGCAGAGCTGCTGAAGGGAAACCTGACACGCCTCGAACTGTGTACTTCGGGCTCAACTAATTTCTTCAAATACACTTCCGAGGGTTGTCAACTGCGAGTGTTGCAAGTGCATGCCGTGAAGCCCGGATCTGTCTTTAACTTAGAGCACTTGGTACCTTTTGCACGACTGCAAAAGCTTTTGCTGCACGACTTCGAAATAGAAGCATTTGATGAAAACGATTGGTGTCCTCATCTATCAACTCTGGAGCTGGATGATTGTACTTGGAGATACCCTTTCCAGCTGGAAAATTTTGGACGTGACAAAATCGATACATTATGCTTGCACTACACTAACCATTTTGTAATGAGTGAGAGATTCCGAATGTTTTTGAACGGACCACATTTCAGAAGACTGCGCCATCTTTCCATAACCAATCGGGAAAAGAACTTGAAGTTAACTTTGTCTGTACATATCATGAAATTGATAGAATCAATTCCGACGTTAAGAACATTGGAACTGAGAGGGAACATTTATAATGAGACTCTCAACAATTTCACCAGTTCTGATTGGGAAAACTGCATAAGTTACGTGGGTGTCAGAGACGTCAAGGTCTTCTATTCTAGTTTTTTGAACTGAAGTGGCAAGAGTTAGGCGTCTAGAATAAGAGATAAATAACAGTCTGAATTCAGTTAACTATTAACCAGCCTCCACTTGTATTTTTACTCCTACATAAGAGATCAGTATATGCTTTGTATAAATGAGGAAGAGTGTCCACTATTGCTACATTCACTGCGAGGCATCTAGTTCACAGATATTTTCTCAGTTGGAACTCGCATTTTAACATTGTTAGCTCTCGCACCTCTTCAAAGTTCCGTCCCATTTCTTTCATACCT
Organism: Zygosaccharomyces pseudobailii; assembly: GCA_949129085.1. Classification (NCBI taxonomy): domain Eukaryota; kingdom Fungi; phylum Ascomycota; class Saccharomycetes; order Saccharomycetales; family Saccharomycetaceae; genus Zygosaccharomyces; species Zygosaccharomyces pseudobailii. Next base: position 284,385 of record CASBRY010000010.1, read on the forward strand.
TAGTCTTCTTGTCACATTATGACGCAGTCTTTTAACCCTAAGCCATACATCACCTTTTCTACATCCCTTCTGACGCGGACCCAATCACTTCTTCTTTCTACAAATTCATAGATTTCTTCTTGCGAGAATATCCCCTTGAATCTATTCACATCGCATATCATCTTCCCCAATTCCTTGGAGTCCTTCCCTGATATGATATACAGCTGACCTACATTTTTCAATGCAATAAACAGTGGAACAACACGCTTTTGGCGCAATTTGTACGCAATAAAGTCGTAATAATAGTTCAAATCACAGATGAGAAATATCGCTCCATCAGTAGAGATGAGACTCTTTTTGACATGCTTTACGACCTCATTAAAAAATCTTTCGGCTATTTCTTGCTGGTATACATCAATCGTCCCCTTATCCGTAGCACCAGTCAGTAGAAAGCAGTGGTTAGATAAGAGCTCCACTACTTTAATAGCGCATTGTGTTGGTTTAATTTCTCGCTGGCCCAACTCCTCCATGGGATTAAAGTCTTCAGGCATTTGGGTTGTGTTAAAAACAAACTCGACCTCATCCATTAGTTTATTAATACCGATATTTAGTCCTTCTGCAACAAAATCGTCCAACATGGTTTCAAAATTTTTCTTTGCCTGCACTACGTCGTTCAAAAAATCACGATTTTTGTTTATAATATTGTTGTGAATTAACTCGTTCTTGTAGAAAATGGACGTCATTTGCAAGATAATATCTCCGATGTTAATAAGCTCTGTGAATTGGACTAATGGTTCTACTTTTGTCTCAAACCCTTCCAATTTCAGTTCTACCCTCTCTACATCATTCGAATTATATTTTTGCAATAAATCTGTAGCTTTTTCAAAGCCAGGCTTGATATGATGATTACCCAATTGATCGATGAGCGACTTGAATATTTCCTGGCATTTAGATTTGACTATTTCCAAAACGTTTTCGACTAGGTGGAATTTGTACATTTCTTCGGTCCTGCTTTGTGCATCTTGTATTATCTCGCAAGAAAGATCAAGGCTCACCAAGCTTTTAATATTCTGCAAATTGTTAGTAATTAGGTTAAGATTGTATGCCAACTGAAGTTGTTCTTGCTTTTTCTGAGTTTCACTGTTGGGAATTCTCAACATTTTGGTAAATGCACTTAAAAAATCATTCTTATCATCGGACATATTATTTTTTTTCTTACTCTGGTCCTTCAGAGAGTTGTAAATCTGCTCGTTGGTTTCTTTTTCTCTTGAAGCCACTTCCTCCTCGTAATGTTGAAATTTAAGCGACGTTTGTTTTGTGAATTCGCGTGGCTGCAGTTCGAGATATTCAACTATCCTAGGTTCAAGATACATGTTCAAGAAGTCCCGGACAATTTGGTGAAAGGTAGGACCAGCATTTTTTGAATTCTTGAGCTCAGTACAGAGTTTCTGAATTACTAAAAAATAGATTGTTGGCATATATCGCAGTCTAGAGTCATTGACTTCAAATAATTGGTTGAAAAAATCTAGCACATTTTCTTGAATAAATGTTTCAATAAACTGTAAAATAACAGGATATCGATCTCCAAAAAGAATATCTACCATTTCTATTTTGCCGTTGAGATAATCCCTAATAGAGTTCAGTGCGTTTTCAAACGTCTCATGATTGAGCGCACCATCTTCTTCAAAAACTGTTTCAGGTGCTTTCATCTCTGTGGAAGGGTCCGATTTGGACCTGAAAAACTCCACCGCATTAGTTTCCTCATGGCATTGTAATAAAACTTGAATGAATTTGCCCACTGTCTCGTAGTTATTGGCTGCGTAGTTGGTTTCCATTTCTTGCAGCACCGAATTTACAAATATTTCCTTTAGAATATTCATATTCTGATCGATACGATCATATTGGTCCATATCATTAGTATTGGACTTGTTGTATCTGGATATATAGTTAAAAATTCTCACCTGAACAAGTGGATCCTCATCGTATTTCTCAGGAAAGAAATTTGTGAAATTGCTATGATACAATTTCCTGCAATATGGTTGAAAACACCGGTAGAATTTAATATACGTTGATCTAGCATCTTTTTTTGTAAAAGTCCGAATATAATCAAAAATGGTAGCAGAATCGTACCTTTCGCAGTCATCGTCCAATGATATTATATTGTTGGACTCCTTGGTTATCTCAGTTCCTTGCTCTTCTTTCAATCCCATAGCGACAAGTTTCTTCTTCCATACAGCCTTGTCCGCCGGTCCATTTAAATGATGATAATATACTAATCGATTCACTGATCGAAAATTCAGATAATCTTTGGCATTGAGATTGCTTGCAATCTCAAGCACAATGCTCTTCACTTTGAGCAAATCATCCATAGTACCATCAAATACTTTTGAATCACTTTAATGACAACAAACAGCTCTTTTGTATGAACAGTTGTTTTTTGTCAGTTTGGTTGAGAATGGAGTTTCGGCTAAGATTTTTGAGACCGCTGTTGATAAAGAGAAACATTCAGGAATAGAAACAAAGAAGTAAGATTCAGCTGCAAACTTAACTCCTCATGGATGCACCGCATAATCTAAACTTACCGATTGGGAAAGAGAATGAGTCATTAAAGGAAGCTATTACCAAGACTGCCTCCTACGTCAAGGAGCATGGTACAATAATTGAAGAAAAATTGAAAAACGATGACAACTTTTCTTTCATTAATCCCGAGCATGAATACTATGAGTATTATCAGTACATTAAGGACCATGTCACACCTCAACCTTCAGTGCCAAAGGAACCTTATAGCTTTTCTTTCATGAGTTACGACAAGAATATTTCTCTCAAGGACCTGGAAATAATCAAGACAACAGCAGCCTTTTGTGTGGCGAACGAGAAGACCAACTACTTAGATGAACTCAAAAAGGAGTTTGATGAAGATTCCCAGTTAAGTTTCCTGAAGGCTGAGCATCCCCTGAACAGTATTTTTGTACAGTTCATAAACCAGTATAAGCAAATCAAAAACAATGCTCTAGGGCCACCCTTATTCAATTACGAAAATAGTGACTACAAAAGCACCATTCTGCGAAGAAGTTTTCAAAGAGCTGAGTATTATGAGTATAGCAAAGAAGCGGAGAACCAAAAGAAACAATTAACCTTTTTGCGCAAGGTTCAGTTCGCTGCCTTCGATTGGACAAACTTCAACCTGGTAGGTAAAGCTTACCTAAAGGATACTGACAAAGTGCCGCTAGACTTTGCGGAACTGTCATTAAAGAAAATAGATAAAACAAGCAGACTTGATTTCTTTGATGAAAAAGACTCTAATAACAATAATGAAAGGAAAGGGAAAAAGAGAAAACTGAGAGCCGCTGGGGAAACAAGACTCAAAAAGAAAAAAATAGAAACGGAGGTTAGAGAAATAGAATGTCCCATTATCCACAAAATGATTCCAGAGGATCGGTTTGACAGACATCTGCAAATTCTTCTGGGTGATCCAGATTATAGTGCAGAAAGAGAAAAATTCAAAGCTCAACATAAAATTTCAAATTTAAGTTCTGAGGGTGTATTTGAAAATATAAAAAGGCTTGCAAAGAACACAGCTGACTAATAGGGTATGTATCGTCCATCGCGTGTAAACTAATATTTTTTTCCTCCTTTACTTCTTGCACTTCGTAAACTGTTTTTCAAAGTTTCCCATACTCAAAAGCCAAACGCATTACGTTTTGGCGTGCAACTTGGCCGAGGGATAAATTCATCGAATATAAGAATCAGCATGGAACTCCCGTTCACCGAAAGCTCGTCCTTGTTAGCTCAGTTGGTAGAGCGTTCGGCTTTTAAGGCAACGAGGAACCGAAATGTCAGGGGTTCGAGCCCCCTATGAGGAGCTTTCAATTTTTTTTCTTCAACTAGTAATTGGGTTTGGGACCAGATATAGTTGTACATAGTTGTTCGTTAGCAGGCGGTTAACGAAGATGAGACTGTCTCCAGATGCCTGCACTTGCTTCTGTTTTACCGCCATTCGATATTTTTAACCGTCTCAACCTTTTGTCATTCTTCCGTTGTCGGTGTTCGGGTGTCCTTACCATAAAGTCATTTGGCAAAAATAAGTAAACACTAGTTCGTCGTTTTGACGATTGTTCATGGATCTTGAGCACTAATGGATAGAGGCTAACCCATAGAGAGAAGGAAACTTGGATGTTTGAATCAGCATGCTGTATATAAATGTTAACAATATCTTTTTCAAATCCTACTCCGTCGATCCAGTTTCCGGCCATGCCATCTACGTGTTTGATTCAACATATTTGCCTTCATCCGATGAAATTGCTGACAAGCAGGTCTACGACCTGTTAATTGACAAGCTCATGGATAAACTTATTACAAAGATACCCTCTGCCCCATTCATTCTGGTTGTTTTTTCGTCAGGTTTTTTAGAGAAGAAGATCAGCTGGGTTTACGGCATAAAAATGTTTTCCAAATTGCCTAAAGAATTACGTGCTCAACTGCAAAAAACCTACATTGTGCACGAATCCTTCTTCATCAAAACCGTTTATCAAGTATTAACTAACGCGCTTAACATCAAAAACTTAGGGAATAATGCATTGCTCGATTTCAATCAATCCAAAAATAGTTTAGACTCCTTACAGAATGCTTCAATAATACATGTTGCTGATCTGACAGATCTCTCAGCGCTGGTAGACATAACAAGACTAAGAATATCACTCAATGTCTACTTATATGACTACCAATTCAGTGAATACATCGACGTACCCAAAGAATACTTCAATAGACTCTCTGCAGTCGGTACCAGACAATACAGGCAATTAATATTTGATAAAATTTTCAGAAGGTTGGAACTGGATGCCATAAAGGTTGAATTGGTTTTTCAAAGACCTGGTTCATACAAAAGGGTGAACATTTTGCTGGACGTCATCGAGAGAAACAACTACATTGACTTATCACAATGGGACATTTATTCACTAGCAACAGTATTCTTACATTTTCTCAAACATAAGTCATTACCTTTGATACCTATCGACTTGATCACTCTACCAATTAGTGACGACTTCGAATACACATATGCGACCTTCTGTTCCATTATTAAGCACAATCAATACTATGAACTTCTGGAGACCATTTTCCCCCTATTTATATCTCAGTTGGAACACAGCGAGGTGACTAAGCACGATGCGAGATCTTTAAGTAAAGCCTTGTGTCCCCAATTATGCCAAGAAAAAATTTCTATGATGAGTGCAGATAGACTTGCAGTAGGGACGAGGTTTATAAGAAATTTATTAGAACACTTCCCTGCCATCACACAACGTATAGACCGAGCTAGACTTGGCATAACAAGGGGAGCCTCGCCCATAAAAAGAGTAGACAGGGTCAAGCAAGAAACTCGTCCGACATCACCAAAATCACTCTCTCAACCAGAACCGCCAAAACCGAGAAAATTGATAGTTAAAACGCCGTCAAATAGGTTTACGGGAGGAAAACCTGCGCAACTTATGCCTACCCAGAAGAAGTCAACAATGCAAGAAAAGCCAATAACACTAGAAAGACCCACCAGCAATCCAAACGATACCAGAGAGTGTTTAAGTTCCTCCACTACTATGATAGGTGAAAACAGCAGCACCAGTGTGCTCAAACATGAACCACATGATGATATTAGATCAAGATCTACGTCCCTCGCGGCCAGCACTGAAACCATTAACCAAATGGTTAAGGACGACCAACTGGGTGATACAAACAACGATTGTGACACGAATGTGTCTCAACTAGCATTTGATGATAAAAACCCATCCTTACAAAAAAATCAAACAATTTTTCATTTCGACAGACAATTACAAAGCAAGCGAAAAATAACTGTAAAAAACGAAGACAATAAATTCTCCCGCGAGGGCTACTCAGACATTAAAGCAGGCAGCAAAGTGAGCAGATTAGCAGCACTTTACGAGGAAAGACTTCAGGGCTTGCAAGCTATTCAAGAAATAAAACAGAAAGGTGGTTATAGTTGAACTGGCTACTTCTGTGACTTCCGCGTAACCTATATATAAAGTTTTTAAACTGTCATTTCAACTTTAATGCCTTTCGGCTTAAGGGCCGAGTATACGTTCTGCCGCGTGAATTACCTTTGCGAAGGGTTAGGACCTGTAAGGCGAGATCAAGAATTCGCCATTATCATATTTGAGGAGCTAAATATCAGGATTCTACAGTGAATATATGTGATATTGTTGCTTTCAAAGAAGCGTTGCCAAACTCTGGGTAGTTCGTGCTTGACATGAGAGTATTTTGATATTCAATATTTTCACTATGTTGTTAGGAAGAATACTATCGTTCGCGTCGTCGGAAACGAAAAAAAAAAATACCTGTTATTGAAACGCGTTAAGTGGAAAAAAACAGAAAAGATTGTTAAATCTAAATATATTCAGGCACAAGAATCATTGTGTATTACACAGTTTTTCCCATAGCGTTGGTATTATACATTTAAGTAACCGACCAATTGGCGAATTATAGCGCTAAAAAGTTTTAAAATTGCTACCAGTAACTAAATCGCTTTCAACTAGAACCGCTTTAGTTCACCAAAATCGGTCTACCAAAACAGGTTATGGCATCAAAGGTCGAAGCAGACACACCTTTATTTATGCAAGATGAAACAGATTTTATATCACCCACAAGACCTTTGCATTATTCCATGAAGAAGCGTGATAGAGATCCTAATGTTCTTCCTCGCCATGCAAGCGAATTGCAAACCAATTATTTACCTCATTCTTCTTATGCTATGACCAAAGAATCTTCCGAAATGATGAGCACGACCACAAAGGAATTGCCAATTCCTCGACAGACTTTCGCATTTCCTCAGAGAGATTTTAATAGTGATAATACTCCGGTGCTTAATAATAACGATAACGTGCCTATCGAAGATATATTAACGCCTAAAGTAAACAATGGCGAGAGCTACATGACAGAGAGCGTGTATTCTGAGGATAGTAGTGATGAAGATAGCTCCAGTGAAGGTAGTGTAAGCTATAGCTATGGGCCAATAGAGATTGGTGGAGAACCGTTTGCAGGCTTAGGGCTCGAAGGAGTCAATGACAATATCAGCGTGTCTTCTAATGTAGAGATAGCAAAGACTGCTATGGTAATATCTTCAAAGTCTTCCCCAGTAAGGGCCATTCGAACTTCAGCAATCGTCAATGGCAAAGGTAATTTAAGTCCCTTCTCGAATCAAAGCTTCTTCATAGAAAACATTGATAACAATTTCCAAAAGTACAACAACGAACAATCTCAATATTCATTAATTTCAGGCGATTTTCAGGGCGCTCAACAATCTCATTCGAATAGCCCGATACCGAAGGAACCTAAATCGTCTATCATTGACATAGCCAGGAATACAATGACTGAAATTCCCAAAGAATCCCAATCTTCTGTAGTGAACATGAGCAGGAATAACAGTAGCAGCATTCAAAGGAATACGACACTAAAGAAAAACACTGAATTGAAGCTAGACAACGAAAATTTCGCGTACTTGTTTATTATTGCCATTCATTCATTTAATTCTAAGACTTTAGATAATCCAGATGACATTTCCATTTGCCTTTCTTTTGAAAAAGACGACATAGCATTTGTTCATACCGTGGATGAATCAGGCTGGGGCGAAGTAACAATAGTTAGAAATCGACAACGTGGATGGGTTCCTTTCAATTATTTTTCAGACACAGTGAAGTGCAAAAACATCAAAGAACCAGGTGACCACTTGAAATGCCTAATAGAAACCAGATCACCACTGCAAACCCTATTATCAGCTTCCGCAAGGTTTCTCCTGGACTGTCAGAGCACGTCATCCTCGGATGATTTGAATGCAATAACATTCAACTTTCAGTATATCAATTTGGTAAAAGATGGCGTGAAGAAAATACTCGAAAAAACGGAGTGTGTATCAAGATCCAATGAACTGGTACGACAGAGGCCTCTTATACGGAAGGCAAGAAAACAACTACTCGCTGATTGGTATAATTTGATGATCAAAGCCGATTATTACAAACATAGCACCATTCCGAAAAACATACAAACATTAACAGAACTTCTTTATGAGGTGTTGGACCAGGCATTTGTATTCTTCAGAACTTGGTCCAAAGAGAGAATAGAATACGAGAAGGAAGAGCACAACAAAGAATCCAACGGGGGGGAAGTCAAAGGCGCAGAAGGCTCTGTATACTTACGCCATCATGCAGTGAAATATTTGACAGAAGCTCCTACAGCCATGATACGGCTGCAGGAATTGTACGATATGTTGTTCCTCTATGCTGGGTTGATATTGGGGAGATTAGACTTAATTGAACATAATCCAAGCGGCGCAGAAATGCTAGAAGCTATTGTCCACCAAATCATCATATTACTGAGAGAGTTATTATACATTAGTAAGTCTTGCTCCTCAATTATACAAGATAAGTTTCAGTATGCCTATGACGATACTGTGCACAAAAATCTAGACCCGTTACTTTCATTGGTTTCTGAATTGGTCTCATGCGTTAAGTTACTGGTTGTGGATACCTTACGAGAAGGGTTTGGAATTCAAGATGCTGAACTACTTGTCAGAGAGGATTTATATCATCATACTGACCAAGGGCAAAGATTGATATTCATCGTCTCCAGCTTGACTACCCTCATAGCCAATACGGTTTCTGGGTGTAACAGCTACCTGAGGTTGATTGGTGATTTCCAATTGAGTAAAGATAGAAAGTTTTCGGACCTCCAGGAAATGAAGATTACCCCCGAAAAGTTTATTTCCCATTGTTCGGAAGGATTAACGAAAAACATTGATGAGGAGAAGTTGGCGAAATGCATGAATAAGGCTATTCAAGAGCAAAATGGAGCGGGAGTATGCCATAGGGAGCTCACGAGATTTTCAACGATACGTGCTGGTAATGAAAAAAAAATGGGGTTTACGATTGAAGGTACCCAATTTTTACAGGAACTTTTCATGGAGAGAAAACCCTTCGACAGAGAATCTAAATTTGAACCGTTCAAACTGAATTTAGAAGAGGGAAGTACCGCGGTGGATGAACTGGATGATATTAACAACAAGGATTCGATGAGTAAACAATTAATGTTTGGCAAGGACGGATCTTTGATTGGTGCCTCCTTCAAGGCATTAGTATACAGGCTAACGAATGAGATGAATAAACCAGATAAGTTTTTCACCGCATCTTTCTTGTTAAATTTCAGATGCTTTGGGACAACTGTGGATTTAATCGACAGTTTAATAGCGAGATTTGATCTCAATGATAAGTCAATTCAGTATGAACTTCACGAAAAAAATGGTCAATATTCTTCGAGAGCCTCTCGTTTGAAAAATAGGAGAAAACTCGTTTGCAAAGTATTTCAATACTGGATGGAAAGTTATTGGAATTATTCGTCTGATTACATGGTATTGCCCACTTTGATCAATTTTTTTAACGAGGGACTCTCTTCCTTTTTACCTATAGAAGCAAAAACTCTAACGGAGATTGCAGCCAGGTTGTGTACGTTGACACCACATTCCAAAGAATTCAAGAAAGACACAGAAAACTTACGACAACTTCACCCACTATCAATCCAACATTCAAGAACATGTTCTATTTACTCAGAATTGTCCTCAAGCAGCTCAACTAGTCACAGATCCTCGACTGTAGATCAACAAATGTTGGAGGAATACGATCTGACACACATACCTAGCCAGAACAGAAACTCTATGTCACTGCCCCTGCCAGTTCTTAATTATGGAACATGTCCTTTATTGAGCAAAAGAAATATACAAGATATGGAAAGATTGTTGATATCTTACAGACTTGTTACCGGCTACTCAACTTCTGCCATGAACAAATCTCCTAACGACTTGAATGCCCAAAATGACACTCGTTTGCTCATTTTGGAGTGGAACGAATTGGTAACCAGCGATCTCAGAGTATCTCAACCTTTGGCGCACAACGACATGAACTTAGTTGATGTAAACCCGTTGGAGCTTGCTAAACAACTAACCCTTATTGAGTCTCAACTCTTCATGGCTGTAGGGCCGTTTGAGCTTCTCGATGAAAACTATTTGCCCAAAAAACACCATTTGGGGTTGGCGCCTAACGTCAACGCCATTGTGAATTTCACAAATCAATTATCAAACTACGTTATTGAGTGCATCCTTTATCCTAACATTTCATTGAAGGAGCGCACATCTAGATTACAAGGCTGGCTAAAAATTGCACTGGCTGCATCTCACTTTAGAAATTTCAACTCTTTGGCGGCTATTATGACCGCATTACAGAATCATGCCATAACAAGACTCCAATCGATATGGGATGGATTGGGTGACAAGGAAATTGACCTATACGACTACTTGGCTCGCGTAGTTCACCCCAACAATAACTTCAAAATATACAGGAAAAAATTGAAAAAATACACGGAAGAGAATAAGTTTGGAGAAGAGCAGCATTCGAAAACTATTGTCCCAGTAGTACCTTTCTTCAATCTATTCTTACAAGATCTAACTTTCATCAATGAAGGTAATGCCAATTCCAGAGACGATGATAAGTTTAGACCCTACACTTTGGTAAACATTGATAAATATTTCAAGATTACCAAAACCCTTAACATTATTAATTTTTTTCAGGTTGATTATGAATCCACTGCTCAAGGAACTGATAAGTTAATATCTTTTTTTAACATCGGTGATCAAATAGATGAAGAATCCACAAACATCAAGCCAATACCCCTTCTACAAGAGTTTATCCTTTGTGAATTTTGGAGAGTCAATACCCTATTCAAAGAAAATAAAGATCGTGGATATCAATTAAGTATAGCCCTGAAACCCCGTTAATCTAGCACAATGTGTGTAACCTGAGAATACATACATATGTATTTACATAATTTAGCATTACTTCATAAAACTTAGCCAAACAAAAAAATAGAACTGAATTGTAATCATCTACTAGAGTCACTCTTCGTACCGAATCGGTGCTTTTTTGTAAGGAAAAGGGATATTTTACATTTAGATGCATTTAATAAATAAAGTGAAATTTGAGACAAGCCGCTCATTGTTGATTTCTGCTCATATTACCAATATAGTTGATTGCTGAACCTGCCTTGAAAAATTCTATTTGATCCTTGGACATGCTGTGTTTTGCTTTAACTATAAAAGCTTCTCCAGAGGGCTTGGTGATTCTAATGTCTAGGTTGCCGCCGTTGTGGCCATCTTTGGCAATCATGTCTGCCAAGTCAACAGTCTCCAACACATCACCTGAGCCAATCTTGTCATAATCAGTTTCATCCGCAAATGTCAATGGTAACATTCCTTGCTTTTTCAAATTGGTTTCGTGAATTCTCGCAAAAGACTTTACCAATATTATCTGACCGCCCAAAAATCTTGGAGATAGTGCCGCGTGCTCCCTTGCTGAACCTTCACCGTAATTGTGTTCTGCGACGACGGTCCAAGGCCTACCTTCTTGTTTCCACTTGATCATCAAGCCTGGAATGTCAAATGGACTACTATCCAAATCATAAGCTTTGTTAACTTCACCTGTTTCCTTATTCTGAGCACCTATCAAGGTGTTGTAAGATATATTTTCCAAATGACCTTTGTATTTTAACCAGACACCAGCAGCAGAGATGTGATCGGTAGTGCACTTACCCTCAACTTTTAGCAAGACATTAGTCTTCAACTCTTTACCGTTCCAAGCTGGGAATGGCTCCAATAATTGAAGACGATCAGAAGATGGTGATACCTTGACCTCAACATCAGGCTGTGGTTTGGGGTCCGCTGCGGGATAAAATTCTTCTCTACCATGCTCGAATCCTGCTGTCGGTAAATCTTGACCACTTGGTGGATTGAACTTGAAAGTTTCACCATTGTCGAGTTTGATAGAATCTGTCACCGGATTGAATTGTGCATCACTAGAGTAAATCATAGCAGTAACAATTTCCGGCGAGGTCAAAAAGTTCATAGTGTCTCTGTTACCGTCATTCCTTGCTCTGAAATTCCTGTTGAAAGAAGTGAAAATTGAATTAGTCTCCTTTGAACTTTTGGGGATATCTTCTCTATCCCATTGGCCAATGCAGGGGCCACAAGCGTTAGCGAGAACAATTGCACCATTATCAGTAAAAGTTTTGATCAATCCGTCCCTTTCCAGGGTAGCTCTAATTTGTTCAGATCCTGGCGTTACGAAGAAGGGAATGCGAGGTTTCAAACCTGCCTTGGATGCTTGTCTAACAAGGTCTGCTGCACGGGTCATGTCCTGATAAGAAGAGTTTGTGCAAGACCCAATCAAGCCTGCTGAAATCTTTTGTGGCCACTTCTCCTTCAAAGACTTTTCACCAAACTGCGAAATGGGAGTACACAAATCCGGTGTAAATGGACCGTTAACGTTAGGCTCCAATTCAGATAAATTAATTTCAATAACCTTATCGTACTGAGCCTCCGGGTCAGCTCTTAAAAATCCAAACTGGTTCAAGGCAATATCGGCGTGTTCCGCGAGAACGGACCTACCAGTAGCTTGGAGGTACAACCTGTGAGCCTCTTGGTAGGGAAAAGTTGAAGTGGTTGCACCTATTTCAGCGCCCATATTGCAGATAGTTGCCATACCTGTGCAAGACAAGCTTGAGACGCCCTCACCAAAGTACTCTACGATATAACCAGTACCACCTCTCACGGTTAGAAGACCCGCTAGCTTCGTGATGACATCCTTGGGAGAAGACCAGCCGCCGAGATGGCCGGTCAGCTTCACACCCAAGATTTTAGGAGCTTTCAACTCCCAAGGTGTACCGGTTAAGGCGTCCACAGCATCTGCACCACCAACGCCGATGGCAATGGCACCTAGCCCACCCGCATTCGGCGTATGAGAATCGGTACCCAACATCATAAGACCTGGAGCGGAAAAGTTTTCAAGAACGATTTGATGAATAATTCCAGAGCCCGGTCCCCAGAATTGAATCCCGTACTTCTTACCACAGCTTTGCAAGAAATCGAAGACCTCTTTATTGGTAGATATGGCGGCGACTAAGTCACGTGCTTCGCCTCTCTTACCTACAATCAAATGATCACAGTGGATCGAGGCGGGAACAGCTGTCTGTGGGAGACCAGTAGTCATGAACTGCAGCATCGCCATCTGGGCTGAAGCATCTTGCATCGCCACACGGTCTGGGTTCAACTTCAAGTACTGAAGACCGCGAATGTCATGCAAATTGGAGGATACGATGGATTCCTTTGGGTCACACAAATGTGAATACAGAATTTTCTCTGCTAATGTCAGCGGAGCATCGTTCGTGATTTGCTTAACCTGAGCTAAATTTTTTAAAAGTTTTGCATAAGGTGGAACTTTAGATTGGAAATCTTGAGGAACCGCTGGAAATTTGGCATGAGTTGCCAGCGACCTCTTGAGATTAACTCTTGAGCAGGCGGAGAGCATATTTAACGGCTTGTAAGCTAATATACAAGCTTCCAGTCCATGTTGAGATGAAATTACTAGAAAGATAAATTTCGGCACTTCATCGTTATTAAATAAATCGATGACTATTAACTTTTATCTTCTATTTTTTTTCAGCACGAAATTCCTTCGGAATTTTATGAAAAAATTTTTATTCTGGCGTGAAAAAAAAGTAATGAATTGCGTCTACCAGGATTCGAACTGAAGAAATGATCTTAGCAACTTGTAAAAGCATACCAAGAATCGAACCGGTGATCTTCTAGCAACTAACTCTTTAGGTGACGCAACGCCGTTCATGATTTCGGCCCTTACATATTTCCATCTTGGGAACCCCCACAACACAGAAGGCAAGAGTGCGACTCATTAAATTGACAACGTGCTCATCTAATATTTAATCTCTTCTACAACGGGTACTAGGGGTACACGTGATCAACGTTTTCTATTTCCTTTTTCCTTCGTCATTTCTTTTTTTTTTCTTCTAGTTTTTCTCTCAACTCTCTTTATATAGCACTATACTCTTTTATGGGCTGTCGAGGCGTGCTGAAATAAATTACTCCCTGCCTAATTCCTCGAGAGCCACTAGAATTTGACGGTTTTGGATTGATTGCAGGGACAGAAGTTTGTCAAGATAGGGTAGTGCCAATGAGATTTTCTCACTTCTTGCAGTATAATTCTGTACCAGAATGGCAGAACCATTATATGAATTATAGTGAATTGAAGAATCTCATTTACACGCTGCAGACAGATGAATTAAGACAAAACGGCGAACTGGAGGGTGAAGAAAATGCTACTGCATCTTCTTCGAAGCTTTTTGGTAGGAAAATAAAGAATAAGTTATTTTCGAAAGGTAGTAGCAGTAGCAGCAGTGGTGACAAAGAAAGAGATAAGAGCGCCCAGGGAAAGAGAGAGTCTTCTGTAGATAAAGCAGACAAAGCACCATATGAGACTATACAAGAGGAAACATTTGAGCTCGATGAGTTGCCATCTCTCAAACTAAATCCAGAGAACATGACGGCCCAAAAACACTCTCCCATGAGAAGATTCAAGGACAAGTTTTTCGATTCTCGAAGGTCCTCATTGTCAAGTGAAGGGAAAACTCTTTTCAGTCCTCAGGATGCTTTTCTGACCAATTTGACTGCGGAGAAGTTAAAAGTTGATGATTTCTACAAAAGGACGGAGGCTAAGTTTTACGAAAAGTTTGGTAAGTTGGTTAAAGATTTGGAGAAGGAGGGGGTTTGTCAGAATTTTGGAACTATCTTCCCTGAGGAGCTTTCGGAAGAAGACGTAGAGTTTTCGAATTTGCCGCCAGAAATGGACAAAACAGGATTTCAAGAGGTGGAACTAACGGAAGTGCCCTCGACAAGTATAAGTGTTGGACGTCGTGAGACAAGGGATACGAAAGACACCAAGTCGGATTACTACTCGGAGGAGGATTTAGAAGATGACTATGACGACCTAGAAGCACAGGATAACACCGCATTGTTGAACTGCAAACAGTTGGACGTGGAATCACAGAGAAAATCGCTGCTTAAACAGTCGATTATATACTTGTACATCGATTTGTGCCAACTGAAATCATTTATCGAACTGAATCGTCTTGGTTTTGGTAAGATTGCCAAAAAGTTCGATAAGGTTCTTCACATGAACACAAGGGAGGAGTTGATCCAGAGTGGTATTTTCTTCGACGATACATACATTTTCCAGCCGCAGACTTTAACTCTACTCAATTCAAAAATTGCACACCTTATAGAATTTTACGCCATTATCAAGGGTCGGCCAGGAGACATTGAAGATTGCAAACGAGAGTTGAAATGCTATTTACACGATCACATCGTCTGGGAGAGATCCAACTCATGGAAAGACATGTTGGGACTCTTGTCTTGGGAGAAGGAGCTAGGAGACACTGCGCAATCGGATTACAGGTCTCATTTAGTGTTAGAATACAAGAAATTCAATTTACCACGGCCAATTCGCATTGGAAAATTTGAGTTCAACCAGTTGTGGATTCCTTCCATGTTTTTAACGATGAAAGCGCTCAATATATCCATTATTTTCATTTTCACACTTATACTGATGGTGGTTCATACTTTCAAAGACCCTGCGCAGGGACGTTGTATGGCTTTGGTAGAATGCGTTGCACTCCTTTGGGCAACAGAATCCATGCCTTTATTCGCTACAGCAGTGCTCGTTCCAATGCTCACAGTTCTTTTCAAAGTACTCAAAGATTCAGATACTGGTCACCTTATGAAAGCCGCAGACGCTTCCAAGGAAATTTTAGGAGAAATGTGGTCCTCTACGATGATGATTTTGCTGGGTGGTTTTACTTTGGCAGAGGCGTTAGCGCAGTACGACGTTGCGAAGGTCCTGGCCTCTTGGCTTTTGTCCATAGCTGGCGTGAAACCAAGGAACGTCTTGCTAATGTCCATGGGAGTGGTGTTTTTTCTAGCCATGTGGATTTCGAACGTTGCGGCTCCTACGTTAACATATTCTTTGATGGCGCCTGTTTTAGATTCCCTGGACGCAGACGTGCCATTTGCAAAGGCTATTGTTTTAGGTGTAGCGATTGCTGCAGATATCGGCGGTATGTCATCTCCCATCTCATCCCCTCAAAATGTGGTATCTATGGACTACCTGAAAGTTTATGGTATTGGATGGGGACAATTTTTCGCCACGGCATTGCCTTGTGGTGTGCTAGCTATGATCGTTTGCTGGGGTGTTATTTGTGCGACCTTCAAGATAGGTACCACTAAATTGGAGAAGTTTAAACCTATGAAAGCCAACTTCACACTAAAGCAATGGTATGTTATATTCGTCTCCTTAGGCACGATTTTGCTGTGGTGCGTGGAAGGTAAAGTCGAACCTGCATTTGGTTCTTCTGGTCAAATTGCCGTTCTCCCAATGGTTTTGTTCTTTGGAACCGGAATGCTGTCCGTTCGTGACTTCAATACTTTCCCTTGGTCCATTGTGATGTTAGCCATGGGTGGTGTCGCTCTAGGTAAGGCGGTTTCTTCATCTGGTCTATTGGCCACCGTCGCGCTTGCATTGCAGAAGAGAATTGAAAACGATGGTACAATGGCAATTCTTTGTATCTTCGGTATTTTGATGCTAGTAGTAGGTACTTTCGTTTCTCATACCGTCTCTGCAATCATTATCGTCCCACTAGTTCAAGAAGTTGGTAGTAAATTGGCTGATCCCAAAGCCGCCCCTATTTTGGTGTTTGGCTGTTCTCTACTGGCCTCTTCGGGTTTAGCTTTGCCTTCGTCAGGTTTCCCCAACACCATTGCAATCTCTATGGAAGATCGTAATGGCAAACGATATCTGGATGTAAAAACATTTATTACAAGAGGTCTCGCTGCATCGCTCATTGTTTTTGTATGCATCATCACTCTGGGTTATGGTATTATGAAGAGCATCTTAAAACCAACATGATTATTATGATAACAAACTGCATTGATTTTGAAACAGGTATAGATTCGTTTTCTTTTTTTTTTTTTTTTTTTTGCAAGTTTGGTCTTATTACGCCGATCCTACCATGAATTCGAGCGGCTTATACAATAAACCAATATATGTCTATTTGTTCGGTAAAACTAAAAATTAACTCTAAAAATGGGAATGGCTTCTTACATACGCTTCTTACGTAATCTAACTGGTTTTTAAAAGTTAATTTCTCTGCCATCACTCTATGAAAATTTGACGCGATGTCCCTGGAAGAACTGAAAAACTTGATTACCTTCAACGAAATTAAGTGACACAATAGAGGGGAAAATAACAGGCGTGTTGGAGACAACTCGCAATTGGAAGATATGTCTGATAGTTCCGGAGGTGAACTATCCATTGAAAATGAACCTGTCGGAGTGACTGACAAAGAGGACCTAGTTAATGATGTTTTCCCCAGTTTAGACATGCAAAGGAACATAATCACACAATTGTTAAATACAAATGAGAAACAAGCTAAAGAGGGTGACAGAGTCTATATCATTCCACAACTTTGGTATGCCAAATTTCTCGATCCGCAAATCGTGGAGTCCAAACAACTGGGACCAATTGATACTTCTACAATTTGCAGAGACTATGACAACTTCATACTGGTGGATTACGAACGATGTCCGTACCTATCTCTTCCAGAATCTGTTTTTGTAAAGCTTATTGAATGGTATGGGCTGGCAATTAACTCACAGCCTGTCTGCACTTCCTTAATTCTAGATGAGAATAACAACTTGGTTACGGAATACAATCAATGTGTATTTCGAGTTCATCATTTAGTGGCCAGTACTTATGAGAGGCGATACAATAATAGAAAGGTTGCTTATTTTGCTATCTCCAAACTTTCAACATTGAAGCAACTGTCGATTAAAATCCTGGACACTTTTTTTGACAGGGAAACTGAGTTGGATATATCTAAGGCTAAGTTCAAAATATGGTTTGTTAAAGATTCTGATGCCAATTCTGCAACAAGTGTACTGAACTCTTCGTATCTCTTGGATCCTTTACAATTCATGGGCTTCCCGGTACACACCAGAATTACACCTCAACTGTTTGCTCGAACTTTGAAGGATACCGGCATCTTCACAGGCGATTTCGTTGTTGAAATACGGCAATCAAACCAGAATTATCATTGGATCTCCAATTATTTCATGTATAATGAACTAGCTCCTTCGAGTGGCACTACAGGATTGTCAAATCTCGGAAACACATGTTATATGAACTCTGCTTTGCAATGCTTGGTCCATATTCCTGAACTGCGGGACTATTTTCTATATGGTGGTTATGAAAGAGAAATCAACACAGAAAATCCTTTGGGATATCAGGGGTACATTGCAAGAGCGTTCAGCCTATTAATCCAAAATCTTTTTGGTAACAGGGCGTCAATCTCTGCAAATCATACAGCTTCTACAGCGTGCTCTCCTACAAACTTCAAAAATACAATTGGTCATTTTAGTAGTATGTTTGCTGGCTACATGCAGCAAGATTCGCAAGAGTTCATCACTTTCCTCTTAGATGGTCTTCACGAGGACTTGAATAGAATTGTGAAGAAGCCATACGTAGAAAAACCTTCGTTGTCTCCAGAGGATAATAAGAATGATTTTAATGTCATCAAGAAATTAGCGGAAGATACGTGGAAGTTGCATCTCTTGAGAAATGATTCCATCATCACGGATTTATTTGTTGGTCTCTATGAATCGACATTGCAATGCCCCCAATGTAATAACATTTCTATAACTTTTGATCCCTACAACGATTTGACTCTCCCGCTTCCAGTGAATACTGTCTGGCATTGCAAAGTAAAGGTCTTCCCACAAAATTCCCCTCCATGCATTTTGGAAGTCGAAATGAGTAAATCATCCACCTATCAAGATTTGAAAGAATACGTTTCCAAATACGCGGAAATAGATTCGCAGAACTTATATGGCTGTGAAATCTTTAGTCATCAGTTTTACAACAATTACGAGTCCCCTGAATCAAATTCTCAATTTCTTCCCATCCAAGAATTGATATCTGAATCAGATGATGTGATATTTTATGAGATTCAAGCGTCAGAAAATGACATTATTGTACCTGTTTTGAATAGCAGAATTGAAGAAGGCTTCAAAAGTCCTCGACTATTTGGAGTTCCTTTTTTTATAGTTCTTTCGCCTCAGGATAGAACAAATCCCGGTGCTGTCCGGTATGCTATTGAGAATTACTACTCACACCTAAGTGGAGGATTTGTAGAATTCCCTCTTCAACGCCCGGACAAATTAAGCTCATCATCAACGCTCGCATTTCTATCAGAAAGGTATCCTAATGTTGATTTTGATGAATTTAAAGACATATTACAATATGTCACAAGGAAGGACATCGAAAGTGTTGACTGTTACTTTAAGATAAAGATAATGGATAATTCACCCTCCGAAGGTGAAACTGATCGGGAACTTCTTTCTGATGCAGAGAAGTCCGAGCCAGAGTTTTGGACACCTTTTTCTCCCACAAATCTAAACAAGTCAAAAGATATATCTGATTTTTTGGATCCTGTCATAAGAAACATTTATGAGCATCCTGCCACCTTTTACAGAACCCAAAGCAATTCTTCTCAAGAAACAAGCTTAGAAGATTCATCAACTACAAAAGAAAAAAGGGAAGATATGGAGCTGACGCAGCATGATTCTGACATAGACTTGGATAATCAAAAGCAAGAGAACGATTTAGGACTGCACCAGGAATTCGGACAACTTGCAACTTCCTCACCCAGGACTTTAATTGTTCATTCACATAGTGTTATAGTTTGTGAATGGTCGGATGAAGCCATTCAAGAGGTTTTTTCCGAAGACAAGCTAATTCACTGGGAGAAACCAGCTGAACTAAAAAATAGTCAGCTAGAAGAAGAAAGACAAAAGCGGCAGCAACAGGAAGAAAGGAGGATAACCTTGCATGACTGCTTAAAATTATTCTCTAAGCGAGAAGTTTTAGGTCTGAACGATTCTTGGTATTGTCCTACCTGCAAGGCGCATCGACAGGCGACAAAGCAAATTCAACTTTGGAATACCCCGGATATTCTTTTGATTCATCTGAAAAGATTCGAGAATCTTCGTTCTTTCAGTGATAAGATCGATGAAGTAGCAGATTTCCCAATAAATGGCCTTGACATGTCGCAGTACTTGGTAAATAAGGGAGATCCACAGGGGAACATCTATGACTTGATTGCTGTGGACAACCATTACGGTGGCTTAGGTGGCGGACATTACACTGCTTATGTGAAAAATGTTAGCGACGGTAAATGGTATTATTTCGATGATTCTCGCGTTACTGAAACCTCTCCTGAACAGAGTGTTGCTAGTTCTGCGTACTTGCTCTTCTACATTCGTCGCACAAAAGATGGGAAAATCGGTAATAATCAATTGCAAGAGATCATTACAAAAGGCCGAGAACAGCATATTCTAAGTGTTCAAGAAATGCACGCACGACAGCGACTAATATATGATACCAACAAAACAGATAGCGAAGAGGAGGTTGAACATGAAGATGCTGGGAGGTTGGGGGAAGATAATTCTGAGGATAAGCGTGATAACTCAGAGCCAAATGCAGAGAGTGGTGGTTCTCATGAAAACTCTATATCAGCCCGATCTACGGATTATAGTGTTAAAAGCTTGGAGGTAGGTCGTTTGCAGCCCAGTGAGCCCTACGACGGCAGTGAAAATAATATGAGTCGTCGCAAGTTAAGATTACTGAACAAAACGTACACTGACACTAATATTGCGCATTCACCAGCTTCTTCGATTTCTTCGGATGGAGGAGATAGCATCGGTGCTTCTGTTTCCCGTTCCAAATCCAAAGACGACACGCTTTTGAGGTCTCCGTCAAAAAACTGAAGGAAAACACCAAGAAATACTATACTTCACGAATATTTACGTCCTCGTATTTTGTACATTAAACAACAAATCTTGTAATGTTTATCAGATCAAGCAACTTCCTTGAATGATGGAATACTTTCGGCAGCTCCACTCCTTTGTATGCCAATTGAGCTCGCTTTTGTGGCAAATTCAATCGCTCTTCCCAAAGTCACGCCCTGATGCAGCTGGGTTATTAGGGCTCCGAGAAAAGTATCACCAGCAGCCGTAGTATCTACCACTTTGATGCCACTAACTGAAGATGTATACCCTACACCAGGATTTTGTTTAGAAGAGTAAAGGGCGCCATTTTCACCCAATGTTATTACCACTACCGCATCATTTGTCTGGTTGACTAAATGGAGTTGAAAATCTCTGCAGATTTCTTTGTAACCATCCAGAAAATCTCTGCCAATTTTCGATTTGTACTCAGAGAATATTTTCGGATCATAAACTGCTTCCACAATTTGTAGGGCTTCCACCTCATTAATCACCAAAATATCTACCAATGACCATTGTTCCTTTGTTATAGGATAAAAAGGTGATGGATTGTATACGATTTGAGAATCTGGACGATATTTTTTAATCCACGTCATGATAGAGCAAGGATGTGGTATTTCATTTTGAAACACCACGTATTGCTTTGTGTTAGGCGAAGCACCTTCGCCCCCGAAAATTTGACTTAATTCCTGATCAGAATACACACTGCTTCCATTAGCTCCCTCTGTCAAGATGATTCTATTCTGTCCACCGTTCTTTTGCTCGACTATAATAGTAGCAACGCCGGTACTCTTATTTGCAACTACTTGAACATCAGACACGTCGATTTGGTTCTCTTTCAAAAGATTAACCAGTTGCTTACCAAAGGCATCATCACCAACACTTCCCACCATCTTGATAGAGTAAGGACTTTCATTATTCTTTAACTTCGCAAGGGCTATTGTTTGGTTTAGGCCTTTTCCCCCAGCGTGAGTCTCGAAGAAATTACCTTTTAAAGTCTCTCCAGCCTGGGGTACACGATCAGTAAATGTAACGATATCGTAATTCAAAGAACCGATCACTGTAATACCCATAATAAATCAATCCTGGCTGCTCTTTAACGTCATGTTCACACCTCAAGTGTCCAATCCCTTTCTTTTATACCTTCTGTAATTGCATTTCACCTGACCTAAAATTTTTCTCATCTCATCTCATCGCCTTTCACATATAGACAAACGGTTTACACTGACAGCCTCACAATTTGGAAACGGCATAGTTGCGAAGAAAAAGTATGGCAGAATCTGGTACAGAAGCTGTCGAAATTCACCCTGTGACATTTCCTCCTCAGGTGCTTGCCCGTATCTCTCCTGAGCTATCGCTACAAAGACACTTATCTTTAGGAATAAGACCTTCTCTGAAAGGATTTGAAGAATTCAGAGACGTAAATATAGATGCAAATTCGCTGTCTAGATATGGAAAAGATCTATTGTTGGGAGGTGACACTAGTAATACTGTACTGGGTTCGAACATCCTGAAGAGTGGCAAGACGTTTGTAATTACCACAATTACCGGAGGTATAATTGAAGAAACTTTACCCGTTGAAACACAAGATCCTGGCGAATTAGAGCTTGAAGAATTAACCCAAAGACGAGACAATCTTGCAAAATTCGCCCCAGTGTATCCTTTGGTGGAAGTGCAAAGAGGACGTGTAGGTGCGCCTACTGATGAGGAGATGACTTTATCACAGAAACTTCATGACTATGTCCTGCATTCGGGCCTCATTCCTCGGTCTTCCTTGAGAGTGAACTGCGGTGTGCGTACCACTGAGAAATCTGGTGAATCAAAAGTGATGTACCCTGACGAAGTCGATGAAATGTCTACTAAAGCACATTCTCGTCCGCAAAGAAAATGGTCTTATGTGCTTTACGCTAGGATAGTGGTATTTAGTCGTACGGGGCCCGTATTTGATGTTTGTTGGAACTCGCTAATTTACGCACTTCAAAACACGCGATTGCCTAGGGCGTTTATTGACGAACGCGCCACAGATTTGAAGATGACTGTAAGAACAAGAGGTAGAAGTGCATCTATTAGAGAAACTTATGAGATCCTTTGTGACCACCAAAGGTCATTTCCACTAAACATTTTACAGAAAAACGTCGGATATGCGTCAAGTTTTGGAGTAATAGACCTAAATGACGATATGGCTTTAGATTTAGAAGATGAAAATATGGACAAAGACAGGAAACCAATTTTGCTCGCAGATTTGGATACTGAGGCCGAAGAATCGTGTGTCAATTCTACAGTCTCCATCATTATTAGTCCCCAAGGGCAACTCAAAAACGTTGATATTCAGGGCGGCGACGCTAAAGTGACGCCTGACATCGTCCGCAGAGCATTGGAGCTTGCAAAGGCGAGATCAAAAGATTTGTCTAGCAAAGGGTAACACAGCCCTCTCTGTAGAAGTCTGAGTTCTCAGTACAAGTCGAACCGCAGATGCGAATAATGGTTATTTCCATAATAATTTAAACACTAGAAATTAAAATTCTTTTGTCTCCAAAAGAAGTAAAGTTTGCCAATTATGAACTTATCAATGTCTTCTTTTTCTAAAAGATCTGTCGGGGGAGGGAGATGGTGTCGATACCTTTTTCAAGTCGACATTGACATACTCATTGACTTTAGCAGCCACACCACCGCGAGCACGCTTGATGACCCTACTCTTTTTGGTGCCCTTCTGCCTGTATACTTCGATGTAAAATGCCACAAATAGGAATAAATAAGATGAGATGATGGCACAACCAGAAAAAGTAGCTGTAGTGGATCCAACGCAGTCACCACAGTGGGGGAAACTTGGGATAAAAATGTGGACAAATTTTTGGTACACTGCGAAATAGATGAATCCGATATCTAGCATAAATTGCAATATTTGGAACCTAGTAACCCACTCTTTCCACCAAACTCTAATTCCTCTGGCTGCGAGGAAGTAGTAGAAGTACATTAGCACATGCACGCCCAAATTGAGTGTAATGGGGACCCATGAGATCGCAGTCGTCCCGACCAACTGGGTGTAGCAAAGCAGAGCAGTAGCACCGTGGTGGTAGGTGTGTAGGAAAGTTAGCTTTTTATGCTTGAGGACTAGAAACACAGTATCAATAAATTCGATGAATTTGAAAATGTAATTCAGGTAGTAAAGTGTCACCATTGGTTGGGTCCAGGCACCGATGTCACAAATTGCATAGTAGAGACCGTTTTTGTAGAGTATAGGTACCAGTTGTTCTATCATTAAAGTCAAAAGAGTTAGAGATCCAAGCGTAAGGAATATATTATGAAATTGAAATAATACATTGAGTTTCAAAGGTTGGGCTTTACGCAAAAGTGCTCTACCACCAAAAATAACAACATAATAAGTAGTAATAGCTGCAATGACAGATCTCAAGTCACTCAAAGGTAGCTTGTCGGGGACGAAGCTAAATTGACTGGGAATAAATCTTCCCCCCGTGACTTGACTGACAATATAATCAAAATGTTCCCATAAGGAAATATTGAAGAAAGGTCTGTCCACAGTCGGTAGAAAGTTGCTGAGTTTGCAGGACTTGTCGAGATGCTGTGCCTGCTCCAGCATGCTGTTTCCAAAAGTTTCTTCCATATCTTAGCCTAAGTTGACGTAGAAGAGAGAATGTGTAAAGTGTAGTGCGATCAATAACGCAGTTGAAATCTCAATCTCTTCGACTCTAGTGGGACCCTCTTCACGAACTATCTTTCTTATTTATATAGTTGGAATGTTGACGTAGTTTTATTTTTTTTTTGGTTTTTTCATTTTTTTCGCCTTGGCGAAACCGTAAACACCGGAATTCATGTGAGTAGGATGGCTGGCACAGGGCAAACAATGAACGAAAAATAATCACTGCTATGAGGCAACCATGAACAATTGTCTTTCAGCTGCATTCGTACACATATAATAAATAAAACATGATAAACAATAAATAAGATTTACATGGGACACCTATTACAAGGAGCTGCTGACACCAACATATTTAGCGTAACCTTGCAAGTCGACTGGCTCCCACTTAACACCTAGGCCATGTGCAACAGACTTACCCAATTCCTCATTGACGAGGCCGAAATACTGCGAAAGTCTAATCTTCAGACTATCGTATTTAATCAAGGAGGCATGGCCCACAACATTGTTGAGCAACTCCTCTCTGTCAGAATCGTTGAATACTTTTTCATAAAGCTGTCTAGGCTGTTCAAAGTCAAGCTCGCTCACACCAGTC
This sequence comes from Zygosaccharomyces pseudobailii, assembly GCA_949129085.1. Classification (NCBI taxonomy): domain Eukaryota; kingdom Fungi; phylum Ascomycota; class Saccharomycetes; order Saccharomycetales; family Saccharomycetaceae; genus Zygosaccharomyces; species Zygosaccharomyces pseudobailii. The sequence goes on from CASBRY010000010.1 coordinate 309,405, forward strand.
TTGATGAAGTAATCATTGATCTTTCCATTGATAATTTTCTCGTGGCGCTCTCTTTCAGCTTCTTGCTTCTTAACGGCAGCCAGCTCCTCCGTGTGAGGTACCACACCGCGGAACTTTTCAGATACCTGGTCGTTGGTCAAGTTTTTGTACTTTATAGTCGAATCAGGCAAAGTGGAGATGTAGTTAGGCTCTTTGCCTTTGTTGTACAAGCAGCCAGGCCCATCCCTCTGAAAGTTGGAGGCGATGTGAGGGCAGTCACTGGCGGAGGCCTTCGTTTGTGTTGAAAACATGGTGGCGAATGGACATCCAGTATTTATGGCTCTATTGACAGGCAATTGCTGGTAGTTGGCACCAAGTCTATGACGTTGGGTATCAGGGTAGGAGAAAAGTCTAGCTTGTAATACAGAATCATTGGATGGACCAATACCTGGAATGCAAGTGTTCGTAGGACTGAAAGCTATTTGCTCAATCTCCTCGAAATAGTTCTCGACATTCTCGGTCAAGGTTATAGTAGCGAACTTTCTCAATGGATATTCCTTGTGTGGCCAAATTTTAGTCAAATCGTTCACAGAATATTTGAACTCCTCTGCCTGCTTAGGAGTCATCGTCTGAACAAACAAATTGTAACGGTGTTTCACTCCACCCTCTAATTCGTGGTATAGTTTTGCCTGGTTGTAATCGGGGTTCTTCCCAGCAATTTCGGCGGCTTCGGCACCACTCAAACAAGGGAATCCGTTTTCCGGAATGATGTGAATCTGCACATATGTCATGTCCCCGTCTTTGTTGAAGAATTTGTAAGCATGGCCAGAGTACGAAGACATCTCACCCCAAGATGCAGGAGTGCCTCTTGGGCCGAACATGTAAACGATCTGATGGATCGATTCTGGGTTCTGTGTCAAGTAATCCCAAAACATAGATGTGTCATTTTCTTGACCAAGATGCGATTGAGGGAACCTCTTCTGAGTGTGAATGAAATGAGGGAACTGGTGGCCGTCCCTAATGAAAAACACTGGAGTGTTGTTGAATACATAGTCGTGCACACCCCAATCGGTGTACATCTTCCATGAGGCACCTCTGGGGTCCCTCACTGTGTCGGGGGAGGCCGATTCACGACCCACAGTTGAGAACCTTACGATACCGGGACACTTGTAGCCAACCTTCTGATAGGGTGCGGCATAGGTAATATCACTCAGAGACTCTGTAAGCTCAAATTCAAATCGGCAGCCGCCACCTTTGGCATGCACAACTCTCTCTGGAATTCTCTCTCTGTCAAAATGTGCCAGAGACTCCAACAGGTGGTTGTCCTGCAGTAGCATGGGACCATCTGGTCTGGCGTACTGGGCACCGTATGGATGGTGGGTGAAAGGGAATCCATTCTCGGTGGAGTAAACGTGGTCAGGCATGGTTGGGATGAAGGGGGTACTCTAACGTATTTTGCCAAGAATAGAACAGGACTCCGAAGTTAGCGGGTACAGTTGACAGAATGCATCCCTGCCTTTATACACCTATCATCTCGGTGATATCGTTCCATTGCGATTCCTTAATGAGGCCCCTTTGGCCATGCCCCGTTATTATTAATCGATATGAGCTATTCTATAGCAAAAGGATATATCGTTGTTCAGTTTAATGTATACGAACCATTGTTTTGTGTTCCCCTTGCTTGAAAGATTTGCTCTCGCATCGCCAATGACAATGATGAAGCCGTTCCAGCTCAGCGCGGCGATGACAAACCAGGAGAGCCAAGGATGGATGAAGAGGAGGAGAATATACAAGAAAGGGGAGCGAAGCCAGGGAGCGAAAGGGAGCGAGGAAGAAGGGGAGGAAGCCACGTAAGCCGTGGCTAGCAAAGTGGAAACGGATCGTGATGCGTAGAGAGTGCCTTAATCATTAGGAGGGGCAAATATGTACTCGTGTATACAAAGGAGATAGGTATAGCATTCACTGCAGAGAAGAGACGCCTAGGCGACATGGTCCGAGCCCGTCAGCCTGACGGCGGCACTGTATTTCTGCATCTTCGTAAGCAGCCCGTCGCCCTGCTTGATCAGCAGGTGGTACTGGGCATTCTTACTCTCCGGCCTATTGGTCTCCACGATGCCGTTTGCTCGGTCGATAACGCAGTTGAGCTGCTTGTTGGGAATAAACTTACCCAAATCGGCGTCGATAAAATCGACGCTCACACCGAACGCCTCGGCCATCGAGGTCAGCGACAGCGTCTTGTAGGACTCGAGCAGCTGCGCGTACACCTTACGCCTCATCTCTCTTACAAAGAAATCGGCATGCGCATTGAGATACTTGCAAGGTAGCAGCACGTTGTCGTAGGTCTCAAGCAGGTACGGAAAGAACGAAGCGTAGTCCGACGTGTACAGAGAGATGGTCAGCGAGCTGATCGACTGCAGCGCACTCGTAGTCGACACCAGCGAGAGAAGCTCGGGCGAGTCGATGACTTTCGATCTCAGCTCCGTCCTCTCCAGCGTAAACAGGCCTGCCACGGACGCGTACGTGGAGATGCCCTCGTAGGAGGTTAGCTCGCTGGATGTGAACGTCGCCAACGAGTCCACCAACAGCTTGGCGGCCTCCTTGAAATTGCGCACCGCAAGGCAGTGGATCCCCTTGTACGTCTTGTACCTGTTGCGCCGCTCCCAGTCGCCGCCCTTCTCTATCATCAGGTTGGCCTGCTCCAGCTTCTCCTTCACGAACCTCTGGTCATTGTAAAAGAACCCCAGCCTGGTAATTGTCATCATCACGTCGATCTTGGCTCCCGTCGAGATCGCTTTCTGCAGTGCCTTTTCTAGTGTTTGCTCTGCGTTGGGACGGTCCCCAATCTGCGCGTAGTATTCGCCAATCTTGATCCAGCACTGCGCCTGTTCCAGCTCACCTTCGTCGTTTTCCTCTGCCTCACTGAGGCGCTCCTTGAGCTCTGTGATGTGCTGTTCGTTCTTGTCACGCAGTGTTTCGTACAGCTTGGCGTCAAACGGCAACACGCCCTCCGCCAGGTACTCCTGGCACAGATATTTGTAGTAGGGTGCCATCTCGTCCCGCTCCACTGCCTGCACGATTTTTCTCACCAATTCCTCGCGGTCCGCCTTGATCTTTGGTTGCGAAAGCACAAACGCCCACTCGGATATCTCGTAGCTGGGCACCTTGTGCACCGCTGGTTCCTCAAACACGGGCTCTTCTTCCTTAGACATTGCACGGGGGTCTGTGTGTTCAACTGTGATTGTGTGCGTTGAGCTCTTGGGCTGTGCACTCGATGGGCCTTATTGGCGAATTGAACTCTGTGCACATCTGCAGTGGCGAAACTTGCACTGTTCTGCTTCGTCCCTTGTGTAACAGAGGAGCACACGGGCACGTGACCCAGTGTCACGTGCCCCGCCGCTGAAAACGCGCCCTCGGCTGCCCACCCAGCGCTGCTCTCTGCATTACACACACACACAAATAACCATACCCACACACTCATGTCCACCGTCCACTTGGACACCTCCCTCTACCCCTTCAAGTTCGAGCCCTTCCTCAGGCAGGAGTACTCCTTCTCCCTCGACCCCGACCGCCCCGTCTGCGAGTTCTACAACCCCCGCGATGGCCCCAACTCCTGCCCGCGCGGCCTCGCCTGTCCCAAGAAGCATGTCCTGCCCATATTCCACAACAAGATCGTCTGCAAGCACTGGCTGCGCGGCCTGTGCAAAAAGAACGACCAGTGCGAGTACCTCCACGAGTACAACCTCCGCAAGATGCCCGAGTGTGTTTTCTACTCCAAGAACGGCTACTGCACCCAAACTCCGGAGTGCCAGTACCTGCACATCGACCCTCAGTCCAAGATCGCGCCCTGTGACGAGTACGCCATGGGATTTTGCCCGCAGGGACCCAACTGCAAAAAGCGTCACGTGAAGAAGGTCTTTTGTCCGCGCTACCTGACAGGCTTCTGTCCGCTGGGGAGGCGCGACTGCGACATGGAGCACCCGCCATTCACAGTCCCCGGCAACTTGAGCAAGCTGAGGATCAAGAAAGACCAAGAGATCAACACCCGCAAGTCCGATGCCGAGAAGGAGAGGAGGCTGAACGCCATTATCAACGGAGAGATACCGGTTTAGCTGTCCGATCATGTCCACGTGACCCCCGCCCTTCCCTTTTTCCCCTCCTTTTTCTTTTCCTCTCTCTGTTTTCCCCATTCTGCTTTCTCGCCACAGCTCCAGCTTCTTTTCCCGATACCGGATCTGGGCATTATTGGCATTAATAGCATGCTGGCACCGCTTCGTAGATAAATGGGGACAGACAGACAAACAGCCAGCTGGAAAGAACGAGACGGGCGGAAGAAACGACGTTGGGGCTCGAGACCGCCCTGTGATTTACACGCGCATTAACTCTGGGCGCGGGGCGGGGCCCGCCCTTTTCTGTCTGGGTCAGTAGAGATTACCCTGTGTACTTTCTTTTTTATTGTTGATTTATGCCTACGTACAGATCATGCAAACCTTATTATCGCTGTAGTCGCGGCACATGGCGGCAGGGGACGTGGCCGTAACGCCATTCTGAGTCGGTGAAACCGCGTGCGCTGGAAGAACCCCCCCCCCCCCCCCCTCCCCCACCGCACCTCGCCACGGCGGCCACGTGACGTACACGCAGATGAGGGACTCTATCAGCGGAGCTCTCGCTGCTGCACCTGGCTGCCAATTTTTTTTTTTTTTTCCCTTCGTTTTTAGCACTCTGTTGAGCCCCACGCTTGCTATCTTGTAATACTACTAGAGTTTTGTTTTTTTTTGCCCGCCACGGCTAGTCGCCCATTCTCCGCTGCCCGGCGGCGCCTACGATCTCTTTTTAGCCGTGGGCCCCCGACGTCGTGTTTCGGTATATCCCGCCCAGCTTCTTTGCTTCACTCTTCCCCGATGCGCAACCTGCTGCCCCGATGCGGAAAACTGATGCACAATTTGGTACAGATAGACGGTGGTGTGGACCAGAAGAGAGAGGCCGAAAAGGCTGCTTCAACTGCTGGTCTGCTACGGTATTGCGCTGCGCCGCTCTGTCGCGAGAGCAGCTGGGCAGCGGTGGCTCTGGGCAGATGCTACGAAAGAGCCCGCGCGAAGCAGCGCGAACCGCAATTTGCCCTAAAGGGAAAAGGGATAGGTTTGCTCTTTCCGTTCGTGTGCTTCGGTGTCTGTTTCGCTTTTTCCCCCTCGTCCAGCGCCCCTTGGTTATAAAAGGGCACTAAAGCGCAGGTTAGAACATTCCCCTAACAACAAAAGAAGGTTCCGTCCCCCCCGTTATCACTTGATCACCAGATACTAAGGGAGTCAGTTAGCGAAGACACACAGACAGAAAGTGTAATTGGTCAGAGTTGAGTCGAGTGAGTGAGAACGCGAGTGATAGTACAGGTCAGGACACGCAGACGAATTCATAAGAGCGGTACCGCATACACATACACACACAGAGGCAATGCATAGGACGTATTCGCTTAGAAACCAGAGGGTCCCCACTGCATCGCAGCTGCAGAACCCTCCTCCGCCACCTTCCAGCACCAAGAGCAGGTTCTTTGGCAAGGGCGGTCTGGCGTACAGCTTCAGACGCAACACTGCTGGGTCCTGGGGGCCTGAGCTGTCGCGTAAGCTGTCGCAGCTCGTCAAGATGGAGAAGAACGTGCTGCGTTCGATGGAGGTGGCCGCGAACGAGAGGCGTGACGCAGCCAAGCAGCTATCCATCTGGGGGCTGGAGAACGACGACGACGTGTCGGACATCACGGACAAGCTGGGCGTGCTGATCTACGAGGTTTCGGAGCTGGACGACCAGTTCATCGACCGTTACGACCAGTACAGGTTGACGTTGAAGTCGATTCGTGACATCGAAGGGTCGGTCCAGCCATCACGTGACAGAAAGGATAAGGTGACTGACAAGATTGCGTACCTCAAGTACAAGGACCCGGAGTCGCCCAAGATTGAGGTGTTGGAGCAGGAGCTGGTGCGTGCGGAGGCCGAATCGCTAGTGGCAGAGGCACAGCTGTCCAACATCACGAGGTCGAAGTTGCGCGCGGCGTTCAACTACCAGTTCGACTCGATCATCGAGCACTCGGAGAAGATCGCGCTGATTGCTGGCTACGGTAAGGCGCTTCTCGAGCTGTTGGACGACTCGCCGGTGACGCCAGGTGAGACCAGGCCGGCCTACGACGGGTACGAGGCCTCCAAGCAGATCATCATCGATGCCGAGAGCGCCCTGAATGAGTGGACTCTTGACTCTGCGCAAGTGAAGCCCTCGCTATCTTTCAAGCAAGAAGAGTACATTCCAGAGGAGGACGAGGAGGAATACGAGGAAGAGTACCCTGAGGACGAGCTTGTTGAAGAGGAAGAGGAGATTGAGGAGGTTCCCGCTCCAGGTGGGGAAGAGATTATCGAGGAGGAAGATCCGGCTACCCATGAGCAGCACCACCACCAAACGCAGCGTGTGGAGCAGCGCGTGCAGGAGGAGGAAGCTCCGGTGGCATGAAGAGACATTTTGATTTGATTTGACGTTTTTTTTTTCTATCCTGGTTTTTGTTTTCTTGTTTTCCTTTTTCAACTGTAAAAGATCAAGGGAGAACAAAAAAGTTTAGGGGAAGAAGAAAAAATTGAAAATAAAATTGAAAGAAAAAAAAAAAAAATTTAAAGAAAAAAGTTCCCTCCCTCCCTTTCCTCAGTCTTTTCAAGTCTACTTCAAAATTCGAATTCTTGCTACTATTACAAAAATTTCACTTCTTGTTTTTTTTTCTTTCTTTGTCTAATTAATTAATGCTATGTGTTGTATAATCGTGCTTAATCACTAGAAAAGGCAGACGTTTTCCCGTCAAAACGATTGTTGTTTCTCGAAAAACGTTTGTCTGTGCACAAACAATTGCCAGCACAGGCCCGCATGGACTCGAAATACGAAGTGCTGTTGCAGAAACTAGCCACGCAGTCGCAGGTGGACAAGCTGCAGGCGCTGCTGGCCAAGGAGAGCAGCGATGCCATAGACCAGCTGGAGAAATACATCCAGGACTCGCAATACAAGCACAACAAGGCGGCGCGCCGACTGGAACTGCAACGGACAGATCTCACGTCGACTCTAGCGCACTTCCACACCGCATTGGGCACTGTGGGAGACTCAAACACGGTGGCAGCCAGGATACATGGAGAGATCAGCAGGGCCGATAGCGAATGTAAACTGGTTGACGCCACGCTCAGGTTTGTCCAGCAGGTGCGGTCGCTCAAGACACATATCGCTGTGGCCTACGAGGCCCTCAACAGCAGCAATGATTACGTCACAGTGGCCAAGTGCATCCAGCAGATCCACCAGCTAGACCCTCATGTCATGCATTCGCAGTTTGCCAAGCGCGTGGTGCCCTCCAGCGATATTCCGGACGAGCCAGCAGTACTTTTGGACCAGTGGTGTGCACAGTGCACATCGGTGTTTAAAACGCAGTTTATGGAGGCCGCAGCACGGCAGGACGTGGATCAGCTCACTGTCACTTTCCAGATGTTCCCGCTGATTGGCCAGGGGTCGCTTGGGCTGGATCTCTACTCGAAGTACGTTTGCGATATCATTGCGTCGCAAAGCCGCAAGATCATGACGGGCGAACACAAGCGCCCTGGCGTGTTTGCCCAGGCACTTCTGCACCTCTGCAAGATTGTTTCCACGGTAATCAACAATCACTCTCAGATCATAGCCGCCTGCTACGGATTGCAACACATGGTGCACGTCATGGAAAAAGTAGAAAAAGAGGTGGACGTGCAAGCAGGGCTAGTCCTAGACGTCTTTATGGAAGCGCGCAAGCTGCAGAGAGTTGTACACGTCTTGGAGAGCGCGGGGCGAAGAGGCGGTACCGTGCGATCTGCGGTGCCGCGTAATCAGGACAGAATCGGCGACCACGACAACGAAAAGGGCGGCGATGAGGGTGATAATGACGAGACTGACGAGCCTCTAACTATTGCCGAACTCTCTAGCCTCATTACAGAGTTTTCTCAGATTTTGCAAAATTGGTCGATGTATTCACTCTTCTTCAGCGTTCGCTGGTATGAGTTCCGTGGCGAGGAGAGGTCGCCTTTACAACCGCCTGCCCCCATTTCCAATGGCCAGCTCACCGCCAAGCTGAGCGACGAGAAATTCTTGTCGCACTTTGAGACGCTTCTGGTGCACTACTTACAACGCTCCTTCCATAAAAGTCTCTCGCTCGAGGAATTGCCCGCGTTGGACGAGCTTATAGTCACTAAGTCGGTTGATCACACGGACTTGTCTGCTCTGCCCATCTCTTCTGTATTAGAGGATATGTCCGTCCTCACTAAGAAGGCTCTCATCCTCACGGTCAACACAGGACAAACGCAGGTGCTGCAGCATTTCCTTGATGATCTGGCTAAGTTTTACCTGAATGAATTCCTAGTCAGATTCATGCAGAACAAGTTTAAGGACCTGCACGCAAAGCTGGGTTCTACACTTTTCCTCAAGAAAATTGAGCCTTCTCAATCTACGGGGGAGAAGCCTGCCCCTACTAAGCTGTCGCAACTTGGGTTTAACTTCAGGGGAGCAGCTGCAAATGCACTAACAAATATCCAATCCAACTTGCAAGCCGTAGTGTCTGACAATGAGTCTGTCATGTGCTTGCGCCATTACTTGATATACGTTAACACGTTGTACCTCAATGTGAGGTTTGTTCATAGATTGCTCACTGTGGAGATACTGGAGGAAAATGCCCATTTGCTACACGACAACTTTCCCTTTGGCGATGACTCTGAAAAATTGTCTAAAAGGGTTCGTGCCTGTGAGGAGCTAGTGATCAAGCAAAATAACAAGCTACAGAGATGGTGCATTAAGATTTTATTCGAGAGTGTTTTTTTGAGCAAAGTACGAACTTTGATGAACACTGTTCTGACAAATGGTAACGAGGATAACTATGTGTCCAATGCTGACAACTTTGAAGACGTCTCTAATGTCAACGAGTTTGTCACAAAGTGGAGATCCACTATGGGACCTTTCCAGAATGTGCTGTGCCCCGATGCCTATGCGGAACTGTTGTCTCTCATCGTCGATACTGCTGTTTCCTCGCTCGAGCATAGGATATGGTCCTTGCAAGTAAATGAGTTGGGTGCTACAAAGCTCGATAAAGAACTTAGCCTGCTTATTTCCACGATATGCTCTACTAATTATAGTTTGAGAGAAAAGTTCACCAAACTTACGCAGCTTGTCCTCGTGCTCGGTTTCGACGATGATGATTTCGACGTGGATTCTGGCGATATCAAGGATGAAATTGAAAGTGGCATGAACTGGGTGATTTCACCTCAAGAACGCATTAAAATAAGGGAATTGAAAGTTGACAAGAGACGCTAACTGAGGCTCTGAGCGGGAAATCCGTATTATTGTCATTGTGTACGTAGTGTATAGTCATCGCTCTCAAGGGCCAAACTAAGAAAAAAAGAAGAGGCACTAAGAGTTAAATTTCAGAGGGCGAGTCCCATCGTGTAAACATATGAACTACTGATTTGTTCAAAGGGTCGTTTGGTAAGAGAGATCGGACGATTCCCCCCACCTGTTTGGGAGCTCAGCTACTTTGTAGTTTCTAGACTGTATCATATTTTTTTTTTCCACCCTGTTCAGCTTCATAAACAGATTTGGCCGTCGAGACTTTACTTATTCCGCTCACCTTTCCAATAGCCAAGAAACACAACTGTCAGGTATTTGTTGTTATTTTTTATTAATCTTTACTTGGTGTTAGACTTTATTGTTTCTGAGGTGAGCAGAGAAGCATTTTCTTCATAAGTACCGTGTTTGGAGAATTAATAGAAGTTGTGGTATTATGGACGTCATACAGCATGTGCCTAATGATACGAACTCTGTCGAACTATCCGACTTCAATGCCACCGAACATATGATGGGGGACAAAGATATGGAGACACAGATAAACGCATTGGCGGCGGAACAGACACAGGGAGGAGAACACAATTCAATTTACCCAGAAATACCGTCCATGGAACAAGATACCACAGAGCACAGTAGTAAGAATATTCAAGAAGAACCGGAAAAATCACCAGTAGGGGGTATTGACGCGGGTGAAGAATTGGAACTGCCGGACAACATCGACAATGACGATTTCTCAAAATTATTGGAACTCGATGCAAAGCACGAAGAAGATTTATTCGGTGCTCAAGAACTGCTGCAGCATGCTATGAGTGAGGATACGGGTGTAGAGCTGCAGGAGGAAAATGTATCGCATGGCAGCGATGTTAGGGCTAATACAGCAGAGGACGACGATGAATATGACGAAAAAGATGAAGGTAATCAAGCTAGCAACGAAGAGGACGACGATGAGAATAAAGAAAGGAAAGAAAATGGTGAGAGCCGACATATTCGTGATAAATCGCAGGTTACTATAAGCGGACACCTCGAGAATGGGTCCAACGAAAGTATATTAAGAGGTGCGAGGGATTCACCTAAAATGGTTGCTTCTGATACAGAAGACATTAGGACAAGTTCTATGGCACCTCTGAGTAGTGGTAATGAAGCATCGCCACAGATTGCGGCTAAATCACATCTTTTCAAAACTGAAGATGAGCATTCGCCAGCTGCTATATTGCAAGAAAAAGGAGACCTTATATATCGTAAGCGTCACGACTCATTAACTCCTGTGATGTTCCAGCAGCACGAGATATTAATGTCACAGTTGCAAAATCAAAATAACGGTGGAATCAGTCAACCTAATGGGGAGCAGGGATTGCAAGACAATAATGTCCCTCTTCTTGATGAGCAACCCACGATATCAGCCTATGCTAGACTAGATTTTCAAAGCTTTACTTTTTATGTTCAGACTTTGCATGTCATCATCGGGAGAAGGTCCGAAAATGATTTCACTCACAAAGTGGATGTTAATCTAGGGCCATCAAAGTCTATTTCGAGGAGACATGCACAGATATTTTACAATTTTGGAACTGGAAGATTCGAGCTTTCAATTATTGGAAAGAACGGGGCCTTTGTGGATGACATATTTGTGGAAAGAGGCAATACAGTTCCTTTAAAAAATAAGACAAAGATTCAAATTGGACAAATCCCCTTCCAATTCATTCTACCCGATCAGGAAAAGGGTGAGCAAACACAAAAGAGTTCTGAGTCTCCTCTTTCTGCTGGTCCGGAAGAGTTGGATGCCAAAGTGAAAGCTGAAGTTGAACTTAAGAAATTACCTGATGAAATCACTGCTGATGCTCCTCTTGTCGATGATGCTACCACTAATATAGAAACGGAGATTGTCAATGCAGTTGGCGCAAGTGTCAGTCCCCCTCTCCCTGCTCCTAAAAAAGCTCCTGTCAAGAAAGAAAAGGAAAAGAGGCAACCAAAAGTTCCTAAGAGGGTCTATTCTTTGGAAGAGATCCCTCCTGAATACAGGACAAAGCCTAGCTGTTCCTATTCCTCTCTATTGACTACTTGCATAAGAAAATACACTAGCCCGAAAGGTATGTCACTATCTGAAATATACGCTGGAATCAGAGAGCTCTTCCCCTACTACAAGTACTGTCCCGATGGGTGGCAAAGCTCTGTGAGGCACAATCTCTCCTTGAATAAGTCCTTCCGGAAGGTTTCAAAGGAGGGCAAAGGATGGTTATGGGGTCTTGATGAAGACTACATCGCTGAAAGAGAGCGACAAAAGAAAAGGCAGGCTGAAGCGGCTGCTGCTAAAGCGGCTGCTGCTCAGGAGAGACTCGAGCAGCAACAGCTACAAAGGGCAAAGAAAGCGGCTGCCGCATCTGCCTCTGGCAGTAGAAATGGTCATGACAATAAGAACAATGGCAGACAGCAAAGCATATCTCAAACCTTAGCAGCTAATAGGGCTGCAAGTCGGAAATCAAGCATGAACGATAATCAAAGAACGATGAAGTATCTACAGGAGCAGCTGGTGGTTTTGACTAAGAATAGGAAGGGTCTTTCTAATCAGATAATCGCTAACATATTAACACAAGCGCTAGCGATGACTATTAATCAGGTCACACAGGCAGCAAAAAACAAGGGCATAACAGGCAATCCTTTAACAGCTTTAATGGATAAAAATCCCCAGCATTTGAATCTTATCCTGGCGGCAGCTGTGAATGCTGCAACTTCAAAAGTTACAAATGGAAAGGTGAAACAATTGGTAAGCATGTCACCGCCCAATGGTCCTTCCTCTAGCCAGGCAAAAACTTCGGATTCCTCTCACATACCCGAAAAACTTAGTCAATCCACTGGCGCAAGCTCGAGTAATGCCAATTCCTCAAAAGGTTCCAGCACGTTTGATCCCACGTCATTGTCAAAGTTTTTTCAACCAAGGCAACCTCCCCGAATTCCTTCACCATCGTCCAAGTCCAAGATTCCTCAGAAGCGTTCTCGTGAGAAAAACGCAGATTCAAGCTCGTCCGAGGAGTCTTCAGATAGCGATGGAGATGATGATGACGATGAAAATACAGATGATGGTGATGAAGGGTCAGAAAAAACAGGCGATGATGATGATGGGAGTGAATCAAGCACCTCCTCTGACGATGAGGAGTCTGATGATGAAAAGAACGATAGTTCAAGCGAAAATGAATCAGAACCTGGCAATGGTGAAGGAAATACTAAAAATTTAGATGGGGATATTCATCCAAGCGGTAATGGTAACTAGGTGTAATTTTACTTTTAATTGTTTGCATTTTGTTTTTGATTTCTTTGGTTTTTTCCGAACCCACTTAAAAGTGTTGGTTCGAACGATAGAGTAAAAAATGGTTTTACTATCTATACAGCTATTCTAACCTTGCACATTGTTGAAAGAGCCTTCTTGTTCCTTGATTTGCCAGAATGTCTCGCCAACGTCGTGATTTCCGTGGTATACCCAACCATCCTCAGTAACGTGATAGAGGTTGACGGACCCACCTGAATAGGCATCCCTGTGAGTGGCCGCAATTATTGACCTCTTACCTAAATAAAGAGCTTCTTCGACGGAAAGGTCCCATTTGTAGTTAGAATCCAGCACACCATAAGCAAATGTTTGACCAGAACCCACGCAAAATATATCTCCTTTAAGTCTAGTTCCATCAGAATCGACATAATAAATCGTAGGGCCCTCTTTTTTAGTATATCCACAAATCATGGTACCCATCGAAAGCCCATATCCTTTGTACTCGTATACCAGATTGCTCAATATTTTGGAGGCTGCTGCAACAGAAATACGCTCTTTCTCCTTTAATTCGTGAAGCCTGCATTGAGTACCCAGCCAAGTCTCCCAAAATTGACAGTCTGCTGCACCACCTGCCATGGTCCCCAGCAAGAAAGGATTGATCTCAATGACTTTTTTGACCGTCTGGGAGGCAACCCAAGAACCAGCCGTAGCACGGGAATCTACTGCTACCACAATTCCACCCTGAAATCTGAATGCTAAAGTTGTCGTACCGTGTGCGATTTTAATTTTACAGTCAGGATTCTTCGAATCATCGGTATGTGCTCTTAAAAATTGTTGAGGAGTAGAAATAGGAGCCATGGAGATGGAGGGTGCCAACCGCTGGAATTGGGAGCTGCCGTTAATGAAATCGTTTGCTAAATTTTCCTCTTGGTCATATTGCAGCTCTTTGATCAAGGCATTTGATGGTGCAAAACTATCGGCTATTGCTTGCATCTTCGAAAAAAACTATCCTTGAATGAATGCTCAAGTTTGTTCAGACACTTGAAGCTAAAGGAAAGGTTGAAATTCCTTCAAGCCAATCTTTTGAGAGATTGTCGTCTGTCAACTGGACTATATCTCTTCACCTTTGAATGCATTCATTTCCGTGGTTCGCCACCAAAGGGAGCCACTGAGTTGGCTTGTCGTATAATATTACCCGGAGTTCACATGACTCGCGAAGAGGTGAAAAAGAATACCGTCCTCCCCGGGAAGTCTGTGCTTCAGGTATTTAATTTCATTACCATATATGTTTCATCGGTGGCTGTTGAAGCATCTTGACCTAGCTGATACAGTCTTTCATTTTAATCACTAGCATAATAAGAGAATATGTGACTTTATCGTGGTCTCTGAGAAGGCTTGCCAATGTAAGCGAGCAATGATAGCCGTTTATAACTCCTATTGTTTATACTGTTGAGTTTTTATATTCACGTTATGTGATCATCGTAATTGCAGTAGTTTTTCGTTTATTTTAAACCGCAATCATGAAGAATATGGGCAGAGGGATAATGTGTAGTCTTATTGTGTTATAAGAAATACCAGATATTTTCTATTTCCGTGCATCAGGAGTATGAAGTGCTCAAGAGGATCGATATGTGGATGTTGCATTGTCGGTTGTCTAGCAACTCTTCAAGTCATGTAACGCTTGATGTATTGATCTGCTGACAACTATAAATCATTTAAATTTTGTTGCAGAAGTTCCTGACAAAATTAGGGTTTCAGTGAATATAATTTAATTCTTTCTTTTTGTTACTAATTGTTAATATTTGGAAGCAAGGGCAAAAGTACTGACTATTGGAGAAATATGTAGGGGAGATTTACCGATGGCGGCATCCAAGATGCGGTACGGCAAGCATTACAACTTTTTTAATTTTATCTAATCAGACACGCTATCTTTGAGATCGAGAAAATCTAATAGATTTCAGTATAATGATAAGAAGAGTTGAAGATTCATTTAAGATTAAATAACAAACTATAACCCCTTGTATTAAATATTACAAGACGTGGATTCGTCATAACAACACGATAATTCATGCGTTTAAAACAGCCATTGACCAAATTGTGTACAAATAAATATACTGAATATCGCTAGAAGTAGAAGTACAATAACAGAGTTTTTTAAAGCATGAGGAATTGCGAGGTCAACCAGTACAAGTTTTCGATTCAGCTTCAGAGCTCTTCAAATGCAACAAATACAAAAATGAATTTAAAAAACTTTATGCAATTAATGTACATATATTCTTACCCGAAATATACTCCTTCAAAGATGCTCTACTTCGCTTTTTTTGGTTGCAGAGGAATCAAAGTAGTTGTAAAGAAAATGAGATATTACAGCACCATTAGCCGAGAAACGTTATTTTCAAAATGCTAAGTTTGCTACTAAGCAAGGAAACAAATAATCAAATTCATTCGGCTTAACATTAGTATGCGATATTCATTTAAAAGAAATCCATACGTTAACGGATTATGTGTATCAATCATGGAGAGTCGCATGCGAACATGGTTAGAAAGTTGGTAAACTTCTTAATTGGATTCAGAAAACGAGATTGAGGGTTTCGTGTGACTTCAAATGAGGATACACCCATACAATATTATAATCATCCTTGCACCCTGACCTGATGAAAAAATCCAATCGTACCGTCGTACTGAGGCCTTCACCCACGCAAAAAAGTTGCTGTCTGCTATCGCGCATTGTCACGTGATCGGATTTTCAACCTGAAAAAAAAAAAGACGTCGACCCGATGAGCACCGGTATTGAGTCTATACTGCTTGGATGTTTTCTCTTTTGAAAGGTTCTTTTACTAGTTGTTAGCTCCTTGCTTAGAAGAACACGCCCCAAAAAACCATCACAATGTCTGCCAAGGCCCAGAACACTATGCGTGAGTTGAAGATCGAGAAGTTGGTTCTCAACATCTCGGTCGGTGAATCCGGTGACAGATTGACTAGAGGTTCCAAGGTTTTGGAACAGCTATCTGGTCAAACCCCAGTCCACTCTAAGGCTAGATACACCGTGAGAACTTTCGGTATCAGAA
The DNA here is from genome assembly GCA_949129085.1 of Zygosaccharomyces pseudobailii. NCBI lineage: Eukaryota > Fungi > Ascomycota > Saccharomycetes > Saccharomycetales > Saccharomycetaceae > Zygosaccharomyces > Zygosaccharomyces pseudobailii. The sequence goes on from CASBRY010000010.1 coordinate 325,074, forward strand.
GAAACGAAAAGATTTCCGTGCATGTTACTGTGAGAGGTCCAAAGGCTGAGGAGATTTTGGAAAGAGGTTTGAAGGTGAAGGAGTACCAATTGAGGGAAAGAAACTTTTCTGAGACCGGTAACTTTGGCTTCGGTATCCAAGAACACATCGACTTGGGTATTAAGTACGATCCATCCATTGGTATTTTCGGTATGGACTTCTACATTGTTGTCGGAAGACCAGGTAACAGGGTCGCAAGAAGAAAGAGATGCAGAGCTCAGGTTGGTAACTCTCACAAGACTTCCAAGGAGGACACCATTAACTGGTTCAAGCAGAAGTATGATGCTGAAGTTTTGAACAAATAAGTTTTGTAGTTGTGTAATTGTTGCCTTAACTTTATTGCACTGGCAGTGCTATCTAAAGCGCCATGGAAATAGGTAGTTTATCAAAATATGCTTAACCTTATATAATGAGTTCAATTGTTACCGCCGTTTGCATTTTTTATGAGCTGTTGTTTCCACTGACTATTCAAACGTGCAATTTCTGATTTGTTCTTCGCCTGCACAGTTTCCCTGTACCGATCTAAATTTTTCAATTGTGTCTTTTCTATTTCAATCCTGTCCTGCAGGGTTTCTGTTGTTTTCTCAATGTAATCATTGTTAATCGCCCACTGATTCAATATTGTCTCGGACATGCACTTTCTCAGAACCAAAGATTGATGATTTAGGTAACTGTTCACAGTGCCCAATATTTCTGCATTTCTGGACTCGGTGCTATATCTCACTAAGCCAATTCTTGGGTGCTTTTTTTTATACTCGTCCAAGGTGGCCTCTTCCACTTCTTCTCTCTTGCGTTTCCAGCCTTGTCCACTATCATAGTCACGATAAACCTCATATAACGAGCCAAATCGGCATTCGTTGGGCATGAATTTACGAAGCAGAGCCTGTACTTCTGGATGTAAGCCATCCGGGACCTCTATAGCTTCGCGTTGATCGTCCACTAAATTTTCAACAATTTCACCATAGTCCAGATTAATAACCTCATCCAAGTTTGGAGAAAAATCCATTACAGATAGTGCCAATGTATTCTGTGTGCCTTCGCATACATTATGTAGATTCTCATCATCTTCAACAGGTATCGTGCGGGTAAAATTTCTATTCATTTTCTGAGGTGAAGAATCAAACGAAAAAAAAAAACGTTCCTGAAAAATTCGTTGATAAGTAAACGGTCAAGACTTTTATAACTTGTCTCACACTTATATTCTCCCTCAATGGCAGTCTTTAGGCGGTTTGCATCTACAGAGGCCAAGAAGAAACTTCATGAGTTTTTCACCTATCACACAACAAAATCGACTTTAAAACCCTGGATATACCGTCCCAAAAATGCCAATATTCTGCTTACTATGGATCTGAAGGATCCCGCCACAAATGCCCCTTTAAAACCTCGTGAACCTATACAACCTTTGTCTAGGAAAGTGCTTGATCAATACATCGCATCTGTCGAACCTGGGTCTCGCGAATTGGTCGAATGGTTCAAACTTTGGACAAACGTCAGCCCTAGAAAGCGTGCCCTATGGAACTATCTCTCAAGCGAACATCTTCAGAACATGCTCATGCAATCTTTCTTCAGGATAGGCTCGTACGCTGGGCTTGTGAGGACTCTTTATTGCAACAAGGAGAATTTTTTGAAAGCTCATAACATCAATGCCCTTGATGTAGAGCATTTTTTCAATACTATTCTTGTGTGCAACCTGCACAGAAATAGGGCTCTTGGTTTTAACGATCCTCTTGTGGCGCAGAAGAAACTAGTCAACGCATGGGCAAATGTCACTTTGAGGAAAAATGAGAGCGGTCTTACAAACAGTCTAATACAAGCGCTCGCGAAGCAGCAAAATATAAAAAGTATCCCTGAGCTAAGTGGCTTAAAAGCTGCAACTGTAAGTCTTCCTGAATTGCCACTAGAAGAGAGCCAAGGTAAAATGGCTGCACAATTGGGCGAGTTTAAGTTTCTGTACTTGACAGCTAGGACCATAGCAGAATTTGACCCAGAGACTGATGCTGCCATTCACGACTTCATCAAGAGATACCAGTCCTATTTGCAGAATCTTGGCGCGAAAGACATTTATGAATCCAGTGTTGAAGATTTGGAGCGTTTGCTTGCCACTCGACAGGCAAACAACGAGACAACCACCGATAATCAAGATAGCGTTTCAAATGCTGAATTTACTGAGCAATCTCCACCAGCACACACCTAGTGTTCTATATTCCTGTACATAAGATAACTGGCACCAATCATTCTTTTTGAGTTTATCCTCTCATCGAGAGATGATTATGATATCGAATTTTGTACTGGAGTTGCTTCTTGGCAACTTTTCTTTTTAGCAGCCTAATCCACTCACTCATCACTCTCATGTTTCTTGATGTGCAGTGTTACCCTCCTGATATCCTCAACTAGACAAAAATTTTCAAATGATTGGTAACTCGATGACCTCTAAAGCTTAGACTATTATTACTCTCGATTGGACGGGTGGCCGTGTATTTTAGGTTGAAACTAGGGTCTTTTGAGTTGTAGTAACTAATACGGGGGAGCATGACTGAATCTGAGACTGCAGCAGAATCAAAAGTGGAATCGAGAGCCCCTGAAGTCAAGGGTGAACATGCTGCCGAAACCAAAAAACTGACTAACAAGGAATTGAAAGAATTGAAGAAAAAGGAGAAAGCCGCCAAAAGGTCTGCAAAGAAGCAAGAAAATGGTGTCACTGTTGAAGAACAGCAGAAATTGGCACAAGCCAAGAGAGAGAAAAAACGACAGCAGAGGGAACATCAGCAGCAGCAGCAACGTGAGCGAGAATTGAAGAATGAAGCTAAGCAACAGAAGAAGAGACACATAAAAAAGAGTACACTTTTTGGCCACTTGGAAACCACGGAGGAGAGAAGGGGTACCATTCTGGCTCTCATGAGTGCCATAACGGCTTCTCAAGTTTCACGCATAACTGCAGCTGGGCTGATGGTTCCTACAATTACTAGTGGATCTATGGTCGCTAAGACGCCGGCTTCTTCGGCGGGTTCTTCTTCTGATGAGGTCACTTCTACTGCTGAGCTGGCTAAATCGTTAGCAACCATGAATCTCGAGTCAGAAGAGTTTTCTGTCGTTCCAGGTATGTCTTCTATTATTCCTCGTGCTACTGAGCAGCTTTTCAGCTCCCCACAAGCTGTCACCTCCTTCAAAGAATTGTTGATCAACAAGAGCTTAGTGCATCCCGCTATTACATTATTGACATTTCAGTTGGCGAACTATAAGATCGTTGGTTCGATCCCACGTTGTATTGCCATGCTAGAAGCATTCCAACAAGTTGTGAAAGATTATCAAACTCCCCATGGAACGACACTTTCTCGTAATTTGACCAGTTACTTGTCTCATCAAATCGACATTTTGAAAAAAGCCAGGCCGCTGAGTGTTACAATGGGCAATGCCATTAGATGGTTGAAACAGGAAATTTCAGTGATAGATCCCTCCACTCCCGATAAGGAGGCTAAGCGAATCCTGTGCGAAAAGATTGCTCAGTTTGCAAGAGAAAAGATCGAATTGGCAGACCAGCTTATCATTGATGCCGGTTCTCAGCATGTCGAGAACGGATCAACTATAGTTACATATGGGTCATCTAAAGTGGTGACAGATCTCCTTATCTACAATGCAGTCGAGCTCAAAAAGGATTTTGAGGTTATTGTGGTGGATTCTAGGCCACTTTTCGAGGGACGTAAAATGGCGGACAGATTAAGAAGTCGTGGTGTGAATGTAGTCTATGCTCTGATCACGAGTTTAGATTCCATCTTCAATATGGACGTGGACTACGTGTTTTTGGGAGCTCATTCGATTTTGTCCAATGGATTCTTATACTCTAGAGTTGGTACGGCTATGTTAGCCATGTGCGCAAAGAGACGAAATATCCCTGTTCTTGTTTGTTGCGAGAGCTTAAAATTCTCCCAGAGGGTTCAATTGGACAGCGTTACGCTGAACGAGCTAGCAGACCCTAATGATTTGGTCACTATTCGACCAGACAATTCTTCAGTAGATCATTCGCATGATGACCTTTTGAGCCAGTTTATCAAAGAGCGCGAAGAACAAAAGAAAAACTCTAGCCAGGAGAATAAACCCAATGGCAAATCATCTTCACCCGTCACAGTTCCTCCTGCAGATGACTCGAAGAGAAATATCCTGGACGGATGGCAAAACATACACAGTTTGAACATTGTCAATATACTGTATGATTTGACGCCACCAGAGTATATCAAGAAAATCATCACAGAATTCGGCTCCCTCCCACCATCTTCGGTGCCTGTAATTCTTCGAGAATATAAGAGTTTAGCATAGTTTGCATACGATATAAAATGTAATAAATCATAACGTAAACAATGGTATATATACAGGAAAGTGTCGACGGATTCAAACCTTATAATTGGAAACGCTGTGAAATGGGGACCAAACGCCTCTTACACTGTTGTTTAGCGATTCCACATTTTGGTTCTTGGATCTTCTACGCAACACTTCGCCACTAGCGTCTTTGAGAAGCGTTAATTTCTTCTCCACGTTATCGATGTTGAGATTTCTTACGCAGATTACCTTTTCCCTGCCGTTTGTATATTGTGCCCTAAGTAATGGGTGACCTGATTTTCTTAGAACTTCAAAATGAATATGGGGCAGTTCCTGGCTTAATTTATTGAGCCTATCAGATACTAGGAAGTCTCGCATTCCTTGGGAAGAGCCACCCCAGTTGCAAAATTGTAAGGTAATCTTTTTGCATGGGAAAACATATGCACCAAGGCCATTCCGTGCAATAGAAGTGTGCTTGATAGCTCTGACGACCATTTTATTTTTCTATCCTTTGTCTATTTGGTTCTTCCTTGTGAAATTGGCCGGAGGTTTTCATTTTTACTATTAAAAATTTCAATCCGTTACTGAGTACGATCGGAATTAGGGAAGGATACGTGCGGAAGATCTGTCAAACTCAAAGAAAACAACCAAGCAACGTCATGTCCTTGCTGAAACCCGCCTCTCACTTACTCTTTTATTCCTTTGTGTATGTCAAGAAACTTCGAGAATTAATTTGGCGATAATACTAACTTCCAGCCTAGATTTGGTGGAACTACGTTCTATTCGTATGTTGCTTCTCCTATGGCATTCAAAGCTCTAGATAGAGAAAGCTTCTCTGTCCTGCAAAACAGGGTATTCCCTACATTCTTCCAGATGCAATCAATTTCGCCATTTATTCTAGCCTTCACGGCTCCTTTCCAAATGACGGCAGCCCCAATGACCCTTTTGACCACTGCATCAGCTTGTGGATTAGCCAACTTATTCTGGCTGCTGCCCCGCACACACAGAGTTAAGGAAGAAAGAAAAGGTTTGGCAGCTAGGCTGAGTGGTGAAGAGCTGGAAGCCTTTGATGCACCATTGAGAAAAGAATTTGGTAGATCTCATGGACTGAGTCTTTTATTCAATATGGGTAACGCCGCCTGCATGCTAGCTTATGGTGTCTACTTGTGCCGTGGCTTACTGAAATATGTGCCTAAATAGAAGCATCAACATTTCTCAGCGGCCATGTTTATTTCAAATATATACAAGCCAATATTATGTACAGAAAACGAATTTTATTAGTCGTCACTTACTCATCAATTTCATTAGCTTGAGCCATGGCAGCAGTCTCTGCTTGAGCCTGCACTTGTTCGGTAGCGCCGCTCAGAAAGGTCGAGATGTTGGCAGGTGGTAAAATGGCGATCATCATCACTATGTATTCGTAGACCGTCTCAGGAACACTCCTCTGATATATACCCAGCAAATCAGCAGGGTTAGGATAAACACTCAATGCTTTGTAAAACTTGGCAGCGGCCTCTAATTCCTTGCCTGGGACAACTGAAAGACGTTCGCCCTGCTCCACATTAGAAGTGAAGGTCTCTTCCCTACGAGATGGATCCGTAGGAGTAGGATTGGCTGCCAGCTCTTTGGCCAAATACTCACTAACCTTTTGCAATTTGACTTGTTTGGCCTCTTCTTTCTGCTTCTTTTCGAAGGCAGCTTGTCTCTTACTTTTACTCTTCAGATGTTTCCTGAACTCTGGAGAACTTCTTCTCTTGTGGTCGAAATAAATTGCATAGCCAGCCAAAGACAGCGCGGCAAGTACACCAGTAACTGTTAACGCACGGCTAATTGTTGAAGATTGGGACATCACTGTAGAGATCTAAGCGATTCTGTTCTTTATCGCTCCGGAGTGTGTGCCACCTTGATAATTTAATCTGTTTCGAATCTTTACAAGGAGTTGGGACTTTTTGAAAAAAAATTTTCATATCATGTGAGGAAAACTAACGGACAGAAAAAATATTAGAGAGTCATCACTGCATTGAACCCACAAGAGGAGCTAAAGTAAGGATCCTTCATTCAAGCTTTGTAGTCACCTATCATGGTTGCAAAGAAGAGGAACACTATGAGACGGAGAGCAGCAGCCGCAGCTGCGGCTGCTGCATTACCCAAAGGGTCTTCAAAAGAACAGGATAGTAGTAAGGAGAGTCTAGGACCAGATCCGAGGGCCTTCTTACATCAACCAAAAGAAACCAAGAAAGAAAAGAGTCTCAACAAGCAGCAATTGTTTCTAGACCAGGTGAAACAGAAATCTCAGCTAGATCCAGCATTTGCTGGAATCTCTAAGAGTTCGTTAAGACGCAGAAAAAGACGGCTTAGAGAGGAGTTAAAGCCAAGGATGGGGGATTTATTAACGTCGCTTGGAAAGGAAGAAGATCTGAAGGAACATATGCGGGATCCTCTTGCAGGTGATGTCACGATAAAAGTATTAGATGAGGCTCATAAACCGGTGTCAAAACGTAGAAACGAGCCCAACATTAAAAATCAGAGAGGCGCTAGGGCTCTTTCTATCCAAGAGAGTGCTAGGATGAAGCAGGTATTATCCAATGCATCATTTCAGCAGAACACTTTTGGTGCTCTCAGAGATGTAATCAAAATGCAGAATCGCTGATGCATAAACATTCATTGCATAGAAAGAAAAATTATAAAGCGTTTTGGAACAGCAGGGATTTTAGCTTACTTTCGAAGACCTCGTTCCCGAATTTTTCGATTTCGGAAACGTCCACCTCTCTCTCTAAGATTCTCTTGTACTTTTTCTCCAATTCCACGTCGTCTTCATGTTTCAAATTTTCGTAATCCGAAGCATCCAAATCCAAGTCTACCAGTTCACCATCTCCGAGCCCTATTGTATCACCGTTGGTTGGCAAAACTAGGGCATTCATCTGCTTCCATTTGGTCTCTAGAGCCTTACCGGTGTTTTTCGATAGGGACTGCTCTTCTTTACGTATCTTGACGTCTAGCAACTTACTGTAGGTGGCACGAGCCTCCTGCTTTTTTTGGATCACGTCATCGACTTGTTGACGTAAAAGATTTATGTCTACGTTAGATTTTTGTAGCATTTGGCTAAAATCAATTCTTTCTTCGGGACCACCGTATGCACTCTTTTGCAGGATACGCACAATCCTCACGATCCAAGTAATGAAACCTTCGAAAATACCTTCCGTGTCGTGAACGTAAACTTCATGAATGAACGTCAGACATGCATCCTGATGCTTGGTGAAAAGATTATTGATACTGTCAACCACATTAAATTGGGAGGATACTCCTTGCTGTCCATTGTAAATTTCATCTATCAATTTGATCAAATCGTTCATAAACCTCTCAAAGTTTTTCAAAGCAATGTCGACTCTAGCCACTTTGAAAATGCGTACCATAGGCTCATAAACTAAAGTAACAATGGAGCGCAAAAGTTGAGACAGTTCAGGGTCCTGCCATAGTTTCTTCATCAATATCTTGTCGCGCTCTCTAACATATAACTGCAATAATTCTTTGACCCTGGTGAAATACGCAGCGTCAGCCTCCTGTTGCGGCTTTATTTTATCGACAGGGGTCTTTTTCAGCGATTTCCATGCAGTGTAGGATTCAATTACGTCATCCACGGCAGTAGCTGCTATAGCTCCATTTTCCGCATGTTTCAATAGGATCACGAGACAGGCTGGCATGCCCATGGAGTCTGATTCTTCATGCACACGTTTCATGTCAATAATTTGGCCCCTGTCGTTTTTGAATACCGACTTCTTCAGGCATTCTATTACGTCTAAAGCACCGGAAGCATCATGGAGAGCTTTCTGTTCCAATTCGTGCGTTACCTTCTCTTGTCCCTTCAAGTCATCCGCCAAAATAGTTGAGAACATGGTTTGCAAAAGCGATTGACCGCCGAATGGCTGTGCCATGAATAAATCTATCATCGCTTTCATCATGCCCATTGGATTAGTGAACCTCATTATTTGAGCCATCATTGTATAAGGCATCAACTTGTGTAATCTTTTTATCTGGGTATAAAACTCGTAGCCGCTATCATTTCCTAGGAACACTTGATAAATAGTAGAAGAGAGATAAACTTTGCACCACTCCACAAAACTTCTCAGTAATGGAGAAAGCTCCGAAACTTTAGTCTTCACTTTAAGCTCGCCAACCAAACTGAGTAGATAATTTTCATCCTTGAGTAAAGAAGTTTTAAGTTCCTTCATAGCGTCCTGTAACTCGATGGATCTTTTAAGCGCTAATTTTTGAAACCGGACTTGAGTTTCTAAATTGGATATATCGACAAGCTCGCGATGTTTTATGTCCTGTAACAGTTCCTTGTTAAACGATTCTTTCGCCAACGGCTTCTTGGTAAAAAAATGGCACAGGTTCAAACTCTGAGAAACCTCTTCATCTCCACATAGAGACCTCAAGTATTGTCTCAATGACGTTCTCATTCTCTCACCGACCAGACGATTGCTCTTGGCATCTGAGGCGTCCTGGAACTCATCAAAATCCCAGTCATCTGTGCTAGCATCATCAGCTATACTACTGGCGTCGGAGTCGGCGTTAGAAAATACGGATGCGCTAGTGGTCTGGGGGGAGTCTAAAGGCATACTTGCCACAATTTTTTCTTTGGGAGTACTTGGTGTCTTCCCACTTACTGGTGAAGATTGAGTGTCTAGAGTTGTTACCACAGATATGCTTTTTTTAGTCTTGTGTGGAACGTTTGCCAATTTTTTGCCAGGAAACTCCGACTTAAGCTGGTGAGCTAGTTTCTTAAAGTCCTCATAATTCTTCGCCACGAAAATAATCTTTCGGGGGTCTGACTTCCGCTTGATCCTAATCAAAAAGTAAGCATCTAATTTGGAAGGTTTGACACTTGTGTCAGTGAGTGAGAGCTTGGATAAAAGGGAAGATGGCTGCATAGAGAACTTGGGTTTCATCCACTTGGAATAATAGCTGCCTTTCTCCTTAGTAGGAGAAGTAGGCGTGGGGCGTGATTTTTTGGGGCTGTCTGGTCTATTGAATACCACCGCCTCTGGTGCTACTGCCACAACATTAACGTCCCATCCGTTGATGAACACAGGCTCGTTTGTCACATAGTTTCTCAAGTTCTCTTTGGTAGGCATGGAAATCTCACCCGCCTTAGTGGCTTTCTTGATCGAATCGTCTTGTAGCTTGAACTTATCGTGTTCGTAGTATTCCCTTTCCTGGGAGGCGCCAATACCGGAATTGAACAGAAGTAAGATGGCCTTGTTAAGCTTTTTCGAGATACGCTTCCTTTTGGTAAACTCCTCTCTGTCGTAACTCTCACTGAAGCCCAAAGATTCGAAATGTTCGTAGAACACTTGAACTTTCTTTTGCCAAAACTCCTCATCCATGGCCAGCTCTCTCGACAACAGCGGGAACGGCATTATAATTTCCTCCAACACATAGCTCAGCATTGGAAATTGCGTATCGGAGTGCATGTAGTTATCTACAGCTGCCTCATCATCATCTTTTTGCCCATGAGAGGAGTCGCCTAGAGGAGGTATCATGTGCCTTAACAATCTTTTCTTTCTCGAGATCCCATCCTTAGTTGGATCATCGGGACTGAAGGGGAACCCGAACTTCCTCAGAGCATACTGGTCATTCAACGCAGTAAACTCATGGTTTAATTGGGCCTTAAGCAGTTCCCTCTTCAGATAGTGTTCCTGGGTTGGAGTCAAAATTATTGACATATTAAATCAGGCCTAGCGCTAGGGACTGCCAAAAGAATGAGCGTTTGTTTCAATCTGAATATATCTATCAGGGGAGAGGGAGGGGTATAGTAACGTTAAAGTCTGAGATCAGAGGCTCTCTTGCTCTCTGCGGCTTTTGAAACAGTCGATGGTTCGTACTCTGCTTGGGCGTTAGTGTTACATTGGGAGTTTGCCGAGAGTTCGTCAATCTCGGAGCGCGTATCGGCTACTAAGCGAGGAAAAAGGCTCATGGGCCTACAGGGGGCGGGGAGAGGCCTTTGTAACCCAATCGCAGAGCTAGAGGTAAAAAGGGAAAAGTATGTAATAAGAGAAAGAGGAAAAAGAGCCTAGTGCGCTGCTACAAATAGTAACAATGGTATAAAAATGCAGGAAGCAGTGTAACAGCATCGGGTAAGTATTAACCTGAATACCATCATTCCAACTTTTCGCGAAATCTTTCTTCAGTTGTTCTCTCTTTCTTTCTTGCTCAGTGTATCATTTTTGACGCGCGTTCGAGACCTTGCGTGAACTACTACCCAACATTTTTTCCTTAACCATCAATAAAAATCTCGTTGGTCCAATCTTGGTAAATCACATAGCTGGAACAAGAGACATTCTAGAATTCAGAGCATCCTTATTAGAAAGGCAGTAAAAAGAGGTAAAAAAAAAAAGGCACCACCTGCAGCAACAAGATTTAGCTCTACTGCGGGGCAAGCAGTGCCACATGGCCCCTTTTTCGTTTTTTGCTTGTGTCAAAAGCTGGACACCTTCTGAGGCAGTTCTTTTATGGTGGAGCGAAACTATCAAGTGATTTACCTTCCCATATTTTACTTATGATCTTTTTCCTGACACCTTCTCACGGCCCTCGGGGAATCTGGCGAAAAGGAGGATTGAAAAGTAAGAAAAAAAAATAGAAATAAATAACGAGACATATATCGAGTTGCTTTGTTGCATTCATAGATCATCAAACCTGGAATTACGGAGGAGATACCAAAGGAGTCGAAACTTAGCGGCAGCAACGATTACAATAATAAACTCTGATTTTTATTTTTTTTTTTTTTTTTTTTTTTTTTTTTTTGGATTTTTCCCAGCTTTTCTTAGCAAGAAGTGCAGCTTAAAAAGTTTTTCTGAGTGCAGAGGAAGGCATTGGGGCAAGAAGTTGTCCCTATTTTTCGTTCTCTATTATCTGCATCATCCTCTTGAAAGCATTCCTTTGGCAAGGCTTCAGGCCCAAACATGAGCCAAACTCTTGCTCATTTGATAAAGAATAAGATATTTCAAGGTGCTAGCCCGACTGGTGATGAGAAAAAGAAGAGGGGTAGGAGATGGGGCCATAGAAAAGGAGATAGCGCTGAGGATAGTTTACAGGTGTCGCCGTCGAAGCAAGCAGAAGCTGGGTTGCAGTTTCCCATGTCACCCTTGAATTCTATAGGTGAGGAAAGCAGGAGCATAGGCAGCGAGAGTGAAAGTGAGCTGGAAGGCATCAGCGAATTTGAGGAAGAGGGTATCATTGAGACTGATGGGGTTCCCTGTGAAGAGGAAGATACCGCATCAGATTCCCCAGTGGGCAGCAGCGATAGTGAAAGGAGACAGGGAAAGTTGCATTTGCTGAAGAGCAAAATGAGCATTCCGGATTTAAGTTTCAAACCACATAAGTTGCATAATCACCACGCTCGGCAAAAGAGCATTGAGAGATCGCCGACTTTGTCAAAAGCAAATTCTCCTCACTCGGTCCCCATGAGTCCCGGTAGTATTGCGCGGGATCTGCCGCTGCAAAGACCTCCCAATGAACGATCTGCTAGTGGACTGGGGTCGATATACAAACTGGGCTCTAACTCGTCGACATCTTCTTCAAGGTTCTTCTACTCACCAAGAAGATCCGCCAATAACATTTCAAACCTGACGAGCAGCAACAACGGAACACAGATTAGTGTTGTCAGCAAGACGAACAGTGGGATTAACTTGTTTGGCACAAATAGCAGCACACAGTTGATGAGAGGCCACATCAGGAATAGTTCGGTAGAAATGAAGTCGGTTAAGCCGCAGCCTCTCTCCATAGGCAGGAGACGCAGCAAGACTCTGGATACTTATGGGGACTATAAAAAGGGCTGGGATACTACTGGTGACTTACTCAGCACAATCAATGCACATTTGAGCAGTTCGCGCAGCAACTCTATCAAGAGCAGGTCACCATCTCTCAAGACGCAAGAATCGATCTCGGGATCAGCGACTACGGTGGCTGGAGAAACGCCTCTTGACCCCTCATCACCAGGACCAGCACCCCCTAGGTTTTCTAACGGTGGTGGTAGTATACCTTTCCTTTCCGCACCGGTTCAGCCTCAAGCAACCACTAGTTCCAGACGCGGTAGTTCGATAGCCAACGCCTTCAACAGCTTTGTCAACCTGCGTTCCTTTAGCAACACGTCGAGCAAGGGCACACCAACGACTAATGCCTCTCGAGTGGAAATGACCGAAGGTGACCTTTCTCACGCTCCAGAGCCAGAAGCCGAAGAAGACTATGATGAGTATTTGGCAAAACTAGCGCCTTACGGTAATGGGATTGCCACTATTCTCTGTGAGGAGGATGACGCTTTTAAAAGAGCCTGCCTTAGCCACTTCTTAATGAATCATTTCGATTTCAGTCAGTGTCCTTTAGACATTGCATTGCGGATTATGCTTATATTTCTTCAACTGCCCAAGGAGGCGCAACAGATCGATAGGCTACTTATAGAGTTTGGCAAGATCTACTACAAAGTTCAAAGCGAAAAGGAAGTCGGTTGTCTTTGGATTGACGAGAGCCAGGTGTATTTTGTCACTTTTTCCCTCTTAATGCTACACACGGATTATTTTAACCCGAAAAACAGATTCAAGATGACCAAACAAGAGTTCATAAGCTTGATTCATGAGGATAAAGAATCTCACGGTTGCAAGGTGCCTCGGGAGATTTTATCTTATTTTTATGATAACATCACCGCGAAGGAATTCACGAATTTCGACTTCGTACCTCATGGAGTGAATTCCTCGTCATGTGCTTCCCCTGAACCAGACAGGGAATTAGGAGGAGGTAAAGTGATCAAATTTTATTCTCCAGTGGATATCATAAGAACTCAGGCTTCCCCTTCTAGTTCTGATTTCGTGCCACTTGCGACTACGCAGACAGGGCGGGCCTCTTCTAACTCTTTCTCATCATACTTGCCCCATGTGCCGGTCTCGACTTCGAGTAGTAGCCTCTCTCTAGTGCAGGACGATGTCGATGTCTACAGTCATATCTTTGACGACAGTTTGTCTAGTTTGAGTTTAACGCCAGTAGTACAAAAGGTGTGGGATGAGGACTACCTCTATGAGTTGTTTGCAAATCAGAACAAATACAACAAGTATTTCTCAATTTTGAAAGGAGCTAAGGGCGGTTATCTGAGGCTAAGCAGACAAGACTTGCATAAGCTTGCCTTCCAAGGTTACGAAGTGTTGAACATGTGTGAAAGTGACCTTGATAACCTACATTTAAAAATTATTCAGATGGGGGAAATTGACGAATTGACCCTTAATAGAAAGTTCACCATTGTTGGCGCTGCTAATAAAACCATGTGGAAGAGACAATTGGGATTTTTGACCACCTGCGGTCTATTAATGTTTGATAATCTAAACTGGGTTAACCCTCGTCTCGTTAAAGATGAATCGACAGGCACTTCAAATTATATTATAGATTATCATTCTTCGGCCTCAATGACAGTGGAGTCCCCCATACAGGTAAGGGGACTGTTGGCAGTGAATAAGACGCATAAGTTACTGAAGCAAGCCTTGGATAGGGTAGAAGCGATCGAAGAAGAAAATGAATCTCGTACGAGCAGCCTCACCAATGTTGCACACGCAGATGATCAATTCAAAGAGCCAAATGGTGATTGTATAATGCGGCTGTACGGCTCTCAAAAAGCCAAAGTGTGGAGGTGCTCGAGCCAATACGAGAAAGAGAACTGGATTGACGCTATCAACCTGATGGCTGCTCACGATGGCTGTTATATTCATTCAGATGCAATTAAAAACACCGTGGTATTCTCTAGGAAGCATAGTATCAAGCAGAGAATCAATAAACTAAAGTCAACTGGATTAGAGAAGCAGCGCAAATTGGAGGAGTCTGAGAAACTCTTGGACGTCTATGCACAGATGATGCCAATATGTATACGAACAAAAAATGAACTATCGTTCCATATTAAACAGCTGGCTGTGACGATGGAATGGTTGGTCTATGAGATTAAGAGAAGCGAGATTAACTTAAAGATTATAGAACAAGTGGATACACAATACTACGAACAACGAGACCACGATGAGTGTGATCAGGAAGAGGACAACCGAGATGCTTGTACTCACCATAAGCAAGGGGAGCAAGCAAATGAAAAGGAAAAGGGAAAGGGAAAGGGAAAGGGAAAAGGGAAGGGTAAAGAAAGGGAACAAAGACGGCAAAATCATCATAGTGACGAACCAGAAGGTGAGGATAGTATGACTACTGATCAGCCTTTTATTTTTGATGAACAGTTAATGCATAGAAATTTTGCGGAGGAACAGTCTATTATATACGACCAAAGCGAAGTCAACAGTGGTGGGATCCTAGCATCCTATTAGAATCTGTACGCCCCCATTACCTTTAAATTATATATAATACATCGGCTTCATACATTTGTCATATAAATTATTTGGTCCCTAAAGTCTTTTTTTCGAAGTGCCTATTAGTTCTGTTAGAGCCAACGTTAGTTATACGCGGACATCCGTCTTTATCCTTTTCCAGTTTACAACATTCCCAACAATAATACGCTTCAGTTACGCCTAATGCACCGCATATGATGCAGCTGTTACCACTTCTTCCAAAAGCGCACTGTCCGCATATTCTTACTTTACTCTTGGGTCTGACATAAGAATCGCAAACTGGGCATTTGCCATCACACTTTTCGCAAAGTAGTCCGACGTGGGTGCCTGGTTGTCTCATACACATAATAAGATCGAACTGATGTCTTGACATGCTGTATTATGCACTTTGTGTTATTTGCCTTGTTCTTTCTTATCTCATCGCACCGTAAATTGTTGTGAGTGGACTTTCAACAATATACATACCGATGATCCTATACACCAAGCATAGGACAAAGGAAATTATTTTTTGAGTAATGCCACCTCATCATTGCGAGGGTGGTTGTGAATCCTCGATTATGTCTTTTACATGTCCCATTTGTCTCACTGATGAAGGCGGCCTTATAGGGATGCTCAAACCTTGCAAGCACAGGTTTCATGAAGAATGCATCAGGCGATGGCATTTGTATGCCCACGACCTGCAGTGCCCCATATGTCGTGTGGAATCTATAGACCTACTGGTAAACTACACTGATGACCAAACAACGGCAGTATGTATTGATTTAAAGAAAGGGTTTGATGCAAGGAATGTAATAGATTACCAGCAGCAAGAGGAAAGGTTCCTACGACGATTCAATGATGCCCTCCGGCTGGATAGCCCACTGACAGGGAGGGAAAGATTGGTTCTCACCCAATGTAATATTTGTGGAGAAGCTGGTTCGCAACTAGATAAAGCTTGTCATAGCTGTGGGACACTATTTCATGAATCCTGTTTAAGGTCACTAGCCTGCGAGGTTGGTGATCCCACCAGTTGGCAGCAGTGTGTGGAATGTCAAGATCCAGTCAATCACTTCCGAGCGTGTGTACTTCCTCCGCAGGCAATAGAAGAACTTAGTCCAGAGGGAGCAGTAGATCTATCAAGACTTCACGATCCGATTAGATTGAAAGAAGCTAAACGCAAGATTCAGTCCCATGTACGACGGGAACTAGACAAATTTTACCACAGGAGCAGTAACGGAAGTATCTCATCGCTCAACAAGCTTGATAAAAGGCATTTTACAGATATTAATAAGCAGGTGTCACGCAAGCTGTACAGAGTGTCAAACTATAGGTATCAGGAGGGCATTATAGACTACGATTTGGAAGCGCAAAAAGAGGTTCGTCTTGAGTTACGTAAGTTAGGTTATAGCGATGTGTAATAGGCATCAGCTTTGGAAAATGTGTTATCTTCTTCTGCCGGGGCCCCGTGGCTTGTTAAACTTGCGGGACGATGTTGAAGCAACAGCGGCTTCTTGTTCCTCTTCTTGCTTTTTCTCCTCCTGCGAAGAATTCGCTATTAGCGTCAATTCCAGATCCTCAGGATCGCCGATTTCGATCACTCTGGCAAAATTCAACTGAGCTTGATCCTTCAGGTGGTTGATGAAGCCAAGTCTATTGGATGCATAAACCATACGTTCTTTAACTTTACTACCGGAAGGACAACTGTAGATGAAATAGTTGAGCGAACCATTTCTGTAAATAGTGTAGCTCGGATGCTCTGTGACTATTTGCAAATTCTTGGGATCGTTGATGTTGTCCTTTCCCACCACTTGTATTTGTTCCGTATCCAGATCGATCTTAAAAGTAAGGACGTTGGATTGCTGTAGCAATTGCACAATGTTAGAGCCGTCTGCCTGAATATTAAACATCAAGGAAGTAGGAGCCCCATCAGTTTGAGATACCAACTTGCGACTGCTCAATTTCATCCTACGTTGCTGTTCCGAGATCTCTAGATTAGCTTTCTCAGATTCTGTGAGCACAGCAGGAGTATGTTGAGCTTCACCATTGTTTAGCACGTCCTCCAAATCGCTGGCGTCGGTGATCAATAACTGCTTGCCTATGGAATTGCCACCAATCTGTCTAATTAAAGTGTTTTTCGTCGAGGCATACAGCATCTTTAATCTCACAGGGGAGGAGTCTGACACGTAGGATACGAACACATATTGCTCTGGGTTAGTGCGTGGATCCCGAACAAAGACATAACGTGGTTCTGTATTAAGGTCCGATTGCAACTCCTGCAGTGAACGGTACTCCCCCTGCAATTGCACCGCTGTCGAATCGTCCGAAATTGCGGCGGTGACGATCTGGACTTCTTGAGAAGCTGGGCAGGGTTTGTGCAGAAAATCTACCAGCTCCTGCTGAGCAGAAATACCTGATTGTGAAGACATGGCCCTTGTATGTTGGGTTCCCCTATCCTCTAACCGTATGATTTGAAGCTGTTTGGTTTAGTTGAGTTTAAAAAGAACAGTAATCCTTACACCACGAATAAATAAATACATACATACAATACCAATAAAGAATTGAAAACCCACTCCATGCTCGCCATCTATCTACAACATGAACTCGCCGATGCCGATTCCCGTGGATACCATCTCACGGACACCACTTTTCCTGCGGATGGCCCGCTTGAGCAGCTTTTTGCCCTTTTTGTTGACACGACCGCCGTTGGCATTACGTAGCCTTAACTTGCCCTCTGCATCCCTGTAGCATAGGAGTTTAACCTTGCAGTCCTGGTCCCAACTATAGGAGTCCATTGGTTGTGTAGATCCTAAGTCCTCCGTGATAAATTGCGATAGATCCGCCTGCTTCGCAGGCTCCTGCCCACATGGTTCCTGTGCTGAAGGCTCTTCAGAAGACGACATTCCAGTAGGCTCCGACAACGGATCGGTCTCTGGAAAACAAAGAGCCTCCTCATCAGTAGCTCCGACTTCTTTCCAAAAATCGTCATTCTTGGAGTTGGTTAGAAACTCCCCCAACGAGTACGCCGATAAGGACGTACTATTCTTCCGCTCCGGGGCTGCATGGGCCATGCTGCTGCGCCGGTGGAACCTCTTAGGATAAGCTGCTCCAAAATAAACTGGCGACAGAAATTCATGGTCATATTCATCTTCTTCGTCCCCCTCGTCTAGCCCAGCATTCAAGGGAGAGAAGAGCAAATCTGGGTCAGGAGTAGTTTCTTGTGGGCTACTTTTGGACCCATCACTATTGCCTCCCGGAGGGAGTGGTGTAATGTCTTCGCCAGTGATTACACTGTTTAAGAGCTGGAAGGGCTTCCCACCAGCGTCCCTAGGGCCACGGTTTTCCTTCATTTGTAATCCGATGAGGTGCCTGCTAACAAAAGAGCTCTTGACAAAGTATGTTAAAAATACTGATTCTTATAAACAACCCAAGAATACTCGAGAAAAATGTAAATTTATAGAAGTTGTAAGTGAAGATGGTGATGGCATCAACAGGGCCTCCTTATAGGTTTAAAGAAAGCCGTTTCTTCAGTGGTGGACGGCTTGAAATTTCACTCAAATCGGCGAGTTTTGGCGATGAGCTTGCAGAGGAAAAAAAAAAAAAAAAAAAAAAAAAAAAAAAAAGTAATGACGAATTAATTTTCCGATATTTTACTATTACCCGGCCAGATCGTTTACTTTTTTTCATGTTTTGTTGAACAAGAACTGTAATCAAAACAATGGCGAGTAAAGGTCCGAAGATCAGGCTCGAAAACATAAACACGCCGCGAATTGGAGGCATCTTGAAATATTTATGGGTACCTACAGATCGAATACGACCAATGCTTGGTATGTTATAGAATTTAATCTGTCAATGCTATTTCTATTCTATTCTACGGTGCAATACTTTATCATATTGCATGCGATATAACTTGCGAAACTGAAATTCTTTTCCCCACAAGTGGAGAGACAACGAAAACGACTTGAATAATAATGAGATCAAGCTACTTAAAATCAACATATAACTACAAAATAGCCAGCGGTCGATACACATCGTCAATGGCGTCAACCTAAAGTCCTTGGACGCCGATCTTTAGCGTTGTGCTCTTGCATTACCCGCCCGAGAAAACATTTCTTCATATTTGCCACCCCAAAAAATTTTTTTGGACTATAAAAGGCGAATAAATTTTGTCCCCGGTACACCTATTAGTTCGTGTTCACTTACAAAATTCACGTCAGACCTCCCCATCTTAACAAGTTTCTTGTGGGTAGACTTGAGGTCTCTGTGTGCAACCAGGTGGTTGCACCGGGAAAGAAACTTTTCCTAATTCCTCCCTTTTCCCTCCAGTGATTAAACATTCAATATACCAATTGTTCCGACTGAATAGTGGATTCACTGCGGGTCGACAACCTTTATATCGTTAAGTTTCAGCCTTGTATGAGGTTTGGGATACTAGTAAGGGATTAGGAAAAAGTGTTCTTTTCTGAAGATGATGATTATTTTGTCGACCGGGCGGACAGATTAGTATCGGCGCTGGGTGGTTGTTGCCATTCTCAGTGTACAAATTTTTTGAGGGTGGTGGCGACCCTTTGAAAGCCCTACGTCGAGAAGTGGTGAGTGGTCGTGAGATAGCTGATTTCGAATAAAAGCAGAGAAGAACTAGAAATCGTAGAAATGATGGTACTCTATCAGAAGATGGGGGTCTTTTCTTGTACTAATGATGAGCAAATTATTCACACTGTGTTAGTTCTGTTTAGTTACAGGGCGGTGATCACAACAAATAAAAAAACTGATTTAATGACTCTGAGTTCTTGTTCTTCCTAGTAGAATGTGATCCGTTAGGATTTACCTTGTCGTGATTTACTCTGTAGGCGATCTTTCGTGCTGACATTTTTCGTCCCTTCAAAATGAAGAAAAAGGGCGTAGAAAAAAAAAGGCGAAAGAGCACATTAACCTAACACTTGGCACTAACCTGGGCTTTTCATTAGCCCCCAAATTAGACCATAGCAACTTGCGGATGATTAGTTTTAAGCTATTCCTAGCAGTGTACTTGCTTGGTGGTGTCACTTTTATACCGCTATTGGTCATTACTCTGCTCTATGCTAACAAGTGGTCAGAGCGGTTGAGAACTAGGAAAAGTACAGGTTTTGATGAGCAATTGCTGCTCACAGGACTGGATCCAGAGTTCAAAGCCGGTGAGATTGAAGAGCCAAAAGGCGTTAAAGTCTACAGAAAGGGCTGGCTCACAGTGACGAAGAAGTACTACTACCATCATAGCGAGGTTACACAGATGGTGGAAAAGGAAGGGCAAGATGTGGATGTGCCGCAACGATCTCAGCTTAAGAAGAGACATAAGTTCTTTGCTGTTTTAAAACATGGAAATTTGTTTCTCTATCGAGACGACTCTCAAAAGAGCAATTTGATACATGCAATATCGTTGCAGGGCAGTTTCGTCACCATTTGGCCCAGAGATCCCAAGCATGAAGCGCCTGACGCAAGCATGTTTACGAAGAAAACCTGTATTTCTATTTTGAGGGACGGAACTGTGAACTATGATGGCAGTTTACATTTTGAAACGAGGCCAGAAGGACAAGAAAACTCTTCGTGGTCGCAATTCTATCTTTATTTTGAGAACAATATTGAGAAGGAGGACTGGTATTTTGCCTTAATCAACGTATCTAAGAGGGATCCGAAGGACCAGACGAAGCCTTCAAGTGTTATTGATCCTAACAATTGCGCCCGAACCGCGCACTTGAAAACTGCCGATTCCTTGTATCTGATCCAAGCAATCTATTCGACTGAGGGTCAATTAAGCGCTAAATGGCTCAATGCGCTTTTGGGGAGACTATTTTTATCTTTGCAAAGAACAGACGCCCTCAAAAATTATATTTATGGGAGACTCTACAAAAAACTAACAAAGCTCAATAAGCCTGGCTTTTTGGATGATTTTGTAATAGAAGAAGTTGATGTTGGAACTAGCGCGCCAATGATCACAAACCCACAACTATTAGAGCTCGCACCTACAGGCCTTACAAGGATTTCCCTGAATATGCAATATAGAGGAAACGTGTCAGTGATTGTTGCTACCAATGTCACTATCAACTTAGGCTCTCACTTTAGGCAAAGGCAGGTGCCTGTACAGCTTGCAATCAAACTTAATGAATTAAGAGGTCCGATGTTTCTTATGATTAAACCTTCACCTTCAAACAGGTTGTGGTACACTTTCCAAAGTGAGCCGATCTTGGACGTGGATATCGAGCCCGTTGTGAGTTCCAGCAAATTTTCGTATGGAATGGTCACAAATGCCATTAAAAGCAAACTCAAAGAAGCGATAAAGGAATCTCTAGTCGTTCCCTTCTGGGATGATTTTGCGTTTTACAACACCGAGGATGAAATTTACAGAGCTGGTATTTGGGAAAAGTTCAATGAAAAAGTAAACCCTAGTGGTTTTGAAGATCACGGTCATACAACTGAGGCCTTGGTTGGCCACAAGGATAATAAAGCAACCTCTGAAAAGTCCTATGATCAGGCAGATAATAAAGTTTCTTCTGAGAATTCAGATGATCGTAGTGAAGAAAACAGTACTTCTAGCGATGAGTCTAGCATATCTGAAAGGCCGCAAGCACTTAAACCTAGGTCAATGAGCAAGCATTCTGGTAGTATCAGTAGCGGCGAAGTGCATCGATCGAAATCCTCAGATTCTATAAAGACTCAAGACTCCAATCTCAAAACGCGCACGCTACAGAGGGTGGAACATTTCAAAAAAGCGTTCTCAACCAAGAACAAAGATGATTCTGATGATGAGCAGACTTTAGATGATGACGATAATTCGGGTGACGAAGACCCCAAGGATTCTTCAGATTCCAAGAAATACTTTAAAAACTCTCTCAAAAAATTTGGTAAATGGTACAGGGGATCCTCAGACAATGAATCAGAGGAAGCCTCACATGGAAGAAGTTCGGGGAGTCGTGCGAGCAGCTATATGGGCAAACCAGCAAATAATCATCCTCCTGAAATGATATCAAACAGAAGAAAAACGCTTCCCAGAAGACCAGTCCCTCCACCACTGAAAAGTCCGACTTCGCCGTCGTCAGTATCAAGTGCCTCGTTTTCTCCCACTTTAAATGCAACGGAAATGTTTGCGAACAAGAGCAGGTCTCTCTCAAATATGTCTTCAGAAACAAACGACTCAGTTGTTAGCCCAACTCTTGGTTCGCATAATCATGCTGCATTCGTCAAACCGCGAAGAGCGCCCGGATTTTCTGAAGAGTTGTTTGCAGATGGAATGGAAGATCCAGACATTTCTACCACCCCAACGAATCAAGAAGGCGGAAGGAATACCAATGAGAGATTTGGACCACCAGAAGCTCCTTCGAGACCTGAATTATCATCAGAACCCCTTCAGAATCACGACAGCAGAGTACATAGTTCAAATGTCACGGAATCAGACCGCTCCAACTAGTAGCCTAATATAGTTTATAGATAACCAAAGCTATTGCACCACGGTGAATACTGTTGTAGGAGCTAAGGCAGCTAAAGGAAAGCATACACATATCTATTGAAAAGCTACCAAAATGACAACCAGCCTATATACATTTTACCCAAATTTTCTGGAGAAACTGATTCTTGTATCAATGTCTCCACTTGCCCAGGTACACTTAATACCAAGCCGTCACGAGGGTCAATGCCTCTAATTTTATTTCTCAGTACCTTGAGCGCTTTTTGAATGGAGTTGTCCATATTCCTATCGTACATAATAGTTTCGATAACATTAACCAACGATATCTCATTCGTTCTCATCAACGAGACAGTTACTTCACTGGATTTTTTAAAAGTGCCTTCGGTTCCCACTATACCCAAAGCATCATGTAAATTCTGTGTCAAGCGAAATGGGACAATTTCGGGAACGGGTAAACGCCTACCCTTCTCAAATAAACAATCAAAGTCAACATGCAACACTTTTCCACTTTCGAGGTCCAGCAAAATGTTCTCACAATGTCGATCACCGAGGCCTAATATATGTCCGACCATTGCCATTACAGCGTATGAGCGCGCAAATGTATTTCTTGCGTTGTACCAATTTATAGGGTCTGGAAATGTTTCCAAAAACCACTGATACAGAATGGGGGGAAAAGTGGCCAGTTGGTCCTCATAAAATTTTATTCTGCCCTCCTCCGACAAATGTTGCCACTTGTCATATAAGCTCTTTAAGCTATATTTGATTTTCAAACTTTCATACTTGGTAACAAAAATGGATCTCAAAGTAACTACATTTGGTACAATTTCCAAAAGTCCACAATCCTCCCTAAGAGATAGCACTGCGTACGTAGTAATACCCAGATTTCGCTTTGTTGATTCTAAATCCTTGCTCAACAGAAAATCCATGGTAGTAGCAAACTGCATATACTGGTTGTCTTGCCTAACATCTTCTTTTTTGCACATAATACCATAAATATTTCCATCTGAACCGACTATAGTCAGTTGTTTTGGCTTTTTCAAAGAAGAAAACACCTTGTAAGCAGAACCGAATCTTGCAATGCTAACAACAGAATGGAATGGCCTGTAAGATTTCATCGAATCGGAGGATAGTGGAGAAATCATTTCCAGATTAATTCTGACGGGAACGGCCATTTTCGAAGGCGCCATATGCATGTTAAACTTAAAGTCTCTTTCTAAGGATTTTCCCGATCGACTGGACGTGTTTTTTGCGTCTTTCAAGCAGACTCTGGTTAGAGAGCTAGTTAAATCAAAGGCCTCTGATACCAGTTCAAGCGATGTGTTGGGCGATTTTTTGTAATTTTCAAGGATCTGTTTACCACGGCTGACTCTTGAAGAAGAATTGGAATTAACCAATACTGTGATATACCAAAGAATATGGGACGGATACTCTACCGTCAAATTAACCAAGATTTGCATGATCAATTGGGATGATAGTGGGTGCACATGAAGCAATCTTGATAGCAACTGGGTCAGGACGGAATACCAAATATAGGTAGGACATTTTTTCAATGCGTCTTCAACATGCTGGCATATGTCTTCAGTAGCTCTTTGTAATACTTCACGCCGAGAGGTTCCTGGTTCATTCATAGAAGCGGCAGCAATGTCAAGCCAAAAAGTAACCACTTTTGGTAAGGTTTCCCGCACTTTGGTTGTATTTTTTTCAAAGGCAAGGAGGAAGTATGATATCGACTTATATTCCAACCGGCCGTTAGTAACATATCCTTCTGCCTTTTTTCTTTCGAGCAATCTACTATAATAGAGTCCAATAGAATAATAAGGTTTATCCCACTTGGGATCAAGCTCAAAAATACTTTGATACTGTTTTATAATTTGCTCCGATGCTGAATTATTGGATAAATCCAACCATTCAGTATACTTCAATAATACAATTGCGCGATCACGCGGTTTCACAGAAGGATTGTCTTTGTATTTACCATGTATTTCTTTAACAAGCTTTAGAGCCCTATCATTCTCTCCTTGTTTCCATAATATTTCAGCAAATTCTAATTCTGCTTGAGGATGCTCGTATTTTAAACAATGCATCAATGACCCAGAAGCAATGTCTAGCCTAGAATTATTTCTGCACAATTTCGCCACATTCAAGAAGGTATCAGCAAGATCCTGTTTAGTGTATTCATCATTCTTCATGAGGTCATAAGACTTTCTCACAGATAACAGGTAATGATTCGGTTCGAAATCCGCACCTACGCGCTTCATTCGAAATCCGAGAATATCTGCACTGTTCTTATATTCCCATTCACTTTTAGTCCTGGAGAGAAGTAGTACATCATACAAACCGTGGAGTTTCATTAGTAAAGTCTGCTTTTTGAGTAGCGTGGTTGCGATTGAGGGTGAAATGAAATGAGTACCTATAAGTTTAAAACATTTGTTAATATACTCCGAAGTTTTTTCAGGCGTACGCATATACTCGTAGAAGAATGCCTTACCCATGTTATACTGTAGCAACATCTCCGGGTCGCTCACCTCCTGTAAGCTCTCAATTCTTGAAATCCATTTAATCAGATAATTAGTGTTTCCCTCAAGGTTAGCAGCTTCCATTCCAATTCGATACCATTCTTTTATCTCTGGCTTCAAATACCTCAAGTTTTTGGGCGTCAAGATTTCCAGTTGAGTCAGTATCTGAGAGTACAGCTGATGATCATACATAGATTTGAGCATCTTGGTGGTGCATGGAGACTCGAAAGAAAAAGTCCCCAAAGTTGTGAAACAATTTTGTGCCATTTTCCAATTGTCAGAATATTGAAGCTCCTCAATTTTTGACATCAAATTCCCAGTTGAAAATGTTTTTAACAAGCCATCAATGGAATCAATATCTCCAATTTCCTCATAAGTTCGATGTAGGGATTCTAGAATGCTCAAATCTTGCGAGTTTTCACCCTTTGTTTGCCGGCAGCATTGTTCGAGATATAAGGCGGATCTTTCGAAAGAATTTGTTTCTAACGACCTTTGAGCTAAAAGATCGGATGGGAATTTTGCAACAAATTGATCTACTCTTTTTAACATGTTATTGTATCTGGTCTCTTTGATGATAAATGTTCCGTTGGCCTTATTATAACTCTGCTTGAAGTGCGTCACCCATTTTTTACAATATTCCAAAACTCTGAATATAGATTGATAGCACATTTTCAATGAGTCGATTTGTAGATGGTTAAGATCATCTAATTTATATTCAAGGATACACTTGAACTCCATAATAATGTTATTCATTAATTCGACAAAAGGCTTCCCCGGTTCTGCTTTGATGATGATGTCCAACGATATGTATGGCAATAAAAAGTCAGATAATGAACCATCGTCCTCTCTTATTAATGAGGAGAAAACATGTAGTGGATGATCCTCATTTGTCCCAGTCTTGAGTAGGTCAAGACAAAAACTTTTGATCCACGAAATGTAGCCCTCTCTAAAGTTATAAGATGGATACTTTAGAGGGAGATACTCTTTCCACGATTGTGCTAAGTAGAGTGACGAAAGCAAGGGATATAATGTGGTCTTCGAAATTGTGTTGAATTTGTCCCAAAGCTTTGCTTCATTGGGATATAGATCTTTTTTGTTTACATCCCAAGAGGCAGAGCTTAAACCACAATATTTCAGAGATTCTTGCATGACCAAAGCGACAAAAAGTTGTTTGCTGGGATTCTCACTTTGCCAAAAAGCAGGTACTAAAATATCATTAATGACCCAAATTAAAAATTTGATAGTTTGAGTGTCGTCGCTCAAATCGTATACTTCATTAAAAATGGGCCTGCCTCTGCGAAGACCATGTTTGGTTACATCCAACACACCTATTATGCTGATACATTTCGCACATTTTTGGCAAAGATGGTCATCAGTCGATTTAAATTTATGAGAAGTATCCAGAAGAGCACCTAAGACTCGAACGATTCCCTCGCACTCATCCTTTCCCTGCTTAGAAAAAATATCCAGCGAGCGCTCAGATTGCTTTCTTTTCAAAAAGTTCTCAAGGTCATCCAAATTTTGATAAATCACATATTTATTTGTGCTTTGCAAATTGCTTGAAAAAATGAGCATCCAGTCGGTGTTACTCAATACCTTATTAACATTCCTCGCAAATTGACTATTTCTACTCAAAATACCGAGCTCCGTTTTCGTGACTAAACTCAAAGTAGTATATGGTTTGATTGTTAATACTAAGGAAGTCTTGTCTTTGATTAAAATATCGAGAATATCATATGCCACCAGTCTCAGTCTATTGTTAAAATTGGACCAGTTCTGCAAAACATAACAAACAAGACCATCAATAACCGTTGATAGTTCTTCATCATTTAAATTGACAACCAGAAGTTGCCAACATTTCAAGGCGTTGAACCGAACTTGTTCTATCTCCAGACAAGTCTGCAGGCATATACTTATCTGTGCCAAAGCTGATATTATCGACTCCTTGAACGTATGCTTAATGAGGAAGGCTATTCCATTAATGACTCTCAACTTCTCATAGTAAGTGGTTCTTCCTTCAATATCATGTATATCACTGGAAAAAACCTGAAATATACCCAGTATATTATCTTGCAAATGCTTTTGAAATAGTCGCTCTTGTTCTGGCGTCCAATCCGTCACATTCTTGTATTTCGATCCGTGCCGTTTGTCCCTTTCGAAATTTGTGACTAAAAAGCGCAAAGAACATAAAATCATGTTTCTATTTTCCGGAATGCTTGAATTATCATCGTTTTCGTTCTTGTAAAGCTTCAATATTTCTGCCAATGTCTTGTAATCTGGTAAATAGGCTGTCACGTAACGCTTGTCAAAAGATGGCAATCTGTTCAGAAACAGGGTTTCTAAAGTGTCAAGTGAAAAAAGCCCATGTTTTACTAAAGCCACTGCAAATATTTGACGGCTGTTTTTGTCCAGCAGAATTGCTTTTTGTTCATTAACTTCCTCTGTCGTTTCCCCATTACAAGTAATCTTAGCAATTTCACCAAAAACGTCAGTCTTGTATTGAGTAATGGCATAGGGTATGATGTAGCGCTGATAGATTTGCAAGATGGTCTTTGCAGAGTATCCTAACAAGTTAATCAGTCGTTGAAATGAGACTTTTCGTTCAATCAAATTTTTTCCCAACTGTCTCAACAATATTGGTAAAATGGGAGATAGAAGTTGGTAAGGGGTTTTTTTCAAAATGTGCGCTATGTTTTTAATTTGAAATGCCATCATTATGTGTGTTGCGTAGTCACTAGAATTGAAAGTATCTATCAATTTTAAAAGTAGTGTATCAAATATATCCCCACTTGTAGTCAAAGTTAATTGTGCCCATGCCAGTACAGATGTTTCCGTCATATAAGGCTTAACGTCCGTTTGTAAAAATTGAATCAATATTGCTGTGTGCTGATCCTCTGAATTGTGCAAATTGGTGATGTTCCATAATGGTATCAATCGTGAGCTAAGGATTCTCAGGTATCTATTCGGATTACGGAAGCATTTCTCTACGATATCAAAATATGTCCCGCCTGGTAACTTTGGTGGTTGGTAATGAACAAAAATACGTTGTAAACACAGCAAGATCCCCGCCAGCAGTGATTCGCTAAAGTCTTCTAATTTTGAATTTAACAAAAAGAACTGATTCATAATCTGAAACGATGGACTTTCTGTAATGCAATTTGGTCTATCAGGATCTATGGTTTGGAAAATATTATTTGGCTCATTCGAGTCACAAATTTTGCACACGGTCCAATTGTCCATGGTGTGTTGCTTTTGTTGCGATTCGAGACATGCCAAACGTGCAAGGACTTTCGTCCAACAAATTAGCTTGCTTATATTGTTTGTAGAAAAGCAAACCTGTATGGATTTAGAAATGTGAGATAGCAGTGAGGGTATCACATTTTCAGAATCAATAACAATACCCGGGTCGATTGATTTCACATAATCTTGTAGTGGAGGGGGCCAGGAAACATCACTACAGATCAGTTTTCGTAGATTTTCCAACTGGATGCTCTCTGTGAAAGTACAGACCTCGACAGGCTCATCACCAATTTTACCTTTTTTTTGTAAAGAATATTTAATAGTCAAAAGTGCTTTGCGAATCGGGGTGCCCACCGGAAGATCCGTCTGCAACCATCTTTCAATGGGGAAATGGTCAACAAATGTACCGATTAGCTCGTCACCACATGAAAGATAGATCCGTAGCATAGCTTTTGCCATTGGTATAGCTGCATCAGCGGTTTCGAAGTTTAGCCTCATAAATTGTCTCAAGAAGAACAACGTGAACTTGAGTTGGTCCGTAGCAATACACTCATTAGTTAGATTTTCTACTACCATGGAAAGGTACCTCGCTCGCAGGCGGTCATAGTCAGCGGATCTCAGACTTATAGATTGGAAAATGTAGATGACAAACCTCATGAGCCTTTGTAATTGCAGATCCCAGCTTCGAAATCCCAAAGTTGAGTCCAATAATGTTATACTATTCCCGAACTCGTGCTTGCCCGCGAACCAATAGCAAATGACCCACAGCCTTTTCAAATGGTCATAAAACTCTTCCACCTCACATTTGCCGGTCAGCACCTTGGCCAAACCCTGCTCGCAAGATTCCAATAGTGTCCTGATATGCTTGGAAAGAGAAAGCTTGGTGTTTTCTCCATACAATTGCACGCTTATCTTGCACCACCACCCCAGCTTCCGCTTCACCAACCACACACGTTGTAATGACGCATAATGTGCTACGCAGACATCTACAAACTCCGCAAAAATTGTCTCAATTTCTCGGGGTGGTTGGGATCTTAGCAGCAGGTCCAGCGCCTCCATTGATTTCGCAAACATATCGTCATTTCTCCTCGGGTCCTTCAAATTTCGAATTAAAGTGGCCAAGATCTTGGAAACCTTCGGATCATTGCCCCCAGACAATCTTGACTCTTTGATCGCCAGTATCAGCTCGTCCAGGTACTTCACATGAGGATCCATCCCACCTGCACTATTCGCTTCCCCGTTGTTGTGACACATGCAACTGATGACTTTTCTGCTTAGTGAATTCTGAACTACAAAACATGTCCCCAGGACCAGAAAAAAAACAAAAAACAGATACATATATAATTAGCGGCATATATATGTTTGTATATGTACTCATTAACAAGATGATTCTAAGGTATCCTCACCTGAGCATCTGCCTGCAGGTTCTGTTGTTGCTGCTGCTGCTGCTGCTGCTGTGCAGCAGCTACCGCAGCAGCAGCAGCTCTCAACTCAGCTTCGTAATTGAGTGGTCTCTTGAATAACAATATATGCGGTTCTGGCGCGTGGCATTCGTAATGCTCCCATCCAAGGGATTGTGTAACACCTAACCCTCTCCACTCGTCTTCCGTCAGAATCCTCAACGTACCTGTCTCAGAGTTAAAATAATCAGATGGAATTACTTTCAGCATGGCCTTGGGCAACATTACGTGCCTGTATTCATGGGTGTCATCGGAATAACGAGGGGAGTAGTGGATCGAGTCTTGGAACTCAAGGACGCGAGCCCTTTCCTGGTCCGTAAGCTTCCTACCTTGGAACGTGTGGTGGTGATGGTACATCTTGGCGGGACTCACACACCTCAATGCTTTGGTATGTTATGCAGCTAAAAGATTAGTTGTTTGCTCTTCTTTTCTTCTTGATTAATTAATATTGTTACTTTTTTATGTCAATTGATTGTTAGCCTATTTGAGTTTAATTTTTTTTCTCTTTCAACTTTGAGATACCATAGAGCTGTGAAGCAGCGTTCTTTCGAGACCGTCGATCACGTCCAGGACCGGCGTGAATTAAAACCATCAAAAAAATCTATGCTCTGACCCATTGTCATCGCACACGGTTATTTGCTGAAATGCCAACGTAGTCCTGCTCTCTCACAATACGACCGCTGAGCGATTGTGTTTAACCCAGAGCCGAACATCTTAAAATCCGACTCGATATAGCCACGCCGGTGTTTGGTGAATCGCACTGGTATGACTCTGTTAAAAATTCAAGCTGTCCTCAGTATGTAAAAGAGACAGTTGCACACAGGAGCGATGAAAGAAATCCAAGGAAAACCCGACAAAGCTCGAACGACTGTCTGAAGCTACATTAATGGATTTTATCCAACGCAACCGAACTTATGTAGCAACCGGTGTCTGTTTTCTCCTGTTTTATGCTTTCCAGTATAGGCGTTACAAATAGTCCTTTCGCTCCCGCCGTGTCACAACTGGCAGTAGCACGTGTAGAAGGCGCTTCTCCTTGCCGTTAACACATTTCAGATTCCAGCACGCCACAATTCTTTCTAAAAGTCACTTTAACCGGGGTGCTAGCACTTGGTTTCCTGGAGACCTTAGTAATTATACCAGTTCGCGGAGTTTTCGTGAGTCTTACTATCCTCTTCGAGAGGTTCAAGGCACCGAATCTTCCATTCGCCAAGCAAGTATTTAGAGAATTCCGTGATGCACGCGGAATCACCAGAAAAATACCAAAACACCACACACAGCAAGAACAAGACGTAGCAAGGGAGATAGCAGAAGACTAGAGAATCCCACCGACTAGTTAAGCATGTGCAGTGGAAGACAACTCTTCAAGAGCTTAAAACAGTACTCTCAGGTTATGCGCGCAACGGAAACGGAACATGTTCCACATGCGTAGTTTAACCCGTTCAGGACAAGAAAACAAAAACAACACCGAAAAAAGGCAAAAAAGCGAAAAACGAGCAAAGCGCTGTATAGAATGTTCTTACGCTGCAGCCGCATAGAGAAAAGGTGTATGAAAGTTCCAATGGACAGCTAGCTACTGCTTTTCCATGTTAAACATTTGGCGTCGCGATATTTGCCCTTCGCCATTGTCGTTGCCACATGCAAGCAATGGTGAGGCAAAGTCCAACGCGCTTGAGTTGCATGAGAAAAAAACTTGCATATGCCTATTTCGCTCTTCTGACACTGCGATAGAATGAAAGTTGTCATATGAACCTCATTCCTTGAACTGTGTCAGACCTGTTTCATCCTTATATCTTGTTTTATTTTTTATTTTTTATTTTTTTTGTAATTTTTCTTTCCTTCTCTTTCCTTCGTCAACTTTTTTCCGGCTTGTGTTTAGATTCAAGTCTTGAGCATGCATCAATTGCTTCGATTTCAAGATAGAAGAACCATTGATTACATGCACAACAATGCATAGCAACGTATTCGTTGGTGTCAAGTTTGGGGCAGACGGAGCAGCAGCCACTGTAGTAGAAGGATTAGGTGGCGGTGGTGGGACACACAGAGCGGGATCAATATCCAGTAACAGTTCCAACCGGTTGCCCAACAACTATGACTATATCTTGCTACCCATAACAAATTCCAGGTACCGAGAAGGCGTGAGACAGCAATTCCAGCGATTCGAGCAGGAACAAGGATCTGTAGATCATTGCATGTTGAAGATACCGGAACCTCAGCTGCAGGATTTATGCATCCCTCCTTTTAAGGTTAACAACAAAGAAGACCCACCAGCTTACATAGGCCTGTTGTCCTCCTGGTTGGAATTGGAATCCGAAGACGTTTCAACTAGAGAGATGGCCTTCCAGGTTCTCTTAAATGAGTGTAAGTATGCGAGGTTTGTGGGGATCAATAAGTTGATTTTGGCCCCGCCCCGTGATTTATCCGAATTGCAGCATTACTCTCAGGTAATTGCTAGGCTTTTGAACCAGCAGATTGTTTCTGAAAATCCACCGCTTTTACTATCGATATCCTTGCCATTGTACGAAGATAGCGACTCACTGGCAACGTGGGAATTATGGAACACCGTGAGAAAACTATGCGATTACCACAGGTCTTTGAGCGTCTCCCTGGCGGTGCCCCGCATTAAGACCCCTTCCCACGTCCTTAACCGGTGGTTGTGCGAACCCGTGTCATGTCTTCTACTCTCTTCTTCCATATTCGCCACCAATCAATACCACTATCCCGTTTTGCATAAGTTTAATCAGAATTTGATCACAAAGTTTCAGAAATTGAATGGAAATGCTCATGCGAACCTGAATGGTGAACTCTGCATTATCCTACACGGCATGGAAAAGTATGCCGGTAGCGTCAAAGGGGGCGAGACGGCATACTTGGAGTATATCAACTACCTCCTGAAAAAAGGCGATAAGATGTTTATGCTTCGAAATAATAGCTCTGAAGGCAATAATACAATCGAGCACATTGAGAATGTTAACAATATGAACGTTACAAACACAACTATTCCTAATACTACTAATAATAACATTCAAATTGTTAATAGCCAGGCTTACTTGGATTTCTACTCCCCTAGATTAATGCCGCCACTGAAGCCCCATTCTGAATCATTATCCAATAGTGTGTATTCCATTTTTGAGAAAGATTCCGCTAAATATAATTGTTACCATAATGCCATCCAGGAGGCCCTGACCGATATGCTACACCAGCGGAGCCATCATCAGCAGCAATCACCGCTGGTCATCTTAGTGGCGGGTGCTGGCAGGGGACCTCTTGTCGAAAGGACAGTCCAAATTGTCAAGCATCTAAATGTTTGGAATCAGATTCACATTATTGCGCTAGAGAAAAATCCGCAGGCATGCTTGTATTTGCAGAAAAGAAATTATGATTTCTGGAATAATCGGATAAAAATAGTCAAACAAGACATGTTGAATTGGGAAGCAAACTCGTTGAAAATTGATCTTTGTATAAGCGAGCTGTTGGGGTCATTTGGTTGCAACGAACTAGCGCCAGAATGCCTGTGGGCTATAGAAAAACATCACTCAAAACCCAGTACTGTTTTCATTCCACAATCTTACACTTCTTACGTGGCGCCCATTTCGTCTCCATTACTTCTACAAAATTTGTCAGGAGTATCCAATGGACAAGAATCACCATGGATCATGCATAACGTTCCCTACTGTATCTTATCGTCGAGAATTAACGAAGTATGGTCCTTCGAGCATCCACTCAGACACAGTCATTCAAATGCTGATTTCTTCTCTAAGGACTCCATCAGCGAATTTAAGATAAAACATAGGGGTGAAGTACATGGCATAATTGGATTTTTCACTTCCAATCTCTATGGAGATACTGTTTTGTCAACTCTGCCAGATGATTGTGTCTTAAATCCACTTTCTACTCATCAGCAAGCTGGTACGGATAGGTCTTCCTTCCAAAGAAAAATCGAGCAAGTGACAAACTCGTTTGGAGGATCTTCCAATGAAAAACAATCATCCGAGAAGTGTAACAAATCTCGGCATACCCCAGGACTATATTCTTGGTCTCCCATTGTATTTCCCCTGAAGCAACCTTTCCCTATAGCTGACGATACAGAACTATCAGTTTTTATGTCACGTAATCATTCATTGCAAGATAAGTTGACGTGGTATGAATGGTCGGTGGAAAGTTATGTCTATCTCGTTGTATCAGGTGCTTCTTTACAAAAGCCACCCACAACCGTACCACCTTCCTCAGCTACCAGCAAACACACAGCGCAGCAGCACCGTATGAAGCCACAATCGAATTATGATAGAAGATTTTCGGAGATTGAGGACCTCCAAGCTAACAATCCAGACCAGGAATTCTTGCCACGCCAAGAATCTGGTTGGCAGAGTGTGAATGATATACATGGGCTAGGAAGCGCTGCGGAGAACACCGTGGGACCTCCAATGTTCAATTTAGATCCTCAACAAGAGATGGATGAGGACGAGGAAGAGGAAGTACACGTACGTGTGAAAACTGGTATTTCATCGTTGCACAACCTGAATGGGAAAGGATTCTCAATCCCATTATAGAGTCTTTCGTCACCATTCCGATCGTTTCATTAAACCTAATTTAAAACAAAGATGCCAATAAGTGTCTACATATACGTATATACATATACATGTGTCGTACCCCAGGTTTAACAATGATTGCATTAAAATACAAGCGGGCGTAAGGACACTCACCAGGGATTGGCTTCAATTTCGGGGTTGTCTGCCCATGTAGGACGATGCGCAATAGCTGATGGGGCAGTCATTTCCTTAAAATATGCATCTCCCACGTCATTTCCATCCTTTATCACTCCACCGTTGTCCTTGAGAGCCAACGAATTCGTCGAATTGTTCTTTGCGGCTGCTTCTTCACTACCATTATCATTAACGCTACTGTGCTCATCCTCATTCTCATCCTCTTCTTCCTCCCATCTTTGCTCTCTGGCAATCGCTTCATCTCTGCGCAACCTCACATTTTCTTCATGAATATCATACATTGCATCTTGGATATCTACCGACAGGACGGGCAAATAGGACTCACTATCTACTCTATAAGTATAGGTGTCTGTCAATTCTGCAATCGTAGGTAGCGCCAAAACCGGTAACTGTCTTTCCGGCAAGTACGGTTCTTCCTTAGAGTTTTGGGTTTTGACAATGGTAGATAGTTTTTTTCTCAGCGGTGTCTTAAATTTATGTTCATTCACCTCGTAGCTGTATCTTTCCATCGATTTTAGAAGTTGAATGGGGGTCAAGCGCGATAGCAATTCCATCGTTTCATCCAGGGACTCTTCGTTTACAAGAGAAGTTGCAACCTGCAACCACTGCAGGAGCTGATTGACAGGTGCCATATGGACCTGAGCAATATGATGCAACGATTGATAATAGAAGAGAGAGTTCGTAGAATCGTAAACATCAGTGTTTTCAACGTCAGTGTCCAGCGGTTTATAGGTTGCAACGTTTTTGATTGGCGGGTGTGATAAGTCTATGTCGCCCAAATCGCTCGCCAATGTATATGGAAATCTTTGCCACATGAACTCATCTATCAGCACTGGTTTTGGAACAGTGCGATCATTGTTCTTAATCCAATTATCCAAACTGGATAAGTTCAATCTAATTTGTATGGCTCGAGCTCGGCTTAGGTACTTCTTTTTTTTATCTCTCATAAGCTTATTAAAGAATGTAGCCGAAAACCAGTTGATAATCGTCGATAAGAATTGCTGCCGTAGCAAAGGGTGTATTTGGTGTAACTCCAGCACATACGCTAGGGCCCCAAAAATTTGCACCAACTTCATTGGAGATAACTTCATCTGCTCCTCTAACGGTGGTGGATATAAATGCTTCAACATCTCATCATCATAAAAAGGAACTCCTTTGCCTTTATCGCCAGCGTTTTGGTGCCTAACAGGTTTCTTCTTTTTGAAAATGTTCCAGTCCTTTTTATACATGGTTTGCTTGACATCTTCAATGGTTGTATACGACAGCAGTGCGGGCTCCATCAGAGGGACCATCCTAGAATGGATGGAAGAAGTCAATTCTATCATCAGCGAATGCATTCCGTTGATCAGATCCTGTAAAATCTGTGGATGCCTCTTGAAAAACCCTTCGTCTCTACACAGGTAGTAGTAGAGAAAAGAAATAGCACTAAACCAATAGGACTGAATCACTATATCACCCGTAGCTTCCTCCTCATTAGGCACCAAATCACTGGAGAAGTTGGAAAGTATCCTTGTCAGTGACAGGTGCACCAGGGACTCAACCAAAAAGGGTGATTCTAATTTGTGATCAGCATACCTTATGCATTGAAATAACAGTGCCGCTGGATAAGTAGTGACATGCGGGTATTTTTGGGGTAGCGAAGCCAAGAGGTCCAAGATTTGGGGGACATCGAAGTCGGAGAACTCGAAATACTGGTCCTTGGCCAATCTATCAAAATCGAAACCATCAGATGTTCCATACCCACCACTGACGCCATTGCTTCCTTCCAGAGACATGCCAGCCATCTGCATATCCATGCTATGTTCAGATGCCAGATCACCGATGGCTGCCGGGCTGTCCCGAGTGTTTTTATACTGGAAGATGTTGTTCTGGTCCAAGAATTCATTGAATGGCGATTCAGGTAGCACTATATCCCAGGCACTAAGGCCGTCCTTGTTTTTCAGACTGAAGTCTAACTCGTCAATATAGGAAAATAGCTCTACACAGCAATCCTGCCTATTCAGATGGAATCCCCACATCAATGGAGAAAATCCCACTACGTCATCCAAAAGATTCAGGTTCAACCCATAGCGGTGTAAAAGTTCGACATAGCGAGCGTGATCATAAATAATCACATAATGGATTAACGCCAGCCCGGTGCGTGACTTATTATTTACTTGGTCACCAATCTGCCCTAACAGCCCTTCAAAAGTCATCAATTGCTCGTTCCCGGGTTCATAATCAGCGATCAAATGTATGAGACTCGTCCATGGGTCTTCGTCGTCGCGATTCTCTTGAGACAATATTTCGGTCAATGTAGCCTTGGCCTGTGCAGTTTTATCTGACTCGTGTGTAGCTTCGGGACGTTCGCCCCATATGTCATTATCCAGTACACTCATGGGATGGACACTGGAAAGGTAGAGGAACGAGAGAAATAGGAACCAAAGAGAACAAAGTCGATAGGGCTAGGTTCTGACAGGTATACTGGAGTTTACAATATGGAAAATGAAGATAAAATCAATAACAAAAAACAAAAACAAAACTGAGAAAATAATTGAATACACTCCTTCGCTCCTCTTATGTCTTATTCCGCTCCTCGCTATTTCCTTTCAATCAAATCAGAGCTCCGTCCTTTTTTCTCCACTGCTAGCTGGAGTTTTTTTTCTTCCTAGACTCCCGTTTAGAAGCAAAACATACCGTGATAAACGACAACCAAACTTCGTATTAGACGACAATAACCCTAAAATGATAACAGGGCTGCAGACCTAGAAAGTCCTTCTGGGGTATTTTTTTGTCCATACACTTTTCGCAATAGGGACAAACCTCTAAGTCGTGCGCTCGAAATGGAGCTGATAGTGATGATGATAGCAGGGTTGATATCAATACTGACAGGAAAACAAAAATAAAAAAAATCGGCAAAACAAATAAAAAAGAGATACTATACGAATCTTCGTGCCATCGGATCATAGAACGTGCGTTTTTTGGTTTTTTAATGGGATGCGGAACCGATCTTTATTCTAATTTGTATACTTAATATTTTTTCTTCCATTTGCTTTTCCTCCGAAAAATCGATATGCCAGTAATGGCAGGAAGTTCTTGGCTTTCCCCTGTAAAATCCTTCTCTGGCATCTTATTACATAATGATTTTTGAATTCAAAACTGGGGCAACGAAAAGAGATCTCCATGTCGATTCTTACTATGTGCATCACCTATCAGGCAAATTCTCGTCTTCACCCGCACGGTTCATGTGAGAACACTCTCGCCCCCAGGAAAATAGTCTATCCCCGGCCGGCGTAAAAGCGCCGCATGATCGCGCCGTAAGTCATGTGGGAAGTACACGGATAGATGGCCCCCCTTTGATCATCACTTCAGTACTAAGATTCCTGGACTGATTCTGCTGTATATTTTTTTTTCTTTTCTATTTAATTATTTTCTTCTGCTCATTTTCCCTTCGAATAAACTGTTCAACCTTTATCTGCTCGATTTCTGCATCTTTTCAACTGCTTTTCTCTACAACGATTATACTACACATTTGCTCGAGCCATGCTGAATGCAGAGCGATTCCATGACCCTGAATTTTCGCCCAAGAAGAACTCATGGGTTGAAACACTACAAAGGGAGCCTAGCGAACGGAGTGAACAAAGTGAACAAAGTGAGGTAAGTGATGGAGAGAGTCAGCGCACGTTAGTACGCTCTACGCGCCACGTTCAACGCAAGCTAAGCAATAGACATGTTCAGCTTATTTCAATATCCGGTGTCATCGGTACAGCCCTTTTTGTTTCTATTGGCAAGGCCCTCTACCATGGAGGTCCAGCTTCGCTGCTCATTGGATTTGCCGTCTGGTGCGTCCCTATAATGTGTATTACCGTGAGTAGTGCGGAGATGGTATCTTTCCTGCCAATTAGTTCACCATTTCTCAGGTTAACTGCGCTTTGTGTAGATGATTCACTAGCCGTTATGGCAAGCTGGAACTTTTGGTTCCTAGAATGCGTGCAGATCCCGTTCGAAATTGTCTCAGTTAACACGATCATCCATTATTGGAGAGATGACTATAGTGCTGCCATCCCGCTGGTCGTGCAGTTGGTGCTCTATGCGCTGATCTCGTTCTGCACGGTTCGTTATTATGGAGAGGTCGAATTCTGGATGGCCTCATTCAAGATCATTCTCGCCATCGGGTTGTTCCTGTTCACGTTTGTTACGATGGTGGGAGGCAATCCTCGTCACGACCGCTACGGGTTTCGCTACTACAAAGAAGATCCCTTCAAGAAGTACTGGCCGAACGGCCACGGCTCCGATGCGTCGGGTCACTTCCAGGGTTTTCTAGCGTGCGTGATCCAAGCTTCTTTCACAGTCGCAGGCGGGGAGTATGTTTCCATGCTTGCTGGTGAAGTCATACTGCCCCGCAAGGTCATGCCCAAGGCGTTTAAGCAAGTGTTTGTGAGACTCACTGTCTTGTTCTTAGGCAGCTGTCTTTGTGTGGGCATCCTCTGCTCACCAAACGATCCTGATCTCACTGCGGCCATCAACGAATCTCGTCCTGGTGCCGGCTCTTCGCCCTATGTGATTGCCATGAAGCATCTCCATGTGCATGTGTTGCCACACATCGTCAACGCCGCACTAATTACTGCTGCATTTTCATCCGGTAACGCTTATACTTACTGCTCCTCGCGTACGCTCTATGGAATGGCTCTTGACGGTTACGCCCCCAAGATCTTTGCTCATTGCACTCCGCAGGGAACTCCCGTATACGCTATGATCGTCTCGCTAGCATGGGGTTTACTCAGTTTGTTGCAGTTGAACGACAATTCTGCCGTAGTTCTCAATTGGCTCATCAATCTCATTACTACCTCGCAGCTAATCAATTTTGTCGTACTTTGCGTGACGTATTTGTTCTTCAGGCGAGCTTACCAAGTTAATCGTTACAAATTACCCGATCTTCCTTTCAAGTCTTGGTGGCAACCCTATCCTGCTATTGTGGGTATAGTCTGTGCTGGTTCCATGACATTAATACAGGGATATACAGTGTTTTTCCCCTCGTTATGGGATGTCCAACAATTCCTTTTTTCCTATTTGATGTTATTTATTGACATTGGAATTTACTTAGGCTATAAGTTCTTGTGGAGAAGAGGTAAAGACAAATTTAAAGATCCTAAACAGGTAGATTTCTTACCAGAACTAGCAGAAGTGGATGCTCATGAAAATCATTTGCACTTTAATAAATATTGCGAAGCAAATGTTGGTGACCGCCCCGTTATCGATAATTTCAGCGAGATGATTTGACGAGGCATCCCCGGAGTTCTCCTAACTTAATCGCTTCGCATCGCACCGCGCGGTATCGCACGGCATCGCGAAAACTTCGTTGCAGCACTCGCGGCAAAAAAATAGACGCAACCATGCACTACAAATAGTGTAAAGCAACAGGGCCTCATCCTTTGATTAGATTACGCGATGTGCAACACTCCTCATCTTCTCCAAAGGCGGATCTAGCTAATCTTATCTATATGTCTCAGCATCTTGTTGCATGGAGACATTCTGTCTTCAACTGTAACAACAAAGTATAAAACAGGAACAGGGACACTGTTCCGCATATCTTTACATGTACCCTCCCCACCCAAATTCACATGCTTCACAACCAATCGCAAAATTGTCAGGTCAGCTTTGACCATCGAGCTTTGCAGAAGCTCGCAGAAATATTCAAATTTGCTTATTGCTCTAAGGAACCACGGAATTACGCCGCTGCTAGCCTTCCGTTGGGTCCACCTCCAGCAGACGACCAGATTGTTCCCCTA
This sequence comes from Zygosaccharomyces pseudobailii, assembly GCA_949129085.1. Taxonomy (NCBI): domain Eukaryota; kingdom Fungi; phylum Ascomycota; class Saccharomycetes; order Saccharomycetales; family Saccharomycetaceae; genus Zygosaccharomyces; species Zygosaccharomyces pseudobailii. The sequence continues at coordinate 364,907 of CASBRY010000010.1, forward strand.
AGAATATACCCCCTTCGTTCCTTCAGTTGTGAAGAACAGCTTTTACTTTATGATTTATTTTCTGGAGATATATGCAACGATTAACTTGTGGTCGAATGATATATAGCAATGAATGAAATAAAAAAAAAGGAAATTAAAGGTTTGGCAGATCACGTTCGATTCAACCACCAACGTGTAGCAGCAGGTCCCAATCCAGAAATAAGGGTGCTTCCTTTCTGGGAAGTCTCGTCAAACCAATTAGCCACTACCAGTGCCAGCTCGTCCGGAGTTTCCCTCAGAAAGCAAACCACACCATTGCTCAGGCGCAAAAGGCGTTCCTCTGATGCTTCATGGAGGCGCCTCGAATTTTGTAGGCTCTGCAAAAATTGTACTAATTCTAATTGTAATTCCCATAATTTGTCCTGCGGCAGTTGATCCAGAAATGTACTGTAGATTTTATCGCCCATATTAGGGCAAGAGGGTATTGAACAGCGTAATTCACCAGAATGTTTACTTAGTAACGCGTACCCAAATGGATCCTTCTTACTGTGTGCATCAGCTTGAAAAGCGGTCGCGTAAAAACGCTCGATACTACGAAATAGCTTGTAGCTCAAATCTTCCAAATATTGGCGATCCCAGATCTTCTCAAAAGTGGGTTCACTGACAATGACAACCACTACATCTCGATAATACCAGAACAGACAGTTGTAAGTTTTTTCGTTGGGTGTCCCCATTTGGCTGTGCACAATTCTCATTTTGTAGTTATCTGGAAGAGATCTGCCACAAAGTGGAGAAATTAAGTAGCCATAAGGTGGAGCTGTAGCTAAACTTTCAGTAATGGTATCATTAGCTACCATTGCTGACATGGGGGAGGTCGTCCATTTAGGAAAATAATCCATAAATAGAGATATGCTGCTTGATATGCCAGTTGTAGCGCCGACCTCCTGCACGGCGTCGTATGCAAGAGTAATGGGAAGAGTTAAGTTATGCAAAATTGTTTCTCCTGTGGTGTTGGCTGCTACTTCACCATTTGCCTCTGCAGGGGTTTCCTTATAATGTGTATTACTTGCCAATACATGACTCGAGAGAGTATCATAAACTGCATGAGAATGATAAAGCCAATTAGAAATATGCGATGTAATATCCAAATCACTGGAGAAATGCCTCACAAGTCCTTGCGTCTTGTTTCCCGGTCCCCGTCCGTATGGGGGAAGGTGATAAACCAGTATATCTTTGATGCCCAGATATGACTCCGACTCTAACAAAATATCTTGATTAATCAAGGATTCCCACGATTGATCACTTGGTGAGAAATCAAGTTCCGCCACTCTGTGATGCTCTGGCCACAAACTTGCAACACCCTTTCTCACTATTGCCCCTGGCGTTGCTTGCAGATCAATCCAAAATGGTACGAAATATTCGTTAAGTAGATTGGTAAGTTCTCTGGCATCTTCAAAAGAGGAGAAATTACCATGCCATAGTGTGAAAAATCTGTAACACAGCCAAAGGTGCGACAGATAGAATTGGTAAGGTGTAGACCCATCATGGGCAAGACCAAGAGAAATGAAAAATCTCGATTCCACGTGGATCACTAATAATATATTCTTTTCAAGCTCCACAACTTTTTCCTTGACCTCTGGATCTTCGCTGAGCGTAGTAGTCAATGACCAAAGACCTTGAATTACACCAATTTGGCCCAACTTGTCATTCAACGAATTCTCAGACCCCTCGAAGGAGTGGTACAAAAGCAGCTGTTGATGCAAATCGTCTTCCCCATGGCTTCGAGTGGGATCGAATACTGTTATGTACTGGAACATCCCAATCAGCCATTAATAGTACTTGTAGCCATCCGTTTGACATGACCTGTTTTATTTGAAGGTTGAAGTTATGTCCTTAATTTTCCCAGCATTGTACGAAAAAAAAAAAAAAATCCGCCCAGTTAACTTGGTTCCCAGTCGAACAAAGGTCCCGAAAGAATAAAGCGTGTCTATATACCTGCACGATGGTCTTAGCTGATTTGGGTAAAAGAATTAATACTGCAGTGAACAGCGCGCTGTCAAATACGCAGGATGATTATGCGACCACAGTGGATGTGATGTTGAAGACCATTGTAACGGCGCTACTTGAGTCCGATGTAAATATTAAGTTGGTCTCCAAATTAAGGACCAATTTACGAACGAAACTGTTGGATGCTAAAACGGGATCTAAATCCACTTCAAATGCACAGACTAAGAAATTGATACAGAAGACAGTATTTGATGAATTGTGCGATCTGGTCGATTGCAAGGCAGAGCAGTCCTTTCAACCTAAGAAAAAGAAGACTAATATCATCATGTTCGTAGGGCTACAAGGTTCTGGTAAAACTACTTCCTGTACGAAGTTGGCTGTTTATTACTCCCGTAGAGGTTTCAAAGTCGGGCTTGTATGTGCAGATACCTTTCGTGCCGGTGCTTTTGATCAGTTAAAACAGAATGCCATCAAGGCACATATTCCCTTCTACGGTTCTTACGTCGAGACTGATCCTGTCAAAGTGGCAGCCGAAGGTATTGCAAGGTTTAAAAAGGAGAAATTCGAAGTTATTATTGTGGACACATCTGGTAGGCATCATCAGGAACAAGCCCTTTTCCAAGAAATGATAGAAATTTCTGCTGTGGTGAAACCTAATCAAACAATCATGGTTTTGGATGCTTCTATCGGACAAGCTGCGGAACAGCAATCGAAGGCTTTCAAAGATTCAGCAGATTTCGGTGCCATCTTATTGACCAAAATGGATGGGCATGCCAAAGGTGGTGGTGCTATATCTGCCGTGGCGGCTACAAATACTCCCATAATTTTCATCGGTACCGGAGAACACATACATGATTTAGAGAAGTTCTCTCCTAAATCTTTCATTTCAAAGCTTCTCGGCATTGGAGATATTGAAAGTCTTTTGGAGCAGTTCCAGACAGTTTCCAACACAGAGGATACCAAGGCTACTATGGAAAATATACAACAGGGTAAATTCACTTTGCTGGATTTCAAAAAGCAAATGCAAACAATTATGAAGATGGGTCCTTTGTCTAACATAGCACAAATGATTCCCGGAATGGGCAATATGATGAGTCAGATCGGGGAAGAAGAAACCTCTCAAAAGATGAAAAAAATGGTCTATGTCCTAGATTCAATGACAAAGGAAGAATTGGAATCTGACAGCAGAATTTTTATCGATCAACCTAGCAGACTCGTAAGAGTAGCTAGAGGATCCGGCACTTCTGTCTTTGAAGTAGAAATGATCCTCATGCAACAACAAATGATGGCAAGAATGGCTCAATCGACAAAGGCAGCTCAAGGCGGTGTTGGAGCTGGAGGTATGCCACGGATTCCTGGAATGCCTAATATGCCCGGGATGCCCAAGATGACGCCACAAATGATGCAGCAGGCACAACAAAGGCTCAGAGCAAACCCAGGTCTCATGAGCAACATGCAAAATATGCTTGGCGGTCGCGGTGGTTTCCCAGGTGCAGGCGGCATGCCCGACATGAACGAGATGATGAAGATGATGCAGGATCCACAAATGCAGCAAATGGCGAAGCAGTTTGGAATGGGTGTATCATAAGTAATTCAGTTTGTAATTGAAAATTAAAGGCCATTAAGCTTATCGTCATCATGTTTAGTCCAAAGAGAACAAAGCGATATGCAATAGATTATTCGGAAGGCTCAAGAAGTACGTAGGCAGAGAAGATACCATGAAAAATACTGTAGGTCAAGTCCTAGAGAATACCTGACTCATTTACTGATAGCATTGTGAATTAAAGAAGCTTCTTCATTTTCTTAATGAATTGCTTGAAGTCAGAATTGACTGGTTCATGGTGTGCAAACAAATATGGAATGTTTAACGAGGACAATACCAAAAGCTAAGCTAGCTTATGTAAATAAGAAGTACTTCACTCAAAAAGAAAATGGATAAGGCCAAGAAGACTTTTTTTGTAGATACTTAAGGAATTCTAAGAATAATTGGGGCAAGCCCACCCTGAAATACTACCTCTATTGAAATTGACTTTTACTGGATTGACGTGTACATATCTTAAACGGTAATTTTCAAGTGGGTTTAAACACTACAAGAAAAAGATTCATTGAAGCTCCTTGACATTCAAGCGGGATGATATGCTAATCGAGATTGCGCAACTTTACTTGCTAGCATAAAACAATACCCCAATGAGCTTCAACCTTGAGAATCCTGCCATGGCACCCTCCTGTATTTTATTTTTTCATATTTTTCATAAAGAAATATTCGTCGAAACGTTCCAATTCTTTGATGCTGAGCTCGAAGTATTTGAGTCTGCGTAATTGTGTTCTTAGGAATGGTTTTTACTTGCCATGGCAACTCATGGTGGATATTGTGGTTATATGCTCCTCATCACTTGCAACGTGCTTTGACAAGTCGTAGAATATGACGTTTTAATTCGTCTCATTGCAACAACAAGCTCGTCGATTAGAGTAAACGATAAACTTACTTGATGACGAATATGAAATTCATCGATTTTCATCTTTTCTAGCACGTTTGAGGTCCTGTCACATTGACGTTGCAATTTCAGACAGGATATGACCGAGGGTTTTGAAGTTGACTCGGGACACAGCCGAGAAGACATGGATCACAAGATTCTGGATTCACCACCAAGAGTTGTGATCGCTGACAGAACAAGTGAATTTGATGATTCACCAGCAAAGTTGGCTCCCAATCACAGCATTTTTATGGCATCGATTAATAAAGGCTCTCCCGCAAGCAAGAAGAATGGTGAAAGTGGAAGCGGAAAAGAGATTTTGACACCGAGGCAAAACGGCAGCATGTCATCAACTAGGGTAATAGAGTCCCTACATGATCAAATTGATACTTTAACTTCGACAAACTTACAGCTCACGGTACAATCTAAGAACCTGCTGGACAAATTGGATGCTGCGCAGCAGAAAGAGTCGAAGTTGTTGGAGAATAGTGCATCTTTGAAGCATGAAAATGAAAACTTGGTGTCTATGTTGAATCGCAAAACAAGAAGGCTTAAAGACGTGGAAGAGGAGTTGATCAAGTACAAGGAATCGCAGTCTTCGCTTATTGAGGAAAAGACAGCGCTGCAAAAGAAATGGGAGAATTCATCAAGCGAAGAGATGGTCTTAAGACAACAGATGGAAATGGTCCGCGCACAGTATGACGCATTAATGGATTCTCATCGATATTACAAAAGCCATTATGGCACTCAGATCAGTACATTGAATGAGCAGTTGGAGAATTTGAAAGTAGAACAGCGCAATCACGCCCAACGGGTTTGCGAGAAAGCCAATACCCTCGATGTCAAACTTTTGGAGTTTGATTCGAAATATGATAATTTGCAGCACCTAGAAGAGGCTCGTATGAAATACTTAGAATCTAAGTGCAATGATTTATCTAAACAATTAGACTTGCCTTCATGGACTAATTTGTACAGGGAGAGCAAAACAATGGCGTTAGAGTTCGCCGAGAAAATGAAATTGATAGTTCCAGCGGATTTCCAGAAGTTGATCGAGGAGCCGGAGCTTGTTGCATTAGAAGCCAAAACACAGCCAAATAACGCATGCGCACTCCCGCTAAGAACGGCCAAATCGCGTGGTACAACTGCAAATGGTCAACAACAGGGCACACCCGGTACCAACATGGCACATGCCAAAAGAAGCAGCTTTTATGGTGGTATGGCGTCATCACCGGCCTCTTCTCTTCCAGGGACTTTACCAGGTGTGAGAAGATCTTCTTCAAGGAGAAAAGCAAGCAGTAGAGTCGCTTCCACCGATTCTGCCAGCTCATCGGACTCTTCTCCTGTATTTCCTCCTCCCAGCGGTACGCCTAAAAATGCAGCGTCCTCATCTCCAAGACTTCCCTCCACCCACGCCTTTAATAATTACCACCGCAAGAAGCATGAGGGTACTTCAGTGAGCCAATCTTAAGTGAAATGGTGAACGCAATCATCACATATTACTGCATAATAGATTTTTTTTCAAATAGTTTTAAATCCACTTACTCAAGATCGCTGATTGCACTTGCATCTTCTTCGTACGCCAGTCTTTCCTTTTCGCTGCGGGCCGATCCCAAAAAGACTTTGAGGGCAGGGTCAAGGGATACTCGAACCGCTGTTTTGAAAGAAGGGCAGACTGAAACAGCCTGACAAAACGTTTGCGGTCTATCAATTAGGGATTTCCCATGTACGCTGTGATCCTAAGCCTTCAAGTGTTGCAGACTGTATATTTAGAATAAACGTTAATTAGCGAGACCCTTACTCATGGGTAAACTGAATATCGCAGAAGAAAATCAAGTTCTGGTATGTTCTTGCCTCACAAAGAAGGGTCATGTGAGCATTAAAGACGGTACGAAATCCAAGCAACATCATCGCCATCTCTCGGGAGGAAGCCCTCCGGGGCATACACATTGGTGGTGGCCCAACGGTGATCACGTCTACTGGTGTGTACTCCGTAAAGGCCAATTTAGCTATTACAAAACTAAGGATGAGCGAGAGGCGGTGGATGTGTTGCCACGATTTGATGTGCTGAACTACAGAGTTATACAAGATTCGATGATCTTTAACCTTTACACTAAAAACAAGACTTTGAGCTTCAAAGTGAACAACCTCGCGCTATTACAAAACTGGATCGAGGCATTGGATATCTTTTTAAGTTTCAAGGTTGAGGACGAAACAAACAAGACCATCGAAGGTACGGTAATAAAGAAGAGTGATTCTGCGAGGGCTCACAAAGTAGAATCTGACATGAGCAGTGAGGATGAAGCTGTCTTCTTTGATACCGAATTTGGATTGCATGTGATGGATGTAGGAAACGATCTTTTTGAGAAGAACAAAGTCATGAGCTTCAACAGCGAACTATGCAACTGTACTGCCGAAGATTCCGGATCGACCTACAAGAATGACTTAGAGTTTTACAGGTTATATGACCCCCGAAATGCTGAGCAAATGGTTCGTTGAGGGGTGCTGTATGCTCGAGTCAAGACACATTTTAACAGGGTTCGTTGGAAGAAATTCACAGCAACTTTAACAAACAGGTCTTTTAAATTGTGTTCTTTGAAATCTGACAAGTTAAAAAAAAGCATACCTCTTGATAAAATAATAGATTGTGTTGAGATAGAAGATACCCACTTGGATACACTCTTCGCCTTAGTTTTGACTGATGAAAGATTAAAATTTTGCTCGATGGACGACAACCAAGTCGTGGATTGGATCATTGCTTTCAAATGCAGCATGTTAGTCAGGCGCAAATTAACCAGAAATCTTGAGGACAATCTATCGTGAACGGAATCTTTTGCTGTCACTCAAGAAAAGCTCACGTTGTTGCATATTGCGTCCTGTGCATAGAATCTTAGGGTTGTTTACTTTTCTTAATGTTGTAATTTTTTGTATTCCACTGATATTTTTGTTACACAGTTTGGCGTGGTGGAAGATGGCAAGTTGATACAATTCTGCATATGCATGAATGATCTACGGTTACCAGACTACACACTGCGTTTCCACAAATCAAGCGTGACCACACTGCTGGTTTTGCAATTACCTGGAGATCCTACTCCTGTTCTTCTGTCTGGCGATGCGACTGGAGTTTTAATCCTCTGGAATCTGATTACAAGAAGGCCCATTACCAATTACCACATTGAAACCAGTCCTCGGTTAGTGGCTCTTCAGTATATCGGGCTCGCTTCAGTTGCAGTGTTGTGTAAAGATCATAAGCTCCGTATATTCAACATCGGAGATTTGCCACGATGGAAACAGGTCTATGAAATACCTATCAATACGCTGAATTTTGCAAATTTTGTGATTGAAAATCTTGGGGATGCTTGGTTTCGCTTAATCTGCTGCAATACACAGGATGCTGAGTCCATTGATATATACGTTTTCCACTTGACAGACTTGCATTCTCTAAGAAGAGTATACAAGGGTTTGAAGTTTTACGAGAGTTTGATACCTTTACTTGGAGATACGGTGAAACTCGATAAGCTAGGAATTGCTATGAAATTTGTCGAGTGCAATGGGGTCATCTATTGTGGCATGGAAAGTGGATTCGTCATTGGATTCACCATGATCAAGGCAAAAAAAACTGATGGGCCCGAAGACGAAGAACCTGCTAATCAAAGCGTGAGAATTGTCTACGTGTCTAATGTCCACTATCCTGATCCCGTACTAGATTTGTGCGTTACTCCGCAGTTCATTTTGAGTTCGTCGACAGGTAATAAAATAGGAGTTCACGATTGGAGAAAACTATCATATCCAAATTCTTCTAATGAAAACTGTCCCTTAGTACTGACAAAGGATAATTTCAAACGAGTACCACTCTCCCAAGTTAGCCACGTGAAACAAGTAGATGATTTCTTACTTCTAGCTTCTTGGTCTGGTGAAACAGTTATTCTAGACCAACACTATGCCTTCATAGCCAAATTTGTGAAGTCGAAAAGTCTTCTGCAAGTTACCGAAAATTCGAAGGGGAATTTGCAGGGAAGCAGTGCTACCACTTTGTCTAAAGAGAACTCGCTCAACTGTAAAATTACATCTTTACAAGGAATTTCTGCCGTACATGTAAGAACAGAGGCCGAAAATAAAGCTATGAGCGCCACTATATCCATGGGTAAAAAGCGTAGACTTCAGAAATTTATTGAGAATGCGTGGTGCATTGTAAGCTATGAAGATGGAAGTATAGCCTTTTACCGCTTGGAAGAAGCATAAGTTAAATCTATTTACTCTATAAAAAGAACCAAAAGAAAAAGGCGCTCAATCGCCTGTATACCAAAGTATTACTGTGACGTTAACTTACGCCTTTCAACAATCTCCCTGAGAATTAGGCTCACGGCTACATCCACGTTGTAATCGTCCATGCTGTCTAAAGCGACGAATCCCGACTTCCATTGAGTTGCTAAATTCCTGCCCCATTCAACAAGTTTTGGACTGGCCATGGTATCAGTGGCATGCGTACAGACGATCAAAAATGGTGGGGGCGATGCTGGTGAAGACGGATCCAGGTCTATCGAGTTAAGTTTAGTGTGGAAAGATCTGAGTTCTGCCAATTTTTTGCCTCTATTATGCTCCGTCCTCCATAGATTCTTGAAGTTATAAACCAAAGAATAAACATCACTCTCCTTCCCTTTCTCCCATCGACTCTGATAGTTTCTAAATTCTGTCCATGCATCTAGAAAGCAATTCCTTATCAGATTCAATAACGAAAAACCACCATCTGCCATCTTATTGAAGCTCGACCATGATGTCTGGTCATGACATATTGCTGATTCGCCTTGTGCCTCTGTAACTGAATCCTCATATTGCGGCGGATCAGCGCCGCCATTAAGTTCAGGAACAGCGCTGTATACAAAAATGTAACCGTCTACTCGTCCGTTCAGTTCTGAAGCTCCCGATGCTACTAACATTGAAGTTGTTGAAACAGGCTTTCTAGGCTCTTTAGCTAACCCTTTCAGTATCCTGCTATCGAGCTGCGTGAAAAGTGAAACTTCCAAAAATGGAACGACCATTTCTGGCTTAAAACCTGGAGTGTCTATAATATCAATCGGAATGGGTGTGTAAGTCGGGGGTGTATAATTATGAGGAATGTTTACATCGTTTGCTGGCCCCACGTCGCTGGTGTTTGAATTGGCTGAAGTTGATGATCTCAATATATTCATATCTGAATTCGTCAGAGTATTAATAGGTTTTATATCATCAGCATCAGCAATTGGCTCCAGATATTGATATAGATTAGTGTCCTTGCTTTTCAAGTTGATATGTTTGATGTGGTTTGTGGAACGGCTATCATATTGGGTCTTGACAAAAGTAAAATCGTTCATAAACGACTGAAATACTAAAGGTGAAAGCAGCACATGATGAGAGATAGAAGGCGATGGGAAGATAGGTTCAGGTGCTTGACTCCCTTGTGTTCTTCTTAGTAACCGCTTATGTGTTTGCCTATCCAATAGTGTCTTGCCAAGGTCCGAATAAGGACTAAAGTCAAAGAGCCAGTTGGTCTGCTCTCTTGTCGGATAATGCACTTCTCTCACGATATTGACAGTAAGTCTGGAAATAAATGAAGATTTTCCTGTGGCATCTCCGCCAAGTACAGCAAGCCGGATAGGACGTTGTTCTTTCATTGTGTGTTTAGAACGTAATATTATAGAAGTCTATCAGTTCACTTTAGGTACGCCTTCAAATACTTTGAGCTTGAACGAGCCTTAACAAAAAAGGCAACCCCAACGACCCAAAAGAAAAAGAAGTTCATTTAGTCCAAAGCTGATCAACGTAATATTAATGCGGAATGAAATGCTTGATATGTCATGACAGTGGGAGACCAATGTATTGCGCTCATTGTATGAGCAGCAGCCCTAATTTGTTACTAACATTGAAAATTGATCTTTTGATGCTAAGGGAGACCATTGTCCATTTGAAAAGTCGTGTGGAGGATATACTGGAGTATGGGTTAAGTCGAATTGCAGAGGAGGGCGGCGATGAACCTGTCCCCAATGTTGAAGGAGATATTTTAGGTAAAAGATTGCGAAAGTTGGACTCTCTTGTTTTGAGGAAAAAGAACAATAAGATCAGGTATCGCATATCACAGTTACGCCAAAGAATAGATCAGAAAACTCACAAGATTACTATGCTCAACGCTGAAGTAAGAAAGCAATGCTTCATGAATTCAAGCAAAAGAGAGGCGGTACTAAAAAAGAATCATAGCGATCAGGCTGGAGTAGAAGTGAAGCAGCAACTCTTGCAGATTAAAAAAGTCTTGCTGAAATCACAATTGGTAAAAATAAGGTCTTTAGTTGACTGGTTTGTTATTCGAAAACGCGACTCTTATGAATTTCCATACACATTATCATTCCAGCCGGTTGTGTCACTGAAGAACGTCTATAAACTGCCCCCCTCAGTGGTGTGGGGATCAATTATGACCATGTTCCGCTACTTGACATTATTTTCCGAGTTATTATTCTTCACCCTACCACACAAAGAACCTGCTATTCCTAATATCGTTAATATGGAGTTGGAAACTTCAATCAAGACACCGGACGAAAGTACTAGCGATGATGCAGGCATTATGGATCATTTAACGAAGCTATTAATCAATATCGTACAAGTTTCGAGACATTTAAATTTAATTTCTCAAGAGCCCATTGATCTGGCCTGGATGTTAGACCAAAACGACCTTGACACACTTTTTTATAATATGGCAATGCGTTTAGAGACAAAAAGTAAGCCGGTATCACATCATTGGACATATCCTCAAATTTTAGCCGTCGTTTCTGACGCTTTGCAGTTATCATCAGTTTACGCAACTTCACCCACATCCAGACGAACACTCACAGGAACGCTTGCTAATAATAACGATCACTGGTTTGTTGTCAGATAAAATAGCGAGTCTTGTGGTAAGTTTTGCATTGATGAAGGCGAATTTTTGTAGTAACGTTTTATGGAAGGTTGTTAGAACTGTCTTATCCAATGTTTTATATTCTGACAGTGCCAAATCTTGAATTACGCATTGTATCGCCAATAAGCATTAGATTAATATAATAACACGGCACTTACCATTCCTCAGGCAAATGTTGGATTAACAAATAGACACTTATTCCTCAAAGTTGACTACGTAAAAAAAACTGTCTGCTACCTAGTTGGAAAAGTTAAAAAAATTTTTTTTTAAATTTAGAATTGTAGTCGAGAAGAGTGAGCAATATCTTATCAAAGTCGCTACAGCAGATTTACATGTTTTCAAATGAAGGGTCAAAGTGTCGGTATTTATCTTGTGTAAAGGTTTTTGGTTATATGGAAAAAACATTGTTACCCGGTTTCAGTGACTCGGTCAACTTTTTGCAACAAGAACATAATTCTAGAGGAAAAACACGGCCCCTTACTACCAACTTGACACGGGACACTGGGGTCTATTGTAAGCTTCTATCAACGCTTCAAAGGCCGATTGATCTTCATTTTTTCGCTTAGAGGTGTGATTGCTGTTTAAAAGAGCTATCATGGCATTGTCAGACCAGGAACTGTTCGAATTGAACAAAAAGGCCGTGAGCCAAGGTTTCAACATTAACCCTAGATTAAATTATAATACCGTCAGAGGTGTGAACGGGCCATTGGTTATATTGGAAAAGGTGAAATTCCCTCGCTACAATGAGATTGTAGATTTAACTTTACCGGATGGTAGTGTGAGGCAAGGTCAGGTCTTGGAAGTCAGAGGAGACAGAGCTATTGTTCAGGTCTTCGAGGGTACTTCAGGCATTGACGTGAAAAAGACTAGAGTCGATTTTACTGGTCAAAGTTTGAAAATTCCTGTTTCTGAGGATCTCTTGGGAAGAATTTTTGATGGTTCTGGTAGACCGGTAGACAATGGTCCTCGAGTCTTCGCTGAAGATTATTTGGATATCAACGGTTCTCCCATTAATCCGTACGCACGTATCTACCCTGAAGAAATGATCTCTACCGGTATCTCTGCGATTGACACTATGAATTCGATTGCGCGTGGACAAAAAATTCCAATTTTCTCAGCATCTGGTCTACCACATAATGAGATTGCAGCCCAGATTTGCAGACAAGCTGGTTTAGTTAGGCCCACTAAAGACGTTCACGATGGTCATGAAGAGAACTTTTCCATCGTCTTTGCTGCGATGGGTGTGAATTTGGAAACGGCAAGATTTTTCAAGCAGGATTTCGAAGAAAACGGATCATTGGAAAGAACATCATTATTCTTGAACTTAGCCAATGATCCTACCATCGAGAGAATTATTACGCCTAGGTTGGCTTTAACTACTGCTGAATACTTGGCTTATCAAACAGAGCGTCACGTTTTGACTATTCTGACAGACATGTCTTCCTATGCTGACGCCCTTAGAGAAGTTTCTGCCGCAAGAGAAGAAGTTCCCGGTAGAAGAGGTTACCCTGGTTACATGTATACAGATTTGGCCACAATTTACGAGAGAGCAGGTAGGGTTGATGGACGTAATGGTTCCATCACCCAAATCCCCATTCTTTCCATGCCAAATGACGATATTACGCACCCTATTCCGGATTTGACCGGTTATATTACAGAGGGTCAAATTTTCGTGGACCGTCAATTGAATAACAAGGGTATTTACCCACCAATCAATGTTTTGCCTTCTTTAAGTAGATTGATGAAATCTGCCATTGGTGAAGGTATGACAAGAAAGGACCATGGTGATGTGTCCAATCAATTATATGCAAAGTATGCCATTGGTAGAGATGCAGCCGCAATGAAAGCTGTGGTCGGTGAGGATGCGTTGTCGATTGAGGATAAATTGTCGTTGGAATTCTTGGAAAAGTTTGAAAAAACGTTTATTTCGCAGGGTGCTTATGAGGACAGAAGCGTCTTCGAAAGTTTAGACCAAGCTTGGAGTTTGTTGAGAATCTACCCTAAGGAAATGCTGAATAGGATTTCGCCCAAGATTTTGGATGAATTCTACGAAAGGTCTAGGGATGACGACGACGAAGAAGAAGATGAAAATCCAGATCAGAGAGCAGGTACACCCAAGAAGGCGAACACAGAGGAATCTTTGATCTAAATGTAGTGTGATATACTATAGTATAGTGATAAAAAGACAAAAGACGAAAAAAAAAGAGTTCAGAATGTATGCATATATAGACAGTAATATCACCTTTCAGTTTTTGTTGTGAGTACTGTTATTTTTATTATTGTTTATACCGTACAAGTTGTTGAGAATGTGAGTTCCGCTACCGTAATGTGCTTTGTTCGTAAATTGGTTCCAAAGAGTGCTCTGTTGCTGGTTCATCATCATTAGTTTCGTCTTGAAATTATTTGCAGAAGGCAGCGCGTTGTGTGGATTATGATACAAGTTAGGTGCAGTGCCAACCGGGGCAGTGCGGATATTTTCAATTTCCTGTTCCATCCTCTTGGCGTTGTTAAAAGTAGCCAAGAGCGAAGGTAATTCTTTCGACAATTGTGTTTTCTCCAGCATAAGCGAAAGATCTGTGGAGGTCGACATAGGTACTGAGGTAGATGAACTCCTGGAACGAAGGTCAGGTTCAGAGGTGCATGCTTCCATCGACGATGGTAAGAGCGAGTCGAGGACAAAGGGGTCTGCGGCAGCATGGTTTCTAGCATCTGCCTCGGTCAAAGAATCCTGCAATAGTTTATTCTCCGTTAACAACCAGTTGAAATTCATGGAATTGTACATCGACTCCACATCTAGAAACACATGCAGGCACTCGTCAAATAAAGCCTGATCATTAGTCGTTTGTGCATCTTGCAATTGTTCAACAAGTATCCTCATAAATGATCTATATGCCGGGATGACTTTGTCGTAGTCCTTCTTTGAGGCCAGGTGCGTCTTCAGCTGCTCTAATTCGAGATCTATGAGTAGAAGCTTGGAATTTATAAACACCCCAGCTATTCTTTTTCTCAAGGTTGAAAGTTTTGCCTTGCAGGTGAACCATAGTTCTAGAAGTAGAGTAATTGAGTCCTCTAGGATGCGTGATTGCATGCTGGCCACATACTCACGCACACTGACAGACTCTATTTGAAGCTGTTGCAAGCGTGAAGAGAGTTTATCACACTTTTTGATACACTTTAGTGCAATATCCTTGTAGAATCCATTACCATTATTGTTCCTCAAATTGTCTGTTAATTCATGATCCTCTTCACTTAGTTCGAACTTGACTAATACACTCTTACTCAAAATTTTGATGTCCCAAGTCTTTTCTAAGAACATCTCAATCTTAAGAAGTTCTGTGTATATTCCCAGAGTCTTGGTACAAAATGATATGTCTTGGTCCAGTGTCCCTGGCTCCCCGGCATGCTGGTCTACCAGGGTTTGGATGACATCTGGGCCCACATTTCTTTTCTTGTTACCATTCTCTTGGAATACCGATATAATTCGGTCCCTGGCCTTCGTCGTATCCGACTCCATTCGATCTTTGCCTGTTAACTATATTTCAATAAACAGAAACACATGTATTGGGTTGCACATTCACTTTTGAACAGTCCTTCCGATGTCAGCAAATAAGGGAATATGAAAAAAAAAAAAAAAATAAAAAAAAGTGTACGTTACAGAATATTATTCAGCACTTGAATAATTAAGCTAAGCGGAGGTAGAGCAAAGCAATTGGATCTCTAAAGTCGCGTCTCTTTGGCTTTGCCTAACTAGTTTTTTCTCGGAATATTTCGAGCCTGTCAAACGCGTTTCCCCCTGTTTATATTACACTTTTTTTTGTTGTGCTGCCATTGGAAATCGCCACTTTTTATACATTCTCACTTCGTGTATAGCGACGTTATTGTTGTAGAACGACTTCTAGAAGATATTGGCGGCTAATTCAAAACACTTTGGAGTGAGAAGTAAAAATCAGTTGAGCATACTAAAGCTTTCTCTTGTACAAAATCAGTTTCTTATTCGTTATAACATTGTAACATTGCCGAGCTCTTGCTTTATAACCACATGAAAGGTAGATCACTTCTGCTTTTCGAAAAACAAAAAATAAAAAAATAATGAAAAGATTCTATTGAAGACAAACCATTTTTTTTGCCTTTGGTATTTCACGGAAATTAAAGCAACTAAGACAGTTCCAAAAAAGTTCCGTTTGAATTTCACATTGCTGGTAAATGAAGTAGATTAGAAATGTCATTTACTGATTAAAGAAGTACACCTTTCAATATGTATATAAAACAGTAATTTATATTGTGGGCCGCCTTTCTACTTTTGTAGAGCGAAGAAAGTATATGGTTTAAAGTAAATAGCAATTAATTCATTCGGCAAGGTGAAAGGTATGGTAATTCTTAAACGGATGGCCTTTCCGAATATTCTGGGTCCATGGACAGATCTTATTTACGGCCTTTATCCTAAAGAAAGAATTGCCCAAAGCTGTAAATTATTCAGTAACCATTCTACTTCTGCTTTTAATAAGGATAGTACTGAAGTCAATCCCTAAAAGTTTACCTAGGGAAGAAATGCTATTGCGGTGTTATTGATTTCGTTATACAATGCCATATATGTTCCCACGATTCCTGCCGTTATAATTGGAACCATTATGCAATTTCCCATTCTGCTTTGCCGCAGCCATTTGAGAAGAACGAAGAACCGTCACAAGATTCGTACTGAACAATACACACTTCTACAATTGAGCTAATGTTGCGGGACATTTCATTACACCAATCAGAAGCTGATTGGCTAAAGAAATAGATCAAAATATTTGACTGGTCCTGTATTGTTTAACTATGGGTCTTTGGAGAGATACGAGATCTGAGATTGATCGGGTATTATATTCTTCGCAGTTCATAATATGCTATGCAAAAATATAAACTATGCTTGATAAATTTCCGCGTTGCATGATTATGGCGATCGTAATTGTGTGCTTTTCATAAGTCTAAAGTGGATAAAGGGTACAAATTAAGATGGACTCCTCCACCCCTATCGCCCGTTCATTTTTTTCAAGGGAAATCTGCTAGTTTACAAAGAGAATCAGCTCATTATCACGGGAAAATCTCAGTAAGAATATTGAAGGAAATATTAAGCCTGAAAAAATTATACAAAACTATGCTAGAAGGCGCGATAATTTCAATGCGACTGAGAGCTCTGTCGCTCCTCGTATTATAATTTCACCTTCATTGTATAATGTATCTGAGGCATACAAAGATCTTACGATTCAAGAGCACTAGTAACGCCATCAACTAGCCTCCCCCCCGCTGGTAATAATTCATAGTTATAATAAATCTCTCGTAGCAACGTGAAATTCATGTGCTTCTTTTCATTTCGTAGTCTCGTGTCATTGGCAAAAAAAAAAAAAAGGGAGTCGTCAAACCGAGCAAGGACTTCTGCAAGAATCACTGAGAAGGAGAGAAAAGTTGGAAAAGGAGACAACAGCTCCTTACTTCTTCCAATTGTTCACACTTTAACAAAACATACAAAACCATACATTTCAAGCATGGCAGCATCTACAGAGGAGACCAAACCTGCTCCAGGTAATATTATCGTTGTTTCCAACAGATTACCTGTTACTATTAGCAAAAACTCGCAAGGTCAATATGAGTATAAATTCTCGTCTGGTGGACTGGTAACAGCATTGCAAGGGCTAGCGAAGAAGTCTACATTCCAGTGGTATGGTTGGCCAGGTTTAGAAATTCCTGACGAGGAGAAACCAGTTGTCAAGAAAGATTTGCTCGAGAAATTCAATGCGATCCCTATTTTTCTCTCTGATGAGATTGCCGACCTTCACTACAATGGATTTAGCAATTCAATTTTATGGCCTCTGTTTCACTACCATCCGGGTGAGATCAACTTTGATGAGAACGCCTGGTTGGCTTACAACGAAGCAAACGCTACATTTGCTGATGAAATCTGCAAAAATCTGCAGGATAACGACCTGGTGTGGGTACATGATTATCATTTGATGCTTTTGCCGGAGATGTTGCGCGATCATGTCAAAAAGATGGGTCTTAAGAATATCAAGTTAGGTTGGTTTCTTCACACGCCGTTTCCCTCAAGTGAGATTTATCGAATCTTGCCAGTCAGACAGGAGATCCTGAAGGGTGTATTAAGTTGTGACCTAATTGGCTTCCACACTTATGATTATGCGCGACACTTCTTATCGTCCATTCAAAGGGTTTTGAATGTGAACACCCTGCCCAATGGTGTGGAATACAATGGGCGATTCGTGAACGTGGGCGCCTTCCCCATTGGTATTGATGTAGACAATTTCAAAGAAGGTTTGAAGAAGGAAGCTGTGAAAAAAAGGATCAAGGCTTTAGAGGAGACTTTCAAAGGATGTAAAATCATGGTGGGTGTCGACCGTCTTGACTACATTAAGGGTGTTCCGCAGAAACTGCACGCTATGGAAGTCTTCCTTCACGAGCATCCGGAATGGATAGGTAAAGTGGTTCTAGTTCAGTTGGCTATTCCCAGCAGAGGAGACGTCGAGGAGTATCAGTATTTGCGTTCCGTCGTCAACGAACTTGTGGGGCGTATCAATGGTCAATTCGGTACTATAGAATTCGTACCTATCCACTTTATGCACAAATCAATTCCTTTTGAAGAATTAATCTCGCTTTATGCCGTCAGCGACGCCTGCATCGTCTCTTCTACTCGTGATGGTATGAATTTGGTTTCTTACGAGTATATTGCCTGCCAAGAGCAAAAGAAGGGAACTCTTATATTGAGTGAGTTTACAGGAGCTGCGCAATCTCTTAATGGAGCTCTCATAATTAACCCTTGGAACACTGATGAACTTTCTGATGCCATCAATGAAGCTCTGACGTTGCCTGAGGAGAAGAAAGCAGCTAATTGGGAAAAACTATACAGATACATCTCCAAATACACAGCTGCTTTTTGGGGTGAAAATTTCGTGCACGAGTTGGAAATGACTTCCAACGTCGCCAGACAGTAACCCACGGGCAACAACTTCAACGTCACTAGGCCCTTTGTGTATAGTGTTTAGGACTCTTTTTCACGCGTATGAACTTTTTACTCTTTTTTTCTTCAGTTTTTTCGCTCATCAGACCCTGCGCTCCGCTTCGGTTGAACTATTTCTGAACCACCATGGAAATATTAACACAATCTTTGCAAATTTTGTTTACGTGAAGCGCATCGCTAGTATATGGACATTAGCCATCTGTTGATGGCACCAGTGGCTTTTCATTGATTTATTTACTTAACATTATAAGAATAACAAACGTTATTTTATAAGCTAGAAGAGGAGTGAGACAATGGGGCAGTTACTTTCACATCCCCTGACGGAGAAGACAATAGAATACAATGATTATAAAGACATTACTCAGGCTTACAATTCAGTGGGAGATGCAGCCTTCTCCAATGGTAAATCAGGGTTGCCCCGTTTCTACAACTGTGTTGGATCCATGCAAGGGTACAGGCTGACCCAAGAGGATGCGCACTTGGTAGTCAACGAGGAGAAGTCGATGTTCGTCAAGTTTTTCAATCCTTTCAAGAATAAAACGGAGCAATTGAAGCTTAGCGTTTTTGGACTTTTTGATGGCCATGGTAGTGATGAATGCTCAAATTTTCTGAGCGGCGGCCGTCATAGTAATCCCAAGAAAGGCATAGTCAAATGGATAGCGTACAGTTTCGAAAGGCATTCTTACGGTGCTTATGTCAGAATTAAGAATGATACACAAACGGATGCGCAAGCCGACGACATTTCGGAATACAAGATCAGCCCGCCCAATTCCAGGAAAGCTTTTAGAACGATACAAGGATTGATTATGCAGATTCTTAAAGATGCCTTCTTTTTGCAAGATCAAGAGTTATATCAATATTTCGCTAACAGCTCATGCGGTTCTACTGCAGTTGTCGCTGTTATTATTAATTTTGAAGATCTTTACGTGGTAAACTGTGGCGACTCGCGATGTATACTTTCCTCCAAGTCGGCCGGTGTGAAAACGATGTCGTTTGATCACAAGCCCCAACATATCGGAGAGCTGCTTCGTATAAATGACAATGGTGGCACAGTCTCTCTCGGAAGAGTCGGGGGTGTTCTGGCACTGAGCAGGGCGTTTGGGGATTTCCAGTTTAAGAGGGGGGTCTACTATAGTAATAACAAACACAGCGGATTGAAAGTAAAGCAGTCGGCCGGGATTCCCCCTCAGGAGGCACAAGTGACGGTGGAACCGGATGTACTCATGCACAAGATAGATTACAACAGAGATGAGTTTCTCGTGTTGGGTTGTGACGGCATATGGGATATATACAGCAATAAACAGCTGGTGCAGTTTGTCAAGTATCATTTGACCTTAGGCGTCAGTCTAGATGGTATTGTGGCCAAGATTTTGGATCATGGCATAGCACAGGCGAATAGTAACACGGGTGTTGGTTTTGACAACATGACTGTCATAATCGTAATTTTCAACAAGCCAAACGAGACTTTGCAA
Source organism: Zygosaccharomyces pseudobailii (assembly GCA_949129085.1). NCBI lineage: Eukaryota > Fungi > Ascomycota > Saccharomycetes > Saccharomycetales > Saccharomycetaceae > Zygosaccharomyces > Zygosaccharomyces pseudobailii. The sequence continues at coordinate 384,764 of CASBRY010000010.1, forward strand.
GACTGGTGCACTAAAATGAAGTTCCGCTTAGAACGTGAAAGAGGGCTTAGTTGAGGCAGATCTTGGCTTTCAGAATCTTTCTTTCGTTCTTAAGCCGTCATTCCTAGCATTCTTAATATTTAGTATTTCTTTCTTCACTTGTTACGTCATTTAATGTTAAAGAAGCACTTTCTAATCTCTGTGGTAGAACGGGAGTCTGAAATCCGGCAAACATTTGTATGTAAATGGCAAAAGTTGCATCTAACGGGGAGAAAATCTCAATAAGAATCCAAGACTCACACCATGGTTGAAGAGAGCTCGCTGGCAAGGTTGTCACCAACCCCTGAGTATTCAGGAGCTCTGGCGAAAGAATACACTCTGGATATCCCTAGAATTCCCAGCTTAGAGCTTCCGCTTCGTGTTTCTTCAAAACCTCAAAGCGTTAGAAAGGCTGTACAAATGTGTGGTGGTCTACAACACGTTAAAGAGGCCCTAAATGAACGTAGAGGGCTTGAAGATGCGCAGAAGGGATTAGAATTGTATCTCAACGAAGGGAAAGACGCTCATGGCTCAGATCAGTTCTTCAATGAGCATCCCATCATAGGCAAGAGAGTTCCGTTTCGAGATGAATCAGTGATTCTTAAAATACAAGTGCCCCAAGGAACAATGGCTCGATTTGGGGGTGATGTTAAACAGGCATTGGCTTCATTGAATTCCAAGGAAGTGCGTGTTACCCCAGTTGCAATTGTAAATAATACCATTAAGTTCAGAGAGATGTCAGATTTTCAAATTAGACTGGATAACGTGCCGTCTGCAAAAGACTTCAAAAACAGTTTTGGGTCTCTGGAATGGGGCAATTTCAAGAAGTATGTGGAATCGGTTCCTGATAATGATTCAAGACCTTTCGAGAATATTAGTAAAATGACGGTAAATCGTAGTGAGAAATGCCCTAGTAACGATTTTCAGCTTCCGCCGCCCCCAAGGTTTTCCATGGTAGGACTGCCGCTACTTTACAAATACACCACGAATCCATTTGCGAAAAGGGAAGCGAATGGTACTACGGAAGTTAGTAGTACATATATTAGGAATTATCAGCAATTCGTTCATGACGTGGCTGAAGGGACGAGCATTCCCGTAAAGCCGCACGAGCTGTTGCAAAAGGATTTCGCAACTGCACAAGCAACTGGTGTGTATCCTGGTACTAAAAAAGAATCTAAATTCTATGAATCGTTGCTGGAATGTGTTGAAATCCTGAAAAGGTTATTTGAAGAGAGGTCTGTATGGGTCAAGAGGCATTTGGATGGAATTGTACCGAAGAATATTTATCATACAATAAAGGTTGCTCTTGCGCTAGTATCTTACCGGTTTACGACAGGGCCCTGGAGGAACACATATATCAGGCTTGGTGTTGATCCTAGATCTTCGCCGGAATATGCAAAGTACCAGACCGAATATTTCAAGATAGAAAGGAAAATGCTGAAATCACCTGTGGCCAGCAAAAACATTCCAAGGCCCCCACCTCCCGTATTTGAGTCTGATGCTCCAGGAGACATTGACAGTAGGTTCAAATTTAATGGTCGACAAATTCCCTGGTATTTTATGCTTCAAATCGACCTATTAACCGACGAACCTAACATCCGTGAAGTTTTCGACAAAGCTCAATTTTTGCCTCAAGCAAATGAATTGACTGGTTGGTTTGATGAATTGGATTTGGCAAAAATCAGAAGGATAGTCAAGTATGAGCTAGGCTGTATGGTACAAGGAAATTTTGCATTCAATAAGTATAAACTCAAATACTACAAGAGTATGTTGTATGTGAAGGAATCCATGATTACCGGACAAAAGAAAGATACTGAAGGTGATATAGATATGGCAGAATTGAATCATGACAAACAGAGTATTTCGGATACCGCGACACCCAATGATATAGAAGAAGCTGAGGAAGATGAAGATAATGGTGTAGCAACAGGAGAAGCGGATGAAGTTGTTCTGGCTGCAGAAGAAGCCGATGAAGATGACAATATTCGTGTAGATGTTCCTGAAGGAGATGATGAGGTAACTAATAATCATGATGACGATGAGGATGCCGCAGATGCGGACGACGACGAATTCGACCCAAAGTCTGCTACATTCCAAGAAATTATCGAGCGTATTTCGAAAATCAACTCTGAGACAGCACAACGCCTTGCTAGAGACCTGAATGGATTCATTTATGAGACCAAGATGTAATAATACTTAGTTTTAGTTTACGAGCGTCCGTAAATTATGATTTTCAGCTTTTTCAAACTAGTTTTGAGAACATGACTTTTTAATTATTATAACGGTAAAATCAGAAAGGTCGATAACCGTGAAGAAAGGCTATTGTTATATCAAGACGGATTGTTGCATCATTACAATGCTCAGAACAGTAATCTTTAGAAGGTGTGCATCCACAGGTCCATCACAGGGTTCCAGTCACCTTGCCATACCTAGGAGACCTGCGAGGAAGATCTGCCTTGGTAAAGCCAGACCAGCGATTTATCACCAATTTGATGTATTAGTAGAGCTCAGTGATGGGAGTGTCGTAAAGAGGAGATCGCAATTTCCCAAAAATGAAATCAGGCTAATTCAAGACCAGAGGAATAATCCTTTATGGAATCCCAGTAGAACGGATTTGGTGGTGGTGGATGCAAATGCTAGCGGTAGAGTGGATAGATTTAAGCAAAAGTATAGCTCAATCTTTTCTATCCAAGATGAATCTAAGAAATTAGATACGAATGATCAAGAATCGAAGAAAGTTGCGCCGAAGTCCGAGGCCAAAACAGATACAGAGCAACCTGCAGAGGCAGAAGAAGATTTTGGAATGGATGACTATCTATCATTATTGGATGACAGTTCTAGGCAGATTAAGACGGGTAAGCTGGCCACAAAGAAGAAGAATAAGAAGTAGTGTAGTTATAAAGTTTCTTGTATATAAGGCAAAATTATAAGCGAACGATTTTTCGATGAGTTTTGAAGTGCTGATATAACAAAGGAAAAAAAAAACAAAGGACAAGGAACTATGGGCAGCGTTTTTCTTCCGCACTTGCGCACTGGCTGGCACGTTGATCAAGCGATTGTTACAGAGACTGAAAGACTTGTTGTGATTAGGTTTGGTCGCGATTATGATGAACAGTGCATGATAATGGATGAGTTATTGTATTCGATAGCAGAGAAAGTGAAGAATTTTGCAGCAATCTACCTTTGCGACATCGATGAAGTACCTGACTTCAATGACATGTATGAATTACAGGATCCGATGACTGTGATGTTCTTCTATCGAAATAAACATATGATGTGTGATTTTGGCACTGGAAACAACAACAAAATGAACTTTGTAGTCGATGATAAGCAGGAAATGATTGATATTCTAGAATGCATTTTCAGAGGTGCTAGAAAGAACAAGGGTTTAGTTGAATCTCCTTATGACTACAATCATAAAAGAGTCTAAGATAAAACCCACAGGAGGTGAAACCGAAAATGCACTGTGCGTATTGGAAGTCTCAATTGGTCATATAGGATAGCTGATACCTTTTAATGGCTGTTCTTTATTTATACAGGCAGCTTATCATCAGGTTCACGTGTATCTAAGTATAGGCCTGATGAAAATTTTGAAAAATTGAGGAAACTTTGGCCTCGAAAGGAAAAGTTTAAGCTATTCTTAAGGCAACAATCCTGCGTGCGTCGATTTTACACTCGGTCAAGTTGTGGTTTGCAAGCTTTTCTAGACGGTGTTACTCTCAGATTGCTAAGAAATCGGTTAAAATAAATCCTATGAGCAGTCAAGAAGTTAAACAGGCAAGATCTGCCGTTCCATTCAACAGAGAACACTTGGAGAGTGTCTTGAGGCAGAGGTTCTTCTATGCTCCAGCATTCGATCTGTACGGTGGTGTTTCTGGTCTGTACGATTATGGTCCTCCAGGATGTGCCTTCCAGGCTAATGTGGTTGACTTCTGGAGAAAGCACTTTATCTTAGAAGAAGACATGTTGGAAGTCGATTGTACCATGCTGACTCCCCATGAGGTGCTCAAAACTTCGGGTCATGTTGATAAATTTTCTGATTGGATGTGCAAGGATACTAAGACTGGTGAGATATTTAGGGCCGATCACTTGGTGGAAGAAGTCTTAGAGGCTCGTCTGGTTGGTGATAAGGAAGCCAGAGGTTTGGTTAAAGACGCAAATGCATCTGCCAAGGAGGATGCAGACAAGAAGAAAAGAAAGAAAAAGGTGAAACAAATTCAGGCTGTTCAATTGGAGGATGCTGTCGTCAAAGAATATGAAGAAGTCTTGGCTAAAATTGACGGTTATTCCGGCCCTCAACTCGCTGGGTTGATGGAGAGATTTAAAATTGGTAATCCTGTTACCGGGGATGCTCTAGAACCACCTGTTGCTTTTAACCTCATGTTTGAGACTGCCATTGGTCCTTCTGGGCAATTAAAAGGTTATTTGAGACCTGAAACCGCTCAGGGCCAGTTCTTAAACTTCAATAAGCTTCTAGAGTTCAATAATGGTAAAACTCCTTTTGCTTCGGCATCTATTGGTAAATCCTTTAGAAATGAAATTTCCCCTAGATCCGGCTTATTGAGGGTACGTGAGTTCCTGATGGCTGAGATTGAACACTTTTTGGATCCTCTGGACAAATCTCACCCCAGATTCCACGAAGTCAAAGAAGTGAGGTTGGCATTCTTGCCGCGTGAAGTGCAAGAAGCTGGTTCAACTGAGCCTATTGTGAAGAGTATTGGCGAAGCAGTCGAGAGCAAGATGGTAGATAATGAGACTTTAGGGTACTTTATCGCCCGAATTTCACAGTTTTTGCTTGCCATTGGTGTTGACGAAAGGAGGTTGAGATTCCGTCAACACTTGGCAAACGAGATGGCCCACTACGCCGCAGATTGTTGGGATGCTGAGTTGCAAACTTCTTTTGGTTGGATTGAGTGTGTTGGTTGCGCTGACAGATCAGCTTATGATTTGACGGTGCACTCCGAAAAGACTAAGCAGAAATTGGTAGTAAGACAGAAGCTAGATAAACCCGTGGAAGTGACCAGGTGGGAAATCGATTTGACTAAGAAGTTGTTTGGTCCTAAATTCAGAAAGGATGCTCCAAAAGTGGAGGCTTACTTGTTGAACTTGCCTCAGGAGGAACTTGAAGCCAAGGCTGAGGAGCTGAAGCAGACAGGCAAGATTATTTTTCACGTTGAAGGTATTGATGGACCATTGGACTTAGATGACAAGTTCGTGAAAATCGAGAAGAGAACTAAGGTAGAGCATGTTAGAGAATTTGTTCCCAACGTCATTGAACCCTCGTTTGGTATTGGCCGTATCATCTACTCTATCTTTGAGCACTCCTTCTGGAGTAGACCGGAGGACACTGCTAGAGCTGTGTTGTCTTTCTCACCACTTGTCGCACCTACTAAAGTGTTGTTGGTCCCACTTTCTAACCACAAGGACTTAGCACCTGTAACCGCTCAAGTTTCTAAACTTCTGAGGGCTGAAAAGATTCCTTTCAGGGTAGACGACTCTGGTGTTTCCATCGGAAAGAGATACGCTCGTAACGACGAATTGGGTACTCCATTTGGCGTGACCATTGATTTCGACTCTGTCAAGGATGGATCTGTCACATTGAGAGAAAGAGATTCTACAAGGCAAGTGAGAGGTTCATCAAAAGAAATCATCGAGGCTATTCGTAGCATCACTTACGGGGGCGTCACTTGGGAAGAGGGTACCAAAGGTTTGGCTCCATTCACCTCTCAGTCAGAGACCGCCTAAAGTTTTTAGAATTAATATTGTTGGCTTCCATACAGATGCTTTTTCTAAATATGTGTGTATTACCGTGAAAATTATTCGAACGAAACAAGGAAAAGGAAAAAATCAATACATAATCTTTTCACACATTTGGAGGTAAAGAACCAAACCATGACTTCACAAGCCATTAAGGACTCCGCCAAACAATTGTTGAAGATTATATCAAAATTGCCTGATGAACGTATCAAGCATTTAGTTTCCTTCAAAGATTCACAGACAGAGAGGTTCAGAAGAGTTGCAGGGCTTCAGCCAGCCGACAAAGCAGAAAGAAAGGCATCTTTGGAAGACATCAAAGATATCATCAACAGGACTTCAGGCCCTCTTGGTCTTCAAAAGGACCTTTTGAAAAAAGTGCAGGCGACGTTACCGCAGGACAATTTGACAGAACAGAGCATTCAAGAACAGATTAGGGCTTTGACAAATATCGCAAATAATAAGTACAAAAAGTACTACGACGTCGGAGATAAACTTTACAAACCGGCAGGCAACCCTACCTACTACCAGAGAATTGTTGATGAGATTGAGGGCAAACAGAAGGAGACGTTCTTTTCCGCGATGAGGACTGTATTGTTTGGGAAATGAGTATCAGTAACATCTATTATCATTAATATTATTTATGTATCCCTGTAAATATTATCATTTAGCATACCCGATAGAGATGGTATGACCATTCCAGTTATATGGGACCGTCAGTTGGTTTCGTTTGGCAGTGGCATGCTGTTGCGAGTCATATTCTACAAACGCCACATGCCTTACTGCGACAAGTCTAATTTCTACTAACCCATCGCCAGCAAAAAGCGGTTCAATTTGCGGCAAAGTAACATCTTGTGGTAGATTTTGTACAAGCAAAATTTTATTAGGAGGATTTTCAGCACTAACCACTTTATTGCTCAGCTTCGAAGTCGAGTCTGATTTTCGGTTCTCGCGTTTGGGAAGTATCCTCAAAGAGCTTTTGGTAGTAGCAGCAGCAATTTCCTCTTTGCTCAGTCCCTTGGCTCTTAATTTGCTCCTCAGACGTCTCTGCCGCCTTCTCAACAATAATTGCTCTTTGTTCAATCGTCTTCGTCTTGAAGCCAATGCGCTTTGCATTATTTCAGGGCTTTTAAGAGCTAAACCCATCAAGGAGTTCTTCTTCGCCCATTGCATATCTATTTCTCTACCGTGAATCTTCAGACCTCTAGCTTTGAAAATCGAAGCATGTTCCTCATCAACAAATGTCACAAAACATTGACTAGTCATTTTGAAAGATTTAGAGACAGAAATGTCGACTATACCATTGTCTGCATCCAAGGGCTCTGCCACACCATTGCCGATGAGTTCATGACGAGGAAGAGGCAACCGATAATCCACCGCATAATGATTTTTCTCGTTGATGTGTTTCAACAACACCCTGATATAGTTTGATCTACTTCCAGGCCTCCTCGGCAGGTTTCGCAGGTACAGACAGCTCATTAATGTTGTTGACAGTACGCCTATGTTGTCAGGTAACTAACTAAAAGTAAAGAGGCTTTTCTCAGAAAGAACATCAAAAGGAAAAAAGCAGGCATTTCGCCTTGCACGAGTAAAAAAAAAAATCTTAACCGCTTGATAAGGACAAAACTAAATATTAACTAATACATAATGATATAGATGTTTATCACCCTTATTTCTTACCAGCCTTCTGGGCAGCCTTGGTAACCTTACCAGCCTTGTCGGTCTTCACAACAGACTTGATGACACCGACAGCAACGGTCTGTCTCATGTCTCTGACGGCGAATCTACCCAAAGGTGGGTAGTCGGAGAAAGCCTCAACACACATTGGCTTGGATGGGACGAATTTGACCAAAGCAGCGTCACCAGACTTGATGAACTTAGGGTGGTCCTCCATCTTCTTACCAGATCTTCTGTCGTTCTTCTCGATCAACTCGTCAAATCTGCAAGCAATGTGAGCAGTGTGACAGTCAAGAACTGGAGAGTAACCAGCAGAGATTTGACCAGGGTGGTTCAAGATGATGACGGTAGCGTTGAAGGACTCGGTGGCCTTTGGTGGGTCGTTCTTAGAGTCACCGCAAACGTTACCTCTTCTGATTTCCTTAACGGAAACGTTCTTGACGTTGAAACCAACGTTGTCACCAGGTAGACCCTCAGCCAAAGTCTCGTGGTGCATTTCAACGGACTTGACTTCAGTGGTCACACCAGCTGGAGCGAAAGTGACAACCATACCGGCCTTAATAACACCGGTCTCGACTCTGCCGACTGGCACAGTTCCGATACCACCAATCTTGTAGACGTCCTGCAATGGCAATCTCAATGGCTTGTCAGTTGGTCTGGAAGGTGGCTCAATAGCGTCAATGGCCTCCAACAAGGTCTTACCCTTGACGACACCAGATGCCTTGGTCTCCTTCTCCCAGCCCTTGTACCAAGGAGCGTTGGTAGTTGGCTCAATCATGTTGTCACCGTTCCAGCCAGAGACAGGAACAAATGGAACAGTCTTAGGGTTGTAACCAACCTTCTTGATGAAGTTGGAAGTCTCCTTGACAATTTCCTGGAAACGAGACTCATCCCACTTAACGGCGTCCATCTTGTTGACAGCAACAATCAATTGTCTGACACCCAAAGTGTAAGCCAACAAAGCGTGCTCTCTGGTCTGACCGTCCTTGGAGATACCGGCTTCAAATTCACCGACACCACCAGCGATAATCAAGATAGCACAGTCAGCCTGGGAAGTACCAGTAATCATGTTCTTGATGAAATCTCTGTGACCTGGAGCGTCAATGACAGTAACGTTGTACTTTGGAGTCTCGAACTTCCACAAGGCAATGTCGATGGTGATACCTCTCTCTCTCTCAGCCTTCAATTTGTCCAAAACCCAAGCGTACTTGAAAGAACCCTTACCCAATTCGGCGGCTTCCTTCTCGAACTTCTCGATGGTTCTCTTGTCGATACCACCACACTTGTAGATCAAGTGACCGGTACTAGTAGACTTACCAGAGTCGACGTGGCCGATGACAACGAGGTTAATGTGAGTCTTTTCCTTACCCATTTTGTATTGCTCTGTTAAGCTGTAGTTGCTGTGGTAGTCCTAAAAGAAAATATAAGTGAAATGAAGAAGAAGTAGAAGTGGAAAGTAAAGTTGAGAGAGCTCTCTTATATGGGTTCGGTCATGAAACCTCGCTCTTATAGAACCCCAGTACCTTTTTTCTTTTCTGCATCATAGAAAAAAATTTTTTTTTTTCATTTCTCAATTCAGTTACCGAGAATAACAAAAAGAAACGGCTGCTTTAGCCTGTGGTGTTTGGATTCCTGTTTGTTTTAGCTGTTGGCGCCTCCCCCCTCCCCGCCACGGCATTGCGTGGGTCCATGTATTTTGCGTCAGTCAGCCAAGATTGCAAATGCAATTTTTTTCACTGAGACCAGAATGTTCTTTGTCAGCATCTTGGCACTAAAAGATATGTACAGATGTTCTGGCAGGTGTCTGGAAGTAACAGTACTTGAACTTGTAGTGCGGTAAGATGGAGATTGTTTTTTTCATTTTACTCGAGCAGGTTCCATAACGGTATTATTACTTGATGCAATCATGTCAAATTAGCATCATTAATGAATACTAGTATCGTTTACTTTGCCGCGACCAGCTCCTAAGATACATGTATGCGTATATTCTTGTAGTACGTAATTGGGTATAAAAATTTTTACAAACGGGATGTACCCTAATCTCTCCTTCCCTCGAGACTCGAAATGCTCTCGCGGCTAACCACTTCAAGGCTGTCGATGATATTATTTTGCTGCTCCATGTCTCTTGTAAATGAGTCCTGACTGCCGCTGGACGGTACTGCTGAGGAGTTTAGTCTTATTGTGCCTCTTCCACCACGAGAAATATTCCGGCTTGTCAATCCGTAAGCTAAAGAGGCAGCTGCGCCAAACAATCCTATCGCCAGACGCCCTGCTCGTTTCAAAGTAGAATTAAGTGCCGATTCACGCTCGATAAACTCCCAACGAGGCCTTACCGGAGTGGTACTCGGTAAGATGTTATTTTTGGAATCGAAATGGTTCTTCATCTTTTCATATAGCCATCTTCTGCCTGCGAACTCCACTATAAAGAAGACAGCAAAGATTCCTACAAAAATCCCCAGCACGTTCACCTCGTTTGTCTTGTTGGAGGTAGGGCAGGCGTACACGCTCCTTACTTCGAAAAAGTACGAACAGTCATGCATACTCCCTATGTATGATATTTGTGCCTCAGAGGAAATTTCCCTGTCACAAACAAAGTTGAGCAATGTGGACTTTCTGTCTTTCCCATTAGGACACATGGATCCATTATCATATTTCATGGTTAGCTTCTTATTGCCTAATAGCTGAGGGCTCGTACTGAAATCACCGATGGAAACCAGTCGCTCATGCTCGTCCGTGTAGAAGGCACCTGTTGTGTTTGTCAACTGGGCTTGCTCTTTGTCTGTTACTGGACTAGAGCAAATGCCTAGTGTGAAATTCGTTCCGTAGCCCCATCCTCTGACTAACCATCTTGTCTTGGATTCATGCGGGTGATTCTTATTATTGTCGTCCCCTGAACGGTTCGGTGTGGAGGACAACTGCGAAAGGTCGATGTAGCTCCCTGATGTTGGGTTAGTCACTGCGCAGAAATTTTGCTGGCGCTTGTCCTCATGATTGCCCTCATAGGACCTTTCATGGTGCGATTCCTGTGCGGTGTACAACTCTGAACTCTGCTGTTTATAACATTTTACAGTAGTTAACAACAATATAAGTGCGGCTAAAGCTACAATAAATCGTTTGGCGAGTTTGAAAGTCATCACTTTAACCAAAGCAGAATTGCAAATGTTTCGTATTTGCCTTCTTATTTGAATAAAACGACAGTTATGTTTATATTTTTCTGCTCGGATGCGAAGCGATCCAATTCCATAGCACCTTGTCATCTGACTGGACGGCGGTGCTAACAAGAATAATGCTATGAACTTTTAATACTAGGACTAAGAAGTTGTAGTTGTATTAAAATGAACTACGCTGTGTTTGCTGAAGACAAGAATATCTGCTTAAACTAAGGAAACATCAAGTACTAGAGTAATAACCCGTTGATGCCACAAACGGAGCCTATATTATACTACAATCGTTCTCACCAAACGTTTTTCTCTGAGTCAGCATTATGTCCTTTTGTTGATTTTGCATACGTTGTTTAAGCTGTAACTCTTGTTTTTCTTTAGTTGAAGTGTTTCACCATCATGGATGCGGCGCAACATCGTCATTGAAAACAAAACATTAATTCACTTTCAAGAATTGCTTGAACACGATAAAAAATGTTGCCGCATGTATCAAGGTGTCAGGTCTACTCAATCGCTGAGAGCATTCAATTCTATATACCAACGATTCGTTTCTTTCCTGTAGGTGCATTGTCACGCGCCCTTACGTCGACGATAGAGGAAACAAAATGGTACAAAAAATAAGCGCCGAATATAAAGAAGAAAGAAAAATAAGGAGATCATAATTAGTTGACACCAGAGAAATGTGTACATCAAGATAAAAAAAGTTGATTAAGCCAGAGTAAAATTTGCTAATGAATCTCTTCGCTAGTACGCAAGAAAAGGAAGAAGAGGAGGAAGACGACGAGTTCCTCTTCATGTTCGAGCAGGACGATAACAATTCCCAATGTCTCGATATGGATTTGCAGAGACTCAATGAAGAAACCACCCAAATGGGCCTGTTGGTAAATAGTATCGAGGCTCGCACAAAGGATGACCTATTACGTTGGCAAAAAGTGGTCGAAGATTGTCGTTTACCAGGGAAATCAAATTTCCTTCAACGGCTCTCACAAATAATGACTCCAGGAAGTGGTTCAAGCCCTTTAGCAGGGAGTCCCTTTGATGAAAGGGAAGTTTCTGCCCAATTGAGACGCTCATTACAAAAAGACTTGCAGAAGACGCATAGTGAATGCAAACAAAAAAAAAACCGTAGTTGGAGAACATGGATCAAAGGATGGCTCTACAGCAAGAAAGGAGATCCCATGCTTACTGATAGTGACTCGGAGGGCCTTCTAGTAATGAATTCAGTTGATGTAGAAATGCAGCGCTCGCCGCCACATCGAGTACAATCTACGGTACAAGCACGTAATTTTTTTGATGCAGAAAGATTACCTTATTCCTCTGTCACATTGGCTGAGCATAAGTACTTTTTCGGTGGCAACATGGCAGCAGCCCAGGTTCCCGAGGCCATGCATGGCAGTAGCGAAAGTATCATAAGTGAAACTACCCCAGGGTTACAGCTCGCTCGAAGGATGAAATATAATGTTTTGACACATGATGCTCCCTGTCCCTCCTCTTTGGTGGCGTCGATGAATGATGGCATTCCAAGATCCTCTTCAGAGATACGCACCCCGCCACTTTTACAGACCAAAAAATCCAAGTCTTCATCCAACATACTCAGTTTTCGTGGGCGTAGCCTACGTAAGCGCAGGATAAATGGCCACTATATGCACTGAGAATATGTATAGACCTTACTATTACGAGATGTATAACAGTATTTGAGTCTCCGCGCTCAAATTGCTGACACATAAGTCGGTTCTTTTTGCGCACTTGAGAATCCGCCCAGGGGCACGGGCGGCGTTTTAGCTGACAGGATCACCACACACGTCAGGTGCTACAGCATTAAATGCGCAATTCATATATAAGCAGCCCAATTTGCTCAACGAGAGCACACTTCACACACTGCAGAGCATATTTACACGGCTAAGAGAAAACGAATATTATTGATATGTTGAGTGAGATTGTTAACTACGGATGCGAAGCATGCAAAGACGCCTGCCAATGTGGCAGTAAATGCGGCGCTAGCTGTACTGGTAAGGGATGCAACTGCAGCAAGCCTAAATGTAGCAGCTGCGGTGATCACTGCTCATGCACTAGCGATAAGACTTGCGGTTGTAAGCACTGATTTTCATGTAATTATCTAGTTTAAGTTGTTTTCAAGTTTTTGACTTTTGCTTTTGTGGCTCCGCGGTGCCCCCCTAGGAGCCCCTTGTTGCGAACTCTGGCCAGGAAACTGTCCCCCTTAAGGGAACCTTACAGATTCTGGGTCACCTTGGTGGTTATAAATGAGACGACCCGCAAGGTATCGATGACTTTCTTTGTCTTCCTAACCACGAGTATCAAAAAATATGTTGGGGGAAATAGTCAACTACGGATGTGAATGTAAAGGAGCCTGCCCTTGCGAGGGAAAGTGCCAGAGCACTGATCACTCATGCTGCGGTGAAAAATGCGGCTGCACCTGCAAGAGCTGCGGTGGATCTTGTTCAAAATAGGTTAGTTTGGAGCTCAGTTTTCTATTGTTATGGTTACGGTATATGGGTAGTTATGATTACGGTTTTATTTATGTAGCCCAATAAAGGATTTTTATTTTTTATCTGATGAGGGATCTGAATGTAGTATTGGCGATAAATTCATCTGTCCCTGTGATCTGCTCTGGCCACGCTTAGCATACTACGATCCGAGCGGTCTTTTACTACTGCAGTATTGCAATCTTGCTGCATTAAAACCTGTCTATTTATGTTACAATTCATGGAATAAAATGAGTCACTGCAAAGCCGGAGATGAGTGAAGGTATGGATTGCCACGTATATCACCATCCTCTACAGCTTTTTGATTATCAAGTAAATGTTACCTTTTGACTTAGTACATTTCTTGGCGCTTCTGGAATTGCCCTACAGAGCTCTAAGCTGATTCCGTTAAATGGTGTTGCTGGCACCATGTACGGCGATCAAGACTCCCTGTCCCTCCTCTTTGGTGGCGTCGATGAATGATGGCATTCCAAGATCCTCTTCAGAGATACGCACCCCGCCACTTTTACAGACCAAAAAATCCAAGTCTTCATCCAACATACTCAGTTTTCGTGGGCGTAGCCTACGTAAGCGCAGGATAAATGGCCACTATATGCACTGAGAATATGTATAGACCTTACTATTACGAGATGTATAACAGTATTTGAGTCTCCGCGCTCAAATTGCTGACACATAAGTCGGTTCTTTTTGCGCACTTGAGAATCCGCCCAGGGGCACGGGCGGCGTTTTAGCTGACAGGATCACCACACACGTCAGGTGCTACAGCATTAAATGCGCAATTCATATATAAGCAGCCCAATTTGCTCAACGAGAGCACACTTCACACACTGCAGAGCATATTTACACGGCTAAGAGAAAACGAATATTATTGATATGTTGAGTGAGATTGTTAACTACGGATGCGAAGCATGCAAAGACGCCTGCCAATGTGGCAGTAAATGCGGCGCTAGCTGTACTGGTAAGGGATGCAACTGCAGCAAGCCTAAATGTAGCAGCTGCGGTGATCACTGCTCATGCACTAGCGATAAGACTTGCGGTTGTAAGCACTGATTTTCATGTAATTATCTAGTTTAAGTTGTTTTCAAGTTTTTGACTTTTGCTTTTGTGGCTCCGCGGTGCCCCCCTAGGAGCCCCTTGTTGCGAACTCTGGCCAGGAAACTGTCCCCCTTAAGGGAACCTTACAGATTCTGGGTCACCTTGGTGGTTATAAATGAGACGACCCGCAAGGTATCGATGACTTTCTTTGTCTTCCTAACCACGAGTATCAAAAAATATGTTGGGGGAAATAGTCAACTACGGATGTGAATGTAAAGGAGCCTGCCCTTGCGAGGGAAAGTGCCAGAGCACTGATCACTCATGCTGCGGTGAAAAATGCGGCTGCACCTGCAAGAGCTGCGGTGGATCTTGTTCAAAATAGGTTAGTTTGGAGCTCAGTTTTCTATTGTTATGGTTACGGTATATGGGTAGTTATGATTACGGTTTTATTTATGTAGCCCAATAAAGGATTTTTATTTTTTATCTGATGAGGGATCTGAATGTAGTATTGGCGATAAATTCATCTGTCCCTGTGATCTGCTCTGGCCACGCTTAGCATACTACGATCCGAGCGGTCTTTTACTACTGCAGTATTGCAATCTTGCTGCATTAAAACCTGTCTATTTATGTTACAATTCATGGAATAAAATGAGTCACTGCAAAGCCGGAGATGAGTGAAGGTATGGATTGCCACGTATATCACCATCCTCTACAGCTTTTTGATTATCAAGTAAATGTTACCTTTTGACTTAGTACATTTCTTGGCGCTTCTGGAATTGCCCTACAGAGCTCTAAGCTGATTCCGTTAAATGGTGTTGCTGGCACCATGTACGGCGATCAAGACTCCCTGTCCCTCCTCTTTGGTGGCGTCGATGAATGATGGCATTCCAAGATCCTCTTCAGAGATACGCACCCCGCCACTTTTACAGACCAAAAAATCCAAGTCTTCATCCAACATACTCAGTTTTCGTGGGCGTAGCCTACGTAAGCGCAGGATAAATGGCCACTATATGCACTGAGAATATGTATAGACCTTACTATTACGAGATGTATAACAGTATTTGAGTCTCCGCGCTCAAATTGCTGACACATAAGTCGGTTCTTTTTGCGCACTTGAGAATCCGCCCAGGGGCACGGGCGGCGTTTTAGCTGACAGGATCACCACACACGTCAGGTGCTACAGCATTAAATGCGCAATTCATATATAAGCAGCCCAATTTGCTCAACGAGAGCACACTTCACACACTGCAGAGCATATTTACACGGCTAAGAGAAAACGAATATTATTGATATGTTGAGTGAGATTGTTAACTACGGATGCGAAGCATGCAAAGACGCCTGCCAATGTGGCAGTAAATGCGGCGCTAGCTGTACTGGTAAGGGATGCAACTGCAGCAAGCCTAAATGTAGCAGCTGCGGTGATCACTGCTCATGCACTAGCGATAAGACTTGCGGTTGTAAGCACTGATTTTCATGTAATTATCTAGTTTAAGTTGTTTTCAAGTTTTTGACTTTTGCTTTTGTGGCTCCGCGGTGCCCCCCTAGGAGCCCCTTGTTGCGAACTCTGGCCAGGAAACTGTCCCCCTTAAGGGAACCTTACAGATTCTGGGTCACCTTGGTGGTTATAAATGAGACGACCCGCAAGGTATCGATGACTTTCTTTGTCTTCCTAACCACGAGTATCAAAAAATATGTTGGGGGAAATAGTCAACTACGGATGTGAATGTAAAGGAGCCTGCCCTTGCGAGGGAAAGTGCCAGAGCACTGATCACTCATGCTGCGGTGAAAAATGCGGCTGCACCTGCAAGAGCTGCGGTGGATCTTGTTCAAAATAGGTTAGTTTGGAGCTCAGTTTTCTATTGTTATGGTTACGGTATATGGGTAGTTATGATTACGGTTTTATTTATGTAGCCCAATAAAGGATTTTTATTTTTTATCTGATGAGGGATCTGAATGTAGTATTGGCGATAAATTCATCTGTCCCTGTGATCTGCTCTGGCCACGCTTAGCATACTACGATCCGAGCGGTCTTTTACTACTGCAGTATTGCAATCTTGCTGCATTAAAACCTGTCTATTTATGTTACAATTCATGGAATAAAATGAGTCACTGCAAAGCCGGAGATGAGTGAAGGTATGGATTGCCACGTATATCACCATCCTCTACAGCTTTTTGATTATCAAGTAAATGTTACCTTTTGACTTAGTACATTTCTTGGCGCTTCTGGAATTGCCCTACAGAGCTCTAAGCTGATTCCGTTAAATGGTGTTGCTGGCACCATGTACGGCGATCAAGACTCCCTGTCCCTCCTCTTTGGTGGCGTCGATGAATGATGGCATTCCAAGATCCTCTTCAGAGATACGCACCCCGCCACTTTTACAGACCAAAAAATCCAAGTCTTCATCCAACATACTCAGTTTTCGTGGGCGTAGCCTACGTAAGCGCAGGATAAATGGCCACTATATGCACTGAGAATATGTATAGACCTTACTATTACGAGATGTATAACAGTATTTGAGTCTCCGCGCTCAAATTGCTGACACATAAGTCGGTTCTTTTTGCGCACTTGAGAATCCGCCCAGGGGCACGGGCGGCGTTTTAGCTGACAGGATCACCACACACGTCAGGTGCTACAGCATTAAATGCGCAATTCATATATAAGCAGCCCAATTTGCTCAACGAGAGCACACTTCACACACTGCAGAGCATATTTACACGGCTAAGAGAAAACGAATATTATTGATATGTTGAGTGAGATTGTTAACTACGGATGCGAAGCATGCAAAGACGCCTGCCAATGTGGCAGTAAATGCGGCGCTAGCTGTACTGGTAAGGGATGCAACTGCAGCAAGCCTAAATGTAGCAGCTGCGGTGATCACTGCTCATGCACTAGCGATAAGACTTGCGGTTGTAAGCACTGATTTTCATGTAATTATCTAGTTTAAGTTGTTTTCAAGTTTTTGACTTTTGCTTTTGTGGCTCCGCGGTGCCCCCCTAGGAGCCCCTTGTTGCGAACTCTGGCCAGGAAACTGTCCCCCTTAAGGGAACCTTACAGATTCTGGGTCACCTTGGTGGTTATAAATGAGACGACCCGCAAGGTATCGATGACTTTCTTTGTCTTCCTAACCACGAGTATCAAAAAATATGTTGGGGGAAATAGTCAACTACGGATGTGAATGTAAAGGAGCCTGCCCTTGCGAGGGAAAGTGCCAGAGCACTGATCACTCATGCTGCGGTGAAAAATGCGGCTGCACCTGCAAGAGCTGCGGTGGATCTTGTTCAAAATAGGTTAGTTTGGAGCTCAGTTTTCTATTGTTATGGTTACGGTATATGGGTAGTTATGATTACGGTTTTATTTATGTAGCCCAATAAAGGATTTTTATTTTTTATCTGATGAGGGATCTGAATGTAGTATTGGCGATAAATTCATCTGTCCCTGTGATCTGCTCTGGCCACGCTTAGCATACTACGATCCGAGCGGTCTTTTACTACTGCAGTATTGCAATCTTGCTGCATTAAAACCTGTCTATTTATGTTACAATTCATGGAATAAAATGAGTCACTGCAAAGCCGGAGATGAGTGAAGGTATGGATTGCCACGTATATCACCATCCTCTACAGCTTTTTGATTATCAAGTAAATGTTACCTTTTGACTTAGTACATTTCTTGGCGCTTCTGGAATTGCCCTACAGAGCTCTAAGCTGATTCCGTTAAATGGTGTTGCTGGCACCATGTACGGCGATCAAGACTCCCTGTCCCTCCTCTTTGGTGGCGTCGATGAATGATGGCATTCCAAGATCCTCTTCAGAGATACGCACCCCGCCACTTTTACAGACCAAAAAATCCAAGTCTTCATCCAACATACTCAGTTTTCGTGGGCGTAGCCTACGTAAGCGCAGGATAAATGGCCACTATATGCACTGAGAATATGTATAGACCTTACTATTACGAGATGTATAACAGTATTTGAGTCTCCGCGCTCAAATTGCTGACACATAAGTCGGTTCTTTTTGCGCACTTGAGAATCCGCCCAGGGGCACGGGCGGCGTTTTAGCTGACAGGATCACCACACACGTCAGGTGCTACAGCATTAAATGCGCAATTCATATATAAGCAGCCCAATTTGCTCAACGAGAGCACACTTCACACACTGCAGAGCATATTTACACGGCTAAGAGAAAACGAATATTATTGATATGTTGAGTGAGATTGTTAACTACGGATGCGAAGCATGCAAAGACGCCTGCCAATGTGGCAGTAAATGCGGCGCTAGCTGTACTGGTAAGGGATGCAACTGCAGCAAGCCTAAATGTAGCAGCTGCGGTGATCACTGCTCATGCACTAGCGATAAGACTTGCGGTTGTAAGCACTGATTTTCATGTAATTATCTAGTTTAAGTTGTTTTCAAGTTTTTGACTTTTGCTTTTGTGGCTCCGCGGTGCCCCCCTAGGAGCCCCTTGTTGCGAACTCTGGCCAGGAAACTGTCCCCCTTAAGGGAACCTTACAGATTCTGGGTCACCTTGGTGGTTATAAATGAGACGACCCGCAAGGTATCGATGACTTTCTTTGTCTTCCTAACCACGAGTATCAAAAAATATGTTGGGGGAAATAGTCAACTACGGATGTGAATGTAAAGGAGCCTGCCCTTGCGAGGGAAAGTGCCAGAGCACTGATCACTCATGCTGCGGTGAAAAATGCGGCTGCACCTGCAAGAGCTGCGGTGGATCTTGTTCAAAATAGGTTAGTTTGGAGCTCAGTTTTCTATTGTTATGGTTACGGTATATGGGTAGTTATGATTACGGTTTTATTTATGTAGCCCAATAAAGGATTTTTATTTTTTATCTGATGAGGGATCTGAATGTAGTATTGGCGATAAATTCATCTGTCCCTGTGATCTGCTCTGGCCACGCTTAGCATACTACGATCCGAGCGGTCTTTTACTACTGCAGTATTGCAATCTTGCTGCATTAAAACCTGTCTATTTATGTTACAATTCATGGAATAAAATGAGTCACTGCAAAGCCGGAGATGAGTGAAGGTATGGATTGCCACGTATATCACCATCCTCTACAGCTTTTTGATTATCAAGTAAATGTTACCTTTTGACTTAGTACATTTCTTGGCGCTTCTGGAATTGCCCTACAGAGCTCTAAGCTGATTCCGTTAAATGGTGTTGCTGGCACCA
This sequence comes from Zygosaccharomyces pseudobailii, assembly GCA_949129085.1. NCBI lineage: Eukaryota > Fungi > Ascomycota > Saccharomycetes > Saccharomycetales > Saccharomycetaceae > Zygosaccharomyces > Zygosaccharomyces pseudobailii. Next base: position 404,099 of record CASBRY010000010.1, read on the forward strand.
TGTACGGCGATCAAGACTCCCTGTCCCTCCTCTTTGGTGGCGTCGATGAATGATGGCATTCCAAGATCCTCTTCAGAGATACGCACCCCGCCACTTTTACAGACCAAAAAATCCAAGTCTTCATCCAACATACTCAGTTTTCGTGGGCGTAGCCTACGTAAGCGCAGGATAAATGGCCACTATATGCACTGAGAATATGTATAGACCTTACTATTACGAGATGTATAACAGTATTTGAGTCTCCGCGCTCAAATTGCTGACACATAAGTCGGTTCTTTTTGCGCACTTGAGAATCCGCCCAGGGGCACGGGCGGCGTTTTAGCTGACAGGATCACCACACACGTCAGGTGCTACAGCATTAAATGCGCAATTCATATATAAGCAGCCCAATTTGCTCAACGAGAGCACACTTCACACACTGCAGAGCATATTTACACGGCTAAGAGAAAACGAATATTATTGATATGTTGAGTGAGATTGTTAACTACGGATGCGAAGCATGCAAAGACGCCTGCCAATGTGGCAGTAAATGCGGCGCTAGCTGTACTGGTAAGGGATGCAACTGCAGCAAGCCTAAATGTAGCAGCTGCGGTGATCACTGCTCATGCACTAGCGATAAGACTTGCGGTTGTAAGCACTGATTTTCATGTAATTATCTAGTTTAAGTTGTTTTCAAGTTTTTGACTTTTGCTTTTGTGGCTCCGCGGTGCCCCCCTAGGAGCCCCTTGTTGCGAACTCTGGCCAGGAAACTGTCCCCCTTAAGGGAACCTTACAGATTCTGGGTCACCTTGGTGGTTATAAATGAGACGACCCGCAAGGTATCGATGACTTTCTTTGTCTTCCTAACCACGAGTATCAAAAAATATGTTGGGGGAAATAGTCAACTACGGATGTGAATGTAAAGGAGCCTGCCCTTGCGAGGGAAAGTGCCAGAGCACTGATCACTCATGCTGCGGTGAAAAATGCGGCTGCACCTGCAAGAGCTGCGGTGGATCTTGTTCAAAATAGGTTAGTTTGGAGCTCAGTTTTCTATTGTTATGGTTACGGTATATGGGTAGTTATGATTACGGTTTTATTTATGTAGCCCAATAAAGGATTTTTATTTTTTATCTGATGAGGGATCTGAATGTAGTATTGGCGATAAATTCATCTGTCCCTGTGATCTGCTCTGGCCACGCTTAGCATACTACGATCCGAGCGGTCTTTTACTACTGCAGTATTGCAATCTTGCTGCATTAAAACCTGTCTATTTATGTTACAATTCATGGAATAAAATGAGTCACTGCAAAGCCGGAGATGAGTGAAGGTATGGATTGCCACGTATATCACCATCCTCTACAGCTTTTTGATTATCAAGTAAATGTTACCTTTTGACTTAGTACATTTCTTGGCGCTTCTGGAATTGCCCTACAGAGCTCTAAGCTGATTCCGTTAAATGGTGTTGCTGGCACCATGTACGGCGATCAAGACTCCCCTTAAGTGTATCATCCCGAAAGCTACTGAGCAATGTGAAACACTAGAATTGTCGTTAAGACATCTAATCATGTGATCCGTTGTCTGTGTAAATTAATGGTTAGTTTTGAGGTTTGCCGCCAAAGTATCAATAGAATTACTATACAAAAGGATCACAGATCCAAGTGAGCTAAGGACATGAATATAAAAAAGGTCCAGAGAGAGATAGCATAATATAAATCTATACCGCTCCAAGGAATCCAATATATTAAGCTATTATACTTTAGTACGTTATTGAATCGTAATTCATTACAATTACAAGAACACAATAGGAGAGACATATAGTTCAATTCTGCACTTGCTACCCGGAGTTGTCGACACTATGGCCGAGTGGTTAAGGCGTGAGACTCGAATGGATTCATCAAACTTCGGTCATCTCTTGGGCTCTGCCCGCGCAGGTTCGAATCCTGCTGGTGTCGTTTATCCTTCCTTAAACGAATTTTTTTGATCCCCTTAAATCCGTTATCTCATGCTATCTTATCGATACGACTCATTCTTCAGTGTATTAACCGCTTACCTAAGGGCTTTATTTTAAAACTTTCAAAGGATTACATTATACTTAAATAAATAATAGGTCATAGTCAATTATGCTATTTACAGTTATTATTGCTAAGTTATTCATAATTTCGGTGTGTTTTATTCTCGCGGCTCATAAAGTCGAAGATATTCACGCAAATTGACAACTAACATAGAAGGGCATTGAAACATAAAAAAAAGATGAAAGAACTGTTTGGCCTATTTAGCTCAAAAAGAAAACGATACGTGCATAGAAGTGCGTCTTCCCCCAAACCTCTAATGTTTGGAAAGGTAATCAAAGAAGTTTGGAACGTCGTTTGCTACCGTCTTGGCAATGGTAGCGTTTTGTAGCCACTTCGGAATATTTCCGCCAGCTTCATTTGAAGTGCACATTAACCAGGTGAACTCTTGCTTTTTGAAGTCGTACTCCAATCTCTCCACACTGACGTACCATGCATGGATGTGGCCTTTATCTTTGCTTTCTTGCTTGATGTCAGCGTCGGCCACCAAAGTCACCACAAGGGAGACTTCGTTGCCCTGTTCATTTACGAAGGGTTGCATAGGGTAAACCCATTCGTTAAACTCACGAGGAGCCAAAGGAGCACCCAGCTCATACTCTGAGTTGATTCTGACCCACCCTTTAGTTTCTTCCACGATGTCGACTCTTTTGAGCACCTCTATGTATTCCTGTTCAATCAGGCACCGTTTGGATCTTTCGGGCATCACCCATTTTCCGTCCTCTTTGTGCACGGCTAGCAAATAATATAGTACCTGGGCATATTGCTTCTCATCCAAGTGGCGCTTGGAGATTCTTGATAACCAAAGCTCTCCATCTTTTGTAATGCTGTATGTCTGCACGGCGTCTTGGCCAAACGTATAACATTTACCCTTTTTCCACTTTGTCTCTACTTCTTGGGTGATTGCGTTTGCAGCTTCCCAAATTTCCTGGCTCTCTTGGGGCAACTGCTCTGCTTTGAAAGGTTTTGTGCCAATGATCATCGCTAATATTTCTTGGCATTCTCACATGTTAAGAAAAGTTTTATCTGACAATCGCTTTTGAATATATATATACGAATACGACGCGAGCCGAACATGAGACAAGGCACCCCAGCAAAGTTGACTTCAACCAACGCAGTACACAAAGGAAGGGACAGTGACAATGCGACTTTCACTTTTGCGCCGTGATGGATGTGTAAGTTGCCCGCAAGCTGCATCGTGTCCTACATGCAAGTCTGATGAGAATTGCGTAATGACTGAATTGACTTGCAACGCGTGTCCCAAGACGTACTGTCAGAAGAAGACGGGAGCTTCCCTGAATAACAGCACTGATACAACACATCACTCCAACAGTGGTAAAGTAGTCGGTGGTGTGGTAGGCGGTGTAATAGGCGGCGTGGTAGTTGGTGTAGCATTATTGTTGTTTTGGCTTTATCATCATTACTGGAAGAGAATACTGAGCGAGAAAAAAGATAGGCTAGCAGAGTCTAGAGAGATGTATGGGCAGGACCAGGGGTACAGCGACAGTGACAGTGACGAAAGTGACAATGAGACAGATAATGAGGCTGGAGAGGGCGACGATGTTCTAATGGAGTTGCCGGTCAAACGGGACGACCATAGCACAGCTAGAAACAGCACTGTCACAACACATACTAAGGCTAGCAACATTTTGCCAATCGCGTACATCCCTGGTGTCACAAGCAGGCCAGTCGGCGGGAGACTAAGAAGCAACGACGCAAGATCTCACATCACACTAGGATCCTCTATTCTGGGTGGTGACGACGACCTCATGACCACGAGGGGCGTCTCCGCTTTAATAGACATGGGAGAGCATCCTGTTCCAGAGGAAAATCAGCCTGTTCCAGAGGAAAAGCAGCCCAATAAAAGCACCGAAGATCTGACGACTGCCATCAGAGCCAAACCCAAGCTAGTGCAAATAGAAGAGGGTCCAGAAGATCCAACTGACCTCGTAAACGCAACTGGTACAATTGATTCGGCTGAGCCGGATGATTTGAACCAAAGTCAGCAAATCCTTCAGCAGGAAAAACACTTAGATAGTGAACACGAGAGTGAGCAAGGGGCCCACGACGACGAAGAGCAAGAAAGTGATGCTGGTAGTGGCAGCTTTATCCTCGATGTCGGCGTACCCGACGCGCTGCGGGAAGAAAGGCCTCGCAGTCCATTTGACGACCCCGAACCAGATTCCGAATGAGTAATGCAAGTCAGAACTCGCGCCGTTGAGGCAGAGGCAGGGGGATTAAGTGGGGTTACTCGGGGGTTCTATATCTATATTTTCGTATGATACCAAACAAATGTATACAACATTTCAATTTTTGGGGTCCCCATGCTTTCCCTCAAAAGCTCTCAAAGTATACACCTGCTTTTTGTTCGGGGAGCACACACAAGGATACTCCGATAAATAAACCCGAGATAGTTACAAAGGCTGAACAATGGACAATAAAGTTGAGCATATAGTAATGCTGAAGGAAAGGAGAAAGTATTTTACACCTCCTAGTGACGGCCTCGTTGCTTTAGAAGTTGCACAATCGTGATCACATGACTAATACATTTATGGATCCGGTGCGGCATCCTGTCAGCTTTGTGGCGGAGAAGGAACTTCGGTTGTTCAACACGCCATGGAATAATCAGCGGAGTTAGTGCAAGGTTACTTGCTCGTTCCTTGCCCTATCAATCTTTTTTGAAAATTCTTGATAGACAATAGACGCAGACAGACCACGTGAGTACCACGTGTTGTGAGCGAAACCGGCGTGAAAAATCGCAGCGAAAAATCGCAATTGCGTGTCGCCCCTACACCGCCTTAGGTCACGCCGCTTTAGTAAGGTTGGCTCTCCGAGCGCTCTGGCAAGGGGTGGAGGGGGGCGACCAACGCACCTTTCCCCTCGCAACGCTGTCAGTCGCAGCCACGATATATAAGCATGAAAAGTGAAAGGTGTTCAATTTGCCACCTTGATCTGTCCTTTCATTCCTCGAATATAGACGACACGCTAAGAGACACAGTTCGTTGTTGTAACATACATTAGCTGCTGTACTACTAGAATTATGCCTACTCATCAATACACCGGTATCGACGACCTGGCTATCAGGACGCTAAAGCTTCTTTCGGTAGACCAGCCATCAGCTGCTAACTCGGGTCACCCAGGTGCTCCGCTAGCGTTGGCGCCAGCAGCTCATACGCTACTGAAATCTATCAAGATCAATCCTAAGAATCCAGCGTGGATCAACAGAGACAGATTCGTGTTGTCTAACGGTCACGCCTGTGCTCTTTTGTACTCTATGCTTCATCTAGTTGGATATGACTACACAATTGATGATTTGAAGCACTTTAGACAGCTTAACTCGAAGTGTCCAGGTCACCCAGAGTCTCAACTTCCTGGTATCGACGTGACTACTGGTCCTCTAGGCCAGGGAGTGGCTGACGCCGTCGGTTTGGCAATTGCGCAGGCCAACTTTGCCGCCACGTACAACAAGCCTGGGTACACTCTTTCTGACTCGCACACTTTCGTGTTTGCCGGTGATGGCTGTATGGAGGAAGGTATCTCTTCGGAGGCTTCTTCTTTGGCCGGTCACTTGGGTCTAGGCAACCTTATTATGATCTACGACAACAACAGCATTTCCATTGACGGACCTACCAAGTTGTCCTACACTGACGATATCTTGAAGAGATATGAGAGTTATGGCTGGGAAGTTATCGACCTAAACGACAACGCAGACGACCCCAATGCTCTTCTATATGCCATTCACCAGGGTATGAAGAGCACCAAAAAACCCACTTTCATTAGGTTGACCACCGTTATCGGTGTAGGTTCCTTGCTGGCTGGTACCGCCGCTGTGCATGGTTCTCCATTGAAGCCTGACGACCTCAAGCAATTGAAAAAACATCTAGGTTTCGACCCAGAACAGTCCTTCGTCGTGCCTCAAGAGGTCTACGACTTTTACAGGAAGACTGTCACACAGCCTGGTATTGAGGCCAATGAGAAGTGGGACAAACTATATGCCGAATACCAGAAGAAATTCCCTGAAGAAGGTAAGGAAGTGGCCAGGAGATTAAACTATGAATTGCCATCCAACTGGGATTCTTACTTGCCCAAGTACACTCCAGCAGACAAGGCTCTTGCCACCAGAAAACTATCTGAAGGTGTTCTTGAACATATTCATGCTGCTTTGCCAGAGCTAATGGGCGGTTCCGCTGACTTGACCCCATCCAACTTGACTAGGTGGCAGGGTGCTGTCGATTTCGAGGAGCCATCTAGTGGCCTCGGTAATTACAAGGGTAGATACATCAGATACGGTATCAGAGAGCATGCCATGGGTGCCATTATGAACGGTATAGCCGCCTTCGGTGCCAACTACAAGCCATACGGTGGTACCTTTTTGAACTTTGTTTCTTATGCCGCTGGTTCCGTTAGATTGGCAGCGCTATCCGGTCATCCTGTGATCTGGGTTGCCACACATGACTCTATCGGTCTTGGTGAGGATGGTCCTACCCACCAACCTATTGAGACGTTGGCTCATTTTAGAGCCATGCCCAACATAGATGTGTGGAGACCCGCTGATGGTAATGAAGTCTCCGCTGCGTACAAGGTCGCAATTGACCACAGACACACCCCAAGTATTTTGGCTCTTTCCAGACAGAACCTACCCCAATTGGAAGGTTCCTGCCCTATCAAGGCCCAGAAGGGTGCTTACGTCTTGCAGGACGTCAGCAAGCCTGATATCATTTTGATTGGTACTGGCTCCGAGGTCTCTCTGGTCGTCGCAGCCGCTAAGGTGCTAGCTGACAAGGGTATCAAGGTTCGTGTGGTTTCTTTGCCATCCACCGATGCTTTTGACAGACAGTCACTGGATTACAAGTTGTCGGTATTGCCAGACGGTGTACCTATTATGTCTGTTGAGGTGTTATCCACTTTTGGCTGGCAGAGGTATGCCCACCAGGCCTTTGGTATCAACAGGTTTGGTGTTTCTGCCAAACAGTCAGACGCCTACAAGTTCTTCGATTTTGTTCCAGAGGGTGTATCCTCGAGGGCTGAGAAGACTATTGCCTTCTACAAGGGCAAGGAGGTGCTATCCCCAGTTCACGATGCCTTTTAAATCGGTATTTACGTGTCACGAATATAGACTTGTTTGAAGTATGTACATGAATCGTGCGATATTCTCTTCTCTTTTTTATCTGTAACTACAGCTGGAAACGTACGGTTTTTAGCATATTCGTCGGAACGTTTGTGAACTTTTCGCACTTGTATTGAGTCAAGTGAAAGGAGACAAGATGACTCGCAAACCCATTTCTGTAGCGTTTGTGTGCCTGGGTAACATCTGCCGTTCTCCAATGGCGGAGGCAGTGTTCAGAAATGCAGTTAAACAACGGAGCCTAGAAGACCGCTTTGACAAGATTGACTCCTTCGGCACCGGTGACTGGCACAAGGGGGAGACACCAGACAGTCGTAGCGTGTCAACTTGTAGGTTACACAACGTTCCAATCGATCACAGGGCCCAGCAGATCAAGCCACACCATTTCGACGAATTTGATTATGTTCTCTGTATGGATGAGATGAATTTGCGTAACTTACGCCGCTTGCGGCCAGACGGCAGCAAGGCGCGGGTAGAGCTCTTTGGCCACTGGAATGGAACAAATTCGAAATTCCAGGCCATCGTGGATGATCCTTATTACGGTGGTGTCGATGGCTTTGAACACAACTTCCGTCAAGTATCACATTTCAGTGAACAATTCCTGTCGAATGAGTTGTAGCTAATGCTTGTGCTTCCTGCCTCTTTTTTCTTTCTTTTTTGTCTTCTCCACTAAGCTTTATGTACATTATTATAATACGATGCTACAAGATTTTTTCGAAATTATCTTCATTTTGAACAAAATCACTATTGCAACGTCTTGCAAGCCAGCTTCTTTGGTAGTCGAAGTACCTCCAGGACTCCTCCTCACTCTGCGCCATCCCAGGAGGTAGTTTTTCCACCTCTTTGTAGTACCAACACCGATCTACTTTGTTAAACATCCATTTACGGTTCTTGGCTAACTCTCTCGCAGCTAAGAATTGCTCGTATGTTCCCTGATAGTGATAAAAGATGAAGAAAAGAGTATCTAGATCAAATTTAGTCAATATGCGGGCCAAAGAAGTCCTGGAATAAATATCTTCGGGTTCTTCATGTTCTGCATTCTTCCCATCTTCTTGCCCAGTGATTTCACTGGCTTGGCCACCCGTTGCAGAAACAGACTGCTGTCGCTGCATGCCTGGCGTAGCATTAAGGGGACAGACAAATCTGATGGGTTCGCTAGGAAAGAAAATCGATGTTGGATGAGGTAGTGAGAGGGGTTTGCGGTAAAAATGTGGCGAATCCGCATCAAGCGAATCTGGACAATTCAATAAAGAAGACTCCAATTGAGCCACCATCCGTTCTGGCATCTCACTGTAGGGCTGCATAAGTGGTCTCTTCGTTCTTAACCAAGACTTCAGTTCACTGCTGAATAGTACATTTTTGAATGCACCCTGTTCCTCCAAGTCGCGATGTATCTGTGCCTCAATCTCTTCGGACCTATCGCGTGGAGGATGCATATCTGTTGGCGGTTGGACAATATCTTTTCTTCTATTGTTAGGATTAGATTCTGAAATATTATTGTTGTTATGAGTATTACTTTGACCTAGCACCAATGTTTCCGGAGTAGGAGAAGCATGCGCCAGGGGAGTTGATGTTCCACGACTCGGTGTACCAGCATTCGAGAGGGCACCAGTAGTAGCTGTCACTACAGGCACTGTAGGTCCAGGGGTCGAAGCCTGCTGGTTCTTCTTTTTGGGAGATTGCTTTTCTTGCTTCTTTAGAGTTTTCATACCATGCACAGTCCCATTGGGGGATGTATTGACCCCCGCTGCTGTGGCTGCCGCAGCTACGACAGTAGCAGCAACCGCAGTTGAAGAAACTGCGGTACCTGAGACTGCAGTCATATTAGCTACATTTGCTGAGGCTGGTGCTGCATCGGAAGAGTATGTACTGCTGCTGCTCTCCTTGCTGACATCTTGATTTTTTTTAATTTGACAGCCCATGTCTTCATATATTATATCATATTCGATGAAATCTGGATCATCATTATTTTCCACGTAATATTGGATGTCATCTTGATATTCCTGTACTGTGTCCGGTTCCAACTCATTATTTTGCAGCAACTTCAAGACGTTTTCGAGGTTGTGAATATGAAATTCATGTCGCTCCACCTGCTCCTGTTCTTCTTGAGCTTCGTGTCCCTCCAATTGTTTTTGCAATTCCTCTAGACATTCCTGTACAAAAAGTAATTGGTCTCTCTTCTTCAATTCCCGCGGATCTTTGATAATATCTGGGTTCGTCAGCGCCTCAGTCGAAAACTGTTTGGTTTTCATCAACTTTTCTACTGACTTGAATCTCTCCATACCATTCTCAATGAGCCTTCTATTCTCCAAAAGTATACTTTGCTTATCCTTCACATCTTCTTTACTGAGCCACGTCTTAATCTGATCTCTGTGCTTCTGAAGCTTTTTTATCTCCCTCTTCAAATCAGATTCCAGTTTTTCCCTGTAGGAAGTGTTTTCTGGATCTGTTGATTGGAACTTATCGTAGATCTCTTCAAACTCTACGAATCCTTCCTTAACTTTCTTGAGAAGCTTATCGATATCTTGTTGCAACTTTCTCTGAGACATTGTGAATATATGGGTCCTTTTTCAACAAGGTGCACAGTCTCACTACCAAATTTGACTTTTTTATTCGCCTTTTATCACTTTCACAGTTCAAGTTATGGATATAATAATAGTTCTAAATCTTAGGCTTATTCTTATTATTAAATGATGATTATTGAGCTAGAAACAGACGCACACCTGGGGATACATGTGACAACTACTTGGTTCTCTGTTTGACTCGCACTGCTATGACAATTATCGTTTCGATTAATGCTCGATGGAGGTACTTTAACCTTTGGTTATCATTTTGCGTAGCAGTACAACTTGGATTCAAGCAAAATTAAATAAAAAAATGTTCGTGTATAGGTACATCAAGAATACCCTAGGCGATTAATCTTGAGCCCTAACTTCATGTGATTACATGAATGTCACATGTTTTGCAAACGTCATAATAGCATTAAACACTTTCAGATATTACGGTCGATGCCAGGCTTAAAGATCCAAACTTAGCGCAAGCTCTTCTTTGGGAAACTACTTCTCTTGCGTGCTCACCAACTTGTCTTGGAAATTTTTTTTGTATTGCCATTGATGGGAAAGGAACTACTTAGTAAGCATTTCCTGTAAGGCAAAGATTATACCGTTTAGAAACAACTTTACAATAAGTACTAGCAAAAATCATGCATCAAAACTAATGTACAACCTCTGCCTTTATTCAAACGCCAACGAACAGAAAATAGTGAGCTTTTTACAAAAGTAGCCTCAGCCAAACTTCTTTCACCGGACGTAATTTTCTCTCTAGCAAGAGAATTTGATTTATGCAAATCGTTGGAAAGCTCTCAAATAAATCTACTCTCAGCGTATTTGCTGATTGCTCCCTCTCGTAATGGCGTCGGTCCATCAACTAAACTGCCCTTTCATTCTCTCAGCTTTACGCTGCACCATTTTCGTTTCCGAATCGTCATTTTTCCCTCGGGATTATGAAAAAATAAAACTTGCAATGACTCTTGAACGGCTGGGACATATTTGAAAAGTTGGACGAACTGATATATCCAAGAACTCCATCTCACCTTTTACTCTTCTGTTAAACCAGTTACTAACTCAACAGTTTCCACCTCCATACATATCAGGCCATGCAAAGCTGGAGTGAAAAGTTGGATAACCCAACGCTTAGTGTCCTTCCTCATGACTATTTACGCCCTTTTCGTGAACCATTCACTCAAGAGGGCTCCTATTCTGTAGCCATTCCTCAACTTGATACTCTCAGCAATTTCTCAGATAGATATGCCGTGGCTTTGAGTGTGTGGGCGGCTCTAGTGTTCAGATTAACTGGCGATGATGATATTGTTTTATATGTAGCCGGGAACAAAGTGTTAAGGTTTACCATCCAACCGACTTGGAGTTTTCAAGAATTATACAAAGTTGTTTCGACAGAGTTAACATACTTGCCAGCCACCGATAGTGTCGATTTTGATTTATTGGCAGAGCATATCCAGAAAGAGCAGGATTTGGAAAAAGCACCACAGCTTTTCCGTCTGGCTTTCTTAAATGGTCAGCCTGATTTCGGCTTGGAACATTTCAATCATCATCGTATTGATTTTTCTTTAAACCTACAGGTTCTCCACGGTAGTTCAGTGCTCGAAATCAAATACAACGAATTGCTTTATTCTTTAGAAAGAGTTGCCATCATTGCCGATCAATTTGCACAATTTACTGCAGAGGTCGCCAGGGATCCTTCGCAATGTATTACCAAAATCTCATTACTGACAAATTCTAGCGAATCGGTGATACCAGATCCAAGAGCTAACTTGGACTGGTGCGGGTTTGTCGGTTGCATTCAGGATATTTTTCAGGATAATGCAGAGAAATTTCCTGAAAGGACTTGTGTTGTCGAGACTCCACCATTTAACTCTTCCAAAACCCGCATTTTTTCTTACAGGGACATAAATCGTGCGTCCAACATTGTGGCTCATTATTTGATAGAGACTGGCATCAAGAGGGGAGACGTGGTTATGATCTACTCTTCTCGTGGTGTCGATCTAATGGTTTGTGTTATGGGTGTATTGAAAGCAGGCGCGACCTTCTCCGTGATAGATCCAGCCTATCCACCAGCTAGGCAAAATATCTACCTTGGAGTAGCGAAACCTCGCGGCTTGATAGTCATCCGGGCAGCAGGCCAATTGGATTCTTTAGTCGAGGATTTTATTGAAAAAGAGTTGGATATTATAACCCGCATACCATCACTCGCTCTGCAAGACGATGGTTCTTTGCAGGGTTCGCTTGGCAACGATGATGTTTTGACACCATTCGAACATCTTAAAGACACTCGTTCAGGTGTAGTGGTCGGCCCTGATTCCAACCCTACTTTGTCATTCACTTCTGGTTCAGAAGGTATTCCAAAGGGTGTTTTAGGTAGGCATTACTCTCTGGCGTATTACTTCAATTGGATGGCCAAAAAATTTGGCTTATCTGAAAAGGATAAATTCACGATGTTAAGTGGTATTGCACACGATCCAATTCAAAGGGACATGTTCACTCCTTTATTTTTGGGCGCTCAGCTTTACGTACCAACTCAAGATGACATCGGAACTCCGGGGAAATTAGCTGAGTGGATGGGGTTGCATGGTTGCACTGTCACGCATTTGACCCCTGCCATGGGTCAGCTATTGACAGCCGAAGCAGTTACACCTTTCCCCAAATTGCACCACGCTTTCTTCGTTGGTGATATTTTGACTAAACGTGACTGCTTGAGGCTCCAGACTTTGGCTGAAAATTGCTGTATCATCAACATGTATGGTACCACTGAGACTCAAAGAGCGGTATCTTACTTTGAAGTCAAGGCGAGATCTCAAGATCCAGATTTCTTGAAGAGATTGAAGGATGTGATGCCTGCCGGAAAAGGTATGCTTAACGTTCAAGTCCTGATTGTTAATAGAAATGATCGTAGTCAACTTTGTGGGATTGGAGAAGTTGGTGAGATTTATGTTCGTGCCGGTGGACTAGCAGAGGGATACCGTGGTCTTCCTGAATTGACCAAGGAGAAGTTTGTAAATAATTGGCTTGTGGAAAAAGGCCACTGGAATAGCTTAGATAAAGATGACGGTGAGCCATGGAGGCAATTTTGGCTTGGACCTAGGGATAGGCTATACAGAACTGGTGACTTAGGACGCTATTTACCTGATGGTAACTGCGAATGTTGTGGTCGTGCAGATGACCAGGTAAAAATACGTGGTTTCAGAATCGAACTCGGCGAAATCGATACTCACATTTCTCAGCATCCATTGGTAAGAGAGAACATTACTCTAGTTCGTAAGAACGCTGATAACGAACCAACTTTGATTACATTTATGGTCCCGAGGTTTGACAAACCAGATGACTTGTCTAACTTTCAAAGTGACGTGCCTGCTGATGTGGCATCTAATAACGTAGTCAAAGGATTGGTAGGATACCACTTATTGGCAAAGGACATCAAAGATTTCTTGAAGAAAAGATTAGCTAGTTATGCCATCCCAACAGTGACGATTGTTTTGGACCAATTGCCCTTGAATCCTAATGGTAAAGTCGACAAGCCTAAACTGCAGTTCCCTAGCAAGAAGGAGCTAGACTTGGCAGCAGCGAATACTGTTACTGATGTGGACGATTCTGAATTCTCACCCAGAGAACGTGAAGTTCGCGATTTATGGCTAGATGTTCTTCCCACGAAACCTACATCTGTTAGTCCTGATGACTCTTTCTTTGATTTGGGTGGCCATTCCATTTTGGCCACCAGAATGATCTTCTCATTGAAAAAGCAACTGGACATTGATTTGCCTCTCGGTACGATCTTCAAATACCCAACTATAAGACAATTTGCAGCTGCTATTTCTAACGGTGGCGCTAAGGAAGCTCCTCCAAGTAGTAAGAGCATAAATTATGCACAGGATGCGGACGAGTTGATCAAAACCCTGCCTGAATCTTATCCATCGCGCAAACCTTTCCCCAAGAAGGCCTCCAGCGCCTCCACAGTTAACGTTTTCGTTACAGGTGTAACTGGATTTTTGGGCTCTTATATTTTAGCTGATTTATTAAACCGTCATCCAGAACATTACAATTTTAAAGTTTTTGCCCATGTTCGTGCTCAGGATGAGCAAAGTGGCCTGGAGAGATTGATTAAAGCTGCTCAAACATATGGTGTGTGGAACCCTGTCTTTTCCGAGCGCATCGAGGTCGTCTTGGGGGATTTGTCTAAACCTCACTTTGGTTTGAATGATGCCAAATGGTCGCAATTAGCTAACGAGGTCGATGTTATTATCCATAACGGTGCATTGGTTCATTGGGTTTATCCTTACGAGAAACTGAGGGACTCTAACGTAATATCCACCATCAATGTAATGAACCTGGCTGCAAGCGGAAAGCCTAAATTCTTTGACTTCGTTTCGTCGACTTCTACGCTAGACAATGAACATTATTTTTCATTATCTGACAAACTAGTTACCGAAGGAAAGAAGGGTTTACCTGAGTCAGATGATTTAATGGGTTCTGCTACCGGTTTAAGTGGTGGTTATGGTCAGTCTAAGTGGGCGGCAGAACACATTATCAGAAATGCTGGTGAAAGAGGGTTACGTGGTTGCATCGTGAGACCAGGTTATGTAACTGGTGCCTCTAAGAACGGATCCTGCAACACCGATGATTTTCTGTTGCGTCTCCTGAAAGGTGTTGTGCAACTCGGTAAAATTCCTGACATCAAAAACTCTACAAACATGGTGCCAGTAGACCATGTTGCAAGAGTGGTGGTTGCGACTGCATTGAATCCTCCCGAAGCTAAAGAATTTACGGTTGCACAGGTTACTGCCCATCCACGTATTTCCTTAAGAGATTATTTGTGTCAGCTGGGCAAGTATGGTTACGATGTCGAGTTAGTTGACTATGAATCGTGGAAAAAATCCTTGGAAGTTTTCGTAGTGGAAGAGGGTAAAAACAACGCTCTATACCCGTTGCTACACATGGTCTTAGATAATTTGCCAGCTAGCACAAGGGCTCCTGAATTAGATGACGCTAATGCAGTGAAATCATTGAGAGAAGACATCGCCTGGACTGGAGAGGACGTTTCTGGAGGAAAAGGTGCTACAGCCACCCAAATTGGCATCTATATCGCCTTTTTAATCAAAGTGGGCTTTTTGGATTCCCCTAAGCAACATGGCGAGCTTTCCTTACCAACGGTTACAATTTCAGAGAGACAACTCGAACTAGTCTCCTCTGGAGCTGGCGCTCGTAGGTAACGGCTGCAATGCCGTATACCATACATAGACATAATTTTTAATGACACTAAGCAGAAGATTGCGACAACATAAGAAAAAAGTATATAATCTACCGAACATCTTCTATTAACTGTTAATAAAGGAAGTAGGGTTGCTACGATTATCATTCTATAATCCTTGAGATCAATTATCTATCAAACGTCTAATACTAATTGTTAAATAAGAACTGTAAATCCCCAGGCGTTAACCTGTTGATGGCCGCTTCATCCTGATTTATTGTTGCATTAATCATATTGGCCTTCTTCTCCTGCAATTCTATAATCCTTGATTCGATACTATCTTCAATGCAGAACCGCGTGATCTTTACTGGTCTGTATTGTCCTATACGATGAACTCTATCACCACTTTGCCACTCAACGCTGGGGTTCCACCATGGATCCATGATAAACACCTGGGAGGCCTCGCACAGGTTCAAAGCTACACCACCAGCTTTCAAACTCACTAAAAATACTTCACACCTGATGTTTTTCATGAAATACTTAATAGTTTCGTCTCTTTGAGTCGGCGACATACTGCCTTGCAATTTAACAGTCTCGAAACCTGCTCTTTTCAACCGCCAATCAATGAGATCGAGCATGCTGGTGAACTGTGAGAAAACAATCGATTTAATGGTACGATTATCGCTCCGTAGGTTATAGAGCTCTTCAACTAATGCCTCGATCTTGGTAGATGATCTCCAAGTTCCTTGCATGTTAAGCCTGCTCACTATACTTTGCTTATGAAACGAATCCATGTCTACTTCAATAGACTGCTGCGATAAATCGATGCTAAGACCAATGTGGCAAACTGGGCAGGTAAGCCTTTTTTGAGACTCCTCCATGAACGATTCAACGTACTCTTTGATGCATAAACGGCAGAATCTGTGGTGACATTTGGATTCAATCGGTTCTTCGGCCTCGTCATTACAAAGCTGGCAAACAATCACACCGTCGCTGGCGTCACTTCCTGGCAATCTCTTCAAGACAAGGTCCGGGTGATCTGCCAGTTGTCTCATACGTGTTATAAGAGTAAAAATGTTGGCATAATTGTTGAGGACGACACCTTCTTCCACGTACGAGTTAAATTTCCGTTTGACATCTGTGTAAAGGCTTCGGTAAAGATCCTTTTCCTCCTCGTTGAAATAATCCCTTCTGACGGTGACAATACGGGGCGGGAGTCCCAGGTCATCTGCTCTCTCCACCTTCGTTCTTCTCAACATAATGCTTTTCAGGAGTAGCTGGATTCTCTGGAAAGCCTCGTAGCCAGGACCCTCTGCGCCGAATTGTTGAATATTCTTCAACATGAAATGATTGAAAAAACTGCGGTGTTGCATCATGACATGCCCGCAATGATCGCAGTGCATATTATCGGAGAACCGCCACCGCTTGGAATTGCAGTCACACTTGATGCAATAGTAGCCCGAGAAGGGCTCCACATCGAGGAAACGAATTAACGAGTACATCTCGCCAATGCGGTTTTGCAAAGGAGTACCCGTGAGACACCACCGCTTTTGCGCCCGCAACTCGTTGACTGCCTTGGCGGTGCTGCTTTGGCGGTCCTTGATGTTGTGAGCTTCGTCCAGTACCACCCGATAGAAATCAACGTTATGCAGTACCGATCTCTCCTTCTTAAGACCGGTCTTACGGCGGAAACCGTATGCCTGAAGCCTATACACAGATTCCAGTACCGAGTACGTCGTCAGAACCACTTGATAACCTTTCAAATCTGCAACGTTGTTTGTTCGGTTAGCACCATGAAATACGTACACTTTGAGCGCTCCTCCTGTGTGCTCATCTATTTCGTTTTTCCACTGCATAAGAGCCACCGTGGGCGCAACAACTAGCGTCGGCGAATGCGCGAGATTGCTCATGATGAGCGCAATCATCTGAATTGTCTTACCCATGCCCATCTCATCCGACAAGACCCCACCATTGTATTTGCTGTTTTCCTGCTTTTCCAGCCAATACAGCCCTTCCAACTGGAACGGCAGCAGCCTGATTGTCATCCCAGCAGGCTGGGGAGCCCGCTCAGGGGCTGGAATCACTGCTTTTTGCAGTTCTGGGAACACGGATCGCAGCTGGGGATGCTGCTGAAAGAGTTTCTCGGTGTTGCGATCAAAATTGGATATCTTCGGTTTCGGTTCTTTCTTCTTTTTCGTCTGACGTTTCCCGCGTTTCTGCTGGCCTTCTTTGCTTCCGCTGCCACGGCTGCGCTTACGTCTTTGGGAAAGGGGTTTGTCGTCATCATCATCATCATCATCAACATCTTGCTCTTCTTTTGATTCCGGTCCTGGGATCTCTCCCGGATCTTCCTCTTTCTTGATTTCGGGATCCTCAATGATCTCTACATCTTCGTCGCTTTCCTTCTTTACTCCTGCGTCTGGCTGGTATTCTGTATCACTCTCCTGCTTGACATCCTCATCACTTTCCGCATAACTCATCCGCTTGGCATTCCGCCTGCGACTTCTCCTGATGAAACCACCTTCTTCAACCATGGCACGGCATTTCTCTAAGAACCTCGAGCAAACTATCTTGCGGCTGAAGGAGGAGATTCGAGACTTTGGCGGCAATCATTACGGTATTTATACAATTCTCTGTTTCATTTGCCACTGACTTCTCCGCATGCAGTAAGGGGCACAGAACCCACACACCTCATACACTCCGCACACTGGGTGGCAATTTTACAAATATGACTGAAGCTGTCTTCCATGCCTCTTATTGGGCCTTGAGGATGGAATATCTTTTCTTTTTCTCTGTCTACTTTGTTTTATTTTAGTTTATTTTTCTTTCCCAGGGGTTTTGTGCTCACGAGTTTCTGTAGCTGTTTTTCAACAGGTTCCACGGAAGCGAAATCTCGATCTCGGCGCGCCATTCCTTCGGGAGGGGAACCAACTTTTCTCTGCACCCCCCCGCGCGATTCCTAGGGGACAATGTTTATCCGGCCATAACGTT
The DNA here is from genome assembly GCA_949129085.1 of Zygosaccharomyces pseudobailii. Lineage (NCBI taxonomy): Eukaryota > Fungi > Ascomycota > Saccharomycetes > Saccharomycetales > Saccharomycetaceae > Zygosaccharomyces > Zygosaccharomyces pseudobailii. Next base: position 422,018 of record CASBRY010000010.1, read on the forward strand.
TCTTTTAGGTTCGTTTCTCTTTTTTTTTTTTCCATTTTTTTTTTTTCACTTTTTTTTGCCTTCCTTTTTTTTTCACTTGACGTGTATCGGTACATGGCACAACTGCGACGTCAGTCAATGCAAGTCGAATAAACTAACATTCACATTGCAGTAACAACAACAACGACAGAAAGAAGAAACATTGTAAAACTAGGGTAGACAACTGAATAAGGGAAAGGCGATAGAAGACAGAGGACAGAGTGTGTGCAAAATTGAAGGTCCTCTATAGTTTCTGTTTCTTATTTTTTTATATTTTATTTCAGGAAAAGGGGATTACGAAAAGAACGAAGAAAGTCGATTGGTATTGACATTGTGGTATATTGATATTTTACTGTTGCTTAGAGACCACAGAGCCTACTGAAGCTTCAAAATTCTGAAAAAAAAAATTCGATAATGAACGGTGGTATACAGACGGTGTTAATGACACCTGGACAACAGAAACTGCAGCCGCCAGGACTGGAACAGCAACAGCAACAGCAACAGCAGCAACAGCAGCAGCAACAACAGCAGATGCTAGACCCACTGACACAGGCTACGGCAGAAACATGGCTCTCTCTCGCATCCTTGGCAGAAACGCTTGGCGATGCGGACAGGGCAGCCATGGCGTACGATGCAACGCTGCAATACAATCAAGCCTCGACGAAGGCTCTCACATCTCTAGCACATCTTTACCGGTCCAGGGACATGTTCCAGAGGGCAGCAGAGCTCTACGAGAGAGCGTTAAGGGTGAATCCGGAGCTTTCGGATGTGTGGGCGACACTAGGCCATTGCTATTTGATGCTGGATGATCTGCAGAGGGCTTATAACGCGTACCAGCAGGCTCTTTATCACTTGAGTAATCCAAACGTGCCGAAGTTGTGGCATGGCATAGGTATTCTCTACGACAGGTACGGGTCGTTGGATTACGCAGAAGAGGCGTTTGCCAAGGTGTTGGAGCTGGACCCGCACTTCGAAAAGGCGAACGAGATTTATTTCAGACTTGGAATTATATACAAGCACCAGGGCAAGTGGAATCAGGCGCTGGAGTGCTTCCGGTACATCCTTCCCCAGCCGCCGGCACCTTTGCAGGAGTGGGATATTTGGTTCCAGCTCGGATCTGTGCTGGAGAACATGGGTGAATGGCAAGGTGCACGAGAAGCGTACGAACATGTTCTGTTACAGAATGAGCACCATGCGAAGGTGCTGCAGCAATTGGGATGTCTCTATGGGATGAATAACGTTCAATTTTATGATCCCCAAAGGGCGCTGGGCTTTTTGTCCAAGTCTTTAGAGCTTGATCCGTCAGATGCTACGACTTGGTACCATCTTGGACGTGTGCACATGATCAGAAGTGATTACACGGCGGCGTACGACGCATTCCAACAAGCTGTGAATAGAGATTCGAGAAACCCCATCTTTTGGTGTTCAATCGGTGTGCTTTACTACCAGATCTCTCAGTACAGGGACGCTCTCGACGCCTATACGAGAGCCATCCGTTTGAATCCTTACATCAGTGAAGTTTGGTACGATTTGGGTACATTGTACGAGACGTGCAATAATCAGCTGACTGACGCCCTTGATGCCTACAAGCAGGCCGCCAGGCTAGACCCAGAGAACATGCACATTAGAGAAAGATTAGAGGCGTTAACGCAACAACTAGCTAACCCAAACACTGCTGCTGCCTTAGCAAATGGTGGCGGAACCGCACCAGATGGCTCTGCAGTGGCACCAGCACCTCCCCCACCTATTATGCTGCAGCCTACTTTGCAATTTAATGATCAAGTTAATCCGCTTAACGTGAGACCTCCCGCTGCTACCATGTATGCTAATGAGCCCCTAGGACAACAACAGATGCAACAAATGCAGCAACAGGCACAAGTACAGGCACAAGCTCAAGCGCACGCCCAAGCTCAAGCGCAAGCTCAGGCTCAGGCTCAGGCGCAGGCTCAAGCGCAGGCTCAAGCTCAGGTACAGGCACAAGCACAAGCACAAGCACAAGCCCAGGCACAAGCACAAGCTCACGCACACGCGCAGGGACACATGCTTAATGCACAATACCCAAATGCTTCTGTCTTACCCCAGATACACGCTCAAGGCGAAACTGCCTTGCATGAGCACCCAAGTTATCCGCAACAAATCATGCAGCAGCCAGTAGTGCCACCGGCAATGTCACCTGCAGCGCAACCCGTGCAGACGGTCCAACAACATATGCAGCAACCTTCTCAAACTCAGACGGGCACTGCTCACACCACCACATCTTCCAGCCCAGTTTTGCCACAAAAAAGACATATGGATGGCAGTATTCATACGTTGGTGAATGCTGCAGTCCCCAGTGTGGGTGAGAATTCGACTTCCAACTCGAATGCTGCATCAGTTCCTACTTTGCTAACTTCCCAAAAGGCCAATGAGCCACAATCAAAAAAACTGAAAGTTAAGAAATCACCGAAAAATTCAGTTGCCAATCTAAAGATAAAACCCAGCACAATAAAAGGAAAGGAGAAGGAGAAGGAAAAATTGGCTGAGAATTCCTCAGTGAATTCTGTGACCTCTGGCGGGGATGCTCAGTCTCCAAATCAAGAGGAAGTTACTCCTTCAGAACCCTCGCTTGCGAAGCTAGATGGTGTAGGCAACCACTCTGCTCACTCTGAGACCGCCGACGTACCGACACCTAAAATAGAACGGGCTGCCCCTGCCGTTAGCCCCATTTCAACAGAGAGTACGCAGCCACAGGCAACATCACCAACACAGCAAGTCTCAAGCCCAGTTGTCAAACCGATGACTGCAGGTGATGGCAATGAGTCGGGTTCCGCTGTACCTGAGAAAACTACAAAGCCAGAGTCTCCCGCTGAACAGCGAGAGACACGGAAAGAAGGAGAATTATCTACTCCTGTTTCAGAAAATGACAATGGGTCTACCGCCCAGGATGCGCCTATAACTTCAGCAACGAGTGAACAGACTGATGCTGCTTCTCATCGTGACGCAGAAACTGTCATCAAACCTAGTGCAGAGGCCATTGAAAAATTGCAGGAAGAGGCCAAATTACGTGAAGAAGAAGAACGTGAGAAGTTGGAACAGGAGCAACTCAACTCTAAGAGTCAATCCGAGAATAACAATCTTGCCAGAGAAAATTTGGTCAGGCAAGTGGAGGAGGATGAGAATTACGACGAATAAAAATTCCTAGAAACGACAAGAACAATCACAACTAAATTAAATACGTTTATAGCGGAAGTTGTATACGGTTCGGTTGACGCAAATAATATTTAATATGCTTTTGATGCTACTCAGTGTCCACAATTTGATCGAGCACAGCCTTGATCTGATCGAGGAACTCTTGCTTTGTGGAATCAGGTACCATCTCAAGTGCCCTAGGTTCCACTTTTGAAAGAATTTGGGTGAAGTTTGTCGAGTTTGAAGAATTGACCTCTTTATTGACGATTTTTTTCAATTCATCGATCCATCCTTCCTGAAGCAATCTTTCGCTCAGCCTGTTGGAAATCCTAGTGTATAGGTTAGTAAATCGTCTCTCGAGCATTTATTCTTTCACAGCATCAAAAACTTACATCTCGTAGTTTCCAGACTCTACCAGGTATTGCTGGATTTGTGCCTTGAGTTCTGAGGACCCATCATTATTAGCAGCCGTTCCATTCATGCCAATCACAAGAGTGCTACAACTGCAAGCCTGTTGCAACGCCTCTGTTGTCCTGATTGTCCTCCATTCATTCTATTGTACCACTTTTTCAACTTCGATTTTCTGAAGGCAAGGGTTGAACCCTAAGGAGAGGAGCAATTGATGAACAAAACAGTAAGTCAGATGGTAGAAAGGGAAACAGGGAGGTACCGTGAGTTCTTGTAAATTTATTGATATATAAAATTTTTGGTAACTTAAACACGAGCAAACCAATTCTTGTTCATTATGCTCCTATATAGAAGGGCAGATTTAGTCGGAGACTCGCCGAATCCTTCACAATTTTAAGGAGCTTTGTCTTCTACATGCTGAAAACTCTGACAACAATATCATTTACCAGGTTTTTAAGAACAATGCCCGTACTCAAAGGGAAGCCAGAAGCGGCTAAGTTGTTAAGCTCCCGTCCAGCTCAGCCAGGAGAATGCAAATGGATTGGTTTAGAAAAGTTGACGTATCAAGATCCTAACGGACAGCAAAGAGAGTGGGACAGTGCAGTGCGTACGACTAGGAGTGCCGGTGGCGTCGACGGAATTGGTATTTTGACCATTCTGAAGTATAACGATGACAGGCCAGACGAAATTGTGCTACAGAAGCAGTTCAGACCCCCTGTGGAAGGAGTATGTATAGAAATGCCGGCCGGATTGATCGATGAGAATGAAAGTATCGAGGAAGCTGCCTTAAGGGAACTGAGGGAAGAAACAGGCTATGTGGGCAAAATTGTTGGAAAAACCCCTACTATCTTTAACGATCCAGGATTTACCAACACTAATCTATCGTTAGTCACAGCAGAAGTTGATATGTCGTTGCCTGAGAACCAGGACCCGCAAACCCAATTAGAGGACAACGAGTTTATCGTGTGCTTCAGTGTTCCTTTGAAGGATTTTCCGCAAGAAATGATTAACCTAGATTCGCAGGGATACAAGTTAGACGCTCGTGTAGAAAACGTAGCACATGGCATTAGACTAGCTCAACAATACAACATAGTCTGAGAAAGTTTAGAGTAATAAATAGCCGTCTTAAACAGCTTAAATGCACTGAAGAATGGAGAAGAGCTATGAGCTAAATTCAATGAGAGAGTCATCCCATTTGAACTTTTGTCATCTCTTAAAATTACTTTTGTGTAATCTAAAACAATTATCATTAGGCGAAGTTGTAGCAGTTGGTAATATAGAGTAGCATAAGACGGAAACTACCATTGCTTGTCAGTCAATAAGTTATTTATACATTTTTTTTCTCCATGAAATATCACCAAGTTCCCAATAATGATAATAATAGTTAAAAAATTTCACCTACCATGGCATGGTAATAATAGTAAAATAATTCAATATCTTTGTATTTTGGAGCAGGGGAGTTAAGCTTGAACCAATATCCCCACGGAGAGTGATATTGGTCTTTATCAAAGAAGAAAAAAATAACGACACCAGCAGGATTTGAACCAGCGCGGGCATAGCCCAACAGATTTCAAGTCTGTCGCCTTAACCACTCGGCCATAGTGTCAATAAAACGCTATAAAAGCACCTTTGGGCAGATACAATAAGTAGATGAAAATATCTGCAACTAAAATAAAACCATTGGTCACTCATAATTAATTCTGTTTGTTGACGTGTAATCGCTATCTTTCAAGTTTTCTTCCTTTTCAATATAGGTGTGTTGGAATTACTTAGCCCAAGAGCCTACTTGTATTCTAATCATGTTGGTATTGGATTATCCGCTGGGATGGCAACACATGAAACAACATTTCGTTAGCGTCACGTCACATTCTTAGCTAAACCAATTCATGAGTAATTTGCACGTTAGACACCATCACATCGTTTATCAAACAATTATTAGGTAATTATCATTACGGAAAAACTATATAGAAGACTATTATCCGTCTTCTTATGCTATTTTCTTGGATTCAAACCCTGCATTTATTAAATGCTTCCATAAATGCAGTCCACTTTTCTATACCGTCATACAACGTACAATGTGCAATATTTTCTAATGACACATGGTCTTCACTAAAAACGAGTTGCAATTGTGCATCTGTGTCTTCGATCGCCTGATCATCTACCTGCATTTTGTCGACCTCTAGTAGTGCAGAATTTTCCTTAGGATCAATGTCTTGATCTTTCATTAATTCTTGTAAGTTGAACTGTTGAAGTCCTTCTTCCTTCAGCATTGTCGCTTCAGTTATGCTTGGACGTTTATTTTTACTTGAATGGCGCCTTTTTCGATAGTCTGTTGCAACACTCGACCGCCTTCCCTTTGTTGCTGCAACAGCCGCACCCTCGCTCATATCCATGCCTGCGTCAATGGTTTGCCCTTTTGAAGCCCCCAAGGCAGCCCAGATTTCGTTTAGGACAGTCCTTGACCATTGCATCCACCTCAAAATCTCCAAGATCAACTCTAAGTTATCATTGCTGATGTCAAACTTTTTGAAAGCTGCAAGTTGTGTAGTGAAATCATTCATGACCATGAATTTTCCTCTAGAACCATTGGTTGCAATTGAATTGATCACATCAAGAGAATTTAAATCATTCATTTTTTTTCTGGCTTCTCCTTCATCCAATATCAGCTCTTGTGGTACATAATTTCGAGGAAACCAAATTTGGCAATTTTCGTCGTTGACTTCCATAACTAAGGAGATTCCAGAAGTATAACTCTCCGGTGATTCGTTAATCCATTCTTTGTGCCCCTCAGAATAGACATACTCATATAGTCTGTGCTGTTGATCCTTCGATTTTTGAAACATTATTTTCACCAGAAGCTGTTGGCCCTCCTGTGTTAAAATATATATGCCAAAACGATTGTTTAGATTGGTTTCTACCCTGAACGGCGCCGAATTATCAGCAAAGTACTGCCTCAAAAACTGCGCAAGTTCTGTGTAATATTTGAAAAGATCTAGCTCCCCACCGTAATCATTACTTGCAGTATTACTATCATTGTTCCCACTTCCGTTGTTGGATCCAAAATTGCCATTACCGACCGTGTTTGAAGCATCAATGTTAATACTGGAGTAGGCATCAAGCAGATGCAGAAATTTCAAGTTGTGGTGGAACTCATGCAAATCTGGATATTCAGTCAAAGAGTTCAGTAAGATATTGCCCCTTTCAGAAGCTTGACCCGAAGGATCGTTGTAGTAATTGAAATTGTCGAAATTGGACGCTAAGACCAACTTCACATCTTTCACACGACCCTTACTCTTAGAGAAATCTATGTCTATGACAATGATCTTGGAAGCCGTAGACAATCTAGATGTTTCCGAGTCAATGTCATCAATGAACGATTCTAGACCTAGAGTTTGGCAGAGTTTGGTAATATTATCTAAAGTTACAGAGCCAGACTTGTATTCTTGAAACAATTGTATCATTTCATCCAGCTGGACTGCATACGAATCTGAAGCCATTGCTCATTCGGTTTTCTCGAATTACTTTATATTGAAAGTTCGCCACACTTAATTTCAACATTCTATCTTCCAAGAGTTAATCTCAGCGGATGTTTAAAGTTTGAAAATGATATCAAAACACAGGAAGATACCCTACAAAAATGCTAATCGAAAAAGAGAAGAATCTACAGTATTCACGATGACATATGCTCAACAAGACTGGAGTTCCAAGAATGTTAATTTAGAGAGAAAAAAGCAGATCAAGCGGAACGAACTCGGGGGTCCATTGATGTATACAAGCTTAGCTCTGCTCACGATATAAAATGCGGATGTTAAAAGTAGCGGTTAGCACTGCCTTATAGACAGAAAGATTATCGCCACCTTCTGTTGGTTATCTGCTATTTGCAGCAACTGGAAAAATTTTCAACGTGAAAAAAATCAATATAAGGGTCAACTATTACTTGCAGCTTGTCAAGTCTTCGTTTAAAGCTTTCAAGCTTAGAATCCCACACCTCAAAAGACATGTCCCAAGCAATTGAGCATCCCACCATTGTCGATGGCTGGTTCAGAGAAATCTCCGATACTATGTGGCCTGGTCAAGCAATGACATTGAAGGTCGAGAAAGTCCTGCATCATGAGAAATCCAAGTACCAGGATGTCTTAATTTTCAAATCTACTGACTACGGTAACGTCTTAGTTTTGGACAATGTAATCCAGGCCACCGAACGTGATGAATTCTCTTATCAAGAGATGATTGCTCACTTGGGTCTGAACTCCCATCCTAATCCGAAGAAAGTTCTAGTCATTGGCGGCGGCGACGGCGGCGTTTTGAGAGAAGTGGTTAAACACGAATGCGTCGAGGAAGCATGGCTTTGTGATATCGACGAAGCTGTAATCAGACTTGCAAAGCAATACTTGCCCGAAATGTCTGCATCTTACTCGCATCCCAAGGTGAAGACGCACATTGGTGATGGATTTGAGTTTTTGAAAAAATACCAAAATACTTTCGATGTTATTATTACTGATTCTTCTGACCCAGAAGGTCCTGCTGAGTCTTTGTTTCAGGAAGATTACTTCAAACTACTTAACAGCGCCTTGACCGACAAGGGTGTCATCACCACTCAAGCCGAGAGTATGTGGATCCACTTGCCTATTATCAAGGATTTGAAAAAAGCCTGCGGTGCAGTCTTTCCGGTGGCTGAATACTCCTATACTACCATTCCCACTTATCCAACGGGTCAAATTGGGTTTATGGTATGTTGCAAGGACAAGGCTGCCAACGTCAAGAAGCCACTGCGTCAAGTCTGTGATGAGAAGGAAGAAGCATTGTACAAGTACTACAACAAGAAAATCCACGAGGCTTCCTTCGTTTTGCCTACCTGGGTCGCGAAAGAGCTTCAGTAGTTGTCGTATATGAGTTTGTAGTTTAAGTGTGAAATCTTTTTCGCTACATGCATATAGAACATCAAAAAACATTTCATGACACAGTTCGTCATTGCAACTTCTACTTTCCAATCACAGGTAGCTGACCTTCTCCCGTGCAACAAGTGGCAGAAGTCGCAACTGACGCATGCTTTAATTAATGCTTATTCGCTTCTCGGTAAATTCGATTATGTGATAGCTAAACCCTGTTGTCGCAAAGAAGATCTGCTGAAATTTCATTCTGAAGAGTATGTAGAAGTATTGTTGAATCCAAAGTACAACTCTTTGCTACCGTATGACGAGGACGAAGATTCTTGGTCTCAATTGAGCGAGATGGCCTTCGATTGGGCAACAAGAAACAATGCCAACTGCCACAGACTGAAGAGCAGAGCAGAGCTCCATAATTGCTATCAAAGACTTCAGGGCAGGAAAAGGTCTGCTGAGGAGGCCTTTAGTAATAACAAAGGTGAAAAATTGGACATTCAACAGTTTAATCTTGAAGGTGACTGCCCCATCTTTTCGTATCTGCCAATGTACTGCAAAGTAGTCACTGGCGCGACGTTGATGCTTGCAGATTACATCAACTTGGGAGAAGACCGTACAATAGCAATCAATTGGGATGGTGGCAGACATCACGCCATGAAACAAAAGGCCAGCGGCTTCTGCTATGTGAATGATATCGTACTTACAATCCAAAAACTAAGGGCAAAGGGATTTCAAAGAATAAGCTATGTGGATTTTGATCTCCATCACGGAGACGGTGTAGAAAATGCATTTAAATACTCTACCAATGTGCAAACCTTGTCGCTACATTTGTTCGAGCATGGCTTTTTTCCAACTACCGGATCATTAATTGATGCCAAGAAGGGAAGGGGCGTATATAATATCCCACTATCCCACGGATTAGATGATGAGTATTTACACAAGGTTGTTGAAGAACTAGTATTTCCCTTGATTGACAGACAAGATCCTCAATTAATAATTATCCAGTGCGGTGGTGATGGTCTAATCGGAGATGGTTATGCTGAATGGCAACTTAGCATAAAAGGGTTGTCTAGAAACATCATCAAAATATTAAATCGATATCAAACCTCCTCCGTAGTTTTGCTTGGTGGTGGGGGCTATAACGAGACTGTCATGAGCCGATATTATACTTATTTAACAGGACAATTATTTGACTCATCTTTCCTGCAAAACGAAGATGCTGTAATACCCGAGCATGAATTTGCAGATGCCTATCATGCGGAACATTACAAGTTCTGGGCATACGAAACGGAAGGCAGTCTATTCAAGAAAACGCTAAGGAACGACAATCACTTCGATTTTATTGAAAAGCTAAAAAAAACTTATGGAATCACTGCGCCAACAATTTGATCTCCTTCATTGCCGTTTCCCAACTAGAATTCCATCTTGATACGGATTCAGATAAAGCTCCTTTCTTCAATCTTCGATGAACGTCTTCATCCTTCACAGCAAATATCAGAGCCTCGTGCAATTCTCTCCTGTCTAAAAATCTGAGACCGTTGACGTCGTGGTTAATCAGCTCATCTAAGGTATTGTAATTAAGGGCAATAGCTGGTATACCGGAACCCAACATGTCTAATATTTTCATTGGCAGATCGAGGCCTGAGCTCGAAGTATGAAGCGAAACTCCGTAATCGCATAAACTCAGCAATCGGGGATAATCCTCTGCAGATAACCACAGAAACTCAACTTTGCACCGTTTCCATTCAACTTGACGTACTTCGTCGACGTATCGTTGTTTTAGCGGCCCTTTGCCGGTAACGAAGCACAAAATCTTTGGTAAAGTGTCGTCGAATTTCTGGTAAGAATTTTCGTATATCTTGAGTGCTCCAAACAGGATCCCTAAGTCCTCATCTGGTGTGAATGAAGTTGAAGTCACTATGATTTTATCTTTACGAACATCGAAATCTTTGGGGATGTATGGGGCAATGAACGGCTCTTTAACAGCCTCGGCACGATCTACAGATTCTGACAAGGGTTTGAATTGTACAGCAGGTCTGTCATAAAGTACCGCGATTTTTCTTGGATTCAGGCCAAATTTATCAATAAGGTAGCCCTTCATGGCCTTTGTCACTGTCAAGTGATAAGCAGCAAATTTAGAAAAAAACCACTCCGTTAAGAAATACATCAAAACCATAGGGTGCCAAAACCGTCCCTGAAATTTCATTTGCAGAATTGTGTAACCCAGATTATGCCAGTCAATTATCAGTTTGCAACCAGTGAGCCGGTACAGCACCGCAAGAGGGAGAAGAGGGATAGTAGGAGGATTTTGCATGAGTAAATAGTCACTTCCCCTCAAATGCCAAAACTGCAACATAATACCCCCCACTTGACAGAGGACTTTACGCATCATGTATAATATACCACGGCCAGGTGCCAATTGTGGTAACGCGTGCACGGTAATTCTAGGATCCTTCTCAATACAAAGAGGCAGTGCACTCTCGACATATCCGCATAGTTCTACCTGCCATCCGTGGTCACTAAAGCTGCATGCTTGGTTACACATTCGAGGTGAATGGCCTATATCTCCCACCACGTACACGATTATTCTTCGCCTAGTAGATCTATCTCCGTAGAATAAGTAGGGCATGACCATATATCCTATAATGGGAGCTACAATGTATACTCCGATGAGCAGTGCCCACCATTTCGAATCAGTCTCAAATAGCATCGAAAGCACTTTACTATACGTATTATCCACCCTTCAATGGAATATGGAAATGCTCATCGCCTTAAAGTCTCAGTTCGTCACCTGTGATACCTAACCTCCTTTTGTTTGACGATCGGAGCGAAAAAAAAAGACAGTTTGAGCAATCTTAAGGAAAGTTAAGTTACACATTTGCAAATCAAAGTTTTGATCGGTTGACCTTGCATTAAAATTACACATAGGGTGGCGGTTTATAACTATCGAAATCTTGTAATTGTTATAGGATGTCTTCGAATCTCACGGAAGAACAGATTGCTGAATTCAAAGAGGCTTTTGCACTTTTTGACAAGGACAACAATGGATCCATTTCATCAAGTGAGTTGGCTACTGTGATGAGATCTCTCGGTCTTTCACCCAGTGAGGCCGAGGTGGCCGATTTGATGAATGAAATTGATATCGATGGAAACCATAAGATCGAATTCAGCGAGTTTCTAGCTCTGATGTCGCGGCAGCTGAAGAGCAACGACTCTGAGCAGGAGCTTTTGGAGGCTTTCAAGGTGTTTGATAAGAATGGTGATGGGTTGATCTCCGCTGCTGAATTAAAGCATGTATTGACCTCGATCGGTGAGAAATTGACTGATTCCGAGGTCGACGATATGTTGAGAGAGGTTAGCGACGGCTCTGGTGAGATCAATATCCAGCAATTTGCTGCTCTTCTGTCGAAATAAATAGAAAAATCAAATCATTACTATAGCTTGAGTTTAATTTACATCATTACAGAAATCAAAAATCTAAATCGGTTTATGTAGACGATCATGTTCTGATGGCACTGCGCTCTTCAAGTAGCGTTCAAATGGATTGGATTCTTGCTGATCCTGCCGCAATGAGGAATGCTTACTTGGCACAGGAGGGGGACCTGGTTTAGCAGCAAAGCTTTTCCGTGGTACCACTGGTGGAGGGGCTTTCTTCGCCTGTGCCTCTTGTGCTGAGAACGGCGAACCCGTCTTTCTCAGATGGACTTTTGCCAGCTCTTGCGAGAGATCGTCCACAGCAGGTGCCGATGTGGAAACTGGAGGGACAGACCGAAGAACAGATTGTGATGGATTACCAGCTGATGGAGGACTACCAGCTGATAGATTCTGCGGTTTAGGTTTTACCACAGGTGGAGGAGGTTTTTTCTCAACCGCTTCCTGATTTCTCGAGGAAGGAGCGGATACTATACGACCTCTGGGGACTGGCTCCAGAGATGTATTGTGATCGCTCATGGAGGCCTCTCTCACTATGGATGGCCTTGTCTTTGGTTTTGGTGGAGGTGGAAAGGATGATATATCTAGCATAGGACCCTTTCCATTAAGTGCCGAGTTCGGCGGCATATTCTGTAATCCAGGACCTGCCGACGGAGGAGGAGGAATAGCAGCAGGAGCTAATGAGTTGATAGGAGCGGGAGCATTAACAGGAACAGGAGCATTAACAGGAACAGGAGCATTGACAGGAGCAGGAGCATTGACAGGAGCAGGAGCATTAACAGGAACAGGAGCATTAAGAGGAGCAGGAGCATCAATAGGGGCAGGAGCATTGACAGGAGCAGGAGCATTGACAGGAGCAGGAGCATTGACAGGAACAGGAGCATTGACAGGAACAGGAGCATTGACAGGAGCAGGGGCATTGACAGGATCTGGTGCCGGAGGAGAAGTTTGTGAACTAGAGGCCATCGGTACAGGTGGAACTGAGCCATGGCGAGGAGGCAAGCCAGGGTGTTGGGCGGAGTTCACTGAAGAAGATTGAGAAGAAGGTTGTTGCCCAGGTCTATAAGGTTTAGGTGGTGGAGCAAAATTTGTAGGGACGTTCGGCTCATACCTCCCAGAAATGCCATTTGATGGAGCATCTTTAGCCGCCGATGGTGCTGCTGTGGGTGTTGGAACAGCTGCCACCGTACCCGATCTACAATCTGGAGGTACCCCTGTTGCTTGCTTAACTGGCGAAACCGCATAAGATGGGGGTGGCGTATTACTAGTAAATCCTGTCGCAGTTGATGAAACTTGACCTGTATTGGAATGATTTGAAGGCTCAGTCTTTGGAGATGAACTTCTGTCTCTGTGAGTTGGTGGGGGTGGCAAACTGGACACATCTATCTTGGGCATATCTATCCTAGGTTTCATTGGGGGTTCAGTCATATTGTAAGGATTCGTACTTTGATTGGGAGTATACGCCGTACCTTGAGGAGTAAAACTGGTCTGGATTGGAGGTACACTTGGTGGGTCTGAAGCAGCATACTGATTTGAGGGTTGTCTTGGTGGGGGTGGTGGAAACGACTGATTCTGGCTTACGACAGAGGAACTCGAAGATTGGTAAGTGGGTTGTGCAGAAAGTGGATATCCAGGTTGCTGGGGCTGCGCAGAATACGTCTGATTTTGAGCCTGAGGAGGTTGCTGGGGCTGTTGATATCCAGGTTGTTGTGGTTGCTGATACTGAGGTTGTTGTGGTTGCTGATACTGAGGTTGTTGTGGCTGTTGATACTGATACTGGGGCTGTTGATACTGAGGTTGCTGAGGTTGCTGAGGTTGCTGAAGTTGCTGGTACTGAGGTTGCTGGTACTGGGGTTGCTGGGGTTGCTGGGGTTGTTGAGGCTGCTGGTAGCCCGGTTGAGCAGGCTGTTGATAATTATTTTGTGGTTGTTGAGAGTAACCAGGCTGCTGAGGCTGCTGAGGCTGCTGGGGCTGCTGGTATCCAGGTTGCTGGGGTTGAGGGGGGTATCCGGGCTGCTGAGGTTGAGGAGGATATCCGGGCTGCTGAGGTTGTGGGGGATAACCAGGTTGCTGAGGTTGTGGGGGATAACTCTGCTGTCCCGGCTGCATGAAATTGGGTTGACCTGGTTGCTGATATCCCTGCGGATATCCTTGTCCTGGGGCATGTGCACCAGCGGTATTCTGAGACGGATTGGTTCTACTTGGCGGCGGAGGAAAAGAGGATGGATCTCGGACAGGCGGATGGCTTCTATGCGGGTTCGGGTGTTCCTCTTCACTTTCAATATCACTTTCATCTTCCTCGTGGTTTTTATGTGCATGGCCCTTTTTGCTACTGTTGTTCCAATTCCTCTTGCTAGCATTGTAACCACTTTTGGCAACGTATTTGGTTCCTTTAAGTCCAACTTTGCCCGTCTTCTTGAGACCGGCGGCAAACGTGCCTTTGTTCTTTTCCCAGAAGTCACTCATGCTATGCTAGCTAAATACTGAGTTTATGGCCTACGTGATCTTGTTGATCCGTTGTAATATAAAACATACTATAGGAGTTTTCTGCAGCCCGGGAATTTAGAAGCCTGAGAAACTTTTAGGAAACGTGCAGACATAAAACAAAAGGCGGATTAACGAGGATTACCTTCTAATGCACCATGAATGGTCGCTGTTTGCCCTCCACAAATGCATTTCTTTCGAGGAATCTTTGCCCGAACTAGGCATTCTACTCGGTTCACCACTAGATCTTAACATGAGCGAAATCGATCCTCATTGTAAAAGGGTAGATCTTAAACAGCTGCTGACTGAAGGTGTGAATCAGTTTGTCGTATTTGCCAATACTGAATTGCAAATACCTATGGTATTGTGTTATGCTGGGGATAGACAAGCTATCATGCTTTTCATCAGCTGGCTCAAGGCTCAAGGTGTCATTGTGTGGCCCTTGGAACTGAGCAGTAGCGCTATGCTTGCGATAGCAGACACAATGGTGGCCAAAAACTACTATGATACTAAGTTTGTCTTCGATGTTGTCACTCACCACAAGAATTTGAAGAAAATTGAAATCGAAGTAGATAAGCAATCCTTTAGAACTCTTGCAGGTGAGAAGGATGCACCATTGCAAGAGTCCATCATCCCTTATATTCACGATAGGTCTGGTATGGTGGTGAGCAAGTTACCCCTTGTATTGATAGCCTTCGCGGGGTTCGCGACAGTCGGCATGCATGTAATTCAGACCTCGGCTTGGAGTAACGAGCACTTGGATAAACTATTACAATGTATTCAATGAAAACTATTAACATAGATATTGCCTATCACCATGCAATCAAACTCTTACATAAATAACATAAGAAACAACTTATTGACTTGCCTCAACGTCGAAACTACTGCCGCACCCACAACTGCTTTTCATGTTACCACCCGCTATTTTGAAAGTGGATCCAATTAGCTCTGTTGTATACGTGAGGGTAGTCTTGTTCAGTATTTTGAGCGTGCTTTCATCAAGCACCACTTTCGCCCCACTTCCTGGTAAGACGAAGATCACGTCTTTGTTTTGTTCGAAATCGTCATCTTCAAATTCCTCATCCTCTCCTGCATTGTGTTGATCGGTTTCAGTTCTATTTTGCTTGTTTCCCTTCTCCAAATCCGCTATTGAGCGCTGTATTTGCGAGTCCGGTATCAGCTTCAGATTATATTGGAACCCATGGCAGCCACCACTCTCCACCTTTACCCGAAGTACCTCACGACTATCCTTGTAGATGGTTTCTAGCCTGTCTGCTGCTCTTTGTGATATATCGAAGTGTTTCCCCGGTATTGGGTTTACCACCTTCAAGGGTTGCACCAGGGATTCTCCCGCGCTCGTGGCTGCATACCACCTGGAAGAAATGGTGCTGGATCTAGTCAGAAATTTGTAAACACCTAAACGGCCGATCATTGTGCTTTAGACTGTGCAAAATGGTATACTTAAGATTTTCTGTCGTTTACACTTTAGTCATCTCGGAGGGGTAAGCTTTTTCCATTTTCCTGGCTTCCCGGTATCTGGAGAAGTGCAAGGCAAAGAAACCGAAAAAAAAAAGAGATATAATTCAAACTTCTCGAGGCATCAAAAACCGCTGCATACTGGGCAGGTATCAAGTCTTGCAAACTTAAAACTGTTAATGTAGAGTCCATTTATCCCGCTAACCGTCTTAAAGTTTTTCAAGGTGTTGAAATCGACGCTGTCATTATAAATTTTGACCATCTCGTTACAACAGATTGCGGCCACCAGTGCGTTTGTACTGCTAACACTGGGAACGATGCGCTTTGCCACACCCACAGCGTAGGATTCTGTGAGAGTATCTGCAGGTATCCCGAACTGCAGGGCCCGATCCCGGCATAGCTGCAGCAAGCGCTTAGTATCCAGCTCTTCCCCCGCCATCTGTACTGTCACTACGTATTCCACGACATGCTCCAAGTTACGAGGGCTATTGGCAATAGTGCACATTGGATGTCGTGTTTGCTGCTGGGGCAAAGTTTCGATTGAACACTCCCAGCATGCTGTTATACCGGGAATGATCGTCTTTACGTGACCTTGAAGCCCCTCAGTACCGGCATCGATGAGTGGGATGCAAATCTCAAAATTCGAATTTCTCGTCAATTGCACCAATAACTGGTTAACAAACCGTCTTGGCTGCACTGCATCCAATCCCGATATGACGAAGTCGAACTGTTCGTAAAAGTCCGAACCCAATGATAACAAATCCATGCAGTGTGCTATCGCCCTAGTGCATGAGATTTGCTGGTGTTCTGACCAGCGATTTATGTACTCAGCGGCGACCTGCGCCTTGTAGCGGCCAATGTCCTGGTCTTTGAATAGAAATTGACGGTTCAAATTGGTGAGCTCTATCGTATCCAGGTCAACCACATGTATCTCACGTACCTTTAGGACGGCCAAGTTTTTCACCACTTCACATCCAAGCCCACCTGCACCCAACACGAGCACTTTGACGTCCATCGTTATTGTGGCACCTTCCCAGTCCCTTCGCACAGTGTTCGCTTCTATGCGGCAGTACTCGAATTAGTCAATCAACAATTGTCGTGTTAAAAAAAAAGAAAATACCCGTATAATTTTACATACTGTTTTACTCTCTCTTGACACCTCCTTGGCCAGCTCTCTCAGCAGCCTCGATGCTCTTCTTGTCCGTTTTAGGGCCCTGCGAGGCACCGCCGAACATTGACTGAGTAGCGAATGGTCTTTTTAGTGGACCTACGGGCAAAGCACCGAACAAATGGATCTTGACCTCGTTGTGCTCCAGAGCAGTCTTAATGGGGCTGATCATCTGCATGAAGAGAGGGTTAGTGTACTTCATGTATAAATGCATGAAGCCCATCATGGCGAGCCCAGTGTAGATGCTCTTGATGGAACTATCGATCTCTTGCAAATCGTAGTCACGGACGGTGGTGACTTCAAGCTTTTCACCTTCACCTCCCAGAGGGCTGGCAGGCTTGACGTACTTTAGAGTGGTCAAGTCGTTCTTGGCCACAATGGCCCTGCGAGCCAGTTGGAACACGATCCAGCCCAATGCTACCGAGGCCACGTATGCCACACGGATGTATAGGATATTGGTCTCATCTTCCATGTCTATGCGGCGCGATAGCTGCATCATCACCAGCATGATGACTAGGTTGGTGATTTGAGGGTTTATCATGGTGGGGTGGGAAGCGGAGCGTCGAGCGTTCTAGTGGTACGATGGGTGATTGTAGTGGAAGGTGTGCATCATTCATATTTTCTATTTTTTTTTCATTTATTCTCACGGACCACCCATCGTTATGCACGGGAATAACCTGCAACCTCAACCTCAGCGATGTGCACCGGTGTGATTTGCGCACATGCTGCAGCGCCTGCACACAATCTAGTTCCTTCCTTGCAAATGTGCATGGGGTGGGAATGGCATTGTTCTTACAACTTGTGAGCAGGCTGGCACTGTGGCCAATTCTGTGAACACGTGGAATAGCGTCACAGACGTCAATAATGTTTCTGATATAAACGGAGAATTACTAAGAGAAAGTGTTGAAAATGTAAATCCGCGTCAGTAATTGCAGATGTTGAAAAAATCCACAAAAGAAAAACGCAAGATATATATGTAGAGAACTGACCGTGGCAGCAGCCCCTACTGACCTTGCTTTCTTGGTGCTTGATTTTGTAGCTTCAATAGCGGCACGGAGCGCTGTCTTTGATTCAAAATTATGTTAGCACTATACCAATCATTCTATATCGTAAAAGACCTATCATAATAGAGATCATATTTGTTTAGAACCTGCCCTCCTTCTTGAATATTTGAGCGGCAGTATTGTAGAAGGTCTGCTCCAAATCAATGAAAAGCCCAGAATTTTCTTAGGATTGCTGCTGTCAAAGGAGCTATGTGTTGGGTACAGTTGGCCAGAGTTGGGTACCATGGTAATGTTTTCAATCGGAGGAAATTAAGAGTTCAAGATATCCACCACAGCTTGTGAATTGAAGGCGCCGTTGTTATTGCCACGTCCCGTACGTCAACATATTTAGCGTGGCGGTCTGGTTCGAATTTCACGCTGCGAGCCTGTGAATGCAAAAGATCATTAATCACCTCATTAGAAGCGTTGAAGGGGGACGTCCTCATCAAATTTTTGAGGTCCAAACACCAATGTAGAGTTAACAGTACTCAGCTTAAATTAACAAGGTTCTTGTTCTTCTGCACAAACTTCCGGGCATACTCTTCTACTTCGATGCACAGTAGGCGTTTAGACCATCTGTCTGACATCCTTCCCAAGTCGCAGGATTCCAGTCTTTCTTTGCAAAAAAGGCCTTACCATTTGTTAATTTTGAGTAGTTGAGCATTGCCCCAAATGAGGACGTTACTATCACACGCTCCACAGTGTGAGCACCATATTTCCTGATCGAGTTCAAAATACCTTGAGTGCCGCGGACGGCAGGAATAAGTAGATATTTCTCGTAATCCTCCATCGGTATGCCCCATGGTGAAGTAGTATGTAGCACTACTTTAATCTCATTGGATCTCTTCTCGGAAGTTGCATTGAAGGCGTTCAGAGATGACATATCCTCCACAATCTCAAAAGATAGCTTTGGGTAATTTCCAAGCTGTCCATGCAACTTTGCAGCCTTTTCTTGTGACCTGAATGTGCCAATCACATCTTAATACTCTTTCAGCAGATCATCGATAAGGTATTGTGCAATAAATCCAGTAGCGCCACTAACTAAAATAGCCATGATAATCTCTAACCTCAGTCCCAACTGTTATGTAACTTCCCTTTACTTGAAAATGCTCAACTAAAATGCAGATGGTGGCCGAAAATCTCAGGTAGCCTGCCTTATATATACTACTGTGCATGCAGTGCCAGTTCAACCTTGCGTTTTACACTCTTTAAGAGCTCGTTTGAAAGTTTACGGAAAGATAACGAGCTGTTGCTCGATGTGCCAGTATAATTGCCAGCGTGTACCACCCCTATCTTGTAGTGCTTACTATTTTCTAATCATTATTTTCGACCCTTCCAGCAAGTAGGGGCGGTAATAGCCGCTAGTTTCACCAATAGAATTGTGACTATGAACCCACCGACAAGAATAGATCAAGAAAAAAATATTCGCGAACAGTGCAAGGACTGCGCGATTGTGCAAGAACTGCGTGACTGGGACCTTTTCGAAACCGCTTTACTTACCGCTCGAGCGCAAGGCAACATGTTAAAAATTTCTTCCATGGGATCCCATGCCAACGACAATGACAGATTTCGACAGGTTGAATGTACGCGAAATAATTAGCAAACTCTTACGCTCAATCTACTCTGGCAGGGAAGGGCATATTAGGGCCGAAGTGTTGAACATTTTGTGTGAGGTCCTACTGAGCGGTTTGATTAACCGGAATTCCTCCCAGATCTGCGTTTATCTTCGGAATGTCGCAGATACCACCTTCGAGAGCATTGACGTTCGAAGTTAATCCAATGTTCACTCAACAAAAACGAATATGAGAATAATTCGGCGATTTTTGTAAGCGAGAATGTGGCAGCTCACTCATAACTGCAAAATTCTTCACGTGATGCCCCTGTAGACGCTAATATTCCAGCTGCTTCAGAGACAATCTCCTAGGCGTAAAAAGAAGTAGTTTCTGGCTTTATTTTTTATTATATGAAATTCCTGTAGTCTTGTTCGTAGTTCTTCAGGTTAGTTGCAAGGCTACCACACTGTTGAAGTTGCGCTTGAGTGACTGCTACTCCATTTTAAGTTTTTACGACCGCCTTTCTGCATTCTTGTGGCGCCGTTGCAGTTTACAGAACCTGAGAGTATCAGTCTTGGTCTCTTGCGGCAGAGGCAGTTTGATTTTCTGCCATGTACGTCTCTCCGCTATTGTAATTTGCATTATTCTCGCAGTCAAGACCGCCATTATTATCGGCACTGCACTCCACTGCTTCCTACGCTACTTGTGCTAGCAACCAAAGCACAGTACTTCCCTTACGGTATTCTGGGACCCGAATATTTAGTATTTGCATGTCATTTTCAAGCAGTGTGTTGCATGTCAAGTACAATCAGCTTACACACGCCGCAATCTAAGTTTCTTGTTGATGAGCCGTCCTAGATATGGGCAAAGAACTGAACCCAATTTTCTTTCGCAATCATACAATCAGTACGAGCTTCGGTTTTCTCTTTGGTGACAGTCTGAGTGTGCTATAGTTGGCCAACCCGCTCATTGTTTTTGGACTTAGGAATGCGCAAACGAGCAGTAGCTATGTGAAGTTTACATATGCCCCTGTGAGAGGAAAAGCAAACTCTTTATGTTTCTCAGTCAATCATCGACGGTATTCACCGGTACACAAGATCCAGTCCACTCGAAAGCAGAACATGCTCTTTATATCAGAAATACTTCACATGAGACTTTGTTAGGTATGGACACTCGAGCACGCGAACTACAGCTTAGTGTGACACCAGCATATTTCTTGCGCATATGGCTATTCTTCGCATCTAAAAGCATTTTTACCGCCTCTCCCAAGTCTTGCCATCCGGCACTTCTCCTTGAACTACATTACGCGCTGTCGAAGTCCTGCTTGAAAAAAGTAAGCGATGATGGCCTCAGAGAGAAACGTGACGCTCTGCTTAATGCTTGTACGTATTGAGCACAATGTTTTTTGCTAGCAGGCGAAGTCTTTCTGCTGCCGGCGGGCCCCATACAGCTTTTACGAGCATTCCAAACACATGAAACATACTTCATTACTGCATTTGTACAGCATCGGCCTCTTGTCAGAATTTAGTTTTATGCGATTTACGACCCATTCAACGTTGCATTCTCAAATAACTCGACTCTTTTAAGACACTCTGCAAAGCTATGATCTTCGCTACGTGGATTTTTCGGATGACGCCAGGGTGCAAGTGTCGGTTCCAGAGCCGCATTCCACGAATCACACAGAGTAGGCTTCTTCTAGAAGGACATTTTTCTCTTACAAAGAGTGCTACTGGTGAAAATCGTGTATTCGCCCTAGATACTAGGGAAGCATCTGATAGCTTACCTCCTTTTACCTCCTGCTTGTACAGCTGCAGGCGAATTTTCTCTCTCTGAAAAAGTGGGGAACGCTTACTGCTCTCGGTACACACTCGAGCCCCCATTGTACCAGATCCAGATGTGACTTTTTCGCCATTTCGCTTCATTCGCCGTTACTAAGGCAACCTGGGTGCATTGTTTTTCTCGCCTTGCTGATATGCTTAGGTTCAACTCAGCGGGTAATCGCCCCTGTGTGTGGTCCGTCAAAGCTGCACCGCGTGTACTCTCAGCTACCTTAAATATGACACCTGCTGTGTTGCAACGTAGCTTATTTCGCCTAACGCATACCGGCTCTCCGAGTTTGCAGGAAAAAATCGATCTAAATATTCCAAAGCTATCATTTGATGCACAGTTGCCAGGTTCTCTTCTCAAGCTGCCGCCTCGAGATCGGAAAATAAGGGCACTAGAAGATGAAAAATGCCACTGCACAATTTTGTTGATAAAGCGCAACTGCTACTTTCCTTTAAAGATACGCACACCCTGTGCAGAGGCGACTAATGCTGCCGCTTCCCATTCAGCAATGTGCCTTCCCGCCCGCGCACTGCACGAGCAGCGGAACTTATACGGGGAGCGATTTACTGCAACAAACTAAATTGAGCCCTTTGTCAACCTAGTCTCCGTGGCCTTCTCTTGCTCTCTATGCGTTTCCTGAAAGGACCTATACATGTCTCCTGCTGAGAGTGCCTACGTATGTGTCCCGCTAAAAGTATGCCTCCCGCCGAGAGTGCTTATGTATCGCTTTTACCCGTAACAAGTGGTCAAAGGCAACAAACACTTGTAACAAGAGCCGCCTTGGTGCCGGTCGCTCCGCCACTTCCCAGACGTCGTTTCAGTACGTTGAGCGGAGCCCTGGCTGCGACGCTCGTATGAAGAGATATGAGGGCCGCGGGGCTTGTGTCCTGCCTTTATTGTTCTTGTAATGGGAAAACATAGTCACTGTCCATTGCTCCCCTCGGTGATGCTATTGTGATGTAATGATAGTACTATTGTCACCCAACAAAAACGTGTCTTACCCCGCGCATATCCCCGCGGGCAGAAAAATCTATCTCTGGCACAGGTCACTGGCGCCTCTGCCAGCCAATGTCACGTATTCACTGCGAACAAAGGTCGATATCAGATTCTTACTAGAGGAGAGAGCAATGGTAAGCATACGAGAAGCGCAAGTCTACCCTCGCGCTGCCTGCCTAACACGCGTGAGTTTGCCAATGCACGCATATCTCCGTGCAAAAAGATATTTCTGCCAGTAACAACCAAACGGCAACTGCACGCTGCAATGGCACATAGCGCCGCACGCTCGCGTTAAGGGCAGATGTTGGGATGCTAGCGCTTACATGGCCGTTTGTCGGCTTTGCGAGGTCTGCCAGCTCCAGTTCTTCAGCAAAGCAACCAATTCTCGAGATTGCTCAGTTCGCAGTTGCTCTGTGCACATTTGCGCTACTCGTCAAAACCCGTCATAACCCGTCAAAACCCTCAATAGTTTGTAATATTTGCTCGTGCTTGCAATCAATTATCGCACTTTTGCCCAACACACTGCAAAGTGACTCTTGCAGTGCAATGCGATAAAACTTTTTATCTCTACGAGCAACACATCGAGGTGTGTGGGTGTAGATCATACCACGTCGATCCTGCCTGCCAGCCTTCGATCCCACCCCCTACTCCCCTGCTGTGCGCTGCCCCGCCCCTCCGCACTGCATTACACAGCGTACATCCTTCCTTGCGTGAATCTCAGGCAAAACAATAAACCGGCGTTTTTGCCTTGCTTTGTTTGGAACTGCCGTTTTGATTGCTTAATACACATGAATACACAATAAAAAAAATCGCCGTAAACACCACATCGCGGGCTCTACCTGTGGCCTCTCTGGTCAAACGGATAGCAGTATCTGCGCTGCCACTGCCATCCAGGACCTGGCGTGCTCGACACGCTCGGCAACACTGCGCTCGAGATGGGGGCACTCGGCATTGGCGTATACACCGACGGAAGCATTCCGAGCGGCCGAGGGGGAGGCGGCGGCACCGCGCTGGACAGCGCGCTAGTTAATCTGGGTAAGTAGCTCTGCACCGGTACGTAGTAGGGATGGTGATAAGGCTGGGGAGTTCCTGAGAAAGTCGGAAACGAAGGAGATGCTCCTGTGAGTGTTGCAGCAGCGGCAGCTGCTGCTGCACTCCCAGGACTTGCAACTGTCGGATGCGCCAGAAGAGGTGGAGCAGGCCGCCGCGGCACTGCACCTGACGCCGGCGCCGGCACTTGCACCACATGGGAGGTTCTCTGTGTTTCGTTATCGTGAAGAATAGTGTCGGGCCTGGATCCCCTGCGCTTATGTCTTCTAACCGGCTTGTAGCGGTAGTCCGGGTACTTTTTCTCGTGCTCGCACTTCTCCTTACGTGCCAACTGCTCCCAGTGTCCGCGTTCCTCATCGCTGAGGGCCTTCCAGCGCGAGCCCAGGATCTTGGATATCTTGGAGTTATGCGGTATGTCCACGCCCTGCGTGGTCCACTCCTCGATCAGCAGGCGGTGGTTGTGTTGGCGGAATAGAATGAACGCATTCCGCGGCCTTGGTATCCTCTTGTCACTCATCTAGCTTTTCTTGAGGTCAGACGCGAAGGGATACACACGGGTTAATTCGAGGAGAAAAAGCTGCTGTTGTTTCAATCTTTTATTTTTTGATTTTATATATTGTCTCCTCTCTGGTCCCTAGGACAACAGAGCAACGCGCTGCTCAGATCCTGCCTCTCTTATGTACTGACATCGGATAGGGCAACGTTGCTGAGGTTCGCGGATGTCGTGGGTGCCATGCGGCTCGGGACGTTGTTGCCGGGGCCACTGCAGATGCATTGTGTGCTGCATGTGCAGCTGCAGAAGCTACGCAATTGCTATGATGGTAACCCTGCGCGAACCTGCGTAAAGCTGCGCGCCTCGCAGGCACCGCGCGGTTGCTGCGCGATTGCTGCGCGGTTGCTGCGTCTCCCGCTGCGCAGAGGGCTACGGGTGTCACGGACATACGCTCAAAATATGCGCGTTGAGCGCACAAACTGTCTAGCTTATACCCTATTAGTTGTCAATAGAGACGTCGATAGCTTCTGTGCAGCGGCCGGCCGACCGGGAAAACGGCAGACGTGTGTGCCGTGTGCGGGCATCTGTATGCGCAATAGATCCTTACATGAATGAACAGTACAGAAGTCAGAGACCATGAGAAAGGATATATTGTTCCGCGGAGAGCACGGCACCGGGACCGGAAAAACATGGCGTGTTCTTGTATTGTTGCCATGGGAAACCCGATAGATGATCCGATGCCGCTTCCGGTCTAAAAATTGTGTGTGTGATTCACCCCACCGCATACAACTCGATCAGTTGGGCCGGACTGGAAACAGAGAGGTGGTGAAATTTGAGTTGGGATGGTAGCGTATACACTCGCAAGCCTCGTACACTCACTCACGTACGTTCGCTGTCGCGTGCTTGCATTTTTACGCACGCGTACACACCCTCGGACAATTTTGAGTTCTTCTGCTTTCGCACACTACCGTTCACTCCGTACACTTACTCCTATAAACCCGTAAAGACAAGTCTCGCGATCATCGTTTCTTGTTCCGAGGTCTTGAAAAAATTGTGTTTTTTTTTTTTTTTTCTTAGTATTTTATTTTCTGTTTTTCAGAAAACTAGATCGATGAGCTCATCTCACCGCTCTGAACAATAGAGCTAGTTATCGACACAGCGACAGCCAGCCCAAGCGATGATCAACGAAGACACCAAGAACGTCAAGAGCGCAAAGACGTCGAGGGAGGTGGGGCCCGAGCAGTCTCAGCATACACAACTTACACAGCAGGCTCAGCAGGCTCAACAGGTGCAGCAGGTGCAGCGGGCGCTTCGCGAGGCCCTTCTACTGCGGCACGGCCAGGAACAGGAGCCCCAGCGGAGCAGCTCGAGAGACTCACTACGCTCGCTACAGCAGCTCGTACACCGAGGCGACACCAGCGGCCACGGTAAACGCTACATCTACGACGACAGCTCCAGCTACGGCACGGCACGTGCTGGCAGTGCCGCAAGGTCCGACACCGGCACAACCACTACCAACTACCTGCGGCCACGCATGCAGTTCACAGGCTACCAGATCTCGGGGTACAAAAAGTATCAAGTGGTTATTACACTCAAGACGGTCAACTTGCCCCTGGGCGGTGCTTCATCACCGTCGCCTCACGTGAAGGGGTTTCTCACCATAAGGGGGCTCACCAACCAGCACCCGGAGATTACCACCTTTTTCGACGCATTCGCCGTCAACCACAGCGAGTTCGGGTTCCTATCGTCGAGCTGGGCCAGGGATTCGCCAATGGGCTCGTGCAGAGCAGACGATCAGACCGACCTCGAGCACTGGCTTAACTTTCCAGCATTCAAGCAGCTGTTCCTCAGCGGCTGCTCGCAATCGCAAGAGGAGCCACCCACGCTCAACGATATCATCGATGGGACATACGAGTTTAGCAACTATCTCAAGCAAAGATTCGTGTTCATGCGCTGGAAGGAGAAGTATCTGGTTCCGGAGGAGCTTGCGGATGGGGTCGAGGGCGCCTCCTACGACGGATTCTACTACATTGTTCACGACCAAGTGACGGGAAATATACAGGGGTTTTACTACCACCAAGATGCAGAGAAGTTCCAGCAGCTGGAGCTAATGCCGTGTGCAGAAACCGCTGGCGATTGCTCCAGTTGTGGTTTCGAAATGGCATGAGTAATGGCCCTGTTGATCAAAAATTTTCAAAATGGAATAGGTTTATAGATATTTTCTTTTTATTTTTATTTTTCATTTTTCATTTTTCATTTTTGGTCGCGCTGGTTTGCGCCGTTTCTTTTTCTGACACGTCACGTGCACGGATAAGATATACTACAACTATCTTCATGGCTGCAACCGCGACCAAAAGTAACACTACGCACGTTCAAACAGAGTCTTAACCTTGTGCTAACCATGCCAGTCAAGAGAAGCGACCTGTGTGTGTCCTACAAACATGTGGCTCCGCCCAAGAGCCCCTATGCGGCCACCTCGAACATCACTGGTCTGGTGAACCAGTCGACGCCCATGATGGCAATGTTTTTGAAAAACAAGTTCATGGCCTGGTTTGCAGTCGTGCAGAGTTTCCACTCGTATTTAAACTTCCGTTCTGACGACGCTGTGTCCGGCAACTCCAATTCGCTTGATCAGAGCCCCGGATTGCGACTGTTGATGAGCATGATAGGCCTGGTAGTGTGCTACATGGACCTGGTGTTCCCTACACCGCCAGCGCCGAGACCAGCATCGGCGCCAGCTGCGTCTGAACCCCCCAAGGTCCCTGCAGAAACGTCGCAATGATTCCTTTTTTTACTATTTACGTAAGGAACACTTATGTATCACTATCATCAGTCATTCGCCAATGTCCTCGGCCCAGTCACCAGGTCTTTCCCTTATGAACTTGGCCATCAGGGTTTTGCATCTTTCATCATTGAGCACCACAACCTGGTGGCCTCTGGAAGTCATGTACTCCTCCCCCGGGCTCTTGAAGTTGTCGTGTTCACCGACAACACAGCGCGGAATGCCATACATCACGATGGCCCCGGTGCACATGTCGCAAGGTGACAAAGTTGTATAAAGGGTGGCATGACGATAGGTGGTTGCAGACAATCGTCCACAGTTCTCCAGCACGGAGATCTCGCCGTGCAATGTGGCAGAACCCTTTTGGAAGCGCATGTTGTGCCCGCGTCCAAGAACACGGCCATCTCTGTAGTCAATCAAACACCCTCCAATGGGCACGCCATTTTCTTCATAACCACGAACAGCCTCCTCATAAGCTATATCCATCCCCAAACCATCCCAGCGGCTAGCGTAATCCATTTTCGTTTGCAGGGTCTGTTGCAAGTTGTTGCGTCGAGGAACATTAATTAACATCGATATCTGCCCGCTTTTTTCGCTTTATGACGAACAAAAACTCAAACAACCAAACTACAGACGAAGAAGAAAGAAATAGGTTAAAGACAGTTAGCATAAGCTTAAAGGTTGCAAAAATCCCCTGAGAGCTTGAAAAATTGACTCCTTAAGATTTTCTGAGGTACAGGTCGATTTTGAAAATTTCCCAAGACTGACAGTCCGCTACTTTAAAGACCCCACATTTAGAACCCCCTTTTTCAGTCCCGGTAACTTGTATTCATGATCCTAAGACATAACTTAGTCAGTGGTTTCTCAATACGCTGCTATATTTGCGGTTTCGCTACCCATGCTGGAGATGGCGAGTCTCACATTTTTGACTCGAAGTGGCCCAAAGATACGACTCCGACCCCCTACAGTGTATTTGGATTCACTGAAAAGACGGGTGTGGATCGCAAACAACTGAAAAAACGCTACCATGAGCTTGTCAAGCTATACCACCCGGATATCTCAAATAACATTAAGATTACGAAGACACCAAAAGCCGAAGACGTGATGTCACAGACGGAAAAATTAATGAGGTTCAAGATAGTAACCAACGCGTATGAGATCCTACGTGATGAAAGTAAGAAAAGGTTATACGACCATACTCTTTCAGGCTGGTCTTATGGACCTCAGGGCGCGCGTGCGACAACACGCGGATATCAATACGCCAATACTCATGGTTACAAGTCAAATGCCAGCTACGCGTATTATAACGCAGGTACTTGGGAAGATTTGCATAATTTGAACCACGAAAGACCCAAATTCGATCCGTGGACTGCATTCTTCTGGATATGCGGGCTGATCATATGTTTTGAGGGAACTGCCTTACTGAGCAGAGTGGAAGATTCGATAGTAGGAAATCATTTCACGCAAGAGCAAACTGAAAATGATTTGGTCCAATCTCGTGTGAATTACGGACTCGAAACAGACAAATTCACTAGATTACGCAGGTTTCTCTGGTTTAGAACATTTGGTCTCTATAGGTCCAAGGAAGAGCTCGACAGGGAGGCCATAAAAAATGAGCGGCTTGTACAGAGCTTAAAGAACAAGGAGAAAGGCGGGTGATTCTCCTTTTATGTTTTGATTTCTTAATATTCTTTTTTTTTTCTTACAACGGTGTCGGTGCAATGGGGCAGGTACTATTTGCGACAACGGTCGTAATGGGCATGGTGTATACATATGGTTTTATGATAGGCGTCAAAAATTGTCAAATTGGCATTTTCTAATGACTCGATGATGTCACAAAATGAAAATACGTAGTTCATTGGGATAAGCGGCATCCGCAGCTGTTCTCTGTTTTTTTTTTTTTTTTTTTTTTTTTTTCTAATTTTTTCGATTTGTGTTCGATATTCCAGGAAACGAAAAGATAAAAGGTCGCTGAGCATCTCCAATGGTTGTAAGATCTTTGAAACAGTTGTTGCGCGCCAAGACTCGCATAATGGATTTCACTAAGCCAGAGACTGTGCTGGATCTGCAGAACATTAGGGATGAGCTTATCAAGATGGAGGACTCGATCATCTTCAAATTTATCGAAAGGTCACATTTCCCCACTTGTCCTTCGGTCTACCGTAAGAATGATCCAAAATTGCCAATTCCCAACTTTGACGGTTCCTTCTTAGATTGGGCGCTATTGCAGATGGAAATTGCCCACTCGCAATTGCGTAGGTTCGAGTCTCCAGACGAGACTCCCTTTTTTCCTGACAAGATAAGAAAACCGATCTTACCTAGCATTAATTATCCGCAAGTGTTGGCATCATATGCACCTTTAGTAAATTACAATGGGAAGATTAAACAAGTTTATGAGCACGAAATTGTCCCACTCATTTCAAAGTGTGATGCTGACCAACCTGAGAACTATGGTTCCGTCGCTACTAGAGACATAGATGCCCTCCAGAGCTTGAGCAGAAGGATACATTTTGGCAAATTTGTAGCGGAGGCCAAATTTCGGAATGATGAAGAACTGTACACATCCTTGATCCGCAAAAAAGATGTCAATGGCATCGTAAAACACATCACGAATGCTGCAGTGGAGGAGAAGATTCTAGAGAGGCTCACAAAGAAGGCAGAAGTATACGGCGTCGATCCTACAAGTAGTAGCGGCGAAAGACGAATAACTCCAGAGTACTTAGTCAAAATCTACAAAGAGTACGTGATTCCCCTGACCAAGGAAGTCGAAGTAGACTATTTGATGAGAAGGCTTGATGAACAATAAGACCGCACGTAAATACACCAAATACTAATATTTATCGCAATTGCTTATCCTAAAAGCCTCATGATTAGTTCAAACGTAGCAAAAGTTGCAGCATTTGCTGGAGCGGCTCTGAGCATAGTTGGACCAAATCCTTTGAAGAACGAGGACAGACCATGCCGTTTCCACATTTCTTTAGCCACAGAAAATGATGACTTGCCATACTTAGGGTGAAATAAATCATCGGTTTGCATAACGGATTTGACAACATCCACTGGGAAAACCATCAGCCATAGTGCAGTGCCCGAGAGAGCGCCGAAAAAGCACAATTTCCATGCGGGTATTTCTACTCGTGGAACACCATTGCGGACCTGATCTGCCACCATCGCTTCATAAGTTAAGAAATATATCCCAATGCCGTGTGCCTCTCTTAGTGCAGTAGGTCCCAACCCACGCATTAACTTGCCCTGTGATCGCAACTGCCTGATACAATCGAGGGGGCCCTTGTAAGCTGCATCCGCCCCCGAACCAGTTTGTGTTTGCAAACGTATTCTGACATGCTCAATAGGGGCGGCAAGTAAGGAATTGGATAGCCCTCCAGCAACACCGCATGTATAATACTGAGTTAAAGTCAAGGAGTCTGGTTTACCCGTATTCTTCGAGTGGAAATATCTTTTCATCGCTTCGTTGACTCCAAATTGTAAGGAAACGCAGGCACCGACACCAATCAGGGGAGTGAGTGTACCCTTGTAGAATGCCAGCGGCCCTTCTTTCCTCAATAGATTGCTGATTACCTCCTTTGCCGTTGTAGGAGCAGATGATGTTTGTAATCGGACTTTGGTGGTATCAAAAGGCTGCCCTACCAACACCTGGGCGATACCGCCGGCAGTACCTGCCAGAAGATCTTTGGCAACTCTGGTTTTGTTCTGCTTGGAACGGCCTTCCAAATCATCAATCAGTTGTGGAGCAGGGAATTCCTCAGACATGCTGCCTGGCTATTGAGTTAATATTGTAGTCATTCATCTTCTGGAAGTCTCTGCAAAAGATGCTGCTCGGCTTGCATCCAAAATTTCAAGTCATTTCAAAAGCGAAAAAAAAGAGGAGTCAAATTGCGATAACGCGGAAAGCTATAGGAAATCTTTCCAGTTTATTAGATCTCTTTGCCTGTATAATACCGTTATCACAGTAAGTGCTAGCTTTATTATGTCAAGTTCTCTGGGTGGAGCAGGCACGGCCAAATCAATCATTTCGGAGGTCATTAAATGTTGTACTAATACTCCTGTTTTGGGATCTTCAGCTATTGCGTCTGTCAAGATTAGACGTTGACATTTCTTACCAAGTTCTCTCAAATTGCTGACGTATTCTGCAGTGATGTTAGTGGGAAGGTGAAATAAAATATATAGAAGCCACGCGCTAAACCTTCTGACCTGGTTCGCCTTCTTCTGCTTGTGAATGTCTTTAATCCAATCATGTGACATGTACTGAACTAGCACCCATATGTTCTTGCTATTGATGGTTCCGGTGAAGTAGCAATGCGAAGGCTCGTGCCCTTGGCAGAAGCGGTACCATTCTTTAAAGCCCACGGGTACGGATTCGCTAGCTCCTGTAATAAAAGCTTTCAAATCTTCTAGATCCCGGATTTTTTCGGTACGTAGGTTTTTAAGTGTGTGTTCAGCCCAGGCAGGATCGATTTCCAAGTGCTCATCCTCATGCACAGTATCCAATTCTTGTAAAATGTTCAAAATATGCGTTGAAATACCTTTTTGTTCCTCCTGAGCAGATATGTAGCCTTTAAGGTAGTAAAGTAAGAGATTCAAAGTGTCGGCGTCGTGCTTTTGCGCCGCTAATCCTTCCTCCATAACTATTTGCTTCGCATTAGTAAACCATTTTATCCAGTCGATCATATCCTTTTCAAATGATCTTAGGGAAACGGGAATAGTTCTTGTGAGCTCATCATCGTCATACAAATCAGCTGTGTGCTTCCTCGACGTGGACCGCCCAGCGTTTGATATGGCGTTTGTTCTCAACGCCTCTTGGCGAACAGTTTCCAAATATTTTATCACATTAGGGTTTACGAGCGAGCTCTCCAAGCTGAATGCACGTGGCTGGCCAAATACGGCATCTACCACCTGGTTTTCTGTATCCATATTGCCGTTACTTGAGCTTAATCTTGTTCAAAGTACCCATGTCGGCATGAAAAAATCTTCTCTATCGCCATACCTGCATGTCAAAGAGAACCGCAGAAGATTCCGAAATTAATGGCGACAAAGTATCCAGTCACCATATAGTACTCTGCCAAGAAGCTCCATGTTTCTTAAAGGAAATTCCTTTAGAGCTGTACCACGAACATGCAATGCAATATCACGAACATCGCTGTGAAGGATGCCTGAGAAATTTTGTTACCGAACGGCTGCTTGAACTTCACCTAGAAGAATGTCACAACCCATTCGTTAGCAAGAGTAACCTAAAATGTTTTGAACTGGGGTGCAGCAAGGAGTTTTGTACCCATAGTGAAAGGGTCCGCCATCTTCGTGATGATCATAACTACCCCGAAACTTTTGATTTTGATATAATTCGAAATGGTTACATATTCCAGTAATTATTAAAATGAATCAGGATATTAATGCAGAAAAGTTCATCTTTTGCTCCTTTTGAGCTTAGATATAACACGTTCGTCAAATTCAGAGTCGCATGCTGGACACCTGTTACCAGGAGGACTCACAGAGAGTACACAGAGACAGACTGAACATATATAGCCGATAGCCACAACTTTGCCAGTCAAGTAACAAGAAGTTCTAAAATCTACAGATCCCTGATTGGGTTTCACGATTATTTGCCTCAATGAAGGATCTATGAACATGGCGGTCGCTAAATATTGTATGAGCCCCTCAGTGGATTCAACATGCAAATAAACACCTTGTGTGGCATCTGTAGTCTGTTGTAAAAATGTACTTTCTTTACTGCCGCCAATTTTTACCACATCAATGGGGCATTTTAGCTTAGTGGCCGAAAAGATGCAATTCATTATGGGAATGTACTGGAAAATTTCGTCTTTGTCCCCACCACTGCCACAGGTAACCACCAACAATCTGGATTTAAAAGACATTGTCTCTAACTCCTTAGAGACCCTATTGACGTACGTCAAACCAGCGGACATACCACCCGCCAAAGTACTTTTTTGGGTCACTGCACCTGCCTGCTCCTTCTCCTGCTGGAACAAATGATATAATTCTTCCACAAAAGTCTCGTCCACATTTCTAAACTGCCGATACATGTCATTGTTAATGATTGAAAGGTCTTTTCCCTTCCGAGAGCTGGTGTGGCTCGAACTGCTCTTTGGATAAAGGTATTTGATTCCCTGCGAGTGCGCTGCGATTACTGCCACTTGATTTGAATTGTTAAATGCTAAGTGCGCATTCAAAAATACTAATAGCGATTTCAGCATCTCTATCATTCTGCCACTTTGATTTGTCTCATTGTCAAGTTCTGCCCACAATCGTGGCGCTGTGTCGACAACCACCACAAGCAGTGATGGGGTTTCTTCAGCTAAGTGGGACCGGGGCTTCGTCGGTTGAAAATTTGGATCTGAAATGGCATCCATGTTAGTTCTATATCTTTCCTTGACTCAACTAGATTTAACTGAAGAATTCAGTTTTGATTTCCTTCGAAAGCGTTAACGCGCGAAAAACTATTACAACAAAGCCTCACTCGGCTTTTTTTTATACAGTGCTATAGAGCTATTATAGAGCCCTCTTCCTTGGAGTATGCAATTGCTATCCTGTTATTGTCATGACACCAAGATAGGTCGTAGACGCAGTTAGCATCCTTACTACTCTGATAGTTGCCATATACTGGAATTGCTATGGGAGCTGCTAACAGGCGCGCCTTTTGCAGCCTTGAGAGCAGCAAGCGCATGTCGTAGATAGATGTTTGGCCATCCATAAATCCAACTGCGTATTTACTCTTGTCCTGCGAAAGTTGTGCCGCAAAGATAGGCACACCGTCTGCCATGCTGACAGCTAGTAGAATGTTCTCGCGATGAGACCAGACGCGTACGGAGCCATCCATAGAGGCTGATACTACTTTATCATTGTCGATCCATGAGGCCGATACGATGCTCTGGGAATGACCATAGAAGCAGTTGCTAGAATTGCTGCTACCCCCGCGCCATATTCTCAGAGTGTGGTCGTCTGAGGCACTAAGAAGCATTCTATTGCTGATGTTAAACTCAAGAACACTTATAGCGCTGCGATGACCTAGTAGTTTGCCCATAGGCTTATTCTCGTCCATTTGAAACACCATGAGTGAGCCCTGCGGTCCGGGAATTACAAACTTATCCTCTTCTATCCACTCAATATCAACACCTAAAGACTCATTCGGAGATGATGTCTGGTCACGTAATTCAAAATGCTGCAACGCGGTACCTGTGATTGCATTCCAAACAATGGTAACATTCTCTACATCTGCAGTAATAAAATGCGTAGCATTTGCATTCCATTCAATGGCAACTACAGGACATCGGTGGAAGTTGAAAATATTTTGTAAACTACCTTCGACATTCCACAATCGCAGTTCACCATTTTCCACTCCTGTTACAATTTCTTTGCCATTTGGTGACCACGCAAGGCAAGTAATTTCATTCGTAACTTTGCCTGAGCCCGAATTTGGCGCGAATGGGTGTCTCAAATCTGTTGTTTTTATTATATTTTGAGCTTCAACATCCACATGTAGAATTTTAGCCACTGAGTCGCTTCTTCCGCACGCGAGCACATTACTTTCTGTCGGATTCCACTTACAATTGACCATTCGGTTTAATTTCATAACTTCCTTTAAACTTTTTACAATCCCTTCCCCATCACTTTTAGCTTGTACTGAGTTCGGAATATCTTGATCTTGTTCTTGCACTCGCTCTTCCATATTCTGCTCTAAAGCAAATCTACCTTTTGCTACGATTTCTGGGCAATTTTCTCTATCCACTTGCAAGGCTTGAGCTAAATTGAAGTCCTGTGTATAATGCTTTGTATCCTCTTCCTTTATGGTGCCATCATAGCCAACTAAAAGTTCACTCTCAGTGTAAAGAATTCCCTTTTGAATCAAATTCACCAGAGTGCCGATGGGTATCAGGTGTTTGTATTTCTTATCAAACTCGAGGACCCTTGTCTCATCCTGCAACGCCAGTGCACTAACCTGACTACCTGTCTCCTGAAAATATCTCCATATCAAATAATTAAGCTCTTCGCTTGTAATGCTCATAGTGATTATGTGGCAGAAAAGCCCTTCCTGATACACTCTTCGTTTCCGATGGCTCCAGATTATAGGCCACACCGCTTGTGTAATGTTTTTCAAAGTGAAAAAAGACAACTTATAACAACAAAACTCCTAAACATCTTAATGTCAGTTGAAAAGAAATCCTTAAACTAACTCAAGAACAAGATTGAGGGCTGTTATGGTGGACCTTTCACTGAAGAAAGCTAGACGGAATTGGAAGAATGCTCGTAGCACTTCACCCTCGCTACCAAAATGGCCCGCTTCACCTACGAAGAGTAAAAATAAGACTGAGAAGAAGGCAGCCAAAGAATCTCCTCAAATGTCCCAGCTGCCTACAATGAATTCAAAACAGAAGACGAAAGTTGCATCGTCCATGCAGAGAAGACTTTCTGTACACAATCCGAATTATGTGCCCCCTAAACTGGATTACTCCATGCCCTTACCGACGGCATCTCTAGAATCCCTCCAACAGCATTCAAATGGCCCAATGGCACGGAATCCCATCAGGGAAGAGCCAGTAGCAGTACCTGAATCCCAAAGAATTGCAAAAAAATCCCAGTATGCACCCACGCCGCGGGTGAACTCACGCCAGTTCCAGAATCCTATGTCTTCTGTCCCCGCCGAAGTGCTTAACCCAGTATCATTAAAGAGAATTCTGTCTGACCCACGGTTCAACGCCAAAAGTTTCTTTCATGACGCTTTGGGCGATGCTAGTGCTGTCGAAATTGATCGATTCACCTCAAGTTTAAATGTTTTGGCCAATGAAGTCCAGGAAGAGGCCAAGGAAAATATTAACAAGTCCTACAAAGAAATTTTGACAGTAAACAATGATTTGGGCGTTGCGAGTGCCGAACTGAAGCATTTGAGATTAAGTATCAAGGAATTGAACGTAATGATGGAGCAGTTTTTATCAATGGCAGAAAAAAAACTAGAATCGCACAATCTACAAGAGCATCCTCAATCTCAAAGTACTGCCTCTTCCTCATCTGCAAATGTTGGCTTGTTACCACCTGTACGTGCAAATACTACCGCGAGAAGGGATCGCACTAGCGTTGCGATTTTGGAGAAGATTTGGGATAATCAATTACTTGAGTTGTTTAAAAATGTTGATGGATCTCAGAAATATATCACTCCGAAGACAGGTAGACATATTCTGATAGAAACAGGCGACTGGCTCGAGTTGAACATAGCTACTTTGAAACCTCTACAAAATGTGCACATATTTGTATTGAATGACACGGTTCTTGTTGCTGGACGAGCCAGAGACAAACAAAAGGAGTTGGCAGTTTCCCAATGCGCACCGTTGAGGGATGTATCTGTTGCCACGGAGGGTCGCTCAAATGATAGACTGACGTTCACTTTTGGTAATAACATCAAATGTCTATATCAATCTCGCAATTCCAAAGAATGCATGAAGTTGCTTAACGTTTTCAGGTGTGCTAAAGACGATCTTCGTGATATTCTTCTAGCAGAGGAGGCTAACACAAAGAAAATTAAGGAATCTTTCAATGTTTTATCTAGCAATCAAACACCAGGTAAAGAAAATTCTAAAAGTCCTTTAAAGGGACAAAGGCTCAGTATGGGCGGTACCCCTGGCAGGGCTAGTGATCTCATGGAAAATCATATTTTAGAAAACATTACTATCTCCATGCATTCTCGCAGCCGTTCGCGGGATGTAAATTCAATATCGCAAAGACTAAAATCGTTGGACGATGTTCTTGAAGAGATTGATATTGACTTGGAAAGATTGAAATTTGAGAAGGCAGTCGACTCGTTATTGGACTTAGAGGCTCAATTAACTGAAATGGCTACACATGTGGACCGTGAAGATCTTATTCTGCATAGCTTTATTGCTCTTAAATGCGACAAGCGGCGTGAAAAAGTCTGCCAAAAACTACTTCAACACATAAGCTGCACACAAGAAGTCCCTCGCCTTATACCTGCTGTCAAGAACATGGTCAAGTTGGGGCTCCCCGAGGAAGGTCTCGACAGTTTCCTCCAAAATAGGTCCAGCTTGATCCAGGGCTTAGTTTTACAAATAGGATCTGTTGATAACCCAACCAATTACATGACTCAAATTGCAATAATTCGCTTTCAAACGATAAAGAAAACTGTAAAAAATTTTAGAGAAATATTTCAACAAGATGCTGATCGCTTTTCCTCAATCCTGGTTAATTGGTGCAGAGAAGAGGTAGATGAGCATTTCAGATTAATCGACAAGCAACTTCTGAACGACGAAACACTGTCTCCCATTTCTATACGTTCTTCGAGAAAACAAATCGATGGACTCAAATCGGTGGGACTCGACTTTGTCTACAAGCTGGACGAATTTATTAAGAAACATGCTGACAAGATCCGTTAAGCTAGCAAGTACTGGAACCTGATAGGTTTTTACGGTTACCCGCAACCGAGTTGAATTGCTAGATTTTTCCGGAACCATCTTGAAAAATTCAGAACTGTCTTTATAAAAGCGGCAGGTCACTTATCTAATGCTCTGTAGGGGACAGATTACGTGAAGAACGGTGGTATAGCATTGTTTAAATCCTTATAGCAGTGTTGAAGTATGGAGAAACTATTACATTGGTCCATTGCAAATTCTCAAGGTGACAAAGAAGCCAAGGAACGGATTGGTCAGCCTGATCCTAAACTTCTTGGGCAACTTTTTGGAATGGGGCCCGATGAACCGACGTTAATGAAGGAAGCTATGGCGGTTATAAGTAATCCAGAAGCTAAGCTAGAAAAAAGACTCGTTGCTTTCGATAATTTCGAAATGTTAATTGAGAATTTGGACAATGCCAACAATATCGAAAATCTGAAGCTTTGGGAGCCCTTGTTGCAAATGCTAAATGTGCCAGAGACTGAGTTGAGAAGCTGTGCACTATCGTGTGTGGGTACAGCTTCACAAAATAACGGTCAGACACAGGATAACTTTTTAAAATACGATGGAGGCCTACGAAAAATAATTTCTCTAGCAGCGGACTCTAAAGAGCCAACCGAAGTTCGCACCAAGGCTCTGTATGCTCTCTCAAATTTGATTAGAAACCACGCTAACTGCAGCCAGAAATTTTGCGAACTACATGGTTTGGAGATAATACCACCTATTATACAAGATCTCGACGCCAATAAAAAATTAAAAATGAGAGCTTTATCGCTATTGTCGGCATTCTTGACTTCCTCTGTAATTGATAAAAAATTGATTCTGTTATTGAGGAAAGAAAATGTCATGGAATCTACACTAGAATGCTTGGATTCCACTTTTGACGTCAACGTTGTGGATAGGGTATTGAACATATTGTCGCAACTAATCTCGGCAAAGGTCGAACTAACTGAAGAGGAAAGACAAAAATTGCGCGCTGGAATGCAAAAAATTGAAGCAGAAAAGGATAAATTAAATGAGGATGATTTTTTGACCGTCAAAAGTGTATTATAGATGGAATTCACTATGGTAGTTTATGTATCCTTTAATAGATGTGGTTTAAGCTTTAACGTTATAACGGGGTTTCATTTCCGAGATAACTGAGTGCTGTGCGATGCATTAATTATTGTATTGTTTCGTTAGGGTTTTCACAGGTGAAAAGTTTGTATAACCTACTCTCCATTGCCTCTGTCATTAAGTGCTTACCATCCAGTCCTGCTTTCAGCTGCCCTTTATTGAAATCAGCAAATAGTGACTGAAAAGTCGGGTATGCGTTGATAACTCTATTGCATTTCAATTCAGGCATTTTGTTAATCTGATGTAATGTTTGCCTGAGTGTATCCGTTTTGTCCTTGCTTGACCTGACATGAAGATGCGAGTATCTCATGAATCTGATAGCAGGATCCATTCTTTGTCGCCCAACGATGGAAACCAGGTTAGGTAATGTAGCTATAAATTCCATGGTTGAACTGACAATATGCAATTTGACATTCCATAACCTATCAATATGCCTTAAACGTTGCTCAAGGTCAAAGGCACTCATCTGCAGGTTTTTAATTGCTTCAACTTTTTTATTGTGGGAAGAAGCTTGTTGTGAGCCAGTCAATTGTTCCTGCACCTTTTGTTTGTATTTGCGGTCTTCAAGTGATTCCATGGACTTCTTTAACTTGTTAACGTCGCTGAGTACCACTATAAGATATTTGTTATTTTTCGAGAATGACTGTATTGCATCATAAAGGAATTTTTTCTGAAATCTGTATAGCTCGAAAAATGTCTGAGCGTCATAAAATAGCAGATTAATATTTTCTTCCAACAGCTTCAATTCACTGGGGTAATAAA
Organism: Zygosaccharomyces pseudobailii; assembly: GCA_949129085.1. Taxonomy (NCBI): domain Eukaryota; kingdom Fungi; phylum Ascomycota; class Saccharomycetes; order Saccharomycetales; family Saccharomycetaceae; genus Zygosaccharomyces; species Zygosaccharomyces pseudobailii. The sequence goes on from CASBRY010000010.1 coordinate 461,104, forward strand.
TGTCATGATTCAGATCGTAAATACTGGTCGATCTTCTTAAGAACCTTATTTTAGGTAATTCGTTATCATAACCAGTTTGTAAAGTTGCTGGTGATATAAATGTTTCAATTTCACTCTTATTTTCTTGAAAACTACTGAGCAATTTAGAAGACATTTCTATTATTATTGATGACCGAGCGTTTTCATTAGATCTATGAATTTGATTAGCACGTTTAAACGTTTTTTTATCCTTTTCTTGCCAGTAGCGTAGGAGAGCATCTGATTCTTGGTGGCTATAATGCTTGGATCTTGAAATGTACTGTTGCAGCTTTACATTTTCCAAATACTGATTACTGCTTATGGTATGAGTAGGTGCAATTTTGATTTTTTTGCAAGGCTTAATGTTTCCTGCAGAAGACGAATGGGTCCTTTCATCACTTTTGTCTTTCATAAATTTCGAGATATTCAAGTTGACGACATCTGGCCTGCGGCTGCCTGAACGAATAGCTCTTTCCTTAGGCTTATGAACTTTTTGCAATTTTAGTTCGATTGTCCCCTTTTCTATTCCAGTATAAAGAAAAGGAAATTGTTGCTTTGTGGGGAGAGGCTCTTGATTCTTTGCATTTGAGAAGAAATGGTCAGATGATTGCATTATAGCATCACCTTCGGCTTCTTCGCTATTCGATAGGGGATCAACAACAGGAGACGATAACGGATAGTTTGCTAATATATCTTGTGAGGCCTTTGATGGTACCGTTTCTGAAGTCTGCATCTTAAGATTATCGTCACTTGCGCCAAAAAACCTTGTACCTGTGGAATTCTGACTCATGGGCCCATTGGCGGCCAATTTCTTCAACGGTACTGTACTAGCCTCACGCATTTTTTCACTAGTTAAGGAAGAGTTCGGGGACGAAAACACGTCGACTATTTTATCCAGCAGCTTTTCACCCTTTGCTTTTCCTGCCGACTTTTCCACTTGATTCGAAGCGCTAAACGTCAGAGTTTCATTGTCTCTCGAACTACTTAGATCATGGCAGAAGGGAACAGAAACTTCAGAAGACGCGGGATTGCTTTCAATTATTTCAATATGTGCTTCTTTTTTCTGTGATGCACGTTGAGGAGAAGAAGGGTAGTTGGTTTGATTGTAACCATTGACTGTTGAGGAATCTTCCAGATTATAAAACTCAGGGTGGTTCACTGTTTCACTCTCGGGTTCTTTACTTTCTTCAGATATTTCTATAACATCAAACATAGGCCTATAATGCTCGGTAGTACCACGGGTGAAGTTTGAAATGATTAAACACTTCCTACAAAAACAACGCTGGTTTACTGCGAAATTGAAATAGATATAAGCGAGGCGCGAACTATGAGCACACACGCCAAGATTCTCGGTAAAATAAAAGGAAAAAAAAAGAACAAGAATACAAAAACAAAAACAATTCTAGGTTATGGATTGTAAGTATTTTCCGGTAGTTACATATAGCGTTAGTTCTGAGTCTAAGCTTTCAATCCGTCCAATTTTTTTACGGCCTCATTGTAGCGTTTGTTTGCGGGCATTGTATTTACGCTCTTTCCGACAGAACCATTCATTTTCATTTGCCTGTTCAATTCCTCACTGAACTGTAATCTCAAAATCGTTCTGAGATTTTCCAGTGTGAAGGTTAGTTGCTTGTTTTCTAATAGGCCAAATAGTGTGGCTTCATTTGACCCGCATAACGAGTAGAAATTCAAACCTTTGCTCATGTCAACCTTGCAAGATTCAGATAATAAATTTCTGCAAGTATGCTGTAGCACACTGATATTTCTTGATAGTTTTTTGATACCGTTATCATTCAATACTGTGATCGATGATGCTGCTGTAACAAACGCATGATTATTCACTTCGTCTATTCCGAGGAAGATACGGTCTTTTTCCTTTTCACCGAGTTGCTGCCTAATTTTGTTTTCTGCCATTTTAAGTTCAGATATCAAAGATGCAATATGCTCATCAAGTTCAATACTCACGACATCGAAATTCCAATCTGATGTCTCTTGGAATAACAAACCGATGTGGAAAATGCATCTTGCCCTTATGTCAAACCTTACTGCTGACAGCAAACTCGTCTTGAGCTTCCGAAATCCACTAACAATACTATCAAATCTTTCCGACGATTCAGGATCTAAAGAAAGCTTCAATGTACTTGATCTATCGACGTTTGTCAGATCGCTTGATTCAAAAAAAGTCCAAAGGCTTCGTAATTCTTCCGCATTTATATCATCCGAGGCCTTTTCAGGAGAGTCAACAGGCTTTTTCAAAGGTGGTAGCCAGGACAGCACCCAATAGATTGTTCCTAGGAAGTGGATTACGGCACTAAAAGTAACTGAATTTAGTATATCAGCCTTTTGCAACCCCTTTTCCTCTCGAAAAAATTGCATACACGGTTTGAATATTACAAGGGTTTCTTCTTCTTTTAGAATTTCCTCACCATCAAGGATCCTGCTTTCAATATTCATCAATATACGGTCCTTGAGCCACATCGTAATGATACGGCGTGCAATGTTGTTTTCTCCAGTGCCAAATAAACTCACAAAGAGTTTGGAGTAGTATGAATAGAATCTTTCGAGACAGTCCAATATAGCGTTTGTGATACTTTTTCTAAAAGTGTATGTGGTATTCATGACATACAACAATTTGTAAAACAGACTTTTGAAATCTGCAGCCGCCTTGAAAATGGATCCACTCTCTTCCAGGTTTTCCAGTGCGTAAGGATTGTTCGATTCAACTTCCGTTACAAATAAGTGAGATAGCGTCAGTTGAAGCCGAGGAAAAAAATTAGAGCTCATGTAATTCATAAAAAATTGCAGTGAAGGAACAGCTTGTTTCCGTTGTTCCTCGGGTATAAGATTTGAGGAGGCCTGACAAAACACCAGGAATGGCTCCAAAATTATTTTCATATTAAATACCGATGGTGGTACTAATGCTTCCTCTTGCTCATAAGATTCTTCCTCGACGTAAACCGACTCCAATTCTGCATTTGACAATAAAGTTATACCGGGAAAAATCGCTTGCAACAACCCTTTCAACTCGCCTGCATGTTCTTTTGCTGCAGAACTGTCTTCAATATTTTGCTGCAAAGAAAATAGTTGTTCACTCTGCCTCTTAGGAATGTCAGATATGGCAGAGTCTCCTACGCTTGCACCGCTGGTGGCAACGACTTCCGAGTCGTTGAGATACCTGGATAGGAGCATTTCTATTTCATCTAAAAGTTTACCCCATATTTCGTCGAATTTGCACATAGGGGACGAGGCGGCAGATAATTGGAAGTATTTGGTGGTTTCAAACACCACTCTGTGACCTTGGGCGGCCAGTAGAAGTTTCACGAAGATCTTCCAAAAGCATTTTCTAATAATGACAGATAATACGTCGTTTACAGAAATCCCGAATTCGTTATCTTGAGTGACAGTTTCCGCTATTTTTAATAATGAGGGATGATTAACACGCACCTCTTCAGTGCTTTTGAGAATAATGCTGTGAAATTCTTCCTTACACCGACTCGCTAGGATGCTTAATGCGCTAGGGAGCTTATTAATATCATTTAAAATTGACAACAAAGAAAACAAGCGACCAAATTCCTTGTCGTCCTCAACGTCTGGAGTTCCATCGCTAAGGAAAGTTTCTGGATTATTAACCGACTCTAAGAAATTCTCCAATCTACTGTTAACTGACTTTGAAGCATTCATGACATCTACATTAACAACCGCATACAAGTAATTTTCTAAATTTGTAAATCCTTCTTGCAGCATTCCAATATTTTCTATGATGTTTTCGTCCAGTAAAAACAGTCCTTCCTTTGAATAAATGATATTGTGCAATTCCTCTACGATGGTTGTAAAAAGGATGTGCTCTTGCAACTCCAGCTGTTGCTTAACGAAGTGCAACGATTTCATAGACCATAGATCGTGGGTGTTTCCTGCAACAAAGCCACGAGCTAAAAGTCGTTGAGATTCTCGATATTCACCTTTTCGAATGTGATCTTCAATTTTTTCCGGCATTTGTAACAAATTTTCTAATGATGAAAGCACTTCAATTATTTTGTTACGATTCAAGGCATTATCGTTGAGTTCCCTTAAGGAATCTTTCTTAACAGTTATCTTTTGACCTGATTCGTTAACTTGACTTTTCACCTGCAAAATACTATCTTGAGCATCCGTTATAGAGTCCACAGCTATACTGTAAGAGGCTACATTGCTGTTAAGTGCTTGAAAATGTTCGTTAACAGCCTCTTGTAGATCGTAACCAATTCGGGTCTTCAATTGCTTAAATTGTTGGTACTTATGACCTAAACCCACAGATGTGTCATCAAGAAAAGCAAGCGCTAGTTCTAACGGATTTGAATCATCATTGAGCACTCTGTTCCACTGTGATTCTACATGGGTTAAATGGTTTTGCAGATTGTCCAAAGAACTATTCATAGCATACTTCTGCTCATCAGTGATACTATTCACAGAAAGACCACGCCTCCTACCGCGGTTCGCAGGTTGGTTGATTGTAAGGTGGTCCATGATGTCCCAATTGCTGACTAGTTTGTCCCTGCCCAATAATTTGGTATTGTTGCCCGGTGTACATATAATAGGGTATTTGGAGGTTTACGCTTGGCTGTTCGTCCCAATTTGAAGGATAATAGCACTAAATACGAATGTAAACATTGAATATACTAACTATCTTCAATTGATATAAGTGATAACCCCTGAGTTATCGGCTGCAACTACTAACGGTGTATTGTTTCTGGTGCAAACGAGTTCCAAACAGTTTATCGTGTCATTACAGAATGTTGGAGGTGTCTGGTAGTGTGAATTTTTCTTGAGCAAAAAAGTGAGATGCGCCGTTACTTGCACTGGTACAAAAGTACTGGACCAACCCTCTTGAGCGACTAATACTCTGGATGAAGCAAGATCTTTTACGTCTATCAGAATGATGTCATTTGAATTACCCCCCGCCACCAATATCCTGCTTCCATTTACGCAAATCGAGCCAACTGACTGTAACTTTTGACTGGCTTTTGAAAAAACAATTTCATCCAGCCTCTTTTCTATAGGTAAAAAGTGCTCCACAGAAGGTCGCTCATCTGAATTAATTAGAGCTTGTTGACATTGGCCCTTGCAATAATTCCATATTGACAACACTGCCTCAGTAGAGCCACCTGCTACTACGATGCAGTTTTTCCCCAAAGCATTACACTTCTCCAAATGTGTTATTGGAGTGTGATCACCAAAGGTCCAACATTTAATTAACAACTTGAATCTCATATCCCAGACTTCAATTATACCTTTTGTGGTACCAACAATTAAAACATCGCCTTGCTCGTCTGGAACAAAACTACAAGCAGCACCATGCGAAACAGGGCTCTCAACCGTAGATATGCAGTCCATTGTTCGGATATCATAAACTACTAGTTTAGAGGTATTAGTTAAAGCAAAAAGGTAAGCTTTATCATCTGTTAGAACCGTCTTGACACCAATCGCGAATTCGTCTTTGGAAATTTCGTTGATAGTCACTCTTCTGATAGTTTGGAATCCTGTTAATTTCCTTTGCTGTAAAAGAACTCTTACGACACTTAGGCTACCTTCTTTGGTAGAGATACAGAAGGCATCGTATCCTTGGAGCATTGCGATATCGGTAATTGTTGAGGCCAAATCTTTACTGTGTACAGACGAATACATTTCCCCCGAGGCAGTTCTACTAATATCCCAAAGTTTTATCGAACCATTTATGGTACCTGTAATTAAGTAAGGTATTTCACCATTTGCAGCTGCCATGGCAACTATTGCGTTGGGTTCATTTTCGGTTAATGTGGCAGACAACAAACCATTGATATTCTTAACAATACAGGTATTTTCGAAAATTGTCTTAACAGGTCCAAATTCTTCATATTCCTTCATTGATGGATGCACAGTAATTCTACTCAAAAAATGTTTTATTGTCGGTGCGTCCCCCTCGTAACTATTGTGAATAACTAACCTAGGCTCAACTTTCGGTCTTTCTAACAGGTGGTTAGGAATTTCCTTATGGTGCGACGTGGGCTCTAGTTGAACATAAATGTTTTTTAAGCTAGGTGTAGTAGTTGGTATGGCTTTGCTATTGAACATCAAAGATCCATCAAAATCTTTCACGTCAGGCAATGCTTTGTTTCCTTTTCCAGAATAGTCTAGATGAAGATCATCTCCGACTGAAGGGGAGGTAGAATCTTCACTCTCGACAAACTCTACGTCAAAAAACACAGTTCTGGGCATGACATTAGCCAGAGTTACACTAGCTTGATTTTCAAGCTTAGAATTGTTCTTCCCATTTCCAAGTGACGCTTCACGGGTTCGAGCAACTAATTTGGCCGTCCTTACGACATAACCTCGAAGAATTGCAATCTTCCATAAATCACTTTCCGGCAATCCAATTGCTTTAAATTTATCAATCCAATTTTTGTCTTCGGTCGTCAATGGAATCTCTTTTTTATCAAATGATCTCACTGTACTATTCGAGGCCTTGATGACGTTATTAAATCCGTAATTTTTAGAAGAATAGTCTTTCGTGATAAAAGTTATGCTACTATTGCCGAAAGAATCAACATGCTTGTTAGGTACCTGTTGCCAAAACAGAGATTTGGATGTTCTCAATAACCAACTGCATAGCAAGTTGTATACCGTCCGTGACACAGGTGACTTACAGCTGGACAGCATTAGTTCATACGTAAATTCAACATCAAATTCGAAAAAAGGCCTCACAATCGGATAAAGAACACAATAAACTTCGGCTTTAGTGAGCTTGCTAGAGATTTCCACGATCAAAAGGAGAGAAAATTGCCTTATCCAATTATTAGGATGCAGAAGAAGAGGAGAGATAGTTGTGCAAATATCATAAAAAAATCTTTTTTCTACCAATCCTGTCTTGCATAAATCCTTCAAGCTTTGAAGAACATTAGCCACAACCAATTCATCGGGATCGGTAATAGTTTGGATAAGAAGCGGAAGGATATACTGCTCCAAAGTAATAGGTCCTAATAAAACAGCAACACCTGATATACTTTGTATCAGTTTGATTCTTAAAGAAGAATCTTTATCATTTAAGTAGGTGATTAAATGACTCAAAACAACGTCGTTGGTTTTTTCACGACCGAAAAATTTACACAATGGTAAAATATTGGCTAAGAGGGACATTTTGACTTTTGTTTCAGTATCCGTCAGTAATGTAACAACTAAATCCTCAATTTGCTGTACAAGTTTTTTAGTCTGCTTACTGGTGATTTCTAAGCTTTCCATACCATGAACAATACCTTCTTGGGAATTAGTAGAACTGGAAAAATAAGCCAACTCTTGGAAACGGTCGGCCACTGTGACCAGGTCACCAAGGCAATTAGCGAGCACCATACGTACATATGTGTTCTGTTTGCTTAACTGCAATAATCTTTTCAAGCGCGGAAATAAATAATCCAAAAAGAAGTTTTCGTTCACATGGTTGACCCTTTTGATCGTGTATAAAACCTGAGAAAGAGACTGAACTGCCAGGGCCTGAACGTTAGAATACTCGTCTTCGAAGCATGTAACTAAGTATGGAATCACTCTATCAATTTTATTCTCATCTGACAAAAATTGAGAAAAAGCCGTCAACATTTCTATACATCGCAGCTTGGTATTGCTTGATGCGATGTGTCTTAAACCATGACAAATATAGGAAATGAATAAAAGAATGGATTCCTCTTGTATCGCAGCTGTATTTGTCTGTATGTCCTGAAGTTTCAGAGATCCACAATCAGATAGGCGGACAGAAAAAGAAAAAAACAAATCCCAGTCGTGGGAGTCTCTTTCTCTTTCACCTTCGTTATTTAGATCAAGCTTGTATCCCAAAGACGCGCAAATCTTCCCAAATTCCGCATAAATTTTCTCACAACACTTATCTATCACAGTTAGTTGGTCTTCAATCGTTGTATGCGCATATATCGAACCAGAAGTAGGTGTTCCTGTTCCAAAAGTAGACAAAGCCCTCAAATATTCATAGGTAAAAGTGTAGAAATACTCAGGGAAAAAGGAGCCTCGATATTTCTTTAGTAGCTGCCTACTGGAAGGCCTTCTTCTTGGATCAAGCTGAATCATGTCCATAATTAATTTTCGTAATGGTTCTGATTGAATTTCTTCCGTCAAAAGTCCACTAACATCATAATCGTCGTTTTTGTACTTGAACAGTTGAGAGAGATTAAAAAGTGGTCTTCCCTCAGCATACATTTCTGCTATGCAACATCCCATGCTAAATATATCCATCTCTTTTGTGACTGGCCCTGCACGTCCCTTTGTCTTTAAATATTGAGCTGAATCAAATCTTTCAGGCGCAAGGTAACACGTTCGTCTTTTGGATGTATCAAAATAAAAAGAAAACTCACCTGGATTGTCCTCGGGTAGGTATACCGGTTTAACCGCAGAAGAAAAATCAGTTAATATCAACCAGTCCCAGCTTGTTGTCAGTATATTTTCGGTCTTGATGTCTCCGTGGGTAATATTGAGAGTATGAATATCGTTCAGTGCTTGCAATAACTGAAAAGTCATAAATTTCAGCTCAATGTTTTGTAAATGAGGTCTTGAGCTAAGCCTATCATAAAGATTACTTTTCAAATGCTGCCGTATCAGATATCCTGCCCTGTTGGATTCTATCACTTTACTGAAATTTAAAGCGTTGGGCAAAGGGGCTAACATCATTGCTTCTTCTTCAATAGCTTTTTGAACTTTTTTCAAGTTGTAATCCTCAGCTGGCTTGATGAAAACTTTGATTATTATCTCACCATTAGGATCCAGTCCTTTACATGTTTTTAAAAACCTGCTTGAATTAAGTTGCGAGACATAATGAACTTCATCCAGTACATCGACATAAGAGAAAATAGCGATCGATGGGGAGGTCTGCGCTGACAAGGATAGTTGAGCGCCCATAGTTTTCCAAGCCTGATCTGCCGTTGTTGAAACCCTTGAATAATATTTGTTCGTGAAAGGAAATTAAACCTTTGAAAAAAACATGTGCCCGTGACTTGATCAAAATAAAAATATATGTATATACGTCAAACACAAGGAAAAGAATGAAGAAAATGTGCTCTTTAATTTTATATATACCTTTGATGTGTTCGTTACCGATAGTGTTTTTTCTCTTTTGAGCTCAAGTGTACATTTCCTAAAGTTTTAGGGCTCTTCAAGCATTGAAATGTTTTTTAGTACTTCCGGAGTAGACGGATCACACATAGCTCTTTCTTGCCTGAATAACGCGACTTCACTGAGCAGGAATTCTCTCAACTTAGGCATGGAAGAAAGTTGATGTTCATAAGAAAAATCAAAAGGCCCCTGAGAACAGACTGGTTCATCTTCAGGCTTTCTCACCTCCTGTAAAAAAGAATGGTTTATGGCTTCATCTATGGTAAGTCGCTTGTCTGCTTCCCATTGCAACAGTTGATCAATAAGTTGCAAAGCAGCTGTAGATGCAAATGGGTACAATTCGCCCCACGGTATCTTCTGATACATAATGGACCCACTACCGCACATATTCCAAGCTTTGAGGGACCCATAATGAACCAATAGTTCCCTGGATGGCGAACCCAGAATTTTGGTAATCTCATGGATCTGTTGCACAGAATCTTTTCCCATAAACACAGGTTTTCTACCAAAAAATTCTGCAAGGATACAACCGACAGACCACATATCAATTGCCTTGTGGTATGATTTATGTGATAGAATCAATTCGGGTGCTCTATACCAGCGAGTGGCCACATAATTTGTTATATCATGGTGAGATTCTCTTGAAGTGAAATACTGAGCAGCCATGCCTCTTGCTAAGCCAAAATCACAAATTTTAAGACAGCCATTTAAAGAACACAATATGTTTCCTGGTTTGAGATCTCTGTGAATAACATCTGCGCTATGGATATATTTTAACCCACATAAAATTTGGTAAAAAAAATGTTTGATATGAAATTCAGACAACTGTACTGAGGAATGAATTACTTTGGCCAGATCATAATCGATCAGTTCCTGGTAGCAATAAACACCATCATAAGGTCTTTTGGTGACTACTTCTAAGTTGATTAGACTGACAATATTTTTGTGTCCTTTGAAATAGCTCATAAATTTAAGTTCTCTTATCGCTCTCTTAAGAAGGATTTCCCTGTAAAAGATATTTGTAATCTTCTTTACGGCAATTGAGTATGGGGCTTCTGGATTTTTCCTGTCTCTTACAGAACAGACAGTGCCATAAGAACCTTTACCTAATACTTGAAGAAGCTCGTATCTGGCTGGCATAGAAAACTTAGCACTTTCAACAATAGTTCGAGGAGCAATTTCTTTTTCTTTGAAATATGACTTCTCTGGCTGTGTAGTAAGTAAATTTTTAATTCTTTCAGCACTTGGTTTATAGCGGTAGTATTTCCAGTCTTTCCTTTTGCTTTTCTGCTGACGATCTAAAAGATCTTTGTTATTTCTAAGGGCATTAGGGAGATCCATTTCCGCGCAAGTTGAGGGCTATCTTGATCATGCAAAGCACGTAATAAAATAAAAAAAATGTAACAGACAAACGCTAATTTTAGTGCAAACCTTTACCATATATAAACTTGAGGATACTATTATTGATATTGTTTATATACCTCAAGTTTATACTTTCGTTTTGCATCTCTTGCACTTTGTGTCGTTCGCGGAAACGCCTGCCAACCCGCAAAGAACAGAAAAAAAAAAAAAAAAAAAAAAAAAAAAAGGAATTGGAAACATTAGATCTGGAGATACGAATGTTCTAAATTTTCCAACGGAACTGTATTATGGAATCCACTATCGTTAGTGAGAAGTTCCAAATTATGCTGGGAGATTTGAGCCACATCTTCATTGTATAGACCACAATACTCTAGGGCCGTTCTAGGGGGGACTGTTTTTCTTCCCTCTTTTAAAACGTACTTGGTCAATGAAATAGAACAAAATACAATGCCTTGCTTCTTTGTAAACTTACTAATCACGTAAATCCATTTCTCATCCCAGCATAAAATACTTGAAGTCAATTGATATCTCTCAAAAGGTTTTAGCTCCTTCAAAAAATTTGTGAACACATTGGCCACTGGAATATATGGAATACCCTTTTCTAGGGCCAACTTCTGCAATATTTTCGTCATAAGGCTGCTCCTCGAAAAATCCAACTCCTCAAAATACGTACTGTTACTTTTGTGCAAATAGAAATCACACTCAAAGGGGGACACGTAGGTGCACATTTTAACATGCGCAAAGCATCCGTATCTATTTTTCTGTAACTTCTTTATGTTTGCGGTGTTGGGACCAGTGATGTGTGGCAAAAGCAACGTAGGAAAGATAGCAGTGAAAAATCTCACAAAGTAGGCCCCTGGCAACGATTTGTAGGAGGAAAGAAGGTAAAGGAAAAATACAAGTTTGAAAATGGTACAAAGAATCATCCTCAATTGATATTTCGAAAATTGCTGGTACACCTAGGAATATTGTTTATGTTGTTCAACTCTAATGTGCCGAGATTTTTTACAGCGGCTAAGTTGTAGATGATCTTGATAATGATTCTATCGAGCGTAGTCTTGCTTGGAACTTTGATACTTGGAGGGTGCTCGAGGTGTATTAGGAATTTTTTTACCTGGAATTGCAGAGATTGGCTTCCTTAAGTGGTTTTCTTACACCAATCATGTGATTGTAAATAGTAAAGGACAAAAAACAATGCAAGCGAAGAATCCAATTGAATCTACACGAGAGCGGCAGAGAGCAAAGAGCGGTTCAGAGTGTACTGTGGTAAATGACATCAGAAGAAGGCGTTACAGCTGAAGAAGAACAGCAATACATCAAGTCTTTCTCAAAACGTGTGATAAGAGAAAAAAGTGGAAACTACCCCCCACTTAAAAGATCTCTGGATGGGTCGCTAATTTACTTCAATGCAGCAGGTATTTCAAGTAACAGGGGAAATAAGCTTTTGCAAGGCAGCGAACTAATAACTAGGAGATTTCTCAACAATTCGAAGCCAATCGAAGAAGATCGCGTCTTTTACAATGGGTCAGAGCACAATCTCTTGCAGAGAAGGAAACGGGTCCGCCTTTCAACTGAATCTAAGACCACTGAAGATGAGTTGGATGACGAGGATGACAATGAATATGAAGATTTGTCTCAACTCGTAAATGTGAGGAAAGTTCTAACTCCCATATCGTCGTTAGCGGATATCGCCAAGCATGAGCCCGTCTCACGACCTTTCAAGAGCAAAGTTTTACGTGAATTGGCTCTTCAGGCAGTCCTCATGATAGAAACGGAACAAAATTCTGTGATAAGATACGCAAAACTTTTGGATGTATTTTTAGGCGATTATCCACAACCACTTTACGAGTCAAATTTACACTTGGCTGATTACGACCACAACTTACGATTACCAGAAGAGGAAGAGACGGATGTAGAGGAAAAGGAGAAACTCGAAAATAAGGAGTCGGAGGAGAAATTAGGTGATCCGTTTTTTGCTTTACCAAAGCTTAATGGGTCAGATGCCATTTTGAGCCTTCTGCCGGAGGCAAATTCTCCTGAAATCAATGAAGAAATCGAAGTGGCAAGACAATTAGCTCAGATAGCTTTACAGAGGAATCAAGAGTTTGTCAGAAATTTGCAAAAGGTAAGAAAAGCTCTCATCAAGGCCGCCAGAATTAAAGACCGTATTTACGCTTGGAGTGAAGAATATGCTGGCATCCCTCAAGAAGGTGTCATAATACCGAATGCGCTACGTGTGGTGAAGCGCGGAATCATAAGCGCCACGACTAATCGATCAATGGGAGGTGACTTGGATGAGGAAGGTAATAGCGTTGATGCTGGCAGTGTTGCTGGCGGCCCTGGTGGCGAGGAGGACGAAACAAGTTAAAGAGCAGAATATATTGAATATTGCATGTAATACTAAATGTAAAGTAGAATTTCACTACCAATTGTGAGGCGCATATTCCAACACTTTGACAAAGTTCTCAGAACTTTGCGGCGTAGTGTTATTGAAGAATGGAACAATAAGTTGACTCACAGTATGCTGGAAAAGTTCTTCAATCAAACCTTTAAGTTCTTCACCTGTTTGTTTAAAATCTGGATAGGCATTAATCTCTAACAGTTTGACATTGAAATGAGAGTCGACCAAAAAATCCACACCATACGTCTCAAACGCGTTTGGCAGAGGCTGGAAATTCACAGCATTTACTTTCAAGGCAGCAAGAAAAATTTCGCGCGCGATGCTGTGAATTTGTTCTTTGATTTTCAACTTGTTTTCTGGTGAGATATCTAGCAAAGCGTCAAATTCCGCAACAGATAATTCTCTACGTTCATGTTTCTTGGATTGAAGACAGGTGTTTGTCAAGTGGCATTCTAGATCTTTCAGCTCAGTAGGAGAAAATTTTTCGCCATCCAGCGGCTTAAATGCACTAGGGGCAAATAATGCAAGCATCCTATCGTAGACATAAACCTCGAGTGCACCGCGGCAAGAAATATAGCACCTGATGTGGAATTTTTTATTACCCATAGAAGGCAGCAATAAAGGATCTGCCAAGTATTCCTGTACGATAAAATGGCGAAGCTGAGAAATGATCACTTTATTGTCATCAAAAAATTCGCCCTCGTCATCTGTGGAGTCTTCATCGAAAGAATCGAAAATGGCCTGAAGATCATTGATTGTTTTGAAAACCCTAATCCCTTGTCCCTTATCGCTCATTCCGGGTTTCACAATCCACCATTTGTCCTGCTTCTTCAACTCCTGCCTTAGTTCCCAATTTTCGTCTAAGGCATCGTCTAAAAATTCAGCATAGTCTAATTCCAGCGGGAAGGTTTCTAGGGCAGCTTGAGATAAAATGGAATCTGGATATTTTACAATGTAAGCATGTATAGTGTGTGCCAAATAGTGTTTTCTGATGAGCGCCTTTCTATAGATGTAAGAGTTAGCAAAATAATCATTTGCATCAGTGGCGAGCTTATCAACATTCAAATGCTCGTACTCACCATAATGAAATATGGACGTCACAGGTGTACAGGGTAGCTCTGATACGATACGAAATTGGGGCAAATGCTTCGAAACTGCTCTACTCAGCGGGCCATATAAATAGTCGCCGTTATCAACGGTGATCACGAAGTAATTAGTACCTTTTGTTGGCGACAGTGACAATTGGCCTACCAAACCTTCTACTTCTTTGAAAGTTGCCCTCAATGGCGTAACGCTTGTCTTTTTGGCTTCAATGACGTCTCTATCAGTCGCAGTTGCAGCGCTATATTGAGAATTGGTATGGCTCTTCTTGAAAGGAGCCCATTTGAATGTAATCATTTGCCCTTCAACGCCATCTTCAATCTCGCCTCCAGACTGCTCACGGGCAACCTTTGGACCCTCAAAAATCGCATCCCACCTGTTTTCCCAGATTGGAGCAAAAACTGCTGGAGTATCTGAACACAACGAATTCGAAAGTGGCACATTGACGCTATACAGATCGGTGGCATCATTCCAATTGTGATATAGATATGTAACCACCTGCATCGATTTCTGAGCTGCCAAATCCATTGTCTTCGAGTCAAAATGCTTCAATCCGTTGAAGTACGCCCATGAAAGCGCTATTGCCTTGGTGCGTCCTGTGATGACAGCCTCCATGGCAGCACCCACCGTCCCACTTGACGAGATATACGCCGATGAAGTGTTTCTCCCGACGTTAGGACCGGAGATCACCAGATCAAAGGGCTTCTCGCACAAGTGATAAAGACCAATATTAGCACACGAAGCTGGTGTACCGTCCACTAGTATCCATTCAATGTCATCGCCTGATACCTCTGGATTTTGGCGATTTCTGGGCAGTTTAGAGCCCTCTAACGGCACTTGAGGTTGTACAAATGGTCCCAGGCAGAGATTGTCCTCTGCATCAATCTTAGAGTATAAAAATTGTGCCGAAAGCGACTTCCCAGCAAAATGCGCCTTTCCAATCCACGATCTCTGTACATGTGGCACGCATACCGTGAGTTGCCATTCTGGATAGTTCTGCCTTAAGTATCGAACGAAGGGCCCCACATAGGGTGAAAACTCATCATTGGGGGGGCCATCATCATTTGTTATAAGGACACGCATATTCTTGCCGCTATTTGATGATGCTGTATAGAAACTTGTTACTTTTGAGGGGCCTTATCCTTATTTTACCATTAACTGTTTTTTTGCCCGACCCACACAGGCTTAACAGAACTCATCGGATACGTAACATAGATTCACCTTGAAAAAAATGAAAAAATAACTGATACCCAGCTTACTTGAAGATAATGAGCTCTTGGCAGGACATACAAGAAAGCCATCAGCCGTTATGTCATACCTGTTGAATCCCTATGCGAGCCAGGAAGTGAGCCAAGACAAGTTGGACGTAGCAGAAGTGCAGTTCGATGCCATGAATCATACTTTTAACAACATTTTAAATACCTGTTTGGAAAAATGCATTCCCCATGAGGGCTACGGCGAAAGTGATTTAACCAAAGGTGAAATGTGCTGTATTGACAGATGTGTAGCTAAAATCCATTACAGCAACAGGCTCATCGGGGCATATGTGCAGACCCAAGGGTTTGAACCTGTGAAATATCTACCACACTATGAACAGGCTAAGCGTGACCTGGAGCCGGGCAACTGACATTTACTTGTGCGAAGTCATGGCACGTGTAAATAAAAAATTATTGTACAGTAAATAGAAACGTTTCAAAGAGGTTATATAGATTGTTTTTCCCGCGTATACTATCCTTACTCAGTTCTGGTGTGACACTCTTCCTGGTACACGTTGGGCGGCCTATTTTCTCTGGATATGCTTTTGCTGGCTTTTCTTGGCCCTCTTTTCTAGCACCCATGCACCTGAAGTGCTACCCGCCTTTTCGTACCGCTTTTGAGGGGTGCCACGGCTTTCGCTCTCACACAGTAAGGCAAAAGTTACATACTTAAGCCTTCACTATGTAGGAAAAATTTTTCTCACTATACAGTGTACCACTTACAGCCAGAACAGCAGTAAGCCGTCATTGAAAAGAAGCTGTTTTTCTCGGTCAAGGTATGTGAAAAGCGAAGCGAAAGCGATAAGAAGCATAAAATGACAGTGTGCAAGCATAGGCGCGGAAGAGGCAGGCAGGACAAAGGTTGAAAGCTTGAAAACATGGGTTGTTGAGCTAGTACGTTGGACCATCATTGTGAGAGGGGGGGTAATTGGGGGGTGGCGAGGCGCAATCTGTTAGCAGGTCCTGTGACCAATCCCCTTACCCGCACATGGATTTGTCTGTACCAAGAAGTGTTGAGAGATACGACGCGACGCGTAAGGCATCGCGTAAATGAGTACGCGAAGAAGCGCGACGTGTCGCCAGTATCCGCCCAACTTGTCTTTTCCTTTTGGCTACATAAGTAGCTTACACTCGTCTTTCATAGAGGGTTTACGCCTTTGTCGTGGAGTCTTTGTTGAGCTTGTGTGCTCCTTTTTGAAAGTTCAAATATACTAACATACGCTACAGTATGGCTGCCCCAAGAGAACCAAAGAAGAGAACCACCAGAAGAAAGAAGGACCCTAATGCCCCTAAGAGAGCTTTGTCTGCATACATGTTTTTTGCTAACGAGAATAGAGATATTGTGCGTGCAGAGAACCCAGATGTCACATTTGGACAGGTTGGAAGGATTCTTGGAGAAAAATGGAAGGCTCTAACGTCAGACGAAAAGAGTCCCTATGAGGCTAAGGCTGAGGCTGACAAGAAGAGATATGAGTCCGAGAAAGAGCTGTATAATGCCACGCGGTCCTCTAAGGATCTGAGTTAATCGAACTAAAAATTCTAAAGTAATAAATGAAACAAAAAAATGTATATGTTTAGAATCGGTCTGCTATTGCTATGCTATACGATTGTTGTGTGGTGGGGGTTATAATCTTTTTTTTTTCTTCGTTTCGAGGCAATTCACTATCAAATTTTGTATTATTATCAAGTATATCTATCTCTTATAAGTTTATCCTTCATTCATTTTCCTTTTTGCCTTTCCCGCTGTGGTCACGAGCCTAGGGTTTCCATGTTGTTTTTTACGCGTTGCGACGCGTGCTTGAAATTTTAAAATATATAAAACGCGATGAGGTGGCAGGTGAACACATAATCTACTACGGAGACAACCCTACTATATTCCAAAGCGTTTACCTCTCTAAGAGTGAGCAATTATGCTAGAAGCTAAATTCGAAGAAGCCTCCCTTTTCAAAAGAATCATTGACGGGTTCAAAGATTGTGTGCAGCTTGTCAATTTCCAGTGCAAAGAGGATGGCATTATCGCTCAGGCTGTGGATGACTCTCGAGTGCTGTTGGTGTCTTTGGAGATTGGCATTGAAGCATTCCAGGAATACAGGTGTGATCATCCAGTAACGCTGGGTATCGATCTGAACTCGTTAAGCAAAGTTCTTCGCTGTGGCAATAACACTGATACTTTGACACTTATCGCAGATGACATGCCCGATTCTGTGCTGTTGCTGTTTGAAGATACCAAAAAAGACCGCATTGCAGAGTACTCCTTGAAACTGATGGATATAGATGCCGATTTTCTAAAGATCGAGGAGCTGGCATACGACACTACGCTTTTGATGCCCTCCTCCGAGTTTACAAAGATTGTACGTGATCTGTCGCAGTTGAGTGACTCCTTAAATATCATGATTACGAAAGAGACTATCAAATTTGTGGCCGACGGTGACATTGGATCAGGGTCTGTAATTTTAAAGCCATTTGTTAACATGGATAAACCTGAGGATAGCATTAAATTGGAAATGGACCAGCCGGTGGACCTAACGTTCGGTGCCAAGTACTTGCTGGACATTGTCAAAGGTTCCGCGCTTTCTGAGAAAGTAGGCATCAGGCTCTCAAGCGAAGCACCAGCTTTGTTTCAATTCGATCTGAAAAGCGGGTACTTGCAGTTTTTCCTGGCACCCAAATTTAATGACGAAGAGTAAGAGGGCGTAACTGTATACTAAATATCAACTAAATGCAATCTATATGTTTAATCTCATCAAACAATTTGTAGCTCTGGATCTTCCAAAAAAGTGGTCCTCATACAACTCTTTGCGGTGAGGGGCAAAATCAGCTTAAAAGCATCTCCCTCATTCAAATAGTAACGAAACATACGTTTCATTCTTATGAAGCCCATGTTTTCGTAAAGGCTCAACGCTACCTTATTCTCAACTT
This sequence comes from Zygosaccharomyces pseudobailii, assembly GCA_949129085.1. Lineage (NCBI taxonomy): Eukaryota > Fungi > Ascomycota > Saccharomycetes > Saccharomycetales > Saccharomycetaceae > Zygosaccharomyces > Zygosaccharomyces pseudobailii. The sequence goes on from CASBRY010000010.1 coordinate 479,281, forward strand.
CTGTTTCTAGCATGATCTCGTCACAGCCATCGGCGGCCATTCTTTCAATCACTTTGGTCACCAGAGTCTTGGCAATACCTCTACCTCTATAACTACTTTCCACTGCTAACATACCTATGTAGCCGCGCATTCTGCGATTGCGATGCAGTTCACTTTTGCAAACAACACATCCTATGGGTACATCTGGTTTGAGTCCATTCTCATCAAATGCCAAGAAGGCAAGTTCAGGCCATCGGTTAAGAAAATATCTGTACACATATATGGAGTAAGGTTCTGACAAATCCGCGTCGATCAGCTGCTTGATTTGCTTGAAATGTGAGAGATTCTCAAGGTCTAGAGGCTTATAGATTATCATGCTATCGCGCTACACCCCTGTGCTTAATCCTTGCATCAAGTGCAATGTGTTTCTTGCTAAAACTGTTTTGATTTTCTAAAAAATCACAAGCTAGTTCTAAAGGGAACAAAGGCACTCAAACAGAGGAAAAGGCATTCGTAAGCTAATCAAACACACCAATTTTTAATTAACACTAGTTTTAGTGCTGATTATCTTGTACTATTTTTGATTAATGAAAATTCACACACCTTAGACCCACATTAAGACTTGGGAAGATCATGTCAGAGAGTGCACGCATCGTCAACGCTATCACCGGTGAAACGGTAGCAACAAAAGTCAGTTTTTTTACAAGTCTGGAGGATTTTAAAGGATTTGTAAGTCATAGGTGGTGCATTCCTTCCGATCAGCTGCTCGTATTATTACCGTTTGGTCACAAACTCAAAATATCCACCTTCAAGGAATGCCTTAGAAATAATGCCGTTGATCACTATGAGTTTTATGTATACGATAGAAGACTATTTTCGGCAGTCAATAATCCTTCAGGTGATTTGACATCGGAGTTGCAAAAGTCTAAAGCCCAAGACTTATTAAGTTCTTACGTTAAGGGTAGCACGATCGGTGATCAATCGGCATTTTTGAAGCCCATCAACTCGCCGTTGGTTGACACAGATTTAAAACTACAAGATTTGTCTTACCGTACGATTACTAGTTTGCTGACGACAAACTTGGGATGGCTTAGTGCTCTGGAGATTGATGTGCATTATTTCAGATCATTGATACAGGACTGTATAAGCCAGATAATAGAGATATTGCAGTGTTTATCAATTTGTGAACAATATTTGAATCTATACTGCTATGATGTGGAAAACTTGTACAATTCCAACGTGGATTTTTTAGATCAACTGTTACAAAATGGATTGTCTTCAAATTGGAAGCCATGTTATGAAAATGTACTGGGCAATCTGGAAGGTTTGGAGGGGCCTTTGCAGCAATATGTAAACGAAGACCTTTTGCAGCAAAATGAGACCACTTTACAGACGCTGGATCACCAAGTTAATACCAAATTGAAAAACATCAAAAAGAAACTTGATGTTAATGCAAAGTTTCGAGGCCTTATCAACGGCGAAATTCAGACCATACGAAGCAATTTCACACCCAGCGGCACTAAAGATAAGCTTGATGTAACCATGCAACAGAGATTTGATGAGTTGGTAGAAGAGACACGAGCGAAAAGTCGAGAAATTTTAGAACAAGATCCATCAGAGTTTACCGAAACAAATATAGAGGAAGTCAAAACCTTTTTATCCAAGATTAAAAGTGAAGTTGCTGCAAAATTATTTACCATCGCTAAGTCTTTGTATGCACAAACGGAATCTCTTCAAGAATTAAAGTTGAAACTACAAGAGAAAACTATTGTGGCATTTGGCCAAATCGCATATATTCAAGTTGAAACTCTTGCTCTAAAGAAATTGCTGTTAGAAGACTGTAATAAAGATTTAGAATTGTACCAAAACTACGAGCTAGAGTTCGCCCAAATTGAAGATTTACCGATGATATATGGCCTTTACTTGATTGAAAAATACCGCCGAGAATCCTGGTTCTTGCAGCTCCTGTCCCACTGCGTCCTGTTATCAACTGACATCAAACAAATATCTGAAACGGAAATATCATGCAGAAAAAGATGGACTAAAAACTTCGGTAATATAGCATCGATATTCTGCAGGGATGAGAATGATTTTGCCGACATGGAAAGTTTTGATAAGCTTTTCTTGGGTGGAATCGCGAACTTGCAAGGGTCTTGCCAAGAACAAATACAAGAGTTGAAAAAAGCTTTGGCAGACACGTTGTTAATAATCGAAGTTTATTTGGAGAGAATTTCAAACTTGGACGTTCCAAAAGACGTTTCGGAAGTTTTAATGCAGAATTTATCTGAGGCCAAGAATTTCCGAATTGTTAGCAACCAAACTTTTCAAAAGCAGGAGTATGCAGCACCTAACTCTAATCAATTAAATGGTTACAAGGCAAGAATAAAGAAACTTGAAACATTATTGCATGAGACAAAGATTTCCGACCCCGGCCATTGGCCATCGGGCATCTTACATGCCTCACACTTCAAGCCATTTCACAATAACGTGTCAACTGTGAGTTCAAAAATAACTTTGAACAATTCCGGGAACTTAGATCCTAAAGGCAACGTTAATGTAGTAAAAGTTTTAGAAATGGAAAACGAGCTTAAAAGAAGCAAACTTCGTCTAGAGGAGCTACAACTCGAAAGTAAAGCAAAGGAAGAAAAGTTGTCTGAAGCGCATACAAAGCTCTCTGACCTAGAGCTAGAAAGAAATGCATTCAAGGAAACGATGCAAAATTTAAATATAGAGTTATCAAGACTCACAAATCAAGAGCAAGAACAACAAAAGGAACTAATTAAAAGGCAAGCATTTTATCAAGACCAACTGGAAGGTATTGTTAAGGAAAATAAAAATTTGCTAAAAGAATTGGAGTTGTGCAAAGGAAAATATTTTGAGCAGGAAGAAGTCAATAAAAAAGGCGAACAAGAACTTGGAAAAGTCAAAGACATTCACAATGCTGAAAAGCGTAGATTGGAAGAGACTTCTAAAAAGTTATCTGATGATAACATTATGCTTCAAAAACAGGTCGAACGCTTGCAGCAGGAGCTTGCAGAGCTTCGTGAAACTCAAGTGGAAAAACGCGATGAGGCAACTTCTCCGCAAATTTCAGAGGAAAAAGATTACATTGCATTGAAAGAGTTCTCTCAAACAATTGAATCTGAAATGTTTGAGATTTTTACATCGGATGTTTTCATATTAGAAAATATTGGTTTGCTGTTACTCTTGGACGACAATAAGCAGTTTCAAATAAAACGAGTTAAAGGTTTACGAAAGGCAATGAATCAAAGTGTTCTAGACGATAGTATTCATGTGGCTCAGAGCTCAGATATTTCTGTTAAAAGTCCTGTTTATCATAGTATCAGGGCTACTCATGAGGAAATCAAACCTTTAGCGAATCTCGAAAGGCATCAACTTTTGATTGAAGACATCAATAAGCTGTATGCTGGAAAACTCTTTCAAATTGCTGTCATTAAGAGATTCAAAGATATTGAATCTCTTGCAAAGAAGTTAACAAAAGAGAACAAGAAGAAGAGGGAAATGTTGGACAAAATACAAAATGAAAAGATGACCCTGAAGAACTTTCAAGTAGGTGACCTAGCTTTGTTTTTGCCCACTCGTAAGAACAATTCCCCGATGGAATCTTCTGCGTCTTCGTTGAATTCCTCCTTCTCCTCAGTTGACCTTTCGAGTCCGCCACTTTCTGAAGTAGCGCCAATGCATACGCTATCCAAGGAAAAATCAAAGAAAAATAGTAAACAACCTTGGGCAGCTTTCACTGCATTTGATAATACTACGAGGTATTTTTTGAAGGACGATAATGAGATCACTAAAGGAAAAGATTGGTTTGTCGGAAGAATCACCAGTCTCGAACAATTCACCGCAGACACCAACGGTAATAATTCCTATAATTTAGAGAAAAACGCTGTGTGGTTTCAGATTTCAGCGGATGTCATATCTTGTCAAGACTAGCCAATACAACGCAAATAAACTATCTACAAACGCCAAAAGTGACAAATGTTGACGGTATATAATGAATCAATATAACAGGAAAGTATTATTGTATATCTCACTCACCAGGTTTCTTGCAAATATCTATTGTCCCTTTCCATTTTTTTCAAATAATTATGGGCCTCATCGTCGTCCTCTAAGTGACCCCATTTTTTTAAAATTTCGGCCAGAGTTGCCCTGACCTGAATAGGCATTTTACCAGAGCTACCGCATAAAAACAGAACAGCATTTTTCTTGCAGAGCAGTTCACTCACTGTTTCACCCATGTTCCACAAAACATCTTGTACGTACTTAGCATCTGGAGAATTTTCAGGATCTCTTGAAAAGCAGGTGTGAAGCATGATTTTTTTCTCTTTCTCCCAAAGTTCTAGTTGATCTCTGTACAGAAAATCTCCATGCATGTATCGATTGCCGAAAAAAAGATGCACGTTGGAAAAAATATTCGATTTTATTACAGACATCATCGGTGCTAATCCAACGCCAGGGCTAATTAAAATAGCAGGATTTCCTTGAAAGTTCTTTCCAAAAGAATGCTTGTTTTGTACTTTATATCGCAACTGGTCTCCGCTGCCTAGTGTCGTTAGATATGTTGTGCACAAGCCCTTTCTAATTTTTCTCAAAATGGTTTTATATTTTACAATGGCAATCGTCAATTCCACTTTCGTGTCGCAAGGGCTGCTAGAGATAGAGAAATACCTAGGTTTAATTATCGGCAGATAATCTAAAGCATATTTCCATGGTAAATCAAGCGACAAAAAATCTTGCAAAATCTCCAATATCGATCTCCGTGGTCGATTACAGTAATCATATAGATCCTGCATGTCTTTATCAGTGGCAAATTGATAAAGCTTCTGACGTTGCTGGTTCAATTGTTCCACTCCATTTTCCAATCTTTTGGGATCTGTTGCAAATGCCCATATTTTCATGAAAAAACTTGCTCTCGGTATGCTTGCAATATCAAGATGATATTTTAGCAGGTTCCTTAGCGTCAAAGGATGAACACATCCCCCATCTCGTAATTGCGCGGGGATTCCTGCTGTGAAATCCAGCAGTTCGTCCGCCGTTTCTAACCAATGGGGTTGTAGTTCTAGGAATTTCTCTACCGAAGCATCAGAGTTGTGAGGATAAATGGATACCGTATCACCCGAATAGTATTCTTCCTTGGCTCCCATCTCGAAAGCAAATTCCCTCACATCTTGAAAATGACTGCTTGAAGTGATTCGTTTATTTTTGACGACAGTTCCTAATCGTGTGGATTCATCACCTTCAAAATGCACGTTGATGTTGAGAAAAGGTTTCTTGCTAAGGACTAGAAAGCTAGGAGGTTCCAAATAGACATCTTCAGGAATTTCCTGGCGAGCAATGAGCTGACCGGAAACCTTCCTGTTTGGGAAAGCTGCCTTCATGAGCTGAAGTATTCTCTTTTCATATTCAAAATAAACCGCTTCGACTCCAGAACCCGTCCCCCCATTACTGCCCAGCACAGACAATTCATCGGCTTCTAGGTGGTTGAATAACTCTTGAGCTCCCAGTTGTTTGACAATGCGTTTGTGAAGCATCCTGATAGCATAATTAAACTTCGGATACGAGGAATCACCTAACCCAAGAAAAGCCACATTAACATGATTTAGAAAGTCTCTTGGCAATTGGCGTTTCTTTAAAAAAGCCCAAATAGTGTCCTTTCTATTGACCCCATGTGATTTTTCTTTAGCATTAAGCGGCAATTCTCCTTGACCTGTTGTGGAACATATGATAAAGAGATATCGGCAGCTTAAAATGTCTTGGGGCCTGTAGTCAGCAAGTGAGTTCAACGTATGGGCAAAATGCAAACGATGGAGCTTATAGGATAAGATTTGAGCGAAATCGGATGAGTTTCCTGTCTCAGATCCATATAAGATGACAATTCTCTTAGATGTTTTGGTCACTGCCATGTTTTCTGGTGACAAAAACCACTAGAACAGCGATGAATCCCTCCTAAATAAGTTAATCTTAAATTATTAAACAATTATTATTGCATGAGGTAAAACTATTTGAGAACAGCAGGGTATTACTTTTCTAGGTGTAATTAGACTCTTATATGCTTATTGATTTATATTTTTTTTCATGATGTTGCCGGAAACGGTCTTCCGATACGACGTGAAGTAACTATAAATCCTGCAGGAAAGATTCACATATACTATTAGGACGTAAAAACTATTTACAAACTCTTTGTATTTCAATCAGGGAAATGACCTCACTAGCGTATTTCCACATCAAACTCATTAATCAACTGCTTGACCACCTCTTTCTGCAGCTCGTTTACCTCGCTGTTTGTGAGATTTCTGTCCATGGACTGGTAGTTTATGCGGTAGCACTGAGACTTCTTATCCTTCTTAGGATGCGTAAATTGATCAACAAGCTTGACATTTTCAACCAAATCTCCTGCAACATTCCGGACGATCTCCATCACATCATTCGTATGAATGTCATCAAAATTCTTGCCTGGTGGAAGCCAGAAAGCAACGTCTCTGGTGCTACCTGGATACTTAGAATAAGGTCTGAAGGTGTCGATGACACCTCTCTGAAATTGATTGTGAAAGCGCTCGTCTTGAGTCCAAAACAATCTAATGTCTGGAATCTCGAAAAGAAGCATCGCAAGGCGATCTAAGCCAAGGCCAAAGGCCCATGATATCGTACTATTTGGTTCAAATCCCGCACGTTTCAGAACTTCTTGTTGCACTATACCACATCCGCATAGCTCTAACCAATCGCCTTGCCACCATACTTCAATTTCCCAAGAGGGAGCTGTCCAAGGGAAGTATGCCTTAATCCAACGACATTTCAACTCAGAGGGCAACTTCAAAGTGCCTTCACGTCTCATGCTTTCGAGTTTTTTTTCAAAGATTTCAGAAATGACAAGCTCTACAGATCTCTTCAAATGCTGCGAACATAGATTAACTTCAATATCACTCATATATGCCTGAGCGGGGTTTCCCTCAATTGAATCATCATCCTCTATGACAATTTTGGTCTTTTGTTGCGCCAATTGGGATTGTAATATAGCCAAACTTTTTTGTAATTGATCGATGTGCTCATTTTGTAGCCCTCTTTTCCATACACGACACCCCTCCATTTGATGAAAAACAGGATAATGTGTCCTGTCGATTTCATCTCTACGGTAGACGTCCGCAGAAATCAAAAATCCTGGTTTTGTCTCTTTTGCTTGATGAATCTGAGAAAAGCACTCAGTTTCATGTGCTGAAGTGTGTGTTCTCAACAAAGTGTCTGAATTGATGTAGTAAGTGTCGGATTTAGATCTGCCAGGATGGTTTATGGGAAATCCAAGGGAATCGAAATTGTCATACACCGAAACAACAGGCTCAAACTTGTTATAACTCTTGAACGCATTATCAGTAGAATTCAATCTTGTTTCAATGGCCTCTCTAAGAATTCCTACTGGATGACATTTTTGTAAATGCAAGGAACGACCAGTCAAATCAATAATTGACTGTGTAACGTTGGTCATCTTATCGTCGGCACCGTAGCATTTTCCGCAAATTTTAACCGTCTTAGAGGTAACGCCGTAAAGGCGTATACTACCCTTCCACGTACTGTAAACCAATCTTGGCTTCAACATAAATTTCTGACATTCTTAGACTGTATTTAAGTTTCTACATTCTAAACTTCTCGAGATTCTATGTGCCAAATTGATGTTCACAGGGATCTCAACCCATACATTTAGGTATTGGTTAAACCCAAAGATGAGATTCAAAGGCTTCAATGGGCACCGCCAGAAATCATAACAGACAGAGGCCAAGGAAACAACTCGTTTTACCTTTATAATACGTCGTCGGTTTTTTTGCGAGACAACTGCTGCTAGACCTCTCATTTCAATCTGCTAGTTTTCTGCTTTATTGAGGATCATAACGAACAGAAAGTGATTCGCAGCAGAAACGAGTTTACGCAAATTCAGACACTATATTCGCCGTTTTGTTGTTACCCAAGAACGCCAGTGCTATCTGTTGGCAGTTGATTAGCATAAGTCAAAAGAGACACATATCATTCCGCAAGTGGAGGAGGAGAAGTCACGAAGTTCCTGTTAAAATAGCCGGCAAAGCTAATATGGAGAGATGTGATAATCAGTTTAATGAGTCACCTAATGAAACTGCTGTACTCGGAAGAAGACAAAGGTTTATGAATTTGGTCAAGACGACAAAGAATGTTTATATCCCTTCTTTAACTTCTACTATATCACAAAAAACAGAAAGCTTCCGAAATCATGAAGAATACCAACCGTACTCTAACTTAACATTGGATACTGACATTTTATATTATCCTACCTACACCACAAGATCCTCAGAAGTCTATGAGACAGTTGTTCGGTTTGTAGTTAACGCACCGGGAAATCCACAGAGTCGAAAGAATCGCATACTCATGTCACTTTGCAGACAATATCTCCTGCCCAGAAATATTACTGATATTGATCAAGAGTTGTTAGATCAAAAACTGGACGATGCCCTAACTGCAAGTGATACTAAATCAATGCTCAGCAATGGTACCACCGATAGCACACTTTCAGGCACTGATGCAGAACTCGTGCACAGCAACATAGTGCAAAGTGAATGCGAGGTTTTGAAGACGCGTATCGCAGGTTTCTTGGAGCGAAAGATCGCTAACATTCCTGCTATCGTTGATGTATTTACGAATGAAGGATCAGGGCATTACGAAACATCCTTTTGCACTACCGACAACATGGGATATGTCGAGACTAGACTACGGACAAGCTTTGAACCAAAAAAAGTCAGAATAACGCTTGACACGCCTACAGAGTTTCCAAAGGTCATAACACATGAATTCCCTACTAATTGTATTAAAGCTCAAGGATTTGGCTTGATCAGTGATGTGGACGATACAATTAAGCACACTGGTGTTACTGGAGACAAGCGCTCTATGTTTCGTAACGTATTTGTACAAGACTTTGCCAGTTGGAATATTGAGGGTGTTTCCCGATGGTACAGAACCTTGAAAGACAGTAGAGATGTAGATTTCTTTTACGTGTCCAATTCACCAATGCAAACTTATAACACTTTGCAACAGTATATTTGTACCAATTTTCCTAAGGGTCCTTTGTTCCTTAAACAGTATTCAGGTAATATACTTTCCAGTATATGGAGTTCTAGCGCGGATAGAAAATTAGGTTCTATCACACAAATCTTACGAGATTTCCCCAGTAAAAGATTTTTTTTGGTGGGAGACTCTGGTGAACAAGATTTTGAAGCCTACATCTCCACAGTTTTAAACTTCCCTGATCAGGTGGCAGGTATTTATATCCGCTGTTGTAAGGATTCATTGAGTGATATGGGTCTTAGAGAAACCGAAGTAATGGTGTCTTTAAATGAAATGATAAAAAAGGAGTATATGGGGGAATATAAGAAGATACCACCTGAAATGCCCAAACGGAAACCCCAACTAACAGTACAACAGCAGGAAGCTATTGCACTATCGCGCCCATCTGTCACTTACATGAGACCGCGTCCCGTGCCTCCTAGCTTACCGCCGCGGCCAACTCAAGGGCCCCCTCCAATTGATATGACGAATACACAGAACGGATACCATAATTATGATACTTTCTTTGACAAAAGGGCTGAACATTGGAGACACAGACTATACGTTGGTTTGCAGCAACTTAAAAGGATACGCGGTGAGGGTCATATACGGCTGCTATTCTTTGCAGATCCAGAATTGCCGCTGGAGGATAGCATGGAGACGATGAGGCGAGGATAACGTTCCGTTCGGTATGAAAAGTTTATAATTAGGTAAAGTTTTACATTTTATATATGAGGTTAGCAAGCTCAGGCTTGTTTGTTATGCAGATGCAACGCTTGGTTTGATATTAGTTTTGATTTCAAAAGTAGGATTACTACCATCACCATAATCTTTGATACCGTCGTCATTTTCGGCTTCTCTGAGTGCATCTTTGAAAGCAGAAAGATCCATCTCGGAGCCCTTAGTCATGTCAGTTATGTCATTTTCATCGAATTTTTTGTTTTCCATATACAACTTCAACACGATTTCACGACCAGTGGGTCTGTTTTTCGACTGCTTTTGCTTCTCCAAATTTAGTTTCTTGGTGACATGGTCTTTTTTCCACACCGAAAAGTTCTCCATAGTGATTGGAGTTAGTTTGGATTTATCTAGTTTTTCTCTTTCAGTCTCAATGAATTCCTCCATTGTGATCTTTGGTAGACTTTCAATGGCTTCCTTCTCCATTCTTCTTTGCTCCTTGGTCTTCAACACAAAACCTTCCGGTAGAGAGTGTCTGTACATACATTTATCACCACCGTTGGGACAAACCCAGAACCAGCCGTATTTCCCATTTTCCACCGCATCGATGAAGTATTTGCACACTTTTTCTGTGGTAGTCCGAGGATTTCCATGCTTTGAAATGATGACACTTCTCAACTTCTCCTCATCCCAGCTATCCATAGTGTCCTGCTCGCGCTCCTTCCTTGCATCCTGATACAAGTCCTTCTTTTCCACTTTACGACCCAAACTCAAATCATGGGAAAACTTACATTTGCTACCCTTGTTACAGTTGCCCATTTTAAACATCACACATACGACGGATTTGGGATCTACACCTTGCCCCACTCTCTGGTCCAGCACAGTATTAAACAATGCTCTTCTTTCGGCTTCTTCAGCCTCCTTCCTCTTCTTCTCCTCCATCTTTTTTAATTTTAACTCCTCCTTCTTAGGATCGGACTGGGTTTGCACCTGTTTGATAAACCGCTGGACCTTTGTCGACCTATTCTTGTTCTTCATACCAAAAGTTTTGTCGACATTGTCCTTCTTTTTCTTTTGCTGCAGCTGCTGTTTTTTTGGAGGCATACTTGGAGATATCAAGAATTTAGTAAGCTTCGATAGCCCGTTACTAAACTATTCGCAAAGTTTTCAAGTTTGTTGTAGTTATCATCTTCGAGCTCATCGACTTTTTTCATTTTTTCGCAAAATGGCATCGCAAACTACGGATGCGAGTGTTGGCATACGAAAAGGTTTCGAAACATACACAAAGGTAAGGTCAAAAAGTTACTAAGCTGAAGGCCACATTGAATATCCATTCCAATACATTCCAATAGTGCGGTTGTTTCACCGGTGAGGACTTTTCTCAACTGACCATTGACAAGTATCTTGGACGCGGGACTTTGTGGTCTTGTACTTTATTTATATGTTAAGGGGAGTCAACTAGCAGAAATATATCAGCAATTGAATCCTAGGATAAGCTGCACTTCGCTGTTTGAACGTTAGTTAACATGTCACCTATTGCTCAGGCGGTCGCCTTAAGGACCTCAAAGGTGCTCCTTAAGGGCTTGTCAAAGAAAAGTCTCGGCAAGCTAATTTGCAGGACATATTTTGCGTCAGGATCTAAGTCCAACAATCAGCCGTTTCAGAAGTCGGGACTATTCGGCTCGGGAAAAGAGCTTAATTTTGCATTGATTGGAGGCGGGCTGCTCATTTTAACTTATTCATATTTTTCTCCCAGGAATGTCGTTTCTCTAGACACCGTCAAGGGACTTCGTCAATTTACAGCGGGAGGTAGCAATGATCCTAGTGCTGTAGGAGCAGGTGGTGTTACTGGTGCCAGAAGTCATGGTGATGGTGGTGCGACGGGAACTGGAGGTGAGTCTATTATGTTGCTGAGCGACAATGAAGTGAATGCCAAATTAACAGATCGTCAGGAATCTTACAACGTTCATCGCGGCAAGGGTGTGATACGTTATGATATATCACAGTTGCCCTCGAACAATCCGATTGAAGATAACCATGTGGAGCAGATTGTCACAATTCCCTCCACAGGTCCGGATGAGGACCTGTATTTTTTTGGCGTATTTGATGGCCATAGTGGAACTTTCACTTCTACTAGGCTCGCCAAAGATCTTGTACAGTATGTGGCGCATCAGTTAGGACAAGTTTATTCAAAGGGAGTGAACATTTTGTCTTCATCTGACAAGATTGATTCTGCAATAGAGCAGGGTTTTATCAATTTGGACAATGATATTGTTCAAGGCTCGTTGCAAGCACTATTCAAGCATCCGTCAAAGGAGAACATGCTCGCAGCTCTTCCAGCTATCTCTGGATCCTGTGCATTGCTAAGCATTTACAATTCCGCTGACTCGACGTTAAAGGTCGCTGTTACAGGAGATTCTAGAGCGCTTATTTGTGGGCTTGATGGTGATGGTGACTGGGTAGTTAAGGCACTTTCTACAGATCAAACTGGTGACAATCCTCGAGAAGTGGAACGGGTGCGCTCTGAGCATCCTGGTGAATCTAATGCTGTGCGTAACGGAAGAATTCTCGGGTCTCTACAACCCTCGCGGGCCTTTGGTGATTATCGCTATAAAATTAAAGATGTTGACGGTAAATCGCTCTCCGAATTGCCAGAGCATCTGAGGATATATTTCAGATCCAAGCCTCGCGACTTTCTTACTCCGCCTTATGTAACAGCCAGGCCAGAGATCACCACTACTAAGATTGGTCCCGATACCAAGTTCATGGTAATTGGATCAGATGGCCTTTTCGAACTTTTGAGTAACGAGGAAGTTGCGGGGCTCGTGATACGCTGGATGGAGTCCAATATGGTACCCACAGTTCCTTGTAATTCTGCTAGGGGTAAACTCCCAGTTATCAAAGATTTATCGACCGAACCAGAAGCGCAGCGACCAGCTTTTCGTTATAAGCAGAGGAAAAAAGGCGCCGCAGAATATTTACTACAAGACAAGAATGTCTCCACACACCTCATTCGTAACGCTCTCAGCTCTGGCGGTAGTAAAGAATACGTCTCTACCCTCGTGAGCATTCCATCATCGCTCAGCAGAAAATACAGGGACGACCTGACTGTTACTGTGGTTTTCTTTGGACATGAGAACAAACCAGAGGATGTTGATGGTACAATTGTTTTAAATGAAGAAGCCACTACACAACCCAAATCAAAACTATAGGCTAAGCTCAAGGTAAACATACTCCCCATTACATTATGTCGTCCTTATATCACCACGTACGTAGAATATCTTTTTCTTTCCAACTTCAGAGGAACTTGATCTTCAGAAGAACTAAAAAGGAGAATTAAGAAAGGTAGCAGTAAGCCCAGCGTTTTGGGGAGTTTCAAGAGGATGAATTCTACCGTCACTTCGATTAAATTGGTTTTATTGGGGGAAGCAGCTGTAGGGAAATCTTCCATAGTGCTGAGATTTGTTTCTAATGATTTTTCAGAAAACAAGGAGCCCACGATAGGCGCAGCGTTTCTGACTCAACGAGTTAATATCGGGGATCAGACTGTTAAATTTGAGATCTGGGACACTGCAGGGCAAGAGAGATTTGCCTCACTTGCGCCCATGTACTATAGAAACGCGCAGGCTGCGCTAGTTGTGTATGATGTTACAAAACCCCAGTCCTTCATTAAGGCTCGTCACTGGGTCAAGGAATTACATGAGCAAGCCAGCAAGGGGATCATCATTGCACTTGTCGGGAACAAGCTGGATATGGTGGAGTCCGGTGGCGAGAGAAAGGTGGCAAAGAAGGAAGCAGAAAAATTAGCCGAAGAAGAAGGGTTGCTATTCTTCGAGACAAGTGCGAAGACTGGCGAGAACGTTAACGAGGTGTTTTTAGGCATTGGGGAAAAAATTCCGCTCAAGAAGCCCAGCGAGCAGCCCAACGAGCAGGGTGGGTTACGGATCACGGACGACCAGAGAGTAGATTTGGCCAACTCCGTCAATGGCACCGTAAAGTCTGCTGGCTGCAACTGTTAGTGAGGTTGAAGGAGGAGGGTCCTCTCAAGGTATCTCGCTTAGTTTAGTTTTTCTACGGAGTATTACTATTATGTAATTTAATCGTCTAGCATAAGGGCAGAAGAGATAGGAGGGAAAGAAATAATGGCTTTTCCTACTTTGTCTACTGACAAACACTGGAGGAAGTAGAAGTCCAAATGATATCGGAGGACGATGCAGATCAAGAGGCAAGAGCATTAGAACAGGTGCTGGCGGCTTACTCTAGCTATCAAAGGTTTGCGCTGCAAGAATATTACGAGCCGAGATTCAAGAAATGGCAATCGCTTTCTAGTCACCAAAGAGAATTGGTACCATGGTATGGTAGATACTTGAATCTTCTCAAGGATGCAATTGGATGCAATGCACTATTTCTGAGCGAGGTTGTTACCTTTGCGAAGAGTATGATTGGAATTCAAACCTGTGTGGAAGATTGGCCTCCTCCCAGTAGAATGGATCTGGAAAAAACGGTATCGATGATTACACAAGTATATAGAGAATGGTCTGAAGAGTGCGAGGTAGAAAGAAGTTTACTTTTACACAGAGTTTTGAAGAGATTAAAGCTACAATGCGATAATCCCACCTGTACAAGGGTTTTGATTCCAGGGGCAGGAACGGGCAGACTCATGGCTGATCTCGTAAAGAAGGGATACTACTGTGAGAGTAATGAATTTTCCTACCACATGTTAGTCATGTCGATGTACATCTTGAATGGAGGTTTACGAAAGGGACAAAAGACTATCTATCCCTTTATTCACACGTTTTCACACTGGAAGAGTCGCAAGGGTCACTTACGGTCGGTGGCCATTCCTGATTTTGATATTTATTCTGAGTTAGGTGAGAATGATCACATGTCAATGAGCAGCGGTTCTTTCATAGACTGCTATGGTCCCAACGAGAAGATTAGAGCGTCCAACACGTATTCAGTTTCACCGCGCATGAAATTAATACGCGCTGAAATGGAGTCTGCGGTTAGTGTGGTAATAACTAATTTTTTCATTGACACTTCGTCCAATATATTAGACTATTTGGAGACTATCAAGCATGTTCTGGTTCCAGGAGGCCTTTGGATCAACTTTGGTCCCCTTTTGTATCATTTTGAGTGCGATGATCAAGTGGAAACCACTTTTGAAGTTGATCTGTACACGGGGGAAAAAACTGAGCTTTGTGAGTACGTCCCCTTGAAAGGGCTTGAGCTGACCGCAGACGATATTTTAGAGGTATCTGAAATGAAATTGAACTTCAAATGTTTAGCAAAAGAGTTTGGAATAGAGTGTGGCTATGGACGTCCCGCCAGTGGGTTCAGTTATATGTGTAATTACTGGGTGCTACAAAAGCAAGAGACGTATGAGACAAAAATATTGCGTCAAATTATTGAACCTTAGCTTTTTCTTAAGTTCAGTTCCTTCACAGTATTTACTAACTCGTTTACTGCACCAGTAAGTTCTTCCACTTTTCTTTCAGATTTTCTGTATCTCAGTTCTGCTTCATTGTACAGGGCAAATAATTCCCAACCAACGCCAGTCTGAAATCCTTCTTGAACCGGTTGGACAGAGTCTTTGACTTTTTTATGCCAGTCTTTAGAAACTGTGAAATGAGGATCAGCTTGTTCTGCTTTTAGCTGTATCTTCAGAGATTTATTATTGCGAGCTCTTGTCTCGTGGATGCCACCATTGTCGTCATCAAAGAATAAACTACTATCATTGTCCACAAAACCATCTGTCAAGTTCCAAGCCTCATCAGATTCATTAGCATCATCAGGTAAGTTCAACATTCTATTGTACTGGATGCGTTTTGCGGTACGAACTTCATTCACTGCTACTATGACCAATATTGGGCTGTATAACGCGCACATGAGGAAGTGTGTGAAGCTGTCAAATTGCGACTTAGATAATACGTACTCCAGTGGTTTTACAACGAGCTCGATAATGTTTAAAGGAGGTACGAAGACTTTTTCATCTGGCGCTCGAATAAATCTTAAGGTTTTTTCACACATCAAAGCCATATATTCGTCTAAGGCATTGTCAACCACTTTTTGGTAAGCGTTCGAATAAAGCGCAATTAAGATATTTAGTAGAATTACTGTGACGATAAAGCAATAGCAGTACCACAAGATCGCTGCATATGGAGGTGCAAACGATTTAAAAGTGTCAAATCCACCAGATCCCAGCACGGTCAGCATTAAATTTTTTAGAATAGGTCCTGTTATTTCGTTACTACCATCAGAAGCATCTAAACCGACAAAACCCTGCAAAAAACCAATCATGATTAAAAACAGCATCACAAAAAAAACTAGTGATTCTGTCATCATAAATTTCAGCACCACCAACATTAACCCCACAAATTGTACACTCTCCAGATACAGCAGCAAACGAGACCAAGCAAAGGGTGCAGCGCACGATAGAATTCGATACGAGATCATGTCCCAATATTCTGCAGAGTATTTTGTAGACACAAGTCCGAGGCTGATCACTCTTAGCACGAATGACACACCGATGATCGCATAAAGTGCATCATTGAAAACGTTCCAAAAAGATATGTAGGCCGTACCAACATAGTATATCTTTACAGCCTCATCCAGGATATTTCCCAGGGTAAAGCAGTAAAAAATTGCCTCTGTAGAGTTAAATGGTTCCACGCGGGCGGAATCCTTGTCGTTAACGACCAAGGTGTATAACAATAAAAATAAGATGGAAAACATGATTTGCAATATGTTTTGGTATTTGGGCGTCTTGATTCTGTCAGGACAGAAATGGGCCCCAACGGAAAGCGATGATACAGTGTCATCAAGAACAAAGGTAGTAGGCTCTTGCGGTGACTGTATGATCCAGCCTCTCCATAACCAAGAAATGCATCTTTGGAATCCACTAGCTCCAATAACAATTGTGGCATGCATGTCCGTGGCCAGTTCAAGCACCGATAAGGGCTCGCTGTCTTCGTCGTTCTCATTGATAGAATACCGACGCAAGAGCATTTGCAACAGTAAATACTGCAAGTCCACGCCTTCCTCAAACTCAATGATGATTTTGCTCAAATGCTGCGCGGCAATAGAGCGTAATAAATATAAATCAGCATTGTGAAGTTCTTTACCAGACATGGCATTGTACCAGGAAGAAACCTTCAGAAGCGCAAATACCAACACAGACTGATATTTCTTGGTGCTTTGCTTGTCATTCTGGTTCCCCCCACAGGCTTCACGGGCCAAGCGTATAACTTTACTGTTCAGAATTCTTGAATGCGGGCAGGTAACCAAGTTAATGTCATACGCAATGGGAATCACTTTGTCAATGAGAAACTTTAAGTTCAATGCAATCCTTAGCACTTGTCGTGGAGAAGGGGCCTTTAGAGCCGTAGTTGCATAATCATTATGCGTAATTGGCAATGACATCAACCTTGGAGTATTTTCTTTCCAGTCTTGAAGTTACGATCGTCACTATCAAGAACAACAATAGAATTGCTACTACTTTTCTTACTCCCGATCGTTATGCAGAGAAAAAGGAAATTATAAACTCGATCATACAATGGCTATTCTTCGATGCCCTAACAGTCAATTTGCAAATTTGGCATTTTCCATCCATTATCTGGAGGGTTAAGTAAAGCCAAGAGCTTAAGTGATCGGTTGGCTTGCTAAATCGCTGTGAATACGTAGTAGAATATCGCGGCAATGCATTCCTTGACAAGTCTATATTACTGCAGGATATATTGATCTATCGAATGAGCACTGACGTTCTTCAAACATGTCAGATGCTTATTGTCAAGCCTCTGTTCTTTGTGATAGCTATCAGTTCGCCTCTTGAAAAAAAAAAATTCTCGCTCTTCTATTTGTTCCTCAGAAACTGTTTAAACTTTGATGAAGCAAACATAAAGGTGGACCTATAGAAGACCGTCCCTTTTGAAGAATATAAGTGAAATACCATTAGAACGAGGGAAAAAATCTCGTCGTTGACATAGGCATTTGTCTACTAAGGGTGCTTTGTTAAAGAGTGATATTGAGTGGTCAAAGATATAGGCTCAAGGAATTGTGAACAGATGCCTCCAAGTTCGAGAAAGGGGAAAAAAAAGTCTAAATCAAAGCAGAATGGTAAGAAGGCCGTAGCCACTTCCCAAAGCGACGGCCATGGGCTTATAGACGCTGAGTTGTACCATGAAGATGGTGATTACCCCAGCTCTCGTGTAATAAAGAGAGCACCAAATGGCGACGTTATAGTAGAATCTTTGCCAGTGGATGATAAGCGAAAAGATATCGGTCACACGGATGATAACCTTCAACAATCTCCCATGGCATTTACTCTGGATTCGCACTGGGAATCTTTAACTTCGGAAGAAAAAAAGAACATACTAAGAATTGAGAAAAATGAAGTGTTTGACGTGATACGCAAGTATCAAAATAATCACAGTTGTAATTGTTCAGTTTGCGGTAGGCGCCACATGGCTATGGATCAAGAGATGGAGCGCATCTATAATACACTGTACGAATTGGACAAGGATAGGGATCCAGAGATCAATCCTGTGAAATTTCATTTGAGTATCATCAAAGAATTGCAGGATTCCAAGTCTCAGCAACAGCATCAAGTTCACCGCGAGCAGCAAAAAAAGATAGAACAGCAAGAACAAGAGCAACAACAGCAAGTACATCAGCAGCAGCAAGTGCAGCTGCATAACCTTCCAGAGCTAGAAAAATCTAATAGGCAAGAGAATTCTCAGACCGATTATGAAAACATGCGGGATGAGGTGGTGAAATTTTTTTTATCTTCAAATGCTGTGGATTCTCTAAAGGAAGAAGTCATGCATTTTAAAGAGAGTAAGCAAAGGCAACAGCAACATCCACAACATCATCGCCAACAACCGCACCAGCAACACAAGCAGCATCACCAGCAACGTCAACAGCATTTACATAAGCATCATCACCAACGTCAACACGAGCGCAATCACGAAAATGCTAATCATCAGACTTTGCAGGAAGGACAGAAATTGCAGGACAATCCAACTAATCAAGCCGATAATCAGCCAGATACCGTAAGACTGCCGATTGAAGAACATACCGGTAATTCGCATTTGCTGACTCCAGTTGCATACCCCAACGCCGCATATGACACTGATAATCCCTCGCCATCTGTTGATGCTGAGGGATTGCAGGGCAAATACTTGAATTTTGCCAAAACATTTGTCTCTTCGCATCCAAAAATCGCACAAGAGTATGTCAACCGCATGATGATGTATCCAGATATGAGGGAACTTACAGATGATTTAATGAACAACAATGGTCAAGGATTTATTCAGGCTGTTGAAGGATTTGTTTTGGAGCAACAGTCTCAAAAAGACCCCAATCAACTGCAACAGTTAATTGGACCAAATGACGCTGATATCACGCAGTATCAGCATCTCGGCAATGCCAAAGAGTTCACCACAATGCTTCATAACGGCACACCTTTAACAGAAGAAGAATATATCAACCTTCAGCGTCAGATTGCTCAACGAATGACAAATTGTTATGACACGCAAAAAAAGGAATTTAAAGAAGTTTCACAGTTAGAAAGAGAGTTATTTATTAGGTTCATGTTCGGTGAGGATAGAAAAAGTTTTGGAGATTTGATAATGCAAGCTTTCAAAGAAAAGTTTAATGATGACTATGGTACTGCCGCCATTGGTGCTTCATTGGCTGCTGCTGCCGCTGCTACTTCTGCATCGATGAAGATTCCAGGAAGCGACGAGACGGATGCTGATTACGACTACGACGATCCAAATGACGATGGTGGGGCAATAGATAGTGGAGAATACGATGATCATTTTGATGATTATTCTGGTTACGATCATGAAGAAGATGAGGATTTTGAAAATGAGGAGGAATATGATGTGAGATCCGACCTTAACGAAGAAAATAGTCATGGTATGACATGCGACTGCGACGATGACGGTGATCAAGTTTGTTCTCATTCATCGCATGAGGAAGCAAATTGCAAGGACTACGGACACGTCTGCGGTAAAAGCGAGTTGCGCGACGACGTTCATAATCACCGCCATCATCATCATCATCACCATCATCATCATCAACATGTACATGAAGATTATGCTGAGGAAGGAGAAGATGAGGAGGACGAGGACGATGATGAAGAGGACGAAGAAGAAGAAGAATACGATAGCGGACTAGATGAAAGTGACCGTTTGGAAGAAGGCAGAAAATTGATACAAATAGCCATAACAAAGCTATTGCAAGGGCGAATAATGGAGTCTTATCATGAAAAGCAAGCAGAAAATAATCGCCTGAAGTTGTTACAAGAGTTGGAAGCCGAAGAGCTTAAAAAAAAAGCTAAGGAAGAAAAAAAGCAAAAGAAAAGAGAGAAAGAGAGAGAGAAAAAGCGGCTTCAGCAACAAGCAAAAGAGGAAGAGATACGCAAGAGAGATGAAGAAGCTAAAGCTGCTAAAAAAGAAGCAGAGGAGAGGGAAAAACAACGAAGAGAGGCTCAAAGAAAAAAAGTAGAAGAAACAAAACGTAAGAAAGATGAGGAGCGGAGACGTAAATTGGAAGAACAGCGTCGTCGAGAAGAAGAACAAGAGCGTCAAAGGAAATTAAAAGAAGAACAAAAGCGTAAGAGAGATGAAGAAAAACGCCTCAAAGAGGAGGAGAGACGACTAAGAGAAGAAGAAAAAAGACGTAAAGAAGAAGAAAAACGCAAGAAAGAAGAGATAAAAAAGAAGGAGACAGATATTAAGCAAAATGAAGAAGATAAGAAGAACAGACAGAATCAGATGCGTGGTGGCTTACCGCAGGAATTGGCCAAAAATACAGGAGGTTCATTACTAGGTAGTGCCAAAAACAACCCACAGTCAATTTCGACGATGTTACCTGAGAATGCTTACGGAGATACTCGACACACTCGATCAAATGCAACCTTGGATAACAATATTAATCAAGAATTTTTTTCTTTGGTAAATGCCGCTTCTAATTCCAGGACATCCTCTTCGATGGGCGAATTTCATAAGTTAATGCAAATTGGGAATGGTATTTCTAATCAAGAAGAGCCTAATAAAAGTATTTTACCAGGGTCCTCACTTTTCGGGTCGTCCAATTTGCTACCTTCCCTTGATGCTTTGTCAAACATCGAAGGCCAGATATCACCTGTGCAGCCTCCTGCCGCTGGGCTGAATAATCAAGCTTATAATATTAGTTCATGGGACGGTTTTCTGAATACAGGCATAACTAATGATAGTTCAGGCGGTCTCCGTAGCTCGCAACAGGTACAGCAGGCAGAAAATCAAAATTTGCTGCAGCAGCAGAAAGTGCAAGAGAAACAGTATTGTTCTATTGCGCCTTCTCTCGGTCTCAGTAGCTCCGACCCTAATGAAGGGAATACTTTTGAAGAGGAAATGAATAGTCTTACAAGCATGCTCACTTCAGCTGGTCTCGGTTCCTCACGCACCACGCATTCATTCAGTCAGACTCCGTTGTGGGGTTCTGGAGCCCCGCAAAATTCGATGAATATGGTGAGAAACGGAGCGTCTGCAGCAGGAACACAAGTTGCAGCTGATGCAACGACTGGTGCTACAGCTGGTCCTCGAAGTTCTATTTGGGAAGCGCCCATCGGAGGACCCGACGTGACGACAATGGCTAACGGTATTGATTCTGCAACGTCCCAGTTCCCAGCTTCCAACATATGGAGCCCTACTGCGGCTCCATCTTCCGTGCCATTCTTAGATAGTCACAATGTTGCACCTAGTAATGGTAATCAATTAGGGAATGCTACTAAACTTGATCCTGCAGGAAGCAGTTTTCTCATGGGAAACATTTACAATACTTACTCGGCATTTGCTGCTGCTCAAGATCCAAGTCTAAGGGAACACTATGTCTCCGCAAACTTGCTACATCAAAATAGTGTCTGCGACAGCATGGACTATTCTACCTTTGTCAATTACCTTTTGAATATGCGCAGCAGCCACGGCTGTGAATTGTTGACTAACGAAACCGGTACTGTTACCCATACCAAGATGGTCCTTGGGCTCCCGCAAAGCTCTCTCAGCCAGTTCTCCGGGAATATAACGAATACAATGTATCCCACCTCGTCAGATGCCAAGCCCATGAATGCCGCTTTGTCCCAAGGAGAAACACTACCACAAAGCGGTTCACTTGGCTCTGGCCTCAAGCCAAATGCGCAATTGTATAATATCGGGCAGCGACCAAACGCGTCGTTGGTGAGCAATATCTGGGGCTAATAATAGCATGGACGAACTGCTCAACGATACCAAAATCTAGTAATTTAAATAGTGCAATAATAAAATGCCATCATGAGATCTTCTGCGCATTCATCACCACTGTTTACCTCATGGAAAATTATGTCTTCATTCTTCATTGTATTTTTTTCTCTTATTGAGTGACTTGACACATTTTTTAGTGCCTCGGTTTCGTGAGGATCTAAGGTTCCGAAGGACAACAAACTTTTATTAAAAAAGATAGAAGCAGAAAAACCAAGTGTGGCTGGTATAATCGACGCGGTTAAACCGTTGGGTGATTTAAATGGCGTTTTAGGTTCAATTGAGAAATTGAGCTATGTCAGAACAATCCGTGAGGAGGAAGCTGGTGATCATTGGTGATGGTGCATGTGGGAAAACTTCTCTGCTCTATGTCTTTGCATTGGGTAAGTTCCCCCAGGAATACCATCCCACTGTATTTGAAAATTACGTGACAGATTGTAGGGTGGATGGGATCAAAGTATCGTTAACTCTGTGGGATACTGCTGGACAGGAGGAGTATGAACGATTACGCCCGTTTTCCTATGCCAATGCTGATATTTTACTTATAGGATTTGCTGTGGATGATCCAGAATCGTTACTCAATAGTAAGACGAAATGGACTGAGGAGGCACTTCGATTTTGTCCAGATGCACCCATTATACTTGTTGGCCTGAAGAAAGACTTACGACAAAAGGGGCGGTCAAAAGGCAAAATGGTAAGTGTGGAGGAAGCTCAGAAGGTAGCGAGACATATTGGTGCTAAGAAATATCTCGAATGCAGCGCATTGACTGGAGAAGGAGTCGATGATGTTTTTGAATTGGCGACGAGGACCAGCCTTTTGGTCAACAAAGAGCCAGGTCAACAGTGTTGTGCAATCTCTTGACATAAAGTACTTTTTTATTCTGTGTGTGTATTTTCCAAAACTTTTCATGGAACCGGGGGACGTTGGTGATGGCGGATATACCTAATTACAATAATTGATTACTTTTACAAGAATTGCGATCGGATCTCGATTATTATAAAGATTTTCACATTTTGTGATATAGGCTTGTATATCTGTTGTCACCTATAAGTATTTATATCTAATTTTTATGTTCGTTAGTAGACTACTTTGGTACTTAGTAAATGTTGACAGCTCCACTAAACATAAAAGAAGGATGAAGTAATTCATACAAGATTTGACGATTTAAGTAATACGTGTAACATGACTTAACATGACTGTGGTACTAACAGAAGCAAAAAAAATCGACCTCGGCGAGGATTGAACTCACGATCTTGCGATTAACAGTCGCACGCCTTAACCAGCTTGGCCACGAAGTCCCACAAACTAGATGTTTTCGTTACAGTACAAGAGCCTCCAAATTAGCTTTAATAAACAATACTTGTGCACAAGTTATCTCACTTCATCCACAATGGCTCAGGTTTCCTTATCAGAATATGGTCCCAGGACATCTAAATGTTATCCTTTTTAAAGAGGTTTGCGTCACGTAAATATTTGTCCTTGTTTTCAGCGGACCATGGCACGAAGACCTGTCAAAAAAAAAAAAAATCAGACACTTGATGTAAACAACGGCAGGAAACTTTACAAGTACGCTTGATCAGTGGCAAGGGTTCCCGGTATTAGAGGCAGCAACAATGACCGTGGATTCCAAGCCAGCTTCAGAAAGGTATCAAAAAATTACTCAGCTTGAACATATACTGAAAAGGCCTGACACATATGTTGGATCTGTGGAAGTACAAGAGTCTCACCAGTGGATATATGATGAAGAAACAGATTCCATGGTCGAAAAAGCTGTCAGTATCGTCCCTGGCTTATTCAAGATATTTGATGAGATCTTGGTAAACGCTGCTGACAACAAAGTTCGCGACCCCTCTATGAAAAAGATAGAAGTTAATATCGATCCTGAGGCTAATTTGATTGAAGTTAAAAACGACGGCAAAGGTATTCCCATTGAAGTGCACGAAAAGGAAAAGATATATATCCCAGAGCTGATTTTCGGTCACCTCTTGACGTCATCTAACTATGATGACAATGAGAAGAAAGTTACTGGTGGTAGAAACGGGTTTGGCGCCAAGCTTTGTAACATTTTTTCTATGGAGTTTACTGTGGAAACTGCGGATCCCAATTTTGGTAGTAAATATTTGCAAAAATGGGAGAATAACATGGGTCTGTGCCATCCACCCAAGATAACGTCTTACAAGAAAGGCCCTTCGTACACCAAGATTTCTTTTAAACCCGATTTGAAAAGATTCAAGATGGAAACGTTAGACAATGATACGCTAGGAGTAATGCGACGCCGGGTCTACGATGTGAACGGTTCTGTTCGTGACATAAATGTTTATTTGAATGGTAAATCTCTAAAAATTAAGAACTTCAAGAATTATGTGGAACTTTATATCAAGTCCTTAGAGAAAAAAAAACTGTCAGAAGGCCTTCCAGAGATGAAAAGTGAGGGAAAAGGCCCTGCCATTTTATATGAAAGGGTTAATGATTGCTGGGAAATTGCGTTGACCACATCCGACATGTCTTTTCAACAAATATCCTTTGTCAATTCCATCGCCACAACTGCAGGCGGAACTCACGTTAATTACATAAGTGATCAAATCGTAAGGAAAATTACTGAGATGCTGAAAAAACAAAAGAAAACAGTTAAATCTCATCAAGTGAAAAATTTGATTTTCTTATTCATCAATTGTTTGATTGAAAACCCTGCCTTCACTTCACAGACCAAGGAACAACTAACCACAAGAGTCAAAGATTTTGGTTCACAGTGTGAAGTAAGCCCGGAGTTTGTCAAAAAAATTATGAAATCTGGGTTAGAAAGTAAGATCATGGATATCGCGACTGAAAATGCAAACAATACTCTAAAAAAATCAGACGGAACCAGAAAAAGCAGGATCACTGACTATCCGAAATTGGAAGATGCCAACAAAGCAGGTACAAGGGAGGGTCATAAATGTACATTAGTCTTGACAGAAGGGGACTCTGCTTTGTCGTTAGCTGTGGCTGGGTTGGCAGTTGTAGGCAGGGATTACTATGGGTGTTATCCCTTACGTGGTAAAATGCTAAATGTCAGAGAAGCGACAGTAGACCAAATTCAGAAAAACGCAGAGATTCAGGCAATCAAAAAGATTATGGGTTTGCAGCACCGCAAAAAGTATGAGGATACAAAATCATTAAGATATGGCCACTTGATGATCATGACAGACCAAGATCATGATGGATCTCACATCAAAGGTTTAATTATTAATTTTCTTGACAGCTCATTTCCAGGACTCTTGAATATTCCTGGATTTTTGGTGGAGTTCATTACGCCCATTGTTAAAGTCACTATAACAAAACCGAAAAAGGAAATTATCTCGTTTTACAATATGCCTGACTATGAGAAATGGAGGGATGAGGAGTCACATCATTACAGTTGGAAACAAAAGTATTACAAGGGTTTGGGTACTTCTTCTAGCCAGGAAGCCCGTCAATATTTCTCTGATTTGGATAGGCATTTGAAGAAATTTCACGCTTTGCAAGAAGGGGATCAAGACTTAATCAATTTAGCGTTCTCCAAAAAAAAAGCTGATGATCGTAAAGAATGGTTGAGAAAATATGAGCCCGGTACAGTTCTAGACCCTAAGTTAACTGAGATTCCTATAAGCGACTTTATCAATAAAGAGTTGATATTGTTTTCTCTGGCGGACAACCTCAGGTCCATACCTAATGTGTTAGATGGTTTCAAACCTGGTCAGCGAAAAGTACTTTACGGATCCTTTAAAAGAAATATTACATCAGAAATTAAAATTGCACAGTTGGCGAATTACGTAGCGGAACATACCGACTACCACCATGGACCAGATTCCCTTGCTCAGACAATTATTGGATTAGCCCAAAATTTTGTCGGTTCTAACAATATTTATGTGCTGAACCCTATTGGGTCATTTGGCACAAGAGCAACTGGGGGTAAAGATGCTGCGGCGCCAAGATATATCAGCACACAGTTGAATAAGCTTACCAGAAAGATTTTTCACCCCTTTGATGATCCGCTCTATAATTATTTGCAAGAGGATGAAAACACGGTGGAACCCGAGTGGTATTTGCCAATTTTGCCTATGTTGTTAGTTAATGGTGGCGAAGGCATAGGGACTGGCTGGAGCACTAATATTCCCCCTTTCAACCCACTAGACATTGTCAGTAACCTTCGCCGCTTGATGAATGATGAAAAGCTTCAGGAAATGCATCCATGGTTTAGGGGTTGGGGGGGCACAATCGAGAAAATCTCCTCCCAACGCTACAGAGTTTTTGGCAGGATTGAACAAACAGGACCATGCACCTTGGAAATAACGGACTTGCCAGCTAGAATGTGGACTTCGACTATTAAGGAATATTTACTACTAGGCCTTGGAGGGAATGACAAAACAAAGGCTTGGATAAATGACATGGAAGAGCAGCATGGTAATAATATCAAGTTTGTTATCAAACTTTCACAAGAAGAGATGAACAAAACAAAAGCAATTGGTTTTTACGAAAGATTTAAACTTATATCTTCAATAAGTCTGAATAATATGGTGGCGTTCGATGCACATGGAAAGATAAAGAAATATGAGAATGTAGCTGAAATCTTAACCGAGTTCTATTACGTAAGATTGGAGTATTATCAAAAAAGAAAAGACTACATGAGTGAAAGGCTGCGGTGGGAATTAGAAAAATTATCTTATCAGATAAAATTTATTAAGCTCATTATTGACCATGAGCTCATTGTTACAAATAGGCCTCGTAAGATGATCGTCATCGATTTGGAAGAAAGGGGATTTCCTAGATTTAATAAAGAAGGTAAACCATCTTACGTCAAGACCAGCGATGAAGAGAAGGACAAACAAGAAGAGCAAGAGAACGAGGAAGAAGAAGAAAATAATGCTATCATAAATGGTCCTGAAGAAGTGATTGGATCTTTTGAATACCTTCTAGGTATGAAGATATGGGCGCTGACTAGAGAAAGATATGAAAAGCTACTTAATCAGAAGCAAGAGAAGCAAATGGATCTTGAAACTTTACTTAAATATTCTGCTAAGGACTTGTGGTCTTTAGATCTTGATGAGTTTGTCACAGCCTATGACAAGTTCATGGCAGATGATGAAGAAGCCCGCAATGGAGAAATTCCACGAACCGCGTCTAAAACCAAGAATAAACGTAAAAGGAAGACGGATCAGAATGACGGTGAATATAATCCTACTGGAAAAAAACCAAAAGTTTCAAAGAAAACAACCGCCAAAAAAGGCAAAGAAGATATTTCTGGATCCTTGGAAAGAATTTTCCTTGAGCCAAAAGCAATGACTAAGGATAAGCGACCCACAAAGGTGAAAACTGAATCACAGTCGCCGCCGTCCTGTTCCATTGAGATTGCTCCGAAAAAAAAATCGGAACCAACACCAGCATCTATTAAGATAGAGCCTAGGGAGGAAGAAGGGATTAGTGCATTTTCTGACAAATTTAAAAAACTAGCGGCTACTTTTGACGATTCTGAAGTGACCAGCAATATAGCTGATGAACCTAACGCGAAACCTTTGGCACCACTAATACCTATTGAATCGAAATCCGAAGCTGTTAATTCCAAGGTTAAGGACAAAACTAATGAGAGTATAGGTGGGAAGCAACAAGCCGCACCGATAGAAAATGAAGAAGTCCCCACTAGAGGCCGTAGGAAAAGACCCTGCAGAGCAGCAGCAATACCGAAGAAGTCTTATCAAGATAATATAATTCTCTCAGATAGTAGCTACGATGATCAAGAACTGAAGGATGAGAGCCCTAGCGACAATGATTTCAATCTCGACGAAGAAGATGAAGAATATTAGGATTATGTATGTCACGTTTTTAAGGTTTGGGCTACTTTCCAGTGCCGCACTAGGGGTTGGGGGAAAAAAAAAAAAAAAAAAAAAACGGAAAAAAAAAACAAAGTGACTAAAGAACGCGAAGTCATCTTCTATGCATTGCTTCCAAGAAACTAACCCAAAACGTTCTAAACAAAACGTTTAAAACAAAACGTTCTAAACAATTGTTGGACATATCGTTTTTAGAAACATCTAAGTGCTCATATATATATACCTTCACAGGCGTTGAAATCAACTACAACCTCTTAGTGAATTGGGAGGTCGTTTATTATTGTCGTGTGTCTATTCGAGGTTAGCTTTGACATAGAAAAGAAGTTTACTCATGGTAGCTACGGAAAGTAAGGGCTCTCAGGGAGCCCAGTATTCCAACGCAGGTAGCGATGAGAAGAAGAACAATGATACCCCAGAGGTGCCAAAGAAAAATACCGAAGAAAAGCCCAGCAAGACAATTGATGAAAAGAGGGCTGAAGAGAACATTAGCAACGACGAAGTAGTGAGAGAACCAAAGGAGGCTTCTTATGTTGGTTGGCGGCAAATAGGAGGCTGGCAGGAAAGTGACACTCTTACAGCTGAAGATGACCTGATAGATCTGAGCAAAGAAACTTTTCTGGATAATGTGCTACCTGATAGTGCCTACGGTGATTGGTATCATTCACTAGGCATTATTTTTGCTTCAGGGTTTTTATCATTTCTAATTGGTTATTTCAAGTTTTCAATGGCGTCCGTGTTCTTTGTTGCCGTAGCAGCATCTCTTTATTATAGGACTTCTGCTAAGAAATACAGATCTGCTATTAGAGATCAAGTGCAGAGAGAGCTAACAGTACAAAAGATTGAAAATGACTACGAGTCAATGGAGTGGACAAACAATTTCTTGGATAAGTATTGGCCCCTCTTGGAGCCTGGTGTCTCGCAAATGGTGGTACAAAACATTAATCCCTTGCTGGCTGCTACTCCCTACATACCAGCCTTTGTGAAGTCTATTTGGATAGATCAGTTCACTTTAGGTGTTAAACCACCCAGAATTGAGCACGTCAAGACATTTCAGAATACCAAGTCCGATATCGTTGTTATGGATTGGGAAGTTTCTCTAACTCCTCATGACATATCTGATATGAACGCGAAGCAAATGAGAAACTATGTTAATCAAAGGCTTGTAATCAAGGCTGTGATATTTGGTGTCAGAATCCCGATATACCTTTCGGATTTTGCTATGCGTGCAAAAACTAGAATTAGATTTAAATTGATGACTCCCTACCCCCATATCGACATCCTCAATATTCAGCTATTGGAAATTCCGGAAATAGATTTTGCTGCCCGCCCTTTTGGAGATTACATTTTCAATGGTGAAGTCATGGACATACCAATGTTTTGGCCTGCCATCAAACAATTGATAAAGGTATACGTAGGCCCCATGCTTTTGCCTCCTTTTTCGATGCAGCTAAATATACCTCAGCTATTGTCTGGAGTATACGGTGCCATTGGTGTACTCAAAATCACTATCAAAAATGCTGAAGACATTAAACGCAGCGATGGCTTTATTACGAAGACCTTTAACCCATACGTTAGTTTTGGGTTGAGTGGTGAGATAGTTGCTAGAACCAAAGCGGCTAAAGATACTCTTAACCCTGTGTGGAATGAAACGAAGTATATTTTACTGGCCTCTTTCACTGAGCCGCTAACCATTACTGCAGTCAATGAGCGTGAAAGCTTGAAAGACAAGGCAGTTGGTAGAGTAGAGTATAATTTGAGCTCTTTGCATGACCATCACAATCAAAAAAATTTATCATGCAATTTCTTGAGAAATTTCAAACCTGCCGGCACTTTTAATTTTGATCTTCATTTCTTCCCTACTGTGAGTCCTAAGAGAATGCCTGATGGTACTGTTGAAGAGCCACCTGATTTCAACACTGGTATTGCTAGAATCACTATCGAAGAAGCCAAAGGTTTGGGCAAAGAACATGAGAACGTTAATGCTTTTGTTGAACTCTATTTCAACTCGAAGTTGATTTTCACCACCCCTTCTGCTTCTGGAGACGAGCTTGTACAATGGAATCAAGAGCATGAAAATGTAATCACTGACCGTCGGAAGTCTAGATACAAAATATTAGTTAAAAATTCCAAAGGTAATGTTATAGGTTCGATTGTGCAGTCTTTGAGTGACCTAGTTGACAGAACCCAAACAGGCAAAAAAGAAATTGCGCTGAATGAGAGTAATGGTCAAATTAAGATAGGAGCTATCTGGAAGCCAGTTGGATTAGATATCGGAACTAGTGCCATCGCTTACACCCCTCCAATTGGTGTTCTGAGAGTGTTCTTAAATAAGGCTGAGGATTTGAAAAATTTGGAAAAGGTTGGAAAGATTGATCCTTATGCTAAAGTACTACTGAATGACAACATGAAGGAAAGAACTGAGGCAAAATCAAGCACCTTGAATCCTATTTGGAACCATGCCATTTATGTTGCTGTTACTTCACCAAACCAGAAGCTCACTATTGAAGTAATGGATGTCGAGACTGTTGGAGCCGATCGTTCTGTTGGTAAATGTGACATTAAAGTTGATGACATGTTCCACAAAGGTGAAGACGATCGTTATACTGAATTCGTTGATGACAAGCCAAGAACTGCTCGCTTAGTCACTAGAAAAGGTATGAAAGGGGCAGTGACATATTATTTAGCCTTTTACCCATGTCTTCCAATATTGACGTTGGATGAAATGCAGGAAATCGACGAAGCTCGTAAGAAAGGTGAGGAACTACAAAGGCTGCAAGAAGAAGCGAAGAATAAACCTATGTCAGATGAAGAGAAGAAGACGCTTGACGAAGAACTTACTAGGATTGCTGATGTTAAGAGTGTTTATACTAATAAGATGAAGTTGGATTTGGACGAACTTTTGCAATATAATGCCGGTGTATTCTCTGTTACTGTTCTAGATGGCGAAATGTCCCAAATTGGAGTATACGTACAAGCTTTCTTTGATTCCGGCGGTCAGCCGAGATTTGTAAGCCCCAAGATTCCCACGAGAACTGTGCAAACTGGTTGGAATGGTGATGTCATGATAAAAGAGTTAGAGTACTCCGTTACTACTTTTAGAGTAACGAAAAATAGAGACAGCAACAAGGCCGAACCCTGTATTTGTGAAGTTAATATTCCAACTATTGAGCTCGTTAAAAACTGCTATTACAAGCCATCTATTCTGACCTTGTCCGGTGAGGGCAGTGCTAAAATAATGCTCCAAGTATCTTGGTTCCCTGTAGCAGTTACTAAACTGCCCCAAGCAGATTTGATTTCGAACAGTGGTGACCTGAAAATCACAGCAAAGAGTGCAGAAAATTTGATCTCTGCAGACAGAAACGGTCTTTCCGATCCATTCCTGAAATTTTATATTAATGACGATAAGACCCCAGTCTACAAAACAAAACATGTCAACAAGACTTTGAATCCAACTTGGAATGAATCAGGGACTATTGAAATCCATAATCGTGTCAATGATTATTTGAGGATCAAGGTTATGGATTGGGATGCTGCAAATAGCGATGATTTGATAGGAAGAGTTGTCGTCCCATTGTCTAAGGTAGATCCAGAAAATCCTGTAGATATGGATTTGCCAATTGTTGCTGAGGATGGCGGAGATGGCGGAATGTTACACTTATCGTTCAGTTTCGCTCCTCGTTACACTAATAATGCTTACAAACCAGAAAAAAAGGTAGGTGATATTGCCTCTAAGGGATTAACAAGCGGCTTCAAAGCTGGGACTACTGTGGTAACGGCTGGGTTTGACACTATAGGCAAAATAGGAAAGACAATGTTTGGTGGTAAGAAGAACCATTATGTTGCGCAGGGTATTTACAATAGTGTTTTATAAGTTTCTGAAATATATACATTAGGTGTATGATTTAATGTGTTGTAAAATATTTATATAGTTCTACTATTGTCTATCTTTCTCAGCTTTCTGTTAGTAAAAAAAAATTCTGAAAAAAGCACTAGAGAAGGATTGTGAGGGGGTATGCAGACGGATGAAACAGCGGAATGCAACGCAGTCCATCCGGCTGAATTGATTGTGTATTCACTTCTATCCAACGACTTGGATGGCATTTATCAATCTATTGGTGAACTGAGAGAGTCACAAGCATTGCTGATCCTCATGTTGAAAAAAATGAAAAGCTCACTTCGAGACGAAATGCAATTAATGTATGATAAATCTACTCTGAAAGAAGCTGATAATAGATTAGAAAATCTTGAAAAACGAGTTCAAATTCTGCAGTCTAGATTTCACGATATAAAGACAAGAAGCGACAAACTTCATAGTAAAGAAACCTCTTGAAAGAAATGTACTGCAACACCTATATACCATGTTTATGTAAAGTTGAAAAAAGATGAGAATCTCGTCAAAGAGTATGGATAGCCGGGTTGTTTGATCTCGTAGATAGTTGTCAAACCAGCAAAGAAAGCGTAGATTACAATTGCCAAGATGACGCTAATGGAAGTCTCGACGAATGGGGTCTTCCGAGAATCTTTATAATAATTTCTCACTTTCGGAACTGCCAAGGTCAAACAAACGATTGCTGCTGCTAGAGTTCCGTAAATTACACCGACAACTTGAGTTTCGATTTTGAATTGAGCTTGGGATTGACCAGCTAAGAAGTATATGAGATCGCCATTTTCGGCCACACCCGCCAATTGAGACCCTCTGATTGAGTTGAACATGTAACCACCAAGCATCATGATGATGAAAGAGGTCCACAAGACAGCCCAAAGCGGTCTCATGGACAAAACTCTAGTGGTAAGTGCGTAATGTCTTTTGAACATGTAAACAGTGGTAAATGTGACCACTGCAGAGATGATAATGACTGACCAATTCATGGGCTGATACAATTTCAAGTCTGGAATCTCAGTTGCCTGCTTAACGGCATTTGCCAGGTTCAGCGTACGGTCGATTCCCGGACTTCCAAGTAAATCTATGATATCATAATCGTTAATGCCTCCTCCTGGACCAAATAAGAAGAATCTGGGGACATGCTCCAAACCATAAAATCTAAATATGTCAGGTATGGCCTTGTCTTTTAGATCTGACATGGCAAAGAATAAACTGGCATCCTTTTCGCCCGCAGTAGATAAACCTTCTGGATGATCTTTGAACCACGAGCTACTAATTAATTTAAATTCATCTGCGGCTTCCAAGCATGTATTGCACCCGATTTGAGGTGAAGAAGATGTTAAAAACACCATAATCCATGCATCACGACCAGTGCCCAAGATCTTCTGGAAGTTGCTGTCTGTTAGTTCAATAATACGGTCAGAGCTTTTGCGAGATCTCTTGAGCAATTCTTCGTTTTTGATGGCCATGCAAAGGCCGGCTAATATCGTCCAGATGTTGAATAAAAGCGCCGTCTTCATTTTTAAGGAAAGTGAACAAACTCGCTCTTTTACGGTAGTGACAGTGCTTGATGGGATCTTTGAAAATATTCAATATAGACAATTGTATTTTTCTCAACGAATAAAAACCTTCTGATGCTCGCAAATGCCCTGCTGCTTTGACAATGGCTCTTCTAATGATAATGGAATGTAACGGTAAGGCCAGTTTTCGTTTTTATTTTTTCATGATTATCTGAGCCATGCATCCGTCTTCTATGACAAAGTGGCGAGCGTACGAAGAAACGGCAAAAGTTGAAGAAACAATTCCTTATTTGCAGGGATGGTGCGCACCGAGGTGAGGAAAACAGAGGGATCGCCGGCATTTTTTTAGTGGTTCAGTTGCATTGGATAGTTGAATTGTCTGTTACTATCCCGTCAGTCATCACTTGAGCGCTCTCTGTTTTGATAGAAGAATAATTGGGTATTCCTGAGCGTTAACCTGCGTTTGCATACTGATTAAATAAGAATGCCAATCAAATCACTGGAGTCATATCTGTTTGAGAGGGGATTGGTTGGGTCGTATCCAATAGAGGCGCTCAAAAACGCAACTCTAGGTATTGATGTTAACCATTATATCTCGAGGTTGTTGACCAGCAAGCGGGAGCAGTACTTAGATGCCATTGGTGGTTTCCCTACCAGTTTAAAGATGTACTTGGAGAGTGATTTGAAGGTATTCAAAGAGTATAACATCACACCTGTATTTGTATTCAGTGGAAGCCTTGTGAGAGACCAATTAGAAGATTCTGGATATTTGAATGGATATGCTGCCGAAGCGTCAAATCATGGAGCAGCGGCGGCAGCAGGTATACATCCTGCGAGCCCTGGAATACGAGCTAACAAAGAGTCCATATACAGCCAGAGGCATAGGGGCTGGACCCAGTGGAACAATTTGGTTACTAGCTACCAAAACTCTTATATTGACCAGCCAGTCCCTCCTCAGGAACCATTTCGTTATAATACCACCATTGAAACGAAAAGATTCCAAGCAGATCTGTTTGCATACTTTATCGACCGCGAGATTATATACCAAGTGGCACCTTACGCTTCTTGGTCTCAGTTGTCGTCCTTGTTGTACAGCGGATACATTGATGCTATCTACGGGCCTACAGACTGCCTCATGTTAAGCAATGTTGACAAGTTTATTTTGGGCATGGAGTTTCCCAACAGAGAATTTAGATTCATTGACAAGATGAGAATTTTCAAGGAATTCAACTGTTCCTATGACGAGTTCGTAGACATCGCGATGGCTGTAGGAAATGATTTGCAGCCCACTACTTTACCACCATTGCAAATTTATCCTGTTCCCCAGTTATTTGAAATTGCTTTAGAGATGGTAATTGCGACGGGAACTAATTTTTACGCCTACCAGTTTTCCAATCCAGTAAAAACTGAAAGCGCTGAGTTCATTTCCAAATATCAAAAAGGGGTATCGGCATTGAGATATATGCCTGTGTTGAAGGACAATGGTAGAATTGAATTCTGTGAAGAAGGAGGTGTTGCCAATGATGCAAGAGTTAGTGCTAAGAGCGAACTTTCTGGAAGTAATATTACCGCATCTCAAGGCGAAAAAATGGACCCTAAGGATAAAGGCATTTCCTCTACTTCGTCTACCCCTAGACCTATTCCAACCGACGTCCACGATTTTATCGCTCAAAAATTACCCGCAGAATACTACTTTTATAGATCGTTGGGTCTTGCGAGTGGCAGATTGTTTGATGCTATCACTACTGGGGTTTACCCTGTAGAGCCACCTCTTGACGGCGGTTTCACCACTTCCTACAGAAATTTGGTAAAAAAATCGGTCGACGTTTTTAAAAACAAGGAAATCAACCTTTTGACTCAACCAATCAATCGTTATTACCAAATAAAACCGATAAAGCAAGTCAATTGGTTCTCGCCGGATGATCCCAGTGCTTTGACGAATAGAATTTCTCCTCCTATCTTTGAGAAATTAAACCACTTGATCGTCAAGACTGACGTGGGAGATAAAAGGTTCTCTATCTCTAACTTTATCGAATTAATGAACTCTTCACGTGATTTATCTCAAGATTTTATCTCCCCGGAAGTCATTTTCCCCAATTCTGTGCCTCTAAATAAAAAAATATCCGCCCCGTTTGACTTATTGTCTACCAGTTTTTTAAGGAGTCTGCATCTGCTGGAGTTTTTTGATTACGACACTTCAAAAAAAATGTTGAAGCCGACTGCATGGGGATCGGTTTTCCTGAAGTTCAATGAGCTTGGCGTTGAATCACAATACCAAGAACCGATATTTGTATTGTTAGTCTTCATCAAAATGAACGTGCTTTCCCTTGCTGAAGAAACGGCGCCGCCAGCCTCCTCTGCTCTTTCCCAAGCCACCTTACGCTCTTATCCTAAAGAATCCCTTTACATTCTTTTGTTGACCCGCGTTTTGACCCTATATCAAGTAGAACAAAAATCTTCCAACTACCATGGTCCTATTGACAAAAAAACACTTATCTTTAGCGACCACTTGGACTTCGTGAGAGAAAATTTGGACGACCTTTTCGAAGCAGTAATCATCTCTTCCTTGACATCTGGTGAATTTGACAGATTATCTTTAAATAACTACCAATGGCAACAAAAGATTGTTAGAAATTGTCCTTTTAAATTGAGTACCCCGAACACAATCATGGCAATGATGTACGAATTCTTTTTGCAAAAATATTTGCATAACGGCAATGCCAAAAGCGATGCAGTTTCATTGATTGCCTCTGAGTTTCAAACGGTTAAATATACACCGAATCTGGAGGAACAACTCCAAAGGGCCCAGAAATTCTTGGAACAATGCTCTAGTGTGCTTAATGAACTGTCGGTATTGGGGCTAATTAAGAAGGAGGATGCTACTTCATTCAACAACGCCGTACAATTTAGCTGTAAAGCGGTTACGGATTGATATGCGATATATATATGTGTGTGTGCGTGTAAGTAATTATATATATAAGTAATTATGGCAAGAAATGCTCATGTTGTATCGCTTACAGACGGTGACCAAGAACGAAGATCTCGGATTTAAATTGTGGACGACAAAAAACGAATTTGGGACTCAATCCTCAAGCTGCGCAACAATTCTTATATACCGCGTTCTCTTCGGGCACCCCAATATCTACAAGAATATGAGTGCATAAAATAATACTTGTAGTGCTAATGGAGACGCTAAATTATACTATAAAGTGAGTTAAGAAAAAATTACAGACTTTATATTCAACACTAATCTCAAAATACATGAATGAAAAAAGCATAAAAACCGGGAAAACATTAACAACTGATAATTGGGAAAAGGATTTTCAACTGAGTCCCGTTTAGCCTTTGTAAAATTTTTCTGTAGCTTTTTTCTTTCTAGTTCGTAGATTTTTTATTGGGTTCTTTCATTATTTATTGCAGTAGTAATTTCAGACAAAAAAGTACCCTGTCTAAAAACTTTCGGATATGCAAAAATTTCGCTCCAATAATTATATTATGAAGTTAACACTATGGTCCATATGACTTGAATAATGTTAATTATTGCGTAAACCTATGTGCATAAATCTATTGAAGTTAACGTAAAAGATGATTTCATAGCACTGTGGCAAATTTTTTTTCGACTGCCGCTACGGGCATAGAAGAAGCTTAACCTTTAACTATCAAGAATTGTACCTATCAAGAAACAATTTTGGGAGGCCACAGTGATTACCAAGTAATTATCATGAGTATTCCAATTTTCGGCGATCAAGTGACCGAAGAAAGAGGTGAAAATGCCCGTTTATCCGCTTTTGTAGGAGCCATTGCTGTTGGTGATCTAGTCAAAAGTACACTAGGTCCTAAAGGTATGGATAAACTTTTACAAAGTGCTTCGAGCGATAGAGCGATGGTCACAAACGATGGTGCTACTATTTTGAAGGCAATCCCTCTGGACAATCCGGCTGCTAAAGTCTTGGTCAACATCAGTAAAGTGCAAGACGACGAAATTGGGGATGGTACCACTAGCGTGACAGTCTTGAGTGCCCAGTTATTGAAAGAGGCCGAACAGTTGATCGAACAATACAAAATTCATCCTCAAACTATCATAGAGGGTTACAGAGTAGCCTCTCATGCCGCTTTAAGGGCTTTAGAAAAAGCAGCCGTGGACAACTCTCAAGACAAAGAAAGGTTTCAAGGAGACCTTATCCACATCGCAGAGACTACCCTTTCTTCAAAAATCCTCTCACAAGACAAAGAATATTTCGCCAAGCTGGCTACAGATGCTATTTTAAGACTGAAGGGCTCCACGAATTTAGACCATATACAAATTCTCAAAATTCCTGGCGGTAAATTAGCAGATTCATTTTTAGACGAAGGCTTCATTTTGGCTAAAAAATTTGGAAACAATCAACCAAAAAAAGTGACAAATGCCAAGATTCTCATTGCTAACACTTCACTGGACACAGACAAAATCAAAGTTTTCGGGACGAAATTCAAAGTTGATTCCACTGCCAAACTGGCACAACTAGAAAAGGCAGAGCGCGAAAAGATGAAGGCTAAAATACTCAAAATTTCGAAATTTGGGATCAACACATTCATTAACAGGCAGCTGATTTATGATTACCCTGAGCAATTATTCACAGATTTGGGTATTAATTCCATCGAACATGCAGACTTCGAAGGTGTGGAGAGATTAGCGTTAGTAACGGGTGGTGAGGTAGTATCCACTTTTGATGATCCAAACGGTTGCAAGTTGGGTGAGTGCGAATCGATTGAAGAAATTATGATTGGTGAAGACACCTTTTTAAAATTTAGCGGCTGTAAAGTTGGGGAAGCGTGTACTATCGTTTTGAGGGGTGCCACAGATCAAGTGATGAACGAGGCAGAGAGGTCGCTGCACGATGCCCTTTCCGTTTTATCTCAGACAACAAAAGAGACTAGAACCGTTTTGGGTGGTGGTTGTGCAGAAATGGTTATGTCTAAAGCGGTAGATACCGCAGCGCAGAATGAAGATGGCAAAAAATCATTAGCAGTTGAAGCTTTCGCTCGTGCTCTAAGGCAATTACCAGCTATTCTAGCGGACAATGCTGGTTTTGACAGTAGTGAATTAGTGTCCAAGCTCAGGTCTTCCATATACAATGGCATGTCAACTTCAGGGCTCGACCTAAATAACGGTGTCATTGCTGATATGAGGGAATTGGGTATTGTGGAAAGTTTCAAGTTGAAACAAGCCGTAGTCAGTTCAGCTTCCGAAGCTGCTGAAGTTCTCTTGAGAGTGGATAACATTATTCGTGCTAGGCCCAGAACTGCTGACAGGCAGAACATGTGAAGTGCCATACCAGGCGTAGGGCCTTCCAATAACATCATCACAACAAAATACGTCAGCATGCTTTACTATCAAAATAAATGAAGTTGTATGCAGAAGTTCAACTATGTACGTGCGCGTGTATATAGAACCTTTATAACTATAGATACACCTTTAGCGTGTGGATTGGATTTCGCCTCTCAAAACTTGTAGTTCCTGTTTCTTATTCTCCAAATACGACTCCAAGACAGTAATCTGTTCCTCAATGTTATCCATGTCGTCTCTCACAGTATTGCTATTTACGGGTTGTGCCGTCCGTGATCTGTCGTTAGTCTGTTGTAGTCTTTCTCTCTTGAATCTCAATAATCCTTCCAATTGCTTTCTTACTATTCCTGGAGTGTTTTCGACTGGTAGCCGAGAGGCCTCTGCCGTCACAGCGTTCAATTCTGAATCCAGTTGTGCCATCTCCGCCTGCAATGCAGAAATCTCTTGTTCCGAAGAAACATTGGTGCCGCTGTAAGATGTCTTGTAGTTACCCGTATCATCGCCGTTTGAAACGTCAGACTTTTTCAAATTACGTTGGTGTGATTGCA
This sequence comes from Zygosaccharomyces pseudobailii, assembly GCA_949129085.1. NCBI lineage: Eukaryota > Fungi > Ascomycota > Saccharomycetes > Saccharomycetales > Saccharomycetaceae > Zygosaccharomyces > Zygosaccharomyces pseudobailii. The sequence goes on from CASBRY010000010.1 coordinate 518,421, forward strand.
AATCGTAGGAAACCCTCTCTTTGTTGCAAATGTCTTTAAGAGCGCGAGGTAATTCGTTGGGTATCCTAGCCCCCACATCATTGCATTGCCTCAAGCAGTGTACAAAATAGAAAGCAGGATCCTTATCTATGGAAGGTTTATTCTTCGGATTTACCAAAGACCACATCTTGCTCAAGTCACTCGTCCCCACATTAAAAAACTTTGACCTTATCACCTGTGACAGAGAGGGGAAAGTTACCGTTCCATCCGTCAAACGCTCACAGGAATCCAGAAGCTTCTCATACAATTTTAGGTCCTCTGGTGCCATGTACCAATCGACCTCAGGCGGCTTATTCGTAGGCATGTCTGCCTCCTCTCGCTGCTTGCGCTGTCTCCTTTCCTTGATCATAGCAGTCTTACTGCCCGGTACTAACCAGTCTGGTAGCTCATCTGGAACACTGGAAATGTTCTTGTTCACCATGTCAAAGATAAGACGCATACAAATGACAAATTCTTCGAAATCTAAGCTGTCGTCATCGTCGATGTCTGCCAAAAACCAGATCTTATTCAAAATAGAGGAATCCAGCTTTGAATTGAACAGGATAGGTAAAACCTGGTCATGGCTGACTTTGTTATCTTCCGGTCTCAACCCAGAAAAGATCTGCCAATATTTCTTGATCTCAAATTGCTCCAATTTGGGCATCTTTAGCCAACCAAAGGTGAACCGCTGTTGAGGCACCTTAAATCCTCTCAATCAGCTCTAAATCGCTTCTTGAAGGTTCAAAACTTGGTCCTACACCGATATTTCGTTCTCGCACTCATTCATTATTTTGAGAAAGCCATTTGGAAGTTTTGTCAAAAGGGGCTCTCTTTTTGATTCGTTGAGAGTGATATGTTCTCCTAACAAACAAGACAACAAACAAACAGAATAACAACCTTTAAAATGTACAAAATAATATTCGGAAGGGACTGTCTTCTTCAAACAGCTTACAAACTCTCTCGGGTACGAGCAAAAGAAGAAAATTCAGGGTATTATTGCACAAAAATTTTTACACTTGTGTTTGTAGTATTGGCCAGCAGTGGCGGCTAATTTCAGACAAGGGGCCAGGCGAAAGCCTAACGACGAAGAGCTCAGAATAGTAACCGGAGAAAAGAGGCCTGCGTCAAGGCAAGAATTTGCTCAATAGTGTAGAGGTTGATGTTTTGTTTTTTTTACAGTGCGCCATGGCTTGTCGGGAGCACATTCTCGAAAAATCAAGCAAAGGATGCTTATGCCTGACGTGCCACCGCTTATTCCCTGAGAGGAAGCCCACAACACGAATCATTGAAGTCCCAACTACAAAGTGGCTTCAGGGACACGAATTTCGAAATATGAGGCCGCATTAGAATAGAAGTATCACGTGCAAGTGCGCGACCGTTGCACCTGTTCGCTTCAGACGCGACTCTTTCGTGTTTTCGCGACGTCCCTGGAGGGAAGAAGGTGCCAAAAAGAATAGACGTTTGGGGCAATTTACATTAGTGTTGGATCTTGTGAGATTATTTTACCGGTTTCAGTGAAATTCTCAGCGTTAATGGGGATTCTGCGATGCCAAAAGATCGAAGAGAGTGATGGGGACATGAACTATGGGGATGTGTTGGCAACAATAGCTCTTTTCTCTTGACCAGTACTCTTTGATTGAACATTAGCTTTCACTTCACTAAACTCATCACGTCAAAAATCTTTGTCAAAGGCAGCAAGACACATACATGCTGGATATCCCAATACTGGTAGTGCTAGCGGTTGTGGGACCTCTGGTGGGGGTACGATGCCAGCCCTTTGAAGCTTTTCCATTGAGCGCTCAATGGCCTCCTGTAGCGAGAGTGGGTAAGGAATTCACGTTTCAAATCTCCAACGACACGTTTCAATCAACGAACACTGGCGTGCAGGTTGAATATCAAGCGTTTGACCTGCCCAACTGGCTGTCTTTCGACTCAGCTGCACGTACATTCAGCGGAACAGCAAGCAAAGAGGATCTCAATGACGGTGTCACCACAAATGTGCCCATCACATTACAAGGAACAGACCCTTCAGACAATCAAGCCTTAAACAAAACCTATAGTTTTGCGGTAACAGACAAAAAGAGCGTGGAAGTGGCGAGCAATTTTAATCTGTTGGCCCTATTGAAGAACTATGGTTCCACTAATGGGCAGGGAGGGCTCATTCTGAAGCCTAACCAGGTGTTCAATGTCACTTTTGACAGAGATTCATTTACCAACCAGGACTACATTACTGAATATTATGGTTTGTCAGAGCCTTACAACGCTCCTCTTCCCAGTTGGATGAAGTTCGACGCGAACAACCTGGAGTTCAGCGGCGTAGCGCCGGTGGCACATTCAGAGATCGCTCCTCAGATGACTTATAAGTTCGCTTTGGGGGCGACAGACGTCAATGGCTACACATCGGCTTCGATACCTTTTTCAATTGTAGTAGGTGCCCACGAATTGACGACTTCAATTCAAAATACCTTGCTGGTTAATGTTAGCAAGACAGGACATTTTGAATACGACCTCCCACTGGATTATGTCTTTCTGGATAACGAGACTATTTCCAATGACGACCTGGGAGAAATCGAACCAATGAGTGCACCTACTTGGGTGACTCTAGAAAACAACACTTTGACTGGTGACATGCCGATGGATCACACGAACTCAAATGTCACTTTTTCTGTGGCCGTTCATGACATATATGATGATGCAATCTACTGGAATTTCGTGGTTGAATCAACTCATAAACTATTCGCGACAACCACTTTACCTAATCTGAATGCTACAAGAGGCGAGTGGTTTGAGTATCACTTTCTACCTTCGCAGTTCACTAACATTAACGACACACAAGTCTCCATGAACTTCACCAATTCTTCCCAAAATCATGCTTGGATCAGTTTCAAGTCGTCTAATTTGACGATGTTGGGAAAAGTCCCTGATGACTTCAAATCTTTATCGATGGCGTTAGTAGCTACGGAGGGCTCAGAAAGTCAACAATTGGAGTTTGAACTTATTGGCATGAACAGCACCAAACATCATAATCACACTTCATCACACTCGAGCTCCTCTCGTACACATTCGAGTTCGAAGTCGCATACAAGCTCGACCTCTTCAACAAAATCTTATTCCCATACACATGCTCGTACTCGTTCCTCCGGTTCTCGTACTGCAACTGCTACCACTTCAACGGCCTCTAGCGGATCTGCAATAGCACCTACGCAAAAAAGCCATTCAAGTACGAACACGGCTGCAATAGCAGCTGGTGTTGCGGTTCCGTTAGGTGTCATTGCTGTTGCAGCAATCATTTTTTTTCTATGGTGGAGGCGTAGAAACAACAAGCAGGGCAAAGATGCAGAAGAGTCTCCTGACATTAGCAGTCCTGACTTGGATAACCCTGCGAACAGACCCGACCAAGTTTTAGCCTCGAATCCATTTGACGACGAGAACTCTATAGGTAACGCTGAAAGATTGGGCGCCTTAGCCAACCTTCACTTAGATGGGAACTCATATTCAGGTTCTGATATATCTACCCTGGAAGATGAGAAAGGCAATTCTTACGACGGTGAAAGAACCATTCATCGTGAACTTACATCTCCAAGCAATGAGATGCTATTGCCAAACCCTCCTCCAGTGTCACATCAGCATGATTCAGATTTGTTCAATTCAAACGACAGATCGTCGTCAGTATATTTTGAGAGTGAGCCTGCTACCAGGAAATCATGGAGGTACACAGATCATTCCAGAACAGAGAGGTCTCTCAGAGGTAGCGTAAAATCGAATACTACTGTCTCGACAGCAGACCTTTTCAATACGGTTATAAAAGAAGATGAGCCGCTGCCGAAAGACCCTCGGAAATCTACGCTGGGCTTAAGAGATTCAGTGTTTTGGGATAGAAGTTCGCCGACAAAATCCTCTCATACTCGATCGAGAGGGAAGTTTAACTCGGAGAGCGACATACTTCCAATTCTGGATGAGCAAAGCCATAACTCAAATTACAGGCCGAACATGACCATGTCAAGTTCTTCGTCGGACGAACTTGTTCCCATGCAGGAGAATGGGAAATTTAATTGGGTACACCGTCCTAAAGATAACAAAAATCAAAACCAAAAGAGGCTAGTGCAAACACAAAATGAATCCAACGTTGACGTTGGTCAAGTAGATGAGGTCGAGGGCCGTGTGCCGGAGCAGATTTGAGAAGAATTATGGTACTGTGAATGAGGAGCTAAATGACTTTATTGCAAGTATTAAAGAAGGAGGAAAGATATTCCACTAAAAAAAAGAAAAAAATCAAAGTAAAAAAAGAATATTTGCCAAGTGTGTGTGTATATAGAGCTATGTGTAATATTGCGACGTTCAGGGGGGTGATTAATTGAAGTAAGTTTAATAAACGCATCTAATAATATTTGGGGCATATCCACCTACCTTTATAATACTTGAAAGCCAGTTTAAAGATTTAAGCTATATGCAGCTCTTTGAGACTCTTGGCATAATTAGCTGTCTCAATCGCCCTCCTTCTGCCCTGGATATACTCTATCATTTCAGAATAAGACTCTGGAACCACGGTAGCATATCCAGGCTTTCCAATATGCTTTTCGTCCATGTCTCTTGGAGCGTAAAAGGAATAAATAAAAGAACCAGATTTCCTTGAATCCTCAGAAGCAAACTCTTGCACGCTGGTATCTACTTTAACTTGAATTAAAGTGCCCGGCTTAGATAGGAAATCGCCTTTGTGGAGCGACAGTTGGTTAATAGGTGTTGGCTGAAAATGGAAAATAGTGTTACCATCTATGGCTGCATCAGTGAGAGCAGCAATCTTGGGCTTACTACTAGGAACATGCAAATGTTCAGTGTACACCACGGTGGCATCCATATCCAAAATTGTGCCGACTGGCACAGGTGTATTGAACGTCAGCGAATCCAAAGAAACAAATCTAGGAAAAGCATGAGAAAACGAAGCCGCACAGCAATAGGCTAATTCAAATGTCTGTCTCATCAAGTACCCACCAAAGATCATGTAAGAGTGCCGGTTCCTGTACTGAGGCTGCATGAACATGGTAGACTTCTTGTTAGTGTCTTTCATGAAGAGCACATTCGATGGCTTGTTATGGACTTGAGCTAATTCCTTGGAGGCTGCCCACAATTGGTGGATTATCGCAGATTCAGATTTAGTAGGAGGATTTTTTTCCAGATCCATGCTAACGGCTTTCAATTTCTTAGCAGCCATACGAGATTCTGCACGTCTGAAGTCCATCCATTCTTTCTCGTTTAAAGGCAACAACCTATTGATGGCCATTGATTTATGGGTCTCAGGATTCCTAGCTACAAACGTGAAGGATGCAGTCATGAAGAGGTCATCGTCCAGCAGGTTTTCTTCCGTGATCTCTTTCGGTAAATCTCTTCTGAGAGCTCTTGCACTGATGGAGATCTCCATCGATGATCTACCGGTATAAATGACTGACCCAGAAAGGATTACATTCACATCCGCAATCGAGTTCAAATTCTGTAATAAATAGATACGATCCACGGACGCAGTCACAATCATGGGTTCCACGGGAGAGGTGTGTTTGTATGCTATTTTACCAGCCAACGAATCGAGATCTTGGAATAATTGCCCCATTCTCAATCTGCCTGCTGCATTGACGTAAAAATCCGCCACGATAGGGTCGTCTCTGAAAGGCAACACGACAAAAGCAAACGAATCCTTTCTCGTTTTGTCTACTACGTCTGTAGAATTGACATGACTGTACGAATAAGAATCGATGACTTTACCTTGGGCCAACTGTCTTTTCCGCTCAGCCAAAGCATTTAACCAAGTGGCTTTGAATCCCTTATCAGCAGCATCTCTAACTACACGTTTATACTCGTAGTTATCAGTGCTAGTAGTAGCATTTGCATCAGGTCTGGAAGCCAAATCCTCTTCAGAAGTCGGATTCACAGGTGTATTATCCTTTGAATTCTCTCTCAATCCTGAGTTCTTGGTATAGAACGGACGTACGGCTCTGAAAGAGGAGGGCTTGATTAAGCTTCCAACTCTAGGAGTAGCCCGTTTGGGCAACATTAGATTAAGAACTTTCGAAGACTGCATGTGCTTAAACTTGTCTAACTGAGAATCCTCGGAGAATTAGTTGCGAGTCAGGGAGTAACACCAAGTTGAGCCGTTATATGCCTTTTCTCACTCTTCACTATGCTGAGCCGAACGAATCATCTCGGTCGATTCGACTCATTTTCCCAAAGGGGTTGAACAGCAAGTGACAAAAAAGATGGAGCTACAGATTAGTTAAGGTTTTGAACGTCAAAACCAAAAAAAAAAAGTCACACACTGCTCAGTTACAACTGTGCATATATATATACTTTTCTTTTATTTTACTCCAAGAATAATTGTACTATAATGATATTATTATAAATATGCTTTCGGATTCTTTCTACTGTTTTCTCTCGACTGTTAAAGAATAGATTAATTCAAACAAAATATAGATAATAAAAGCCTAGCCTGAATAATTCTGACACTTTTCTGTACTTACTTGCCCTCAAAATTATTTTATACTATTTCATATCTTTTATTGAAGTTCGACAAACCTGAAAAAAGGTTCTTTTTAAGAGACCAAAATCAGTGGATGTAGCAAGTCCAAAATCGTCCGAGAAAACACATTGATATTTTCTTTGCTGTACAAGATAATCAGGTTGCAGTTAATATACTATAACTCAAGCCAGCGCCCGTTCGCATTCAATCATCAAGAATGCACCACACAAAGAATACATGAAGAACCAACTAGTGCAAAATATTTTATTAAATTACGCCTAAATTATAGAATAATCTTTGAGAGGGAGACATAACTCAGCGTCAAAAATTCAAACCAGAATGGAGAAATAAAGATTACAAACTTTTTGAAACAAGCGATGAGCATTGAATTCTATGAAATTTAAACAAGTAGCTGCTTATTTTCAAAAATTTGCTTCAACTTACTTCTACCTTGAAGCAAAAATTGGGTGTTGTACGTGTATCCCTGTTAACTCCTAGATTAACTCCGCGCGCGGCAGTAGCCTCTGACTAAAAAACATAATGATTCATACAAATACACCGGCCACTTACAAGTAGATGATTAAATCCGTTTCAAGCCTAATGAATCAGGTTTGTCAATTGATATAAATGCTGCGAGCTCTCCCACTCTATTTCGTTGTGATTCATAAGATTGACTCATTAACGGAAAAAAGACAGGATGAATGCCTCACACAAGGATGAAGATTTGCAGAGCAATTATAAGGCAATAACCGTAAGCTCGGACGTTGAATTAACTTCCAAAGATAGAAACTTTGAACCTCAAAGCCATTCCACAAATACTCGGTTAGAAGTCCCCGATGGTGGTTATGGCTGGTTCGTTGTGTTGGCGTTCTTTATCTACAATTTTTGTACATGGGGAGCCAACGCAGGCTATGATATCTATTTGCAACATTATTTGGAAGCTCACACATTTCCGGGGGGCGGCAAATTAGATTATTCTGCTATCGGTGGATTTTCATTTGGTGTGGGTGTATTATTTGGTCCCTTGATCATTTGGCTACAGAATGTTTTCCCTGTACAAGCAGTAATTGGAGCTGGTATTGTTTTCCAGGCAGCTGCGTTGATATTGGCAGCATTTTCTAAAAAATTGTGGCAAATTTATTTAACACAAGGGGTTCTATTATCGTTCGGGTTGGCGTTTATTTTTATACCCAGTTTGACGCTCTTGCCGCAATGGTTCAGGAAAAAAAGATCGTTGGCAACAGGGATCGCCACTAGTGGGAGTGGCGTAGGTGGTGTTATCTTCAATTTAGGTATGTACCGCATGATTGAAATCAGAAGTGTAAAGTGGGCACTGATTGTACAGTTTATAATCTGTCTTGTCCTCAATAACGTCGCACTATTGCTGACGAGAACGAGGAAGGAAGCAGTTTTCCAAAATTCCAACATTAGGACCAAATTCTTTGATAAGAAGGTATGCAAAAATGTAGGTGTATGGCTTGTCATAGGATGGGTTGGTATCACGACGTTTGGTTATGTTGTAGTGCTCTACTCTCTCTCAACATTTACTACTTCCATCGGATACTCGGCCAAACAAGGGTCCTATGTGTCATGTATGGTAGCCGTCGGTTGGTTTTTTGGAAGACCAGCTATCGGTCACATTTCAGATCGCTACGGACCCATATCTGTTGGAGTTTTGGTGCATTTAATATTGGCGATTCTCTGCTGGGCCATGTGGATTCCTTGCAGAAATCTTGCTACCGCAATAGCATTCGGTATTTTGCAAGGCTTGCTCATGGGTACGATATGGACCACAATTGGAGCAATTGTGGCCAGAGTAGTTGGTCTACGAAGAATGGGATTGGCGTTTGGCTTAGTATGGGTCAGCATTGGAGCATTCGGGATAGTTTCACCTATCATTGGTCTTGTTTTAAGGAGTGGGCAAGGTACCAAGCCTACGGATTTCAAAAGAACTTGCATTTTTGCCGGTTTCGGTTACTTTGGCGCTTCTTTGTTTCAATGGCTTCTGAGAGGCTATATAATTGCACGAGATCGAAAGATCGAAAGAAACACCGGGGCGATCAACGTTAACGAGGATCAAGATGAGCTTGATGTGTCGGTTAAAATAACAGACTTAATCAGAAGCTCTTTTATTTTGAGAAATGTGTCTAAGAAAGTTTAATGGAGGAAGAAGGGAAGAAAGGTTAATATCAAGGACTCGTGACTACGAAATAAGAATGCAATAAAGTATGTCCTGCCAACAAAGAGTGAATCAGTTTTGAACGGCTGAACATGCTTATCAAGACTCAATTAGCCTTCGTCCCCCTCTGCGCGTGAAATTTTCCCTCCGCTCCACAACTCCACAAAAACTGAGAGAGTTTAAGCTTTGCAGCATTGGAAAAGGAACTGTATTGTTGAGAAGACCACCGATAGGCAGGAGATTGCTACCGAATCTTCGCTATAGCTTAGGAAGTTTTTATAATTGAATAAACTCGGGCTTAGGAAAAAAATTCTGATCAATCATAGTTCACCTTCTTTTTTTTTATGCTTCAACGCTCAACAAAGTTAGAAGGAAAAAAAAAATAACATTAAAGCGGAAAAAATCATACAGAATATCCCCTTCGCATAGCAGAAAGAGAAGAAAATCAGTAAAGAGGAATGCTGAAATCGTTCTCAAACACTTACAAACAATTCCTTTAAGTAATTCAATTAAACGTTGTTTGATAATAGAGCCCTAGATTTGTTAAACAAGTGTTATATTCAATGGAGGCGCGAGAAGGAGGTGAGATCGAAACCGATGAGGAACGAAGTAAACGTTACGAAAAACTGTTTCGCAGACTAGATATGGAAAATAAGGGACAGTTGGATTTTGAGGGTCTAAAGGAGGCTTTCAAGAAAGACAATCACCCCTTGCGCCAGAATGATGACGCTATGGCGGTTTTGTTCCACGCTATGGATACTGACAACGATAATGTGATCAGCTTCGAGGATTTTAAAAAATATGCCTCGATGGCCGAGTCACAAATTGAACGAGGGTTTCAAAAGCTTGATTTGGATCACGATGGAAGAATTAGACTTTCAGAGGTTTCTCAATATTTAGCACAATTGAATTCCAAGGACGAAGAAACCGCTTTTTTAAATCAAAGCAAGTCAAGTCTCTCGAACTTTGTGAATTGGGCTTTTTACAGAAAACCAAAATCTGAGGAACAGGCTTCCTACATTACTTATGACCAATGGAGAGATTTTCTCATGCTGGTACCAAGAAAAGAGGGCTCTCGTTTACACGCTGCTTATTCTTATTTCAGTTTCATGGAAGGTGATATGGATTTGTCCTCTGAAGGTGATATGACACTGATCAACGATTTTATCCATGGATTCGGGTTTTTCATGGCTGGTGGAATTTCTGGAGTCATTTCCCGTACTTGTACGGCTCCTCTCGATAGGCTTAAAGTATTTTTAATTGCAAGAACAGATCTCTCTTCAACTTTTCTCAACTCCAAAGAAAAGGTTTTAGCGCACAACCCGCACGCAAATTCTTCCAAGATAAGGTCGCCTATTGTAAAAGCAATAAGAACCCTCTATAGACAAGGTGGCATTCGCGCTTTCTACGTGGGTAATGGACTTAATGCGATCAAAGTTTTCCCAGAAAGCTCCATGAAATTCGGCTCTTTTGAGGTGACTAAAAAGCTAATGAGTCGCTTGGAGGGTACTAAAGGAGAAACTGAGAACATGTCCAAGTTATCAACGTATATCGCAGGTGGCTTGGCAGGTGTCGTGTCTCAGTTTTCTGTGTACCCTATTGATACGCTTAAGTTCAGAGTGCAATGTGCTCCACTGGACGATGAATTGAAGGGAAACAAACTTCTCTTCAAAACTGCGCGGGACATGTATCGCGCAGGTGGTCTCAGGACTTTTTACAGAGGTGTTCTTGTCGGCGTCACTGGCATCTTTCCGTATGCAGCGCTTGACTTAGGCACTTTCTCAGCTTTAAAGAAATGGTACATCGCCAACCAAGCTTGTAAATTGTCTATTCCAGAGGACCAAGTCTCGATAAGCAACCTAATTGTATTGCCAATGGGTGCGTTCAGTGGCACAGTAGGTGCCACAGTGGTTTATCCAGTGAATCTTTTGAGAACAAGACTTCAAGCGCAGGGTACCTATGCTCATCCATCTACTTACACAGGTTTTCGAGATGTGCTATCCAGAACTGTCAAAGCTGAAGGTATCCCTGGTTTGTTCAAAGGCCTGGTGCCCAATTTGCTAAAAGTGTGTCCTGCGGTTTCTATTAGCTATTTGTGCTACGAAAATTTGAAAAAATTCATGAGATTAGAATAACCTATTTGCATTTTTTCGCTCTATGATTTGATTTTTTTTCATCCTACTCGATGCATTCCTGTCTGTGTTTTATTATCAATATTATTTATTCGTCTTAAATGTATGTACCTACATTCTGTACATAAGGTATCATGCGTGCCAGCTTCGAACATCTTTTATGGGAAAGAATTAAGACTGGATTCTTGCGTACTATGGTAAATGCCATCTAAAGTGTCGTCTGCCACCACTAGTCTCTCGGAGTGGTTTCTGATTATCAAAGGTCCAACATCACAGCCGACAAGAGAAGTCATTTTGACTTTAGGCCTGTAGATACCCTTGCTATCCTCTGGATCTGGAAATCCCTCATCTTCTTCACACTTTGTCCAATTCATGTGTCGCTCGAATGCCAATTTGTCTTCCTGAGTTCTTAACGGCTCCATTTCATATTTTTTATGACCTAATTGCATTTCCAAAGTATTGATAATCACTTCGAAAGTAACAGTATTATCTTTGATTGGTGGTTGCTTCTCCAAATGGCGCATTAGGCTATTCAAACTTGATCTGAATTCATCAAACACTTCAGCTTCAGAAAGTACTCCCACACTGTCCACATGTTGAAATTCATCAAATCGTAGCACGTACCTCTCAATGCATATATCACTTTCCTTTGCTACCACGCAGATACTAATGCCATAAATATGAACAAGTTTCCCTAGCAAATCGCATATTAATTCTTCAATGTAATCTTGCAGCTGTGGATGTCTGTTAATTGGAGTAAACTGTGGAAGGTTGAACGCCTGATAAGTAGTAATATCAAAAGAAGCGGGTGGATATATGTTTCTTTTGTAGAGAATCAGGTTGATGATGCATTTTAAATAAATTTTAATCCATTTTTCGATCCAAATATTCATCAATGAATGTTCCTCTCTAGTGATTTTGTAGAAAGGGACCGGTCCGCGTATCATGTGGAAAACGTTATACTATCTTAATCCACCTCGCTTACGTTCAAAAATCATTGAAATGTCCAAGATTAATGCTATTGGTAGTGAAGATGTCCATAGGATTACATCTGGTCAAGTGATAATTGATTTGACGACAGCATTGAAAGAATTGGTAGATAACAGTATTGATGCGGGTGCTCATCATATCGAAATCGTTCTAAAGAATTATGGTATAGAATCGATCGAGTGCTCTGATGACGGTGAGGGTATCGGCAAAGAGAACTATGAATCACTCGCACTGAAGCACCACACCTCTAAGATCATAACCTTCCAAGACGTTGCAGCAATATCAACATTAGGCTTCAGAGGAGAGGCGCTAGCATCATTATGTGCAGTATCCAACGTAATCGTAACTACCACAACGAAACCACCAAGAGCAGATAAATTAGAATATAATCACGATGGAACACTAGCCATGAGAACTACCACTTCGCGCAACAAAGGAACGACAGTACACTTGTCGGGGTTGTTCAACAATTTGCCGGTCAGGAAGAAAGAATTCTCTAAAAATTGTAAGAGGCAGTTTGCCAAGTGTTTGACTACATTACAGGGCTATTCAATAATTCAGGAGGATATAAAGTTCTCAGTGTGGCACATTACTTCTAACGGGAGGAAAAATCTAGCCTTATCAACCACAAGAAATCAAAATATATCTAAAAGGATTTTGAGCATATTCGGCTCCTCAAGCATGCGTGGTTTGTCTGAACTTGAGTTAACATTAGATTTAAATCCATTCAAGGGGCAGATATCGAAAAAATATGAGGAGGAATCTGATTTCGCTGCGATGGATTATAAGATTCATGTACATGGCCTGATTTCCCGAAATTCATTCGGTTGTGGAAGAACCGCAAAAGATCGCCAGCTAATTTACGTAAACAAAAGGCCTGTAGACTATCCTTCGATTATCCAATGCTGCAACGAAGTTTACAAATCTTTCAATAACGTACAATATCCTGCTTTTTTTCTTGATTTTGAATTATCTCCAATGTTAATTGATATCAATGTGACACCAGATAAGAGAACTGTTTTACTGCATAACGAGAGGTACGTAATTGATGTTTTAAGGGAATCTTTGATGAAATACTACGATGATCAGGACCTTCTGCTGCCAAAAACATCATTTGCTCAGCCAGCGCTCTTTAATCCAGGACAGAAACGAGATCTAGAAGAGGACGAAGAAGAACAAGATGATTGTGAAGAAGTTAATAATCGCGGAAATCCGAAGAAGAGGTCTTCAAGAGCTGTTAATGAAACACGCTGTAGAGAAAAGGGCGATTTGGAAACCACAGAGCATCCAAGGAGAATTAGCATTGAAAAGGAGCCTATGTCTATGACAGAAGGCGCTCCAGAGAAAAAGCTATTTACCTCCTCGAGCAGCCAATCGAGTGAGGAAGAAAACGAGGTGGTTGAACCAAGCAAACCATGTGCGGAACTCTCTTCAGTCGACACCTCAATTTCGACAACTAATCTGCTCAACAAATTCGCAAATCTCAATCCTGAAAGTGAAAGCCCTATAGCAAATGAAGATAAACATTTGAAAACTAGAGCAACGTTGAATGAAAACCTACGAGGAAGTCCATCAATAACGTCCAAAAGCACTCAAGACTCATCTTCGACAAGTAGAAATCTTCAACAATTCATAAATCCCCTTCAAAATGAACCGAAATCGGATAAACCTGAAAACGAGACGCAGGGAAATCAATCAGACTCCGTGGTGATTGAAATTGATGATACTAAAGTGGAGCATCGAGCAACTCTGATGCCAAATGACCAGCTTGTTTTTTTATCTGATCAACAACAAAATACACGTCGTGGCAATTTTGAGAAGGTGCATTCTGATGATGAAGATGCCGAGTTTGCTAGTATGGAACCCCCCGAAATCAATGTTAGGGTTCCTTTACCATCTCTAAATACTGACCGGTTTGCTCACCATACTTACAGATCTTTAATTGAGCATGGATGTTCGAATGAACAACGAACCGAGTCAATTATGGTTACACTTAGAATAGGCAATCTGAATTTCCAGAAAAACAATTCCATTCGACAAAAAATGGATAGAGAGCAACACCAAATTTCATTTCGTAGAAACGAAAATTTAGACAATGTACAGGAAGGTGAGAATTATCTGACTTTGACAGTCAAAAAAGCGGACTTTAAAAACATGCAGATAGTTGGACAGTTCAACTTAGGATTTATAATTTGCACAAGGCGCACTGGAGAAAACTACGATCTTTTTATTGTAGACCAACATGCCAGCGATGAGAAATACAATTTTGAAAATTTGCAAAAGAACATGGCTTTCAAATCGCAAAGACTGCTTGCCCCATTAGTTGTCGATTTGAGCGCTATCGATGAATTAGCAGTTATTGATAACTTGAGCGTTTTTGAGAAAAACGGATTCAAGCTTTCAATAGAGGAAGACGAGTTTAAAGACACTAAAATTCATCTATTAAGTTTACCCGTGTCAAAAAGTACACTATTTGACGTCAACGACTTTTATGAATTAGTTCATCTAGTCAAAGAAAATCAGGGCATCAATCGAGATAGCGTTAAATGCTCCAAAATTCGATCCATGCTCGCAATGAGAGCATGTCGAAGTAGCATCATGATCGGTAAGCCTTTGACCAAGAAAACTATGTCTAAAGTTGTTCGTCATTTAAGTGCGCTGGATAAACCTTGGAATTGCCCCCACGGGAGACCAACCATGAGGCATCTTATGGAACTAAAAGATTGGAGCTCTTTTCACGACGATTATGATATTTAAGAATTATTTACATGATATTTTCCTCCAGATCTCAACCTCTCCTATCTATTTTATTCAGCTTTCTGGCGGTGTTCGCGTTGTTTCTCGTATGTTGGCCCCTAACCGGCAGGTTCAATGTATGTCTCATACCCTGGTATGAGCCAATTCTCTTCTTGAGGGCAATATTCTCTTTAACTACAGCTCTTGCATCACCTTCTATCGTCATGTTCGATAGCTCGGATGCAATGTTCATAATCTGGGCTTCACTTAATTGGTGCATTCTCATCCATGGATAGAAGCCAAGTTTAGAACACACCTTTTCGGCAGTTTTGTCGCCGATTCCGTAGAACTTGGAAGCCAGACCAATCCTTATTATTTCCTTGCCCTTGAATGCCTTACCGAGGATGTGAACGACCATTGCTTATGCTAATACGTTGATGATGCCGTCGTCTGTAGTCATTAGTCTTGGAGATCAGATGAAATTTTTAAGTTGATGATGCGTATTTAATGATACATGGGATGCGATTTAGTACCACAAAGCGGACTACAACTATTGCGCCGATGAAGGCACTGATAATGGCCGCTTACCATTCACTCGGTTTGCCCTCCTGAGCGAGGGGCCGCAGCATGCGCGCCAATTGTTCGACATCTAGTCTCTGTATAACTAAATTTCGCAGTAGTCCTATCATAGTGATAAAGCTTGCTAAACCGACGGGCACGACACAAAAAACTGTGATGTTATAAAGGTCGATAGTGCGTTTCTTGGAAAACTTGAGGTAATTATGCTGGGAACCCTGAGCTTCTCTCTCACCCATTCTGACACCGTAATTAAGATTGGAAGTAATGTAACTCTGCCAGATATAGGCTCCGGTGAGGACGCAACTGATGAGAACCCATGTGTGCAGGTAATAATCGCCTTTGGGGGATAAGCTTGCCAAAAGTATGAGTTCTAACGTTATGATGATTAAAGACATGGCGAACATCCTTACTATGGCTGCTAGAATGGAGTACTTGACTATCCAGCGGACCATAAGAGAGTCCAATATGGAGTATGACAGGTACAGCGAAACCATGCACCACAAAGAACAAAGAAGATACTCCGACGCCCTCGCGGTGGTCAGACTTTCCAGTAACGTACCATCGCCCTCTAATGCACTCTCATTGACAAAGCTTGCAATTGTCTCCTTCAGGGGTCTTGGTCCGTATAGTTTAACGTTGGCAATGTCACCATGGATGAGTTGCCATGCCTTGCGACAGGAAGTCAAAGAGTACGCCAGTGGTGGTAGAAGAGACACATCCCTCGAAATCGCCATGAGCAAGTGCTGCTTCGCTGTCAAATGGCTCAATGAAAGGGTCTTGATCGATAAATAGGGTCGCATCGGTGGGACCGTTGTAGCTTGTTGTCGTGGCAAAGATGCGGAATTACGCGAAATGAGCTTATACAACGTTTACTTAGCACATTATTAACTTTAAAAACGCTAGCAAGAGCAGCAGCAATAAAAACCACTCTTCCAAAAGGTCAAGTAGCAGCGAAGGTGGCAACTCTTCTTGCACCGCCATCGCGGGTTCCGCGGAGAACTCACTTATAAATTTTCTAAAGAAGCAGCAATCTCATCCAATTCCTTTTTGGCATCTTCGTACTTGCTCGTCAACTCTTCGTGCTTCCTCTCCCACTCGTCTCTCTCCTCCTCTAGGGCGACAACCTTGCGCTCCAATTGTTCGGCCTTCAAGTCGGTCTCTCTCAATTTTTCAGTGGTCTCTTTCAATTTAGCATCGCTCTCTTCTAACTCGTCTTCTAACTGCTGATTTTTCTTGGTGTAGTTGTCATTGTGGGACCGTAAATTGGACGACTCCTCTGCCAACTGCTTTGACTCAGTGAGATCAGTCTCTAATTTTTCCACTTCCTCTTCCAAATGTTGATTCTTGGTAGTCAAGGATTTGATGTTGTTTTCCTTCTCTACGTTGTCTTGTTCCAACTGCTTGTACTGCTCTTTCAACTCCTCATATTTTTCCTGCCACGATTCAGCTTCCAGCTTCAAATTGCTCAACTTTTCTCTGATCTTCTCCATGCTGCTAATGTGTATATGGGCACTCTACAAAACTGTCACAAGCTGATTGAAACTTTGGACAACCTTTGGACAACTTTGGAACAGAGTGGTTTCAAATGAAGAAGTTTGGTCGCCACCGTACTTTTCGTCTTTTTTGACTGGACAAAACCTTTTGTGCAAGAACAGGAAAGAACGCGACGCGAACTGCTCCGTTTGACTATTGAGCTGCAAGAGGGAGCAGCTTCTCTAGACGGACGACGTTGACTGACAACCAAGTGGCAAGAATGGCCTTCTTGCAGCACAGTTAATTACGATATAGCATGTGCACTCATTATATTATAGCTACCTGTGTCAAACCCTCGTGAACGCATAGTAGCCGCACTGGCCGGCATGAAGACCCTTGGGGGGATTGTATGTAACCTTAAAGTACTTCGTGTTAAAAAGCACTTCTCCTTGAGCTAGTAAGTTTAATGCAGTCAAAAGCTTGTAATTTGACTAAGATGAAAATAATATCAGATTCATAGAATGCGCAAGATACCATTTCACAGCTATATTCCTTTAAAGTAGCAGTATAATATTATGGTAGGATGAAAACATTGGAGAGCCAATTGATGGCGCTTACTAAATAATAAGCACTTCTCTGGTGAAGTTCGCAAATAAAGGAAAATAAATGCGGAAGAGGAAAAATAAAGCTGCGGATTGAAGTGATAGCAGCGGTGAGAATGACCTTTCCTGACCTTGTAAACTCTTTGGCTAATCTTTTCATTTTTTTTCCTTAAGGGCCGTTGAAAAATCGGCATGGCTGGTTAAGCTCATCGCCTGCAGAAAGATGATGGAATAGATGCCAAAAAGGAAGCTCGCCGGCTAACTTCTAGCAAAGCACCATGTCTGGAAAATGCTGTTGTGCGCTGCGGTTGACTATGCTTCCTGAAATAGATCTACTGACTATTGTGTTGTATCCCGGGCCCTACAAGTAAAGAATAAAACTTTTACCGTCATTGAAGAAAGAGGCATCTTTGTTCTTGCAGAATCTATTGTTATAGAATGTTGCAAGATAATATGCCTGCATCTCAGGATGCTGCAGAGCCACTACTCGCATCTCGCAATAGTGTTAGAATTGATCCCACCAGCACTAGAAGGAGGAAGAAGCAGCAACAAGAACGCGGACCTCATGGTAATCAATTGAGTAGATTTTCGAGATGGGATCAATATAAGCAATCTTCAATGAGCAGGAGCAATTCTGCACCGAGGACAGCCCTGGGAAATGGCTTGGGCAGAAGAGCCTCTGTAAGAAGAACTGATTTCACAAATAAAAAAGAACTCGACCGCTTCAGTAAAGAGAGGCGGTTCATATTCCATAGAGGGTTTTTCGAAAGAAATGCTAGAAAAGGTTCTATAAATGCTAGGAATAGGGACAATAGACCACGTCTCAAGAATAGCGCTGAATTGAATTCTGCGCTTCAATACGTAGACCTATCTACAATGGAGCCTGAGGAAGTAATGCCTGCCAAAGATGTGATTTCGTTCAAGCCAGTACACTTGCGGCAGAGGACAGCTGCTGTTATTGCCTCTTCGACGACTCCTTTGGATGAATATGTCAGAGTTTTAGGTAGGAAGGCGTCGGTTAAAGGACCTCCTCCAGCTATCAGTGCGCCGTTGGAGGGGAAAATACCCAGAACGACAGCTTCACTCTCAGTAAGAAGATCATTGACTACACCTGCATCTATAAAAAGTCGGAGATCTTATTCGCCTCGCAGGCAAAAAATAGAGGACCTTTGGAAAGAATATCTTTTCCTTGTTATTAGCCAGAGATTACAGTTGCGCATTTCCCTGCTCCGAGACATCGATGACAATATTTGGCAAAAGAGTGTACCGGTTATCCCTAAAGAATCAAGAAAAATGGACAATCTGCGTCATACTGACAATTGTCTTACAACAGTAACGAGTGGGGACGATGTTGAAGAGGCCTCGATTTCATCATTGGTTGCTAGAAGAAAAGCCCTCTGAACCCACACTACTATACACAGTTTTTTACCTTGCATATCTATTCACTTCGTATGAAAAGTACTTTTCGTTATTATTCTTTATTATTTTCGGCATTTCAAAAGCCAAGTATGTCCTGATAAATCTTCATCTTGCTCATCTCGTTGTGTTTGACAAGTTGCCATAACTCATATACGCCTAGCTCTTTTCCAAATTTGCTTTGCTTCATGAGGGCAAAAGCATCTACTTGCTCTGGAGAATCCACAAACATCTGGAAGACGACCAGAGAGATATTTGATAATGATTTTTTCATGCGCTCTGCTGACGCATAGCCTGGTTTTAACGATTTATGGGCCCAGGCATCAAAATGGCGATTGAACCAATCGCGCACAACATCACGTATTTGAATGTTGCTATCAGCGACACCTTTTGGATGTAATTTCGCGTTATACGCAAGTCCGAAGAGAGCGAGCTCAATGCTAGTAGAGTCAATGTTTGTGTCGACAAAGTTTAAAAGTTTGTTAATCAATACCGCATCAATAGAGAAGCCCATGTTTGTTATCGCGAAATTTTGCAACGTGACAGCCATCTTATCGGCGCTGCCTTCTAGACTAGATATATGATGGACAATTCCTTTACAGGATTTGACCAGCTCCAACACGCTCTTATACTGCTTTACCGATGTGGAATTTCGTGATACAACTGCTAACGTGCTGCCAACAATTTCAACGGGGATACTGTGCGTGGGGCCCTGCAAAATGTGTTTGAAATACTTTTTGCACAGAGAACATACCTCAGGCATTTCTTGAGCCAAAAACATGACCTGTGACATAACTTTAACTTCATAATGCCGATAATTTTCAGAGAAAACGCCTTGGGGCCAAGATATTTTTTTGACAAGTGGCTTCACAATGGTATCATGATATTTCGCAAACTGCTTAGCAGGTGTTCCGTAGGTCCCGATTGCCATTTGAATGGTTTGTAGGATTTCCAACCCTTGGGACAAACCACGCCAATATTTGGGGTATTTCTGTAGATCAACTTTATTACCCGCCAAATGCCTCAGTAACTGACATAAACCAGCCAGGTGAACATGTCTCTGGTATTTGAAATCTCCAATGTAGTGAGACAAGTCAACAAAAATCTTTACAAGATCCATTTCTGATAGTCCTCCAGTGCTTAATAACATGTTCATGCGATTGTAGCATGCCTTGGAATCATACGACACACGATAGTAACCTTGTCCATCATGATTGCAAAGGGCAATTGAGTAATCCAGTGAAAGTGATCTATCGGTCAGTAACACGTTACTGGTGTCAAGCTCACCGTTGGCCAACTTGATGAATAAGGGTACGTAGTAGGGGACGTCTTCGATTTCAGCTTCTTCGTCCAATAGTCTCGATTGTACAAGTGTCGTCGTATCTTCTGTCATTGTCACCGACACGATTGGAGCACCCGGAGTCCGACACCACGAACTGAAGTAGCGAGCAACGTTTTCAGAGATCAGTAACTGGCCCATCTTTACAAAAATGTCGATCGGCTTAATGCTGCGTTCAGTAAAGCTTGAGTCTTGAAAGATTTTCTGCAACGATGAGTTGAAGTAATTCTCGCCCACGCAGAGCTGCATCGATCTCAAGAGTACAATTCCTTTAGCATAGGAATGAGGATCAAAAAGATTTTGTGTTTCAGTGGCACCCAGCGCCTTCTGCGAGGCTTTGAAAATGCTTGGCGTCTGCACATGAGCATCTTTCAATAGTGCCTCCTCAGTTTGTTGTAAAAGATACGCCTGTGACGTCCAGTAATTGGGTAAGTCCCCGTGCTTCTCCAAGACATAACACGCGCACCAAGTGGCAAACGCCTCGTTAAACCACAAGTGCTCCCAAGAATCAAATGAGATATAGTTACCCATCCATTGATGCACCAATTCATGTACAATAAGCTGCATCACTTGCTGCCTAGTCTCAAAATCTGCCAGGACAGATGGTGGGATCAGAAGGTGACCTGTTTGGATAGTAATCATGCCAAAATTTTCCATAGCCATGTCAGTCAAGAAGGGCAACAGAACAAAATCCAGTTTATCCAGGGGATAGGGCTTTCCAAAGAATTTTTCCACTAGCGGCAAATACTTCTGTATAGTATCTAGAGCAAAAGCAGCGTTTACGATATCCCATGGGGAATAGACGTTGATCGGTATTGGTTTGTTTGAAATTGTCGAAGTTGCTTCAGTTGTAATAAAATCCAAGTCACCTACTGCGAAGCCAAATAGCGATGTGACCATTGGTGGTGTTGTTTTGAATTTCACCAGTTTGAGATCGTTTTCGAGGCTTTCCGACGATAGATGGGCAGCATTAGAGACTACTTTGAATTTCTCTGATGTCTTGATCTGCACCTGGAACGTGGCCTTGACTGATGGTTCATCTAGACAGGGGAATATAGCCCTTGCGTAGGTCGGCTGACAATGTGTGGCGAGTAAGTAGTTGTCAGAAGTCCCTGTTCTTTCATCCATGAAGTTGGTCTGAAACACACCGGCAGTCGTGTCGCGATGTGTCTTTATTGCATTGATTCTGCCAATGTAAGTCAATTCTAGAATACCACCCTCTCCCAGAGAAAGCTTGTTAGGCGAAGTGAACGAGCATGTCTGGGCCTCTTTATCGTATTGGATCTTTAAATCTTGGTCGATCCCACTTCCTTTCAAGCACGCTGACAAAATGACAATGTCTTTGCAGTGAAGTTCAAACGTTTCAAAGCTGTCACCAGTTTGCCTTAGTCCAATCCTCGAAAAACCCTTGAAATTAGTCTTCGATGGAATTATATCGAGGCTTAACTCATAAGAAACCGGCAATACTGGATTGCCAATGGCTAGTAAAGCAGTCATGACTAACAAGTGTAGATGACTATGCTCTTTTTTTTTGTTCACTTAATTGCAGTTACTTGGTTTATTCTCAAAGGAATTGATGTTGACAAGTTTCGCACATATTATTTTCTGCTGTGCGAAGCCCAACAAACAGACATCAGAGCAAATCCTGAAGTTGGGAAGTTCGATTTTCTCCTACTGGCAAGTAATGGGGACATTTATTTTTGTAACGATCATCCAAAGAATTATGTTTGAAATGTCTAATTAAAAGGACACACTGTTTCTTTACAAGATGGTATATCTAGTTTTTAGAAGAGCTGTTCCGAGCACTTTCGTAAACAGCATATTAAAGGGTGTAAGCTTACTCGGCAGCTTATAAATTATCTGCGGCGTTAGTTGTTCAACTAGTACTGCTTATCCATGCATCGCAAGCACCAACAATTCAAGTTAAACTATACTGCCCTAACTGCCGTCGAGATTCTTCATTGATCTGCAATTGAGCGGTACATCTATTAATGTAATTACTCGCATAATCCTTTACAATTTTGCCTTACACCGCATTCGGCATGACCCAGGTTGAGATATCGGTTGAAGCAACTTGCTGCACCATCTTTACACAACATTTATATTTTGTTAGTTTTTTTTTTTTCAAATTTTTCTTTTAAAGCGGTGATACAGATCCTCCGCGGAACTACACCAAGATACTTTCCCCAGAAAAAAATAAAAGGGCAACATTAGCAGTGCCGCCGACGAATCTTAGCGCTATTCTGCAATCGCCTTGACTTAACAGCATTTGTTTGATTATTTTTCAAACCTATGAACGTGTGGCTCTCTATGTTTCTTGCCAAGTTTATCAAACTTGAACCGTATCGCATCGCTTCGCCCCACTCGCTTCTTCCTTTTATTTCTAGAAACGTAAAGAAAAAATGAGCTTTGGCGCTTCCATCTTTAAAACAATCAAAAGGATTTAAAGATGAGCATCAGGTAGCCACACGGATTGAACTCCGTGATATAATAGGTTTAGTTTCGAGTTGCTCACACAAAAAGGTATCCAACTTGTGCTGATAAAAGTATTAGATGTTCACATAGATTTCTACCATTGACTGGTAGGCAGACAAGGTTAGAGCAAGTAATAACATGGTAAGAGATACTCGACTATACGACACTTTAGACGTGTCGCCTGAGGCGAGCATTTCTGAGATCAAGAGGGCCTACAGGTGCATGGCCTTGAAGTATCATCCCGATAAGAATCGGCACTCAGAGGATGCTAAGGCTAAGTTTCAAGAGGTCTCTAAAGCATACGAAATTCTCGCAGACGATGAAAAAAGAGGTATGTACGATCGATATGGTACTGTAGATGAGTATGCTGTCCAAGAACAACAGGAAGCACAGGGGGCGGGGTCCTCCCCAGCATTCTTCTCTTCGCCCATGTCGCCAGGTGACCTGTTTGCACAATTTTTTGACAATTTCCCCAGCCATTCCGCGTTTAGATCTCCGTTTGCTGCCTCTGCTTTTGGCTCGTCGACGTTTGACAATCCTGGGTTTGGCGCAGGGCCGCGGTCTTCATCGCCCTTTCAACGCAGCAGGACCCCAAGCAAGGGCCCGGACATCAAACACAACTTAAAGTGTACGTTGGAGGAACTTTACGAGGGGAAGATTACCAAACTAGGGCTGAACCGCAGACGACTGTGTAAATCCTGCAGGGGCCAAGGCTCGTTGAAACGCCGTATTTGCAAAACTTGCCGTGGGCAAGGCCAACAAACGGAGACACGCCGGACTGGGCCTATGGTCCAGACGTGGACGCAGACTTGTCCGGATTGCGGCGGCACGGGCACTTACTCAAAGCAATCAGACGTATGTATGGATTGCCGAGGCGAGTGCTACGTGAAAGAGCGCAAAATTTTCGATGTGGAAGTGCAGAAGGGAATGTGCCATGGGCAGACAATAGTGCTTCCCGGTGAAGCTGACGAAGTAATAAAGACAAGCCACGGCGCAGAAAAGGTAATACCGGGTGATGTAGTCATCACTATCGATCAATCCAAGAACGAAAAATTCCATAGAGTCAACCGAAACGGTTGCGACCTGTTGATAGGCGATTGCCCCATCGATCTAGCTACGAGTCTCTGCGGAGGTGATATATACATTGACGGTCACCCTAGTGGCAGAGTGCTGAAAGTCTCTATCATTCCTGGTGAACTAATAGGCCCCAACTGCTTGAAAAGCATTGAGGGTATGGGGATGCCAAAATACTATGGTGCGGGTAAGGGCAATCTATATGTGCAGTTCCGAGTAAATTATCCTGCGGGGCTCGAACCGGAGACTGTAGTGAAGCTCCAGCATGTGCTCTCACAGGACAAGAACGTTCAACAGCAGCAGCAGCGGCAGAGCGAAAAGGTGTATGAGCAACTGGGGGACTGTGCGGAAATGGATGAGCATGTCCTGAGCAGTTTCGTTCCCCCGCTGGATGAGATAGCAAGCAGGACCGCAAGTACCGAGAGGGATTACGTCAAGCGTAAATGGAAGAAGTCCGGCGATGGCTCTGGTGAAAAGAGAAGGCACACTGGCCTAAGTAGCGAAAGTGACTAGATATTCAGGGAAGAGTAGTGAAAAAACATAAAAAAAGATAACGTCAAGGACTGTCGTGCAGAATTCAAATTTATACTTTATTTTAAAACTTTTACGATTTGTCATGGTAATGATGATGGGTTCATATATATATATATATATATATGTATATATTTAAATATATAGTTCAACGCTTTGCGGATTTTTGTTTCGTGGTGACCGAATTTTCTTTCTCCTGACCAATTATGTCTGCTGCATTCCATTAGTTTTCCAGAAGCCGTTTGGCCCTTTTTGTTTGGCCCTTGGGACAAAAGGGAGATCTGGGCCAACACATACTAAGGGGTGGCGGCAAAGCAAGGGGGGTCAAGGGGCAAAGAGCTCCCCGCCTCCCTACGGGGTATATAAGGACCAGCGTTTTTACGAGCACCACTTGAACTACATGAACGAAGCATTATAACAAAATACACACGTTAATAGCAACTATGAGTGGCAGATTGTTTTTTGGCGGTGCAGCCGCCGCAGCGGCAGGTTACATGATCTACGAATACCAGCAGCAGCATGAAAGGCAGAGACACACTGTGCTTGTGCCAAGCGGCAGCGTAGCGGGCAACAAGACGACGCCCCCAACAGCGACCGAGAGGGAGCTGGAACAGCAGAAGAAGGATACCGCCAAGTGGCTCTCCGACAAGGCGGAATATGGCCGTGCCAAGGCCAACGAACTGACCAGTGATCTGCAAAGTAAAGCCACTGATTTGCAGAACAAGGCTGCTGAACAGAAGGATCAGGTTGCTGATGAAGCTACAACAGGGTGGAATCGTATCAAAAGCGGTTTAAGTGAGGACACTCGCAGCGTGAAGGAGGCACTGCTGGGCAACAAAAGCGACTATTCGCAGCAGCAATCGCAGGGCCAGGGTAGCACACCCAAGGATATTTCGAGGTCTATTTTCAACTGGGGGTTCAAGGAGGCAGAGCGTGCAAAGGCCATTGCCATCGGTGACTACGACAGGGCCAATAAGGAGCTGTCCGCCGCTCAGGAAAACTGGAATGCCACCAAGAAGGGTGTCTTTGACTCTGGCGACTCTGTCTTGAAGCAGAAAGTGGATGAGCTTAAGAAGACGCTGGAAGAGAAGAAGAACAAACTCAACGAGGCATCCGATCACTACGCTTCTTTCACAAAAGACAATTTCAATGACATTTCAAACAAGTTGGACGCACAGGACGAGCGCATCCGCAAGGAGGGTGGGTTCTTTAAGTGGTTGACGAGGTCGTCTCCCGACCAGAAGAAGAAGGACAGCAACAACAAGGACAAAGGCCGTGTCAGCCCAGAGAAGGCCGATCAGGTCGCCACGAGCTCTCTAGCAGGGTTTGGCGAGAACGCCGCGTTCTTCAGCAAGGAACAGATTGAGGACCAGCTGCGCAACAAGGAGATTGGTCCCTCTGAGGCTCAGCGCCGCCTGGACGAACTCAAGAAAATTAAGAAGGAGGGCTGGATGAACTACGCCAAGGACCCTCAGTCCGAGGAGAACATTGCCAAGAACGCCTACAAGGGGCTAGAAGGCTGGGGTGAGTCCGCTGCCGAGTTTGCTCACGAGGAACTTGAGGAGGCCCGTCGCAGATTTCAAAGGAAGATAGAGTCGCGTGACGACGCGGCAAAAGCCATGGACGACGCTGCTGCTCGTGTGCAGGCCGCCAAGAAGCAGGTTGACAGTACTGGCTCTTCCTGGTGGCAGGGCGGTAAGGAGAAGACCGATGAGTTGCATGAGCGTGCCAAGGCCGACTTTGACAAGGCTGTGAAGGAGTACGACAGGGCCAAAGAGATCTATAACAACTGGAAAGACAAGACCACGGGCAAGTTCTGGAGCAGTGCTGACGGCAGCGTGCGTGCCATGCGTAGAAAGGAGTTGTCGCCTGAAGACTCTAGCCTGCAGGAGCAGTTGCTCGAGGAGTAGGTGTCACGAGCGCTGTTATATTTAAAGTAGTTTTGTTTATTCGTTAGGTTAGCGATGCATGAGTTATGACACATTATTACCAGAGCACGTGACGTAATTCCCCCTTTTTTTTTTCACTTTGTTCTTTTCACTTTGTTCTCACCACTTCCTTGCGGGCACTCCTCCTTCTGCCCGGCTGGGCCTCTGCCGGACCACTGAGCTCATACCGCCATACCGCTCCTGGCAACGTCGCCTCCCCTCCCTGTGCCTGGCCTCTGGGGAGCCTCTTGCCTGTAGCGCACTGTGCCTTGCCGCGCATATCCAGTGGCTGCCGCCAACTTGTCGTGTTTGTTGCTGCGAGTTTGCTACCGTTGTGTAAGAAAACTGAATTTATCTCCTGGCCATTATCCTTATAAGCACAAGAGGCATTAATCAAGCATATCATTGTAGTTATCATTTATACGAAGGCATAATAAATGCCGTACACAGCATGCGGGGGCTCCAGTAGGTGCAAACCCTAAATAGCCGTGGTAATAGTTTATCTCCCATCCAAAGCGCAGATGCTGCAAACCAAGCCATAAACACGCCTGCTTTATCGGTTGCAACTGCCGCCGGGGGGTTTGACAGTGCGTCGATCAGGAGGTGCCGCCATCCGCTTCGGCGCTTTTTTCCGTTCAGTTTTTCCGCTGAATATGTCACATTTGAACCCAGTTGTTACCCGGTCGCCCCACCCCGGAGGCACCCCGGAAGAACCAATAATACCTCCATTCAACCTCTTTTCTTTATCTAAAACAGGATTAGAAGCAGCATATAGAGCATCGGCTGCTGCACTCCGCAACAGGTTGCGCCAACTCTATCTAATATACCTTGAGCGAAGCTGTGCCAAGACACTCATGTATAGTTATCGGACCAGTGAGGCACGTGCAGTGCAGCACATTTCCCCGCGTTGCGTATCATACTGTACGTCCTCGCACTAGAAGGCGGCCCACCTGCATTAGTCAGATCTCTTGTGATTAGCGTTGCCATGCAGACGGAGAAGTGCACTGTCCGGAGTCAAGGTGGCAGAAGCGCGGTTGTCCGGAGGCGTGACTTTCACGTGCGTGAGATCACGTCACTGGGCCTCGTGGCCCGGTTTTGCGTTTCGGCTCGCCACTCCCGTCGGAGAAACTCGGACCAGCCAGCGTCACGCATTCTGCGCCGCCGTCGCACGGCACACACACCTTTCGACCCCTTCGTCGTCCCACCCCATCCAGGGCGCGTGTGGCAGCACAGGGCAGTATCGCGGGCCGCAAGGCCAACATTTGCACGGCTTCGGCGCAGCGGTTAAGTATGGTCAGACGCGGTGCCGGTTGGCTGCAGTATGGGCTCTGCGCAGGTTTTTTTTTCGCTCTTTTGTCGTTTTTTCCTATTTCTTTCCTATTTCCTTGTTCTTCGCTATTGCAATGTGTCGCACCTAACCAACTCAGCAATTATATTGCATTTCTGTTATTGTTATTAGCTTTCACTTGGTTTCCTTTTTTTTTTTTTTCCTCTACGGTAGCGCTGATGTTTAGCGGTTCAATGCGCTAAGACTCAACTCTACTATCACACAACACCGTGCCCGCTACGCAACAAGAAACAAAGCATAAAGTACACGGCGAGGTCGAGGACGAAGAAGGAAGACGAAGAAGAAGAAGTAGAAGACGATGCACACACCGCAGTCATCGCAGGCGGATGTGAGATATGATGGTGACAAGTTTTTGAAAGTGACGCCCAATCTGTTCACGGCAGAACGACTGCATCTGTTCGACTCGATGCACCTATACACGTCACTGATGAAGTGCTCCAAGGCAGTGGAGCAGGGAGAGAGATTGCATAACCTGAGCTGGCGGATCGTGAACAAGGCGTTGCTGAAGGACGGGGATGTGAACAAGAGCAAGAAACGGGACGGCGTCAGGAACCTGTACTATGTGCTGAATTCTTCGAGAAAACAGCAGCCGCAGCAGCAGCCGCAACAGGTGCAAGGTTCAGGATCTGCATCAGGATCTGCAGCTGCAGCTGTGAAAACGCCAAGCACCACCAGGTCGAGTGCCTCTCTGCAGCGCACAAAGGATGCCAAGACCGGTGTGCCGGCCGCCAAGGGCGCCACACAGCAGCCTCCGCAGATAGACAAGGGCAAGGGGATCAATTCATCGCAGATCGACAAGAAGAAGCCGGCAGCGGCGTCGTCCTCTTCGGCTGCACGCACACAGGGTACGTTCTATATTGCCGGGTCGTCGCCAACGCCGTCGCCAGAGACGCAGTCACGCAAACTTCCGTCGCGTCAGGAGTCTCTCTTCGGCAGGCGAGACCAGGTGTTTTACAGCAGCGACGACGACGATTCCGACTGGGACGGGCTCTCCGAGAGCGACTCATCAGAGGACGAGGCACCCTATGACGACGATGAGGAAGAGGATTCGTACTACAGAAGGCAGTGGGACAAGCTGCTGGGCAAGCAGCCGACAAGCCAGTCGGATCAGATGAAGCGCAGCCTGTTGAGCGGCCTGTTCCACCACCATCCGCCAGCGCCGGACTCACCGGGCTCAGTGTCCCTATCGACAGCGTCTGGGTCACCAGCCCCCGCGTCGCCTGGTTTGCCGACTGCGGCTACTGGCACGACGACTGTGAACGCTGTGGGCTCGGTAACGTCTCCCCAGGGATCTGTCGCGAACGCGGTACCGCCTGCGCTCTACAGGGAGTCTTCCAGAGCCTCCCGCAGCAGCTTCAGCAGCATAGTCTCGGAGGCCACCAGAGAGCGCTACTTGCATGAATCTAATGCCCCGCCGGCAGCACAGACGATCCTGCCGCGTGCCCTATCGACACACATGTTCCCACCGAACAACGTTCACCAGCAACGGCTGGCAGCACAAGAAAACAAGAATCCACCTCCACAGGCGCGCAGGGTCTCA
This sequence comes from Zygosaccharomyces pseudobailii, assembly GCA_949129085.1. Lineage (NCBI taxonomy): Eukaryota > Fungi > Ascomycota > Saccharomycetes > Saccharomycetales > Saccharomycetaceae > Zygosaccharomyces > Zygosaccharomyces pseudobailii. The sequence continues at coordinate 547,286 of CASBRY010000010.1, forward strand.
ATGGATATCCCGGGCAAGAAAAAGAACGGGATGCTAAAAACACGCATGGAGATATCAGAGGAGGAAAAATTCGAGCGGCTAGTCAAGAGCTATTCGAGGCGATGAATTGTACTAATTTCGTTTTTCATTTTTTTTTTTTCACATTTTTTTCTCTCTTCTTTTCACCACCAAAATTTCATAATGCGTAATGGAAGACAAAAAAAAATTAATGAAAAAATGGAGATGACTTTAACAGACTACACAACACAAGCACATAAACAGCATGCTAAGAAGACAGGCCCGTGAAAGACGTGAGTACCTATACCGTAAGGCGCAGGAGCTGCAGGACTCGCAACTGCAACAAAAGAGGCAGATAATAAAAAATGCACTGGCTCAGGGTAAACCTCTTCCGAAAGACATCGCACAGGATGAACAACTTCAAAAGGATTTCCGCTACGACCAAAGCAAAGAGACTGAGGAGGACATCGATGACGAGTACGCTGCCATGAGTGGCATCAGCGATCCGCGCATCGTCGTATCCACTTCTCGTAACCCAAGCTCTCGTCTCTCGCAGTTCGCGAAAGAGATCAAGCTTCTCTTTCCCACTGCAGTGAGACTTAACAGAGGTAATTACATTGTTTCCAATCTCGTTGATGCGTGTAACAAAAGTGGCACTACCGACGTGGTTCTGCTCCACGAGCACAGAGGTGTGCCCACTTCACTGACAGTGTCGCACTTGCCTCATGGCCCCACCGCATTTTTCACTCTGCATAATGTCGTGCTGAGACACGACATCCTCAACCGAGGCAACCAGAGCGAAGTGAATCCTCATCTGATCTTTGACAATTTCACTACGCCGCTCGGCCACCGTATAGAAAACGTTTTGAAACACTTGTTTCCTCCGGCTCCTAAGAAGGATTCGCCGCGTGTAATTACGTTTGCCAATCGTGGTGATTTTATCAGCGTCAGGCAGCATGTCTACGTCAAGACCAAAGAAGGCGTTGAATTCGCCGAGGTGGGGCCCCGATTCGAAATGAGGTTGTTCGAACTGCGTCTGGGAACGCTTGACAACAAGGACGCCGACGTGGAGTGGCAGTTGAGGAGATTCGTTAGAACTGCTAATAGAAAGGATTATTTGTAGGGTTTATCACAAAAAAAAACACTTATGTACAGTAACCGGAAAATATAATAAAACAGTAATAATGATAATAACGACAGAGAACATGAGTGAGAATGAATAATGGTAGTAATAAATATATAAATAGTGGGTGCGTGATCATAAATAGCCCTCGGGCATTTGATAAATACTGGAATATATACAACTATAAGTCCTTGAAGAAGTCTCTCTTGAAGAAAGCCAATTTGACCCAGTCAGCGATAACCTTGTATCTGGATCTAGCGGACATAATCATCGACAAGTAAAGCACCCTCCAGATGTAGAAAGTCAATAGACCACCACCGGTGTAGAAGGAACGCTTGCCGTAGGTAATATTGGCGATGGCCTTCTCGGCACCCAAGTAGGCCAATGCACCGTAGTGAACGTAGTTGAAGGGCTTGAAACCACTCTTTTCGAAAAGGAGGTCAAACTTGTCAGTGGCATTGTTCAGCTCCTGGTGGAATTTGGGTAGTTGCGCCATCTTGTCGAACACCTTAGCCAAATACTCTGCCTCCTGATGAGCCACTTGGGCAGTTGGGGGTAGGCCAGCAAATGCATTGTCACCAATGGCAAAGATGTTCTTGCTACCTTTCACCTGTAGAAATTGATTCACGGCAAGAGCTCGGGTGCATTCCTTCTGCTCAGGGATCTTCGAGAACAGTTCTCTGATGACAGGTCTAGCCTTGTTACCGGTGGCCCAGATCAAAGTACCATAAGGAATGGTCTCGTCCGTGACAGAACCATCCTCGTGCTTGGTCTTGGCGACCAAGTGGTCAGCTTCCACCAGACTCACGGCAGATCTTAGATGTAGCTTAATGGAAGTGTGTTCCAGCACGTTCTGGGCGTACGAGGAAAGCTTCTTCTCAAACATGTTTAGCACCACGGGTAGGGCCTCCACTAGGTGGATCTGCACCTCCTCAGCCAAGTTTGGCAAGAACTTCTTAAGATCCTGGGAAACGTAATCCTGCAATTCACCGGCAGTCTCGACACCGGTTGGACCACCGCCAACAACCACAATGGACAATAGTCTCTTCCTCTCTGGATCACCCTTGGGCAATAGATTAGCCTTTTCCAAGTTCTTGGCAAAGCTCTCTCTAACACCCAGAGAGTGCGAAATCTCCTTTAGGAAATGACCATACTTTTCGACACCTTTGACGCCAAAAGTGTTTGGCTCAGCACCAACTGCGGTGACTAAGTAGTCATACTTGATTTCTGCAGGCACGTTCTGCTTTAAACCGTAGTCTTGCTCCTCCTCTTTGTTCAATTGCTGCACTGTGTACAGGTTGCTCACAGTAACAGTGTTTCTGTCGGGGTTAATCGAGGTACATTCAGCCTCACAGTAAGTCACATTACCCTTCTTTTTGAGCGCGAAGTTCACCACTGGCTCCACAATAGACTTCTCATCCACAGTTCCCACTGGCGTGGAGGGCAATAGCGGAGTGAAAAGAAAGTAATTCCTGGGGGAGACCAGCGAAACATTGTAGTTCTTTGTGTCAATGTGCTTCAGAAAAGAGATAGCACCCCAACCAGAACCTAAAACAACAACATTGGGTTTATCGTCATAGTCGGTCTCGATGACTTTCTCAGTTTTGAAGGAAGAAGGGCCGGTGGCCGGGGTCGTAGAGGCAAGTCTCACTAAACGTGAGCTAGCGCTAATTGCAGTTTTGTTCTTATACAGGCCGGACAACATGGTACAGTCGTGGCTAGTATAGAAAGAAGATCAAGTAGTAAAAACAGTGGGGAGTTATGTTTCACCTGGAGGAAAAGAAGGCTCTGAGATGCTTTTATAATGAAGTTCGCGAGGCCGGTCCGCGAAGCGGTATTTCGCGAGCAGAATACACTACAAGAGACAACCTAACACAAGAACAAAGGAAAAAGAGCTGCAGAAGCTAAAAACGTAATCCTCCTATTACTCTGATAACTACAGCAACGTAACACTTATCCATCGATCCTTACTGGCTACATAGCCCACTTCTTCATGAACTATAGGTCTTTGTAATGCGTCTTGTTTTTCTTGAGCGCGTAGTCGCGCGACAGCTTTTCAACAGCTCCGATTGGCTGAGAGAAAGGCATAGTGCAACGTTACCCAAGGTGTGAGGAGGTATGTCGTGAGACGTAATGAGCTCCAGATCGCACAAGGTTGAAATCCTCACCGGATTTCTCGTCATCATGCCCTCTACTCCGTTGCGATTAGCGGGGAAGGTCTCACGTGATGCCAGGTCGATTAATATACAGTTATTTTATCCTTACTGGACCCCTGACGGTAGTTCTTTTGAGTTATGTGCGCGAAGTCGTGATTTCTAAACTGTACCAATTGGATTGATTGCGGCTCATTCTTCCTCTTGTTCTTTTTTTCGATTTTAAGATTGGCGCGCTGTTCTCCTCTGCCAATGCAAGGTGAATATTCCATACATTATGAAGAAGCCATCGCTTGTGTACAGTTTGGCACGAGATCGTGTTTCGCTCAGTAAAAGCTTTAAAGTCCTGTGTAAAATAAGTGTTTTTCTTCCCAAAATGAAGAGGAAAGCTTTTTTGGCCCTTGATGCACATTGGCTTATGCTAGCAGTTCATCACGGTTAGGAGACAATGCAAGGACAATTTCTATTTATCATGGTCCTCTCGGCTTGAGAAAGTAGAGAATTGATTTGAAGAGCACTTTCGTTCCTTGGCAAACATAGACAACGAGGTCGCCTTTTTATTCTTAATTTTTTTCTTTGCAGAACAGAGCGATCTTGTTTTCAGGGCAGATGGACAAACGGAATTGCGTTTACGCATATACACTTTCACATCTTATGATGAAAATAGATGTCGTATTATGTATGTAGCTTGCCCTGTAGCTCTGTTTAACTTCTATCGTTTCCTAGTAGTGTCCTGTGGATCAGAGGAACGAAGCAGGAACACAGCTTGCTAATTGTTCAAGGTGTGCTAATAATGTATTTGAAGGGGCGACAGATGTCAAGGGCGGGATGTAACAAACCAATGCCATTTGAAATTAGGTAGCAGTCCGAAGCACCAATGGTATTATGAATGCTGGCCAAGCTGTGTGACTGCTCGTGAGCGTGCTCGGAGTCCTGGAGGGCGCTACGAGAAAGGATACTGACGATTAGAGTTCAAAGGACTGTATCTTTTTTAACTGACCATGGAAAAGTGGGTTTATTGAGCTTCAGTATATAATATTAAGAACGAAGCAAGACGCCATTATAATAAGCTTGTATGTCCCTAGAAGGAAAAAAACTCCTGGGAAATTAGTAATATCAGTGGCTAGGGTATATAAGCATAATTTAACCTTAAGAGCCTGTTCGACATGCATGCATATCTCACAAATTATATGCCTTCACCATAAATTGAGTCTTTTAAATGGATCATATTAAGACTTCTTCAAGTTTTTACGAAAACTCCTCGTAAGCCACTAAACGTAAAAGTTCCAGAAAAAAATCTGCAAATAATGAAATTGTTGCCAAAACCTTATCCTAGTTCTTGTGCCCTCATTTCATGTAGCCAGGCATAACGTGCTGGTCATGAAAAGTCGAAAAGTGCCGTTAACCTTAGCTAGGCTTATTTGTGTACCACAATACAAGGGTCAATGTGATTCATAGCAGCATTATACATATGGATGTTGTACACTGCAGTCAACGAAAAACTCTAGACACTGAGAAGCTCCGTCCTTGATTCTCTAGGACGGGCTCAGTAAGCCATGATCTATAGCTGTCAAGTCAAAATGCATCAGGGATTTCTTGTATTCTTTTTTGTATAGCTAGCAAGGGGGATGGATTTTACAAATATAAACTCCCGGCTTCTCATAGTGTAGATACCAGATCATTGGATACCAGTCAAAGGCTTCGTTTCTGCCTTAGTTACGGCGTCACAGTGACGCATCTCCTCACGTGGATCCCGTTGATCAAAAGTGAAAAAAAAAAAAAATGTAATAATGCGTCAAGCGATGAGTTCGAACAACCCTTTCAAGCTGTGAACTTAAACAACATTAAAGACCCAGAGCATGTCCCAGATCTTTGCAAGGAGACTGCATGTGACTGGATTATGTCTTAGGCAGGCGAAAAAACCAGTAAAGAGGGGGCAAACCTTGGGCAAACAGGCAAACAATGTCCTTTCTTCCCCCATACGTGCCATGGTGGATCCGCCTCCCCAACTACCCCAAACAGACATCGACAAGATTAATGCTAACTTTTTATCGCGTACGAAGGATTTAGAACCAGGTCTAGAAGTGAAAGATTTGGCTCAAATCCGTCAGGAATTTCACTCAAGGTACCGCGCCAGATATTTGAATCCGTCTAAAACGTGGTTTGAACTGAATTGGATAAGCAAAGAGAAACCAATTTTCAGCAAATTTCTGATTAATGCTAGCGTAGAAGATATGGGTGCCGACCGAAACGAATCATTCGACTTTGACGTTGCGGATCTAATGTCAAGACCTTTGCAAGTTGGAGATCTTGTATTGATCAAATCGCACCCATCAGAGCTGTGCATGTGTATAGATATACCTGCATCTACGAGAGATCCAAGATACACTTTTACAACAGTAGATGGGACTATGATTTTCACCACAAGAAGTATGGTTTCGATCCGCATACCGCACTCTCTATCCAACGTTACTGTTGATGCGCCATTGCTCATTCAGGAACCTAAACACGGCTTTGAAACAGTGGGGTACGTAAAAAACAAGGCCTCACAAACATTTATTCTTCCAGTCATACCGCGACAGCAAATTACAAGTCCGATCTCACACGAGATCTCTAAAAAGGCCTGGGAAGCGTTGCCATGCATTCTGAAAAAAATGGAACTACTGCATAGGCATCTACAAGAAGGCCGTGGTCCTTGGCAGGTCCCATTCTTCAACTTAGTTAACATGGCAGAACAGTTAGATATACAGCTGGCATCTGCCAGCAACACTGGAGCGGTATACGTCGAAAGTCTGATAAAGTCTTGCATGTCTAAAACAGCAACAAAGATAAACTCGTCCACTCTTCTAGCTACATTCTGGGCCATCGAGAATCAGCAGCAATCCCATTTATGGGGAGAAGTGCATACAAACCGAGCCCTATTGTCACCTGTGTCTGTTACTGTTATGCCGCTCAGCTCTCAATATCTATACTACGGGAGGGTATTACAAAATTTGAAGGCAAAAAATTATGATGCAGTGACGAGGTTTGCCCAACTCGTTGATGCGGGCAAAAATACCGTTGCCGTAGAGGAATTTCCCGAGATTATCAAGCTTCTACAAGATTATGCAGCAGGGAATTTCCACAAAGATGCCACGGGGATCTTTATCGTGTCCAAGATATTTCGTAACATCAAAAGATTTAAGGAGGAAGACATTACTAGAGACATTTGCCATCAACTACTGGAAGAATTAGACCCTGTTCAAAAATCCTTAAATCCTTTGCATTATAACCTAGACTTGGGTCTACCACCTTCCTCCACGAAGGCAAATGCCGAGGAACAAATATATCAGCTGGCAATGCCCGTTATCGCAGACGACAGTAGCGAAAGACATGATTTTGGAAATATGAAGGTGTATTGTATAGACTCAGATATGGCCCATGAAATCGATGATGGCATCTCCATTGAAAGACACGAAAATGACAATTACATTTTGCACGTTCATATTGCAGATCCGGCCTCATTTTTCCCAGAGAGCCGTGAAACGACAAAAGGAATTAACAATGATATATTGAAAATCGCATTGAAAAAATCTTTTACGACCTATTTGCCCGATTTAGTCGTGCCTATGCTGCCTCAAAGTTTCTGCAAAGCTGCAGATTTGGGAAAGCAAAATCAAAAGACCAAAACTCTCTCATTTTCAGTAGGTGCAAAATGGTCACGAAAGGAAGGGTTTCGTTTGCTCTCTAATACATTCCAAGTAAGGCTTGGTTTGGTATCAAATTTCCCCAAGGTAACTTACGAAACTGTCGATTCAATACTGGAGCAGGCATCTAAGAGTAAGAAAGGCAAGAAACTAACTGACGTGCAAGAGGATTTGAAAAGTTTGCATGCTATCGCAAGAGAGTTACGCGACTACAGAGTTAAAGTTCAACATGCAGTGCTATTCGGAGATAGTTTTAACAGCGTACAAGTTGAATTATCACCGAGCCAGAGCGGAGTATCCCAGCAAGTATCATTCAAAGACCAGGTGGAGACCCCTTCTACCGTACTCGTATCGGAAATGATGATACTAGCTAACACTCTATCGGGAGAGTTTTTCAGGAAAAACAAAATACCCGGTGTCTTCAGGTGTTACAAGTCTTTGAAGCTTGGAATACAAGCGAAGGCTGAATATGATCTCATGAAAATGAAAATGCAAGGAGATAAACCACTTTCTGTGAGGGATATCAACATGATGGCAACATTGCTAAATAGTAGTTACTATTCTGGTTATCCTTACTCGCACGAAATGATTGGAGCACCGCAATATCTGACTGTAACATCTCCTTTGAGAAGATTTCCAGATATGATAAACCATTTGCAATTACACAGATACCTCCTCGGGTTACCTTTTTGTTTTACCAAAGACGAAGTAGACCGTCTTGTGTGGCAGATCCAATCAAGGGATGCCATTCTCAAAGCAGCCGGCCGTCACTCTAATACTTACTGGACACTCAAGTACTTAAAGGAGCTAATTGAACGGGACAGAAATTGTAAATTCGATGTCATGGTGAATTCTGTTCCACAGGTGGGATTTGTCAGGTGCATATTATCAGATTTTTCGTCTGCGAGGGCAATACTTAAGTTCAAACCCGATGAGATTTCATACCCAAAGATAGGAGACATTGTAAAAGACTGCAAAATTACCAAGATAGACGCCCTCGAAGGCCTCATGGAAATGTCCGTGTAGCATATTTCTTATTTTTTAATTTCGTAAATTGTAAATAATGCATGTAAATACCGATACCTCAGATTGGTCTTGAATACAACTTCTAATTTTTCTAAAATGCGGTCTTGTTGGCAGTGTGCCCCGCAAGCTGATCAATATATTTCGAAAAATACGACAACTCCGTAAAAGAATTATATCCCAGAAATATCAACTCTAGTATCAATATTAGGCCCATTATATGCCGTCGGCATATAGCTTATCGAGTACAATCATTTTATATATTATTTTCACATTTCTTATTCTACTATTTTCGCACTGTCACACAAGCAGGTGTACTGTATGGCAGTATAATTTCAATCAAACAAATCACTCGTCTAAGCCTTTACGAAGTGCAGACAAGCGCCAATTGAGTATGTGATTAAAACCTAGTGATCCCCAAAACTTGCCATGGCATGGCCGCTTGTTTCCTAAGTCATGTGACACAATATTTTCTCCCAAAAGGGCAAACAGATAAACACAAAACTTTTATGCGTCCAAGGTATAAGACGAAGAGATCATAACTTCTCTGCTGCCGACGGTCACACAGAATAGAAAACTCGTATTGTGAGGTAAAGATCTATTGATTCGAAGGAATGATGGGGCTAGATGATGGAAAACCATTGGATCTTTCATTTCCATCCACAGATTTGCCAGAGTTCGACATCAACTCGAGAAGCTCTTCTCCCACAAAGAGGACACTGAACAATAAGAAGGTGCTTGATCTTACCTCTTACTATGGTAGTTGGGAAAAAAGTGAAGCCCCTGGGATTCCGCTAAGTATACCACAGGCACCTGTCTTTCCTTCAAATGAGACAAAGAACAAGCGAAGTCCTCAGAAGATGACGAAGAACTCCAAGTCTTCTTTGGCGGGTTCTCCTCATCGCAAGGGCCCCAAATCTAATACACCGGCAAGAACTTTCCCAAAGTATAAGGAAATTGGCAGCATCTTGGAATTGGACAAAGTAGACCCCGTGCATCAGGAGAAGAGCTTCGTCAATAGATATTTTTCAGATCCGATCGATCTGAATTCCTCCAAGGCCGAAGATGGCAGATTGAAACCGATCATCAATACGGTTTCGAAAATTGGCAAAGCATCCCCTGGAAATAAAACATACAAGCTATCCATCCCACTATTGATTCGCCAGGACACACATAGAGCACTCAAAAATCAAATCGAACGAGTTTGCCGTTCCAAATATAATGCATCTCAACCCCTCTGTCTGTTTGGAGATATGAGCATCCGTTATTACAGATTGGGAGATTTGCAATCGAAGTTCATCGAATTCCTGCAGAAGCCTAGGAGACCTCAGCCACTGTTACCCCTTGCTCGTTCTTTAAATGGTGCAGGTGCCCTCAACGACAGTTTCGACTTGAGTTTTGATGGTAAAGCGCTCGATCGCAGCGATATTTTCCGAATGGTGGATTCATTCAGTGTAGCACTTTCTGATGAAGATGTGGAAGACGAAAGTAGCTTTGTAAACTCTTCGGGCAGAAACATTCTCCCTGCTGAAATGACAGGCACTGTTTTTTAGGACTTTTAACGCTATTTTGTCATTATAATAATCATATCTACCTAATTATACTCTCGTTTCCCTTCTTTCCTTTCTTTTTTTCCCATAATTTTTTATCCTTTTCTAAATTATTATTGTCGTAATTGCTTAATATATATATACAGGATATACTTAAATTGTTTCATTACTGCATTCTTTTCTCGACAGTAAAGCCAGGATTAGATTTGCGCAATTCTCTCTGTTGCTCCCCTGTCAAGGCGTGCTCAGTTACTTCTACGCTCACTAATTCTTTGCATTTGGCTAGTGAACCAGCACATTGTGGTGTCACTTGCCTATAGACGACGGAGCCCCTCTTACTTAATCCAAGACTCTTCACAACGCTCCTTGTAGTATGCGGGACTCCTATCAGGGACCGCGATAATGTAATTTTGTAAAAGACCATGACGGTAATCAATGATTCAAGGCTCTAGAAAGTTGCTTGATGCGTGAATCTGCTATACAATACTATTTAAGTCGTAGTTACTTACTTAAATTTTTGCCCGATGATTTTTTTATTGAGAGGGTAACCTCATCGCTTTCAGTAGTATGCCATGAGTGAAAGAGTGAAACGGGATTTACAGTAATTACCCAAAGGTAACAGTAACTTTACTATACCAAAGAAATCTTTCACGCAGCAATGAGCAACGAGAACAGTGCTGAAAAAGTTGCGAAGGATGTAGGCCGTAAGAAAGGAAAGAAGGGTAAAAAAATACCTGTCTCACCTGAGCACATTGCCAAAGTTCGAGCCGAAAGAGAGGCCGCCAGAGCCGCCAAAAGGGAAGCGATGCTTGCTAAAGGAGTAGATCCAGAATGCCCACCAGAATTGCAATTTATCAAGAGGCCTATCTTACAGTTGCACGAGGATGAGCCAATAAAGAGTTTCACCTTTAGTCTTATGAGCTACAATTGCCTGGCGCAAGCTTTGATCAGGCGCAAACTTTTCCCGACAAGCGGAGATGCGCTGAAATGGTACCGAAGATCCCAAGTACTGCTCAATGAATTCAAGCACTATAATGCTGATGTTATTTGTCTCCAAGAAATTGATTACATCCAGTTCCAGAGTTTTTGGAAGGAAGAATTGGCCAAACTGGGATATGGAGTGCAGTTTCACCGGCAGGCCTCCAAAAACCATGGTGTAGCAATTGCATGGAAAGAAAATTTATTCACGTTAACTGATAAAATGTTGATAGATTTTGATAAAGAATTATCTGGAGACATTCCTCCAAGAACTACAACCAACAATGCAGGGCTGCTATTATCGTTAAAATTCTCAGGAGAAGTTATTAAAAAGTACGGTGGGAATAAATCTGGGATTATAGTAGGTACAACTCATTTATTCTGGCACCCTTTTGGCACTTTTGAACGAACAAGGCAATGTTATGTCGTTTTAAAGAAGATTAAAGAGTTTTTACACAGAGTCAACGTCTTGCAAAATGACAATGACGGCGACATATCGCAATGGCATCCATTTTTTTGCGGAGACTTCAATTCCCAGCCATTCGACGCCCCCTACCTCTCAATGACGTCAAAACCTATCGAATACACTGGGAGGGCAAAGAGAGTTATTGAATGCAGCACTTCCTATACTTTTTCCAAGATGCGTGATGGTGAAGAAGATGCAGATGAAGAAGGCGGGAACATCGAAAAATATGGCACAGGTCAGCCAGAACATCCTGTGCCGGATAGTTACCATGCAAAACCAAATGAAGAAGAATTGGTAAGAAAAATGCAGGACTTACACAACTCGTTGGACATGAGAGCGATCTCTTTGTATGCTGTCGGGTATAGAAAGGTTCATCCAGAGAATTCGAGCTTAGATAATGATCGTGGGGAACCTGAAATATCCAATTGGGCTAACACCTGGCGTGGCCTTTTGGATTACATGTTCTACGTAAGAAACTGGGACTTTTCGGACCACAAGGCTGTTGATTCGCTTGAGTCTTTTGAAGCCGAGAGTGGTATTAGAATTAGAGGCCTTTTGCGTATGCCGCCGGCTAAAGAGATGACTGAACATGGGCAACCCCATGAAGGTGAATATCCAAGTGACCACCTATGCATTCTTTGCAATCTAGAATTGGTAAACTAAGTTTTCGAATGTTTGACTTTAGGCTTAAAATCCTCTTCTAATGTCGTACTTTTTGAGAATTGGTCGTAGAGATTATTCCAAAGCTGCATATATTTGTCCAACCTGACCTTTTGAGGGTCTTTAGATTGAGCGGACCGGATGATTTTGTCTCTCAATTGGGAAAGCTTTCTCAGTGAATCATCTTCTGACAGCAATTTTGACTTGGCATTTTCGTAGGTATCTTCCTCATCATTATGTTCTACTTGTAGCAAATAATCATGCAGTAATTTAAAATGCTTTTGCAGTGCGGGATTCTTGAATTCCGAGGGCTGGTATCCATTTTTCAAATTGAAATAACCTATAATATTTTCCATCACACTTTTTAAATCTTTATATTCCGGCGTGTCGAATGAGTTGTGATGTATTAGTGTTTGGGGGAACTTTCTCAGTTCATCTATTAGAGGAACCCGATAAAGATAAAACCCTTCGTTGGGATCTCTACTGCAAGTGGGGCTCAACACAAAAACTGCCGGATGCGAATTGGTCTTTAGCTTGCCCCATACTATGGCAACCTTACTTTTGGCTCGGAGATTGCTGAACAGCGCGGCTAATGTTCTTACAGACCCCTCAAAACGAAACTCATCCGGAACCACGAACAATGCTCTGTCAATGTTATTGAAATAGCGAATACATTTGGCATATGAACGGAATCCAATTATTTTTAAAAAAGATTCTTCCTCTGTGTAACTTCTCCTGACTTTTGCTAAGTCTTCGTCGGATATAGTGATGTCCACATCACCATAGGGGAAGACCTTAGTAAGTCCCTTTTGGACCTCTTCGCCTGTCTTGGTGTCAAGAAACCTTCTTTTCGAGGTTGCTTCTTTCCTTACCTCTTGGCTTTCGTAGACTAGCTTATAGCGCATCCCCGGCTTTTCATGAATTATGATTGTATAACCCTTGATGCCCACCATGAGCTGTAATCTCTCTTCAAGTATCAAGCAACATTGAAACATGATCCTCTTAATTTCTTGTTTTCGTAGTACTCTCGATTTAATAATAGACGCCGATATTGGAGTCGTATTGGGACCATCAAATTCTGTACTAATGCCTTCAGAAGCAGCACCTAATTTTAAAATATCAGAGTAAAACGAGTCGTCAAAGGGTGCCTCTTCTTTACCGATAAAAAAAGTTGTAAAGTTGATAAAATTATCATTCAAATCGTCTACAAGATGTCGCAATCTTGACTTAGCCTCGCTGTCGTTAGCTTCGGGTGGCGAATCATTATCAGTAAACAAGAAAACTTTTTTATTGTTATAAGTTCTTTGCCCTTCAACTTCCTTAAGGAACTGTTCCTGAACTATGCCAAACACTAACTCTAAAGGTGTCCTCTTAGAATTTTCATAAGGGAAGTACTGCTGAAGAGAAATTCTTCCATCTCGTACGTCTTCCAACAAGTCGCTGAGCTTTTTCATATTTTTAGCACTGATATCAACTAGCGGAAATAACTCATAGATGCAATTTTCAGCGTCGTTTCTGTCACAATTGAAAAAATAGCATCCTATACCAGTACCAGGGCGAACAATCACTAGCTGGGACATCAGTACTCCCAAGGTGTCTAATATTTCCATTAGTTCTATTTTGTAGTCAAGCTCAGGCAACTCTTGAAACATTCCTGGAGAAAGCTCTATGCAAAAAATAATCCCTTCGTGGACGTCATACTTTCTGTAAGATTTTGGATGTGCTTGAGAATCATCTTGCCGATCTAGCTCGACATTCAAAGGATCTAACGAAGACATTTTTCGTAAGAGACATTCCCTACTAGACCTCCTCCAAGAAAACAGTTGTAAAATGAAGTTCGCGTCGGACGGCGTTAAATTGTGGGGAGGCAAGTGACCCGGAGTAGGCTGCTTAAAGAGCTCCATAGTCAATAGCGGCAGTAACCAACCTGCAACTCTTCCAAATGGGCAACAGTCAAACAAAGTACTGCTTAAGTATAATGTTGACTCTGGGTGAGCAACATCTGGAAGGTGCATCAAAAAAAAATAACTTCAATGTTTTTACGACAGTATGAAAACCATTCATAATACGTGAATGCAATGACTACAAGTGCAACCATAAGACAATATTGCAGTTGCGGGTGAAATCACCATGTGGTGAATGTTGTTTAAGCTTTTTATTTAACCAGAAAGCTTGTAAAGCATTCAAATACTGTTCAACTATAGCAACTTCTTTCATGAGGAGGAAAAAGATTCTACAATTCATAATTGTGGAGAATTTAATGAAAATACTAGTGATAATCAACTATCTTAGCAGTCTCTTCCAGTTGTAATTTGCTAACGCTACTGAACCCTTCTCGGTAACGACACATGGACGTTTCACCTACACTACAAAAAAAAAACAAGAGTAGATTCCTTCTCACCGCAGCAGGCAGCGATGCGGTCAAAAGTGTAGTATAAATGGCAGCATCAGAGAAGAAATGAATTTGAAGATCAATTTTTCACTTACATGGTGGATTACAAGCTATAAAAAATAGTAAATTTAGCTATATATATTACCAATAATATTAGAGTAATCAGAAAAACCAACTGTCTAAAAATACGAGGAAAGCAAACCCTGATATCAATGTTTGAGAACTCCAACACATTTTGAAAATGTAAAAGTGAAAAAAAAAAATCTCTCGGGGGCGAGTCGAACGCCCGATCTCCAGATTACTTCTTAACATTACAGTCTGGCGCCTTAAACCAACTTGGCTACCGAGAGGTACTCAATTGGTGATCTTGGATGGGCAATAGATAACCATATCCTACAGGTATGTGAAAAGACAAATTGTCATGGTTAACTGAAAAGTCCCAAAACTTTTGTATTGCTGGACCTCAAGCAACGAAAGCTTGCAACGCATATTTGGAGCTACTACCATGCTGCTAAACTAGGTTTTAAAATTTAGCTACTACTAGGCGAAGAGCTTGAAAAAGTTCCGTAATGATTATAATTCTAGAAGTAAAGTTTACTTTCGAAAGTATAACTAATGGACCCTGAGATTGGTTTCACCCTTAATCAGATTAGCAGGGACATCAAGAAAGAGTACAAGTCTTTGAAGAATCGAATTCAGAGCATTCTGTTGGACAGTGAATTCATAAAACAGAGCGTTGTAACAAGATTCCCGGAATATCCATTAATTCCTAATGAAAGATGCGGATTATGGTACGTGAATCCAGAAGATTTCACTGAGTCTTGTTACTTCAAGAGTACAGATGGGCACATTAATCAATGGGATTTCAGCACCAGGAGGCTTAATCTACACTTACTTCCCATTTTGATAGAGAGAAAAGGCATAGTGATTATCGACAGTACAAGGAGAGGGAAAAAAATGCCAGATGCTCTGAGCAAAACAATTCCAATTTGGTGTGCGGTGCTTAATATGTTCATGAAGCCTAATGAATCGGAAGTTCTTTTCACCCCTCCAGGCACTGTATCCGAGTCAAAGCACGATAGAATCAAAGAACGTCTACCTAATCTAGTCGACAAACTCCAGCGGTTGGGTACATTACATGAATCTGAACTGTGTCAAAGATTCAAAGGCAAGATCTTAAGACCTTTTTGGGTATATCCTGGAGCTGATATGTTAAATTCATCGATGGATCTGTTTACAGGTGAAACCACCCAAGAAAGATGGGAACTCCCATCAAATGAAAATATAATTCCTCTTATCCTTTGTACGGCTAGTTACCGAGCTCAAGATGGCGTGGACAGCAGTCATGGTTTCACTTACGTACAAGGAGCCGCTGACGATCACGAACTGTGGTCCTGCGGGCTTACCCCTACGATGCTTTGGTCTCACATAGATTATTTCAAAGATCCTGCTCACGACGAAGAGGAACTGAATCACTACGTGAATTTCCTACTAAATACGAAAAAAGAGGTGGATAGAAGTGCTCATTTAGTAGATATTCTCGACATTGATTGTATCAATGCAGAAATCTCCCTGGGCAAAATAAATGACGATCTCGAAATCTCCAACACACTCTCCAAGGAACTGACCAACTCTTTTTCTCTTGTGATCATTCTTAGCCAAACTGTCACGTTGCTAGAACCTCATGATTCCATTAGGATCTATAACCTACAAAGTGGTTCAAAACGCAGCTCCAAAGATTTACGAGTCGCATTAATAGAAATTGATCGCATTGTTGAAGGACCAATAAATTCAACAGCGGAACAACGGAAACCTATTCTGGTATGTTGTAACTCTGGAAATGACATGTCAGTTGGCGTAGTTCTGATGATCTTATGCAAGAACTACAGGGAAGATTGGATCCGCGGCAAGCCATCCTCAGTGAACAAAGCAATAATAAGACGGCATTTGGCCAATCTAACGGAAAAATTGCAACGGAGAAATGTGAACCCTTCACGGGCCACACTTAATAGTGTTAACAGTTATCTAATGTAGACGCCGCTCATTACTGAAAAAAACTCATTTTTTTTTTATTTCGGCTACTTGCGACAAGACTGAAAAATAAAAAATCCATGCTCTGCACCTATTATGATCGTTCAAATAATTGAGCGCTGAAAAGCAGGGATCTTGATGCTGAGGAGCGCTTGCAGCACAACCCATGTGGCGAAGGCACTTAGCAGTACGCTAGCCTTCGAGCATATTGCGATAGCAGGTACGAGCACCGCAACAGTGACCAATACCGTCACCACAAAAAATAAAGAAAGAGTGCAAAACTCGGCCAAAACTTTGGGCCATGAACTGCTTGATGCTGAAAGCAAGTATATCAAGCCATTGCTGAATTATGCCAACTCTTCTCAAGTTCCTGTAGGTCCGAATAGCAAGATACGGGAATATCTGAAAAATGGTCAATATATCAAGCTTCTAATAAAATTGTCTGTCGATAGTCATTTGGATCAAAATTACATTTCTAATCTTTTTATCGACGGTAGTTTGACCAAGAAGGAATATTCAGTTTTTCTTAACAAGCTCCTTGCTGAAGAGGCATTGAATGCTAGGCTATCAAATGTAATCCCTGATACACCTCATACTGAGCTAATTTACAGATTATTTGAAATATATTGTGATCAGGTAGTGAATACTGAGCATGTCACTTTACTACAACTACATGATATGAACCTGTTCGTCAAAACATTCGTACTGGAGGGCCAATTGAGCAAAGCACAAAAGGTCCTTGATTATATCCTTAAGAGGAGACCATTAGAAGTCCTTTTAGAAAACGCTGATGTGGAAGTTCTAATCCAAGTATTGCGGTTGCGGTGTGGTGCGTTGTCGAAATACTGGAAGATACAACCAACTGCACAAAAATCTTCCACAACAAAAAGATTGGGCGACGGCAGATCAAATTGCCATTTGAGCAGTACTTACAAATGTCAAGACAATAAAATTATTTTGCAGGTAATCAACGCTGTATTAGGTGACAATAAATGGAAAAACAGACGGTCACCACAATTGGATTCAGCCATCGTATACTCTCTTGGATATTTGGGTCAGATGGATCTCATAAAAAAATATATTAGGCATAAATGGACAACAGCTGACGAGGAGGTGGATGCGAGTCCCAACTCAGATCTACTGGTGGCCGTTGTCACTTCTTATTGCATGAAAGATGGAAATATGAAACAGGCGCTTCACGTGCTAGATCAATTCATAAAGCGTTATCCCAGTGTGGACTTGGATGCTGTGTTCTGGCGCAGACTTTTACAGCTAAGTTCTGCAATATGGGACAAGCAACTAGACAGCAAGGCTTCGGTAAGTCATGGCTGCTGGGAGATCTTGAAACACTGGCATTCAGAAAGAAATATCAATATTCCTATTGACCACGGTATCTTACAAGAGCTTTATCCAATATTTGCTCAGACAAGAAACAGAAAGGGCGCAATGGAGGTACTAACACAATTCTTCCTCTCCACGTTTATCAAGCCAGAGTTTGCTATAAGTGGTAGTGAAATGGCACTTTTACGCAAATACCAGAGGTTGATATTGAAACTTACCGCAGCGAAGGGCAATTATCATAAAGGTTTGCAATTCTGCAAAGAATGGAGCGTGAATAGGGCCAATCGCATCGAGATGCAAAACTATTTCTTTGAACGTCGCGAAGCCTACAACCGCAAATGCATACTACAAAAAGAAAGGAAAGCTACATTACAACTGCAATACGACCAAATGGAGGAGGAGGACATGCTTCTAGGTAGACTGTGGTGAAGAGTCGAAGAAAGCAGCAAAACAAAGAAATACCACCAATTTATGTAGATATTCCACTTAGTTAGAAAAATGCACTTTCAGATCATTGACGAACACAAATCTAGAAAATGTCCACCATGCGTAACGATACCATACCATCTGAGATTCGTGTGCGCCCATCATGGAGGCAAAAGACAATATATATTGCGTGTAGGTGCTCATCAGTGTAACAGTAGGATTTAATGCCAAAACTGACGCCAGTGCAGGGGGCGATGCAGATACGTGACTGGCAAGCCATTGCCTGGTTAGTTTGCAGAGCTCCCAAAAGAAGGAGCTGTACTTGAGTGCCATGTTTCCCTGGTAGCTATTAAGGTACAGTGCGGCATCCACGTTTTTCTCGTCGTGAAGCAAGGCGCTTACGGCATTATAGCATGCGATGTGATTTGGATGATTTGAAACACCGTGGGAGTCAAATGTAAGCAGCACAGCCCTCTGCACATCACTATTCTCCAGCACAGCACTCTTGATGGCGTTCTTGACGCTCGTTTGGTCCCACCGTTCATCATGACCGTCAGGATAGTCGAATTGGAATAGCTCAACTTTGCGCTTAGTATTCGCCAAAAGGAAATTGACCGATCGTTGCAGTTCTATTACTCTAGTTTCGCTGAGCCCATCTGCTCCGCCCTTAGATAGACACACGACGTTAAAGTCAACGCTCGACGGCATAAACTTATCCAATTGTAACAAGGTGGGGGCAAAGAACATTACTTCGTCATCTGGATGGCCAACGATGAGCGACAAAGAGTTTGTGTCATTAAGAAAATTTAACTCGTTGTGATATACAGTACTATTGCGCAACTTTATCCTTGAAGAGAACCCAAGGAAGATCAGCCAAAGTAAAAAGTAGACCTTGGTGATCTTCATATTTGTGGAAATGCGTCTGTTTGGGGAGATGAAGGAAAATACTTAAACTCTTCCGGCTATAGCTGCATGTAACAACAGTTGTGTGATGTGCTCGAGAACTCATGACACATAGAAAAAAGTGATAAAAAGGGTCTAAATAACCATGTACGGGCTCGCCTCGAGAAATCCGGATTTTTGTGTTGAGGTTCCATTGATAGAGAATAAGTTCCTTGTGACACACCGGTGGCAATATTTGATTGAATGCTCTTCTTGTAGTTTGTGGCTCTCCATTTGATCTTTATTTCTGCTTTTTCGATGGCTGGGCCAATCCACGATCATGCTAAGACCTGAAAAAAAAACGATATAAAACTGTTTCTTGGGAATGAGGTCCCCAATTTTAGCCGTACCTTTTTGGCTTAATCAGATAAACCCTTGGATAATTATAGCTCCTGTATGAGCATGGCAGGATTCATCTGCGTTTGAAAAAACATTAAATGCTTTATCACCATCTGCTGGGTGATATCGCCAAGTTCGAAGCATTGGAATGACATGCAAGCTGAAATTATTCTAACACTACCTCCAAAAAGAAGTGCAGTATGCTTTCGTATGTACCACAGCTACTCAGTGAATGTTATCACTAGAACAGCATTGAGTGCCACATATTCCGCCTCTATAACCATGAATAAGGCAGTAATTAAGCCACAAAATTGTGCATAATTTTATGTATGCAAGATAAACCGGGCATGAATGTCTAGCAGGGTTCTCCGGACAACGTACAAGCGATTTGGAAAAATAGTTACCCCACACTTGAGTGTTACCCTACGGTTGGCATTTTTTTTTGCCCCCCCGCTTGGAGGAGAGGGGGGGCTTACTTTGGCAATCAACTCAAATGTATGGATCAAAAAGGTCAACGCATTTCTCAATTTTGCTGTCGAAGAATATGTAGACCAATTGAATCAATGATATATTTACTGACTTTTCAACAACCTGAAACTTGTAGTTTACGATGTAGGATTTGTTGAAAGTAGATACCCGCTTGTGTGAGATGGAATGTCTGACTCATCCCCCCACAAAAATTTGTTAGCTTCTTGATTCGAGAGCGTCAAAAGGAGAACATAAGTTTTCCGGTAAAGATCGTCCGCCGCGGAGAGCTGAATAAGAAAAATATACATCTTCAATTGTAAAGAAAAGAAAGGGGAGAGAATAGTAGCAGAAACACTTCTCATTTAATACACTATGTGCTGTGCAAACCTTAGTATGAGATCTACGCTTGTATGGCGCTATCTTGCTTCTTGTTTCGACTATATATAAACGAGTATCGTGTCCCTCACTTTCTCCTGCCAATGGCGCGTGCCGTACCCCGGTTGATTTTAACAAAATTAAGTTCCGTTGAGTCAAAAAGTTCCTCCATCATCGAGGGTTCAATCAAAAAGCATCGAAGGCGAGATTCGCAAAGAGGTCAAATTGCCATTATGAAAGATGACTTAGAAGCTCGGGAGAGTAGCACGGGTGCCAAGAATGCGCCCAACAGCATGCAAGCCCCTCGTTTCATAAGAACTTTAGGCTCACAATCTTTAGGAGGGTTGCGAGGAAACAACAGTCAGCGCTCGTCAGTTTCACCACCATATGAGCACGGCGACGACTCTAAAGAATCTTCAGCGGTGCCCCAGGCTTTACTTATGAATTCATCGGGTCCCAATAGTCATAGAGACTCCACATGTTCACCAGCTGGTCCGCGAAACTACCGAGTTGCCCAGGCCTGTGACAGGTGCCGTTCTAAAAAGACCAGATGTGACGGAAAAAGGCCCCAATGCTCGCAGTGTGCTGCTGTGGGGTTCGAATGCAAGATTAGTGATCGTCTGTCAAGAAGAGCTTTCCCCAGAGGGTACACGGAAACTCTTGAAGAACGCGTGAGAGAGCTTGAAGCTGAAAATAGAAGACTCGTGGCATTGTGTGATATCAAAGAGCAGCAGATCCATCTGTTTTCTCAACAGCATTCTCCAGGTGGGCGCCGCAAGGATGATGAGCGCATGCTGAGAGAATTGCAGTCCGCAAATGGCGGATCTTTAAACGTATCTTCTACCAACTTATACTTGCTCAACGCGAGTCCGCATACCACACAACAGCAACACTTGAAGAAACAGCCTCATGTGTGCGATGGCGTCTGTTGTGAGGGCAAGCTGCATGTAAAGCCAGTATCAACAAACTTAAATGACCCCACTTCCGTTTCTTTCGAACAAAGCGAAGCTCCAGGTTTACCAGCAGTACAGGCCCTAACGTCGGTGGCTACCCGTGAGCAGAGTAACCAATTAGCAACTCTAGTGGCGCTCTCTGTTCCGCGATCGACAGAGGAAATCCTATTTATTCCACAACTACTCGCCAGAATCCGTCAAATATACGGATTTACTTCAAAACAGTGTCTATATACAGTCTCACTACTCTCTTCACTCAAAAGCAGTCTTCCAGAGCCACAACTAATGGATTATGAACCGTTGGAGCGTCTAGAAGCAGTGAATTTATGGGAAATGGATGATTTAGAGCAATTCTTTGGACGCATGCTGAAATTCCAATTTGGTGCACAACATGGAGAAGAACCTGGACTCTCGATTGGGGAGGTTGAAGAACTGGTTTCTCTATTTTTCGAGCAGTGGTCGGTGCATATTCCTATTCTCGTCAAAGAAGGATTCTACAGATATTTCGGCCAATTCAAAGAAAATGTTCTTCATAGTCTGCAACTTCTAAAAACCCCATTACAGGGCCCTGCACTAGCTGCCAGACGCGATAAGATTATCAGCTACAAAATATTTGGGTGCTTACTACTTATGCTATGCCAGATGGGCCTTTTGACTAAAACCAAATCGGACAGATTAGTTGCGAGCCATAAATATCACCGGCTGGCTTCTTACTATCATAGAGCCGTTTCCTTAGCCTACATGAACCCTTATTTTGGTGTCTTCTCTACATCTTTACAGTCGCTTCAGTTTCTGTCGCTCGTGCTCTTCTATTTCTTGAATGTGGGTAACATTTCTGCAATTTACGATCTACGTGGTAGAGTGGTTTCCATGGCTCAGCAGCTTCGTCTGCATCGTTGCCCTAGTGCTGTGTTGGGCGGTGCAGGCTCTACCATGGACAAAAGAGAGCAAGGTGATCGTCGTGTTTTGTTTTGGGGAATCTACTATTTGGACGTCTTTTCTGCATTGCAGTTGGGTGTCCCTCGTCTAATCAAGGATTTTGAAATCGAATGTGCTCTTCCCGTTTCAGATAATGATGATAGGACTGTAAATTTAGCTGGGCAGCAAATACGACTGGAGGGACGTGTTACACAGTTCTCGCTGGCCATCATAAGATTTGCCAAGGTATTAGGTAACATATTGGATAGCATCTTCAAGAGAGGCATGACAGAATCCATCACTAAACAGGTATCTTTGATTCACGAAAATGCATTAGATAACTGGCGCCGTGGGTTACCGCAAGAGCTCATGTTTGAACTTGATGTCAATGGCACTATTAACATGGATGAATTTAACAAGCTAAAACAAATGAATGCCACAGTCGAGCATTCAGAGAACATTGTGTTACTGGTTATGTATTTCCTGGCTAAGTGCATGATTCATCTACCAGTGGTCGCCACAAGACCTCTGCCCACGAATGAACCTGGTGAATCGAATGACACTACCGCAGCAGCTTCCGCAGCAGCTTCCTCAGGACATACAGAAGCTCGGGAATCATCATCGGAGGTCTCTCAGGCCGAGAGATCATCGTCATCTTATGTGTTATTGCAGCAGGCAACTAATACTTTGCTTAATGTGCTTGAATCACTTAAGACCATCTATCTGCCCATGCCACTCAACATATCACGTACAAAAGCTCGTTTTGCTCTGCTGAGTGCTAGAGGATCCTTAGAGTACATCAAGGGTGGTGCTCTCTTCCTAGACAATAAGGCATTATTATTGAATGTCATACAGGATTTGGAGGAGGATCGCAAATTGGAGCTCCCAGGAGTCATTTCGTGGAATAGCTTGAAACTATTAGACATGAGCATTAATTTACTACTGCAACCACCAAATACGGAAGTGGAAAAGCTTGATAAACTACTCAAAAAGAAATTGAATCATTACAACAGGCTCATGGGAAGACCAATCGTGAAATCAGAGCAAAGTTCTAGAGCGGCAAACTTAACACCTGCTAGTTCTAAAGGAGACGAAGACACCCCTCCTGCCAAGAGAGTTAAGATTGAGGAACCAGTTATGCCTCCGCCATTAAATCATGAACAAGCATCGCAAGAGCAGCACGAATCACATCCTCAACAGCCTGTGTCAACGCAAACTGCTTTCGCAGAAGCCCTACAATTGGACCCCGTGCTGAATGGAAATTCTTTTGGCGGTCATGGTTTGAATCCAACTCTCTACGATATGCCACAGCATCACAGTAATCATCCACAGATGCAGGAACCCCAACTTAATGCGCAAAGCAGCGATAAGCTGCATGGGCTATTCAAGGTACCCAGCACGGCTGACCTTCTCATGGATGACCCTGCAAACTCCCAATTAAATATGCTACTCAATACAGGTGAGCTTGGTGGGCCTGATCCTATTCAACCCAGCACCTTCACAAATTTAAACAGTGGCTTCTCAGGACTTAACCTGAGCAACCTCTTTGGTTTGGAGGGGTCTGCAGCCCAAGGTGGAGCTACCATGGGAAGTGGACAACGACAGCAGCCCGATACCGGATTCAATTTTGCAGTTGATGCATCCCTTGGATTGGCACCGTTATTGGCATGGACTCCGGATCGTAACAGCATCGTACTGGATCCCATGAATGAGGGGGAGGATTTACATAGTGACCAGCATCAAACAGCCTTACCACCTCATCAGCAGCAGCTGCACCAACAGCAACAGCAACAGCAACAGTCTGAAGAACAGCAGCCACAAGAATCAGAAGAAGATCTGAGCATGAGAAAACGATCGCACAGATCAAGGGGAAGGGGAAGACCTCGTAAGCACGAAGAAAACCTTCACGATTTGTTTTGCTGGCAGAATTCAAAATAGAAATATTAGCATGCATGAGAGATCAGGGGTTGCGCAAGAGATTGCGCCAAGCCGTGCTCTCCCCCGCGAGGCATCTTACGTGATTAGAGCAACCTCTTGGGGTAAAACAACTGCGCCTGACGATGATGCGATGTACGGAAACCACGATTTAGATGCCGCTGTCACGAGGAGCCTCGAACTTCTTTCTAAGAAAACCGCATCTGGCTCTGTTTCACCAAACTTTCGTAAATTTTTACTTGAAAAGTAGAAGCGACGTCCCGAAGCAGAAAAAGGCGAAAAATGCCAAACATTGCACAGGCAAAGACGTGTTGAGAACGTGTTTCTTCTAAAAAAAAAAAGCGGTGTTTAAAGAAGGTTTCATCTGGTCAAAGTCTTAATAGTTAGTGATTGAAATCACAGTGCCCAAGATCTGAACCGTTCGTTTATAATTGAACAGGTTCAATGCAGCGTAAGGGTTCTGGTGACGGGTTGTTCTATCAGCAGTATCCAGGACAGTTGAACGCAAGCTATAGGCCCAGAGAGCGAGATCAGGAAACTGCAAGAGTAATGGCTAATTCTCCTATGGCTTACCCACCGGTGGGGTCTCTTCAGTTGCAGTATGGTGGGCCTCAGCAAGCGTACTACGCTGCAGCTGGTCCGCCACTTATGAATGCGCCACCCACGCCGTTTGACACGGCCTATGGGATCACGCTGCTTCCATCGCACCTTCTGATTGGGTCTCCATATGTGTCTTCTCCAGATCTATTCCAGTCACATCACCAAGCTCAGAATCAAGGTTCTAATATGAAGCATCAAAGTGCGGTTCAACGTCAGAGGAGGCCTCCCAGGGGCAGTGGTGGGTCGCGGTTGTCACAAGCGTATCCTGTGGCCCCACCGCTGAAGAATCCACCTGCTTTAGCGAGAAACAGACACAGGAGAAGGGCACAGCATGAGCAGGCATCTAAGATGTTCCAGGAACCTTTCGTTGTCTCTTATAAAATGCTACCGAAAGGTGACGATGAGTATCGTACAGGATCGTTACTTTTCGAAAATGTGAATTCATCCGTGGATCTGTATTCGTTTGTTAGCAAGTATTCCAAGTACGGTCCAGTCGAATCCATTTACATGTTCAGGAACAGGGCAGACAAGTCGAAGAATAGCGTCTTACTGAGCTTCCTGTCCCGTAAAATTTGCCTGGACTCCTACAATAGCGTTTTACAAAGGTTGGCAGAATTCAAGACAGGTCTCAAATCAAAATCTTTGACTGTCAGCTTCGTCTCACTTAAATATAAAAGGCATGTGGAACCAGAGGAGGAAGATCAGATTGGGGAGGATAATGATCCCGGAGATGGCGATGATGCTTATAATGTGAGTGTCGTCGCGTCCTTGCAGTATGATATCGTAAACCGGGGCGCGACTCGCTCTTTGGCTTTAAATCTCGATGATGAGTGTGACAAAGATGAGTTGTTGAAAAACAGATTAGATTTTCTGTCACCTTCCAAAAATCAACGATATGTGTTAGAGTCTATTTATTTGATTAAGGCTAAAGAGGCTACCAGGCACTTTCCTAAGAACTATGCCATCCTCACTTTTCTGAACATTTCCATGGCAGTAGAGGTTTTGGACTATTTGAGAAACAGTGAACAGAACTTTGAGTCATCTCAATGTTTTTTCGTTTCAGTATCACCGCATTCTCAACCCAGCTTTGAAAGCAACACATCTTTTGATCATACTGGTGGTGCCAAAAATAACTCTGCTGGCGGCCTAGTCGGGAATGCTCCCAATGGCAACCTAGGCAGCTATACGAGTAAGAATGCAAGTCTGAGCAGTCTCAACTCGTTTGGATCATACATATCCCTGGATCAAGAAATAGATTTACTAGCAACTTCACTGCAAGGTAGCCATACGGTAATCGTCGCAGTGGATCACTATCCTCAGCCTTTTTTTGCAGAATACACTGATCACTTGTCGAATGCAAGCGTGTCAGAAGCTTCGGCGCTGGACACTCAGATGTTAATGCCTCGCCCGCAGGAGATGACTGTACAGTCCCAGGATTCACCCGTTGGACCATCAAGCAACGCGGTAAACTCTGGTACCACTTCTCTTTCAACGCAGGTATTACATTCCCAAATGGAAATCGGGTCTGGAATGTACATGGAGCCGTTTGGGAGTAGAAGTAACCAAGGGATTGTAAAACCAATAACACAAAGTCTGCAAAAGCAATTCGCAACTTCTGCAGAGGTAGCAATCTCAATGGGTGGTGGGATTGGTAATAGGACAGTTTACATTGGCAATATCCACCCTCGTTCCAGGGCGGAAGATATTTGTAACGTGGTAAGAGGTGGTATTTTACAAAGCATCAGGTTTCTCCAAGATAAACATATTTGCTTTGTGACTTTTATCGAAGCTTCCACCGCGGTTCAATTTTATACAAATGCATTCATTGATCCCATCGTCCTTCATGGAAATATGTTAAAGGTCGGTTGGGGCCATCATTCAGGACCTTTGCCTAAATCTATTTCCCTTGCGGTCACTGTGGGTGCATCCAGAAACGTTTATGTGAGCTTGCCAGATTTTGCATTTAAAGACAAATATATTAATGATCCCCAATACCAGAAATACAATGGTAAGTTCAAATTACCTACGGAAGAGATTCTTCGGAAGGATTTTAGTCAATACGGTGACATTGAGCAGATTAACTTTTTAAGTGATGGTCACTGTTGCTGGGTTAACTTCATGAATATTTCATCAGCCATCAAACTGGTTGAAGAAGTCAAGTACAACGATGGCGAGGCATTCTACAAGACTTTCGATGACCGTTATCGGGGGCTTATCATCGGCTATGGAAAAGATCGCTGTGGTAATGTCAACAAGAATCTGATTGCAGGCAAAAACTCCCGTTTTTACAAAAAGGTCAAGAAACCAAGTTATAATATTCGTTTAAGCAGAATGGAGGAGAAAAGGAGAAAGCACGAAGAATCTTTAAGATTGCAAAACCAAAGCAACAGCGAAAAGTTATTGCAATTTGGTTCTTTAGGTATCACCCTTGAGGGAAAGGATGAGAGAAGGGAGAGCAAAGGCTCTAACTCACAAAGTGACGATAAGGAATCAGCATTAGTTCACGAACTCGATCATTCTCAAGAACAGTCTTCTGAGTCCGGTCAACAGCAGGTAAGTGGCGAGAAATACGATGAGGAAGAAAAAGAGCTTTTGAAATTGAGCAACAAAAGTCAGATACTGGACGGCTTAGGTATAGCTGCTGCAGTGGCTGAGGAAGATAAAGATCGGACTGTGGCCAAGAATGAAGAAATTTTACATAGGGCCTGCGAAAGTGATGACGAGGAATCATTGGATTCTGGTGTGTCAAGTAATGTCGAGTTGATTATTCATTCTCCATTGGGTAGCCAATCAGACTTGCAGAAGTCTGATAAGCCTGAAAGAACCTCTAAGAAGTACCATGGCAGTTCTTATGCATCAATGACAGAAGGAGCCTCTGCTGTTTCCAATCCATCACTACGAATGAATCCACCTATGGCGCCTTCCACTATTTCGCGTAATTACTCACTGATGATGAAATCCCAAAATGGACATAATTCTCATAATAGGCAGCAGAACCAAGGTTTCTCCGCTGAAGACCACGCATCGTCCTCGCAGGGCGGGAGATCTAAGGGTCAAAGAAACCGCAGACGTAATAAGCGTCGTAGTGCCAAGACAATTCCAGGTTCTGATGTGATGGCGCAATACCTTGCCCAGTTGCAGCATTCCACATTCATGTATGCTGCCAACATTTTAGGAGCTACCGCTGAAGGTGATGTCAATTACTACGACGATAGTGCTGAAAATTGAGCCGCAGATGGCAAAAGAGTCTCTGTACAAAAAAAAAAAAAAAAGCATGAATTTTAATATGAACGAGAGATAAAAGGAGTAGAGAGGACTGGATTTGTTACTTAATCACAAATATCATGTAGTTTTTTAGCCTAATTGACGCAAGTTTGAGCAGTGAGCTGTTTATGATTTAGCACAACCAAATTCTATTGTTTCACCATTATCGTTGATAATCTGAATATATATATATTCTCAATATCATAGTAATCCAATACCTTCTTACTCAATGGAAAAGTTGTCTTTAAAGGCGATCCCCGGACCCAGAATAACCATCAATGCGAGGAGATTTGCTCGGGAATACTTTCTTTGGCGAGACTGGCGAGGGATGGGAATTGGGAGTGAATTATTTAGACTTTGCTTTCCAAGGTGGACTTCTCCATTGTCTATCGAAATGGGGTACTTGGTTGCATTACGGTTTATATCTTAATAACATAATCAGTTGTCTAATGTCATTGCTATCACTGAGGTAAACCTTACCAATGAGCTAGACCTTTAACAATGCCAAATGACTTATATTCCTTTGTTTGCTATTCCACAGACCATATAATGTCTGGAAAACAATGGCAGAAAATACATGAACTTCCTACTATGGTTCTATTAAGGAAAAGTACTCCAAAATGGATCAGGTATCATTCATTACCAGAACACTAACTATTCATCGTTCGTCGGGCGCTCGACGATCCTACCGAGGAGAATTCCCACATGACTTCATGATAATCCCACAAGCGATGAGATCCGAAAATATTAATAACATCACAAGACAAACCAGAATATATATACTTGCAAAAAACGGGAAAGAATCAATCCCAGAATAATAATGCAAATTTGATGAATTACACGTGATACCATCACATAGCTTCTTATGAATTTGCAGGAGAAGCTCGCTGACAGTATAAAATGATAATGTCAACTAAAGATATTTTACAGATTGGTTATGCTCCTAGTTGCGTCCGATTTCAACGTTCGTTTATTTGTACACTTAATTTCATTGCTCTTGCTATCTTTTTTTTTTTTTTTTTCTTCATTTCAAAAAAGTATTAATAATTCCTTCCTCATCCCCTTCTATTTTCCCTTTCTTTATTTGCTATCTCTCGCAAGTCATCGTCACTGGGCTCATATATGTGCCATAGCGTGTAATGAGGCAGACCGCCAACTCGATAACCCATTTTTCTTGCCATCTTTCCGAATGCTTCAGTCTCCGCATGATTTTCAAAAGTGAATGCTGGAAATTGGATCCCACGTCTAAATAGCTCGGCTTTAGCCAAAATGGAAACACCTCCAACGCCGTCCAAGTCTACAATATTATTCGGATCTTGAGTAGGATCGCGAATATATGCTAGATGGACCCTATAAGTCGGGTACTCTGCGTAGCCCTCGACAATTACATCGTCCTCGTCCAAATTCTGTGCTAATTGCAAGGCTTCGGTTGATTCCATCCATGAGTTCAAATCATAGGGTTGCTCTCCACTTAAGAACTCAGGAAGGGGTCTCCAAACATTTGGCACAACAACATCATAACCTTTGGACATGAGATCCTCAATAACAGATCCAGGGCACAGTTCCACGTCTGCATCTCTCCAGTAAACCCAGGAGTGATAAGGCTTTAAGGCATTGGCAGTGAGCCAGTTCCTGGCCCTGCCCATAAATTTTCGTCTAATTCCTTGAACTTTAACCGCGTGACGATCACTGAACCCCTGTCCGATCATTTGCCCAAAATCCTTCTGAAACACTTGTACTGATCTAAAGGGTTTGTCATAATTCTCATGAAATGGCGGGCTGAAAGCCTGTTCCACAGTTTTTAAATAATCTGGGCTCATGTACTTCAAGTAGAGTTTTTCGTTTCCTTTATTGACTTGCTCAGCAGTGGCCTGATCCATTTCAGCAAAAACTTGCGAAAGAGTCCCGTTTTGGAGCTGACGAGAGTAAGAAATTAGGGCATCTAAAGTTCGGTCCCCTTCAGAACAGTCACTTACTAGAAACGCCAGATCTATAAGTTCGTGCGGATACGTCAAATTCATCAAATGCTTAAACATAAGGGGTAAAACTTTCTCTGCATCTCGCAAAGGAACACATAGTAAGACGTGTTCCCCATTCTCGGCACCTTGCGAAGATCCAGAAAATACGCTTAAATCGTATTTTTCCACTGTAGATGCTAAGAGCATTTGTTGTTCCTTTTCAAAGATTTCCCCATCCTCCGGCGTCAAAACATCGTCACCGAACTGTGTTATTAGGTAGTGTTGAACGCCCTCGTCAAATTTTTCCACAATCTGGGGGTCTATGTCTTCAAAATCAAAGTCATAGTATGCTTCATCCTCAAGCACGTCAACCTTTGTGGGGGGGGCAACCTTTTTGATCACTTCTTTACCCCCATCAAACGCTTTGGATGACATATACCAAAAAAGGGCCCCTACGGCAAGAAGCAATAACCAGGGACCTAACTTCCTATGGCTCGAGCGACTAAACAAACTAGATTTCCGACCTTTGGGGCTTAACTTTGAATGGGCAGTGGGCAGCTTATAACCATCCTCATTCTTTTTCAACTTTTTTTTTAAACTCCAAAGAACAGCCATCGAGCGTTTGCTGGCAGATCCTTTAAGATGATTCTAACCGAATTCACGACTTTGGGCAGCAGTTTGCTTGAAATCTAGAATATACTAGTTTATCTTATTTTTTTCAACTTATCTTTATGTCCTCTTTGACACGTTGTTTCCTCCGTGTTGTGGTAACAAATTTTACATGAAATTTTTCGTGATGGGCTGGCCAGGACGTGGATAAATTGCACTTTATTTAAGGAGCTATAAAGATGGCGAAGTTGCTTTCCATATTGGCTGAATCATTTTCTGCAATGGGCCGCTATGGAATGAATGTCCTTCGGGGTGGTCCTACAACATCCTCCGATGACGCGGGCGCCCTGCGCCTTGTATTCGTGGACAATATCTTGCCATGTGTTGTCGCTTCCCAGAGGTCGCGCTGCGAAGAACCAGCTTTGCGTCTTCTGATCGTAGCTCTCGCCACTATTTGGATAGACGAGCAAGGGAATATCTGGTAGAGTCTTATGTAATTCTGCAAGGGCCTTTACCGAAGAGATGGGCTTACAACAATTGACACCCATCAGAAGTAGATTTGGGTTACTGACGGGAAACAACGAAACCAACTCTCTTAAGGATGTCCCATCACGCAGCTTGCCATCTTCTCCGACGGACAGACTGACATAAAACGGCTTGCTAATAATTGAATCATCCCAGGACAATATGGCTTTCACTTCGTGAAAGTTCGAAATTGTCTCGAGACCTATGATATCAATGGCTTCGTTGCGGTTGAAATTGCGCAGCTGAGGTCTGAAGTACTCCAGAAAATTAATCTTTTCTGGTAGCGGCCCATAGTCACCAGTATATTCTGCGCCTACATGTGCAGCATACGATCCGATAGTACCGATCAAATAGTGATCTTGACCAATACACTTACGACAGAATGCTACAATGCGATCAAGCAATTGGTCGTATTGCTTTTCACTGCATATTGCTGTGTGGCTACAGACGGTCATGAAACTTGTTTGATATGTCACTGTACTTAAGAGTTGGGCACCCGCATCTAAATATGCCTGGTACATCTCATAAATGCAATCTCTATCACTACATGGTCTACTAAAGTCCCAAAATTCGTCTTTGGTGAAGGGTATAGTCGACCACAACGGGTTCGAAATGTCCATCCCTCGGCTCTCCAATTCAGTTCCTTGGCCTCCATCCATCACCAACACTTTTTGGGAATTTCGTATGACATCTAGTAAAGATTGACGCATTGCAAAATGGTAGCCTTGAATTTGAGAACATCCCTCAGTACATAGAATGGTCCTGAATTTTAAGGTTTGTTGAACAACACAAGAAGTTGCAATCATATGATACGGATGGTTATATCGAAAACTGGTTGCCTTCACTACCATCAGAAATTTGTCGACAAACCCGGGGTTGTGAACCACTCTTTTTTGAGAATCTGCCAAGTTTCTTTGGCTAAGTTCGTAGCTTGTGCCTCGCTTTGTGAGCAGGCTTCAATATATACTTTTAATTTGGGTTCGGTACCCGATCCACGCAAGGTAAACCGGACGTGCTCATCTGGATGACCATCCTTTGGCTTGGCTTCAATCGTAATCATCTGGGATGAAGAATCCACTGGTAGGTCGGGAACGTTATTGGCAGTGTTGGATTGGAAACCAACTGTTAAATCACGAAAAGCTGTAACACGTAACTTACCTACAGCCTCGGGATACTTCTCATTCTTCTCCATATAACTATCTCTAATTTTCGCAAATGTCTTGTTAGTCAATGATGGTTCGCTCACCAGATAGTAACCATTATACTCCCGGAAGACTCCATATTTACGAAAACCGGACTCCAAGACATTCGAAGGTGTTGTACCGTCTGAAATCCACTGGTTATAAGCTTGCAAAAATACCACGGCTGCGCTAATGCCGTCTTTATCATTTTCCATAACTGGAAACATGTAGCCTATCGCCTCTTCAAAGCCAAATGGTACATAATAACCACGCTGCTCCAGTTGCACAGCACGGTTTCCAATCCATTTAAATCCCGTGAGAGTATCTTCGTGGTGAAAACCCTCGACAGCAGCCATCTTGCTAATCATTTGAGAAGACACCGTGGAGTTCAGCATTGCCAGGGGGTGGGACTTCCGGAATTCGGGCTTGAGATGCCTATATTTTTGGAGCTCATAGTAGGCAAACAAAAACCCTATCTCATTACCTGTAAGTTGTCGCCAATTTCCAGAAGTTTCCCTAACAGCCACGGAAAATCGATCCGCGTCTGGATCGCTGGCCAATACAAGTGAAATGTTACGATGATTGGCGAGGTCAATTGCGAGATCCAGGGCACCCTTCTCCTCTGGATTGGGAAAATGAACTGTAGGAAACTCAGGATTAGGCTCTTTCTGTTCAGGGACCACGAGATAATCTCTGTCAACTTCCAGTTTCAATGTTTGACATGCAATCTGATGGAATATGTTGTATCCTACGCCGTGCATCGGCGTACACACAAACCAGGGTGTTCCTCGGGGCAAGGCTGAAATCCCTTCGACAAGCTTCTCTCCAATGCAATTAACATATTGGTTTACCATTTCTGCTCTGGCGTATATCAATTTTCCCTCTGTAGCCGCTTGATCCATTATAGAAGTCCAATCCCAAACTCCGTCCCATGGTTCCAAGTTTGCTTCTATGCTTTTGGCAATAGCCAAATCGTGAGGTGGAATTATTTGGCACCCGTTGGCATAATAGACTTTATATCCGTTGTCCATCTTGGGATTATGACTGGCAGTTATCATAACACCAACGGAGGCTTTGATGCGATCTACAGTAAATGGAACCATAGGTGTATGGACAAATGATTCCTTTCTGTTCAAATAATAAACCTTGAATCCTGATTTGAGAAACACCGTCGCTGTCGCCATGGCAAATTCCTTGGAGTTGAACCTGTGATCATGGCCCACTACTGCCACCAAGTGTTCTGGAAACTGTTTCTTGATATATGACGCTAGACCTTGCGTCGCCTGAGTCACAATTAGTGTATTCATACGATTAAATCCAGCCTCCATACGTGCTCTTAGGCCTGCTGTTCCAAATTGAAGTCTCGAGTCTAATCGCTTGTGTAGCTCAGGCCAATTCTTCGCACTACATAGTCCACGAATTTCCCTGCGAGTTTCGTCATTATGGTCTTGCTCAAGCCACAGGTCAATTGACCTTTGCAGTTTTCCTGGAGCTTCGGCACTCATTACTCAAAATATGGTACTATGCAAGAATCAAATACGATAGACCGATGGGATTAGCTTATATAAGGGGTGATTTAAATGCGTTATAATATTGCACGTGACAGTTAAAAATCACACCGGTGTAATGCTAGTGTGAATAACCTGTATTACATAATAATGCTGCCTGTATATTACATCATCGATGGTTGAGTATGTCCTGTCTCATCCATCCAGTGCGTTCAGTAGTTCTTCCTCGAAGTCTGATGCACTTTCTTCGTCACTAGCGCCATTGGACTCATCAATATGAGTCTTTTTCGAAGAAGGCTGTTCCTCTGACATATCCTGGTCCGATGGCAGTGGACGCTTCTGTGCCGCTTTCGTATGAGATTCTTCCTGCCCACCGTTTTCTTTCTCTCCCCCCTCATGATCATTAGCGTCTTCACTGCGATCATTATCGCTGTCTTTTCCCTCTTCATCATCATCATCATCATCATCATCTGAAATCTCGTCCTCGTCGTCACTTAACCAAGAAATTCCACTAGCAAATAATTCCAAAGCATTACCCTGAGCCGACTTCTCGAGTGCATCCGTAGAGAGTTGATCCCTTTGCTGCTGTTCGATGAGGTGGCGCTGTTCCATCTTACGTTTGAAATCTTCTAGCTCTTCCTCTGTAGCTGGATCCTGAATAATTAATTCGTATGGTTTCTCGTCTGCGTGCTTCCAAGTTACCAGACATTCAAATACCCAATCTGGATGTACAACTTTGATGCTATCTTTGTAACCCTTGGCTATTCGTGCTTTATACGTCCCCGGAGTCTTCGTGATGACGTGCGTAGTATTTTCGTCAACTTCTGTTGAAGTGGTTGCACCAAACATGCCTGTCCACAGTACAATGTCTGCCCTCTTTATATCGGTGCCTAGTGGTATCAGACCAGAGAAAACAAAATGACAGTCTCCGAAGACTTTGTTCTTCAATATTGGAACGAGACGTTGTATGTCGGCGTCCTCACTATCACCGCTATCCAATAATTTGTAGTATTCTTCGTGAATTTTTGCCAGAGTATCCTTCAAATAGTACAGCTCGTCGTCATCATCCACCAATAGTCTCTGATTATGCATATGTTTTTGCAAAGCCGCAAGAGGCCTGTTCTGTTGTTGTACCTCCAAAGATGCTGAATATTCTAACTTCTTGGTTAATTGCTCCTTTGATTTTCCTTGGCCTGCTTCCTCAGCTGCATTCAGTTGGGGACTCAGCTTTTCTTCCTGTCGTTTTACCTCCTCATCTATTTTTTCTTGTAATTTCTTTTCCGTGTCCATAATATCCGTTAACAGCTCATCAGATTCCTGTGGTTTCTTGTGCGTTCGCCTGCCCAATTGTAGTAAACCGGATTGTTGCCTGGGCAGGAAGTTAGAATTGATATCCCCCACACCAACGAAGAAATTATAGGGTACAACTTTGATAAGATTGGGACACCATTTCCACACATCCCCTCTATCGTCAATTACAATGACCATTGATTGATCAGTGGGGAATAGTCGCTCTAAAGATTTTTGTGTCAATGAACCGTTCTCATCTCGCGACAGAATACGATCACCAAACAATGAACCATCAGGATCTATAATCTTAGCAATTTCTAATGCATAAGCTCTTGTTGCCATAGTATAAATGTGCATTTCATACAGTGGAGCAACTTTTTCAAAAAATTCCTTAAGCCCAGGCCTTACTTTGACAAAATACCAACATTTTCTTTCAGGTGGCCTGGGTCCCAAGTAGAGCGGAGGCACTATAGGTTCCTCATCAAGGGCAAACATTCGGACGTCTTTCAAAGTATCATAATTGGGATTTGAAGGGTCTTTCTTCCATTCTCCAATAGTCGGATCAACACCACAGTGTATAACTGTTTGATCTAAATCAACGACAAGCACCAGTTTTTTAGCTTGCCTCAAACGTTTTTTCAGAGATTGTTCGATATCTTTGGCTTCTTTTCGACTCACTTTCAAATTGTTATCTGTATGTGACATAGCCAGATTGGCCTCAACTTGATCAGTTTCGTCCACTTCCTTACCACACATAGTACAAAGCCCACCATATACAATGTCATGATTACAAGGTCTCCTGATTTCACAGATCACTTGGCTAGCTGCAGCAACCTCGTCCCCAGTGTCAACTTCCCAACCGACTAAGTCTCCTTCAAATGGAGCTTCGAAAAATTCTATCGATTCTCTTACTGCCTTCTTTGTATGCGATCCATTGTTATTGCCCTCATCTGGGGAGCTTGCAATCTCTACCATGTACCAAAACTTATATGCGAACAGCCGCTCTCCTTTCTTGACCGTACTTCCGATGGGCGCTATCAGTTGGTCGATCGTAATCGGGTATGGGAGGCTCTCAGGTGCTACCACTGGTGTTGTCATAGTGCCTATTACAATTTCTTACCTTCAAATGACTTATTTTTGGTCTTTTCGGTACGAAAAGGGCACTATTATCACCTGTAATTGCCTAATAGATTTGTTTGTATATGAAAAGTTGGCCAAAGTTTGTCAAATTTTTCGCTCAGCCCTTGAAGCCTTACTTTGCAAAAGACGTGTCGCGTTTACACGGCTGGACTACAGATAATACATACGGTAGAACTATTCATGAGCTGAATGCAGAGAATTGGAAAAAATCCGCTTCCGTTTACGTTCTACTAAACTTCTGGTGTTAAGCACATCTTTTTTGATTTGAATGAGGGAGATTGCCGCCCGTTACGCTGGAGCCGACCATGCACCTGACAGATCGTTTGTTTTCTTTTTTGCTTTTTCATTTAATTCGTCGTCTAGTCGGGGCCCCAACCCTGTATCTGGTTCGACTCTGCTGCCTTCATGTAACTGTTCTTTTTGCTGTTCATCTGACTGTTTATGGGATTGTTGATATGATGGTTGGTTTGACTGTTTTCCCCACTGTTCGCCAAGTTGTTCTACTGGGGCGTCGATCGATTTTGCAATCGACTCTTGGCTTTGTACAAAATTTGCTTGATCGCGTGGCTCTGCACTTTTAGAACCTGGCACTCTTTCGCCTTGCCCTCCATCAACAGATTCTTTTGCTGCATCTTTAGATATTTCGCTCGATTGTTGAATCGTTTGGTTTTCATTAGATCCTGATTCGTCTAGCTTCTGAGAAGCATGCTCAGGTCGCACAGGCTCCATTTCGTCTTCGCTACTTTCCATGGCAAAAAAGTCCTCCTGATTATGCTGGAACTCATTCAAGTCCAAGACATCCTTCTCGCCCATTTGCTCTTGTTCAATTTTTCGAGCTCGCAGCTCTTCTAATCTCTTATTCCTCTCCGCCCTAGCAGCAGCCTCAGCCTCGCTCTTAATCCTTTCTAATTCAGGCAAGCCTTTCACCAAATGTAGGAAGGATCTCTTGAGTGCGGACTGAAACTCCTTTTGAGCTTGTCTTCTAGTGTATTTCTCGTTAAAAGGAGTAAACGCTATGCGTGAGAGTTTCAAAAATGGGTCTTGCTGAGCTTGCCATTGTCTTTCTTCGAATTCTAACACTTTCTTGCGTGCTGTCTCCACACGCCCATGTGCATATTCCTCTACACTAAAATTTGTTTGCGGCAGCTTCGAGAGGAGGTCCGCCGAGGATGCTGTCGTTTTTTTTCGTTTTTTCTGTGTTCCATATACTGCTAGAGTCTCTTCCTGAGCCAATTGGGCATCATATTTCTCAACGTCTTGTAACGGTCCTTTTGGAGTCCTCTGTGAAAGATGAGCCAGTGCCAGCTCAGATTTCTTGCCTTCTTCCACTATTTTCCGCCTTATGACAGTTTCATCAGTTATTGGATGGCTGTATTGCGGTGTGAACCTATAAGTGTGATCTGGTGGGAAATTAGGTAGCCACTTGGGCAGGATTTTTTGTAATGGATTTGTAGGCGGGACTAATATACTTGCCACATTCTGTTTCACGGCCTCCCGGTCTTCAATCGAAACAATATCTTTTGCGTTGGAATTGATTTCCTTCAAGGAATGTAGGTGATCGAACTCTTGTCTATATGTGTCCCTGTAGTAACCGGAGGCCTGCTGTTGTTCGTCCAGAGAGGAAGGTGTCAAATGGAATCCTTCTAAAAGCATTTCTAAGTCTCCCTTAGCTATGCTTTCACGTCTTTGTAAATTGCTCATCCGATGTAGATGTGCAATCATGTCATTCAGTTGGCCATCGACCAGCATAAGCAGTCTGTCGAAAGCAAACTGTGTTATATGAGCCCTGGCCGGCTTTAATTGTAATGCCACGGCCTTTGCAAGGACCTTTTCCGCCGGAAGTTCTCTGTCATCGTGGCTGAACTCTTGGAGAGTCGGCAGCTGGGTGATCTGGATGTATGTATCCATGTGTCGCTCCTCTGCCCTGTCTACAGGACTGCATGTATGTTCTCGCACGCTTGAACATTAAAAATTGTATTAATTCGCTACTGTGCAAAAATCGCCGAGACTACAGAAGTTCAGTACCATCGATGAGCATTGTACACAGTGAAGGCCTATATATGTAGATGTAGTACATTAGCATTATGCATCGCTGTTAAGCAAAGAATCGAGGGCGCCCTGGACGGACCCGCCGCTTCGTCTCAACGCTGCCACGTTTCTATCGAAATCGAAGAACCCCATATCGTTCAGCTGTCTTAATTGTGTTTCGTAGCGCTCCTCTGGTGGTCTGTTATCTTGCGGAGCAGATGGTTCAAACCCACCCATACCAGCTGCACCACCGGCACCACCGGCACCGCCTAACATCGATGCCAGCATAGCAGGGTCAAATCCACCAGAAGATGGCTGACCGCGAGGTGCTCCGAACATGGCAGCAAAGGGATTGGCTCCAGCAGCTGGGACAGCAGCTGGGTTCGGAGCAGCAGTCTCGCTGGTGGCACCAGCACCTTCAGAGGCTTCGGCCGTGCCTCCTGATTCGCCAGGGGCCGGGAAAGCACTGGCGGCATCGCCTGCCGCGTCTGCGCCGCCTGGGTTCATCATTCTTGCAAACTGCATACTCTGTCTAATCATCTGTGGGTTTGTAAGCATCTGTCTGAAAAAGGGACTCTGGAAGAGCTGTCTTGCTTGGGGCCCCATGGCCTGCAATTGGGGGTTGGATTGGATCATGAAATCAACCATCTGGGGGTTAGACAGCATCTCGTTCATTTGTGACTGGAAAATCGGGTTGTCCAGCATGTTAAGCATGTCCTCCTGGTTTGGCATATTTGTAGCACCGCCATCGGGGCCAAACATGTCCGCAGATGGCAGCGAAGTGAATCCAGCGTACCGAGCAGACGTAAGGTCTGCCAATGGGTTGAAACCGCCGGTCTGACCAGCTGTGAGGTTACTGGGCGCTCCAGTAGAGGTACTCTCGACTGAGCCACTCGGGTTGGTCGCCTCGTTAGTAGTGCTGCTGCTTGTCGCAGCACCGGCTGCTGTTGATCCTGCGTTGCTCCCGCCAGACCTCCCGGACTTGACAAGGTGTACTGCGTGCCCATCTTGTACTTTGTAGAAATCTAGAGTCTGATCATCCTTTAGTATCTTTCCGGAATAGATCAACCGCTGATTCTCTGCGGGGATCTGGGAAACTTTGCTTATCTCTTCTTTGAAAGCGGCGACAGTGGCCGTTGGCTCTACGGAGACGTCCCACTTGTTTTGACCGCTCTTAATCTGAACTGTGATGGACATGTCTCTTTCTTAGGCAAACTACCGCACGATGCACTCGAGTAGTGTTTCTGGTCAATTGTGGCAATCCATACTTTGGCCACCTTATTTTGGCCTGCCCGGTGTATGAGAGGAGTTGAGGGTAAAGCGAGAAGAGAAGCAGATCGAATTACTCGTGCGTAGTGACATGACCGCGTATACTGCCATTTCATTTTCCGGACACTTGTCCGGAGATGACCCACATCACGTGTGTTGCGCAGCAAGAGATGCAGCAATCTGGAGCGCCTCGTTTACATCTTACATTCCCTGCGATAGTTACGAGCCAGTGATGCGAGCCACTTCCGACCTTGCCGTTCTTTGAGCGTCTTTCCCATAGCGAGAAACGCGCGGCCATCGCTTTGTACAATGGCCGCACAATACGCCAACACCTCTCATTCCCTCGCTCCTACTTCAAAATCTTAAATACAAGCCCAAGTAGCGTCTGGTGGCAGTTTTTACAGATGGTGTACCTCGCCAAGTTCAAGAACCCAATAGCATGGAGTGTTTGCGTCTTGTGCCATCGGAGACTGTACTTCTCATCTTGAACAGTGCAGGAACCCTCCCATTTTTTTCCAACCAGTCTTTTTGTCGGTCGCGCTAACCTCAATAATGCCGATACCGAGAAGAGATGTCCCCATCTAGGGTCCTCATATAGGGCACAGCTGGAGAGCCCATTGTAACTGTTCCTTTGCTAGACTTTCTGGCAGTAAGCACCTGCAACAAGTGCCAGTAAGAGACGCAGCCGCTCGTTAGGATGTCACTTCTACGGTTGGGCATTCTGCAACGTTCCTCATAGCCGCTGAACCACCCCATATCACGTGCTCTGGACTAGCTCCCTCTTCTTGCCAAATGCTCCTATGGTTATATCACAGCAAGTGCTGCAGCTATCAAATTTAGTCGGTGATGAGTAAAGTAATGGCAAGATATTTGTCAGCCTTATGTTCGCTTGGGACACACTACTCTTGTTAGTAGACATCATGAATGGAGTGAGTGTTGTCGTTACGCTAGTAGTTGGAAATGATGGCACTAAGATTTGTCTGATCGCACATCGATCGTCGAGAGCATCTGATAACCCTTGAGCCAAATTACATCGTGGGTGACTCTATGGCAGACTCAAGCCAACAAAAAAATGCGCAAGGCAGCAAATGCTGCGGGCACAAGACACAGCCCGCTGAGAGGGATGATTTAGCATGGCGGAGGGAGGGCATGGCCTAGGATGAACGGGGGCCTGGAGTCTCGCCATCGTATTATATAATGCATTTATGGGAAAGAGCTGATCAGCACTCGGCTGTCACATAACAGGATTTTCGGTCACATGAAAAGATACTTTTAAGGTCTTTCTATTTTAGGGGAGGCTTTTTTTCTGGCTCTGTAAGAAAAAAAAAAAGGCTACATCATAGCGTTTACGGCTGGGAGAATAGCATAACTTCAAGATCAAGATATGATGAGACGGCCATGACTGCTTGCAAAGGCATACAGTTGGCACCCGCTTCTCATTTTCTTCAGTAATGGCGTGGTGATCAGTCGTAATATCGTCGGCTTGTTGGCTTGTTTCAAATTGTAGGTTTGTAAGCAGTGGGGCCCTTAGGTTCGTAATTTCGCAGCGTTGTGAAATTGTTGTTGAAATTTAGAGCAACTGTTACCTTTTTTACTTGATTTCCGCACATGAAAAGAAAACTGAAAGAGAAGAAGAAAAAAAAAAAAAAAAAAAAAAAAAAAAAAAAAAAAATAATAGCTGTATTGATGGCAACTGCATAACACACATCTCATCGATTACTTCCACCAAGGTTCACCATATCGAAGCATGGCAAAGACTCTATCGCAAGGCAGGAAGCCAGGCAGCGGCCGCAAGCCTGGCAAGGGTAAGACATTGAGGAACGGCAGGAAGCCCGGCAGTGGTCGCAGGCGGAGGGACGCAGCCGGCCCTTCATCGTCTGCTCAACAACAAGCTGGAGATGCGGCCTCTGCTGCTGTTGCTTCCTCTGCTGCTGTTGCTTCCTCTGCTGCTGTTGCTTCCTCTGCTGCTGGGAGAACCAGCTCAGGTAGCGGTGGCGGCAGCAGCGGCACCGGCAGTACTGAGGGGCGCACCGGGAGCAGCACAAGCAATGCTAGTATCAGCGGTGGCAGCAGCGAGCGTTCTCATGTCTCCTCCAGGGACCTGGAGGCCATCGACGCACTCCGAGAGCTCAACAACTCACCACCTCAGCCACTAACCCCCACGCTCACACCCACCCAGCCCAAGCAAAGGCAGCAGGAAATGTCACAGGACAATCAGGACCACACTAATGAGGGCCCCTTTGTTACGCATACAAGACTTCTGTCGAACCCATCGGCGACGCTGAGCGTTCTAGCTCAACCGCAGCCCGTCAATGGACTCGTTAACATGAATGCCCTTGGGTTGGGCGAGATACCCACGCAGCCAGATACCTCTTCTTCGACTCCCTCGCAAGGGAAGGACTCTTCGGGTGGACTGCTCATACGCTCCTACATATAGCATCTTTAAGTCCATCTGTAGTCATCTCATCGCGCAGTGAAAAAATAACTTAAAAAATACTAAAAAAAAAAAAACCAAGGAAAAAAAAAAAAAAAAAAAAAAAAAGGAACCTAGAGTGAAGCTATACATGAAATCGATTATGAAATAACCTTCAAGCAGGGAAGAAAGCGAGAAGGGAGGAAAGAGAGAGAGGCAGGTCAGCAAATGGACTCATTCGAAGCCCGTCTCCAATTTACATCTGTAGTAAAGAACTTACAGAAGACGCTGGGGGTCTCAAAGCGACTCGAAAATGATCCCGTGCAGTTCTATTTGAACCACTACGAACACCACTACGAGGACTTTCATCAGTGCATGTTTGATACTGCTGCCAAAATGGATTCACTTGACAGGCTGAATGTGGTATTGTACTATTCAAGCATCGTAGAAGTTCTTCACGCCCGGCAGTCTGAACTGAACGCTCGCGTCCTCAACCAGGTACTTTTGCCCTCGCTTGATGCCATGCTGCTCTTGGCACTTCCTTCTAAGGACTGGAAGGCGTTGACTAATCTCAGCGCCTGTACGGACGTCTTCCACCGGATGAATTCACTAGTGGGTGGAATCGTAACGTTGCAGAAACCACAGTTGGATATGCATCTCCCGCTGGACAAATTACCGTGGTACACGCCGTCAGAGCACCCCTCAATACACTACCATGAGTCGTTCCAAAGGGCAGCCACGCTGTTGCAAGACAGAAGTGCTAAGCAGCAGTACATGTTCCAGCAATTTAGGCACCAAGGACTCTGCGCCGTGGACGCTCCACAGCCCTCGCCCCAGACCGTGATCCATCGCATGGAAAATGATCGCGAAAAGCATAAGAGACTGAAGGAGAACATTTGGGTTCTGCCAAGACCAAATGCCAATATTCTAGATCCACATGAGTTCGATCTTCTGTGGAATGCCACACCTTCTGAGGGCTTGACCAAGGGTGATTACCGACACATTAATGAGATGAGGAAAATCGCCCGTGTAAGCTACAAGGTATAACAGTCGGTAATGGTCGCAAGATGGGCGAGCGGTCAGCTTGGAATGGCATGCGCAAAGTTGTTGTATATATTGGTAAATATGTGTACATATAAAGGTGTACATATATTTTTTGTTTTTTGTTGATCTTTTACGGTGGACAAAGTTTCTCGATACGATTGAATGCTTTTACATTGTATTTAATTTTTTTGTCATACTTTTTTCATATATGGGAGAGGCAGAAAACTTAACGATACTAAAAAATCGGAAAAGAAAGTAACTTATTAGTGCAAAATATCAATGGCATTCAATTATCTTGGTTTCGAGGTAATTATTTAGCTTTCAGATGGTCTGTCTACCACATTGCATATGTCCTCGGCAATTTTTGAGCACTATTCACGTGTATATATAAATCGAGTTTTTCGGTGCGTAGAAACGAGTAAAAAAAAAAAAAAGAGATGAGCAGAATAAAGGTTCCAACTCGTGCGCTAAGGTAAGTGCCACTCTTTTTATGCTGAGTTATCCTAGTCCTCGATAGTGTTTCTGGTCAGAGATAAAAAGGTGCGTTGAAGTACAGTGAAACCCTTGTGAGCTTCTAAATTTGGCCAAAGGAACAAAAGGTATATAGTTCTCATGTCAAAAGAATTGTCGCACGAGTCTCGTTCAAAAAGCAGACCAGAGCTCACAAATGCCCAAAGTGAGTTGGCGGTAAGGCGGGGGCGTCAGCAACTGCGGACGCAAACCGTTGCCGAGCCATGGATGAGAAGCGCCAGTACGTCGAGCATTTGGATGAGAAAACCTAACGCTAGAAGCCCGCCGCCAAGTGAAAGATCGAGATCGAGTAACCGTGCTGGCTCATTGACGAGGCAAGAACGCCCTAGAACTGAAGAAAATGTCTTAGTAGATGTTTTGCCATCCTTTGAAATGTATAATACCTTGCACAGGCACATTCCTCAAGGTAACGTCAATCCAGATTGTCATGACTTCCCACCCGGCTATCAAGAAGTGCAAGCACAGCATAATATCATAATGAGGTCCACCGATCAACCGACTGAAACACAAGCACTTGATTTCCAGGCGCCTGAAATTAGAAGAAACTCATCTTCTGCAGCTATGAATAATTTGCGAGCCTTTTCCACTCAACATATATCAATTCACAACAGCACCTCGAGGTTTCAAGAAGATCCGGAGCCTATAGAAGATGATTT
Organism: Zygosaccharomyces pseudobailii; assembly: GCA_949129085.1. Classification (NCBI taxonomy): domain Eukaryota; kingdom Fungi; phylum Ascomycota; class Saccharomycetes; order Saccharomycetales; family Saccharomycetaceae; genus Zygosaccharomyces; species Zygosaccharomyces pseudobailii. Next base: position 591,058 of record CASBRY010000010.1, read on the forward strand.
GAACCATGCCGATAACATTAACATTGATAAATTATACAGTTTGCCTAAACTGGCGACGCCCGTCGAAGTTACAGTACGTATAACTAAGCATGCACCAAAACCGCACGAGAAGCCAGAGGAGGAATCGATTCTCAAAGAATACACCTCAGGAGATATCATTCACGGCTACTGTATTATTGAAAACAAGTCAACACAGCCCCTGCAATTTGAGATGTTCTACGTTACGTTAGAAGGCTACACATCTCTGATAGACAAGCAGATGGGGAAAAGGACTCTGAAGCGGTTTTTGAGAATGGTGGACCTCAGCGCAAGCTGGTCTTATTCGGACATACAGCTGAGTACGGGTGTAAAAGTCGTTCCCGGAGACGTGGATTTCGACAACTCAATTTTGGGTTTGAACAACAATCGAATTTTGGAACCTGGCGTCAAATACAAAAAGTTTTTCATGTTTAAATTGCCCAACCAGCTTCTGGATGTCACTTGCAAACAAGAACAATTTTCTCACTGCCTTTTGCCGCCCAGCTTCGGCATAGACAAATTTAGAAATCACGGCAAATACAGTGCAATCAAAGTCAACAGTATTTTAGGATTTGGCCATATTGGTGTGAAAGGATCCCCCATTATGACGGTGGATATGGTGGACGAGAATTTGTCGATCAACTACACCGTGGATGCGAGGATAGTGGGCAAAGACAAAAGAACGCAGAAGCTGAATATTATGAGAGAGGTTGATTACAATATACGCGTCGTCCCCTTTGCATTTTGCTGTCCTATAGCTGGTGAACAAACCGTCGAGAAGCAGCTAAGTTTTTTGTTGAAAGACGTGCAGAAAAGGGTGGATGCCCTAGAGAGGATATTTGCTAGATTAGAATCGAACGAACCTATAAAGGGTAACGATGTCCGTGGCACGGATATTGATGGAACCGTCGATGATACCTCTCAAGTGGACGAATCAGAATTGCTGCGTTGTAAACTGGATCAGTTGCAACTAGCAAGGAATATTTCAACATCTGACCATGACTCTGAAAAGAACCCTAAAGATCTCTTTTCCAACACTAACAAAGTAGAGACGCAATTTAGCTATAGAGTCAGATCGAAAAGTTCAAGTGGTCTGAAAAGTGGAATTTTTTCCAGTCTACTGGGCGGACCTGCACCTACTTCCTCGAAAAATGATCAGACGAGAGAAAAGGTAAGCAGGGCAGGTTTGATTGTGATAACAGCTGAAATTCCAGAGCAGTCCTTGCCGTATCGATCGCCTTCTTTGCTCAGGAAGACCAATAAATTCGAAAACAAAAATCACTATGATCAAGAAAACTGGCTTCAATTGCAGGAATTAATACCTCAAGAGTTGAAGCAAGTGTTAGATCATTTAGATATCGAGCTCACTTGCATTCAATCCAATAATAGTAAACCCGGTGAGCCCCCGGAGATCCAATCAATTACGACCGAACTGATTTGTATCACCGCCAAATCCGATAACTCGATCCCTGTAAAATTGAATTGGAAACTGTTGATGGACGAAGATAGATTAATGAAAATAAAAAAGACCTACAGTGACTTACACAAGAAGATCAATGCTCTGAACAAAAAATTCGATGCAAACGTAACAAAATTAAATGAACTATACAATATGCATGATACCTCATTGGCCCCTCGAGAGCTCCGCTTCAACGACATCATACCATCTCAGTTGTTCAATAATGTCGACAGTTTGGCAAATCTTGAAGTCGACATCGTTAATTTGAACGATGTGTTCAAGAAGCAAACCCACACATTGAGAGAAAATTCGCCAGACAACATATCTTCCGTTCCTTCGAGCTCTTCCTTGCAAAAATCTGGTTCCAACGGATTCTTGAGCGCTACATTCAGTGGGTCCTCCTCCGAACATTCCCGGTCCTCTTCTTCGATCAAATTCGTTGAACAAATTGTCCACGAATGGAATTACTGTGGTCCATTAAAATACAAGAGAAATATCACTGTTAACCTGCAATATAATGACAACTTGAAAGAAACATTGGTGCCTAATTTTGAGAGTTGCCTATGCTCCCGCTTTTACTGTGTCCGTGTTAATATAAAGTTTGAACACCGTATCGGAACAGCAACTATAGACATTCCTGTGGAAATCAAAAGTTTCCATAACATTTAACTCTCCTCCGTATTCACACGTAAATATGCATATTCACAAGCTTACAAACGATACGTTTAGAGATATAATTAATTAAACTTTGACGCCCCAATGAATCGCGCAGATCCCAGAAGTCAAACTTTCATAACCTACAGATTTGAACCCGGCTTGCTCTATCATACCTTTGAATGTTTCTTGATCGGGAAATTTTTCGATAGACTCAACCAAGTACTGATAAGAATCATAATCGTTGGCAATAATGGAGCCCATAACCGGCAAAAGTCTGGCCCATTGTTGATACATAACATCCATAAGTTGGTTCTCAATCTTGGAAAACTCTAGACAATAAAAAATTCCGCCAGGTTTCAAGACACGGTAAGCAGCAGCAAGACCAGCCTCAATGTCGGTGAAATTTCTAATACCAAACGAAATGGTGTAGATATCTTTGGAGTCCGATTCAATCTGATCCAAAACTTCACCATTCTGTACTAGAAACTTTACCCTTGGGTCATTGTAGTATTTGTTTTGTTCCATAGCCCTCTTCTCCCCTTCTTTCAACATGTCTGCGTTAATATCAACAATGTGCATAGTAGACTCCGTGTCATGGAATTTCTCCTCGGCGTGATCTAAAAGTCCAAATGCGATATCACCTGAACCACCAGCTACGTCGATGAAGTGCAATGGTTCCGCAGAATTGGGTCTTTTGCCAGCATCCAACTTGTTAATGAAATGATCTTTCCAACATCTGTGGATCCCCAAAGACATTACATCATTCATAATATCATACTTAGAAGCCACGGAGGAGAAGACATTACCTACCAACTTTTCTTTCTCGGTCTTGGGCACAGTTTTGGACCCAAAATGAGTATACGCATTATCCTGCTTCACAGCATTGGTAGTGCTCAAGGCACGTAAAGCCGATAGAGACAGTGCACGGCACTTTAACGAATGCTTAGCAAAGGCAGAAGAAAGCATTGTTAAAGATTTCGAACTCGGCAAGCCCCTTGGCATTAGCCCTCTGAGGTATGTATCGTTTTCCAACTATTTTTCTCCTTTAGCGACCCATGCTTTTCGGCTTTTTAGTTTTTCTCAATCGATGTCACAAAATAATCAAAAAAAAAGAAAGAGATCCGTAATCTATTGATTATTGTTAAAATTTGATGTGTTATTGCTCTATTTTTGACGTTGATGAGTGACTACTGAAATTTTGTGAAATTTATTCTCAAGCTGGTATGAGGAATGAATTTTCACAGAATATTTTGCTATATAAATTTTTGCTTTACAATGATGGTGTTGCTGTCATGGGCTATACCAGTCCAAAATCACAATCAATTCCAACCTCAGCTTGATCTTGCTTGCCGCAAAAAAAAATTGGAGGAATTGAAACAGATCTTGAGAAACTCTTCTCGGATGCGAGTGGAGGAGGAAGCATCCATTTCGCAGCAGATAGATCAGATCACGAGTTCTCTGGGGGAATTAAAAGAGAATACTGAGCGCGATTGTGCTTCTGTTACATGGACCAATGTATTGCTGCATCAGCTCTTTGGTAAGAATCATCTATGTCTATAATCAAAATATTAATAATGTGCTTCTTTCAAGCGTCGAACCGAACTTAAACTACTTCACCCCTCATCAAGAAGAGAAATATCGATAAGTGAGCATTCAATGGTGTCAACAGCGTTTTTGGTGTCGCTATACATCTCTTTATCATACGTAGGCGCTGTGTATGCCACGACAGCAAGGGCTGGTGATTATAGGAGTGGTAGGGATAATCCGCAAGTTATCAAGCAGCGGATGGGTCGTATCTGCAGTGTAATGGCCCTCAATTTGGTGGTTATACCTATGCTGCTATGGCACCTCGGCCACCTCGGTTCATTTCAGGAGGCATTCCTCACGCTAGGGTTGTACCCAAATCATTCATCCTTTTTCTTCCAGCCGATAAAGGCGCTGTTATTGATATCGATGTTGTACGTAGGACCGCTAGTCGATGCTTTGTTATACTACGTGTTCGTACCCAGTGGAAGTCTCTCTCGAGAATTTAAAGAGGAATTGCTAAATATATGGGGCCTGCGAAACTACGTATTTGCGCCCTTCAGTGAAGAGGTGTTTTACACTTCCATGATACTTAACAGTTATCTGACCTTGTCTCATGAACCGGCAAGCAACAAGCAACTTATTTGCTTAACTCCTTTATTTTTCGGGCTGGCACACCTGCACCACGCTTACGAGAGTTACTATGACTCGCAATCTAGCATGGCGGCAGTCTGCTTAACTGCTGCTGTACAGGCTATTTATACCACTGTATTTGGTAGCTTCACTAATTGCGTCTTTTTGAAGACTGGTGGTAATCTATGGGCCTGTGTTCTCCTGCACGCATTCTGCAACTATATGGGGTTTCCCGAACCTTCCCGCCTGTATACTTACTACTCGGACGTTCGCAAACCTCCAACACCAATTGCTGCGAAACTTTTAAGTTGGTGGAATAAGTGTTATTTCTGTTTGCTACTTGGGGGCATATGGCTCTTTAAGTGCAACTTTAATCCATTGCTTAATTCGCCATATAGTTTGATTTGACAGTTTATCTCTTTTCGAGCTTCTTGCTGAATTGATAGGAGGCAAATAATCGACTTTTACTTTTCAATTCAGGCAACTTGGGCCTGATTTAGGAACCTTGATAGTTTTTTTGTTTCATGTCAAAGAATCGCCTACCCAACCGAACCGGGATCGAAGAATCTCTTGTCATGTTATAAGCCTGAGGGTGTGTCGTATGCCACATAACCTCTTGCTTCAAAAATTGATGGCCTCTACTTTCAAGTCAGCTTTTTTCTGGTATTCCTTTGATTGCTCAGTTACTGGAAATAATAATGAAATAATAATATGAGCAAGCATAATCTATGTTGACAACTCAAGCCGATAGGAACTTTCTTCGATGAGAACATGACGAATCCATTGAGCTTGCTATCAAGCACTCTTTTACAACTTATGCTGAAAAGGTAACCTCATCAAGAAAAGAGTTCGTTAAAAGCGAAACAATGTGGTTTATCATCTGTTGTGGAATAGGGAATATTCTCTAAGTGCGAATGGGAATAAAGTACGTAATAGCAGGAAAGGAACACATAAAACCAATACTTATTATTTTGTAGATTACATTTAATTTCGAAAGTTCAAGCCACGGAATCAATTGACAGCCATTCATTTAACCTGTTTGAAACCGACGGCCATTACATCTTTTTTGTTCGATGCGTTTTGAGATCAATCGCCCTAAAAGGAAGTCACAATACACGAAAAACCCAAGACGCGTCGGGTCGAAAACGCATAAGCACCAAAAGTTGGTCTTGCATTGTGACCTGAGGGCATTACTTTTAAAGTACAGGAGAAGGAGTGCTAAGAGTTAAGTTGGTATAACAGCTAAGTTACGGGCTGGAGGCGAGGAACCGTAGAGTGGAAATTTTTGGTTTTAGTTTATCTGACCAAAGTCTGTTGTCATTCCTTTGCTTACCGGCATCCACAGGCGAGTTTTCATTTGATTGAGATTGTGATCGAGGCAATTAACAGCTAGTGATGGATGTGGATCAAAGTAGAATTCTTGAGAGACAGCAGCAGCGGCAGCAGTCTCGACCAAGGAAAAGTGAAAATATGGATGAGGCCATGAGAGAAAAGAGGAAATCTGAGGTGATGATTGCTGCTCAATCGCTGGACAGTGAGGTACAAAGTGTTAAGAATTTGAAAAGGATCTCCATTGGCTCCATGGATATGTTAATGGATCCGGAGCTGGAGTACAGAGTAAGTTCTACTGTTGGTAAGCAGGACGGCAGGAAATCTTGGACGTCAGGATTGCCCACGCGTCCTGCAGATGAAACCGAAAACGTGCATAACAGGGCTGCAGTCCGATACACATATCCATCAAGAGCAGTAGAAGGTGGCCCTACTGATCCAGATGCTTCTCTCGAAAGTGATTTGTCAGAAATAAGTTTTGATATAACGAACTCGGCCTATCTGGAGGAAACAGGGGCTGATGATAGTTCTTCGCTGCTAGAGGGCGACTCTACTGATCCTCGCGGAAGTCAAAAATCTCAAGTATCTTCATCTGGTAGAAGTATTAGTGGCGTGGGATCTTTAAAACGAGGTGTCAGTAATGTAGCATTGAGAAAATCATCGACAAGTTCAGACTCAAGTACAGGTTCAAACCCCTCACTAACTAAGAATCTTTTATGGGTTCCTGCCAGCCAGCATCCTAATGTGAAACCAGAAAACTATTTGGAATTGGTCCAAGACACTCTGCATAATATTAAGATAGATGGAAATGAAACCGGACAGGGTAGCGGTGAAGTCACCGACAATAGTACTAATAAAGAGAATGAAGAACAGACTTACCGTCTCCGCAAAAACAGCTCTTTGGTGCGAAAACCATCTAGACTGAGAAAATCATACACTGAATTTGATGATGAGAATGAAGATTATCAAGATGCGTCCGCTTACTCAAAAAAGAGACCTTCAGACGATCTAGAAAATACTTCCAGCCAAACAGTATCTTCGGCGAATTCTTCAAGAGCCGTCTCTCTGAGGGATATTACTGATGAACTAACCAAAATTTCCAATAATGCCGGTTTGACAGATTCAGATGCCATTACTCTGGCAAGAACTTTGAGTATGGCTGGATCGTATAGAAGTGATGAATCCGATGACATCATTGATGATAGCCGCGTAGAGTATGGAGAAGAATTAAATTACGGTGGTGAAGCAACTGTCGGGGAAAGAAGGCAAGAGGAATCAGAATTTGCTTCCAACATGATTATGAAGAATGGATTTGTAATTCCTGCTAGGTCTTCATTGAGGAGAAGCAAGTTCAACACATATCGAGTAAGATCTGGTAGTGACGAATCCTTGAATGAGGAAAGTCAACTCTTTGAATCAGAATCTAACAATCGGCAGACGACCCAAGGGCAAGTTAAGGAAACGGTAACTAATGATGACGCGATAGATCAGTCTTTACAATCGGGATTACGTGAAAGCGAAGTTGTCGTGGTAGAGCGTGTTTCGGCACCTGTCGGAGCAGACGATACCCAACAATCAAAGCAACAGGAACATTTAGGTACCCCGGTTGATCAGCATAGCCACGACAGTAAATCCCCATCAAAATTCATTGGGGAGGATGGCTCTAATTTAACTTCTCCAAGTACTATCAGTGACTTCCAAGATATTTATGACCACTATCGGCAGTCAAGTGTGGATTGGGAAAAGGAGTTGAAAAATGAGCAGGAGTTCAGCCAGCGCGATAATCACAATAAGCCAGCCACTTCGAATGTATTATCTGAAGATCCAACTAAAGAAATCACAATAGAGGTGGGCGATGCATCTATGGACATGTCGGCAGAAAATACCGTTATGTCTAACAATAGCAGTGTGTCTAATGCAGACCTATCCGCCGATCCTTCAATAAAGCCTGAAAACGTAAAATTGTTGGACAATGCTGCCATTGGACAACAACCGCCAATAACTCATTCGCCCGCGAAGCGTGAGCACTCGATGGTTGCGGAGAAGCCTAGATTGGATCACAGAGCTTCCGGTAATAGCGATAATGAAAACAATAGCGGCAACAATAGACAAGCCCAGAAAAGGGGTGGTTGGGCTATCTTTAACATGGGTACCAAGGATTTTTTGAGTGACAGGAAAGAGGAAAGAAATGAACCTACGAAGGAACGTGAAACGTCTCATAAGGAAGGATATGCCTCTGGGAACGGTGACTTTATCAAGACCAGCAGCCATATGAGGACGGAATTTGAACGCTTAGCAGCAGACAGAAGTAATCACTCCAAGAATCGTCACTCTCCTATTTTCGCAGAAGCTAACAAAAAGGAAATATTTGAAGAGTCAAACTCCGATGGTATCACAGATACTGAGCCTTCCGCTCAAGTATCTGAAGATCAGTCTCATATCGACTCTGCGAACATTGATTCTTCGAATACATTTTCAGCTCAAAGATTAGAACAAAAATTCGTCAACCTCTTCAAGAGAAAAGGAAAGGGCAAGGCATCGAGCAGTAAGACTGGTAGGAATCATAAAAGGTTAGAATTGACAAAAAAATCCTCAAACAATAGTTTACCGAAGTTTAGGAGGACCACGAGAAATCAGCCCAAGCAGGTGGAAGAAGAAATAGAAATCGAACAAAACGAAGCAGCAATAGCAATATCTACTTCTGAAATCACTATAGGTGAGCCTGCCGATGATGCTCTTGGTACTAGCATTAGTACCTCCTACGAGGAGACTCCCGAGGAAAAGCAAGAGCAGCATCTATCCCTTCAGCCAGCTGTTAGTGTTCAGAGTACCAAGAGCTCTCCGACCATTGTAGTAGAGAGTGTCAAGGAGCTGGAGACTGAGGAGTTGCAAGACAGCGGTATGGAAACGGATGGCGATACTCAAAAGATACCTCAAGAGACTATTAAAATGAAGAAGCAACCCTCTGGAGAGCGAGCAAAACTGGCGATGCAGAGCACGCAGCCTACAGTGCATGCGAAACCCCAGCCGCTGCCCCCCCGCAAATTAACATTTAGTGATGTCACTCGTTTGGACAGGCCCAACGCGCCTATGCGCTTCACAGATAGTGCTTTCGGATTCCCTCTGCCGATGTTAACGATTTCCACTGTGATTATGTTTGATCAAAGGCTGCCCATTAACGTGGAACGAGCCATATACAGGCTCAGCCATCTAAAACTCAGTGACCCTAAGAGAGAATTGAGGCAACAAGTTATGCTCAGTAATTTCATGTACGCATATCTGAACCTTGTCAATCATACCTTGTACATGGAACAGGCAGCACAAGAGAGAGGACATGAGGGCCCCGAGACAGGAGCGAATGAGGCTGATGCAAGTCGGTCCGGGTCTGGGGCATATACAACTGACCAAAATGACGCCAATGGTGCCATATGCATACCCGACATTTGAATCAGCAAGTAAACTGCTGATTTCACGATTCCGTAAATAATCTGTTCCTAGAGTAAGTATAACAACGAAAATATGAAAATAAAAAAAAATAGAAAAGTAAAATACAATAAGAAAAGGCCCATCATTCGGTGAACTGATTTTACGAGCAAATGTCCCTTTTCATTACATCTTATGCCATAATGCATAGACTTGCTAATTCGATAATAATCGGGTGTGCATAATGTGATCAACTGGATGAATTTGCATGTCACTTTATACGTATGAATAAGCTTGAAAAATTTCAATGACATTTTATGAGCCACCATAAGAAGCGGCTCATCGCATCCATCGCGAAAGTAGTCGCCTTCCTTAAGCCTTCGTTTGAACCTGCGTCGCCACTTGTATAGTCACTAAATTCGCATCATGGGCGGTGGCGATAACCTCTACCATATGCTGGTGCTACTTGAAGAGCCTGTAAAGGGTACAAGCGAGCAAGAAGACAAGAAGGAGCACGAATTCGTGGATGAGCTGGTGTTACCTTTCGCGGTGGACCAGCTGGATGAACTTAATAGCTGGTTCGACAAGTTTGACCAGCAGATATCGATACCGAACGAAGGTCACATCAAGTACGAGATCACAAGCGATGGCATCATCGTGCTTGTCCTTGACAAGAAATTGGAACACCTAGTGACGGATGTGCGTTCTTTCGTGGAGAACCACGGTCCTCTTATGGAAAATGAATAAAATCGATTGCATTATACACGAACTGGGAATAAAATAGACCCCGATAATATGTCATTAGATATGCTTAAGGCCTGGTGCTAAACGAATACATCCATAAGCAACCACTGACTGGTTCGTACTTACAACTGGTGTTATGTTATACAGCATAGTCTCACCACATTTCAGTTTTTTCGCATCCGCTCGTTTGGGTTTGTTTCTCTGAACAGGCGACTTAAACTCACGTAACTGAAAATATTTCAATATAAAAAAAATAGAAAAAAAAAAACTTTACATAAATACACACAACAAACAAGAGAAAGTATTGTCACTCAAAAATTTATTAGACATTTCAGAGGCCCTAAGCACTATATTGAAGTATTTGGACGGTCGAAACAAGTATGAACGCCTCTGTAACTTCGCCAACTTTGCAGCTGTTCTCTAAGGAACAGCTTTCAAAGCATAATAATGAAAAGGACTGCTGGGTCAGTGTTTGGAATAGAAAGATTTATGATGTTACTCCTTTCTTAGAGGAACATCCCGGTGGAGCAGACTACATCCTAGAGCATGCCGGTCGTGACATCACTCAGGTGCTGAAGGATCGTGATATTCACGAACATAGTGAGACGGCCTACGAGATTTTGAGAGATAACTACCATGTCGGGTACTTGGCTACTGAGGAGGAAGAGAAGAAACTTCTAACGAATGATGCACACAAGGTGGAGGTGCATATGACTAACAGTGAAACGGTCTTCGACTCCACAACTTTTGTAAAGGACTTGCCCACAGAAGACAAGTTGAGTATTGCCACTAATTACAGCAATGATTACAACAAACATAAGTTTCTAGATTTGAACAGGCCATTGGTTCCCCAGGTGATGTTTGGCAATTTCAGCAAGGACTTTTACCTGGACCAAGTTCACAGGCCAAGACATTACGGTAAGGGGTCTGCTCCGCTGTTTGGTAATTTCTTAGAACCTCTCTCCAAGACTCCTTGGTGGCTTATTCCCTGTGTGTGGTTGCCAATTGTTAGTTACCACATTTACGTGGGTTACACTCATATGAACAAGTTGTTTTCAGTGATTCTCTTTGGCGTGGGTATTTTCGTTTGGACCCTGATTGAGTACAGTTTACACAGATTTTTGTTCCACTTGGACGAGTGGTTACCAAACAACAACGCCGCATTGACTATGCACTTTTTGCTGCATGGTGTTCACCACTACTTACCCATGGACAGGTTCCGGTTGGTGATGCCTCCAACTTTGGGTTTTATTTTGTGTGCACCTTTCTACAAAACCGTTTTTGCACTACTTCCTCGTTACTGGGCTTACTCGGGATTTGCTGGTGGTCTGTTCGGTTACATTTGCTATGACTTAACGCACTACTTTTTGCACCATGTCAAGCTTCCAAGTTTCATGCGCAAATTGAAGAAATACCACTTGGAGCATCACTACAAAAATTATCAGCTTGGGTTTGGTGTTACTTCCTGGTACTGGGACACTGTCTTTGGCACATACTTGGGACCAGATGCGCCATTATCGCACATGAAGTACGATTAGTTTCTGCTCATATAGAGTGCACTTTTTGTTTCTTTCTCACTTATCATATGCAGCGGGTAGGCACAATATTGGATACCACAGGTGGCTGTGATCTTATTTGTTTAAAAGCTTATTTAGACTTCTAGGTCACGTTGATAAATATTTATAAAATTAGATTGGTTCTCACGAAATCGAAGGTTATTTAAGGATATTCCACGCATTCTACCATATAGTCCTAATGAACTTCCTGTAAGCGACCCTCATTTATCAGAAACATTGATTCTTATTCATTGATCATCTTCTCTTGAGACCTTCATTCTGTCAGTAAAAGACAGAGAAGGAGTTTTGAGGTGATCTTGGCGTGCCGTTATCGGTTAAGCGGTTATACAGACAAGCAGCACGTTGGTACACATTTGGTGTTTTACAAGAAAAAAACGTGGGAGAATGGATCGTAATAATGGAATACGGCTAGATGTATCCAGATGTGTCTCGTATAGACGCAATCATTTTCATATACTGCGAGACATTTTGAATGTGATACCGCAGTCAGTGTTTAAACATACTGAACCTCACGTTGGTTGTGTAACACCAGGTTCTATAGTGTAGTGGTTATCACTTTCGGTTCTGATCCGAACAACCCCAGTTCGAATCCGGGTAGGACCTTTTTTGCTACCAGGAAAGTAGTCTACTCGCTAAGCAATCGCTGGACCCTCTTCCCTTTTGGGATTCTCTTTCTTTTAGTAGCACATGGTAACGAGTAGCAAAAAGGTCCTACCCGGATTCGAACCGGGGTTGTTCGGATCAGAACCGAAAGTGATAACCACTACACTATAGAACCACACGACTTATAATTGGCCTTATTTTTGATAATTGTTTAGAGTACGGTTATAATTTAAGTTTTATGTAATCAACTACGGCTCAGATTCAATTGGCAATAGTGTATGTATTACATAATCCCATAAGTTGAAATGTACGTCGAGTTACTCCTGAGAGGTATCCGTTTATGTGGTAGGCACCAGTATATCGGCGGGACTTCCAGGAAAAAGAAACAACATTAAGCAACTTTTTATCACATGATCGATCGTGGTTAATACAGAGCACTTTAGCAACACAGTGAATTCTTATTTCCTATTGCTTGTACCTGGTGCCTGGTGATGAATACCTGAATATTTCGCTATACAATAGCAGGACAGTAAACCATTTGAGAAAATTTTTTTCATCAGTTATTGTTGGTTGTAACATAATGTTATATCACATGTTAAACGTATGCCCCTTCACTGGTTGTTCATGAAAAGTACAATAAACCAGATAGAGATTTTCTTGACTACCTAAAACAAAAAGAAAAATAGGATTTCTCGCGTAGAATATAAAAAACTGTCTATAAAGTTAAGGCCCATAAGTATGTTTTCATTTTGTATTTCATGATTCGTTTTGAATGAGGTAAAATTAAAGGTACGTTTTTTCTTTTGTTTTTTGGACAATCCATGACAAGACATAAATCTTTTTGATAAAATTATAACACAGGTTCCTCGATATGAGGAGAAATAAAGTTAACATGATCAGCAAATATATATAGTCTTGTGCCATGATGTCTAACGAGGGGTATGTTAGCAAGGTGTGAGAGGGTACTAGATGTTAACGGGACGAACCCGGCGAAAGAGCGCTGATGTTGATAAAGAGTCTATCTAGCATTCTCTTCAATTATTCCCTGACCTTCATACACAATATTTTCTCGAGATACGGAAAGCCTTACTTGGGTTTAATCCTAGGCTCCAGGCAGATATCCAAAGCTGATGATAACTGTTACCTTTTACATAACTGTGAGTAGCTTGCTGAGGACACTTACTTCTCTCAATGTCGTCGCCAGTCTTAGGGCGGAAATAAGTTTTGCCGAGAAAGTTCTACAAAATGTTAATCTCGAAATAAAACGGTAGTGTCAAATTTCGAACCTGCTTGTTTTCTTGACCTTATGCATATATCAAGTAATAAAATCGTCTGATTCATTACAATGGGAAAAGCTAACTCAATCGCCCCCGTCGCTTAGAAACATCGCTAAGGGATAAACGGTGGATATGCCAACATGGTTGACAATGCTAAAATGCCAATAACCCCTCATGGAAGAAAATATGGATACCAAGTATATCAGTGCCTTTTTTTATTAAAATTCACTCTTCTACGTAAAAATTATTCCTCATGAAACAATAAATCAGCTGCAGAATTTTTTCTTGCCATCTCAAAGACTGATTAAGATATAATTTGTAACTTTAGTATTCAACTTTGCTGTTACTTGTTAAATGGCCGAGGAACTCTCACTTTTTCTCCTATTTCGCCTGCGAGGTTAAGTGTTTTTGAGGGCCGCACCTCGTAAACTGAATGTAATTCTTCATTGTGCAACATTTTTTTTAATCTAGTGGAAACAGGTGAGTAATTTCCTTCATTCTTCAAACACATAAATGTTAAGCAGTATGTTATAAAGAATGAAGCATTATGTCCCCTCAAACTAAGTTTACGTGATTACAAGTATTACCACTTATGTCGTGAGACAATTTTTGTACAGCATCCACAATTCACATTCACACTTTTACAAGGGTTGAACCATCTGAAAACGCCCGCTCGAGACCTCTGAGAATTCACTTTTTTGATTTCTATAGTAGCATATTGCTCCCAATACAGACTAGGGGTCTACCCCAAAAAGAAAAAGGACCTAGTCCTATTCCTAAGGTAAATTGTGTTGATTAAAAAAGGTCCTACCCGGATTCGAACCGGGGTTGTTCGGATCAGAACCGAAAGTGATAACCACTACACTATAGAACCTCACGGAAACTGATTGTGAGCAGTGGTTAACGAGGGCCCCCAATAGAAATGGTTGTCTTTTTGCGACAAAAGCTACACACTCTCGAAATATTTCTCTAAAATTTTTAACCTACTCGCAAGATTTTCTTCCTTTGGAAACTCCAGCTCTTTTCTGATCATATTTGACAATTTCTCACGGTCGTAGTATTTGCACCAGCTTGAGTGTGCATTGACTCCTTGTTGCAAAATTTTACTTTTGAACGCCTTTCTAAAACATCCGGCGCACTCCACGATGTCGTCCTGAAGGTATCGAAACCCTTGCAGAAACAAATTGAGAGATTCCTCGTCGCACTTAAATAAAATCTGTAACTTATCTCTTGGTATGGTAGCAATAGTGGCGCGGCTGGTTCCCAAATGTTTTATTCTTTCTATTTCTCGGATTAAATTCCATGTTTGCAGATGGTATTCGTTTCTCAAGTCAAATTGTCTTTCTCTCCAAGGACAGTGTTCTGAATGTTCTGATGAAACATACCTTTCCCCATACCTTCTATTGAGCGAAGGACCAGAATTCAATTTCAAACACAGGGTACTTTTACAATTAGCACACTTGCACACCAAGTTGTCCGAGTTCAGTGATTCAAAGTCCCAGCCTTTCGATGACAATTGCAATGGATTTAACCATTCCGCGTCCCAGTCTAGCCATTGACTTTGGGTACCAGCTTCAATTCTAGAACATCGACTCATCAGATCTTCATACGAATGCAAATTGAACCCCGGAAAGCCTCGCCGCGCCTTGACAACCATGTTCTCATAACTTAAATGCCTCCCATGTGATATAAATCTATTGCGTTTCAATTTGCAAGGCCTATATTTCCATTTTTTGAGTATCCTATCACCCTTCGTCGTGACGCTAGTTAATGGCACTCTAAGTTTCTCGTAGGAATCAATCGCTCCATCCAGCTGGCGACCAACATTTGAAAGTTTTTCATGCAATGTGCAATTCATTACGAAACAACCAGCGTACCTGCTGAAGACATATCGTTGAGTAATTATGCATGCTTCATCGCCCATGTTCTAGAGTTCATATTTTACGTACAAAGCGATGACGATCTTGAGCACGGGAAAAATTTGCAAAATTCTACAACATCACCTGGAGATGTGAGACATACGGGAGCTGTAAAGGGGTTTTACTTCTAGTAGGAATTCATTGAGTGTTGTGTGTTGACCGGTATTGGGGTTCCACCGGGTCTCATTTTCTGCTCAATCTTTAGTTTCTCGATCCTGCTTGTTTTGGAGGTCTGACAAACGCTTACAGTGTATTAATCAGCGAATCAAGCTACTTCCTTTATAAGATGCCTGCAGTACTAGAGGATTATCAGAAAAACTTTTTGGACTTGGCTGTTGAAAGCCAGGCACTTAGATTTGGCCAGTTCACTTTGAAAAGTGGACGGACATCCCCGTATTTTTTCAATTTGGGTCTATTCAACACAGGCAAATTATTATCGAATTTGGCCACTGCTTATGCCATTGCTATCATTCAATCTGATTTGAGATTTGATGTTATTTTCGGTCCAGCCTATAAAGGGATTCCCTTGGCTTCTATTGTTTGTGTAAAATTGGCTGAAATCGGAGGATCCAAGTTTCAAGATATTCGTTACGCCTTCAACAGAAAGGAAGCCAAAGATCATGGAGAGGGTGGCAGCATTGTAGGAGCGACCCTGGAGGGCAGGAGGATTCTGATCATCGATGATGTCATGACGGCAGGAACGGCCATCAACGAAGCCTTTGAAATCATTTCCTCTAATAAGGGCCAGACAGTAGGCTGTATCATCGCCTTAGACAGACAAGAAGTGGTTAGCACTGAAGACAGGGAAGGTTTGAGTGCCACTCAATCAGTGAGCAAGAAGTATGGTATTCCAGTCTTAAACATCGTGTCTTTGACACACATTATCCAGTATCTCGATGGAAGAATTTCTCCAGAAGACAAGAAAGATATAGAGGACTATCGTAACAAATACGGTGTTTGAGGCAACCAATTAAGAATGCTGCTGCTATGGCAACCTCTGTTGATTTTTTCTCCTCTAATTTTGTAATTTTTTCTGATTTGACCTAATTATTTACTTGATACAGCTGCATCAACATTTACTTACTACTACCTTCTTATCACTTTGACTTTATTCTTGGGCATCTTGAATTGTTTTTCAGTTGTAGCGGGCTTAACGGGATCGTAAATTGACTTTGTCATAGGGTGGCCCATCAGATACGCACTGTGCAGCGGTACTATATCATTCATTTTAAAGCCCTTGACCAGAGGAATTTTCTTGAACTCTATGCCATCAAAATCTGGGCCGTAGGGAATCTCTCTTAAGGATCGAATGGAAGTTGGATGTTGTTGCATATATTCCCCCACCTTCTTAATCAAGTGTTTCTTACCACCGGGAAACTGCTTGGCGGAAACCACCAATTGTCCATGTTCCTTGAGCAGAACGCGTACTCTACCTGGATTGCCGAAGTCTTGAGGATGCGACTTGTCACCTTCGAATATACAAAGTAAACCCAAATTACGGACTGCGTCTGCTACAGTTTTCGCCAAAGGATTTTCAACTGCTAATTCTAAAGGGACACGTCTACCCTCAGCATGGGACCTCTTCTTGTCGAAATAGCATGGGTAAAGTAGTTGAAATCCTTTTATTTCCTCCAGTTCTTTTTGGCTCATTCGTGCACTGCTCTCGACTTTACCAGTATCTGGGTTCACAAAAGTCATCTGATTGGGATCGGAAGCAACCTGATGATGTTTCGGGTTGGCCGCTTGGGGTTCTTGATCTTGGCTCCTCACTACAGTAGGCGTAATCTTAGGAGCTATTGGAGTTTTCAGGGACGGATCAAGCTCAGCTAAATCCATATCTAGATTATCAATGTCATCGAAATCGTCAATCTCTTCTAATTTGGGCATTTTGACAGAAGTGAAACCTATACTACAGGGCTTTTTGATTACTTCTTCATGTTCTTCAGAGGTCAAAATTTTCCAAAATGTTGAAAACTTGATTGATGCGAGAGAGGAAAATACACTTTGGCGAAAGGAGTGTCAAAAAACAAATGAGTAGCAGTGAGGAGGAACCATCTAATAGACCTTCTGGCATTGATATCGTCGATAGGACTGTAATAGAGACCGCAAATGAACTATTGGAATCACTAGAACAAGCTCATCGAGCTGACTTGGCACTACATTTATATTCAGCATACCTTTTGAAGAACTTCTTAAGCCGAGCTAATGAAAAAAAATATCCCTTCGAGATCGATCAATTTATTAGGACACAGATCAAGGATAATTGGACCAGTTGGCCCAGTGTAAAGACTGTTATTGACCCTCAGACTGACAAAGTCTATGAGGACTCGATAGCAATTAACCAACTAAGCGAACCTGGGGAAATATCCCCCAATGCATTGCAGCATTCAGCTGCTATGTTGGAGCAAGAACTGGACGGTTACTGGCAACATTGTCTTGCAACCTGTTCCATGCGGTCCACACATATGCTGGATGTTGACAAGATGAGTATGCCTACAGGCTTGGCTCAAGAGGTTATAAGTAAATTGGATAATTTTTTTGAAGGTCTTAACAATAAGGTGGCCAAGAAAAATAAAATTGAGCTTCAACAGGGTGATTCCAATCAACTGATTGTTTCGCAACCACAGCATGAAATAATTAAGAGCAAAAAAAGTATAGAACTGAAATATTATGATATTATTACCAGAGGATGCGAGATGGGACAAGATATGAGAGAAATTTACATGAAATCACTGGAATTGTACAATGACATACCGGCAAACTTCAAAAAAGGACAATTCAAGCTTCCAAAGGCCGAGTTGAAAAAATACAGGCTAGCGAAAGATGGAAAGTCCAACATCAGTGTCATGAAAAAAACTAGAGAAAACTATTTGGAATTAGACAAATTGATGAAAGATAAAAGGTTGACAGCCAAAGATAAATTAGAGCTGAAAAGGTTGACCCGAAAAAAAACAGAGTTCTTGCTGAGCAAGAAGACTTTTTTCGAAGTCAAGGGTTACGGCATAGAGAATGGAGGGAACTATGAAAATGATGAAATAGACAATAAATACGCAGTGGATGATGCTTTGATTAAAATACCTAGAAAAAATTGACAAACTTTTTCCCAATGCCTCAAAAAATTTCATCGACAGCTTTTTCTCCGGTGAAAATGTCATTGATAATGACGTCCAAGATCTCTAACAGAAGACTCGCCATAAGGTATTGATTTTGTGCCATGCCGTGAACTTTTAATGCAGCCTCGTGTGAAGATCTTAGACCGACAACTTTTCCGAAAGTCTCAGCAAAGAGAGATTGAAGTAAAACTTTCGCATCCGCCTGAGTTCTAGCCTTTTCACCTTTCGTACGTTCATGTACGATGTTAGCGTGGTCTTTTTTCGTTAATGAGCCTGAAGGCCCCCATAATAAATCTCTTGTGAAACGGATAATCTTCAAAATCTGATCTTCTGTTCTCAATCCCCTGATGCTATTTTTAACATATTTCTCAATTGTACTACCCAACAACTGCTGCAATACAGTTATGATGGTCTTGCCTCTCAACCAGCCTGAATTACTTTTATCTAGCGAAAATATAGATATGAAAACATCGCATATTGGCTTAACAAAGGATTTGTTGCCTAAATGTAAACTATTTTCGCTATTGTGGTAAAAGTTACGGTCATCCTCGTAAAATCTTACTTCATCTTCATAATTAGCGTCGAATTGGCGTACTTGGAAGTCTGTAGTAGATTCGCTCCTATGACAGAAATCAGCATTATAAACGTCTTTTGACCTTGATGATTGTTCTTGCGTTATGCCCTCGTTGGGATTGAAATTTTTGGAATCTGTCAAAAACAAGCGGAAGATATTATCTTGACAAATAACTTGTATAGCTAAAAGTTCACGTAAATATCTCTCCAATTTTGTTCTCCTTTCTTCATACAGGAGAGACTTGGATATGTGATACTTCAGGGACATCTTTATTTTTTCAGGGAAGATATCCTTTCTTTGCAAGTGCTTCATTTGATTTTTGTATCTCCTCTTCAGATCGATATTTAGCCTGAAAAATTCACTAAATCTTCGTGGTATCTCCCATGTAGTTACTTGACCCTGGTGAACGTGTTCCACGGACAATAGATAATATGCGATCTCACGCCCATCTTCAAGCCGAGTTTCCACAAAATAGGTCTTGATAGAGATTTTTGTTTTCCCATATAAAATGTTTGCATTTTCCTGAACTAGATATTGCTGCCTTAGCAATTCTCTCATATCTAAATCCTTTAGAAGTGCTTTTTGAGATTTCCGAAGTAATTTAAGCTGATTTTTACTGTTTGTAAGGTCTGCCTTCAGGATCAGATGGTCCAATAATTCTAACTCTTTTTCTATTTCATCGATAGCCAATGTCAGTTTTGCGATGTCATCTTTCAGACTAGCAAATCCATGGGAACTGTTATGTAGTTGTTGACTGGAAGAATCGATGCTATCTTGAAGACGGGAGGAGATACTAGACAAAAGACATTCGCTTGGCTCGTAAGTTTCTTCGTAATTCTTTGGTAAGAAATAAACTTCAGCCTTATCATCATTTCCAAAAAGTGTATCATTGAAAATTTTGTCTTCATCGGGTTCATCGTTCTTACCGAACAAAGTTTCTGAGGTTGTTATCGACCTCCTTCTTGGCCTTCTCCGGCCGCTTTTATTGGTTTCATTCAATATCCTATCCAAAGTATTGTCTACGTCTGAATGCGTTAATATCCGTACAGCGTTTACTGATTTTTTTGTTCGAAGTTGCCTATCGGCTTTTTCTGCGGAAGGTAGATCAATGAGCTTTGCATAAATATCTGTGGAGACAAAACTCTGACTTGATATCATTTCCAGAAAATAATTGGATTTTTTGAATTCAAAAAAATAAATTTTATCTAAAATTTCTCTCGATTGTCCTTGTAGCAGAAGCATGCTTCGTCTTGCTGTGTTAACTGATAGGTTATCTCCATAAAGGTCAATATCTTTCAGCAGCACGATATTACGGACAAGATTCTGATCTAAGGAACTCATATCAGCCAAGTGATGTTCCTTTTGAAGAAAACTCAAAGCAATATCCTTAATGTGAGATATCTCTGCATCGGAGAGCGTCACAGAAACGTCTTCAGCGACGGCATCATCCAGAGGGTTTTTCAAGGCCTCCACAAGTTTCCAATATTTGAGATAGGTCAGTCCGCTAGTCTTCGAATTGTGAGATAAGTATTGCTCGAAGAAAGAAAAACAAAAGGGATCCTGTAGAACATCTTGTAAAGTAATAGTTTCCAAAAAATCTTCAAAATCTTTAACTTCCTTATCTTCGCTAAAACAGCATCCGATTTTAGGGCCAGCATTACGTGCTTTTTTTGTATGGCTTCTATCAGTCACGTACACGAGTCTTGTTCGTATTAGATTTAACGACAATAAGAGTCTCTTGCGATATTCCAGTAAGTTCTTGGATAAGTTCTCTTCTTTCTTCAATTGTAACAATTTTGTCAAAACCGCATACTTCGCACTTTGAAGATCGGAAAAAGAAGTAAAAGAGCTAATTTGTCTCAAAAAGTCCTCGAATTGTTTATTTGAGAGCTCTGGAACCAACTCTAGTTTCACAGCCTGGATTTCGAGTTTTGATGCATGGCTATCATGTGGATATTCCTGCTCTTCCACTTCCTTGGAAAGAAATTTACGTATTTCGTCAACTTGATCATGCTCTTCCAAAATCTTATCGGAGATTGATATGAATCTCAAATTCCAAGTATCAGAATCTGAAAATTTCACGATTAATGGTTCAACTATGCATGAGCTTATGATCTCTCTCAATAAAACACGCACATAGGGAGAAGCAAGCTCCTGAGTATCAATCATGAATGGAAGGACATGTTCTACTCTCAATTTCACATATCGTGCTATATCCTGTCTTAAACAATTGGAGCGTAGGGATAGGGCCTTGTGTAATTTGTAGTTCTTGTCGAATTCGACAGCAATGCTTAAATCTATGTTGCGTTCTCCCTCCTTGGCAAAAGTCATGTCACTGAGTACTGCTTCTTTTGCTGCGCAAAAAGTAGTAAAATGCTTATTTAACAGTGGCAATAACCTCAATACTACTAGATCAGCTTCATCTTTATTGACTAGAAGTTTTTGCAATCTTTTCACACTTTCCATCAGAAGTTGTTTTACTCTCTGCGGGAATACTGATGAAGAATCAGTATTGAAATGTGAGAACCAGGACATTACAAAATCTTGAATTATGAGATTTATAATGTTTTCGATTTCATTGGAGATTTCTGGGCACAAAGGAAATAAGCTATTCCGAACAACTGATAGTTCTGACTGCACGTCCGAATTGTCAGAGTATTTTAGGAATTTGGGCTTCGGAGGATCAGCCGTGGGCAATGTAGTAAATATAACGCAATACCAAAAGAGACCAAAAATCGGCATCAATCCCCAAATTATCTTGCCCAGTATTCCATTGTTCAACCACGCGTAAGCAAGAAGAAACGGTGGAAGAATGTAGGCCCAACGGAAAGCATTAGAATCTTGAGACATATGCCATTGATGTACTATTCAACTGCTTCTTAGAAGTGTGTGTGTGTTCTACTCCTGCACTACGTCCTTTCTATTTCTCTTGTATTAAGAAGATGAAGGAAGAATACGATACATCACTTAGCTTCTAGTGTCACGTGGTTTGGATATATTCTAACAACATCTTAACAATGTTTGATCACAGGAGGTCTCCGTACCAAAATCACCGGTCTCCAATCGGTAAGCTTACATATCATTTATTTAGCTACCGGGGCACCGTCTCCAGTAAGGAAAATTATACCAGATGGCGTCATTACTGTCGCAAATCTCCGCGAAGACATTTCCAGCCATAGCACAAGTCTTAGAATGACAAGTTGATCTGGTAGCTCCGAATAAGAAGGAATGGAGTAGGAATTTTCAAAAAGTACAACTTCCGTTGATTAAGGTAAAAAAATCTATCTCTATGCTTTGTTTCGTATTACCCACTCCCCAAATATTTACACAAATCCAAGATGCCAATCATGTCACAGAGGGAAAAGCACCACTCGTTATAATGGAAAAAGAAAAAAAAATATAGACGAGTAATCACTCTTTTTAGCTCGAGTAGTACTGTGTACCTTCAAAGAATGTAAAACCTAACCACACAAGGGTGTTGTCATAATATTATAAATTGGCCAAATTTCTTTGTTACTGCTGAGAAGTATAATAAGTCCAAAGCAGTCCGTTCCCCTAGTGAGTTTTCGATACATAGCTTTCAATTCGCGTTACATGGTTTTCTCTTTTTTTAACTAAAGTTTAGCCCTTTTGCATTGGCAATTTATCGAATTCAAATGCACCTCTTCCCGCTTATTTTTCTTTTTCATGACCTTTAAATACTTTGAATTCTTTAAATTCTTTAATTTTCTTCTCTTTCTTCTCTTTCTTCTCTTTCTTCTCTTTCTTCTCTTTCTTCTTCTCTTTCTTCTCTTTCTTCCCTATCTTCTCTTTCTTCCCTATCTTATCTTTATCATCTTTATCATCTTTATGTTTCTTCTCCTTCTTCTTCCCTTTCTTCGTATATTCCTGCTGACTTTTTATCTTTTTTACCTTCCTCCTACACTTCTCACCCATATCATCTCGCTTCCGCTTAACAGCAATTATTGTAGCCTGAATATTTTGATCGTCCGGTTTACTTATGGTTCCGCTCAAACCTTCGCCTTTAATGAACCATTTGTAAAGTGGCGATTCAGCTCTCGAAACACCCGATGCCACTGCTTCTTTTTGCTTAAACGTTATGCCACTGCCATCAGAGTTCGCATTAACATCTAAACTTTTCAGATGACCGTCAAAAAGTCTCTCCCACCAAGCTTCACCATCATCATGTCCAGCAGCACCACCAAGACCTTTCTTATCTCTCTTGTGCTTCACTAGGATTGGTTTTCTTAACCCGCCATCTTTTAGAGCCTCCCCTTCACGCCAACCGTAGGATTTCAAATATTTTTTACTATCCATAAATACAGAAATTATATCTTGAGCAATGGCAGAAATGCTCGGGAGAAACCTTGATATAGCTTGTCATTGGTAGTTAACGGGCAGCTCATCTCATCTCAAAAATTTTCAAGTCAAGCCTAGAAAGTCCGCGAAAAACAAAGGTGAAGAATTCACTAACTATAATTGTCAATTTGAGAAAACATGAAGCGTCAGCTAGATGAAAGTATCCAGCATGAATCCAAAAGGCGAAATGATGATGCACCACACAAACAACGCGAGTTAACTACAGTTGTTGTGTCGAATCTGCCAAAGAGCTATAACCAGAACAAGGTGTACAAATATTTCCAAGATTGTGGAGCCATATCTCATATTGACATTACTGAATCGATAGACAAGCTTCGTAGATTGGCAAGGATAGAATTTACTAGATACGACGAAGCTCTTTCTGCCTTGACAAGATCTCACAAGAAGATCGGGAATAATGAAATAAAGGTCACATTACTAGAGAATTGCACTGTGTGGGTTACTAATTTTCCTCCGCACTTCAATCATCGTGATATAAAAAATCTATTCAGAATGAACGAACTGACAGTGTTGAGTGTACGCCTACCGTCTCTAAGGTTCAATGCTGATAGACGCTTTGCCTACGTTGATGTAATAACACCCGAAGAAGTTGCAAAAGCAGTTGAACGTCTTGACTCTAAGGAACTTGAAGGCTATAATATCGTCGTCAAGCAATCAAACCCCTTAGGAAAATCGAAACGATCAGATGCTAGTGTTTGGGAAAGGAGAGAGGTTTTGATAAGAAATCTAAACACTACTAAGGTAACTGAAGACACATTACGGCAACTTTATTCTAAGTATGGCTCTATCGAAAGCATCAAGATTTCTGGACACGAAAAGGATAACGGATACGCTTTTGTTTCATTTATTCATCAAGAACCTGTAAATCGGGCATTGGAAACTAATAAAATGCTACTCGAAGGCAACGAAATAAAAGTCACGCTCGCGGATCGAAAGGCATATTTGGAAAGACAACAAGTTAAAGCACTAATCAAAAAAAGCAACAAAGACACTGGTGATTTTATTGTGTCATTATATCCGCTCCATGACAAGGTAAATAAGGCTCAGCTTCAAAAGTTGGTTCAAGAGAAGGCTGCCATAAGCGAAAAGGATATCAAGCATATTTATTTGGTGCCTGACCTTAGAGGAAGTTTGATCGTATTTAAGGACACTAAAAATGCCGCTAGATGTTCCCTCGCACTTAACGGTATCGAATTCCAAAGAACCATTGTTAAGTGTGGTCCTATAAAGGATTTAATCAAAAACAATGGAGGAAATAGTGAAAATCGCTTCTCTAAAGCCATCATACCTGCTGTAGAACGGAAGCTCCCTCCTAACCAATTATCAAATGACGATTTTCGCAGACTATTTCTCGGAAAATAATCTACACAATACATGCTTTACAAAACATTATATGTCCCTGAAGAGAGACTCTTGCAACTTTTTTATTTCTCTGCTAATGTGCTTGACAAACTCTGCTCTCGTGTGGTCCTCTTCCAGGAGTCTTGCTTCTTCCAAGCTGATAGGGACTATTCTGGAATTCAAATACTTGGGATGTGTTAACAAGCGGTTCAGAGCAATATTCAATGTGTTCTTTTCCTGTTCTGTATCTAGCCCCGGTAAAAGTTCAACGTAAGTTTCCTTCTCATCTACTGCGGTGTGAGTTTTCGAATTCACCAAATATGCTTGGTAGTTTAATGCACTGAGCATCTTTTGAAGTAACACCAACTGAGAAGTTTCTTTAATCAACGCTGACGAAACAGCTAATTTACTATCTGACCATCTCTTTATAGCTGTATCCACCTGTTTAGTGAAGTAAGATACAAATAAGCAACATTCTGGCAATACTTTGACACCAAATTCACTAAGAAGTAGTAATACGATTGAGAGAAGGCCGTTAGTCCAAATATTATGGAGGCTGGGTTTATTTTCCGGCTTAATATTACCCTTTTGTATTGCTACAGAAAGCGGGCTCTCCAGCAACACCGCAAACAAACCGTTAGTAATAAATTTTTCAGCAACACTCTTAATAGAGCATAATTCTGAAACAAAAGTAAGCGTTAAAGGCCCTAAAAGAGCCTCATCATTGACCTTGAGAAGATGTGAAGTGGAATAGAGGCTTAAGATGACTTTCACCGTTCCCACTTCATTCAATGAAGATGCCAATATCACGTTGAAGGAATCCAAAGGTTTTAGTGCTTTGATTTTGGTGAGTAGAGATAACAACAAAAATAAATCTTGGATTCTGGGCGCCATGTTGTAAACAATTACTTGTTTTCCGTTCGAAGTTGAGGTGCTAATATCGGACAACACCTCAGATAAAATCATGTGGAAACCTTTACAGAATGACAGTTCAAAAAATTCAAGAAGCTCGTCTGATATCAGTTCGACAAAATGAGTGCCTGTAGAAACCGCGTCTAAAAGTATCAGTATTGATCTTAATACTGGCCTGTAAAAGTTTCTATTCCTCGAGTATGATATATTGCCCAGATAGTTTACCTCATCCGACTTGAAAATAGTGATTAATTGATTCAGCAGCATGAGTAGCTTTTTTTCGGGAATAGATTGTGCTCTCTTTTGGAAAGCGTAAAGAATGTAGAAAGATAATTCCAACCTTTCACAATACACTTGAGTGAAGAGCGGTGATTTTATTCCGCGCTCAATGTTGACCTTCAGAAAATGGCACACGAGATCAATGAAAGTATCCTTTAATGACTGAGTCGTCTTTTTCACAAACGTTGTGAGAAGTGCCCCCCATGCTTTTGCAGCCGCAATTTGATGACTGACATATTGCAAATTTAGAGATGCTTCTATAACTTCGTCTCTGTAACCCAGCAAATCTTTGGACCCTATCCATTTTTCATCATTTCCAAAAAATTGATCCATCAGTGGAATGGCAAAAACCATCTCGTTAGAGGAAGCACCAGGCTGAAAGAGTGGTGATAACGCGAAACTCGAGAGCTTTAATTTTGGCCATTTTTCTTCGAACTTATTGTGAAGGTTATCGTGCAATTCTTTATTGTAACCGTCGATTTCAAAAAATGAATTTACCAAAGTGGCCAAATCCTGCTGGTTCAAAAGTTGAAATATCTGCGAGTCCACATCCGTAGAAGTAAACAAATATAAAGCAAAAATCTCCACAACTCTTGAAATCAATTTATATTTCCCTGACATCGCCACCATTTCTTGCATGGAAGTAGTGGAAACAGGTCGAAAATTCCTTAAATGGTTCAGTAATGCAGTTATGAACTCAGAATCAGCCTTTGAATCCTTCGCATTAGCCCATGTATTGAAGGCATAAGCTATAGCATCTAGCAGGCAACAACCAACCGACTCAGGAAGAGCGTCAAGATGTAGTGCATTTTTTTTCAGAACACTCAGGATAGATTTTCTATGATTGGGTAAGTTATTGCGCTCCTCGGTTTTATTCGATGCAATATTTCCGGTTAAAAATAAGATAGACAGGCCGTCTTGTTTACTTTCCATCAGTGCACTGAAAAACATGTAAATATCCTTCGCCAACTTGTGATCAGCTAGGGGACCTTCTAAATCAAAAGATATCGAGTTCAAAAGTAGCTTAGAATGTCTTTGACCCAGATAGGAGAGTAAAAATAAATAGTCATCACTCCATGGAACCTCAACTAGGGATTTAAACAGCTTAACCACATGTCTTTTCAGCAACGGTACTGAATTATAAATATCAACAAACTTTGAAGATTCACTAAAAATCATTTTCTCCAGGGTACTTGGCGGCATCTTCAAAGATCCACGGGTTGATATTAATAGAAATGCTAACTCGTAAGCGTGTTTCATAAGTCTCAAATAAAGATGCCCAAATGCCCTGTCACCCACCAATGATATTTGGGAGTTTAAGGGAGATAGCAAAATATTCAATAATGATTTTGCAGCACGCACGTCTGGAGATTGTGATGCCAGGAAGGAGTCAAGTATGAGGGAGCCTGATGTCGCTAAGACATTTGTGACTTTGACTTTTGGAGAAGATGCGGGATCAACTCCGTAAACATTGTAGAGAATTTTTGTGAATAATGAGTTTAAAAAGAATCCAAGCTCGAATCTTTGTATTACATTTGTGTATTTCCAGAACTGATAACTCTCATAAACATCAATCAAATGAATGACCAATTTGTCCAGCATCTCACTCTTAGTTTTTAATGGAAAATCTGCTTTCAAAGAAACTGCTTCTGTGACCATCTCATTAGTTAACTTGATTAAAGTTATCGTAAATTCGTAATTACCGATTGGCAATTCAATAGATCCCAAGACAACATTAGCCATACCTGTTTTTCCACTTCTATCAAGTAGTACCGAACGAGCCCAATGTGACCAAACGATCTCTGGAAAATGGGCAAACAAGGAATGCACAAACTTAGAGCAGGTACAAAGAAGCTTATAATCTCTCTTGTGCAAAGAATGCTCAAAGATTTTGAAAAATACCGAAGTAATGTTCTTTTCCCTTGTGTATGTTGACAAATGCTGTAGAATTTCGACCGCTCTTTCGAAAGATGACCGCTTAGAAACAGCATTAGCAACTAAATCCAAAACAGCTAGCAGTAAGTAGTGTGTGGAATCGTCAAGGCCTTCGCTGTTATCAATATAAGCATCACAAATACTTTGCAAAATATACCCGAGAACAGACCAGCCATTGTAATTATACAGGAATACGATGATATCTTCGTCACCTTTAGTGGGAGTAGGTAAAATTTTGCCTTTCGTATCTTCTGGGATAGATATTAAGGCATTCTGATTAGTCTTCAAATATGGTTTCACCAGGGCTTCTTTTTTGAGAATAATAAGATCCATATTAGATTCTCCGACGTCATCAACAATATCATAATCCAGTTCACCCAACCTAAACTTGGTGGTGTATGTGTGTAATTCATTCCACTCAAAATTAGCAAATTGATTGTGGACAGCACTTGTGTTGACCAAAGGAAGAAGAGCCTCATCTATGAGAGGAAGTTTTGCTCTTAGTATAGTCAAGTGTTTCTCAAATTCATCACTAGCTAAAAAAATCTCAACAAATTCCTGAGGTGTTCTCAATAAAACGTCCTTAATCATGGCTGACGTTTGTACATTCATTGGAATAAAATTAAGTGAAAATGTTAGGAATGAGCTTATAATGGCCGGATAAAAGCTCTCTGAAGACAATGATTCTGAGACTCTGCTTATGGCCCCGAAAACGCCAGCTTTCTCTGCACGTGCGGCGAAAACTGCAGTTTCACGCGATACTGGCACCTTACCGAACACTTGCTGTATAAAACTCAATTCTAAATCTGGATTTTCTTCCAATAGGAATGATTTAGTAAAGAGCACAAATGACCACATGTAGAGAATGACTGGGTTTGTTGGATCTTGTTCTAAGATATTGTGTATACGTTTAAAGCAGTTAGCATCTTTGAGGTATAACGAATCTAGGTTGATTGCAGAAGACCGACTGTCCAAGCCGAGAACTAGCATGGTATTCACTACGATGAGCGATTCGATTTTGTGGCTGATCAGGCCAGGAATTGAAGAATTAACGTCAGTCATGAAGACCAGCTGGCTCCTTGTTTCATCCAAAAAAGTAAACCATTTTTCAACCAAATGTGTC
Source organism: Zygosaccharomyces pseudobailii (assembly GCA_949129085.1). Classification (NCBI taxonomy): domain Eukaryota; kingdom Fungi; phylum Ascomycota; class Saccharomycetes; order Saccharomycetales; family Saccharomycetaceae; genus Zygosaccharomyces; species Zygosaccharomyces pseudobailii. The sequence continues at coordinate 619,878 of CASBRY010000010.1, forward strand.
GGCAAATCTGCCTTGACCATTAAGTGAGTTAAAAGCTTAAGAATATTCGTCATGTAGATCAAATTATAGGCTTTCTTGACTTGCAAAAATTCTTCCCATTCTCGTTCCGTTAGACCATCGGGCATTTCGGGCACTTCTTTATCATACTGTGTAATAACTTTCGCTAATACCCCAATCAAATTTACGCATATTGTAAATACATTATTGGCCACCAATTGTGCGAAACTTGATTGCACAACAGGCAAATTTGAATTATTGAGAAGCAAAAGCATTGTTGTTAAAATTGCATTTCTTTCTTGGTATACAAATGTAGCAAGCGATAGTAACGGTATTTGATCATCTGTCTTTACTTTCATCTGTGTAATGACTCTCAAACTCTCCTGGTAATTCAGCCCCAAATATTTCGATAGAAATGACGCCTGTTCACAACTCTCGTTTTTAATATTTTCATACTTGACGCCTCTGACGGATAAACAACTAACTCTTGGGTGATCATTACTCACTTGGTCAATTTTCCCAACATCAAGGATTAAATCGTGGCATCTATCAAGAAAATCGCTTATCTTTGAAAAGCTGGTCACCGCGTCTGTAGAGTCTAACTGGTAAGAGTTAATAAAACACTCCACATGCACAAAAGACAGTGCATCGTCACCCAATTGAGCAGCCATTGAGGAGCTGTGAAAAATCTTCTATTGATGATGTTCGCCGCCATCAATGGCTAATAGTGTTTATCTTTCAAAATTTTTCTCCCCCATAGAAAAAATCAAGAACTTACTAGCCGGGTAAAAATTTAACGAGCTATATAACAAAGATGTAATAAAAGGCGTACTCATACGTAGTGCCAAGAACCGACTTCCGATGGAATAGGCATCGGATCCTCTTCGTCAGAAAGTGCCTTAATGCCGTGTCCAGCTCTTCTGATAGCAGGTAAATTATCTCCATCAACCGTGCCCGAAATTAGTTTTTTCCAGGCCTCATGGCATTCTCGCACTATTTGCACTGTGTATTGAGCGTCCTTATACTGACCCCCGAAGGCAAACTCGTTTGCTGGTTTCCCCGCTGGTATTTTGTATTTCTTGAACCACTCTCTAGTGGCTGATAATAAGCCGGGCATATGAACCTCAACGTCCTCCAAGTTATTCAATTTTAACGCTAGTGGGTCGTTAACATTGATTGCAATTACTTTCCAATCCAACTCACCATCATCAATTAGAGCCAAGGATCCCAAAATCTTCACCTCCGTAATGTCTCCCATATGCAGCGTCATTGATCCTATCTCACAACAGTCCAAAGGATCATTGTCACCCTTGATTGAGCCCAAACCTGCCTCCCTCGTTGGGTCTTCCCAAGTCTGGGGAATAGCGCCGTAGTTTTGAATATAACCATGAAAGGGAAAGATATTGTGTACAAATCTAACCTTGCCCTTCTTCACATCTTGCACAATGGGATTGAAATCAAGCTTTTTAGATATTTCGAATTTGCCATTAGACCAACGCGGAACTTCTACTACCATGCGAACTGTGCGCTGTTCAGTTTTCAATTCTAATGGTATGTCGTGGAAATATGATGCCACTTCACCATTGGCTAGCTGTAGATATTGCCTGAAATTGGGACCATATTTGGCACCCTGCGTCACTTGGCTGAAACGTTTTTGAGCATTTAGGAGAGCTCCTGTATGCTTCAACCTTTCAGCCATTGTCACACCCTTAAGAGTACGAGCAAACATTGACACACCTTTATTTCCCTTCGATTCTTCAAGCAATTATCAAGACCAGACAATTCGGAGTTAATGCGAAAAGAAGACATGAAAAACAATAACTTCGAATTTATGAGTTACAAAGGATATTTTGGTAATTATACAACAGTGATCCAGACCAACGGGTGATGGACACTTTCTACAACGATTAAGTCTCAAACTTATACTCTTCTGACGAATCATCATCGCCGCCCTGCTTGGAGGATTGAGGTGGACCTGCCGCTGGTGGACCCCCTTGCCATTCTATTTCTCCGTCAAGAGTAATAGTGGCATTTTCATCGGAGATATTCACCACATCACAGAACTCCTCTACCAATTGTTTAGAAAATCCAAAGGGGTCTCTGGGTAGCCATACTGAAGGACAGGCCGACGTGACGGCAGGATAATTATAAGCATCAGCGTTAGCTTCCTCAGTCTCTGGGGTTTCTGGATCAGGGATACCATAAGTTTCAGGCAGCTTATTCTTGACATTTTTGAATGATAGGTATATGTGAGGGAGAAAAAACCGCTTGTATAGCGGTGCAGGTGGGACGTGGCCATCTGCACCATCCGCCAAAAGCGGTACCCAAGAAATCTTATTTTCTGACAATTGATACGATTCTTCCGGTAGAGGGTTGTACTGTATGGTTTTATCGCTAGAGTCACTTGTGGGCAAATCCATTGGCGGAAGGCTATTTTTACGTTGATATTTTGGGAGTGGAAACTTGGGAAGTTCCTTAATTTCTTCTTCCGGATTGGTTCCAGTGTCCTTATAAATATTCTTGAAAGAGGGCGTATCACTTTTGCCGTTTAAAGGCTTCATTGTATCTACAGGCACATACTTCATTAAATGATCAAAAGCATAATTCAAATGAAGGTGAACAATGACGGTAACACCAAGCCCGATCGCTTGAAGAACAATAGGGCCCCAACCTTTACCAACAGCAAAGAGACCAAGCAAACAAATTTGACCCAAGTAAAGACCAACAATAGTTTGGAAAAGCGCTCTAGGATAATTCATACCCCTGTTGTCAGCTCCCTCTGCTTGAACGTAAGTCAAAGTGTACAGCCATGCGACATAGAGTAAAAAGAATCCAACTGTGGCGAACAAAAGTATTAATGGTGAAATGATTGCGTAAGAAAACGTGATGACCGCCAAATTAGTATAAACAGGATATGCGGTCCCCCAACCAGGAGTATCCAGGTCAGTGAAGCGAGTATATTTTTTTCTTGGAGTGGTGTCACTATGGGGACCAATAATGTAAAAGAATATAAGCGGAATGAATTGTGCTAAGATAGCGGAAGAGACACCCATGCCTTGTAAAAGGATGTAGGATATGAAAAAATTGGAAGATTTCGACAAATTTGAAGCTAGCAAGGTCATGGCATCAGTAGGGTTTTGGACAATTTTAGTGACGGTAGACGTAGCTGCTGAAGTTACTGTGACCACCAGGAAAACTTGTACCAGCTGAAACGCGAAAAATGATTGCTGTACGAAATAATCTATGAGCTGAGAGGTAGCAGCACCTTGGATTTGAGCCATCATTCTAATAAAAGTGGGCAAAAATGACATCAGCCATGCAAGCGCGATTGTGGGCGCTAAGGAAGTAAGAAGACCCAGCAATGGGCGAGGCAACTTGTAAATGAATCGCAACCAATGCAGCTTGTTCGTCAAATAGTTAATATTAGAAATCATACCGACAAACGCAACAGGAAAAGACCAAAAAATGGCAAGGGCACACGCGGCTGATACAGCGATAATGCTCCTAACTAATCTTTCCCACCAAAACATGCGCATATTCGGCCAATAAACGTCCCCAGGTGCGATGCCGACATGAGAGGGACACATTGATAGTGGTCCGTGATGCGTTACAACTTGCGCAGCAACCTGTGCCTGATACTGAGACTCAAACTCAACAAAAACTGAATTGAACGGTGATGCATTGATGTTGTTCATTTGTAGTTTGGTGATTTCGGCGTCTAGATCAGGGAGTACAGACCGAATATGTTCCATCGTATCAACTTTAGGGTTCAGAAACTTGAACTTGCTCTTGGGCCCTTCTTCCAGTGGACTGAACCTTCCTTTGGGACGTTTTTCAGGTGGAATATAAAAGTTGATATCTGGCACTACAGGCTCGCCGGGTCTTTTTTTGAGCTCCTTGCATACAGCTTTCAAAGCCTTCCGAATGTGTTTGACAGCTGTAGTTTCTAATTTATGAACCAGTTCTTCTCTTTGTGCAACCCGTTTCTCCAACAGCTGTTTTCCGCCTCTAGCGATCCATATTCTTTTAACACCATCGAATAGTTTATTGAACTCTCTCTCACTAAGGTATTGTTCGGGGACCGTTTGGAAAAGCACTGTGCGTGATGAAAGCTTCCGCCCATAGCGTGGAGAAGAGAGCACCGCACATCTCAAAGAATTGTAATAATACAGCTCCCTGTAGATTACAAATAGAAACATCCAATAGAAAACCCACCCACAGAAGACGTGTGCATAGTATCTCCCCTTGTGATGCTTAATGTTTTGATACGCCAGCCGGTCCATACCGCCCTCATTTTTACCATCGGTTGCATTCACTGTTAATATAATGGGGAACATATAAAGGAGCGACACACCGCAATACGCACAGATCAAGAGGAGGTACCTTAGAAAGAAGTAACCATCTATACCAGCCTCTTGTATGACGAAATTATCGGATTTCTTCAAAAGAGGCACAAACCACTGCCAGAGACCCCTCGGCAGCGGTTCGGGTTTCTTTTCTTCATCAATCAAATCATAACTCGACTTGGGCTCATACATTCGCTTCAATTTTAGTCGAAAGAGAAAGAAGATAGTCATAAATACTCCGAAGAGAACACTATTTGAAGCGATCGCAGTGAGGACTTGCGAAGTAGACGTTGCCATTGCAAATACTCACCGTTTTGGTCGTAAATTCTTCCCCTCTCTTTTCAACGGCTTAAAAATATTTTTCCTCGAGAGAACTGTAGACAAAGATCCTGTTCAATTTAAATTGAACAAACAAACGAACCGCCAGCTCCTTGTTGTTTATTCTTTTTGCTCGGGCAGATCCACTAAGCCACTCGCCTTGATGAAAAATGAAAAACGAAAAAAAAAGATGAATCAATTAAACACAGCAGGTTCAACACCCTTGAAACCGACAGGACAGTGTTCTGACGCAAAAGGGGTTTACAAAGTAGAGTGATGAAACACAATCAAGCGTAAAATAAACTTGCAGGCAGTAAAACGTCGACCTACGTTGCGCCTATCGCCTCAAAATGCCTGTGGTGCAAGGTCACCGAGATCTATTTCTATTCATCCTTTTCTTACAAAATTATGTTGTCACGAACGGCTCGAGAGTAGGGAGATCAGTAAACCGGATAAAACGAAAAAATGCCCATCAAGCTTGTCTTTCAAGGAGCGTAACCACTGGCAACTCCAACATTGGAAACTCGACGACAATGAGGTTGGTGCGAGAGCAAAATGGTAGCAATTTTTTGTTGGCTGAAAGACAAAAGACGCACTTGACGAGTTTAGGAGAAACTACATTTCACTGCAGGCACTGAGTAGACGTTAGTCAGCGGTCATTTGCTGTAGGACTGACTAAAACGTGATAGCCTCAGCCATGTCTCATGAGTAACTGTGTTATAAACTCCAAGAAGGTGCACGCTCAGAATTTCAAATTTCCACACCGCTGCAGCCATGGGGCCTCGCAAAATCGGATAATGTAGATAAGGTTTAAGATGTGATTCATCATGGCGTGTGCAAGCCCAGATCCTTCTGAGCTTCACGTACTCCCTGGTACGTACGCTTTGAAGTTTTACAATGGTTTACATATTTTGCTTGGCAGAGAGTGAAGTGTTGTTGTCGAACTGCTTTTTTTTTCATCGCGATGAGTTGGAAATTTAAATTATACAGGGTGTACGGACGTGTCATACATGGAGTTTAATTAGGATCGAAGTATAGAAATGTGTATCAGCAGCGTAGATAACCCAAGTCAGCCGTTAGCTGCAACTCTTATTACGATTCTTATATTATCATTACTATTGTTATTATTGTTGCATCTATAGTACGGCAAGCATTCTTTGCAGCAAGGTCATGAAGCGCCTTGCAGTCTTAATGTTTTTCTGTTTCTGTTGTTGTTGGGGAGCTTGTGTGCCAGATCTAAAATTGGCAAGTGTGTTACTCGGTCCCATTACGTAGTTATCATTTGGGAGGACTTGATATTTTGGAGGGCTGTCATATTGTGGAGGTGGTACTGCAAAAGCGAATTCTTCGTAAGTGGGCAGTGAATATTCGACAGAAGAGTAGGCGTGCATGCTTGTATACTTGTATACTTGTATGATCAAGCATTTGTAGGTATCTGGAAGAACCAGAGTTCATGCTTAAATAACACCGTTCCATATGTCGAATAATATCTCGAAATTGCGTCTTTGTAAAGCGGGCCGCCTGCAGTTGATCCGCTCTGAGATTAGGCATCGGAAAGAGAGCCGCTCCTGTTAATGGCTACTCTAGTTTGCAAGAATTTAGGCAACTGGAAAAATAACGTTTTAGAATATTGTTAGTCGGATTGCGTAGTCAGATGTGGCCAGAATGGCTACGGAGTATACGGTCCTCAAACATACGACTGGGTTTTGCGTTCTGCAACGCCCGCTGTTAATGATTTTCAACGCGCCGCGATGACTCTCCCATCTTGAAAAGAATCTAGAACTTCAATGCAGGCTGCCCTGAAGAACTGGAGCAGTTGCCCCCAACTACTTAGCTTGCCATCTGCCGACAGTCACATCAAATGCATACACATTTACGACTTTGATAATACTCTCTATCTATCGCCGCAACCGAATCGGCAGCTTTACACGCAGGAGCTTCTAGCTTCCCTCTACGGGGGAACAATCTTGGGCGGTCGCGATTGGTGGTCAGAGCCTCGATTCCTCGAGAAATCTTTTGCAGAGATGTTGGAAACCCCCAAAGGCCCATCTAGAGAAGAGTTTTGGAATGAGGAGATGTTATCATTAGCCAAGGCGTCCTTTAAGGACAAGGATACGGTCTCGATAATACTCACAGGTCGCAAGGAGGAATTGTTTGCAAAGTTGTTTGAAGAGACATTACAGGCGTGCGAAGTTCTTTATTTCAATGCAGTGTGTTTGAAGCGGGCTGGGGTCGGACAGAATACTATGGATTACAAGAGCGCTGTCATTGGTGATTTGATCGATCAATACGAGGGCTCTTTAGAAGAAATTACACTTTATGATGACCGCATCTCTCAGGTGAATAAATTGAGCAAATTTTTACAGACCTTAGGAGGAAGTTACCAGAGAATTGTAGTTCCTGTAGTGCCGCGCTACCGCATGTTAGATGGGGCAGAGGAATGTCGCTTGGTTCTACAGTTAGTAGATGCAAATTCTGTGCAATGGACGCCTCGGCAAAGTGGTTACTTTCTTAGCGTACAATCTCATCGAAATCTGCTCAGTTGGACTTTCAACTTCTTCCAAAAGAAATACAGTTGGAATACCTTACCGCAGTATCCCATGTATATTCCTTGTTGCGAATTGGGTAAGACACCGCCTCCAGAAGAAATTGCCCAAGTATGGACCAACAGAGCTTCCTGTGACGTGGACAAATGTGTAAAGCAATTCCAAGCCCAAGATCATTCATGTGAAATTCAATTTATCATTTCAGAATTAGGGTTCTGTAACCGAAGCCACGGAGGCCTCGCCATATTTTTCAAGGCCAGACCCAGTAATAAGTCAAGATATCTATGGAACGATTTTAGTCAGTTTATTGTTATTGGCCTACGCTACGACTCCAGTGACGATCCAATTTTTCTGCAAAGAGTCCTTGAGGGAAAAGAACAGTCCATCCATTGGGTGAAGCTCCGGAAATCTTTGAAGGTCAAGACTTACTTCGGTCACTACGCCAGACTCACAAGGGTATGAATGTCGGAAAAAGTTCCAGCGCCAAGTCCACGGTTAACAAGTACGCTATACATCCGATATACGGACGGGAATTCTTCTCAAGGTCAATTTCAGCACAATTTCGGCACCAGCGAATATGATTCTGACCCGCCGGGAATTTGACATATGTGCTAGTTAGCTACGTCAGGCAGTCTACTGACAGAGAGACATAGTAACTGATAAAGATTCGAAAGTTTGCTTTCTGCTACAGTAATTTCGATAATGCTTTTAATGTGCTGAGTAGAACTAATAGTCGAAGTAAGTAAGATTTTGAACAAGAAAAAAAAAAAAAAAATGTCATGTCAATCGTATCGTACGGAAATTCTCTTGAAAGTGGATCCATTAGAGAGGCATTCAAGCGAGGTAATCTGAAGCATCGCAGGCCAGAGGTTAGGTATTTCATTAGCTTTACCTTAATCTTTACTTCAGAGGCTTGCACTCATTATAGGATCACTGTTACGTGTGACTGTGTTCGCGCGGAGCGACGAATGTACTAGGTTAGATCGTCGTTCTCATCATTAATCGGTTAAAGCAATTATATTTCAGGTAGGGGTTAATGATGGAAGCTTCCAACCTTCAAATTTATTGGCATGAGTCGCAGCCAATATACAGTCTTTGCTTCCAGCCCCACAATGGGGGCAAACGAAAGCTACTTACTGCTGGGGGGGACAACAAAGTTAGAGTCTGGATGCTCAACTTTGAGGAAGACAATGATACAAAAATTGACACGATCGACTTCCTTTCGTCTTTGACACAACACGAGCAAGCCGTAAATGTAGTGAGGTTCAACTCAAATGGTGATGTGCTAGCATCAGCTGGTGACGATGGACAGCTACTTCTTTGGAAACAAAATGACGGGTTGGTCAGGGAGTTTGGTGTGGAAGATGCAGAGTTTGATGAATTTAAGGAATCATGGACTGTTTGGAAAAAGATACGTCAAGGTGGCGATGCCTTCGAAATTTACGATTTATCGTGGTCTCCCGATAATCGATATATAGTGACGGCTTCCATGGACAATGCTGTCAAGATATTTGATGTGGAAGCTGGTCAACGTATATTGAGTCTTACCGACCACAACCATTACGTGCAAGGAGTAGTTTGGGATCCCCTAAATGAGTATATTTTCTCGCAGTCTGCTGATAGATCTCTGAATATCTATGAGATTGTGAAAGACAGCTCTCAAGCTGTTACTGGTTTAAAAATGAAGAATAAAATTGTCAAGGGCGACCTACCCCAACGTCAGGACACGAAATTGCTGAATAGAGACAATACCAAGAGCTCTATGCTTTTCCATAATGAGACTCTGCCCTCTTTTTTTAGACGAGCAGCCATTTCACCCTGTGGTAGCCTATTATGCGTTCCTGCAGGTATATTCAAGTGCGACGGGGCTACAGAAACTAGTAATGCAGTCTACATCTATACGAGGGCGGCGCTTGCCTCTGGAAATAACAGGCCTGTAATGTGTGTGCCATTCCTTAAGAGACCTGCCATTGTTGTTTCGTTTAATCCGAATCGTTATTCTATCAGCAAAGAGAGCTATTTGAAATTATCTTACAAGCTGGTATTTGCAGTTGCTACTTCGAACGAGGTGCTGATTTTTGATACTGAAAGCGTAGAACCTTTGGGAATAATAGGAAATCTTCACTATACACCGCTTACAGACCTTAGCTGGTCTGAAGATGGAAATCTGCTTATGGTCTCTTCCACAGATGGATTCTGCTCTTATGTGTCTTTGTCATCTGACATGCTCGGTACAAGATTAGAAGAGAAATCATCGACACAAATGGCAACTATTGCATCAGTGGAACCAGTGCATCAGAAAACACCAGGCATAGTAAACATTTTGCCCGTGAAGCGGGCTGGACCCGCTAAAGATTGTGATACTCCTAGACGAATAAATCCCACACTAGTTATAGAGGAGGAGTGACAGCTGTCATGCAGGGATCACTTTAAAAGAAATAGCTTTTCTGGACAATAGATGTTACAAAAACTGTGACTATTATCCAGCGGAACCAGATGAAAGAAGGAAACAACTCTTGATAATGCTTAGGAACACTACATATAATACTAATTAACTGTTTTCGACTAAGGCCTGTAGGGCAATATCCTTTTCCAACCTTTTCTCCATTTTCTTTCGGGCTTGCCACACCAACAATTTCTTGCGTTGCTCAAGGTCCATTTCCTGGGGATCCTGACCACTTAAGTCTTCGTTGGGATCCACATTAAATTTCTTTAACAAGTTATCCGGTTTAATATTATTTTTCTTTCTGGGGTCGATAGGTCCAGCTTGTTGTTGCTGTGTGCCTGCAGCAGGTGCCCTATATCCTGGTGGAAATGGAAATTCGTCACCTCTCAAAAATCTCTCCACACTCTCCTCCACAGATCCAGTTTGTTGTAGACTGTAACGTATTTGTTCCTCATGCAAATGTGGTGCTAGAGAATGTACTACTTCGATCATGTCAGGCGTTACCGCCCTCCTTCTTCGTGCAGTACGCTGTCGCGTCGATGAAATCTGCTGGGATTGTCTATTGACATTATTGGTAGTTTGCTGGCCTGCAAGTGCTTGAGCTGAGGGGTGTTGATCGGATTGTGTGAACCATTTAAGCAATACAAATCCTACAATGATTGTGACTAGAAAAGTCAATGTAGATTGGTCCATTCTGTAGAGATCAATTGCAATTCAAAGAATCTTACGAGGATTCTTCTAATCATTATACAAGACCATCCAACGGTTTTGAATTGTCCAAGCTGGTCCCACTTGATCATGTTTATTTGGAATCTAATATACGTATAAAGCGATATGTGTGATACTGAAGTATCATCAACTAGGTTTGAGCACACTTGATGATATGAGGACGACTGCCTGTCCTGGAAACAGCTTTGCATTATTTCAATTCTTGAACCACATCTTGAATTTCTTCTTTTGTGTCTTCACCTTGTAAATGAATAGCGGTACAGACTCCGTTTCCTTAATATTATAAGAATTAAAATGATGCTTGACTTTTGCTGCGAGTTCTTTCTTGAGTATACGGGCACCTGGAGTTCCTTGTTGATTGCGTTTATAGGAGTATGTCTTGGATCCGAGCTGTGACCCCAATAGGTATCCTTGTAGCGTCAGATGATCCTCAGTGTTTAGCTGAAATCTGTCTTTGTAGCGACGAAGAAAGTCATCGGAGTACCTTTCAAAATCCATGGGATCCGGTTTAGGGATGAGCTCAGGATTATTATTCGTTACATGAGTTCTCACGAGATCTTTTAGATACTGCTGTTGTGCAGTAGTGAGCCGCTGCTTGACGTGAGACCGAGATCCCACACCAGTGCCCGATCCACTGCCACCAGTACTACGGGTTTTATAGTTAGACTCGGATTCGCTATTCGAGTTGGCCGCCCTTGCCATTTCTTGTTTGTTTCACTTGTTTTCAGCTTACCGGGTTTACTCAACTTTGTTCGAAAGTTTAAGATGATTCTATGTATCTACAAAAGTTAGTATAGATAAGCTGAGGAACATCAATAGAGGAATCTAATGCAATTTCGATCTGCCCGCATATGTACTGAAGCTGCTGTACAAGTTCTGAATTCTTATACTTGTCGAGTGGGAAATCAGTCTCTGTAAGGATGCATTCTTGAGGAAGCATCTGTACTAGTTCCCTACCAGCTGCGGGATCCTTGAAATTAATGCATTGCGAAAGGCTGAAAAATATGCGTTTGTTGTAATGCTTGATCCAGCGCTTCAGAGTTTCCTTTGATGCGGTCACTGAGTGAAGGCACACATTAATATTATAAGCCATCAGCTCTTGAGAACACACATCATACAGAAGACCATGGCATTTGACACCGTGAACAGATACGGGTTTGCCCTCTGTGCGAGCCAATTGACAAAATCTCCGGAAGACCGCCAACTGGTGGGACATGCTCACTCGAATTCGACTCAATGGACTGCTCTTAATATACAATCCATTCTGCGGGAGACGGAATAACTTGTCGAGGCCAATTTCTCCGATTGCATCTATTTGTGGGTCAAACTCTTGAGAAATGTATGACTCCAACAATACAGGTTCTGGAAGGACTGACAATATTGATTCGAACTCGGTGTCATCTTTCCATTCCAATACTTTGGCGTAATGAGAACGCTTGTCAAGATTTTCATCAAAGCTGAACAGATGGCAGTACCAGGGATGAACGCCAAAGCACTTCCTCACGCCTTCTACTTTTTTTAACGTTTCCCAATCATTAGGATTGGTAGACATCACGCATCGAAGGTGATCACTTGAGAGAGCATTTGGCGCTAGAGAACAATTCCAACTTAAGTGGCAATGAGCATCGACCAAAGGTGCCATTTTGAGACATCCAATCGAGAGCTTATTTGTGTTTGTCACGTGGAGAAAGCTCGTGGTCTATAAGGGACCTTAATTTCCCCTGAAGTTGACACAACTTAAGACTCCTTAATTCTACCCGAGAATACATCAAGAACAGAAAGTAAGTCGATACAGGGTTAAAGCCATTATTAGATGAAGATTATTATAGCCTCCTTGTTTCTGCCAGATCAACCACAGTTCGAGCTGGAAGGGGATCAACAGGATGGTGTTGGTTGGGTCGATCCCAACCTGGTGAAAGTGAATAATCCGTCGACTGAACATCTGAGAAGAACTCGCAATGGTTCGACAAACTCAAATAGTACTCCATACAGTGGTGGAAATGCCTCCCAGGAATTTCTCGGATCTGCTGAGTCTGAACAGAATCCTCAGTCTGGTCCATTTAACATGGAAGGCCCTATTTCCTCTGAAAAGTTCATGGAGAATCTGACAGCTAATGCAACCGCCGCACATTCTCCTGTAACGATGGGTAATCACAGAGCTCATTCAGCAGAAGATTTTTTCACAAATCCGGTTAATGGGCATAAGATGACATCTGGGAAGCCGTCCATGCCTGAGACGCCAGAATCCTTGCAGCCAAACAGTTCCCACGACTCCACTGCTAACTTACTCAAGAATGTCAATAAGTCGCTCTTGCAACAATCTGTGCTCAATAACGCAAACAATTCGTCACAAATGGCAATGGAAGGCGCTTCAAAGTTCCCGATGGGAAACTCTAGTAGCACAGTGGTGACTCCAAAGTCCAGAGCAATGCCATCGGTAAACCACGCGGTTGTTAATTTTGCTAAAGTGAAAAGGCAGCAACAGCAGGCTACTCTTCCCTCCGTTAGAAGAGTTCCTGCAAGAGCCTCTTTAGGTAACAATGGCTCCGGATCTTCTAATTTGAAATTCTCCCAATTGGCTAGCGAGGAGGCAGCTGAGGAGAATGCAGTCTCTGGGTCTGAATCGGAGGAGGGCGAGAATGAAGCCAACAGCGATTCCGATTTAGAATCCGATGGTGAGCATGAATACTTCGTTCCCAAATTTGGCGGATACTCAAATAACGCAAAACTAAGAGGCTCTATTCTCCAAAGTTCTCATGAATTATTTTCTCGCTTGCCTTGGAAGATTGTGCCTAGCGACAAGGGCAATGGTGCTTTAAAAAATGCAGTTTTTACTGCTGTAAGGGAGCGGACTATTAAGGATCCTGTGAGATTCGTTGGTACCGTTGGTATTCCTACAGATGAGATTCCCAAGGAAGTTTCTGCCAAAATCGCCAAGACGCTGGAGGATGATTATTCTTCCAATGCTGTTATTATGGATGATGTTACTTTCAAAGGTGCTTACAAAAATTTTTGTAAGCAAATTTTGTGGCCTACGCTACACTATCAGATACCTGATAATCCAAATTCCAAGGCATTTGAGGACCACTCATGGGGTTATTATCAGAAGTTGAATCAGCTCTTCGCAGACAGAATCGCCGAGATTTATGAAGAAGGTGATACAGTGTGGATACATGACTACCATTTGATGCTCGTACCTAACATGGTGAGGAAGGCTATACCTAATGCTAAAATTGGGTTTTTCTTGCATGTTTCATTCCCCAGTAGTGAAGTATTCAGATGTTTAGCTCAAAGAGAAAAAATTCTTAAGGGCCTTCTGGGAGCTAACTTTATTGGCTTTCAAACAAAAGAATATTCAAGACATTTTCTCCAAACATCAAATCGTTTGTTAATGACTGACAACAATGAAAATGAGTTAAAATACAAAGGTAAAATTGTTTCAATCAAAAACATACCGGTTGGTATAGATTTTTTTGAATTGAACTCCCAGTTGAGGAATGAAAGGGTATGTCAATGGCGTGAATTGATTAGAGGTCGCTGGAAAGACAAAAAACTGATTGTTTGTCGTGATCAGTTTGATCGCGTGAGAGGTCTAGAGAAGAAAATGCTTGCCTACGAGAGGTTCCTTAGGGACAATCCAGAATACGTCGAGCAGGTTGTTCTAATCCAGATCACTATGGGCAGTGAGAAGGACTCTATTGCTGAGCGTAATATAATGCTCGTGGTGGACAGGATAAACTCTTTGTCGCCAGATGTCAGCGTTTCACAACCGGTGGTTTTCTTGCACCAAGATTTGGACTTTGCCCAATATTTGGCATTAAGTTGTGAAGCTGATGCCTTCATTGTAGACCCTTTACGTGGTGGTATGAATTTAACATGCCATGAGTTTGTGTCTTGCTCAGAGGATAAAAATTCGCCTTTGTTATTATCGGAATTTACTGGTAGCGCTAACGTGCTAAAGGGTGGTGCTCTATTGGTAAACCCTTGGGATATTAAGAAGGTTTCTCAAGCTATTAAGAAAGCGCTCGAGATGCCTCACTACGAGAAAAGACAACGCTGGAAAAAAATGGTGAAGAGTATCATAAACAATGATTCTGATAACTGGATTACAACTTCTTTGCAGGAAATCAATAATGCCTGGGAATTTAACAGCGAGAGGTCAAATGTCTTAAAGTTATCTTACAGTCAAATCAAGAGCGACTATGAATCATCCAAAAAGCGCATCTTCATCTTGAAGATTTCAGAACCGCCAACCCCTAAGGTGCTAGAAATCCTTAACGATTTGGCATCCAAAGATTGTGTCTATGTGTTGAATTCATTTTCTAAAACTACGTTGGAAAATTTATACAGCCGTGTGCCCAGTATTGGGCTTATTGCTGAGAACGGTGCTTACGTGAAATTGAATAACGTCTGGTATACCATTGTTGACCAGACAGACTGGAAAGACGATGTTGTGAGGATTCTCGATGATAAAGTGGAAAGATTACCTGGTTCTTACTACAAGATATCAGATTCTATGATAAGATTTCATACTGAGAATGCGGAGGATCAGGATCGTGTAGTTGGTGTCGTTGGTGATGCTATTACGCACATTAACACTACCTTTGACGGACGCGGCATTCATGCCTATATTCACAAGAATATTATGTTCGTACAACAGCGGGGTCTTTCACTCACAGCAGCTCAATTTGTGCTCAAGTATCATAACACGAAATCCAGTGCTTCAACTCCTGTAGCGCCAGCGGATGTGGGCGTTACTTCCTCTCCCACAAAGATCGGGCAGGGCGGCAGTTATTTCTCTGGAGCCGGCTCTTCGCCATTCCATGTCGATTTCGCCTGTGTGACCGGATCTTCTTCTCCAGTGTTGGAGCCAATTTTTGATTTGATTAGGCAAGAGGTCAAGAAGGGAAGTTTACGTTTTGGCTACGCCATTGTTTATGGTCATGTTTCATCTACGTTCGCCACGGGACACGTCGATGGTCTCAATGAGTTGCTCTCCATACTTGAGAGTATTAGCAAAAAGTCTTAAGTTGGTCTCCTGTAACTATTGATCATCAATTAACTACTTTTTATATAGGTTATGATGAGATCGGTATCATTGTCACTATCAACGACGCAAATTTTTCATCTTTCAAGTCATCTTCAACTCGCATAGTAACGCAGCTAGTTAACTTAGTGCAATCACGAAGAAACCAGAAAAGACATTATCCGTACCGTCAACCATGGGTAAGAAGAACACCAAGGGTGGTAAAAAGGGTAGAAGAGGAAAGAATGACAGTGGTGGTCCTAAACGTGAACTCATCTACAAGGAGGATGGGCAAGAGTATGCCCAGATTACAAAGATGTTAGGTAATGGCAGAGTTGAAGCCACGTGTTTCGACGGTGCGAAGAGGATGGCACACATTAGAGGTAAATTGAGGAAAAGGGTCTGGATGGGTCAAGGTGATATTATTCTTGTATCATTGAGAGACTTCCAGGATGATCAATGTGACGTTATCCACAAGTACAACTTGGACGAGGCGAGAACGCTTAAGAACCAGGGTGAATTACCCGAGAATGCCAAGATTAACGAGACCGATAACTTTGGTTTCGAATCCGATGAAGATGTCAACTTTGAGTTCGGCAACGCCGATGACGATGAAGAGGATGAGGATGATGACGAGCTGGATATCGACGACATCTAAAGATCGTGCTGTCGTTTGTATGCATAATTAACTGTCTTAATATATAGAAACCTTCACAATATTTTCCTAAAAATTTGTTTTGCCGTTCACGTTGGGTTAGAAAAGAAGCATCGCAAAATTTCTGCGATGAGGTTGTGCAATGATTGAACGAGTAAATAAGCTAAAAAAACACCAAGGAAATAATCGTTACTGACAAACCAGCTCCATGATTGACCAGAATAAGGTGTTGGCAATCAAGGAATTCTTGTTGGAACATAATCCCTCCAAGATTGAAAACGAATCAGTTTTTGAAGGATACATCGGCGGTTTCTTTGACTTGTTTGAAACCTTCGAGCATCAAACGGAAGGTATCACGGATTCCTTTAGGTTGCTTATCGTTGACACCTTCTCGATATGGATACTTCGAAGTACACAATGTCTTCGAAGTAAGAAAGTTGATACCGCTGAATTTCTTTCGCAACTTCAGAATATGCTTTTGACGAAGAAGAACAGCGAGATTATTTTTCAATATCTTACTGATTTTTGGACAGATGGAACTACTGCCTTTAACAATGCCCTTAGAGAGATGTTTACCAAGCTTCTACGACTACTGGACATCGTTTACTCTGAGCAAGATCGTTCGATTCTTTTTAATTCGTGGTTGGAACAAATCTTGAACATTCGCTCAACTCTCAAGGTACAATATCACCTAATCGACTCTTTGGCCCCTGCTACGGATCTTTATTCAGTTTTGCAAAAAAGACCTGATTTTATAGAAACTTCTTTGTCCTTAATGTGGTCTGATGCGCTATCTAATCCTATTGGTAAATGTTTAACTAGTTTGCTTTTGAACATTTACAGGATCCACTATAATCAAAACGAATCTATGCTAGACCAATGGCTCAATCTGTGGCAAAACCCCGTTCTGCGAATTATGGATGATCTCAGATATACAAAGGCCATTGAATTGTACATTTTGACTCCACTTTTTAGAGAAATGCCCAAAAAGACGTTCGTTAAATTCATCGAAAGATGTTCGACGTGCAAGGTTTCGGTGTCCATTTTGTTATTACGAATTGGTCAAGAACTTGTCATCGAGGAGGAACCATATCATCACGATAAACTGATTTCGTTAGAGACTGTGGAGCAGCTTTTGCAACAAGATAATAATAAATTGCATGCCTTCGAACTTTTGACTTTCTCAAGTAAAACATCGAAACCAGTGCACCCGTATATTTTTGAAGTTATCAAGCGTAATTTACGGATATTTTTCGTGGACACAAACATTGAGACTAGAAATTACTTTTGTAGTTCTTTCAAGCATTTTGTGTTAAGAATCAGGGATTCGGCGTATGCTTTAAACAGAGATCGTGAAAAATTGATTAAGGCTAAAAAATTTCCCGAGGAACAAGATGACAAGCTAAAACAGATTATTCAGTCAGAGGATTTCCTCAGATGGCTTTTTTCTTTTTTGAAGACTCAGATTTGCCCTGGAACTCAGTATCAGAGGAATACTTTGGCCTTCAAAATTCTTGTACTTCTTCTAGAATCGGGCATTGATGATACCATTTCAGAGAAATATTTGGACTCGAGAAATCTTCGGACGTATCCTTTTTCCATTCAATTTTTTGAAGATGGTATATTAATACGCTCACTAATAGATAATTTGACAAGCAATTATAATGATATCCGTCGCTTTGCTAAGATATTGTTGACGATGGCATTTCATAGTGAAAACTGCAATTCGCTGCGGAACGAGTTCGATTGGAAAAATCTCCACCAGCGTGCGGAGGGATACATGGAGGATTATCAAAACACAGAAATCGGAGCTGCCTTACAGGATTTTTTATTTTTGACTTCATCAGATAAGAAAGCTTTTATGGATAGGCTTCTTGGCCGATTACAGGAAAAGATAAATGAGTCCAAAAAGGATTATTTGAAATATCATCATGATCCTGTGGGTGGTTATTTTGCAACGTTAGCTTTGCTCCTAAAAAATGACGAATTTACTTCTGAGTCATATTATAATATCATTACCAGATGTCTTTCCTTAATTTTGAATAATTGGGATGCAGTGAAAGGGCCTGTTTGCTGCGATCCTACGGAAGCCAAAACTGCTTTAGAATATTCTAAAGATGGTATCAAAGATCAATATATTGCTGCAAAGGCATTTAGATCAATCAAGGAATCATCCGCACTTTTGGAGGTCATAATCGCAAGACCATCAACAACCTTCGAGCAGTTGAAAACTGCGGGTGACTTCCTGATTTGTCAATTATCCAACCTAAGACATAGTGGTGCTTTCCAGTCAGTCTTGCCAAGTTTCAATGCCTGCTGTTCCAAATGTTCCGCACAATATCCAAATCAATTGGAAGTATGGCTACACATTGTAATCGAATCATTGGAAGTTAAAACTCAAATGGTCACTAGAAGATCTGGTGGTATTCCTTATTTGCTTACAGCTATTCTTGCATCCGAGAAAGGAAGAGAAAGGCCCCTGTTGAAATTTGCATTCGAAAATCTGGAAAGAATCGCCTCATTACGAGTAACCCAATACAAAGATGAGGTAGATCTGCCCCAGGTTAACGCTTTCAATTGTATAAGATCCATTTTCATCGAATCCAAATTGGCTGAACCATGTGCAGCATACGTTGCCTCAGCTTTAAACCTATCACTCAAAAATTTCACATCTAATATTTGGTCTTTAAGGAACTGTTCCATTATGCTTTTTACTTCATTACAGAATAGAATATTTGGGAAAGCAGGAAAAAGTGTCAGCGCCCGCTTATTTTTTACGAGGTATTACGGTGTTAAGGAATTGTTACTAAACGTATTAAAAGCCTCATTGAAAGAGCCCACAGATAGTAGTAATACAACTATGTCTCAATCTCACGTGGAGTCCATTTTTTTGGTTCTCAATTTGTTGTTGAGATTGCAACCCACTCCAGGTTACAGCGGGCTGGAAGTTTATTATAAAAAAGTTTATGAATGTCTGGAAAGTTGTCATTGGCACATACGGGAGATGGCAGCGAAAACTATGGCGTCCTTAAATGGTTATTCTGGTACAGAATGCATCATCATGATGGAAGGCGTATCGACCAAAAATCAGAACAAATTACATGGTCATTTGCTTGTCGTAAAGAACATTTTAGAAAGGAACAAAGAGCTGGTACAGAGCAAAAATTCAATGATCGAATTGTTCGATTTGCTGCTTGCGAGATGCGAAGAATTTCTCATCCTCAACACATGCTTTGCAACAGCAAAAGCATATATTGAAGTACTGGAGTTCGTTCTAAATTCTGAACATTTCGAAATTTCTAAAGCGGTCAGAAATTCTATGTTGACTAATTTAAGTCAATTTTTCATCTCGCACAATGAAAAATATACCGTAGATGGTATGAAACAACTCTGTCTGGCGATGACACTTAGGATGCTATTCAAGCATGAATATGCTGAAAACATCCCATATTTATGCAGATTGAGCATCATTTCAGAATTCCAAAGAGTGCAGAGTACTGCAATTCAGTATATTGTCGAAGAAATTGATCTGACTGCACCAACTAATAGAGAAACTTTGATAGAGTTGAAACGATCTTTCATGGATCCCAACACAGCGACATCTCTTAAACCGCTAATATTAAGAGCACTTCGAAAAATTGGAGATGAGATTACCTTCGATACAGTCGCCGAGTTGATTAGAGAGCCCAATAACGAGGAATTGCAACTCTCTGCTATCGAAACCCTTGGTTGTCTGGCTAAAGCTAGAGATGCTAAATTTATTGAACCCCTAATAGGCAAATACTCAAACGATGACATGCCTACGGATTTCCGAATGGCTTCCCTGAAGTGCTCGACGAATTTTTCAAAAAACTATAAATTACCTAGCATCCTCCTGCAAGTTCACAAGATGTTGAACGATGATGATGATGAAATCAGAAAACAAGCTGCCGAATTCTTGAATAAATTCTTTTTCCGCAACATATATGTTCTCAGTCCTTCGGTGACGGCAGCCAAATTTGGTCAAGTATTCTGTAGAGAGTTTTCGACGATTGATGACGCTCGAGAAGATGTTGTTCGCAAACTCACCCTTTTTTGGAGCTCTTACGACATTTTTGCTCCCGCAAGCACAGGTTTTGATGGCCTCTTCGAAGTGGAAAAAGACAACCAGTTTAGAAATGATATTGAGCAGAACATTCAATATATCAACATTTTGAAGAGATGGCACTTTGAGTCAATTGAATTTTCATGTTGGGTACGCTATTGTGTGGAACGCTTGCTGACCTTTTTGAAAGATTCTGAAACCTTAGATGGTCCACTTGGATGGTCCTCCCATGCTGATGTTTTCCCAAGATTATGCATTATGTGGAACCTGGCGCAAACCTATGCAACTTCTTTGGTTGATGAATTAGAGAAATCGCTCAGAACTCGGAACGTCCATCCTCTCATCTTTGACTATCTTTTTATTGACTTTTGATGTAAAGTAAGCTGTACTTAATTAACTTAACTTCCCTTACCTACTTAATTAACTAATCATCCATGATGAACTATTCAAGTTTCACTGGGAATAGGGGAATAAACCGTTATGATACTGTATTTCTTAAATTAATATAATATGCTTATACTTAAACAAATAATCTAATTGTTTCATCTCCTGAGATGGGGATTCTTGATTGGGTTGAATCAATTCTTTCCTCTCATACTAATCTTATTGACTCTTCGGCGGCAACGAGACAAAAATCAAACATCAATTCCGAGAAGCTTATCGCTTATCACATGATCACCCTCTTGCGCTATTAGACCAGCCACCAAAACGCATGGTATAAATAATACAAGGTCTTGCCTACATACATCTCAAGTTGACTTCGTGGCCAAGCTGGTTAAGGCGTGCGACTGTTAATCGCAAGATCGTGAGTTCAATCCTCACCGAGGTCGTTTTTTTTCTGTTGAAATTCTTTTGCTAAACGACAATCATTTTAATCTGTGGGTGTCCACCACTCCCTTACACGATCAACTGACATAATGCTCTTTTGTCTGAATATGCATTGCATCCTCAACTAGTTTGTGCTGCTTGTGGTGATTTCAAACATGGTGACGCAGGATCAGTTGCTGACGCTTTTATCGCACTCTTCACTGTTTTTCAACCAATATGACCTCTTCAATTTGGCACTAACTTCTAAGAAAGTACACGACGAGTTTGCCACGAAAAAGTTATATCGATGCATTCATATCACTCGTGATCCTATTATCAGAAGTCCCTTCTGGTATTTGGATGGAAATACAACATATCTAAGTGGTTACAGGGCTGTCAAGAAAACTGCGGACCAAAACGATCTGTTTCTCCATGATAGAATTGAAAGGTTGTTGGAATCTCCCCACTTAGATAAGATTGAGGAGATTATTGTAGAAAAGGGACTGTTTGCAGATTATGAAACGTGTACACCTATATTGCGAAAACTACTGGATCAAATTGTTGTTTTAAACAAAGTTAAAACCTTTGAGATAAGAGATCAGAAACTTTTTAGAGATTATTACCTGAAGTCATTGGAATTGACCAACTTAAACAGAGTCACGATAGTTGATTTAAACTCAATAGGGACACTGCGGTCACCTCTACATTTGAGAAAACTGAAATGGATACTGGTTAAACGGGATATGACCGGTACTTCATTGGCACCTTCACTCAAACAAATATTGTGCGAGCAATTGGAAGAGGCTGAGTTTGTTGCTGATGAGGTAACATGCTGCAGTTTAAACATTTTTCTATATTTGCAAAAGGAGGGGGTTAAATTTCAGCAGCTTAGGTCACTAAAATTCAATTACACACATAACCTCAACGGCTGCGACAATTCGTTTCTTGAAGATCCTATTAGTGTCATAGAATCTGTTGTGGATTTGGGGAAATTGAAAAAATTAGAATTAGGAGTTTCTTGCGAACATGCTGACTGCGATTGCATGGACGCATTTTTGGGTGGGCTGGCACCGAAGTTGAATTCACTGCGTCACCTAGGGATGATTGAAAAGAATACTATGGAAACCGCAAACCATAAAACGAAGGAGAATTGGGACATTATCACTAACAGATTTGTAATGCGTTTGCCCGACGTGAGCCAAAACCTACTCACGCTGAGTATCAGACATGCAACTCCTCTGAATGGTCTTTCAGAAGACAGTGTTGCTGGTAACTACGTTCGCAGGCGTACTCTGTTTGAGACAGTGTTGCCTAAGCTTACTTCGCTGCAGAATCTGATAGCTCCTAATATTCTACAATCCCTCAGTGCTTACGAATTTCTTGTTTGTGATTTATTATGGAATGGCTGTGAATGTAATGCATGCAGCAAAATACTTCCTATTTTTGACCAGTATCTCATGAATCATCAGCACTATTTAATTGATGAAGGGAGGTACACGGATGTGACGCCCACAGTATTCTTTGCGTATGCCGGTGATTTCCTCATGCAAAGATTTTCAAATTACTTAGATTGGGACTTGGACATCTTCAGTATAGCACCTTCCTTCCGCTTTTGGAGCCTGCATGGCTACGACAATTTACATCATTTCGATGATTATGAGTGCTTTTTTGATGAAACCACATTTGCGCCCTTGTGCATGGCAATTTCACATTTTTTCAACGGCTATATGGATCATTTAGTACATTTGTTGCCTAATTTGAGGACTGCAGTTCTTTCTGGCATTTACTACGCTGTGGACAGTGATTCTCACGAATATATTTCCGTTTATGACTAGGTGGAAGTCTTGCTTAAGAGTTAGGGATCCATCAAAGGATGTTTTCCCGTATGTAATTTATGTGTACAGGTCTGCTTCATCACATGATTTGGACTGTTACTTCTTCATTAAATGAGTTTTCGTTTTTTTTTCTTCCGCTTTTTTCATGGAACCTTTTGGCACAGAAAATATAGAAAAGTTGAAAATCTACGGTGATTTAGTTGACAAGCACGAAGCGAGTAAATCCGTAAGGTGACTTGAGGTTGTTTGCACTTTTGATGGTACTTTCTGGGCCATTAGAGATTTCCACTATTTATTGACCACCCTTGTACTCCACCAGTCATCTCATCACTGTACATATACTTTTGCTCGTTTCGTTATTGTTTTTTGCATGTTCTTTGGAAAACCAGATTTTGGAGAATTGTACCATATCGTTGCCAAATTTAGTGTTTTGCTAATTGTGTCGTGTCCACACCTATTTTCTAAAGATTTATGACTACTCCTGCAATAAATGTTACGAAAGTTCTCAATCAGATATTCTACTGCACGAATATTATGGAACTTAGAGACATATTCCAGACTGCATCTGTCATATAGTAGGCCATTCTCATGTCTAGGACCAGCCGATAACCAACAAGGCAAGGATGATATCGCTAACTGGGTGAGAAGCAGTTTAAATGAACCAATTCCATCACAGCATTTTCCTAGAGCTGTCGGCAACCAAGTTCTCAATCCGAATCGTACTTCACATCTTTGTCCATTGATACAGGTCGTATCGGAAGAGGAATTTTGCGAGGAGTGGTACTTACGATTCAGGCGAGGCGATAGTGAGGTCGTAAATACTGTCTTAAAAAAAATACGTGAAGACAGGGTTTTCTTCAGGTTTGGACAAATAGAAATGCTCCTCGGGACACTCAAATACCTGCGAAGAAATTTTGATGGTCACAAAATTTTTTGTGCTTACAGGGATTTCTTACCATATTTAAGACAAGATGATGATGATAATGAAGCATATTGCAAGTTTCTGGAGACTACCTTGCGAATTGAAAATAGCTTAGCGAATTACAAAATATGTGAGGAGCTTTTCTCGGAGTATATCAAGTTTCCTAACATAAAGCCAGAAGTGATTACAGTAGGTTTGAGATCTTTTTTAGAGAATAACAACCTACAACTGGCCCGGGAATTTTACATGCAGGCTCTCAGTAATCCAGATGCTTTTCCTATGGGTGATAAACAATTAACAGAACTTCTCCGCCTCCTGAGCGACCATAGAGAGTACAGATCTGTCCGGACATTTTTCAATCTTTGGCTGAAGAAAAAATGTCAAGCGGAATCAGATGGTACAGATCATCAACCCAGCTTTAGTGCTCTGTCCTTGGTTCACCGAACGTATCTTAAAACAAATGACAAGGACGGTTTGGTGGATTTTTTATCCCAGGATGTGGTGCAGAAGACAGGTTATCCTTGGGATGTCTCCCGTGAATTAAATGACTTTTATCATGCTTTACACTGTGGGAGTTTAATTTTACAGTCTGACATAGAAACAAGGATACAAGAATTTGCTGCTAAGCTAAGTTCTAATCAAAAAAAGAGAGAAGAGTTTTATTTATTCTTACTGAATTCATTCGCTTTATCAAAGGATTTTGCAAATTTAAAGTTTGTGTTGTGCCTAATTCAGAAAGATTGCGAGATAGAATTGAAGCCCAAATTTCATTTAGCAATTGCGAGATATTTCGTCAATCAAGGAATGCTGCATAATTTATTAGAATACTATTCGGATGTCCTGAGAAGAGGTGGCCCAGATTGCTTACAGTTAAGAGTAAGCATTATTAATCAGTTATGTCGATGTGCATCATACTCTCACCCTGCATTGACCAAAGAAATAATCAATGAATTCAAAGTCATCTTGAGCAGGGACATGTATATTACAGAGTTTCCACAACTGAGGCAGTTTTTGAGAAAGTTGTCACGAATAAGGCTCAAGGGGATTCATGGCAACGAAGAATTCGGAATTTTGGAAATGTCCCAAGTCGACTATGATAGGCTGGAAATTTTTGAGAAGTTTGTTTGTCGCGGTGATTTGGCAGGTGCTAGGTTATTCATTCTTGAGAACTTGAGACAAGGAATTCAGCCGAGCTTTAATTTCCACTATTGTATTTTACAAAAATGTTTGAATCTACAACTTCCGTCACTGGCAAAAACTCTTGATGATCTCTTCTCTGGCGTGTATAAAGAAGTTCCAGTCAAACTAAAAATATTGTGGTTAAGGTATGAAATTTTGACTCAGTACAACACCTTGCTCACCCACGAAGAACTTTTTTCCGTGGCCAAAATAAAGGTGCTAGCATCTAGGTTGCAAGATTTCGAAAGGCAATATCAATCTGCTTTAAACTTTCGCTCCTACATGCAGCTGACTCAAATCAGTTTATCCATAAGGGAATACACAACGTCAGAATTATTATTACAGCGAGCTATATCCTTAATGGATGAACGAGATAAACGACACTGGCAAATATATTACTTGACATCTTTGAAATTGGCTGCCCGCATTTATGACATGAATACCTTCTTGAAGTTAGTCAACGAGTGGATTGAGAATTCGAGGGCTTCTTGGATCACTCATGACTGTCTGCGGCAAGTCAAATCTTTTGCCAAACTATTTGCCAAGAGAGAAGACAGTATTCCAAACTACGACGAAAATCTAAGGCTGGAAATTGCGTCCTCCTGTGAGCGCCTCGTACACAAATACACTAGCTTGAAATTTGAGGGTTTGGATTCCATGCGTGTCCTGTCAAAATTTTTGAAAGATTGGCTTGATATGGAGATGAGGTATCGAGCTAAACTATTAAAGAGCAGAAGAGCGGAACTTGAGACGCAGCTCTCAGAGGAGAGCGCGAACGCAAGTGGCATAGAAATAGATAATTACATGTAAATATTAAGTACGGAGGTTTGGACCGTATAGAAAAATCTAGCAATGCATTTATGAACTTATTTATTGTTCACGGTTTTCCATCTTATATTTTTTTTTTGTTAACTTGATTTGAAAAATTAGGGCAATACGATCGGCGATGAGATAGGGTTGATCTGTGGGTTAGAACACGTTAAGAAGTAGGTTTAGTCCGCTAGAAGACTGTCTCGTAGTGTAAAGCTTCCTATTAAGTAATAGCCTCTGAAATGACCAGTTTCCTACAGCATGCACTTTTGAAAGGAAATGAAGAGACCAAGGACAAACTTTTGATTAAATTATTGGATTCTCTGATCTGCTCTATATGTCATGACTACATGTTCGTGCCAGTGATGACACAATGTGGCCATAACTATTGCTATGATTGTTTGACTAGTTGGTTTGAAAGCAACAACAATGAATTAAGCTGTCCTCAGTGTAGAGCTGGTATCAGCGAAACCCCTGGGCTTAATAGTGTACTACAACAGTGGTTGGGACTTTTGATGGATTCTCTCGAAGAGAAAGATGGGAAAGGCTTTCAAGAGCTGTTACACACAAAGGAATCTAGCCAAAAGAGCTACAAATTCGACAAGAATAACGACTCACTTTTCAATGGTATATTCAAGACAAGTGCAGTCGGGGTAGTTGATGAAGACGACGATGGGATATTAAGATGCAGCAACTGTCACTGGGAGTTGGAAGACGACGTGGGAGACATATGTCCCCATTGCAACTCAAGGATAAGGAGTCGAATGTCGCAATCCCGGCACGGTGCAAATGAAGAAGATGATGAAGACGACTATAGCGAAGAAGACGATGAAGAGTTGATAGATGAATTGAAGCTGTCCTTGGAGAGGTATCACAGCGAGGTCAAAAGAAATGTGGCAAGGTTACGCGGTAGTCAAGATATATCTAACACAGGTTTTCTGGTGAAGGATGAAACAGAGGGCGGAACGCCATTCTATTTCTCCAGCTACAGCTTATATGTGGGGAATGACTGGACTTTGCACGATGCTGAAAGAGGGAGGCGTGTGCGGTTAGTTCAAAACCTGGAAGGCGGAAGCTCTAGGCGGACGTACAATTCTGCAGACTCTGCGTCGGATCACTGCGAGGATGGCTACGAAGGTACAGATATCTCTGATGATCTTGATGCCCCTGACGAAGAGTCCCTCGACGAAGATGAAGATGATCAACCCGGCTATGATGATCATTCAGCTATCGTAGACCTCGAAGCAGAAGTGGAGGACAATTCCGGAGAAGAATCGAGGGATAGTGGCCACGATAGTGATTTCTACGAGCAAAATGATGAAGGCTTTGTAAGTGGGGATAGCCTGGATGACGAGCCTTTGGAAGAAGAACCGGAACAGTCCGACGACTTGGAGGTACACGCAGAAGAGTCTCAAGAATTATCAGACGAGTCGCAGAGGCAGCTACAGTCAGAAACGCCTTCATCCCGTAAAAGGAAGAGATTCCAAGTAGTCATAGATAGTGATGAAGATGAATCGTGAAGATGCTTTCTGACAATTTCCATTGTCCACCGCCATCCCTTCCAAAAATTCATCGCTGATTGGCTGAGCCCGATGAGGTGGAAAAAAAAAAAAGTTCCCTCGACGTTAAAAATCCTGGCAAAGTTCCGTTACGCTTTACATCAAGAAATAACCTTTTCTCCAAAGAGGTTGCTGATATTTACGAAAGACAGTTTCTAAGTCACCTCAAATCAGAATGAGCAACAGAGTTATTAAATTACAAAGAATCTTTCAGGGTTCCACCAAGCCTTTGTGGTGGAGACATCCTAGGTCCGCCTTCTACTTGTGGCCTTTCTACGGCATCTTTACAGTTGCCCTTGCAGTACCATTGTTGTACCTACCCAACGCCGTCAGAGGTATCAAGGCCAAATAAGCGGGTGTGATGGGCTGCTATCAGGTTTTCGGTATACGAGTTAAAGAGGCATCGGCCCAACGAGCATGATTGTATTTATTCAGTTTGGTAGTTTCATAGGAATTAGCAGGAATCTCTTTTGAAATTGGTCCCCGCTCTATAGGTATATAGCAAGAATGAATAATTCTATGAAGCGTAGCAGTTTTGTCACCTGTTCGTGACGCATAAGGGTACTGTGAGGGACGAACCAACGAAGAACTTAACCGAGCGAACTCTTGACCACAGCCTACAAAACAGGAAAATGCTTAGGTGCAGAGCCTGGAGACCTGTTTTCCAACGTTGGCTAAAGAAGGGGCCAGCAGATCCTCGATATGTGTTCTCTCAACCTCCACTAACAGGTGGCACAGGCCAAAATGGTACACACTTCTTCACGGATCCACAAGATGGCAAACAAGACAAAGGAAATAGCGTGGAGGCCATAGGAGAGGAAATTGCTAGACAAAGACGTCAGAAACGTACCCAATTTGCATTTAGATTATTTGTGGTTAGCATAGCAAGTGTGCTTGGATATTCAATTGGTTACAAAGTGATCTACAAAGGAGAACAAACTTTCTTACCATTGTTGCCAGCGTCAAGAATACGTAAACTAAGTGCAGAGGACTCAAGGCGCATCAAGGTAGAGGAGGTGAAGCTTTTGTCACGGGTTAGAGTATTGGAAAAACTGTCCCAGCATGAAATGATCAAAGAGCAGTATGGAGTTCCTCTTCTGAATGTGGAAGCGCCGAACGTGGATGAATTCACCATGTGGTGCGAAGACATGGATCCTTGTGTAATTGGTTTGGTAATAGAACCTGACGACGGCAGACGATCAACCCACGTTTGGTATCGCATACCCCATATTTTGAAATGGCGATTGACGTACAGACCTATAAATCTTTCCAAGACCATTAATGAACTCGCACAAAGTGTAGGCTTGTCGGTAAACGATGTATTCCAAATTATATCCCCAGAAAAAGTGTACGGCTCTTTCAAATACGAATATCCTGTGGCAGGAGATGATCACCCCATGCATTTGTGGTTTTTAGGTGAGATGAAATTGGGCAAAGATTCTCTTATCATTTACAAGGGCAGATATCACGTTGACGTGAAGTTGGAGCAGATTCATCTGTTGAGAAGGGAAAACGGGAAACTCATCCGCTACATTTTATATAAAAATGAATAATGTCATACCTTTAATGACCTGTTTAGCTTTTCAATGATTTGATCCTCCTCGTCTTCATCCCATTGCAATGTGTCGTCACCATTTAGAAAACTCTTGAGGAGGTCGTCTTGTTCTTTCTTGTGCTGTTTCTCCTCTAGAATTCGTCTCTGCTCTTCAATACGTTGCTTTAGAATGTCAGATTTAGGTATAGCCTTACTTGATACCAGTTCCGCTTTCACATTTTTCAAAGCAGTATCTTTGGTACTGAACACCAGTCTTGTCTGCGGATGCGTCTGAGGACGTGGGAGCTCATGCTGATGGCGGTGGTCGTGCTGGCGCGGATGCGGGTGCAAGTGAAGATGGAAGTTCGAATGCCTCTTGCCCTCGCTGTCATTCTGGCCCTGGTGCGTGTGTTGTTGCTGCTTGTGCTGCTGCTTATTCTGTTGCTTATACTGCTGCTTATGCTGGTGCCGATCACGACCGTGCTCATCTTGGAGCTCTTGCTGGTGAGTGTGATTGTGTCTGTGATCTTGCTTGTGACCATGCTTGTGCTCCTGCCGGTGCTCATGACGGTGCTCTTGCTTGTGCTCCTGCCGGTGCTCATGACGGTGCTCTTGCTTGTGCTCCTGCCGGTGCTCATGACGGTGCTCTTGCCGGTGCTCTTGCCGGTGCTCTTCCAGCTGGTGAACTTTATCCGATTGCCCACGAATGGCTTGGGGCTGGTTTTGTGGCCTGCTAGGTCCTGACATTGCTCCGATACTCCTGTCGCTACCGGTAGTCTTTCTACTGGAATGTTTTTTGCCCCTATCCTTCTTTCCAGTACCGTCTAGTCTCCCTGAAGTTTCTTCTGATGAAGCAAAATTCTGTGGCTGCTTCTTGATATGTTTAATATTCTTAGGTTGCTCTAGTTTCACATCTTCATTGGGAGCATCTGCCCATTTTGATTCCAAAACCATCGCTATTCTTTACGTTTTGCAAGAGTTGAGCTTACAGCATGGCTATCGCTTTTTTCTTTTCCAAATGAACATCCATCATATGCAGCCGTTCGCTGAATCCACCCTCATATTGTCACGTGAATGTTACTGCCAAAGCATGCTACGGAAACCAAATATCGCCACATAATGGTAGTAGGCCTCCTTATTTGCAGTATGTGCCGGAGTTTACAACACTGTACTTTAAGGATAGTGTTGAACTTCCTTTGTTCAGCCTATGTTATAGACAGCTCTTCAAAGCGACGCTTACATCCCGTCTGACGGAAATACTAGCTAGCAGCATGCAAGAGCACGACAACTTGAGTCTTGGACATAATGAGAGAGAATATCGGTTGTTTCCCTGATTGCTATAGGATTACATGCAGCCCCTTTTCAGACATACTCACTTTAGCCTTTCTTGTCTCTTGTCTAGAGTTAAGTGGCAAAAAGGTTAAAGAAGAGGATTGAGAGCGGCTATTGAGAGTAGTGCCTTTTTATAGGTTGAAAAAAAAGAAAGAAAATAGCCGCCGAAGTATAAAGTTTACGTATGCAATGATTATTGTGTTAACTTAATCGTGAAAGAGCACTGACTAACTGAAAAGCGTTGCTAAATAGAACTGCAGAATTTCTTCAGTACATTTGGCTAATCTGTGATAGAATATAATTAGTTTATTTTCCGAATGAATATGTGGTTTCAGTATAAGTTTTATTTGGGCCTTCCTCGAACTTTAAATAGCGATTTACTGACAACAAATGTCATAATACTAAACCTGAAATGTTAATACAAAAAAGAGGGAAAGTAGAAGGATGGTATAAGAACTGAGATAGTACAAGTTCCGGGTTTTGTTTACCTTCAAGAAATTTTCTTTGAGCAAGTTAAGCTTCAATAAGTTTATGAAGGACAGTACGGCTGGTCCTATAAAAGGCTTGTAATACTTGTTTTTCTTTGAGAAAAAAATGACATAGGATATGATAGAAGAAGTACAGACTACATGGAAATTACCAATAATGCATAGAAAACTACCAACTTTGTGTATCATCATGTGGAGCCCTCGTAAGTTATCGTCAGCATCGTTCAGAGTATCTTCAGCTCGTGGACGCGAAGGATTGAAAAAGGTACGACATATGACAATTATATAGGATGAATAAAAGACCGAAATGTCTGGTACGATGGTCCAAGAGCGTTTGGCACTCTGGACCCACCCAACCCATTGCTCCCAGTAGAACTCACTTTAAACAGTTATCAATTTGAAAATCCGTTACACTGCTAGTGTGCATAATCTTCGGTAACGGCTACCTTAATATCTTTCTTTGCCGTCTTGCTATACAATACTTAAATAAAGAACGAAAAAAAAAAAAAAAAAATTGCAAAATATAACTATGCTACCATTCCGATGTCAATGGTTACTTTTTTTTTTCTGGACTTACTATATTTATTTGTACGTGGAGTTAATCAATAAGATGCTTTAAATGCCAAGACTGAAACTTTTCTCATGTCCGTCTGCTGCATTCCGTACATAACGACAATACTCGAGCATGATAAAATACTCGTCCTCAGTTGATGAACAATTGCAACCACAGGACTTTAATCCTGGCAAGATGGATAAAGCCCATGAATCGATCGGTACTCCCTCGCCACCTCCTGTTGATGGTGAGCCATCGAAAGAATACCAACGCTCTTTGCGGCGATTCTCCCAGGATTATTTGAAGCCAAATTTAGGGTTGATCTATCTTATAGCTGCTGAAATGTTCAATTCTCTAATGGTGGTCTCAACCAAAGTTCTCGAGACGGATAATAAAGTTGACCCCGACACTGGAGAGGCTCTACAACCAGTCCAGCCACTACAAGTACTGCTTGCGCGTATGAGCATTACTTACGCCTCTGCACTCGTGTATATGCTGATAAACCGCCGTAAGATTCCAGATGCTCCTTTTGGTCCCCGTAACCTGAGACTCTGGCTCCTTTTACGAGGATCCATGGGATTTTGCGCCGTATTTGGCATGTATTTCTCGCTGATGTACCTAACCTTAAGCGATGCAGTACTCATCACATTCTTGACACCCTGCGTTACAGTGGTGCTAGCTGCGGTGGTGTTACGAGAACAGTTCACCAAAGCGGAGGCTTTTGGCACGTTGGTGTCGCTCACAGGAGTCGTGCTTATTGTTCGCCCCAGTTTTCTCTTCGGGTTACCAGATAACCTTGATAATTCACCGGCAGAGTCTGCGGATCCCCGCAAAAGACTGATTGCAACAATGGTCGGATTACTGGGTGTTCTGGGAGCCAGTATTGTTTACACTGTGGTAAGATTCATAGGTCATCGAGTCCACGCGATCATCACCGTCGGTTACTTCTCGCTGACTGTCGCGGTGATTTCTTTAATCGGTATTGCCGTGGTACCCTCTACGCATTTCAGTTGGCCACATGGTAAACGTCAATGGTTTCTTCTAATCAACCTCGGTGTCTGCGGATTCGTTTATCAATTGCTTCTCACAATGGGCATTCAAATAGAGCGTGCGGGTCGCAGTTCTGCTATGACGTACACACAGCTCGTCTACGCCGTAGGGTGGGATGTGATGTTGTGGCATCATTGGCCCAGTTTGTGGTCCTGGCTTGGGATGTTCGTCATTGTAGGTGCCACCGTAGCTGTCGCTCGTTCCAAGCCCAAAGAACCGCTACCAGGACCATCATTGAGTGAAACGCTTGAACTGGAGCAGCTCTAGTACATGGCATTTTGAGTTCCTTTCAACGCCAAGACCAAAAATGCTTTTATGTCATGTTCCGTACTTGACGACAAACTCGTAGTAGAATAAAATAAAGTAGTCATTTTCGATGAGATGAACAACGGTAGCAACGAGGTTCCTGTCGTATTCAAGATGGATGAAGCACATCAATCGATCGGTGCTCCTTCACCATCTCCATTTAATAGTGAACCACCGAAGGAATCACAGCATTTGCTGCGGCGATTTTCCCAGGATTATTTGAAGCCAAACTTAGGGTTGATATATCTTGTAGCTGCTGAACTATTTAGTTCCCTGATGGTGGTCTCAACCAAAATTCTCGAGACAGATCATGCAGTGGATACAAATAGCGGAGAGGCTCTCCAGCCGATAGAACCGCTACAGATCCTGTTTGCGCGTATGACTTTTACCTATGCCGCTGCGCTCGTGTATATGCTGATAAACCATCGTAAGATCTCCGATGCTCCCTTTGGTCCTCGTAAGCTAAGACCATGGCTCCTTTTAAGAGGAACTATGGGGTTTTGCAGTGTATTTGGCATGTATTTCTCGCTGATGTACCTCACCTTGAGTGATGCAGTGATTGTCACATTCTTGACACCTGCCGTTACTGTGATGCTAGCTGCGGTGGTGTTACGAGAACGCTTCACTAAAGTGGAAGCCTTTGGCACGTTAGTCTCGCTTATAGGAGTAGTTCTTATTGTGAGGCCTAGTTTTCTATTCGGTTTACCCAGTGACCTTGATAATTCACCAGCGGAGGCGGCAGATCCTCGTAAAAGACTTCTGGCAACCATGGTTGGATTGCTGGGTGTGCTAGGTGGCAGCGTCGTTTACATTGTGTTGAGATATATCGGTGATCAAGCCCATGCGATCATCAGCGTCGGCTATCTTTCATCAACTGTCACAGTGATCTCCTTAGTGGGCCTTATTGTGTTCCCCTCTATGCGTTCCAGCTGGCCACATGGTAGGCGTCAATGGTTCATCTTACTCAACCTTGGTTTCTGCGGCTTCATTTATCAATTACTTCTCACAATGGGAGTTCAAAGAGAGCGTGCGGGTCTCAGTTCTGTCATGACATACACGCAACTAGTATACGCCGTGGGATGGGACGTCATGTTGTGGCATCATTGGCCCAGCAAGTGGTCTTGGTTAGGGATGCTGGTCATTGTAGGCGCGACTGTAGTTGTGGCTCGTTGCAAGCCTAAAGAACCGCTACCGGGGGCATCATTAACTGAAACGCTTGAGTTGGAGCAGTTTTAGTGCATCGCTGCATTGTACCTCGCACGCCAAGACTAAAACGCATTCTATTGAATGCCCGTACATCACGACAATATTGTACTAGGTTAGAAAAAGTCATCTTCGATGGCACCGACAATTGCAACCATAATGCCCTAGCCGCAGCCAAGATGGATAAAGCTCATGAGCCGGTATATGCTGCATCCCCATCTCCGGTCGATGCTGGACTACCGGAGGAGCCACAAGACTCGCTGCAGCGGTTTTCCCAGGATTATCTGAAACCAAATATAGGGTTAATCTATCTTATAGCTGCTCAACTGTTCAATTCTCTGATGGTAGTTTCTACCAAAATTCTCGAAACAGATCTTAAAGTGGATCCAGATACTGGGGAGATTCAGCAACCGATCCGGCCATTACAGATACTTTTCTCGCGTATGAGCATTACTTATGCCGCTGCCCTCGTGTATATGCTGATAAACCGTCACAAGATCCTCCACGCCCCTTTCGGCCCCCGAGAGCTGAGACCATGGCTTCTTCTAAGAGGAGCTGTTGGGTTTTGCGGTGTATTTGGAATGTACTTTTCGCTAATGTACCTGACAGTGAGCGATGCAGTACTCATTACATTTTTGACGCCCACCGTTACGGTGATACTAGCTGCGGTGGTACTAAGAGAAAGATTCACTAAAGTAGAGGCATTTGGCACGTTGGTTTCGCTCATGGGAGTCGTGCTTATTGTGCGCCCCAGTTTTCTCTTCGGGTTACCAGATAACCTTGATAATTCACCAGCAGAGTCTGCGGATCCCCGCAAAAGACTGCTGGCAACCATGGTCGGATTGCTAGGTGTTCTGGGAGCCAGTACCGTTTACATTGTGTTGAGATACATCGGGGACCGAGCCCATGCAATTATTAGCGTTGGGTACTTTTCGTTGATTGTAACAGTGATTTCCTTAGTTGGCATCACACTGGTTCCCTCTATGCGTTTCCGCTGGCCGCATGGTAATCGTCAATGGTTTCTTCTAATCAATCTTGGTGTCTGTGGATTCATTTTTCAGCTGCTTCTTACAATGGGCATCCAAAGAGAGCGTGCCGGCCGAGGCTCCGCCATGGCATACACGCAACTGGTATATGCCGTGGGATGGGATGTCATGCTGTGGCATCACTGGCCCAGTTTGTGGTCCTGGCTGGGGATGTTGGTCATTGTAGGAGCCACTGTAGCTGTCGCTCGTTGCAAGCCTAAGGAACCGCTACCGGAGCCTCCATTGACTGAAGAACTTGAACTTGAACCATTGCCTTCACATTGAACTTGTTCATATACGAAATAAGCATTTCATAACTAGATATTGATAACATTCAAAATGCGGCTGAAGAGATGAATCTCATGAGTCTGCAGTGTGGGCATCAATCGTCCTGGTACCCAGAGGAGTTGTGGTTATCGCATAGTAAACATATCCGTGATAGTTTAATGGTCAGAATGGGCGCTTGTCGCGTGCCAGATCGGGGTTCAATTCCCCGTCGCGGAGTTGTACTATTTTTTTGGAAATTCTTCCCTACAGTTTCCCTTGAAAAAATTACATGGTTCAAGCTAAACGAGTCGCCCTAAAACCACGTCTTATCAATGTTCTAGAACCATGCATTCGCCTATTTTAAATTTCGTTTTGCATCTTATATTTCTGCTTTTGTTTGTTTTGCAGGAGTACAAATTAGATTATCCCTTGCTTGTGCCACTTTTTCATAGCAGGAAAATTTATAGCCCCTCGGCAGCCCCTCACCATGGCCAGCGCAAGCCCCTCAGCTAATTAGACATACACAGAGGAAACACGGGCATAATTAACCCTTGAGTAAGCTATTCCTTGAATAAGATCATCCTTGAGTAAGATCGCGCTCGTCAACCTCGCCTACTTCTTCTCGAGTTCTGTGCTCTCGATTTGCTTTGGTTTAGGCAAAGTGGGGATGATAGCGAAAAGTATAAAAGGGCACAGACTAAAGTCCGTGTTTGATAAGAAAAGGTTTCTCTCTAACAGAAGCACATTAGACATGTTCAAACTGCTTCGCCCTAAGATCACCTACTTTGCTAGCGACTTATCGAGATTGCACGACCCCTCGCCTTATAAGCGGTGGTATGAGCTTTCACTTGCCGAGAAGCAGTTTTTCGTATCAACATTCAGAGTGATCTTCAGGAACCGGTATCCCGCATCAGGTACCAACTCTACGCTTCACCTACTTTCTAGGTCAGCGGGCGATCATCACGACTCACCCTCAGTGTTCGGGATCTTTTACGAGGATATTTGGAAAGTCGAGAACCGTACTGGGAGAGATAACCACAGGTTCAGCGATCAGGCCTTCAGGAGTTTACTAGTACGCAGGCGTATTTAATAGACTAAATAATGTTTAGCTGGTTATAGAATTGCGCGAGTCGCAATGGTATGCAAAGGATTTTAATTAGGTTTGGAATTATATGTGGGCGGCATAAGCGGCTTTGCAGGAGATGGTGTACAGTTCTGTGGTTCTACGGTTAAAATCATCTGATTGATTCCACGGTTCGCTTCAGAAACCATGAAGTAAGCACTCCAGATTGCAGACTTCACATTTGCTCAATCAAATTTGTCGTCTGGATCTCTGCGTCGTCTATCGCTTATCATTGATGCGAATTCGGAAGCATCCAGGCTTGACTGTGGTCAATACTAACGGAGGAGAGCGAATGAGCAGCTGGATAGATGCTCAGGCGGGGAGATGGATTGTAGGTAAATCAACGGGTAAGACCTTGGAGCTTTGTGGCTCTCTGTAGTCATCTTGATAGCTTATCCGCAGTCTACAAACCTCTCCTTCAACACCACGAGATGTGCTTTGTAAATGATTGCACTGTTTGAGACAGCCACTCGCTGAACATACAATCAGCAGGTAAGAATGTTTATTCGTAGTTCCAAGGTAGCGAGTACGTTAGCTCTAATGCTGAATATAGCCATTCTCAAAAATATATGTTCCACTTGCCTTTCCTTGAAAACACTACAGCTTCAATGGACACAAGCTTTCTTGCCGTTAGCGAGAAACAAGTGCAAGTTAGCTAAATTACGTTTGAAAAATGCATGAGAGTTGCAACCAATATCAAGATACTATGTATTTTCATTATTTTTTTATGTTTTGTTAGTATATGTGATTTTACTTCTGTGACGCAACATGAGGCGCATCAATTGAACAATTCGCCATGCCAGGCAAAAACAGTGTTGGGCGACAAGATTTAGCGTAGACTTAGCTACCCGGGGAGTGTGTCGTCTGCAATATGATCTATGTATCTAAGTAGCCGGCTACACAATATGCCCTGGTACAATGTACTATATTAATTCCTGCTATAACCACGATGTAATGCGTGGAGCCGCAGCTAGCAGGGATCAAAAAGCTTAACAAATACCCTGGCCTGCTTGAAACTGGAGGTCTTTCTGTAGATTATAACAATTTAGATTTTACAATCGTAATCTTTTTTCTATGATGGCACAGCGAAGGATTGACAAGTAGCCTATCATAAATAAAACAAAGGCATATTTTCAGTATTTGAGTGCAAGAGTAAAAGCCCATGAGAGGCAGGAAAGTTCGCAAGCTCACAACACCATCACAGCAAATAAGCATTTAGATTGCAGAACTTGATTCAAGGATACTGACGAGGCCTCCGTACCTTCTCAAGTATCCTTTATAGAAGCACGGGTATCATGTACTTTCACCGTCTGTCGCACGTGAGATACACGTGTATTGAAGCGTCATTTTTTCGTCGTCGGCTCCGGGGTCTTCCCGAGACTCGGCGCCGGTGACCAACGGCGCGCTTTCGATAGCAGGTAGGTAGAAACGAGATTCAATAAGGAGCATTAACAAAAGTATATCATCAATTCCATTTTACTTGTAACTCGTTCTCCTTCCACTTCGCAGCAGATCCTTCATCCCATCCTATCCTGCTCTCCATAATTTATAAAAGTATCTGCAATGTTCAGACACAGCTTGACCAAAAGAACTTTGACCACAGTCGCCAATACCGAATTGGTATTGCCCAAGAAATACGGTGGCCGTTACACCGTTACACTGATTCCCGGTGATGGTGTTGGTAAGGAGATTACCGACTCTGTTGTATCTATTTTCAAAGCCGAGAACGTTCCCGTGGACTGGGACAGAGTGGAAATCTCTGGTCTAGACAAACAGGAAGATGTGCAAGCTGCTGTTGAATCACTTAAGAGAAACAGAATTGGTCTCAAAGGTATTTGGCACACCTCTGCAGCCGACCAAGCCGGCCACGGATCTTTGAACGTTGCGTTGAGAAAAGAGTTGGACATCTACGCCAATGTTGCTCGTTTCAAGTCTATCCCTGGTGTTAAGGTGAGGATTCCTAATGTGGATCTAGTGGTCATCAGGGAAAACACCGAAGGTGAATTCTCTGGTCTAGAGCACGAATCTGTCCCTGGTGTGGTCGAATCGTTGAAGATCATGACTCAGGACAACATCGAGAGGGTTGCCAGATTTGCCTTTGACTATGCTAAGAAGCACAACAGAAAGAGTGTTGTTGCAGTGCACAAGGCTAACATCATGAAAATGGGAGATGGTCTTTTCAAAAACCTGGTGCAAGAAGTGGGTGAGAAGGAATACCCGGAGGTGCACGTTGGCAACATTATTGTAGACAATGCATCTATGCAAACTGTTGCCAAGCCTCACCAGTTCGATGTC
Source organism: Zygosaccharomyces pseudobailii (assembly GCA_949129085.1). Taxonomy (NCBI): domain Eukaryota; kingdom Fungi; phylum Ascomycota; class Saccharomycetes; order Saccharomycetales; family Saccharomycetaceae; genus Zygosaccharomyces; species Zygosaccharomyces pseudobailii. The sequence continues at coordinate 658,313 of CASBRY010000010.1, forward strand.
TTGGTGACGCCATCAATGTACGGTACCATTTTGGGTAACATTGGTGCGGCCTTGATCGGCGGTCCAGGTTTGGTGGCCGGTGCCAACTATGGTAGAGATGTTGCTGTGTTTGAACCAGGGTCTAGACATGTTGGTCTTGACATCAAGGGCCAAAACGTCGCCAACCCAACTGCCATGATCTTGTCATCTGTGCTGATGTTGGATCACTTAGGTCTAACTACTTCTGCAGAGAGAATATCTAAGGCTGTTCATTCCGTCATTGCCGAGGGTAAGACTGTGACCAGGGACATTGGTGGCACTGCTTCCACTACCGAGTTCACGCAGGCTGTTATCAACAAGTTGGCCTCGTTGTAATGAACACCACATCTTCTGTGTCTAGGTTACGATTAACTACTACTACTATTCCCCTTCACAACATTCCACAACCCCTTATACGTATTTTACAAATTCTTAAATCAACGTTTTATGTAAATAAAATAAAATACAAGAGCAAACCATTTCTTTACTACACGTCCACCGTGAAAAAACTACGCAACCAAGAGTGCCGTTAAGATGGGCTCGCTCTTTAATGAACCAAGCACAGACTTTCATTTAAAACTAAATGAACAGTTATTTCAAATTCCACATGAGCTTCTAAGGAAGAATGTCAAGCTGGTACAAAGGCTTATCGATAAGGAGTCCCAGGGGTTGAATGCGGATTTCCAGGAGTTGAATGCACTGTTAGCGGAGAACACTCTGGACCAGGATAAGGTGGCTCTTGCAAGGTTGGGAGAGCTCATTGCAAGAGTCGATACCTTCGAAAAGAAACTCAACACTCGATTAAAGGAGGATATGCAACTTTTAAATCGCATCAAGCAAAGGGTAGCTTTTTTTCAAGAGCTAGAAGATGCAAAAAATTTAAAGGACCAAACACGGTTGGCTTCATGGTATCAGAAATATGCCAATCTGCTCATCGGTGATTACCTCATAAGGAATAGTAGAATCAAGGCTAGAGAGCTAAATGAAGACGTTCAACTTGAGGATGACAAGAGCTGGAATCCTGGCGTCATTTTCTTGAAACAGCAGCACTTGGATGACCTTCTTGACCACGATATATTACTGGCAGCCAACAGAATATCTAAGTCACTGACCGAGGAGCATGATCTGAATCCGCTTATCAAATGGATTGGAGAAAATAGATCATTCTTGAAGAAACGCTGCTCCATATTGGAATTCGAAAGCAGGCTGCAAGAGTATGTGGAGTTGCTTAAGACAGGTGATTTTAGGGGTGCTATAGACTGTTTCCAACAATTTCTTCTGCAATTCATGGAAACAAATTTTGAAGATTTAAAGTTGGCATCTGGCTTGTTAGTCTTCATCAAAAGTTGCGAACAACCTTCAAAACCTACCACAGAAGATATTATAGATCCTCAAATCATTGCTGGCGATGAATTTTCGAAGGAAAGCAATCTAGTACTAAAAACCAAGGCGGATGTGCATCAGCACTTTTTCCATCGGCGAGTGTTCAAAGGCACTACAAATGTGACCGACACATTCAAGTTTAGCCACTTGACTAGAAACATGAATTTTGCTCGTTATACTGACCTATTAAATGTCAAAAGGTGGTCGGATTTGAGTCAACTATTTCTCAAGGAGTACTATTCCATGTATGGCATCTCTCATTTGGACCCATTGCTCATGTATTTATCTCTGGGGATTTCTACGCTTAAGACTAAGGAATGTTTACACGGAACGGAGTTTTTGTCGTCGAATAATAACCAACTTGATCATTACATTCATTCTGGCGTTCTGCGTAATACGTGCCCTGTTTGCAGTGATGAATTTGCACCAATCGCCAAGGAGTTGCCCTACGCGCACCATACACAGTCGAAGCTATTTGAGAACCCAGTAATGTTACCAAATGGTAACATCTACGATATGAAGAAGCTTAAAATGCTATCTGCGGCATTAGTTCGGGAAAATCTGTTCTCACTAAAAGACCATGAGGTTATGGATCCGATCGATAAACGCATCTTTTCAGAGTCGGAGTTTGTCACAATGTATCCAACATAGCCTCGAATCGTTGCACTCTACCCATTTCACACATTCAACAAGATATATAGACTAATTTACAATTTTTCCTCATCCCTATCCTTTGACGTTTTCTTCTCCTCTTCGCCGATCTCGCTCTTTTTGAATACATACATCCGCGCTTCGCGTTCTTTTGCTGGCTTGGTAGTTTCCTGCTCACTATTAGTCCTTCTATGATGATAAGATGGGTAAATTTCCCATTGAAACCTGTTTGACCTTTCCAGTTGAAGACCATTTCCCTTGGCGAGTGTTTTTATTCTCCAAGAATCGTACGGCTCACCAGCAAATATGGTCAAAAGAATCGTACCAAACCCCTCCGAGCTCACCGAGTTCTGACTTTCATCATTATAACCACGAATATAATGAGATTTGTTGGATATTACTTTTGAATTTACATTTTGAAAAAGCTCTTTGCAGCTTCTGAAAAATTCGTCTACCAAGGTTTGGTGATCTCTGATGTTTCTTGCTTGGTCTTTGATGCCCTTCCCAGTGTGCGGAAAATTAAACATAATGTTTTCGAGGCACTTATTACTCCAATCATGGCCCAGAAGCTTATTCCATGTGTTTTTCTTAGAGAGCTTGAACGTCTTAATCAAATTTGTAGCATCAATGCCTACAAACACAGCAACACCCTCAGATATTAAGAATTGATAATTCTCCTGAAATGAGTTAGGGTATTTCGCATTCAACTCTTCTATGCTATCATCATAACTGGTAACGATCAGATTCTCTGCCAAAACATAATTCTGTTCAATTACAGATCTTGCAAATGAAAAGTCTCCTTCTCCTACTAACAGCAAAGTCGAATTCCTATGAAAAGGAACAAATGGTACATTGTTGCGTCTTTGTGATTCTTGATTTCTCTTGACAGATTTTCCTCGCTGACCCTTCCGGATCGTATTTTTCTCTTTCTTTTTCTCCAGGGCCCTGAGCCTTTCTGCCGCTTGATATATTTTCAAAGATGCTCTGAGGCCTTTTCCCTTTGAATGCTTGGCCATTTCACCAGTTCTACAAACTGCTTTTCTTCAAGGCCATCGAGAGAAGCCGGCTTGAATTTTTTCATACACCATCGCTTAGTTTAAAAATGGTGTATGGGTTTCCATTTAGAGGTCAGTATGAAATGCCTTTTTCTTGTCAAATAAGCAATTCCTTGCCATATTATAAATGCGTCGTTGATCCTGTAGCCTAGGCCTAGTCACCTAATACGCGTTAGTAAAGTGCCGATATGTTTTTGATGAGAATTTGAACATACTGGAAACAAAAGTGTTAGCTTCTTGGCTTCTCTGATAAGAACAGCAAGGTAGAAAATTACTTGCCCGTTTTTAACAAAACCCTCATTGATGATGATATCCACAATTAAATCTCTTGGTATGAAATCTGTCTTTTCTAACCATGGTCTCACCCATGCGTTAGGGCAGATTACGAACCCTTGTACTTCTGTTAGTTCAACTCCATAGTTTCTCACTACCGTCAAAGTCTCAATAGCCGGTTTTCTAAAAAACACGATGCTGAAGGCAAATATCAGAAAGTGAAGTGCTAGCTGCCTTAGAGTACTCATATTCGAATGTGTTTTGACCATGTTGATAGAGAGGAGGTTAACCATGATCAATATCGTAAAGTTTATCATGCTTCTGGCCATATAAGAACTTGGCATCATCGTGAACTTGACGAACATCCCATCTTTAGCCTCCTCGATCGACAAGGTATACTTTTTGGATTGCTTCTTTGACGTCTTGAACCTCGCAGACTTCATTTAACTGTATGTCTACATATCAACTTTTTGAATGTAAAATGTCTTCTCTGATCTGGAGATCCGAAAATTGATAATTGCAGCGCTGAAAAAATGACAATCAACAACAAAAACTCAAAAAAACTTCGCCCTTTATAAACTTCATTAAATATCCTATTTATCCCTCTTCAGTTACTTCCTCTTCTTGTTTTCTCTTCATCTCATCAATAGTACCCAAAACCACCTCAGTTTTTCTGTAAGCCTTCAGTTGCTCAGTTCTAAATCCTCCCGAGCTTTTTCTACCAACTATCTCTGCATTTTTGACAGTTTTCGAATCTTCCTCCCTGGCGTTGGCTTTCGCAGCTTCAATCTCTTTCATATCCTCCTCGTGCTTTACTTTTATTTGTTCTAATTTTTGATTAAAGTCACTAATGGTTCCTATCTCTTTCTTAGCGTCAAGGCAATATTGGTCAAAATCAGCAGGAAGTCTCGATCGCAGCGCCAGTTCTACAATGATAGGATGTTTCCGCCCTTCGTTTATGAACTTTGCCTTAATTTGTTTTCTTGTCCTATAAGGAAAGAGCTGTGAAATTAAATTGAAATCCGTTCCCCACATGGATAGCGACTTATAAAATTTAACCAGTTCTTCCGAAGTCCAAGGATCGGTGTACATGTTACGCCCGTAGGTACTTGAATTGTAAAGGTTCTCAAAGGGGTTTTCGTCAACCCTTTGTTTATGAGCATTCTCGAAAGTTGCATTCCTATGCCTATCGACCACTGTGGATTCTTCGTCAACAGCCATGGTACCATCCGGATTCAACTTTAGTTGAATCGCAGTTTGCGGTTGGCTAAACTCGGGTACATCTGTGTTCAGCAATTTATCGGCTGCCTCCTTACGTTTAACTAATTCACTTTCCTCCACTTCTTTATTCATCAATTTTAGTGATTTAAACTCTTCACGAGCTCGCCTTCTCAATTCTCTACGCAACTTCCTCTTCTCATATTTGGCTTTACCAGCCAACTTTGCTTTTTCAAAATTTTCTGATGGAGCACCAATAGGAAGTTTAGGTTTACATAATTCTGCCATAGTGAATTCCTCCTCATCTATCATATAGCGCTCTGAATCGCTATCCTGGATATTTTTTGGGATTTCCTTGAGGTTCCTGATAGTATACTTCTCGTATAGGCTGTCTGTTCTCTGGAATAAATCGGCAGATGACTCCCTTTTAGATTCTGGATTTGAAATGGCAGTAGCTGTATGCACGCTTGTATCAGGAGAATCAATTCTCGAAACAATACTGATTCTATGTGCTGATCCCGATTTCTTTGAAGAGGAGGTTCGAACTGACATTCGACGTCTTTTTAGGGCTTGTAATGCTGCATCCTTCTCAGGAATACTGCTGATTCTCACTTTTTTAGGGACATGGTTCGACATACTAGGTAGTCTGCCTTCGGTGGATATTTGATTTGGAGAGTCATCATATCCGGCTTTGAAAAGTGACCTAGAGCTAGAGCTACTGCTCAATGATTCCAATCTACTGGAGCGGCGTCGCTGTGTTGCAACTGAACCAGAATGTGGTACAGGCAATTGTGTCGATGTTTGCGATGGACTCAATGAGTTGGCGAGAGATGAAGGTATTTGAGTCTGCATGTCATCAAAAACAGGAGGAGCATCATTTAGCTTCAGATCATCATTATCCAGTGGCTTGTCTCCGGGGTTGTTCTCATTTGAAGTACTATTAACGACTGTATCATCTTCGTCCACTAATTTGTGATTCGACGACTGCGCAGTCTTGGTATTATTCACCGCAGCTGGTACGGAACGGGGTTTCACCTTAGGCGCAAAACGCGTACCACTTTTATTGACAACACTGCTCATCTAGGTAATGTGAATGTTACACCTAGCTAGGATCCCCTATGGTAAACCTTTCTCTTCGCGATGAGACTGCGGCATAAGTTCATTTTCAAGAATATCTTGACTTTAACGAAAAAATGTCCGACAAAAAAGATCTATGAATACCACGCCTAAATAAATAAGAATTTTTTAAAAGTCATGCTCGAGGTAGTTTTCGACAGCTCTCCAGTCAGAGTTGGTAAACTTAACAATTTTTCCCTGCCACTTACCTCCTTTTTTTCCGCCTCCGCCTTTTAAAGTGGGTAAGATGGTGCCCAACTTGTCAGCAATCGAAGAAATCTTATCTCCTGATTCCGATATGATAAGCATTGAACCCGATTCACTCACCTTTTCACGTCCGCAAAGAACCAGCTGATAGTCGGAGAAGCTGTTCTTGTACTTGTTCGTGAACTCTTTGAATACTTGTAACAAGAATTCTAATGTTCCAAATTCATCCAATAATACGTAGGCCTTTTTTGACTTTTCAATGCTTTCCTTAGCTTCAGCAGCTTTGTAAATGGCCAACTCTTTAATCCAAAATTGCTCCCTTTTGTTTGCCTTTTGGATAGTGTCTTTTTGTCTATCAATCTTCTCGGGAATCTCTGCTTCAGAACAACTCAAAGAGCTTTTAGCGACCGCAAGTAGCTTGCTAGCAGTCATTCCATAAATCAAAACTCGATTCCCACACATGAAATATAATCGGGCATTCGAGCCCCTTGCGGTAGTCTGATTAGGAGAGATTAGGATTGAACCAACCTGATTAGTGGATTTGAGATGTGTGCCACAACAAGGATTAGCATCCAAGCTACCAATGTGAATTGTTCTGAGAATGCCTTTTTCTAGATCATAATCTTCGGGAATTTTCGACGTTTCGACATTTCCATGAGAATCTGCTGTCCGTTCCACTACCGAAATACTCTGAGGCCTCATCGAAACATACTCGTTCACCTTAATTGATACTTCATTTATTTCATCGCTAGTGAGTTTCCGGGGGAGTTCAATGTAATTGAAATAATCGCTAATCTCTAAAGTTCGTTTCTTGTCTGAAATAACACCGCCCATTGACCATGACAAGGTGTCAAGGTTGTAATCATTCTCTAGAATAGCACTCAGCAAATGCTGCCCTGTATGTTGCTGCATATAGTCTAACCGTTTCACCTCATCTACGACAACTTCCACCTGAGTTCCTGGATCAATGAATTGACCAACATGGTGCTTCGCATGCAGCCCTGACCTGGAGACGTGACTAACAGAAATACTCTTATCCGAATACTTTAAAGATCCGGAATCACTTGGCTGACCACCACCTTCTGGAAAAAGGATTGTGTCCTGTAACTCCACGAGAAATCTGGCTGAATCTTTAGGCTTGCCCTTTGCAGGCTCGCATGAAATGACCTCCGTCTTAAAACCACTGAAGAGGAAGGAGTTACGTTGGCAAGCTAACGCACCAACCACGGTGGGCTTCATAATTGTCACAGAGCTCATCCGATAATTCAATCTCTCTAAGGATTTCCAAATGGTTGTGTAAATGTGCAGCATTTTCGTTCATGCTCCCGATTTTTGAAAGCCCGAGTCGAGACAGGAGACTAATGCATTCACAAGGTTGACTCATTGTGCGATATCAGAAATACATAGCGAGTCTAATAAGGTGTGAACCGCTGTTTGCGGCTCTTCTTGTTTCTACTGTACTTTTTTTTATGCTTGGCCTCACTGCTGGTCGTTTCCTGAACAGTATCCTCAGCGGTCTCGTCCAGCACGTTTAAATTATTAGAATAATCCCAAAACTGTCCTGGTACATCTAATTGAATATCAGTATTCTCCCAAATCTTGACATGGCCATCCTCACCGCAAGTATACATCAAATATGGCTGCCTTGGTGGGATGTACACGTCTCTAACCACCTCATCTCCATGCGCTGAACCAATATCGATTGCCTGCTCGAGCTGAATACTTTCACCTCGTAAAGGTAAGATACGCAACCTGCCTTTGCCCTCTTGAGAGCTTCCACAAGCCACATAACCTGGATAAATGTCCACAACGTAGTCGCAATTCCAACTCTTGCGCACATCATTGAATTCTAGCGCATGAGGTTCCGTAGCCTCATCAGATTTATTATTCAACTCATGTATGGCAAAGGTTTCCATATGGGACAGCGTAAATATTCTCCTCGGCGATATCCATCCACAAGAATGGATAGATGAGAAATTGATCATTTGGTATAAAGCGTCTTCCTCTTCTGCTTGCCTTAGATCGTAAATATTGGTGTACCCATCTGTGGAGCCGCTCATCAACACGTTTGCGTCACTGGGATGAAACACAACGTCAGTGACATCGTCGTGATGTGAATCAACTAGTGACTTCAATGGAGTATCCCACTTCCTTATATCATATATATGTACTTCGGCATCCGATCCGCTCAATTCAGTACCACATCCCAACATGTTATGACGAGAATCCAGCGATAGGAATGGTGTATGTTTGTCATTATGAATGGTAGCCACGCAATTATTTGAATTCACATCCCATATTTTAACGCCCGTCATGTCAGCGGTAGAAAATAGTGACCCATTCAGAAAATCACTGTTGATGACTTTCATTTGATTAATAGTTGTCTCTCCCGTCTTGATATGCGATTTAGGCTCAACTCTCGCCCAATCCAATTCGTACACTTCTCCATTACTCAAACTAGTCAAAAGTGAATGATGGAAAAACGGCTGAAAGTTCAAACACCAATTATCAGCTCCGAAAAACTGTGACTTTATCAAGGAGTAACCCATATTCACGAAATTAATAGACTTCTCCCTGGTTTCGATAAGCTTGGTGAGCTCATCTCCGATCAAAGTTTTTCAAAGACAACATTTAACATAAGTTTAGAAAGATATGCCATATGCCGTGATGTGCAATATAGAGAGATACAAGGAGCTCAATATCATAAAAAAAAAAATTAAATATGTGCTGGAAGTACTAACTTGGCATGGTACGAGTAGCCATTGTTATGCTAGTTCGTCATTATGAGGATAATCCTGGAGTAAAAAGAATGGTCTCTAGCGGGATCGAACCGCTGATCCCCGCGTTATTAGCACGGTGCCTTAACCAACTGGGCCAAGAGACCCTAATATTTCTTGAACTGGCATTGTGGAGAGCAAGCCTTCCCAAGCTCATAGTCTTGTCGAACACATAGTCTTGCCATAAACGCTACATTGAGATCTCACAATCCTCAAAGAATGCATGGCGACATATTTTGAGTCGTTTATCATACGAATTAGTGTTCAACATCTTGTTCTTCTTTTGACGCAGCTGCTCAGGCCGCTGATTCTAAAAATGAAGTTGAATCCTTTCGTAAACACCTACTATGATGCGCAACCAGTATTCTAAGTTGCTGATTGAAGTTTTAAGTCAAGGCAAGAGCAATTCTTCAGACTGTATTCAAAAGGTCTCTACCAAGCATGTATTGAGTTTGTCGTTCCCACCAAAAATGAAGGCTTGGTTCAAACTTATCCTTACTCTTAGAGTCGACGAAACAGCACTACATCCTGGCTTATGCTCTGCGTATTTTAAAGCCCACCACTTGTTCGCCTATATGACATAACATTCTTCTGATCCTTACCTTTTATCATCTGTTGTATTTGTAGTGTAAAAAGAAGCCGCAGAGCCTCCTTTCTTTCGAAAACTCTTGCATACAAAAAACATGAACAACGCAAAACTTGAGGGAAAGAAAAAAAAGTCTAGGGGACCTGATTTTCAGCCGCCCAATCTTCATTCTGCTCTATCTTCTTCGAGGATTTCTTTGTGTCAACGTATTCACCGTCATTGGTATTGTTTTGTGTGGTAGACCGCATTTCTCTTTTCCTGTATAATAGATGAATCAACCAGATATCGCAACCTACACTCCTGGCACACTCCTAACAGTTGGAAACCATCGTGCTAAGATTTTGAGCTACATCACAAGTGGTGGTTTTGCCCAGGTCTACTCGGCGGAGATGTATCCTCTAGATGCTCAAACCGGGACAAACATAGCGTGTTTAAAAAGGGTTATAGTCCCTGATAAATCAGGTCTAAACACCCTGAGGGCAGAAGTAGATGCAATGAAACTTTTAAAAAATAATAAGCACGTTGTCTGCTACATCGACTCCCATGCCGCTAAGTCCTCCTGGCAAAATGGTACTTACGAAGTCTTTCTATTGATGGAATATTGCGCTGGTGGCGGCTTAATAGATTTTATGAATACCAGGCTACAAAACAGGCTGAAAGAGTATGAGATTCTTAATATAATGAGTCAAGTTACTCAAGGTATTGCAGCAATGCATTCTTTGCAACCTCCGTTAATACATCGCGACATAAAGATTGAAAACGTTTTGATTTCCGGCAATGGAGAATACAAAGTATGTGATTTTGGATCTGTTAGTGGTGTCATTCGGCCGCCACGGAATCCCCAAGAGTTTGGCTTTGTGCAGCATGATATTTTAAAGAACACCACTGCTCAGTATAGATCCCCAGAAATGATAGATCTTTACCGATGTCAAGCGATCGACGAAAAATCAGACATTTGGGCCCTGGGAATATTTCTCTATAAACTTTGTTATTATACCACGCCATTTGAGAAAGGTGGTGAACAAGCCATTCTGCATTCAAGATTTCAATTTCTATCGCATCCAATTTACAGTGATCGTCTGAAGAATCTCATCGGCTGGATGCTTTCTCAGCAGCCACTTCAAAGACCTAATATATGTCAAGTTTTAGAAGAAGTTTCAAGGATGCAAGGTGTCCCAAGCCCCATTAAGAACTTTTATCTAGTGAGAGCCATGCAGCAATCCAGTAATAACGCTTCCTTTAGCGGCACTGCAAGTCCTTCAGCACAAGGAATGACTACCGCTATCCCTGGTGCACTTGTCACGTCCCCTATAGCACCCATGGTACCTTCGCAATCATTAGGTGCCAATTCATTGCCAATGGGGGTAGCACCTCAATCCTTACCTGTGATGTCAAAGGCAAGGTCCGCCTGTAGCACAGGTGGTAACCTTCTTGCAGGTATACCCAATCCTGCAATGTCCTCTGCTCAAATGATTCCTACACAATTTGGCAGTATGGATATGACACCAGGCATATTACCTCCCTTTAACAGAACAAGCACATTCCCTATCAATACCTTCCAAGTGAATCCCGCGCAGGGCAACGTAGAAAATGCGGGTCATACAAGTGTTTTCGCTACGGCAACGAGCGCGATCAAGCCAAATAACTACGTGGATTCAGAGACTCAAACCTCTGATGCAGAACTGGCAGTTGATAAAGGTTCTGAACCATATTTGCATCCCTCTGCAGTTTCGTCTACGCGTTCATTACCTTCGAGTCGCAAGACTTTCGGGGAGGAAAGGCCTAGATCGTCTAGCCTTGACTTCAGAAGCGCTAGTCGTCAAAAGGCTTCTGATGAGGAAATTGTCGAAAATCTGACAGCATTGTCAAGTAGACGTGACAATCAGGCTAAGCGTCAAAACTTTACCTCTACTGGTAATCAAAAGAAGAAAAGTTTAACAGGAGGCCCCAATATTTCAGTATCCACGGAGTCCCTTGTTAGAATCAAGAGTAATCCCGATGCGAAGGAATCTATTCAGAAAAAAGTTCAATCTCTTCTCAAAGCTGCGGAGTCCTCACCAAATGAGAAAGCAGTATCTGAAGCTAGCGACTCGAAAAACTTTAATGCTAATGATTTAACAAAAACTATTACCAACCATGTAATAGGTTGTACTGCAGTAGAAAACGTCAGTACTAGCTTTCCTGTTAATGATGAGAGTCATTCCAAATCCAAACCCAAGGCCCCCCCACCCCCTCCTAAGCCAGAACATTTGAGGCCTAAACCACCTCCTAAGCCTGCTTTTCTCTCAGGTAAGAAAAAACAAACTGAGAAGCTATTGGATGAGGTCAAGGATGCGATTATGGACTCTGACATTGATGCTTTAGAAAAAGATGTTCGAAAGAAAATTCCCAATACCCTATAACATAGCTGCATACTACGTTGGGCATACGCTTCAAGTCAGAAAAAAAACAACTAAAAATCCCAAACAAACAAACAACAACAAACAAACGATAAACAACTATGTATTATTGGAAATTCTTACTAATCCTTTGTTCCATAAACGTTTTTAACTTCATTATAATTTAAGGTCTTCCTTTTTTTTTTTCAATTTCTTTTTTCGTCTTCCCCCTTGACATTATTTTGTTACACGCATCATTGATTATGAATTTTCTAATTCTATCTTTGATTAAAGTCACCCACAAATCACTTGCCTAACTAGCGACTACACCATTTATTCACTCTCACTCCACTCTTCAAAAGAATCCAAAATAAAATCAGTTGCTTCGTCAAATCTTTCCTCCATGTTATTGTTTATTCCATCGCTTTCACATCTCAATACTCTTCCAAATTTCTTCCTTGGTTTTTTATTTTCATTATCACCCCAACATGGATGGTTTCTATCTGAAAAAACGAGAGAATTTTTGAAATACCAGTCAGCCAATGATTCATCAACAAGAGGCACCAATGGTTTTAGTTGTTTTCTACCAACAAAATTTATGACCGCTTTCACAACTGACCTTGTATCTCTATGGCCTAGCAAATGCACGATTCCGGAATACGAATCCCCAACACCAACAAAGGCCACTTTTGATAAAGAGGGAAAATATTTCACGTAGTTGTCCCATAAGTACAGGATAACTTCTTGCGAGGTAATCATGGCAGAATAGTTATCTTGCTCGAAAAGCGATTGTGGTATATTCACATCTATAACGCCATATCCTCTCGACATTGACCATTTGACAAAATCCAATGAGGAATCTACAATAATAGAAGTGGAGGGATCTATCATACCAGTAATAACATCCCTTTTCGCCCAAATCTCTGGCGTATCATGAACAAAAATTACAACCGTGCCTTTCTGGAAAACAGCAGGAGAGCAAAAAACGGTATCATCTGGCAATTCGAACTTAGGTATAGGCAAAGTCACAAAATTGTAGTCCTTTTCAAGTTGATGAAACTGCTCTTGGCGTATAGCTCTCTGCAGCGGGAAATTTTTACTTATGAGCGACTCAGTAACGGGTTCCTTGAAATTGCATCCGGAATTGCCAAACTTTCTTCTAAAACACTTCCAATATTTAGACTGAAAATGTATTACTTTGTCTATCATCTCGATAGCTTCCAATTTAGGATCCTTTGACGGATCAGGCAATTCTTCTGGTGGTTCACCAATAAGTACTTTTGCTACACTAAGAGCGCTGGTTGCTATAGCGTCCAAATTGTATCCGCCTTCCAAAGCCACACAAAGGTTACCTCTGGCCAAGGACTTGAGCATGTGCGTCATGTGTCCATAGCAACTTGGGCTAACGTGACACTGTCCAATGGTATCTCCATCCGCTGCATCAAAACCTGAGGATATTATCACTAAATCTGGTCTATATTCACGCCCCATAGGCATAACAATCTGTTCAAATGCAAGCATATACTCAGCGTCCCCTACACCAGCAACGGGCCAGGTAATGTTGCAATTAAAGCCTTCGCCCTCTCCCTCACCGGCCTGATCATACTGTCCATTAATAGTTCCCGGATAATACTTTCCCAGTTCAAACCGGTGCAAAGAAACGTACAAAACCTTGTTATCGTGGTAAAATGCCTTTTGCGTTCCATTACCATGATGGATATCCCAATCGAGAATCATTATCCTTCTTACACTCTCGGGATAGTTTTTTAGTATGTTCTGTGCTGCAACTGCTACATTGCTAAAGAGACAGAATCCACCAGCCATCTCAGGCTCCGCGTGATGACCAGGCGGTCTGATTACGGCTAATGCATTTTTAACACGTCCCTCTACAACGGCTTTGCAAGCTTCAATCGCCCCTCCACAAGGCAACTTAGCGGTAGAATAGGAATCATTATTGAAGTAAACTGAATCCCCACCTTCAGTTTCTTTCAGCAACTCCTCGCGATTCATTTTCGAAGTCTTCTCGATGAAGTCTAGATGTTCTTTAGTATGCACTTGCAAGAGCTCTTCCGTAGTGGCTTCTCTCACTGGTATTTTAAGCATTAGATTCCCGATATCATCTACTCCACTAAGTGTGGGATCTTGGATTAGACCATTTTCTGCTAGAATCTTGTATATTCGGTATATTCTTCTAGGATCCTCTGGATGCGGATCAATATATTCAAAATAGGAGGTGAATATTTTGGCATGGTACCGCATTCTCACGTCATAACAGAGTCCTGTTTTCAGTGGAGTGTAGTGGATTTTTGGTGCACATATAGGGACTATAATCTGATGTTTTTGTCTGCCGTTGCTCAGACTGGACACGTTTGGTTTTTTATCCACAGGACCATCTGACAAACTCTCTGATTCTTCGATCTTGTGCTTTTCTGTTTTTAAATTGACATACTGCTGTGTAGCGGTATTATTATTTGTGCTCATGGCGAAGACGATGGTAGCAACTATGTTGCCTACGATATGTTGCACAACACCAACCGAAATCAATTAACGATGGGCACAGTGCTGAAACTAATGACGACCGAAAATCTTGAGAGATACCGAAAACGCCTAATGTATAGCACTTTCTAATGTTTTTATTTTAATTTTTTTGTAAATCCGAATTGTAAATCTAGTCAGCTTGTTAAAATCGATTTTCTGAAAGAAGCTTCATTTACTTCAATAGAAGAAAGCTAAAAAAGTCAAAAAAAAAAGAAGAAAAAAAAAAGAAGAAAAATGAGATGAGCACTGTTGAAGTTAAACAGTGTAGAAACTACTGGTGGGATACTCCATCGAGATGAATTTTTATAGAGATGCCACATGGGTCTTGGAATATGTTGAAGGCGAGCAAAAGAAAGGTAAGATGTCTGGTTCGTTGCAGAGTATGGTGCTTAAGAGCTGTAACAAGTATAAAGTGAAAACAAATCCCAAACACATATACGCCCTGCTGGAGTCCTGTTTGAAATATAAACCCTTTCTGGAGAAAATAATGCACAAATCGGACATTCTACAGACAATTCCAAAAAAGAAGGGTAAGCCGCTGTTCTCAAGGCTGACATTATTGCTTCTATGCCACGACCTGTTGGTCTCGAAAGACAAGAGAATACAAATGGGCAAACATCCAATTAAGGAATATGTGCTAAAATACAAGGCAAGATTGCATGCAGAACTCGTGAAGTTGCAGCTAAAACTCAAGGTCAAAAAGTTGTCGGAATTATTCGATCATGAAGATGATGTTACACCTGTGAGGTGGATTAGGATCAATCCATTAAAATGCGATGTACAAAATACATTGGACGAATTGACCAGAATATTTCCTGAACGTGTGAACCATTGGAACGAATTAACTACTGATGCCATATACCACGACGAGTTTGTACCGCATCTGTTTGGTATCCATCCACAGCACAAAATCACTTCCAGCAACCTCTACAAAGATGGAAAGATTATCATCCAGGATCGTGCTTCCTGCTTTCCGGCACATATATTAAACCCTGGCAAGGACGACGTGGTAATGGACGCCTGCGCGGCACCTGGCAACAAAACAACACATCTAGCGGCTCATATCCTGCCTGGTTGTTCTACACTGCAAGACACGGTGCGTATTCATGCATTCGAAAAAGAGCCACATAGGGCTAAAGTTCTGCACAAGATGACTACTGCAGCCGGCTGTGGTTCTTCACTAGAGATCCACCTCGGTGATTTCACAAAGCTGGCCATTCCTGAAAAGTTTCAAAATGTCACTGGGATTCTAGTAGATCCCAGTTGCTCCGGGAGCGGTATCTTTGGCCGTAAATATGTCGATTCAATAAACAAAGCGAAACAGGAGGAATTGAAAGAAGAAACAGAACTACAACAATCTCCAGGAGATGATCTAAAAGATCGTTTATCCAAATTATCCTCTTTTCAGTTTCAAGTGGTGAAGCATGCCATGAGCATGCCACACGCGAAAAAGATCGTATACAGTACATGCTCGATACACGCTGAAGAGAACGAGCGCGTTGTAATAGATCTCCTGCTAGACAAAAAGGTGCAACAGTGGGGCTGGCAAGTAGCCTCACGGTCACAGGTATTGCCAGATTGGCCACGGAGGGGCCTTGTGGAAGAGTTTGAACAAGTGTTCAGAAACGACAAACTTAAGTGCCGCCTCCTAGCTGAGGGCTGTATCAGGGCACTGCCCAAGGCAGACGGAGGTATAGGCTTTTTTGCCGTATGCTTTGAGAGATAAACTTATGTAACAATTTAAATTCTTGACAAGATGTCGTCGACCACCTGTTGTGTGGTGGATTTGCCGCCCAGGTCAGGAGTTTTGATGTTCCCTTCGATTAAGTTAGCATCCACAGCCTTGTAGATGTCCTGAGCGGGCTTGCCATGGCCCAAAAACTCCAGCATCAAAGCAGTGGACCTAATGGTGGCAATTGGGTTTGAGATACCTTTACCGGCAATGTCGGGAGCAGACCCGTGGCAAGGTTCTCCAATGACAATTTCAGGCCCCACATTGGCACTGGGCACCACTCCTAGGGAACCTACAAGAGCGGCAGCTCCATCAGAAAGAATGTCACCGTATAAGTTTGGTGCCACAATCACATCGAAACATTCTGGCTCTCTGAATAGTCTGTAAACCATCGAGTCCACAATCTGCTCATTGTACTTGATGTTGCCATACTTGGCTTTATTCTTCTCATAAACGTCTTTACAGATCTCTCTGAACAACCCGTCACTCTGCGAAAGGACATTAGATTTATGTGTGACAGTCAAAGTGGCATGGCCTCTGGTCTTGAGTCTCTGTAAAGCGATATCCAAAGCGATCGTGGCAATTTTTCTAGTGGCTACTTCGCTGATCTTCTTAATGGCCTCAGCTACCCTGGTACCGGTGGCCTCGTCAACATAGGTCCTCTCGCTCTTGATGTACAGATCTTCAGTGTTTTCTCTCACGATAACCATATCCACGTTCCGGTTATTGCCTTTCTCTACAGACTTCACAGGACGCACATTGGCGTAAAGACCCATTTCTTTCCTCAAGGCTACAATAGGTGAAGAGTAACCTTCAACTTTGGTAGTGGGGGACTGCACTGCACCGAAAAGAGCAGCTTGACACTCGCTCTTCAAAACTTTAATCGTTTCGTCTGGCAGGGCCTTACCCTGTTTCTGGAAAGTCTCCCAGCCGGCCTGAAGGTCAATAAAGTCAAACTTAAGCCCGTGCTTACTTGTAAGAGCTTCTAGCACTTGCTTACCTGCTGGAATCACTTCTTTACCGATTCCGTCACCGGGGATCAGCCCAACTGTCATCGATTTTGGTGCAGAGTAGGCCCTGCGAGCCACCACCTTAGCCACGGTTGATCTAAACATTATGTCTGGCAACCTATCCAATAACCCGAGATTCTTCTAAACGCTGTGGTCCTCATCTTTATATGCCAGCACACCACTTGACTTAGCACCCCATCGTAATACTTTCAATAAATTCCAGTGCAATTTGTTTACGATGATGATCTCGAAATTTTTCAAAAATGGTGCTTGGGCTTTGCCAAAAAAAAAAAGAAATAAGAGCTCTCGAACATATGAGATGAGATGAGATGAGACGAAAGTTCACTAGTGTACAAAAGCATGTTGGCGCGATGAGCGGTGGCCAAGAGTTGTCTCAAAGTGTTATGGCTGTTGGAGAATACGATGGCGATGCAGAGCCTGTTTTACAAGCTGCAGATAAGTCACTGGTGCTCGAGTTCTCTGATGACAGTGATGATATGACTTCTGAAAGTGAATCGGAAGACGAAGATGAAGATGAGGATGATAATATGATGTTCTATGAGAGGGCAGTGCGAGACATTTCGTCAGGGGATAGTTATGTTTGCATGATTTGCACAGTGGAAATGGATTATACTTGTAGAATGTTTGCCTGTCCACAGTGTTACAGAGTTTTTGATTACGATTGCATACGAGAATGGGCCATCAAATCGACCAGCAAAACGGTTGAAGGCATTTGGAAGTGCCCAAACTGTTACTTTGCCAGCAAGAAAGTACCCCGGAAAGACCGGCCGACTTGTTGGTGTGGCAAAGTAGTGAAACCAGACCCAAACCCGCTAGATCCAAACTCTTGCGGCCAGACTTGTGATGCACCGATCTGTCGCCACGGATGCTCTAAAGTTTGCCATCTAGGGCCGCATCCACCATGCACCAGGATCATAGGTATCAGGTGCCGATGTGGGAAACACATGAAAGATGTGACATGCTGCGAGACCAGAGGTTCATCGAGACCACAATTTTCATGCGATGAGAAGTGTGGAATGCTTTTCCCATGCGGCATACATCGATGTGAACAGAAATGCCATTCTGGTTTGTGCGGTCCCTGCAAAGAGACATTAGTTGCAAAGGACGGCTCTGCCACTATCCGATGTTACTGCGGACTGCAAAAGAAAGATACTATTAAATGTAATGACGTGCGGGTGGCCGAGAAGGACTCGATGGATGAGAGTGGTGAAAAATGGGTAGGTGTCTTTGCGTGTCCTGAAATAAGGACCGTTCAGTACTCCTGTGGTCTACACTCATTTGTCGAATCCTGTCGCGCAGGACCAGCTATCTCGAAGATGCTACCTTGTCCTTTCTCGCCGCAGCTACTCAAAACCTGCCCTTGTGGTAGAACGCTACTCAATGAGTTGGGTAATAATAGAAAAAATTGTACAGATTACGTGCCTACATGTGAATCTCGATGTGGTAAGCCGTTACCTTGTGGCAAACATACCTGTCCATTCACATGCCATAGCGGTGATTGCATGGATCCATGTACTCAATTTGACAAGATTAGCTGCCAGTGTGAATCGAAACATTATATTGTACCTTGCCAGTTTAAACAAAAAGCACGGTGCCATACAAAATGTGAATCGTTAATGTCCTGTCGCCGTCATAGGTGCATAGAGCGGTGCTGCTCTGGGAAACCTAGTGCAGAAAAACGTATGAAAACACCCTTCTCCTCTCGAGAACTACAGGATGAAACTCTAGTCGAAGCGGAACATATCTGTCTGAAAGATTGTAACCTAACGTTATCGTGCGGTATCCACAAATGTCGAAGGAAGTGCCACCCAGGCAAGTGTCCGCCTTGTTTGGAGAGTGATCCCAATGATTTAGTTTGTCCCTGTGGAAAGACTGTGGTTACGGCTCCGGTACGGTGTGGAGTAAGATTGCCGCCTTGCCCATATCCCTGCATAAGCGTTGTGAGAGATGGCTATCCATGTGGACATAAGCCAATGCCACATTGCTGTCACCCCGTAGAAGAGCCCTGTCCGCCATGTACAGCAAGTGTTTTCAAACCGTGTAAGTGTGGCAAGAAAAGCAAAGTTAGGACGCTGTGTTTCCAGCAGGATGTCTCTTGTGGACAAATCTGTAATAAACCACTAACAATCTGTCACCATACCTGTCAGAAGAAGTGTCACGACGATAGTTGCCAGACTAAATGCAGACAGATTTGTAAAAAAAGAAGAATGAATTGCGATCACAAATGTCCAAAGCCTTGTCATGGCAAGGCGAACTGCCCTGATCTTCCCTGTTCATATCCTGTAATCATCAAATGTGCTTGTGGAAGGAAGGAAACCAATGAACCCTGTGGGAGCAACTCTGAGAGACCAAGCGCAACGTTCACGCGGTTATTGCCCTGTGACGAAGAATGTGAACGAGTCAAAAGATGCGCTGAGCTGAAAAAAGCTCTAGGTCTAACTGAAAGCGAAAGTTCGAAGATAAAGGGTCCAGAATCCAGCTTGGCACTCTTGGCCACCACGTTTGAAGAATTAGATCTTCCTTTCACAGAAAGCGCTCTATCTGTTTACTCCAGCCATCAAAAATATTGTGATGGCATTGAAACCATTCTCAATGATTTTATTGACAACAAAGGAAAAAACAGTTTGCATTTCAAGCCTATGAGGCCGGCTCAACGCCATTTTGTGCATGAACTGGCTAAAGCATATAAGCTTTATTCGGAATCACAGGATCGCGAACCCAAAAGGTCGGTCTATGTGAAAAAAGAAAGCGATGGTCAGAGTGGCAGGCCCGCTATAATGCTTAACGAAGCTCTCCCCATTTATCAAGCATTCAAACAACGTGAAAAGGAAAATAAACTAAGACGTAGTGAGATGCAGTCCGTGACCAAATTAGTAAATTATACTCCTAAACATGAGCCAACAGTCGAGTTAGCCAAATTCAATGGTTTCCTCGTCCGTAATTTGACAAAAGGAACTACGGAGCATGATTTAGAAAGAGCTTACGACGAGCATCTCAGATGCACGCTTGTTAAAGATCCAATTTACAAAATGCTGCCTAAAGGCAACACGGCATTGATATTTCCTACAGACTACGCAAACGTTACTATGAACACAGAACGTGACATGGAACGATTGGTAGGCCATTTCGATTTCATTTGTAAGGAATCATTCATCGGCGACGGGGTTGAGCTATGCCAAGTAGATGAACACATTTTTTCTGAAATACCACAAGCCGACAAGATGTCATAGACGCAAGTTGACTAGCATTGCAGTGCTACTATCTTGCCTGAAAACTACCTTATTACTATTTACACATCGAAGAAATACTATTTAAATCGTATCTTTTTTATAAGTGTAATTCCTCAGTTTCTTGACCATCGATATTTTCTTCCGCTTCTTCATTCTGGCCTTCTTGACCCCAAGATTCAGCAGGACTTGCACGTCTAGCGGCGAGAAGTTCCGTTTCTTGAATAGTCTTGCGTTTCCAAACCTCGATGACCTTTTGCTCCTGCTCGGCACCGAAGTCAATAGCAGACGAACTGAATACTGAACCAAACATTTCGGCTTCTTCCTGGGCAACTTGCTGCTCAATTTCTTCTTGCATTCTCAGACGATAAAATTCAAATCTAGCCCTATCATAAGCGTCTAACATCCCCACCTTGGGGTTTTTTTGAAGCAGAAACATTGTTCTCTGCACGACGCTCTCCCCATCCAGCGGTTTCCCCAATTGAAGCATGTGGCTCCAATCCATATTTTCAATCACTTCATTTTCTACAAGTACTTTAGGCCTCGAAAGTTCCCATGGATGCTGTTGGTAAAACACTTGTCTCAATTGGTCTTCCACATATTGTAACTTTGGGGGTTTGTACAATCTGTTGTCTAGTGGTTTCCTATCAGAACTGCTGTTTCTTGTCTTGTAAAAGCCTTTGTTATTTACACTCTGTGCAAAATCTTTATACTGGACAGTCTTTTTACCAGTTGATGGATTAACAAATCTCGGTTCTCGAGTAAACTTGGTTGTTGGAGGTACTGAAGCCACCACCTGATACCATGCAGGTGTCTCCTTCAGCAATCCAGACCTCAAGTACGCAGAGGTACGTTCTAGCACATTGACAGCTCCCGTTTGCAGCTTCATCGTAGAGGCTGATCACTATTTAGATTATTCGTCTTACTGATGCCAACTTTATGTGTGTAAAATAGTAAATTTTTCAAAATCAACCATCGCATGGAAGTTTGCAAGATGTGGAGCAAAGTTCGACGAGCTCTAAATGGCTGATATGCTAAAGATAAATTATTTAGGTGCTATCTGTCGATCTTGCTATGAAGGATCTAATTTCATGAAAACAGCAAGTGCGACATCAGCTGTCATTAGAGTAGCTGTATCACTTGAAATGTAGTTTAATCATCTAGTGTGATGCTCGTCAAAAATGAGATAATACAGAAGGGTAGCTATAATGCATTATCCTCTTGAAGTACACTTCTTTGGTGGACAATATATCATCTACACTTCGTGAAACTTCGATTTGGAAGATCTCAAGTGCGATACCCGTACAATTAAAGGTATAGAACCTCTTTAGCCTCCTCTCCAGGATCTGTTTGATTGGTTGAACTAGAAAGCCATGTCGGCCTTATTCAACTTCAAATCTTTGCTGCAGGTGATTCTCCTTCTAATCTGTTCCTGCACCTACATACATTCCCAATGGCCGTCTTTACTTGATCGTTACAGAGACCATGGTGTTTTGAGCGCTTTCTGGAAAATGGCTCGTGTGGGCGAAAGAGCGAGTCCATATGTGAGCATAGCATGTATTCTTATGGCCGTGAGCCAATTGAACAGCTAACTTTCATATCCCTCATCTATTTAAGTTATAGCGTACAAATATTGGTGGATATTCTAATCAAACGTTTATCTATGGAGATTATTTGAATTCAAATACTTCATTCTGTCCATGTGTTAGTACTGCAGCCCGCTTGGTACCAACGATCCGTTCTAACGCCAGGCCATCTAGCTTGCTATAAATGCACCTCACAGTTGAGATGTTGAGATCCGTGCCTAATAACGCACTCTTGCCGATGCACCTCACAACTTCATTGTAAAATTCGGGATTGGATGGTGGTTGGTAAAAGATAACACTTTTGACGCCTCTAATTTCGTAGCGCCTGAAGTGGTGCAGTCTCTCTGTATACAAAAGAACTTTTATCCTACCCTGCTGAAACAGTGATCTGTTGGAGGTCAGTATGCTTGATTCGGTATACTCGTTAATATCACCAAACAAAATCGTACTCTTCTCCCTCAGGTAATTTCTTACCCTTACAAAGTCAGCGTAATCAGGGACATACAGTAGGATACCATCTTCGTAGCCTGTCGTTTTTGTAATAGAAGGTACAATCACACTAGTAAAAAATCTGAAACGATAATCTGGTTCGTCTGCTACTGTTGCACCTCCCAAATCTATCCGCTGGAATATTTGACGGATTCTAATGCCAAGTCTCGATACACTGCACTGCTGTGGCAGTATTTGACGATGGTTCTTCCAGCGGCCGGCCATGTTCCGACACTTACCATTGATAAGGAAGTTAGCAGTCGGAGTGATGTATCTGGTGAAAACTAGTGTCTGCCTCAAAAGCTTTGCCTGATCATTGATGTACCACATGCGCACCCTTCCGAAATCCGTATCGTGCTGCCCTTGAGGAATTTTATTAATATGCTCGAAAATCGTAAATAAATGGGACACATTCTGAAATTCGATAGCATGTAATTGGTCTATTATCATCAATTCAATGGATGACAAAAAATCATCTTGTCTCTTCTTGCGATCTGTATTTTCTACTATGAGTTGAAGGCCAAGCGGGGAACAAACGATAATATCCGACTGATAAAAGTTGCTGTATAGCCTGATGGCTTTTCTGGTGAATTTGATACCCAGTACAAAGAAATCATTGGTGTTACCCTTGAAAGTGTGTCTAAATGATTTTGGTTTATGCGAGGGCGGCAGAGCATCTTGGAAAAACTGATCTTTGAATTTACCCTTTTTATCGACTTGATCAAGCCCCGATTTATCGATAATCTTATTCACGATGTGGTATGCAGTATCTCTTGTTGGCGCCACAATAAGAACCTTGGGTCTTGTGAAACCTTGATCTAAATACTCACTATCGGGATTTGTTGCCAAACGTTGGTTGTCCTTTAAAATCCGATCTCTTGTTTTGTATACGTGGTTGAGAACATGAATTGTGTAGAGATCTCTATATTGTTCCTCATCTTGTTCGTAGTCATTGTACTCATATAACAGGTCCTTATACTGGAAAATTGGGTCCACAATTTTCTTTTGAAGAGCTGACAACGTAGTCTCTCCGTTCAATAAATCGTTATGCAACTGAAGCTTGCGCTTCAAAAAATAACGAGAAAGGCTACCTCTATGAGAAGGCATTTCGAACTTGGCCTCAATGTTTGATAAAGTTTTCGTATAAATTAGCGATTCCTCCTCATCCACTGAAATTTTTCCAGATTTATTGATTATTTTCTTCTCCTTATAGGCCTCATCCAAATGATCGATATCTTCAGAAATTGCATTAAAATGGGTCTCGAATGGGTCTTGTTCATTTTCGCTGTCTTCATCCTCGCTGATCTCATCATCAGATAGTTCAGCGGGCATATCAGCCAAATTGGCCTCTAAGTCATCTTCTTGATCCTCAGTTATATTTTCCTCCTCATTCATATCTTGTATAGATTCTTGCGTAACTTTCTTACTCTTCCTTTGCCTTATATCTGGGTGTTCCGCATTAAGGATAGTAAGTAGTGCTCCGTAGGCCTTTCCGCTCGGGCCTTCGAGTTCACTTAATTGATCCCTGGGTGAGTCTGACAACCGATCCTCCTCTTTGGGTTTGTTATGGGGGGTCTCTTCCGACCGTGACCCTGTGAGCGTTTCATGAGGAGACTTGCCACTACCCGCTCGTCTTATCTTCCTTAAGCCTTGTCTTCCACGCTTGCGCGATGCATCCAACTTCTCACCAACACGTTTAGGCATATTTTAATTTGCAAATATCAACACTAAATTCCCACCAGCCTCTAATAGAAGGCCCGTCAACTTCTTTAACCATGAGTTCGAGGACTGTGATGAGCTCAAAAATTTTCCAGTCACACTAAACGATTGTTGAAACGCGCTGATGAGGCCAAGAAGATGGAAGTTCTCTCCGGGCGGATTTGAACATGAAGACAAATCCGAATCGAGGGTCAAGAAGGCTTATTAAATAGGTTCATTGGCGTGGTTAGCATCGCATTGAGGTTGGTGGCCCTTTTTTCCCTAGACTCTAAGCTGCTGTGCAGAATTTTTTTCCCCACTAGTTTGACCATATTGCATTGTTGAATTCAACCGTCTCATCAACTGATCGGTAAACCCGTTGTGTTTTTGCCATGAGTGTCTTTGTGCAATGTTTGCGAGTCCTGCTGGCTTGCTTTTACCTGCTATCGATACTTATTACCATTCCTATCTCGTTTAAAGTGGGAGGGCTTTACTGCGGGCTCTCCTTTACCGTGACTCTTTTCAATCTCTATTTTATGTCTACAACGCTATCGCTAGTGGTTCGAGGATATGGAAAGAGATTTTATGTTTTTTTAACGGCATTTATCTACTACGCACAACATTGTATCATCGCATCAATGCTCTACCTCTTCTTATCAGGGTTTTCAAATGAAGAACTGACCAAGATTCTACGGAGTGGATCCCAGCCAGAGTCAACATTATTGGAAGTACTAAAAAGTAATCCTTTTGCCGCACATTCGAACTGGCTACTGTATTATTACTATTATTGCTATATCGTGCAGCCGTGGCAGTTTGTGTTGTCACACTCAACAGCTTTCTTTTCCCTTTCAGAAGGATTTTTCACAGTTTTGGCTATTCAAGCCATTGGAGAATCTCACAGGTGGCTACTATATGAAAAAAACTCCAACACATGGATAATTACCTCCCTACTCATATCCGGTGGTTTTATAACTGGGTCGCTGTATTACCTGTACAGAATATATGTGACACCCGTCTGGGAACTATCGATACAAACTGCGTCACTCCTCGGGTTCACCTTATCTCTCGTGGGAGGATTGGGCCTCTATGGCATTGTCAGCAAGAAGGGATCTGTAATTGAGAGTTCGCTTTTCCTTGCTTACATAGTGCGCTGCATCTACGAGATCTCTCCAAAATTAGCAACGACAGCAACTGATGAGATTCTAGAGATCTTCAAAGAAGCTTGGCAGAAGCACCAGCGGAATATCTCTAATACCAACAATCTACTATCTTATTACCACGATGTCGTACTGAATAGTGCCGAAATGATGTGGGAATCCATCGTATCCAAGACCGCAACGGGGGAGCCTTTTTACAGAACTTCCATGTTCCCACCTTTGAGAAAGCTCTCTGCAATGTTTAAGCCAGTAGGCATATTTTTCAAAAATTTCACCATCTCTGTACCGTCTTCCATAGAGGGACTATTTCAAGTGACTTTGAAGATGGCATCCGATTCTGTATCGCCTGCGATAGTTGTAAATTTGTTCTTTAGAGTTCTTATCTTCTATTCTGCTACGAAAATCATACCGGCACTACAGAGGAAAGATGACAGGCAATTGAACAATTCTCGTCGAATTATGAACCTGCTCTACTGGTATAGTCCCTGCATACTAATTGCCATGTACACCCACCTGATACTGCAGTACTCGGGCGAATTGAATAGAGACTTATGTCTCTGGGGTTGCAATTCTCTCTGGCCCTTTGCGACTTCACCGAAAATAGTGGTGGACTCTTGGGGGTTTTGGAACTGGTGCAATATTTTCTGGACTATCCTAGTATATGGGAGTGAACTGATTGGGGGGAAAAAATGAACAAGAAGCGTTCCTGGATAGATTGCATTACACAAGCGAAGATAGTCGTGTTGTTAGTACCTTTTAATAGCATATAATTTCAAGATTAACAGTTTTTTTAAATGACAAGAGAATATAATTAGTTGGCCTTTCCTCCAGTGAGCACGATAGAATAACAGTCAGAGTTGTAAAAGCAAGTCTCTTCCACGCCTTTGAGGCTCAGAGCTTGACTCTATGTTGCATATCTTGTTTCATCATTGTATTTCTCTAAATTTACAGTGACCATTTGGAGGAAAAGAGGTTCGACTGAACCACAGCAATCTACTGTTGCAGGTTGCAGTTTGGCATATTTGACTATGCGAAAATTCTCGAGGAACTCCAAACTGTAAAAAAAAAGGAATTGAATCCATGGGCCAAGAAAGTAAGCTCCATTGGGTTACTCAATGCCGAGACAATGAGCAATCGTCATAACTATGGTTTGGAAACCAATGGGTCTCCCCTACCGAAGAACACTGGACCGACTAAGTCGACCCAGGTGGAAAAGCAGACTAGGCAAACCCAATCCACTTAATGAGTTGATTTAAACATTTTAAAATTTTTAAATCTCATTGCGTTTTCCGCAAGCTGACTGGTCGGAGACTTTCATCCCAAAGCAAATAATGAATAGAGATACCTCCATTCCATTGTGCAAGCTTCGACTTGTGACGATTCTTTGGCCATGGATTGGTTGTCTGAAAGTGAATGTAATGAGCTCTGGAGCAGAGGAAGGTTAGAACGCTTTTTATATGTCATTTTTTTCACAGAAAATTTTCGAAGAATATGTCCGAGCGTACCGGGGTGGAATGGGACAGCCAATCTGAAGTCCATTCAATATTTCTGATCACTCATATTAATGATACGGTTAACTTCTCGAGGCCATCCAAAGGAGGAGGTGTTCACCATTCCGTAATGTCAGGCAGTTATTGGCCTTCTACTCAGAGACGTAAGTGGCAATTTACCAAAGAGTCTCTCGCCATGGAGAGACAGAAACTATGGCTGATGGAATGTAAACTTTTCCCCCAGGGTTTGAATATAGTGATGGATTCCAAGCAGAATGGAACCAGTAGGGTGACAACCAAGAATATTCCCATCACACAGAAGGATCTTCACTATGACAGGGACTATAATCTACGAATATACTGCTATTTTCTCATAATGAAATTAGGTCGAAGGCTAAATATCCGACAGTGCGCCTTGGCTACCGCTCATGTATATCTATCACGATTTCTGCTGAGAGTTTCAGTGCGAGAAATTAATCTTTACCTTTTGGTAACTACGTGTGTTTA
The DNA here is from genome assembly GCA_949129085.1 of Zygosaccharomyces pseudobailii. Classification (NCBI taxonomy): domain Eukaryota; kingdom Fungi; phylum Ascomycota; class Saccharomycetes; order Saccharomycetales; family Saccharomycetaceae; genus Zygosaccharomyces; species Zygosaccharomyces pseudobailii. The sequence goes on from CASBRY010000010.1 coordinate 685,430, forward strand.
CTTGGCGTGTAAAGTAGAAGAGTGTCCGCAATACATTAGGACGCTTGTCAGTGAGTCAAGGTCACTATGGCCCGAGGTCGTACCGCCAGATCCCACAAAGGTTACAGAATTTGAATTTTACTTAATTGAGGAGTTACAAAGCTATTTGGTAATATATCACCCATACAGCACCATGGAGCAAATCGTCAATGTTCTCAAGGAAGAGCCTTTTCATCTACAACTCTCTGCTGAGGATCAGCAGAATTGCTGGTCATTGATCAATGACAGCTACATCAATGATGCTCATTTGACATACCCACCCCACATTATCGCAGTTGCACATCTTTTCGTAACAATCTCCATGCGAGCGGGTGCCGCCAAGAAAGCTATGCAAAATTCCAGCACAAATATCCAGGGTATGAGCGAGGCCGACGCAGAGACAGCTCTGAAGCACCAAGAGATCTTTAACAGGTTTCTAGCTGAGTCCCAAGTGGATCTGGAGGAAGTTACCGATACCATCCAAGAGCTCATATCCCTTTACGATCACTGGGACAAGTACCACGAACCATGGATCAAATTCTTGCTGCATACGTTGTATTTACGATCCCCTACTTCAAGCGCCAGGTCATCTTAATGAGCTTATGTAATTTGTAACTACCAAAATGATTCTGATAAATGAACATAAAATACTCTGAATTGGCCAATTAGCGCGTTCCCATGTACACAACTTATTAATCCGATGTAGTGTAACGGCTATCACATTACGCTCTCACCGTGGAGACCGGGGTTCGACTCCCCGTATCGGAATTTTTTTGATAATCATGGCACTAAAACACAAAGTAACATAGGTATTTAAAAGACGTGTGCTTTAGTGTTACCATTATCGTTACTATTATTATAATTGTATTAATGATCATGTGGTTTCCGCTGAAAATAAGCAATTTATCATTCCGCCCCGTAAGCGTAAATCACGTATAGAGACAACACCATAACACCTATTCCGAACCAAACCAAAAGGATGCTGCACCTTTTGTAGAAAAGTTCTTTAGCGGGTACCAATTTTCCTGCCGCCAAGTAGTCTGTACCAATAAGTTTATAGCCAAAGAGACCCGGTAATGTAAAAGAGATGGATGTCGACCCTGTAGCTCCGACAACCGCCAATACGGTCGCAAATGATGTTACATTGAGCGCAAGGCCATACATGGAAGTGAGCAGCAGAGCAGTAATTATATAAAATCTCGAATCAGGCATATCCACAGGAGGGCTACCATTACCGACTTCTAAATCAATTTCTTCTTGTCCCAATGTTGCACCATAAGAATTTGCAAGCGAAGCGCTCTCGGTGTCTTGTACCGAGAGACTTATAGGTCTGGCACTACTTGGTGTAGTGGCACTCAAAGGCCCACTTTCTTCTCGGTGGGAATTGTTCTCAGACAGAGCGGTAGCTCTGCGCATCTGGAACCAGACACACAGGTTGTTGACTGCGATCCGACAGGGGTGAAACAGTAGGGGGAAAGTCAACACAACCATACTGCCAAGGCAAAATTTACCGATGTGGACCCAGATGGAAGTAGGGTCATAGTTCAACATGATATTTCCTAGTGTTTTGCTTCCAAAAGTCAAATAGCCAGACAAAGCTACAGAAAGAAAAATCACAGTAGCAATTGCCACAGACCTATTGATCACCGCAGTCAAGTTAGCCAAACTATTGTCTTTGAGCTCGTTGGCGATACTGAATAAATTCATGGATCCCGTATAGGCAAAAATGATGATACTGAAGGTAGAAACGAGGCCTTTCGAGTCATAGATCTTGAGCCATGTCACATTGCCCCTAACATCATGGTAGTGGTCCGTTGAGTAGTCGTACACAAATGTGGAGATTACGAGCAACGACAAGTAAGCTAGCGCAAACAACCCAATAACACTAGAATATTTCAAACTATCCAGCTTCTTTAGCAGACACAAAGGAACGACGATAGCAGCTGACCCAAAGATCCATAACTCACGAGGACCACCAAACAACCCAGGAAAAAGATCGCCAATTAATACCAAATAACTCAGGCCCACTCCAAAGCATTGCGTAATCATTGCCAGGTCGAAAAGGGGCGAGAGGGATGGATACGTGAGCATGCATAGCGAGAAAAAAGATGAGTTTCTCGGATGAATCAAAGTCTTGGAACATTTTGCGAGCACGAAGAGCCCAAATGCTGACGTGCTGGCTGCTAGCAGCACAAGAAGCACTCCAACAAGCACACCATCACTTCTAAACGCATAAGGGATCGCCAGCATGCCCGCGCCGACGATCGTTTTGACCAAATTGATCACAGAGGACTTCACCGTCCCAGTGGGTTCCATTTGAAATGTAGTCTTGTTGAGGTGGGATACGAAAGAAAGGTTTCGTTTTGTTGTTTTTGATGCCTTGGCTCGCGCAAGAAGGGGTTTTCGGAATTCATTATAATGTCAAGAAAAGACGAAAAAAATAGATAAAAAAAGTAGGCTTTTGAAACCTCGAACTATACAGCAAGATAGTAACAGCTGGGGGAGCAACATGCCCGAGTCCCAGATCGACCAGCTCATCAAGAGCGAAACAGATGACATCATTCACCAGGAAATGAATCTTCTGAGAGAGAACGAGTTTGGCAATGATAACCACTCCCTCAATGATGTGGACCCCGTAATTCGTCAAGAGCTGGGAGAGCTGCTAGAAAGATTTCACAAAACTATGCCCATTGTTGTGCAACCCAGCCCTCCGAGGGAGGTAGTTCCTCCAGAGAACTTCAGTCATGTCGTGGGCGAAATATACAGAAGTAGTGTGCCGCGTGTTGAGAATTTCCACTTCTTGCAGCATAGGCTCAAACTCAAATCAGTACTGGTGCTGATCCCAGAGGAGCTTCCTGCCGAAAACGAGGATTTCTTGCAACGTGCCGACATACATCTTTTCCAGGTAGGCATGAGCGGCAATAAGGAGCCCTTCGTGAACATTCCAAGCGATCTGCTTACAAGGGCTATGGAAATTGTGCTGAATCCTGCTAACCAGCCGATACTTATCCACTGTAACAGAGGAAAACACCGCACTGGCTGTCTAATCGGCTGCATCCGCAAGCTGCAGAACTGGTCGCTTACTATGATCTTCGATGAGTACCGACGCTTCGCATTCCCCAAGGCAAGGGCATTGGACCAACAATTCATCGAAATGTACGATGACGAGGAGATCAAACTCATCGCCAATGACAATAACTGGTTACCTATACAGTGGTGATACCAATATGAATACTAATACTAATACTATTACTAACACAACTCAATCAGTCTGCCTCCCCTTTTCTCCATCATTATGCCATGGCCCCAGACCCAGAAATGAACCGCCTCGTGTAGAGCATCGCGTTTGCACCAGAACCGACTGCCAGCACCAGTGGCCAAAACTTGCCGTACTTGAGAGCCTTGATCGATCCACGTCCACCTACAACAAGGTACAGCGTTGACCACGCAGCAAGAAACCCTGCCCCGCTCTCCAAGTCGTGGTCATGGATCATCCACGCACCGAGAGCGTTGGCTCCACCAAAGAGTAGTGCAACCTTTTTGCTGGGCCCCAGGTATTGCGGTCTCGTCAGCACGTTGACTGCACGGAATCGACTCGCACGTTCTATGGCATTTGCTGGGTTTTGCATCTGCTCTGACACCAAAGGTGTACTGAGCAGCAACGCTGCATTGATTATGCCTGGTACTGGTGTCGTTGTGTAGCCATAGACCGTGGAAAGAAGTGAATCTCTCTGCAAATGGCCGGTGCTGTTACTTGGGTTCTCCATTGTTGTACGGATGGAAATGTATCATTACAAGCAAGATCATACATTTTAAATCAAGGTTATCTCCCATGCCAACCCCTTGAATTTATATACAGTCCCTCCCTGCGATTCCTGCGTTGCTCTGCCATGTTAAAAAACGCATCACTGGAACTTTTTTTTTTTTTTTTTTTTTTTTTTCATCATTATCAAGAGGGTACTGAAATTTGGGACCTCTGAGGCCTCATCGGCTTGTCTACCTATTGGAAAATGTACCAAGCAGAGGTTTGAGGAAGGCCAATACAACGCCGATACAAGGGCATCACAAGGCTAGGGCCATATGTCCCAAATGACGTAAAAGCGAACATATTAGGATCTACGGTGTTTGCTGCAAATGTGTTCGACGTTTTACGTTTTCGTGTGCTGGTCAGGAGGGGCTGAGCAATTATCGTGTGTGAATTCCGTATTGAGTAGGAGCTGAGCCAAGAGTGTTTGAGTAATGCGGGATTAGGTGCTAAGTGAGGTCGCAGCGCTAGCAACCGGCGTGCATAGAGATGCGTGAAGCCAAACTCATACTGCGCTCGCAAGATATGTCTTCTACTCTTCTCCGTCACCCTCTTCATCACTTTCCCGCAAGGTTCTTCGAGTACTCTACTCGTAACGAAACTATCCCCCCTGTAGACTATCTTGTTTCGCATATACTACACACTACACTTTTTATAAAACACAAGTGGGTATCGTCTTGGGGTTGAGGAGCGCTGTGGGGAGTTGACTGGCACGCGGAGAACAGTAAGACCCAGTGAAACAATGTTTTTCGCAGCAGTGCCCCAATAGCCCATTTATGAGTGTCTCATGGCAATTGGCTTGTACATATTCTTGGCTATTTTCTTTTCTCTGCAGCTAGTAGATGTCAATGCAATTTTGACGTAGCGAGAGTTCTGTGCTCGTAATGATAAGTAGTGACCAAAATTGGCCGATTTTTAAGGAGAGTAGTTCTCAAGACTTGAGGGTCACATTTTGGACTCCTGAAGCTCGGTCCACACACTCCAATGCATCTGTGCTCTTGGTGGATTTGCTGTGCCTAGTTCCTCGGCCCAGTTATCTGGCCATGTCTTGAACAGGCTATTTCTCCACAGCCCCTTCTCACCGCAACTCCGTGGTGATTACTATACAGTAAAATCCAAGTATCCGAAGGCTATATATTTCCTGGTTAACATACTGGTTGTCACCGAGCCTGCAGTCTGCTGTAGAGTTTTCATCTGGTAAAGCGCTTTAAAATGTGAAAATTGCCCCGCAAGAAATGCTTATGCAGCAGTCAGTTTCTCACTGGCTGTCCTGTTTCCCGCATCCTACTCAGTAATTCATAGAAGCTCTCTATGGAATGCTGGCAGCTTGGGGCCATAATCTTGTATCAAACAGCGTACTCCCGTAGCTTGCAGTTAGAGAGAAAGTTGATTACGAGCATCAAAAGCAGTACACTAACCACACTTGATGCTAAAATATATGACAGTTCAAGAAACAAGAAAGCCGCTGAAGCTCGCTCGCTTACCTTGACGCAAGTGCGTCTTGACGAATGAAGACTTTGTACTAATGGGAAATTATGTTTACATTTTTAAGTTATTATATAAGATTTGAAATACAGTAAAAAATAAGTCTCATTCTTCTATCAAGGTGTGATCTTCTGCCAGGTGTAGACTACTTGACACCGGCACGATCTTCACATTAGCGCATTTTGGCGAAATTGCGGTTACAATGTGATATGATGAGTTCAGTGCTCACCTCATTCTCAAGCTCGCACTTCTCACACACAATATCGTAACAATTTCACTAACGCACAAATATTTTCTCTCTAAATTCCATCTCCACCTTGTGGGCATCCACATAGGGCTGATGGCGACCTCCGTTGAGCTCCTCGTCGGTAGCTTCGATCACCTTGCGCCAACGATCCATGCAGTCCCAGGAACGATTCTCTGTGTCACGGACTGACCTAGGACATGTACACCTACACCCGCTGCCGTTCGTAGAGGGAGAATCGTACCAGTTACGCCAGTAGCCCCGCTTGCGACGCGAATCGGCTGGCTTGTACTCGAGTTGCCTATGTGGTGCATTATTGGGGCAGTGGGCCATAACAGAGTGCTGGTAACCAATGTCACGGAAGTAGTGTATGTCTTCGACATCCATCATCATGCCCAGCCCAAGCGAATGCACCGGTGCATCCCCCCACCTTTCTCTCCAAAATCCACCGACTTTGTCCAAGTATTCAAAGTAGGCGTTGTATATAGGGTTGTCAAAAGTATCCACACGCGCGATTTCGAAATTAGACCAAAAGTGATACATGTTGTATTCCTCGTTATCAAATTTGTCCTCTACGATGGGAGTGGCTGAACGGGCACGTTTGAATAAAAAGCTCAAGCCGACTGGATCGTCAGGGTCCCCGTCTGTCAAGAGATCTTCAATGACAAGTTTTTCCACAATTTTGGGCTCTACGTCATCATAGCAGTTGACCCAGTCTTGCATTTCCTTGTTATCGGTTTTGAGGATGTTGTGATTCATGGAAAACAGTTTCCAAAGTGTCTTAGGCTTCAACCGGTATTTCTTCATGAATGCCATGGTGTAGCGAAATAAGTTGGGTACTGTTGCGTAAATCTCCTCGATCAGAACGTTAAAACCATATTTCTTGTTGTTTCTCGCCATTTCGAAGAAAGGATCGTATGTGATATCACAGTAAAAATCGACCTCTGGTTCCAGCCTCCAATACCATTCATGAACTTGTACAAGTGGATGCTTGTAAAAAAGACCCGAATAAAAACGACACATACGGTGGTAAGATGCGGATCCGCCATACAGGAACCCGCGGTCACCCTGCGTATCTATGGCGTTTTGGAAAGCATGATGATCAGTCCGCTCTTCTGGGATCTGCCAAATACGTTTGTCCACCAACCCGAAATGTACTTCTGCTTTGGTGACACTCTTGACAGCCTTCTTGAAATCATCGCTAAAGGGCACGTCATTCAGGAAGACATACGGATACTGAAACCACTGGTTGAAACGGTTCTCTATACTATTCAAAGAGCTCAATACTCCATCGATTTCTTCGTTTCTCGTCAACATTACAAAAGTCGCATTCATCTTCGTATAACTAGGATCCTTGATATATGCCTCCGTGTCGACACATCCTTCATAAAAAGGATGGTCTCTCTCAGAGCCAATATAGCTATCTGAGTTTTCGACTGGGAACACTATCCCCTTCAGGAAGACTTTGCCTACAAGCACGCCGGTAAACACAAATGCAGCGACGAAGATTAACCAGAATTCCCGGTTATCGGAAAAGTTCTCGATTGTCCTTCTGAATTTAGTTTTCAGTCTGAACATCGTTTTTCTGGTTCTCCTATACTGTGCAAGCCCTATACCAGCCTCAGATGATATCAACTGAACACGCAGTCAATGATATATCTTTCTGGTAGGTTATCTAAGTTCTTCTGACCGGTAGGTGCGGCGGTTTCTGCAGCTTGTCGAACAAATAATAACAAACAAAATAATTTGACTAACATGTCGAAGCCAATTTTTTTTTTTTCGTTTTTCAATTTTTCTCTTTTTTTTTTTTTGTCAAGTCTCGGAATCAGTCGATCAAAAGATAAAAAAATCAGAGCGATGAGTGCCCATCGGAGCAGCGACGATCATCGTACCACTACTCAGAAGTCCGCTGTTTGAAAGGAGCAGGTGGCTGATTCGTCAGTTGGCGTATCACTGCAATATCGTCCGTGACCTCCTCTGGATTAAGAGAAGGGAGCGGTGGAGCAGATTTGGCAGTATATCTCTGCGATGTCCGATGCTTTCTTCTATCAGTAGTCCTCGAATCCGCTCCTTTCTCCCCAAAGAGTAGCGCATACAATTCGGCATGATCACTGATGTCTTGCAGAAATTCCGAGTCGGAACTGACGTCTAGACGAGCATCTTGACCCTTCAGTGCTGCAACGGGACGTGTTCCTCCGACGTGACCCTGAGCAGATGAATTAGCCTGGAAGTCGGACTCCTCGGCATGGCTCGCAAGCCTGGAGGCACCAGAAGCACCTTTAGTAGCTGCCCTCCTTCTCAGAGAGCGCCTTTCAGTGGCAGTATCGGTAGCGCTCTCGTTGGGTGAATCACCCCTGCCGCCCAACTCGTTGGATGAAGATTCCCAGCCGCTGGCTGTATGACTACGTGTATGTTTCTGATACTTGCCCCTATAGTAGTCAATAGCGTAAGAATGGGCATTAGCCACGTCCATAAGCAGGCGGTCCTCTTGTAACATCTTGATCTTATGCTGGATGGACTCGTAAAGTTTCTCCTTACACAGCTTGACAAGCTTTTCGTGTTCTTGCTTGGCCTTCTCAATATCCTCCTGGAACTCAACGCCTGAGCGAGAAACCCTGTACTCCTCGAACAGACGTAGTCGAACCAATTCTAAATCTCTGGCCTCCTCGTAGTCGCGTAGTGCACGCAAATATGACCGATTATTCCCCTGGTGAAGTGTAGTTAGATCAGTTTGCAAAGCAGTGAGGCGCTCCTTATAGTGGAAATCTTTATCTAAAACGAATGTGTGGTATATTTTGCCCACTTTAGACTCGATGTTATGTCTTCTCTTATCCTTTCGCGATACTTTAACTTAGTTAGTAATTCTGCAATCAAATGATCCCACCCGTTCGTAGACAACATACGTTCCTGCGCGCTCTGTTTCTGGTTCATGGCGCTCTGTTTCTTTGCTACAATTACGTTGTTTGTCTTAGGTGTATGATTGAACCTTGCTTTTTACAAACTACAAAGGCCTATTGAATTCCAGAAAGTGCTGAACAAGCGGAGCACCGAAAAAGCGATGCCCTGGGAGCTGCTGGTAACTGATACCAGGCTCATCAAAAGTTTAAAAAATCAATTGGAACTTGAAGGCAAGTTTGTTAGACCAATCTATCGTGATGGCGACATCACCGTAGTGCGAACCAGCATAGAAGATCACGATGAAGAATGCTTACATCGCTACGAGCAGTTCACAAGGAGAAAGTACCACCAAGAACTTCCCGAAAGTGCAAATGTTGTGGCACAGTGTACCAGAAAGTTCTTGGAAGCACGGGACGAGCCCAAGCAGAAAGAATTAATGGATTCATTGCCGCTACGTTATAGTATATACCCACCACTGCTGCTATTTAACAACTCCTCACGGTCATTCGCCAGCAGGCCATGGCAGGAGTACTTCCAGCAGCACGGTCCAGAGCTTTATTTTGAGCAGCTGCTTCAGCACTTTCCCGGTTTGACCCACGTCGCCATCAACATGCCCATAGTCGAGTCAGACGTTATGAGAAGACCGTTTAACATCCAGCCACTTCATGGACAGTTCAATCGCGATCTCAGTGCACAATTTTGGGTTAGTCCCACTGCACAAGACTTCCAGAACACTTTGTGGTGCCAGACGATCCAAAACGGCATACAGCAGCACTGGGCTCCTATGTTTACCATGTTCAGCAGAGGGAATGTCACAGAGAAGAAACGCATCCTAGACACCTTTGAAGACATTGAGGGCAATGACGTCGTGGATCTTTACGCAGGAATAGGCTATTTCACGTTGAGCTACCTAAAGAGAGGTGCCAGAAATTGTCTGTGCTTCGAGCTAAATCCTTGGAGTACAGAGGCCTTGCGCAGAGGAATCGTCGCCAACAAGATAGACCCACGCACATGCCACATATATAACGAGGACAACGTGAATTGTATTCGACGTATCGAACAGTGGGCGCACACAATAGACGGCGACCCACGCATACGACACATTAATCTAGGACTCCTCCCGTCAAGCAAAAAAGCATGGCCACTGGCTCAGGCTATTATAAGCTTGCAAAGAAAGTGTGCCAACCCACCCGCGGTAGTTACTATGCATATCCACGAGAATGTGCATATCAACTTGCTCAACAACGAGTCCTTCATCCAAGACACTATTGCAATTCTTTCCCAGGACAGTTCTTCCTCCTACATAGCAAGACACCTCGAGAAGATCAAAACTTTTGCACCGGATGTTTGGCATGTTTGCCTTGACGTCGATGTGGCGTCGCATTGAGTGATAAATTGATCTGTCGAAGGCCGTTGATCTTGAGCCGATGTGCTCGACACCGCCTCTTCGAAAAATTATATGCACTATAAACAAAGAGGAATAACAGCTCAGCCTTCGGTTCGAAAATTGATCGTGCATTGTGGAAGTTTAGTGGAAAGCAGCCATCAAGTAGCACCTTTGTAGCGATTTCACGTGATTATAGGCGTCCTTTACAAGGTCCGCTGTTTACTGAAGGGAGTTAAATCGGCCCCCCATTAGAAAGCAGGCCAGAGAAACAAGAAGCAAACAACAACGTATCCACGGACAACAGGTAACTATTAAGTGTGTGTAAATTACTAGAGCCACTCTCTTCAATTTTCTGCTTGAGATTAGCGATCGGTGTAGCGATGTCCAATCCCATGGAGGAACAAGCGGAGGAAGAGAACCAGGAAGATTATATGGGTGGCGAGGCAGGAGCCTACCTAGGCCAGAGGCCATTTGTGAAATCAGAGCTGTTGGATTTGAGCAGTCCAGAGCTCGAAGACAAAGGTGAAAATGCCTTCCTGCAGAATTATACTCAACTCGGAATTAATGAGCCTCTACCCAATATTAATACCACCGATGTCTTCTCACCTTCATCCACCTCCTCGCAAAATTGGCGAACGCCAACGTTAAAAGTAGAGGACCACGATGGTTGGCAGGAGATGTTGGAGCCGTCACCTGTGAGTAACGATCAACAGCCGCAGCACCAACAGAGGAGATATTTGAGTACCGCAGGTTTTGGGCACGATACAGATGCATATTCGAGCGATTTAGATTCTGATTATGGGGCCTCAGTCTACCACACGCCCAACTTGAGGCCTCATGATCCATCTGCATCGCCTGCGATGTCTTATTTGACCACGGGGGACGACGAAGTCGATGATCTATTAAGCGTAAGATCAGGTGTCAGTAACACTAATTCCAATTGCATGCTACCCAAGAATTCACAAGGCTACAAGCACGTCACTAACATGAATGAGTTGGACAATCTTTTGACGATGATAAACGACCACTTTGATCTTGAATTCAACGATTTAGGCCAGTCGCCCGTGCCCAACGAATTGTCGTTCCGCGGGGAAGAAGGCATACAGCCGCAAAACGCATTCCCACCTGTAATATCCATTCAAGAGGTTCCGGGACAACAACCGGAGTATTTTAAGAGAAGCCAGTCGTCTCCTTCCCCCGAAGAGACCACACACTTGCAGCGACAACTGCAGCAGCCCCATGAGCAACACCATGGTTCCTTGCTGTGCCCTTCTGACAACCTGTCAGATGCAAGTTACGAAGAAATGCGTAATGGTAGAATAATGAGAAGACGCAGCTCCAGAAGATCCTCAAGGGCTTCGCGTAGCTCCAGCATTTCACCTGACGAGAAAGCGCGATCCCTTAGTGAGGATAGCGACCGCCTGTTGGAGTTAGCAGATCTACAACCGCCTTCCCCTATACCCAGCAGCCGTAATAGCAGCAATCAAAGCAATAGCAATAACAACAATACTGTCCAAACGCATCTACTCGAGGAAGGAGAAACTTTACAGAATCTATCCGGTAGCACAAAGAAGAGGCTATCCCAAAAAAATCCAGCCACTTATGCATGTGAGTTGTGCGATAAACGATTCACCAGACCATACAATTTGAAATCACATCTGCGAACACATACCAATGAGAGGCCATTTGAGTGCTCCATCTGTGGGAAAGCTTTTGCGCGCCAACATGATAGGAAGAGGCATGAAGATTTGCACACCGGTAAGAAAAGATACGTCTGCGGTGGCGTATTAAAAAATGGTTCCACCTGGGGATGTGGCAAGAAGTTTGCGAGAAGTGATGCCCTTGGTAGACATTTCAAAACCGAAAGTGGTAGAAAATGTATAGTGCCGTTGTATGAGGAAGCTTCTAGGGAAAAGGGATTTGTACCTGAGCTCCCCGAACAACTATGACACAGTTGTAGTATAGAATTTTTTTGTTAAGTAGTAAGTATTTCGTATAGCTCGAGAGTTTTTGTGTCGTCTTGACATCAAAAGTGAAAAACTGTTCTGCCAGAGAACAATCGTTAAAGGGAAAAACTGTCAAAGATCATGGAGCAATTTGACGGCGGCATTGAGGAAAGAGTACTTGTGGATTCTAAGGCAGGACCTCCCATATCAGAAACTCAGGTCGATGGAACAGTACGATTGCAAAACTATTATAAGGAACTTTTGAACAAAAAAGAATCAGAACTAATCGCTGTAAATGGGATAGTTGTAAGAAATTCAGAATCTTTAAGACCGGGGGTACTTCAGACTTATTTGGATGCCACTATTCTAAAGGCTAGAACTCTCGGCGAATTAGTGAAACAAGCAGACATCTTAGATATGAAACTGATACAGCATGGGTTGGTTGAAAATGCGAGCCAAGTGTTGGGCAGTCGTGGGACTTTCCAACTACCGCTACTCAAGTATCGCTATGCCAGCCAGTTATATGATTCTTTGGACATCCCACAGAGTATCTCTGTCATTGATGTAGTATCGCAACTGGAGCTGCTTCCCTTGAAGAAATTCATGGTGAGGACTGGAACCAACATTGGAAACGGGGAAGGTGATGGGTATCTGCAATTCCAACTGCGTAACATTTTTGGTGGCGGCGAGCAGGTAAAGTTCGACGTGACTAAGGGTACCAAGACGCATTCCTCTTATTTGGTTAATTACGCGCAGCCACTGAATCCATGGTGGGTTTGGGATTCCGTCGTATTCAAAAATAGCAGACAAATGGGAAATAGAAACTCAATTGAGACCTTGCTAAGAGGATTTCGTACATGCTTGAGGAGTGGTTTTCTTGAATCTTCGGCCATAAACCATGAGCTATATTACGATGCCGAATTGCGGAGCAACAAAATGAGCTCACTGGATACTTGTGATACTCTTCTATACCAGGCAGGTGACAATTTCAAAACTTCGTTAGGTCACGTAATGGTACTAGATAAGAGAGATAGCCCACTATGCGCGTCTAATGGTAGTTTGATAAGGTGGTGTAACGAGTTAGCGATTGGGAAGTTTTGGAAATCTCAATTGGAATTATCTCGGGCAAGAAGTTGGTTCCTGGATGATTGGCTGACAATGAGCGGCACCGTAAAAACCGGTTATATTCTAAACTTCCATCCAAACACTAATCCGCTCAATATCTGCGACAAATTCCAAAATGGTGGTGCCAATGACGTACGCAGTTTTCAAGTAATGGGATTAGGACCCAAGGACCTATACGACTCCATCGGAGGTGACGCTTTCGTTTCCTACGGTCTCAGTATTTTTACTCGTCTCCCATTCAAGAAAATAGCACATTCAAATTTCAGGCTACACTGGTTTTTCAATGGCGGTAAGCTGATAAACCACAACAATACTAGCCTGCAAGATGTTATTAAAGATCTATCCAAACAGCATTCAACTTCTATAGGATTTGGACTTGTTTTAAGGCATCCGGTGGCGCGGTTTGAGCTTAACTTCACTCTGCCGGTCACTTGTCACTCTGGTGATTCGGTCAGAAAAGGGTTCCAGTATGGTATCGGCATATCATTTTTGTAAATATTGTAAGCATAAATAGAATAGAAAAAATAAATACACACACACACACGCAAGCCAGATAAATATATTCGCTAAATTGATTAATCTTCTTGCTGCTTAATCCAGCAATCATGATGTTGTATCACTTGCGGAATAATCATTTCCTCAATTGAATTATGCCTGTCGTCTAGCCTGATCCAATCACCTTTCCTATTTTTTTGATCTACGAATACCACCTGCTTGTTTCTGTTTTGAAGCATATTGCCTATGACTAACTGATGGTTGTACCTGTCTAGTGCCTGGGTAGATTTTTGGATGAGAATGCTCTCATCAGTCTCCAACTTGAACGATACAATCATTGCCTGCTTGGCCCATGACTCCACGAGACGTCTCAAAAATTTGGGCACGGGATCCAAATTTACAACAAGCTTGCCATCTGCAGTTGTACTTGAATAGGAATTACCGTCACTTTTGTTGTTACTGTCTCTCGATTGAATCTTATGCTCTGGTAGCCTCGAATAAGGCACAAAAAAATCACTTACAGCAGCGGCGAGGAAAAAAAGACCACCACTAAAGTTAATTAGCTTAGCTAGGCTTTTGAGTGACCACAAATACTGATTAACGGTAGTAAATGGCAGTAACAAAAGTTTTTTCTCGTCAACGGAGTACTTTTCATAAAGGCGCTTATTCCGAAGTACACTATCGCGATATTCGGGTTTGATATTCCCATTACAATCAATATAGTCCAAGAACTGCACGTTGATTTTATGAGTGAATAGTCTATTGAATGGCGTCAGAGAAAACTCTCTATGCAAAAAGATCACACTATAGCCATGTGCTAAGAACTGTTCTGCACTGGAGGCACCGCGAGTACCAGCCGAAAAATTGTCGATGAAACGAACTGTATTGTTTTCCAATGGGACTGTCGTACCACCTGAAGTTACCAAAACTATTCTTTCTCTGTTTAACGAGTGTTGCAGTTCCACAAATTCCTTCGCTTCAGAGACTAAATCATCCAGGTATTCAGGTTTAGGATTTGTAAGAAAGTAACGCTCCTCATCAGTGTTCTGCGCAATTGGGAATACACCTTGGTCAATTGAACGATCTATGGCATGAGAGATCTCTGTAACTGAAGTATGGATTCTAGATTTGCTCGGAGAGTTTTGAGTCATGATTGAGAGGTATAAACGAAAAAGAAATGGGTATTAGGTCGCTCACACAGGGAGGCTCGGATTCTACACCAGTTAAAGTTTGAGATGGCGTTCATCTTTGTCATATTCATCAATAGATGAAGGGTATGTTGAAATATTTCAGTTTTTAAGTCTTGTGATTAAAATTTCTCAGTATATATTACTTATTTACGTCAGGAAAACATCAATTTCAAGGTCTCTTGGCCCAGTTGGTTAAGGCACCGTGCTAATAACGCGGGGATCAGCGGTTCGATCCCGCTAGAGACCATTTTTATACAAAAATCGTGGGAATTAGTCGTTTTATACGCCAAGCGAGAAATTTGACTTTTTTTTTTTTTTCGGTTCACTGGTTTTGCCCTCTCAGATCGTTCCAATTTGTTTTAGATAGTTAACATATACATCTCATCTCGTTAACAATTGGAATGATTTGAAGGGGGAGAACAATAAAATAAAAGGAAAAGTTAATTGAAGGGATCTTGCTCTGAAAACTAGTTGTTTCAAGTGATTGCTCTACCCTCAATAGCTCTTATTCACTCGAGGGTTCTTCCACAAGGCTGACTGAAGAATTTAACTTGCCAACCCTTTCAAGTTTTTTTCTTCGAAATACAGCTTTTTTTATTTTTTTTTTTTTAATACGCCCCACTCATTTTTTTTATTATCCCATTGGTTTCTATTCATCATCTCATATTGTTATTATTATCGTTAACATTACCATCGCCGTAATTATTTTGTTGTATTGTTCGAATAAAACAAAAAGTTCTTTTCCAATAACAGTAAATCTTTGAAAGATTCGACCGTGTTGTAATATTATTGTTATTCCCGTTTATTGTTATTTGTTTTGAAACAAACTCTACCAATTTGCAGAATAGACCGTGCAGTTTGAAGATGTCAGAAGATCAAGAATCAGTCCGCGTTGAGGAAACTCCAAGGGACCCACCTCAGTCGTCTTCGCAGACATCTGAGACCGAATCTAGCCAAGAGAGTGAACAGCCATCCGTAGTGCCAGCTAATGCTATCAAAGGTGGCAGAGAAACGTCTGATAGGGTGCTGTACGTAGGAAACTTAGACAAATCTATCACCGAGGACATCTTGAAGCAGTACTTTCAAGTGGGAGGCCAAATCGCTAACGTGAAAGTTATGATTGACAAGAACAACTCCCACGCCAACTACGCTTTTGTGGAGTATTTCAAGTCCCATGACGCAAATATTGCACTGCAGACTTTAAACGGCAAGCAGATCGAGAATAATGTTGTTAGGATCAACTGGGCATTCCAAAGTCAACAGGCTACACCCGAAGAAAATACTTTCAACCTTTTTGTCGGTGATCTGAGCGTTAACGTCGACGATGAGACTTTAAGCAATGCCTTCAAGAATTTCCCCAGTTTCGTGCAGGCGCACGTTATGTGGGACATGCAGACTGGCGGCTCAAGAGGTTACGGGTTCGTCTCGTTTAGTGATCGCCAAGAAGCCCAATCGGCAATGGATGCCATGCAGTCCTGTGAACTTAACGGCAGACCGCTGAGAATTAATTGGGCTTCTAAGCGTGAAAACAATCATAACCATCGTATGGGTGGTGGGGCACATCATCGCCGCGGTGGTGGTGGTGGTACAGGAGGTCCTGGCGGCGGAAGTAACTTCGGACCTCGTGCAACCTTTCGTCAATTCAACACCCCGTACGGGAGAGGAATGCCTATGCCTCCTCCCAATACCATGGGTATGCCCCTTGGTGCTGTCCCACCTACCCCACAGGCTGTAGGAGGTCCATCTGGCCCAGCGTCTGCCGTACCACCACCGGTAAGTCCCCAAGCCGTAGAGGCCATGATTAGAAGAGCGCCTCCAAGAGTGACAACTTCCTACATTGGTAACATTCCGCATTTTGCCACCGAGGCAGATCTTATCCCACTGTTGCAAAATTTTGGGTTTATCTTAGATTTCAAACACTATCCTGAGAAAGGCTGCTGTTTTGTGAAATATGACACCCATGAACAAGCTGCAGTTTGCATCGTCGCACTAGCTAATTTTCCCTTCCAAGGTCGTAATTTGAGAACTGGTTGGGGCAAGGGGAGGACGTCGTTTGTGCCTATGCCTCAGCAGGGACTATCGCAGATGCAACAACCTATGATGATGGCAGACCAGGGCGATCAACAGCAGCAGCCTTCAGAGTACTAGACACAAATCGTATATTTTTCTACAAAAATTAAAAACTGCCGCACTAGATTATGGAAAACACATCAATCACTCTTTGAAAATATAGTTAAGTTTCACTCAGGAACACTATGTTATTGTAAGATCTTGAGGGAATCGACCCGTTTCGCGTGATTTGAAAAATTTTGGCTACATTGCCACAGTACCAAGAGCATCGAAGGCAACGTGCTTTGTCCGAGCCAGTTGAGACAGCAGCAGTAAGTCAGGCAGTATTATGGTATTTTAGCAATCCGGAAGCTGGATTTAACACTTTGATAAATCTATAATTGGAGCTGTTTTGTAAATACTACTCGATTTTTTTTATTTTCCACCTCCCTGACACCTAAGTGGACCGAACCCTTTTGCATCCTCACTTTTGTATGAATTTAGCTGTGGAGCCCATTATACGCAAGATTTCTTCATTTATTCCAAGTAGCAACGACAAATCTAGCATCTCGATTGCATTAGGTATAGTTATTCTATCAACTGCATTTTTTTTTATTAAGAGCAAAGGACGTATTATGGATAATATCTCTAGCGTAGGAGAAATCACCAGGAATATGAACAATAGAGGTGCCTTCAGACGATGGATACCTGGTTCTGGCCAGATGGAGGAAGAAGTTCTTAAGAGAGGCGGTAATATTGCCGGCTTAGTCAACGACGGTAATACGTGTTTTATGAATTGTGTTTTGCAATCCATGGCCTCTTCAAAGGAGTTATTGAAATTCCTGGACCACGAAATTTCCTGCCGCGATGAGCTAATTGAAGAGCATTGCGATGCAGGTGAAGAGCGTACAATTAACCCCAAGGACAGCAAACAAGAAGATAAGACGCCAGATGTGGCCTTCAGCATGGCTCTTAAAGAGCTGTTGGATAAATTAAATGCCAAATATTACCGTGAACGACCTTATTTCAAAGCTAACAAGTTGTTGAAGTCTATGTCCAAGGCACCAAATAAAAACTTATTATTAGGCTATGACCAAGAGGATGCACAGGAGTTCTTTCAGACAATGCTTTCTGAACTTGAAAAGAATGCCAAGTCGCTCGATCAAGATAGCGGTGGCACAGATGTAGTATCTGAGACGGAACTTCCCGCATCTGCAGTCATTGGGCAAGCTCATTTGGACCACGTTGGCGCTGTATACATCCCAACAGAACAGGTAGATCCAAACATGATTCCTCCTAATAGCAATGACAAATATTTTACCAAATTCAAGTTGATAACTCCTTTGGATGGTATCACTGCGGAGAGGATAGGTTGTTTACAATGTGGAGAAACTGGCGGTATCAGATATTCAGTTTCTTCCGGCTTAAGTCTCAATTTACCTAGCGATAACATAGGCTCCTCTTTGAAACTTTCTGATCTACTTAAAGAATACATCAAGCCAGAGATTATTGAGGGCGTAGAATGTAATCGTTGTGCATTGCTAGCCGTACGTGATCATTTAGTGGAGCAACTAAGGCAATACGAGAGCAAAGAGGCAAATGCAATTCCAGCCAAGCTGTGTAAAGCTTTTCAGACAAGGATTCAAGAACTCGAAGCTGTACTTTCCAAGCCTGTTATTGACGATGAAGAGTACAAAAAGTTGCACACAGAAAACATGGTTCGCAAATGTTCAAAGTCGAAGCAAGTGCTAATATCAAGACCTGCACCTTTATTGGCGATCCATATCAACAGATCTGTGTTCGATCCGAGAACGTTTATGATCAGAAAAAACAACGCTCGGGTTCTATTTAAGTCAAGATTGAACTTATCACCCTGGTGTTGCGATATCGACGAAATCAATATGGATGCTCGATTGCCGATGTCCAAAAAAGAAGAGGTGCCTCTAGAATCCAGCGAGGATGAAAATGTTGGTGGTGAATACTATAGTAGTTTGCATCAAAAATACGAAAGGGAGTTTGATGATAGCGATGAGGAATCGGATCACCCTATCGGAGGCAACCGGTTAGTGACTAATTACGATCCACTAGGAGGCGATGACAATTCACTATCCTCTTTTTCACACGAGGAGAATGATCAGCCAGAGTATATTGAAAAGACGGATGCATTAGGCAATACCATCACAGAAAAAGTGGCTCCACATTCGCCACAGAGCACTGCAGAGTCTCACAATGGCGTGGAAGTTGCAGTTGCGGAAAACCTCTCTGGAAGCTCTTCCTCGTGCGATGGTGACGACGAGAACGATGGAGTAGTCGAGAACAATCCTGAAAAGAAAGCCTTTGAGCATGTAGGACCCGTGGCTCACACTTCATCATCTCAGATCACGGCAACTCCATTGACTTATTCCCTGCGCTCTGTAGTGGTACATTACGGTACACATAACTATGGTCACTACATTGCATTCAGAAAATACAGGGGTTGTTGGTGGAGAATATCAGATGAAAATGTTTACATCGTCGATGAGACGGAAGTGTTGTCAACGCCTGGCGTATTTATGTTGTTTTACGAGTACGATTACGACGAGACGACTGGCCAAACGAGGCAAGAAGAGTGGGAGTACAACCCCGACAACTTGGAGATTGCCCCTGAAGGCGATGATTCGTCGTTGGATAGAACTATCGACTAATACAATGTAAATTATTTAAGAAATTATACAAACTCTTCGTAGTCTTTTGAGTGTGTGCCCTGATTTTTTTCCTCCTCCTGCTTGTCTTCGTTGATCAGGTCATCGACGTCATAATCGTAGCTATTTGGATCTTCATCGTATTTCCCAATAACTCTTCGCTTGAGGCCGGTTCTTGAATCTATTTCGTATTCAGGTCTCCTGCTAGTACTGGATACACCTGTGGAGCCGCCATCGGCCTTTAACTTGAACTGCAAGCTATGGGGCTTCTTCGAGGTCGCTTTTTTGGCGTTCTTGTCGATTTTGAAGCTACCAATACCTGACAGGGTTGGAAGTAGCACAGCAAACAAGATTACCAGTGTGAAAACCACCAAATAGGAAGAAAATTCCATGTCGTTGCCTGACTTTTCGCTCACGATGACTTTTTCATCTGGCCTGGCTTAATCTATTTTTTAACTTTTTTTTTTCCTCCAGCGGACATTATAAAACCGGATCCCTAAAGTATGCAAACAAAAGGCTGCCACCGTTTACAAATTCGAAGGTAGATTTATTTATTATTATGTTCAGGTTAGCACTGGCTAGGGTTCCCACTTTAGCAGCTCTGAGATGCGCACCGCGTGTGGCTTCTCGTACCCCTCTAACTCTTCGAACCGCCATAAGAGCACCCAGCAACATTACCAAAAAATATTATGCGGAATCCTTCACCACAGGCGATGAAGTGCCACCGGAAGTGGCTAATCTTTCCGCAGAAAAATACCATGCAGAGGCAGATGAGTTTTTGGAGTCTTTGCAGGATGACCTGGAGGCTCTAAGCCAAAAGTATCCCGAGAGTGTGCCCGAGGTAGAACTCACACAAGGAGTCATGCAGCTCGAGCTGGGTGGGCTAGGTAGCTACGTGATCAACAAACAGCCTCCTAACAAGCAGATCTGGTTGGCTTCTCCAATATCAGGGCCCAACCGCTTCGACTTCTATAACGGAGAATGGGTCTCCCTTAGGGATGGTACCAAATTGCTAGAAGTGCTGAACAAGGAGGTGAATGATGCAGTGGAGGAAGAAGAGGTAAACCTGCTACAGTAGGCTTGGTCCTCAAATCTAATTACACTTTGTAAATAATATGTGCAATTCGTTGCTAACGACCAGGCTGCAAGGTATAAAGGGAGGGAAGTTCAGAAGCAAAAACTGACCTACTAGTCACCACTTAAAACAAGATCTTGCACCCTCGCAACTCTCACTACTTATTTCATCAACCACTAAACATACTTCAAACATGGCTGGCAAATCCTTTATCGTCACTCTCAAAGACAATGCTCCTGCTGATGAGATCAGTAAGCTCAAACACTCAATTAGTGAGTTAGATGGCTCCGTCACCCACGAATTCTCGCTTATCAAGGGCTTCACTGTTAAGCTGCCAGATGAGTTTAATTTCAAGAGACTACACGATACTCATGGCTCCATCATCTCCAACATCGAAGAGGACAAGCAGGTGCACACCAACTAGATTAGAATTACGTAATGCAGTCAGAATATTCCTGATTCATTAATATGTTTCAAGCTACAAATATTCGTACTATTCAGATCTTGGTTGTGTCCATAATTGAAATAAACTATTCGTACATGTGAGTTTCGCATGACTTTTAAGGGCGAAATGGACCGCCCCTTAAACTGTGCCATGATGAATTCAGCCAGGGGTTTTAAGGAAACTCAATATTGGAAAGTGTCGAATGAATAAATACCGTATAGACCATAACCAATACAAATTTGTTGAAGAATTGACAAATATATGTATAAATAGAAGAAGATATAATTGAGAATATTGTCCATTCATTCTTCTCAAACGTCTACTGCTAGGCGATATCAAAATTTACGTAATGCCGCTGCAAGAAATCTGCTACGACCCTAAGTTCAAGCCGGTCAACAGCATTTACGAGAACCGCCTCAGGCAGTTCATAGACAATGGCCAATACAAGAGATTAAATCTTCCCAAGTTTTATGATAGGCAACGTATCCATCAGGACGGTCACCATGTTAAGATTTGGTACCACCAGATTCCATTTGAAAGAGGCTCAGACCCTACCTCTCCCGATAAAAGACCCAGTTGGAGAAGTGTCATTGATGCCGACAAAGCTGGGAAGATTGAGTGGAAGAATACTTATGGTAACCAGCCGTTTGGTCCTAGCTGGTCTACTACTTGGTTCAAGGTGAAATTGACGATACCAAAAGAGTGGTTAGAATCTGGTGACCAGTTAACTTTTGAGTTTGACTGCGGGAATGAAGGTATTGTTATCGACCCCGAAACTCTTGTTCCTGCGACTGCGTTTTCTGGGGGAGAGAGGAAAGAGTATCAGCTGCCAAAATCTGAAGACGGCAAGTACTCGTTCTACATAGAATGCGGTAACAATGGAATGTTCGGAGTAGGTGCTGGTGGCTCTAATAATCCTCCAGATCCAAACAGATACTTCCATTTGGTGACAGCAGACATTGTTTGGCCGGACTGGGACGCTAGAGCTCTTTTCTTTGACTTCTGGGAGCTCGGAGATGCCGCCAGAGAATTGCCAGGTGACTCCTGGCAAAAAAACAGAGCCAGACAAGTCGCTAACTTGGTTATGGACATGTTTGACCCTGAAGACCGGGGGTCTGTTGTAAAATGTCGTGAGTTTTTGAAAAAAGAGTATTATGATAAGTACAATGACAGTGACAAAGTATACTCTAAGGGCGATGTGCACACGCTTGCCAGTGTGTATGCCATGGGAAATTGCCATATTGATACTGCTTGGCTGTGGCCATGGGCGGAAACTCAGCGCAAGGTGGTAAGATCGTGGTGCTCACAAGCTACTTTGATGGACAAGTATCCAGAATATCAATTTGTCGCCTCACAGGCACAGCAATTCAAGTGGCTCAAAGACCAACATCCAGAATTTTTCAAAGAAAGGCTCATTCCTAAGGTGCAACAAGGCCAGTTTTTCACTATTGGCGGTTCTTGGGTGGAAAATGACACCAATGTGCCACAAGGCGAATCATTGTGTAGACAATTTCTTCTGGGCCAGAGATTCTTCCTCAAACATTTTGGCGTGAAGTCTGTCATCTTTTGGTTACCCGATACTTTTGGATATTCCTCTCAGGTACCTCAGATCTGTCGCATTTCTGGTATCGATAGATTTTTGACGCAGAAGCTGTCTTGGAATAACATTGATAGTTTCCCCCACTCGACGTTTAACTGGGTTGGCATTGATGGCTCTCAAGTGTTGACTCACATGCCCCCGGGAAATACTTATACTTCTGACGCCAATTTTGGTGATGTGCTTCGCACATCAAGGCAGAACAAATCTCAGGAATTCTTTGAACCTGGTTTATTACTGTACGGTAAAGGTGACGGTGGTGGTGGACCCACAAGAGAGCAGTTGGAAAAGTTGAGACGTATAAGATCAATGTACAACCGTAATGGTAACGTTATCCCCAAATTACAGATGGGCACTACAATTGACGAGTTCTACGACAAGATTATGGAGCGCACCAACCAGGGCAATGATCTTCCCTCGTGGATTGGAGAATTATATCTGGAATTTCACAGAGGAACCTATACGACGCAAGCTAGGATGAAGAAACTCATGAGGACTTCCGAGATAAAACTTCATGATGTGGAATGGGTCGCAACCAAGACCTCTTTGCTACATCCTGACCAGTACAAGTACCCAGCCAGGAAAATCAACGATCTGTGGGAAAATGTGTTATTGTGTCAATTCCACGATGTGTTGCCGGGATCCTGTATCGAGATTGTATACAAATATGAGTCCATTCCCATGTTAGAAAATGTTTTGAAAGAGTGCGACAAGTTGTTGCAAGGGGCCCAAAAGGTGTTGAGTAATTGCAAACCCTCTTCAAAACAGCAGGTGCAAGTTGGAACATTGTCGTGGACTAAAAATGAAAAGTTAGCCGTCGATTCTTCTGGCTTTATACCAGCCACTTTGAAGGAGGATGGTGATGCTTTTATTCTAAACAATGGAGAGTTAACTATCAAGGTCAATAAGGAAAGTGGTGTAATCACCAGTATTGTTGATGACAAGACCAAAACAGAATATATTGACAATAAACGCGGGAGAAACAAACTAGGTGCTAACCAATTTGTACTCTTTGAAGATGAACCCACATCTTTTCCTGCTTGGGACACGGAGCTTTATTCAGTTAACAAGTACAAGTACTTGACCAAGACAGAGAGAGTTGATGTTGTATGCACATCCGATGAGAAAGTGACCGTGGAAGTTGTCGTGCCAGTCGAAGAAGGTTGCAAGCTCAAAACCCAAATTACGTTGAAGGCCAAAGAAGCTGGTGTTTCTGACGAGAGCAAGGTGGACATCCACACTGAAGTGGAGAATTGGAACGCGTTTTACCAATTTTTGAAGGTCGAGTTTCCTGTGAACATCTTGAACGACTTTGCTTCTTATGAGACTCAGTTCGGTATCACGAAAAGGCCTACCCACTATAATACCACTTGGGATACCGCTAAATTTGAGGTTTGTCATCACAAATTTGCTGACTATTCCGAGTACACTAAGGGTGTGTCCATTCTCAATAACTGCAAGTACGGATTTGCGACGCACGGTAACTTGATGAGATTATCGCTTTTAAGATCCTCGAAGGCACCTGATGGAAATGCTGACATGGGTAACCATGAATTCGATTATGCTGTCTACCCACATAGTGGTGCACTCTCCCACAAGACGGTAAAATTGGGACTGGAGTTTAATTACCGGTATAAGTTTGCCCTGGCCTCTGAAGTTGCTAAAACTTTCGAAGAACTGATTACTATCAGCGGCGATGAAAATGTGGTTTTGTCTAACATTAAGAGGGGAGAAGATGACAAGAATATTGAATCTCAGTATGCTTTGGACTCAAAGGATGAAAAGAGTGTTGTAGTGAGAGTATATGAATCTTTGGGTGGTGAATCGACTGCCACGTTGAAAACTTCCTTGCCTATAAAAGAAGTTCACGTAATTGACAGTTTAGAAACGAAGAGTCTGGGTACAATTGATTTTAACAAAGCGTCTGAGTCACACGATATTCCAATTCGGTTAAGGCCATTTGAGATTGGGACTTACAAGCTTGTTTTATGAGTATTCTAACACTGGTAATAACAAAATTGGGAAGGTATGAACTAAAATTTTCAATTTTATTAGGCTTAAATAACACAGGCTTTATGATGAGTAAGTACTCCTTTAAAATTTGCGAAGAAATCAATATTCTCGCCTCTTTCGCTTCCTTATTATTTGTCATGTGGATCCTTTTTATTAGAAAGGCAGGTAGTTTGAATAGAACTGTTTAAACGTTGATTGGGGGCACAATGCTGTATTTCATATGTTTTAGTGTACCTATATAACAGAATTATTCTTTATGGTCACATGCATGATTTACTACTTACCTATTTTTAGCGGTGACATGAAAACATGCGGATAGAACTCAACAATAGTACGCAGCAACTAAACGCAATTTCTAAGCTGGCAATTCGGGCAGGTATGAATTTGGAATTAAATCGAGAGAAACATCTTAAGTTTCTTAAGCGACATTTACTTATATTGCCGTCAGCACAACAGGGAAACGATGTGAACAAAATGGCCATTATCTTCTACTCCATTACCGCTTTAGGAGCGCTTGATGCTGATATCCCTACTGCATATAGTTCAAGCTTACCATGGATTTGCAAGCATTATGTAAAAGTCAAACTTCCATGCCACAGTGAAGTTTTTTCGGCGTTTGTGGGTAGCCTATCCATTGCCGCACCAACAGTGCCTTGCATGAGTTTACCGAATACGTTATTCGCAATGTTAACACTCAAGGTTATGAAATGTGAAGATTTTTTTACATCTTTGCTTGACAAAGAGAGTTTGGGACTGTTTTTGAGCAAATTACAGTGTCCTGATGGTTCCTTTGCTTCCGTGCTAGATATGAACCAGCCCGAACCTTCTCCTGTAGATTCGACGGACTTGAGATTTTGCTACATAGCAACAGCCATTTTGAAACTGATTGGGTGTAAGAGCAAAGAGGAATTTGGCCAATTTATAGACGTTGATAGATTAATTGACTACATGCTGACGAAAAAATGTGATATTGGTGGCTTTGGTGATTATGGAGAACCTCATGCTGGGTATACCTCATGTGCAATTAGCGCCTTCAGTATATTGGGCTGCTTGGATAGGCTGGATGACGATTTTAGAGAGCGAACTGTCGATTGGCTTCTATCGCGTCAGGTGTCCAAAATGGGATGCATGAGTTTAGAAGAAGGTCATAACCCATATCACGACGATGATGAGCACGGCGGTTTTCAAGGTAGAGAGAATAAGTTTGCAGACACTTGCTATGTATTCTGGTGTTTGAATTCCCTCAGCATTTTGGATAAAGCTTCTTTCAACAATGCATGCCGTGATGGAGCCGCGCAAGAATATCTTTTAACTAAAACTCAAAATACTCTTGTGGGAGGTTTCAGCAAAAACGATCAAGATAGTCCTGATTTATACCATACATGTCTAGGCATTGCGGCACTGAGTCTGATGCAGGGGACGTTTGATGGTGTGATGTGTATCCCAAAAGGTTGGAGTTGACGATAGTTGCTTTATTTTTCTCACTTGCAAGTATAGATTACTTATTTACATGCATTACAAAGCGAAAGGTCGTCAGTCATCACTACATAAATCTTTTGATTAATTCCTCATATATACCCCATGCAATTCCAGCACTCAGTGCCTTTCTAGTTAATCTCATGCTTAATCCGCTGAATAACTTGATACTACCTTCTTGCGTTATAATCATACTTAAGGTAGGGAAAAAGCTAGTGAACTTCGCCGATTCCAACTGCATCCTAGTCTTTATAGTATCGAATGGTGCTGTTATCGATGTAGCCAAACTGGCAGAGAAAATGGCACTCAAAGCATTAACAATAGCGGAAGTGTAGAATGTAAAGCGACCATTTTGCTCTTGCGTTATAAAGCTACGCGGAAGAATTAGCGGCATAATCATCTTGGCCTTCTCATACAATAGAACATAAATACCTGAGTAAGGTGCATCTCTCAAACAAGTGGGACCAAAACCACGAAAAAATCCTTTGATACCTTGGGTTCGGTAAATATCCCGTGTGGCTTCACATATGCTTGTATAATGGTAAAAAGTAGATTCGTATCTCACCTTTAGGACTGTGAAAGGCATCGTGGCGTATCCTACCATACCTCTTGCAACAGTGCCAGCTGCTAGATTCTCATATATCGTCAATTGCGGTAAATTGCTGCTCTTAGTACTTTGGCGTAACACTCCTCTGTTTGCGGCTAAACTGGTCCTCATTGTATTCAAACATGACAAATAAAGTGCACTCCCTACAGATGTCCTCATCGCAGATGCCAAAGTACCTCTCCATAGATGCAATGGGTTGTCAATCTGTCTTAAAGCGGATAATAGCGTCGTGTTCTTATTTTGTTGAATCCTAGTTTTCAAAAGATCTAACGGTTGCAGCGTGATGGCCGAAGAGAGTCCTCCAACGAAACCACCAAGAAGGTGAGCTGATGTCGCCGCTGTTTTCTCGGTCTCGGTCATTACAACCTTATAAATCCCTTATGGGGGTTTATTTCTTGTGTGTATCTTTTATTTCTCGAATATGTTTTGGAATGGTAGATTGATTTTTTTAATTCATTCTCCCCGTTGCCCTGCATACATATACACAGTCCTTTTATTTTCAGATTAAGAAAAAGATCTGAACAGTATATTAAAAAAAAAAAAGCAGATGTAATTTGAGGGAGAGTATTTCCTCTAGTGTTCGCAGGAGCTCTTTTTTGTCCGGGATTCTTAGTTTATCTTCAAATTTTTTGGCCATGGCTCACTTGAATAAGGCTCAGCAGTTCTGAAAAGGTCAAATAATAGGTTTTTGGTATGTCGCATTTACTGACTCCTTCTTCGTGGCACACTGTTACAATTTCAGTCTCCGTGATCCATTTGGAGTAGAATAACATAATATGTCCCTTGATACTTCTTATGATGCTTAAGCTTGGTTGAGGTAAGTTCAGCTTCCTCAGATTGATATTAATCAAGTCACTGTTGAGACCCAAACCTGTAAACTTTGTATAACACTCCTTAAGAGACCACAAATAAGCAAACATAGCATGCCGCTGGGAATGGTCGCATTTCAGTAGACATTCTAGTTCTTGGTCTGAGAAAACGTCCTTAAAATATAGTAGTTCTTCATCTCCAACATAATCATTAGTTGAAAAAAGATCGAGGCCGACTTCTACTGAAGTATTGGACCGGTGCAGATATTGTCCAACGAAATTTTCTCCATTAGACATGCTGAAGGTGACATTTTGGTCTTCAACGTCTGGTTTTCCATACTGGCCTTGAGAGAACTTCAGTCGGTTTGGATGTATTCCAGAGGCTATTGAACATCCGACCACTTGCAATAATTTATTACATAAAGCCCTACAACGATCTGGGAACAATTTCTTGTGAAGTATTTGAGCCTGCTGATCAAGTGGGAGCAGCCTCATTGCTTCTTCAAACACAAAATCATCATACAGCAGCGAGCATTGACAATTTACGAGTATTATTCCATGCCAATCAACCGTTGAATGTAACTCCTGCAGCAATTGTTGCATATTTTTTGTGCTTCCTATGCTCAGAATCATGACTTCGGGTACAGACGAAAGACTTTGGAGCTAAACATCAAGACGTCAAACTTAAATTTAAAGAACAACAAGGTCTTTCTAGCATTTCATCAATGAGTGCTAAGGTTCAGGATGATAGAAAGCAGCTGTTTGAGTCAGCTATTTCATTTCTGGGCGATCCTAGTGTCAAAGATGCCCCTTTGACCAAAAAGATAGAGTTCTTGCAGTCCAAGGGTCTTACGGAGCAGGAGGTTGCATTAGCCTTAAA
The DNA here is from genome assembly GCA_949129085.1 of Zygosaccharomyces pseudobailii. Taxonomy (NCBI): domain Eukaryota; kingdom Fungi; phylum Ascomycota; class Saccharomycetes; order Saccharomycetales; family Saccharomycetaceae; genus Zygosaccharomyces; species Zygosaccharomyces pseudobailii. Next base: position 713,655 of record CASBRY010000010.1, read on the forward strand.
ACAGTCACAGCATGGACAGGATGAAGTGTCCAAGACACCCGAATCGTCTTCGGGCGTAAGAGAAATCTCTAAGGATCCCATATTCTATGAAACAGTCCCCCCACCATTACCACGCCGCGACTGGAAGGATTATTTTATCATGGCTACGGCAACTGCAGGGTTGTGTTATGGAGTATACGAAGTTGCAAAACGATATGTGATTCCAAATTTGCTCCCTGAGTCTCAATCAAAGCTGGATCAAGATAAGAAAGAGGTGCAGGAGCAGTTTGACAAAGTGGACAAATTATTGGAAACGATTGAGCAAGAACAGTCAGATTTCAGAATTAAAGAAGAGCAAAAGTTGTTGGAGCTAGACAAGACTGTAATGGACTTGCACAATTGCTTGGAACAGACTACTCACACGCGCGAAAAGATTGAAGATGAGTTTAAAATGATGAAATTAGAAATGGCCAATCTTCAGAATAAAATCGATAATTTTATCCTGAGCAAAAAGAACGATCAACAGCTGGACAAAATCAGCACGGAATTTGAGTCGCTTAAGCACTTGATTAAAAATCGCGAGTCTTCAGCCACTGGTGGGTTTGAAAACTCAGACAGAAAGTCTCCGCATGCTAAAAGTCCAGTTCCTGGTGTGGATGCCATTCCTTCTGCTGCAGAAATATTGAGTAAAATGAACTTTAACAAAAATAAAATCAGTAATGGTAATGGTACTGACAATATGGCAAATGATAGTGCATCCACGTCCATCAAAGATCAAGAACAACCAGTGCCAGCGTGGAAAAAAGCGAGAGAGGAATCGCTTGGTAGTGCAGCGTCAACTAACTCCATTCCTGAATGGCAAAAGAGTGCGATGAATGAGCCAACCTTGCAAGATTGGCAAAATAAACCTGCAAATACACCACAATTATCCCAAGATTGATGTTAAGGCCGTTAGGAATTTTTTTTGTTCTTCTGTCGGAATATTTCAGGGCTGTATTTCTAAGTATTTAAGTCTTAAATACTATGTCATAATATTGGCGTCACATGGTACGTCTAGAAGTCTGAACAAAAACGAAATCTTCAGATGTGCAGTAACTTAACAGACCTCCTAAGAATATAAGATCGGAAGGGCTAACCTTATATGCTTTGGTCAGTGAACCATGGATAATGACGACTTCTACAAATTAGCATTGAAGTGTGCAGATAGGCAAATTGCCGCCGGGGACTTTCTGAACCTTTACAAAGAGTTTTATAACGAGAAATTTTCAACGAAAGTTGAAAATGAAGATACGCCCAATGAGTCCAAGGTATTCGAGATTTCAAATTTACTCGCCTGGCAGTGTATTAAGCTTCTATCCTCTGAGAAACATCTTATTTTAGCCAATTACGTGGTAGAAATTGTGTTTGTTAACTATAATTCGGATCTGGTACATGCGCTTTTGCCTCAACTGTACTCAGTTTCTAACCCAGTGATGCTTAATCATTTTTTTTCAAAATCAAGTGCATTCTTCTCCAAGCTTTCAGATGAACTGATTGTCGATCAATTGATTAAGGATCTCGCGGACTGTGTTATTCCCAGCATATTAAATGTGGACGTAATGACTATTACCGATGAGCTAGTCGTTGCAATATGCAAATTTTTACTTTTAATGATGAGTTATATCAATGTGAGTATTACTGTCTCGTCAGAGAGCGCTAGGGATAGTTTCAGTTCTCTACTGTCTCGATTGGCCAAAGTGAATAAGCTTCTCCATAAAAAAGTACAGCAAAAGGCTGATACAAAACTAGTTTTCAAAAACGCGAAAGCGATTTTCACAAGAGATGCTATGCAGGACTTCGCCTGCTCTCCGTCTATAACTTCACCCCAGTTTATTCCAAGTCCGTTATCAACAACAAAAACTCCAGCCTCCGGTGGAGTAGCTGTTTCAGGGGCAAAATATCAAGATATGAAGCTAGTACGTTACTATAAAAATCTCTGGTTAAACAATAAGGTGATAAATTGGGAAGCTACAAATCCTGACTTCCTTCCTAGGTACGCTTCTATCGCTACTTCGGCTTTTCAGGGTGTCACATATTCCCCACAATCTACAGACGCCATTCTCGAAGATTTGATAGAAACATCTTTTACCTGTTTTGCCCAATTCGTGAATAATAAGCAATATCATCAAATGAATTCAAATTTTAATTTATTAGAAAGACAATGGATAATATTCATTTGTAAACACCTCCCATTACTTATTTTGGGGAACTCTTCAGGTAACTCTCAGACAGTCACACATGCTTTGGAAAACATGGATGACAAAGTCGTCAAAGCGATTAGAACATACTATTCGGAAAAAGATGACGCCAAAGGACGCAACGAGGATCTGTTCGACGACTATCCTTCTAATAGTTTGGATATAAGACATGAATTCATCAAAAATCTAGTCTGTTTAGGGTTGCAGTCGCCAGCTCTAATTAACGACTATTTAAGAGAGGATCAAATGATCGACGTTAAAACACTCGCTACTTCTGATGAATTGTTTGTAACAAACTCTCAAGGAGTGCAAGAAGTCGTAAGGGACATAAGGTACTTTTTGACCACTTCCCTAGATTCCTTGGAACCAGAAAACATTGTTAGCGACAACAACGATAGCAGCGACGGCTTACAGCAGATCTTTCGTAATTTTGAAAATGTACCACCAACAAAACAAAAGGAGATTTCAAATGTGTTAGTCGATATTTTAAAGCAAGCTCTAGAAAATTTTGAGTTTAACCGAATAAGAAAGATATGCACCTTATTATCATTTAACCTATCACATTCCTTGACATCCATACTCTCGTTTTGCACCCCGGATAAAATCTGTGAAATGTTAATCAAGTTCGTGGATATATCATGGGATAAGTGCATCGAGTCGCGGAAAAAAGAGCTAGTTGAATCAGAATACGACACAATGAATATTTTTTTGTCCTTTAGTTGTCCCATTTTACTATTAATCTCCATCTGGCAAACTTATGATTTCTCGCTAATTGATCTTGTATTGAAATCCTCAGAGCTAAAAACAGAAAATTCATTTGTCATATCCTTTATTTCAAAATTGCCAGAAATTCCCGATACATTTTTGTTAGACGCGAAGACTCCAACGGATCAAGCAATGCGAGTCAAGTCAAACCAAGTTGTGCAAAATTGGCTTAAAGATTTGTTCGTCAATGGTTCCATTTCTGATGAGCTGGTCCAAAATGTAGACGTTAAGCAACTTGCTTTGCTGCTTCCATTCATCTTCAAGCAAGTTTTGCTTACATTAGAAGTCGGAGTCATTGGCGACATTACTAGCTTGGTTGGAGGATTCGAATATTTTCTGCAGCCGTTTATGCTCATTGGTTTGATAAAAGTCGTGTACTGGTTGGAGCAGTACCTTTACACTTTAAAAAGCGATACCTTACCAGATGGTCTGCTAGAAAAATTACTAGTTTTGCTGAACTCTATTTTCAATCCCCCAGCCTTGAATGAAGATTCAAAGCTTTTTCACGCGGCTCTTTTGAGGTTAAATGCGGTTAGACTGCTTAGAGTTCTACGATTATTTCGGTCTCAATCGCAATCCAGTTACGGTATTTACTCCTCGGAATCGAGTGGGCACCCTAAATTAGAAGTCTTGATAGAAAAATTTCTATCCATCCTGAATGCTTCTCCCATTTACAACCTTGATCCAAGAGTGATAACTACCGAGAACACCTACTCGCAAAAGCAAGTAGGGTATGGAAGTTTTTTAATTCTCAATGAAACGCCTATCAATAAGATAATGACAAACCAGATTAATTCATTTTGGAATTTGCATAGCAGCACGTACTATAACTTGGATTATATGAAGGAACTCATCAATTTGGTCTCGCCGAAGGTTTTCTTGCGCGACGTTCTCACAACTCTAGAATATAAGCTAGAAACCTACGGAGTCCCGGGAACCAGGAACAAGATTGCTGCAGTAGAATCAGAGCATGTGATGGACTACCTTTTCTATTTTTTGGTACTATATGATGTCAATTCTCAAGTAGATGCCACTAGTTTACTACAAGTGATGGATTGCAATTCCGAGTTGCCGCTTATTACGGAGGAATTACAAGTAAAGGCGGAAGTTGCCCCAAAATCAGAAATAGTACAAGACGATGATTTTGATATGCTTTTTGGTGAAAATGAAACGAGTGCACCCGGTGCGGACGAGGATGGCCATTCCACAAATGTAGAAAAAGAACCTGCAAAACCAAAATTCAACGCAGCTGCTGCGCTGAAACGGAATTCATTCGGCCTGATTATACATGAAATGAAATTGATGTGTGATGAGGCTTTTTCATCAGGAGATATTTCCAGGGAGGTTTACGATAAAACAACGAAGTATCACGAGAAATATGTTCACTTGCTGAAGACCTGTGTATTTTAAAGTCCTAAAAATACTTAAGAGTCGTGTATTATTAATCATTAACTAGCAACAGCATATTTTGAGCAGTGGATTTATTCGTGTGGATATAATACATACATACTTGGTGTTTTTTTTTCCTTATAAAATGGATCAACAGTAAAAACATGCTGAAAATTGTTTACTTTTCTTCTCCTTACGGTAGAACTTTCAAGTGGAATATCATTTTCCGTTAGGACTTTGGTCGTCTAACTGCCTAACTTTCTTAGCTTCAGTCTTGCCCTCCATTACGACTTGTTGCACATGCTCCTTTTGTTTCGCTCTGTCTCTCATTCTTTCTTCGATTGTGCCGCGAACAAGTAATCGATACACGGTCACTTGTCTTGTTTGACCCAATCTATGGGCTCTATCCATAGCCTGAGAGTCTATCGTAGGATTCCAATCAGAATCATAAAAGATGACAGTATCAGCCGCCGTCAAGTTAATTCCAAGTCCACCGGCTCTTGTACTCAGCAGGAAGACAAAAAGATCTGGGATAGTTTGCCAATCATGGACAAGATCACGACGATCTTCCAATTTAGAGGACCCATCGAGACGGATGTGTTTGTACTGCCGGTAAGTCAAATACTCCTCCATCAAGTCCATCATTTTAGTCATTTGAAAATAAATGAGGACCCTGTGACCATTTTTCTTCAGATCTACCAGAAGTTCGTCAAGTTTCCTCAGCTTAGCAGATTCTGTGATAAACCTGTCCATCGATGGCATAGATATGTGTGACGAGAAGTACTTGTTGAAAGGACCAGGAAATTTGCCTGTGACAGGAAATCTTTCCAATGGTATACCCTTTTCCACATGCAGATTGTATTGGGTTTCGGGGGGGATCTCTGAAAGTGCCTGAGAGATAGTGGGGTCGAAAAGTTCCCTCTGTGTTTGTTCATATAGGTGGCGGCAGCCGGGCACATCAATCGATATCGGTGTTGAAGAGGCACCGGGTCGGTAGCTAGGATGCAAATTGTTAAAGTATTGGTCATTGTAAACCGAGCTTTGCACATCTAGCAAAGAGTTCAGAACTCCACCAGTTGTACTGTGAGAGAGTTCTTGCAGCGTACTAGGCTTGCTGGAAACATACAGCCCATTTCTGAGTTTATTGGATGAACGATTCTCGTTGTAAATTTCTTCGATCAAAGGCTTTTTCCCAGGATCTAAAGGTTCAATGGCTCGCTGGACTACATCTTTGCCAGCAATTTGTAAAAATTCACTCGGTTCCAATCCTGTTAAAAAGGTTAAACGTTGACAGAGTTCTTTGTTCGTTATCGGATTGAAGACGTTTAATGTGAAATTCAACAGCTTGCTGCGTGCAGCGATGTCATTTTCATAGCTCGGCAAGACGATGTCTTCATATATTAGTCTGGGCATTTGATATGTCACTGGATTCTTGGTTGAATACATGACGTCTGCGGTGTCACCCTCTCTTGCCATGGTAGCGAGCTTGCCAAAGTCAACAAACCCAAATGGGGATGAGACGTCTGCTCTTTCAAACAAATCAGGATGGTTGCATACCTTTCTGAATTGCATGACAGTATTGATCAAATTTTGATCCGAGGAGGCATCATCCGAACCAGCGGCATTTTCAATAGCATCATAATTGGCAGTTGATACTTGAGACTTCAATACCTGATACAGTTTGTCCTGCCTACGTGTTAGATCACACATAACATCAACTTCAATTTTGTCGCCCAATTCTGACTGCACATTCTTTTTGACACGCCTCAACATGAACGGCTTCAAGATCATATGCAAACGCCTTAACTGTTGTTGATTAAGAGTTGTGTTGGCTTCTGCGTGCGATTCGATATCTCTAGAGAACCATTCATTAAACTCATCGTGAGAGTCAAAAAGTGAAGGCATGATGAAATGCAGCAAGGCCCATAGCTCTTGCATGCTGTTTTGGATAGGTGTACCAGTCAATAACAGCCTGTTACGACAATGGAAGCTCAAAAGATTCTTCCAACGTGACGACTGTGAGGATTTGATAGCTTGTGCTTCATCTAGGATCATGTACTGCCATTTCATTTTCTGCAAATAAGTGGCGTCTGACACAACCATTTGATAAGAGGTGATCATGACGTGGAAAGGTGAGTCCCTCGTGTATCTAAAATTTTTCCTGTCCCAAAACCTTCTCAAGACTTTACGGTCGTTTGCATTACCCCAGTACGGTAAAATGTTGAACTCTGGTACAAACTTAGCAATTTCATTAACCCAATTGTGCAAAGTTGAGGCTGGTGTCACCACTAGAAAGGGTCCCCAGATGTTGTATTTCTCCGCGAGATGAGCCAGTACGGAAATCGATTGTACGGTTTTTCCCAACCCCATCTCGTCAGCTAGAATACCATTAATACCTTGATCGTACAAATTAGCCAGCCAGTTTAATCCTTTTAACTGGTATTCCTTTAGTGTGCACGCTAGCATATGGGGTTGTTCGATGGTAATCTCACCCAGGGAGGTGGGATTTTGGAAATTCAGTTCCTCGCCATTGGCAGAAGAATCGTCAAACTCTTTGGTCTTAGCCCTCGTTTCGGCTAGAGCATTTGAAGCATTTTGAGCTGCTTTAATTCTCAGCTGCTCATCGTCCTCATTATCGAAATCAATATTATGGAAATCAGTCTTATTAGCCTCTGTGGTATCCAAGTCCACATGTGAACCCAGTTCACCTTGCTGCTGAATGTTCTGGTCTGCCATTGCACCCTCCAGCTCGTTTGTCTTAATCTTTCTGCCAATGAAATGCGAGTACAATTCAGTTTGGGTCAGCAAGAAATTCAATTTCTTGGCTTGTCTCTTACTCTCTCTGACTTCATCCTCCTTTCTAGCCAATTCCATGGCTTCTTTTTCGGCTTTCTTCTTCAGGTCGCGCTCTTCACGCTCATTCTTTTTCCAAAAGCTCGACATTTCCCTGATTCCTCTTCTAGCTCTGGTCTGGAAGTCTTTTACCTGTTTGAAATTCCTAAATTGCCATTTCCGCGCCTCTCTAGCACACAGTGATGAGGTCTTCTTGAAATTGGCCGTCCGAATCGATTGAATTTGTTGCACTAAACGGGCCATCTTGGCACAGTCCTTTCTGGCCATGTCTTTCCAGATCGTAAAGAAAGTGTTATCGTAGTGACGCTGGATAGCCCTGGCCTCCTTGACAGTCATCTTGAGTCCGTAAGTAGGCAGGCCATTCTTTGTCGGCGACGCCGTCGCTGAGTCCACCTCGTTACCAGGAGTGCCGTCCACAGAACCGTCCTTGCCAATGACTTTTCTCTTTTTGCCTGAGGGTGATCCCGAGACCTCTTTATTCCTAGCCGCTTCCTCCTTAGCCTTGGCAGCCTCTTCCATCGCGGCTGCTCTTTTTGCCTCGTTGATCTGCCTTTTGAGTTTTTTCACGTGATATTGCTTGAGTGTCACTTTAACAGACAGCTTGTTGTCCAAAGGATTGTATTCCGTGACGATAGCATTTGTAAACCTTCTTTTCTTGACTTTGACCACCCGGTTCTTGTTGCACATCTTAATCAGCTCTTTGACGATCTTGGGCTTCTCACTCTCGAGAGTAACTGTCTTGTCTTTCTTGGAAGATGGCCTGGGTTTCTCGTCCTCCAATGAAAAGTCCTCGTCATTCTCGTCGTCCTCCAGCGCAAACGGAGCATCATGGCTATCCTCCTCTTGCTCAGGATCCCGTGTCGGGCCCTGTTCTGCCTCCTGCTCCGGCACCTGCTCCGGTTCGTGTTCAGTCTTCAGCAACTCGTGTTCATGATCCGACCCCGAATCACGTTCCCCGTCGTGATTAAGCTCTTGGTTCTTACCATCTAGTGCCTGTTGCTGCTGCTGCTCTGGATGAACCGCTTCGATCTCTTCCGGCACCTCTTCATGCTTGCCATTAACCTGCTGCTGTGGCTGGTATGCGACCTTCGTGTCCAGCTCTTCTACTCGTACGTGGTTATCCGCTGCTAGCAATGGCTGCTGCTGCTGCGCATCCCCCTCCTCCAACTCGTGGATCTTTCTCTTTCGCGGAGCCCTCTTGGGCCTCTTGATCTTGTTCCTTTCCTCTTCCTCGCTCTTGTCCAGCTCCCTGAGCAGCTTCAATTTATTCTCCTTGTACAGCGCATATGCTTCCCACTCCCCACGCATCTCTTCCATCTCCCTGTACAGAGCATCGAACACCTCACCTTTCCAATCCTTCGATTGGTTGTTCCATTCTGATACCAACTCAAATTCCTGGTAGTTGATGAACTTCCAGTCCTGATACTCGTGTTCCAAAACGTCTCTCTCGCTGATCACTGCATATTCCTGGTTCAATGTTTCCAAAAACTTTTGCACCGGTTCTCCACCACCGTGACCATTACTTAGTGCCACTGGCTCTGGAGGTCGTTGTTTCTCTTCATGCTGTTCATCCTCTCTGTTAAGCAGCGCTGCCAAGGACATACCGTTTATGTCTCTTGCTTGCGTCTTGCAGCCAGAGTGAAGTGAAGTTGTGTTTGTTAACCACAAGACATGGCTTGCATATTCACTCAATGGGACGGGGACTCTGCCATCAACGGTCGCCCGTAAAAGAAAAAAGACCCATAAGGCGAATAATTTTTTTCATTTCTTGTGAGATCAAGTCGTTACGTTACGTACACAAATTTACTGCCAAGATAAACACACACATACTTTGCCAAACGCTTCTGCTTGATGAGCTGCCACGCTGACGCTTAAACTGCTACTTCCTTGCAACTCTACTAATTTCGCTATTCTACATGATAGCCGTGGTGGATCTTATGTTCCCGATCGTTTCCGCTTTGTTTCTCATCTCCATTTCGTTCTCAGGCACTGGCCGAACTATTGTAATTCGCGGCGGCGGCGGAGCGAAAAAAGCAGAAGCAGCCAGACGGGAGGAAAGAGAGAGCTACGACAGAGCAGAGGGAGAGATTGACAGCAAGTCTCAGCTAGAATAGTAGTAATGAACACAGCAGTAGTGGCGTATGTGAACATGTATGGCGCTGTAACTTGTGGTTGGGCTTGTATATGTCATACCCTTCTTGTTGAACTTGCGTATACACGGCAGTCTATTTTCTTTTTTTCAAGATCAACCCGATTTTCCAAGTGCCTTGGCCCTTGAAATCACACCTTGGCTGCCATTCTTGGCCCGTGGAGTAATATGGGTTAGAATGTAGCGTTATTGGGCTCCGATGTGTGGTTTTCTCCCTTTTCTAGGCAAATGGCAAGGGGCCAGAGGAATGGGCTGACCAAGATGATTGCTACAGAGTGTCGCAGCGTTAGCTGCGCTGGGGAGGCTACTGGTAGAATGCCAAGTAGTATGTATTGGCTATATAGATCTGAGCTGCAGCGGTCAGAGACCCCGGTGATAAGCAATCGTGTCGACATGGATGGAGATGTCACACAGGCGCCAGCTATGGCTGCACACTAAACTGGTGCTATGGAGGTGTTTCAACTACGATGTCAAACGGCTCTCTGCATCTGGGGCAGAAAGGTTAGAATAGAAACTGAACTCGTCAGAGCTGAACACTTGGCATGTGTTGTGTGGTGTACGGAGTTATGATTCAGCAGAACTGAAAATTTCAACTCATCGCTACAAGAGCTCAAGAGCTTAAGACCACAGAACTACAACGCACAGTGAAAGAGATTGTCAAAGCCCCATAAGATGTCGACGTTCGGTTATGTTTTCCGCGTAACCACGTACGGTGAGTCTCACTGTAAATCTGTAGGCTGCATTGTCGATGGAGTTCCGCCAGGGATGAGTCTCACCGAGAGTGACATCCAACCGCAGCTGTCCAGAAGAAGACCAGGCCAGTCGAAGCTGTCGACGCCCAGGAATGAGAAAGACCGCGTCGAAATCCAGTCAGGTATCGAGTTCAACAAGACTTTGGGTACGCCAATTGCGATGCTAATCAGAAACGAAGATCACAGGCCTCACGACTACTCCGATATGGACAACTACCCAAGGCCCTCGCACGCCGACTACACGTACATGGAGAAGTACGGCCTCAAGGCGTCTTCTGGTGGTGGGCGTGCGTCTGCAAGGGAGACGATTGGCCGTGTGGCAGCCGGTGCAATTGCGGAAAAGTTCCTGGCGCAGGTGTCCAACGTCGAGATCGTAGGGTTCGTGTCGCAGATCGGGTCGATAAAGATGAACAGGGACACCTTCGACCCTCACTTCCACCACCTCCTCAACACAATCACGAGGGAAAAGGTGGACTCTGCCGGCTTCATCAGGTGCCCGGACGCCGCGATAGCCGGTGAGATGGTCAAAGAGATTGAGAAATACCGAGGCCAGAAGGATTCCATTGGCGGCGTCGTTACATGTGTCATCAAGAACGTGCCCGCCGGCCTTGGCGAACCCTGTTTTGATAAATTAGAGGCGCTTTTGGCGCATGCTATGCTGTCTATCCCGGCCTCAAAAGGGTTCGAAATTGGCTCTGGTTTCTCTGGTGTCTCGAAGCCAGGCTCCCAGCACAACGACCTATTCATCTTTGACGAGGAAACTCAGAAGCTCAGAACCAAGACTAACAATTCTGGTGGTGTACAGGGCGGCATCTCAAATGGCGAAAATATCTACTTCTCTGTTGCCTTTAAGTCGGTAGCCACCATTGCTCAGGAACAGGAGACCGTTACTTACGATGGAAAGCCGGGAGTGCTAGCAGCCAAGGGTAGACACGATCCGGCGGTCACGCCAAGAGCAATCCCTATTGTGGAAGCCATGGCTGCCCTTGTGTTGGCGGACGCTTTGCTCATCCAGAAATCTAGAGACTTTGCGAGAAGTGTCACACACTAGCAATCGTCTTATTTAAAGAATACGTAATTTCTAAGGGGTTGTCCCTGCAATAATCCACTTCGTTTTATTGATCAAGCGACGCGGATTGCATTCTTAGCATCTTTATTTCGTATGTCTTATTTCGTTAGTTTTCATCAAATATGTTCGTGTTTTGCCAAGCGGATTTTAGCATTTTCGATCTTTTTTTTATTCTTTTTTTTTTTTTCAAATGGCTGGTCGGTCAAATATAGATCAACAGACATATTGCAAGCGATGCGAACTTAACACTGAAAAGAAAACTGGATTCCTCAGGGGTTTGGCTGTTCCGAAGCCTTGCTAAAATTAAACGTTAGTATATATATATCTAGACCCTGGAAAGCGAGCTTTCGTTCTATAAGCTGATCCAACAGCTGCTGCTATCACAGTAGGCATAATTCATACTGATATCAGAGAATAGCATACGAGGATTTGGAATTAGCCCCGTAAATTCCAGTAAAGTTATTCACACTGCTATTCTTTCTTTATATTTCCCCACCTTCATTTCAATAATTGATCTTTTATTGCATCTTCATCCAATTGTCATTTGAACTTTTCTAATCAGTTTTAATCTCACTTTCAATTGACCCTAGCATTTCACGTATATGTCGGTCAGCGTACAAGCACCAGCCCTTCCCTTCAAAGTCAAAGCAAGATATGGTTGGTCAGGTCAGACAAAAGGTGATCTTGGATTTCTAGAGGGAGATGTGATGGAAGTCACAAAGATTACCGGTGAATGGTTCTACGGGCGTCTGCTCAGGAATAGAAAATGTTCTGGCTATTTCCCCCATAACTTCGTTAATATCGTGGAAGAACGTTTGAACAAGGTTCAAGACAAAAAGCAGACAAACGATGTGACTGATTTCGGGACAAAAAGGGTGGTCATCCCACCGATTCCAGCCAGGAGCTCGGCGGAGAGACCAGTGAGGAGCTCGGCTGAGAGGCCATCGAGGAGTTCTGCTGAAAGGCCATCCAAATCGGCTGAGTCTTCCACAAGATCGCTTGCTAAAAAGCACCAACAAGATGCAGCTTCCTTGAAACAGTTTAAATCGCCCAGTTACCATTATCATTCAACACCAAATCTGCCGACAATCTCTCCGTCCACCAATCAGGTAGTGTATTCTAGGATGAGTAGATCTCCTGAAATATCGAGACGGCAGGAACGAGACCATTTCCCGTTACCGCAGCTGCCACCAATTCCTTCAATCTCAACTGGAGAGGTATACCGCCATTCAAAAAAACTCCCCACAGCGCAGAAGTCGCGTTCACTTGCTGATTTAAGTATACCGACCGTTTCAGCGGATCCTTATGATTATTATCAAGAGCATCAAGGTTTTTATGATGGATTCCATCCTTCCACTGAATCATCTTTGTCAAACGACTCAACCTCTATGGATCTCTTCTCCGACTCGCGTTATTTGGAAACTTCAGCAGTCAGCAGTGAAAACAGTTATGCACTTATGAGCGATTTTAGTGCCACTAGTGCAGGTAGTTTTGCTAGACACAAATTTGCACAGTCTTTCGCTGATTCCTTTGAAAAATCTCAAACATCAGTGGGCAGCGGCTCGTCGAATGATTCCAGTAATGGGAAAATGGGAGGTATCCTCCGTAAGATGGTAAGGAAGGGCAACGGCTCGCCATTGAGTGAGGCGCCCAACAGTCCGGCCTCTGGAGAATATCCAAGATTGCCTGATCTCAAGTGCTTGGCAGTATCTGCAACAAGAGATGATGCCCGTGATTGGCTTACAGTCAAAACTCACCTCAACAGGTCTAGATCACTGACTAAATACGAGAAGCATCCGAGATACATGCGTGCTTTGGAAGTGAACAGAGATCTAGTTTTGCACCCACAAGATTCCATTTATAATGGATTAAACACGAATGAAGTCAAGGCACATGGTCAGCCCGGCCTCGTCGATATAGAATTGGCCGACATGAATCTTGATTACATTGACAACATGACAAGGAAAAGATGTATTAAAGATGGTTCCATGAGACTTGAAACTTGGGCGCAGACGACGTTTTCAGCAAGGTATCCGACAACGGTCGAGAAATTGAGGGGAATTTATGTTTTTTGCACTGAAATGTTTGAACTGGTTGATGATAACGGTTGTACCGACTTCTCCAAACAACCTTCTCATTTAGAGAAAGTTCTTTACCAAAAGCACTGTACCCCTTACCAGTTGACTTGCCTCTTCAAAAAGCTATGCAACTCTTTAGGTATTACATGTGAAATAGTCGTCGGCTTTTTAAAGACACCTAATGCTAAGACTTCAGAGTTTAAATATAACCATTGTTGGTTGAGGGTGTTAGCAAGCAAAGAATGGCGCTTTATTGATGTGATATTGGGGAATATCTCGAACCCGGTGCATGAATTTGTCAATAACAAAAAAATTACAAGGACAGAAAATAGCTATTTTCTAGTCGAACCATTGGAATTCATCTACACGCATGTACCTCAAAAAGACTCGGAACAGCACATTGTGCCCAGTATTGACCAACTTTCAGCGTTGTATTTGCCCCTGGTATTTCCCTCTTTTTTCAGAAACGGCTTGAAGTTATACAAGTACAGCACGGCTTTAGCATACCTCGAAGATTCCGAAATTTACGAATGTTCTTTGGAAATTCCTAGTGATATTGAGCTGTTTGCAGCTGTAGTTATTCCCACTGGAGATCCTAAGGTGGCTCGTGAATATAGTAAGATGGAATTGGCTTTGACTCAAGTAAAGAGGCATAAAGTTGACAGTTCACGTAGAATTGCAGTGGTCAAAGCTGTGCTTCCTCCGGGGGTTAAAGAAGGTACTCTATATGTTCATTCGGGTTTGAGAGGCTCACAAACAACTTTGGCAAATGTTCACCCTCTTTCCATGATGATTCCATTGCAACATGAAGGGGAGGATATGAAATATGAGTTCGTTGTTCGTAAGCCTTCAGAAAATGTTCAAAAAGTCGAGATGTACGTGGTCGAGCCACAAAACAAATATTTGTTTGCTAAAAACGAGTACGCCTTCGAAATCATTCAGCAGCCTTTTGACGGGGTCATGTATAATCATGCAGGGGTCAACAAAAATAGCAGACGGCCCATGGTTATTAAATCGCCGTCGGGCAAAGCATACGAATTAAAGAAAAGCGATCCACACTTTGCATATGGCACTTGGAAGGTCAACGCGGTAATCAAGGAAACTGGCGTGTGGACAGGACTAGTACTGGCTGATTCTGGCATGAGTTGGTGCTGCTTTGCCGAGTGGCTATGTATCTAAGTGTCGAAAGAAAAAAATAATAGTACAACAAGACTAACCATAAATGAAATTAACAAATATATCAGCATAATAGTTTATACTATTTTAATTTAATGTAATCTAATATTGGCAGAAGGGCCCTATTGCAATTCGATTATTCAATCGTTCATCTAAATGTATTTGGTTATAAGACAATCTCATCGCGGAGGTTTCTTCGTACGAAGTTTTCCTAAAAAAACAATTACATGTTAATTGACCAACGACTTCCGAACAAGCATTTGATTGCAGCTCTCATCTGGCCCATTGAACACCGGTTCTCCCAAGACATGGATATTGGTTTTGATGACAAGGATGCTACAGAATATTATGTTAAATTTGGAGAGGTGCTTAAGGATTTCAAGGCTGCAGAGCTAAACTCGAATGGTGCCTTGGATCCCTTCATTATAATTAAACATTTTAGGTCAATAGCAGGTGAGGCCGCATTGAAAACATTAGAGAGCAATGCTGAGGTGGAGGAAAATTCTGATTGGGAACTTGAGGCTAAGCTGTGGCATTTGTTAGAATTACTGGGATCTTACAGAGGATCAGACATAGAAAATGGTGAAGTCACAACGTATGGTTACAATTCTGCTGCAGTATATGAAAAGAAACTATTGCAGGAGAATAAAAGCCTGTATCAAATTTGGATCATCATTTTTTGGATTCAAAGCAATATGAACCCCAGGTTAACAGGTAGTCTCCCCACATCTAAATGGTCCAACAGCATTATATCTGGTGGCCTGAAAAGTTATGATTTGGATTTTCCACTGCGCGATTCGCAGGCTGAAATTGACATCAAAGACAAAGAGGAGGATCATGTCTTTTACAAATATGTGTTTCAATTGCTGCTGGCTGGAAAGTTTGAGAAAGCTTTCGAAGAGTGTAGACTTACGGAAAATTTACCTTTGAACATGATCTTATGTGGAATGCAAGAATATTTGGATCCAATTATTGACACTCAGCTTTCTCAAGAATTTCAAACGCAACAGGGCGTCAAGAAGCATGCGCTATGGAGAAGAACAGTTTACAGTCTTTCTAATGATGCTAGACTTGATCAATATGAAAGGGCAATTTACCGATTTCTCGCAGGTACAATTCCAGATGAGAATATTATGAGAGAATCTAGTTGGGAATCTGAACTATTGCTTTATCTCAACCAAAACTTGCAGATTGAAGTTGAAAATTATCTCCTCAAAAAAGGTAAGCTCGGCACTGATGAATTAATTATTCCTTTGCCGTCCAATCCAATGAGTCTACAGAGTATTTTGGATCTAGTGTCCTCGAAGCATGTGAAGGAGAGTGAGCACCCTATCAGGATATTAATTGGTGCTGTTATTCTCAATACACTATCCTTGGTACTGCACTCCTCTGTGGAAATGTTATTGGACATTGTAAAAGGGGATTCTACCGATAATTATCTTGCCGAAAAGCCCTTTCTTTTAAGAATAGTTACGCATATCAGTATATTTTTGAATATCGTGGAACCCCATAGCGCAACATCAACAAAAGACAAGTGCAAATTGATTACCGCCTACATCACTGTATTAAAATTCCATGGACTCTATGAAACTATTCCGATTTACATTACATTTTTGGATGAAGAAGATGCGTTAGAAGCTTACTCCTTTATATTGTCTACATTAGAGGATCCACAAGTTAGGAAGAAACAATTGGAAATAGCAAAATTCCTGCAGTTACCTGTTGCAAACATTTTGAGGAAAACTACTCAGCGAATCTTCGAGGAAACCGAGTTGGAATATACACCCAGTGAGGAGGTTGTAGTTGGTTTTGATATCAATGACGCTGACAGACACCTAATATCTGGAGTTGAGTGGCTACTCGAGGGCAAGCTGTATGTGGAATCGGTTGAGTCCATAGTTGCATTATCAAGAAGATTTTTGATCAACGGACGCGTCAAGGCTTTGGAATACTTTATGGACCGCAATCCGCTGAGTGAAGTTTTGAAAAATTATGAGTTCACCAAGCTTTCTCAGAAAGAACAAGACGAGGAGGACTGCAGTGTAGAAGAGATATTGCAATACCAATATCTGATAAATGGATTAAAAAAATACGAAGAGTGGCAGAAAACAGTTAAATTACTGAATTCGGAGTCAAATATCCCCACTGTTATAGAAAAGTTTCAGGAGTTTTCCAAGTTTACTCATGAATTAATAAAAAAATTTTTGGGTGAGCTTTCAGAAGATGAGCACAATCCAGATAGAGATGTTTTTTACGAAATTAGATCACTGTACACTCCGTACCTTATCATTGAGCTCCACAAGGGTCTTGTGGAGGCTTCCAGGCTACTGAAGATCCCTAAATTTCTTAAAGACGCACTTGAGATTGCCACTTTAGTCGCTAACGAGACGGACAAAATATATTTATTTTTCCAATCAAGTGGGAAATTAAAAGAATATTTACAACTGGTTGCTTATACTGCAATACTTTCTGGAGTTAATGTATCTTAGATAGTGCCTGTACTAATATAATCTGTCATCGAATTTTTTCAAGACAAAACTCATCTACACGTGTGTCTGTGATTTGCAAGAAATTTTAAGCCAGACTCCGAGCATGAATGCAAACAAAATAAAGACATCTATTCTGATTACAGTTGGCGATTTTCGGCCATGAAACACTGTAGGAGCATCCTTGATACGGTTCATGGTAGCTGGCTGCGAACGAGCTGTCGGCTGTATCATGCAAAAAGGCATTCTTTAAGGATATTTGAAGATCATCAATGGCTCGTTCAAACTCCTAGATTGGACAATTTGCCACCCAGAGAGAAATCCCTAGAAAACGGCATTACTTTTAAATTTGATGGTATTCAATCAGGAAATATATATGCTGCCAATAATGATTTCAAGCACTTATTGGACAGCAGCATGCAACATGTATATAATCGAAAGGTGACAGCCTCTCAGCAAGGTCAAGATAATTTTAAAACACATGCTTGGTTGAAGCTGCGAGATCATATTTATGGGCAACTAAAGGATGAGCATCTAAATGAGAAGATTCGGAAATACCAACCCACATTGAACCAATTAATTGTGCCATCACAACCCTCGTTTCTGATACCACAACTAGTCAAAATGGATGATTATGGGAAGGTTACATGGGAGAAGATATTAAAAGGACAGGCAGTGACCAAACAAAGTAAATTTGAGTATATTCTGACACATACTTATGATTACATTTATGAACAAGAAGTAATACCTTTGATGATGGAAACCAGGAAGACGGACGGTACCGACGACATAGATATTTCAAATCCGGTTGAGTGGTTTGCAGAGGCGAGAAAAATGAAACGTCATATTATCATGCATATCGGCCCGACAAACTCTGGGAAAACTTATCGAGCCTTACAACAATTGAAAGTTGCTAATCGGGGTTACTACGCTGGGCCGCTACGGCTCTTGGCACGAGAAATCTACGACAGATTTCAACATGATGGTGTGCGCTGCAATCTTTTGACAGGAGAAGAAGTAATTAATGACTTGGACGCTGCTGGTAATCCTGCCGGCTTGACCTCGGGTACTGTTGAAATGGTTCCACTGACACAGGACTTTGATGTCGTAGTGTTGGATGAAATTCAAATGATGGCTGATCCAGACCGCGGCTGGGCATGGAGCAATGCCTTACTTGGTGTCAGAGCTCGTGAAGTACATATCTGTGGTGAGAAAAGCACACTGCCACTCGTTAGAAGTATCATGAAAATGACTGGTGATAAGCTAACTATCAATGAATACGAGCGGTTGGGCAAACTCAAAGTAGAAAATTCCGTTTTACCACAAGGATATTCGAGTCTTCGCAAGGGAGACTGCGTTGTTGCATTCTCTAAAAAGCGCATCCTAGATCTGAAACTTCTAATCGAAAAAAAAACTAACTTGAAAGTAGCTGTAATATATGGATCCTTGCCGCCAGAAACTCGGATTCAGCAAGCGCATTTATTTAACAGTGGCGATTACGATGTAATGGTGGCATCCGACGCCATTGGTATGGGCCTCAACCTGTCCATAGATAGGGTCATATTCACAACAGACGTCAAATTCAATGGCAAAGAAATGGTGGAATTGACCAGTTCGAATATAAAACAGATTGGCGGAAGAGCAGGTCGTTTCAAGAGTGATTCTGCTGGTAAAGAAACACCCCAGGGATTCATCACAACTTTTGATTCTGAAGTTTTGTCTACTGTTAGAAAAGGCATGGAAGCGCCAATTGAGTATTTGAAGAGTGCCGTCATATGGCCTACTGATGAAATATGCGGCAACATAATTACGAAATTCCCACCCGGTACCCCACCGAGTGCTTTGTTGAAAGCAATTGCCCTGCATCTAGAAAAAAGTACTCACAAGCTATTTACCATGTCAGACTTGAAGAATAAACTAAATGTGTTGGCAATCTTCGAACACATGGAAGATATCCCATTTTTCGAAAAACTCAGGTTAAGTAATGCTCCTGTCAAGGATTTGCCGCTCGTAAGGAATGCTTTTGCCCAGTTCTGTGGTACCATTGCTAGAAGACAAACAAGAGGACTACTTTCCTATCCATTTCCATTTGAAGTGCTCGACTATAGATGTATTACTGATGAAAAATTCGGCCTGGAACTTTACGAATCACTTTACAATATAATTATGCTTTATTTTTGGCTCCGTAACAGATATCCAAGCTATTTTGTTGACTCCGAGTCAGCGACAGACCTCAAGTATTTCTGTGAATTGATTATTTTCGAGAAGTTAGATAGATTAAAGAAAAATCCCTACAACAAGGGGGGGCCGCAATCTTTAGGATCAATCTACAAACAAAAGGCAGTATTCCTAAAACAATATACATCAAGAAGGTATGCTTAGATTTTGTAAATATGAACAAGCTGATGCGTATTACCTGGCACACGTGAGATTTGTGGCACGTGAGACATGTCATCGTTTATAGCACACGAAAAAAAGTATATAAGGAAAAACGATGACAATCGACTTCAACGAAAGGGCTTTCAGTTAAGGAGTATCTGCTATATTCAGACCTCCATTGAGCATATTTTGAGTTATGTCTGATAACGTTTATATTGTCGCAACTTCCAGGACTCCCATTGGTTCCTTTCAAGGAGCTTTGGCATCAAAGTCAGCCGTGGAGTTGGGTGCTGCCGCTGTGAAGGGTGCTATGGCCAAAGTGCCCCAATTGAAACCAGAATCAGATTACGACGAGATTATTTTCGGCAATGTATTGTCTGCAAACTTGGGCCAGGCACCAGCCAGGCAGGTGGCACTAGGGGCCGGATTGCATAACCACATTGTAGATACGACTGTGAACAAAGTGTGTGCGTCCTCCATGAAAAGTATAATTTTGGGAGCTCAGAGCATCAAGTGTGGCTGCTCTGATGTAGTAATTGCCGGGGGATGTGAATCTATGACCAATACACCCTACTATGTGCCATCTGCTCGTTCAGGCGCTCGTTTTGGTGACGCTAAAATGGTTGACGGTGTGCAACGCGATGGATTGAATGATGCATATGATGGCCTTGCCATGGGTGTGCATGCCGAGAAATGTGCCCGTGACTGGAAATGTACCCGTGAGGAGCAGGACCAATTTGCGATTTCATCTTACCAAAAGGCTCAGGCAGCCCAAAAAGAGGGCAAATTCAACCAAGAAATTGTCCCTATCACCATAAAGGGCACGAGGGGTAAGCCAGACACTCAAGTCACTCAAGATGAAGAGCCTGGCAAACTCAACGTTGACAAACTGAAGTCTGCAAGAACTGTATTCCAGAAGGAAAACGGTACCGTGACTGCGCCCAACGCCTCCCCAATCAACGATGGGGCTGCTGCCGTCATACTTGTGTCCGAGAAGAAATTGAAGGAATTAGGCTTGCAACCATTGGCAATCATTAGAGGTTGGGGTGAGGCTGCTCACGAACCTGCTGATTTCACTTGGGCTCCTTCTTTGGCGGTGCCCAAGGCATTGAAACACGCCGGTGTCTCCGACATTCAAACTGTTGACTATTTCGAGTTCAACGAAGCTTTCTCTGTGGTAGGCCTTGCTAACACTAAGATCCTCAAGCTTAACCCAAGCAAAGTGAATGTATATGGCGGAGCTGTCGCTCTGGGACACCCATTAGGCTGTTCCGGTGCTCGTGTTGTGGTAACACTTCTTTCTGTACTACAGCAAGAAAACGGTAAGCTTGGTGTCGCAGCAATCTGCAACGGTGGTGGTGGTGCATCCTCGATTGTCATTGAAAAATTGTAATGATCTTAATTAACACGAGTGCAAGTACCTGGCTAATTTATAATCGTCAATAGCTATTATTTAATTGGAATGCCAAGCATTTTTTGCCCTTGAAAATATACTGTACTCCCCCACCACCCCACCCCCGGCATGATGAAAATATAACTTTTCTATCAAAGGAGAAGGTTGCCTTTGAAACAATTCCCTGAAAGTTCGACAACGATATACTCAATGGATCCAAAAGTCATCGTTTTAGCAGGCACTGCTGGTACTGGTAAATCAACGGTTGCAGACATTTTACTGAAACATCATAGTTCAAAGTATCCCGATGCTAAGTTTATCGAGGGAGATACGTTGCATCCCCCAGCGAACGTCGCGAAGATGTCTGCGGGAATACCCCTGGGTGATGACGATCGTTGGGGATGGTTGGAGAAGGTGGCTACCTACTCTAGCGCCACTGCCAAGAAACATGGACTCTGCATTGTTGCCTGCTCGAGCCTTAAAAAGAAATATAGAGATTTCATGAGAGAAAAATGCCCCGACACCACTTTCTACTTTGTATTTTTATATGGTTCCAAAGAAGAGGTGTTTCGTCGGTTGGAAAAACGGTCCCAGCATTTCATGAAGGCGAACATGATGGAATCACAGTTTAAAGATTTAGAACTGCCCAAGAGTGACGAACCTCACTGCTGCATTGTGCACATTGATCACAAGAGCATTCCAGAAGTGCAAAACGACGTTAGAGAGAAAGTCGTTGCTTTGTTTGCCGAAAACTGAAAAAATGTGCTGAAGCATAGGATACATACCTTGATATATTATGATACATATACTCTGGGCGTTCTGCGCTATTGCCGTACTTGATGTCAATGGCAATTATGATTGCGATAATGACTTACGAAAAACTGAAAGAATCAAGGTCGAGTTGTGGTTGATCTTTTTTCAGCTCTATTGCATTTGTGGCGCCAAATATCACTTTGATAGTGTGATTCAACGAAACGCGATCATCTCGAGTAAGTCAGGAACTTGACCTAGGATTCACGAGTGCCGAGTCCTTGCAACAAATCAAGAACCTCCGGCTAATAACTAAGGAGGAGACATAGCTCAGCGGCCGATCATAACAATGGAAGAATCGCAGGTCGTAGGCCCCGCCAACACTACTTTGTGGTAGCCGGGCGATATTATATCGTGCCTATATGAAATGCCGATTCTTCAGCACTTTCTGGTCTAGATTAAATAATAATACATAACATGTCGAATAAAATCAGACTCGCTCGCCGCTCTTCGAGGAAAAAAGAACGGGCTTTGCGCGCTGGAGAATCTGGAAACGGCAATGGGAGTAACCCAAAGTACTGCTCTTTAATTGTTTCCAACTGACTTCAACCTTTAGAAAAAGAATGCATTGACCGGTGAAAGAAATCCTGGAAAAAGTCTACTAGACGGCATTCCATGCACATCTGTTATTCATCTTGCTTTTCTGGCATTAACTCTGACCATTAACCCTGACCTTTCTGCGTGAGTATGGCAAATTTTCAGCCTACCGAGCTTCTCCAACTTCTCTTTGCTCTGGAACCTCGTTGTCTCGCTCCTTAACGCTGGGCTTTTTTCCACCATTGCCTGCTTAGGTTTCTTCACCTTATCTAGGGCATCAGATGATGCTGAACAAATACACCTACCGAAAAATAATCATAAATTAGCGTCCCTGCCGCGGGAATGTCCTCCTGCGAATATGTAAAGTGCTTGAACTTTTGCAGATATCTCGACCGGGCTTCTTTTGGAGGTCTATTAAAACTACATGTTCGAATTTAGTTAACTATTTGCAATGCGTCCATAACATTTAATGTTCGAAGATTAATTTACCTCTGTATTGATAGAAAGCTTCAAAAGTTGTGGGAAAATTTACACACCAACATGCCTTGGTCACACTGGCTTTTCTGTAGCATAAATGTAAGACTCACTCACTTGCTTGACAGGAACGCTCACTTATCTCAGGACATAGCTGATATAACAAAAATCTTGGGAAAACTTTCACTCCACCACTGAGGTGGGTGCGTTGCATCCCCACGAAAATTCCCTTCCAACTTATTCTAATTAACACAACTCCTAAGAGCTATATACACGTGTGCTAATTTCGATGAACAATCAGGCCACTTAGGCACGTCGCGCGCTCGTTAACCATTATATATTTTTACAAATCGTGACTCGTTAACAAGGATGGTATTTCCACCCTCTATCGAAAACTGAAATTCGTCACTGTAGAAAGGTTTCCAGCCCATTGCATGAACGGGCTGGCACCAAATTGCTTGCTCCACTCCTCATCCGATTCGCAGGGAGTGGTCTCGCTGACGCACTCGTCCTCTTCACTCCCTTCTTTTAGCATCTCCCTCAGGCACATTCCCCTGTCGCCTGTAATGAAGGTATCGTAGAGCTTCTCGTCCAGCTGAGGCACGTTTGATAGAGGACCCTCAACCGTAAAACTCTCCAGCTCGGCAACCTCCTTCATAAGCGATCTCAGGTCAATCCTCGAATAGGGGTCCACCTGCAGAATGCGCACCAGTAGTGAGTAAAGTTCATCCGACACTGGCAGTATACGCTTCAGCACGCTGGGGTTCTTTGTGTAATAGTTAAATGTGGAGTCCTCGGTCTGGTGGGCCTTGAGCCAAGGGTTTCTTATGCAGCAAAGGTTGATTAGTATCACACCTAAAGACCAAACGTCCCCGGTGGACGTTGGGAAGCTTGTCACAGTGTCTTTGTTACCACTAGTATACAGTATCCTCTCAGGTGCCATATAATATGAGGAACCTATGCAGACGTTGGGGGCGAGGTATTGGCACGTCGTGGACAACCCGAAATCACACAAGTGCACGTTGTCGTTGGAATCTAGCAGCACATTCTCAGGTTTGATGTCACAGTGAAACACGCCTTTGTGCTGGCAGTGGTCTAGTGCGGAGCACAGCTGCAGGAATACCTTCTTCACGAGAAGCCCGTTATTAGCAAAGTACTCCCTGTCCACAATAGCCGTGAAAAGGTCCAGTGGGATGTAGTCCATCACTATGAAGGTCGCCAGAGGCGATTCCAGAACCTGGTGTATCGTGCACACGTTCTCGTGCGAGTGCACCTTCAGCTGCATGGCGATCTCTTTGTAATGTGGAGCCCTGGCCAACTCCGCGTTGTCTAGACACTGGATGGAATCCAAATCTACCGTAGGCAGGAACAACTTGTTCTGGAAAGACTTGAAAAAGTGGTACAGCTGCGTCTGCAGCACTGTGCTCTTCTTGATATTATCATCTGTGGTTGGTTTACCAAAATCGTTGAGTGAAGACGACTTCACCACTGCCTTGATAGCATACTCATTCTCCGTGATGATATCCACTGCATGGAACACTAGCCCATAAGCACCAGAACCGATTTGCGAAGTTATCTGGAAATTGTTTATTTGGCAATTGGTTAGCATAATAATGAGTGCTTGTGACACACCTGCGAAGCCACCGCGAATTTATCGCCAATATTTGGCATAGTCTTATATACCTCCTGACTCTATTACTCTTCACCCTCTCAGCCGACAATCCACTACCCTCAGCTAACTCCCAACAAACTCTCACGGTATCGTTTAACAGGTAACACCACGGGCATTCGGGCAGTGAAAAAAATGGCATCCCTCAAGTGGTATTCTAGGGTGTTAGGGTGTTGCACCGACAATGAGACGATGAGCATATGAGCAACAACGTACCAGGCGATAACTGAGGCGATGAGCATACCAAATGAGTACAGGCGGCGGGTGGAACCGTGGCCTCGTGGGTGTGCCAGAATCGGATATGCATTGATGATATCTTCTGTGAGCGTTACATGAAACCAAAAATTAAAAAAAAAAAAAAAAATAAAAAAAAAAAGGTCCAGAAGACAGGAAAAAAAAGAGTCTGCATCGCAAGCAAAATTAAGTGGGAGTATTGCTATTGCAAGAATTGGGGGGGAGCGATCTGCCTCGATGGACTAGCCGTTATCACTACAAAGATACATTGAGTGGGAAGCGAGAAGTTGCCTACTTGTTGCAACGAATTTACTAACGGTTGGTGTATCACTGAGCTGTATTATCATCAAAATTCATTCAGGCATGGTTACTGATAACCTCGAAAAAAAAATTTCTTTTTACTGGCGCGGCTTCGCGTGGCGACAATTAATGAGCGTCCGTAAATCTTAAACGAATGAGAGAAAATATCAGAAAAAAAGCACATGAACAAAAATACATAAAAAAAAATAAAAAGAAACAGTATATGCAGGCGTTTCGATGAGTAACCATGTTGATTCTCCGGATGCATTTGGAGAATTCTAGATTTCAAGCAGGTAGTCGCTCGATTCCTAGTTACTTTTTCCTCGTCTGTTTTTCTTTTTGTTCCCCTTTTGTTTCTTTTTTTCTTTTTCTACTTTATTTTTACTTATTTTTACTTATTTTTCCCTCCACCGAGGTGCAAGCGTTCTGTGCATCCAGCTTTCTCTCCTATTCCTTCGCTCAGGTAAATTTTGCATGCAGCTATTAGGAGCCTCTTGCAGAGTCAGTGTGGTCTGGGGCATCGGAGAGGAAGCCCATATGCCACATCCATCCAGTGCGTGTGCGCAAATAAAGTTCTGTTGGGGGTTTCCTAGCTAGTGCGTAAATCTGTAGTAGCTGAAAACGGACTTCTTGAGCTATTAGTTGTTCCCGCAGCGGGGTTCAAGAGTTTCTGTTTTGACTAAAGTACTTTACTACAAAATAGGGCTAGAAGCCCTGGGCATAATATAGCATCTCCGAAATATGGAGGTTGCATGTCTTATTTATTTTCCATATAGACCCCCGCGACAGTAGAAGAGCTCCAGATGCTCGATCTCAGCTGGGGAGAGCGTGGTGTGTAGGGCGTCGAGAGCATCGTCTACATGCTCCATGGAACTGAAGCCGACAATCGGGACGCATCCTTTGCTGCGGACCCACGCAACAGCGACAGCAGCCATGGGCCGGTGCTTGCTGGCGGCGAGTTCTTGCAAACGGCTCACAGCGGCCTGCTGCTTGGGCCACAGTTGGCCCACCTCGGCAGCGAGGTATGATCCCGGGTGCGTGCGCTTGGTGGCATCTCCCAGAGATCTTGCCAAAACACCGCTAGCTAGGGGTGCAAAGGACATGAGGGCCATTCCGTGCTCTCTGGCGTAGGGGATCAGCTCATGCTCGTCCTCGCGGTGCAGCAGGTTGTAGAATAGTTCTAAACCGACGATTTTGGCCCAGTTGTGGCGCTCGGATATCTCCTCTAGCTGGACCAGCTGGCTGACGGGCATGGAGGAGGCACTCAGGTAGCGCACGTGACCGTTCTCGACCACTTCGTTCAACGCACACATAATTTCTTCCAGAGGGAGCTCGGGCCCCAGATGGGGCACCTGCATTACGTCGATGTAGCCAAAGTGTTTCACAGATTCTGCCACGTTAGATAAGATGTGTTCGCGCCAGTAACCTTGCGTCTTCGAGAGCTCCCTTTCCTCAGGACCGAAGACCTCCAGCGCGTCGCTCGCGCCTAGGAAGAAGTCTATGCCCTTGACAATGACTATGGTCTCTCTTTTGATTTGGTATTCTTCAAGGAACTCAGTCAAAAGGGCCTCGCCCTGTTCGTGTATGTCGAAGGTGCGCAGCGCCTTGTCGTAGCAAGATTTTAGTATCGGAAGGACTTTTAAAGCGTATTTTCTGCTGTACCACCATTCTTGGAATCCGAGCGTCTCGCAGTCCACGATGATAGGGGAAATTCTGAGTTCAGTGTTTCCGAAGTTCTGTTGTTGCACAGGGATGTGTACCATTATTATAGTACTTGTCCGGATCGAAAATGCAAAAAAAATGGAAAAAGGTAACTTAGTTGTTTAGCAATGCCTTCTTGACAGATCAGAAATTGTATCAGAGAATATTAGAACTGTTAATCTAACTTGTGTTTTAAGCTGTTATGAATTAAAGCTCCTTGAAACCCATGTGGCCTGTGTTGTATGTACCCTTAGGTCAAGCCGCATGGCGCAGGACAAAAAAATATCATTTATGTATTGGGCGGGGAATGGGGCAGAAGTCCAGGATACGGTGGATTCGAACGAGTGTTTACCTATTTACAAACATGAATCATTGAGCAGTCGTATACTACACCTTCTTGTTTCTTAGAATCATCTTCTCTGTGCTTTACGAGATTCTTTAGTTAATGTAGTTGTCCCCTTTTTTTGTTCTTTTTTTTCTCTCGTTCCTGAGATGCCAAGCCTTCGATCTTCAGACCTCTGCTGCCACAATGGCGCTAGTTTGGGGCTGAGATATGTTGTAGTCCCGGGAACTGCAGATACTTGTTTTTCAACATGGCCACGGTGGTAGTGCGTAAGGCGGAGTGTCTGACTATTTCTTCCTGATACTAAGACAAATGTAGAAAACGACTTCACCGTAGCGCCATGGCTTGATGACTATACTCAACAAATAGTTCAGTCGAGGTCAAGTATTTACGACGGTTCCATCAGGAACGATTGATTTGTGGTTTGTAAATTTATGCACTCGCCCTTGCTGAGCATGCTGCTGATCCAACATAATAAGGAATAATTTGGGCAAAATATAATCAGACTGTTGCCGGTCTTTTTGCATAGTGGGATCACACTTGCAACTATTTCATTTGCTTTTTTAGTTAATTTTATTTGACATTTAGTCGCCAGAATGTGTAATTTTAGGAGCCAATTTACAATTCTACAACAAGGTTTTCAGAGAAGGAATTTCATATTATTGGGGATACCTTGTTGTGGACCGAGGACACATATTCTAGAAATCTTGTCTCACTCTGAAAGACATAGCATGATATAATTTCAAAATCTTGCTATGTTTCTTCCAAAATGCTCAATTTTGAAACTGCAGTGGTAGCTCCTTGAGCGCCTTAGAGCCTGCAGAGGACTTTATGCTGTTCTTACTTGCAAGAAACAACAATTATCACTCAAAAGTCTGTTCAAGAATGACAATAATGCTTACGCTGCAGATACTTTCGCAAGGGCACTGAAAGGAGACAACTCAAGTTCGTGCTCCCATTATTATCTCAAGACCCAACATCAGCACTCATTATTCAGCCTTCGATTTAGGCCGGAGGTTCAGAATATGTCTTTCAGTTCTACAGATACAAGTACTTTGTACTTGGTCCTGTAAAATTCACCTGATCACATTATCCGCAGAAAAAAGTGAGAAAAAAAAAGTCAAAAATCCGTGGCCCGCTCTCATGACGGCTTTTTCAACTTAAAAGATGAATAAGAGTATGAAAAATGTAATCAAGGAAACAGGCACTACAGGATTGAAATAGAAAAAAAAAATGCTGAAAAGCCAGCTGCTAGGGATATAAGATTCATTCCCTCCATAATATCGCTGCATACGCATTGTTTGGATTCACAAGTCTAAGTATCCCTCTTTCCACGGAGCAGTTCAATCGCCATGCCCGAGAACAAATCGCCCATATTGAGCTCTCATTACTACAAGCATTTGAAGCAGCGAGAACATAACAGACAGTTGGTCGAAGCTTGTGTAGAACTTCTGGAATGCGGAGATCATGATGCGTTGGCTTACCTTGCAAGAACTCTCGGAATACCGCCTCAATTAAGACACCAAGTGTGGCCTCTCCTTTTGAAATATCATCCGATGTGCATTTCCCCAAACATAATGTCAAATACCGTAGTGTGGGATGCTGAGCAATGTGTTTATAAGTTGATCAATGGGGCAGAGACGAAACCAAAAGGTGACTTAGAAGGATTGATATTGCATGATCTAAGAAAGTATTTCAGGAATGTCAATGGAATAGAAGAAGGTCAAGAAATGGATGCACTCAAGGATGCTATCTTACGATTTTTGTCGAAATGGTCTAGAATATTTCAGTACGAGAGCGGTTTGTCTTGGATTGCTGTTGGACTAGCAGAATGGGTCCCCCTCACGCAGGATTCTGATGGGCCCGTCGTTCTGAGTGAACGGAAGCACTCTCATGGCTCTACAAGTGGTAGTGGTACGCCACATTCTTCGACATGCTTATCTCATTTATACAGGGAGTACCCACTGCCAGATAGGCTTCGAGCCAAGATGCGGAGCAGCCCTCTTTTCACCTTTGACGAAATCTATGAGCGACTGCTGCTAGTCATTTTACATTGTCCTGATACAATTGCTGCACAGAGACTCGTGGAAGCTGCATACATTCAAAAAACTGCATCAAAAAGGACTTCGACGGAAGTTAAGGAGGGGAAGTTGGACTATTTCCCTTTTATCTCAGGTGGTGACCTTGCTTATCAGACACAAGTGTTTTTCAAGGTATTTTCGACAGTTTTGCCCGAATTGTATCATCCTTTCACCGAAGAGAATGCTCTACAACCAAGTTCAAAGAGGACTGGTTGGCTCTACTGGTGGATTAAGTGTTCAGGAGCAAGGGCTTTCCACAAACAAGACAGGGGGCGACTATGGGATATTCTGCTAGGCTGGAGACCTGAACCCAATGAAAATACAATTGATTTTTTTCTCAATTATAACCTTAAAAAGTTTGACCAATTCTATAGCCCAAAGTTCAAGCATGTGCTGCAAGTCCTGAAGACTACCACAAGAAACGATCCTTTTTGGTTCCCAGACCTAGACACACTACCGTTGGGAACTAGCAAGTTCCGCTACGACTTTAATGTGTTTGAAGAATTGCTGAATAGGAATCGTTATGGCCACGAAACTCCGCCGGATCCTGCTCCAGAACACTACGATGAGAAGATCCCATTTTCTCTCCTCGATCCTCACATTCAGCTGGTTTTCATTTACATCGCCATACTGCAGTATAATGAATTTAAGCTTTTGGAATTTGAGGAGACAGAAACATCAGAGTTTCTCAACAATGTACCCATGCTCTCGAAGGCTGATGATGTTTGCTTTAAGAAACTGTACGATGATGACGGTATGGCCTATCAGAATGGCTCAAGTAGCCAAGAAGAGCTTCAAAAACGACCGGAATCTTCAAGTCTTCGTATAGGTAGTGATGCAAAGGCTTCACATTCATTTGATGACATATTAAACATGGCAGGAGATATTTGGCGCAAATGGTTGTGGAAAGAGTTGGAAGAGTGCTCAGTGTCCAAATGATTATTGTTGCACTGTTTGGCGGGCTCGTACATAGTGCGTTCAATTTTTACACTCATACGATGAGATGAATGAACACGGCAGTTTTATACACATAGATACTATATACCGAAAGAGAGCAGATTCGCTTAATCACAGCTTCCAATGTTCTGCGCTATCAGTGGGAAGCCTCCCAAATCTCCTGTGCTATCGCCAAGTTCAAAATGCATCTTTGAAAAGGAATTGATAGAACAATATATCAAAGAGACTGGTAGGGACCCTATTAATAACGCTCCGCTGAGTGCGGACCAACTCATAGTAATATCTCAGACTCCACAACAATTTGCCCTGGCCAATGCAGTTAATTCTTCTACGCTAAACAGTAATTACAGCATTCCAAATTTACTCTCCACCTTGCAAAACGAGTGGGATGCCATTATGTTGGAAAACTTCAGATTAAGAAAACAATTGGATTCGTTCACTAAGCAATTATCCACAGCACTGTATGAGCGAGATGCTGCCAAAATAGTAGCAGCGAATGCCTTAAAAGAGAGAGAAGAGGTGGTGCAAGAGTTAAATCAGTTAACTTTACAGATTGGTGCAGAAGAGGAAGGATCGCTTTCTGGGTTACCAGAGTATATCATACAGAGATTACAAGAAGAGTCTAAGGAGTATGTAGACGTCACTAGGAAAGTTAAGGAAACGTTCCAGATACCAGAAGTTCATAAATTGAAGATGAAAGACATTTTCGATGCCCCACACTCTCCGATAACTCAGAAAGTAACACAATTGCAAGGTGAGATCATGAAAGAACTTGTTTTCACAATTGAAAATTGCCAAAAGGTTTGCATTTGCTTAGGTGGCAGTATTACTCAGGTTGAACTAGATATCGATAGCCAATTGGACTTTGTGACGACCACGCCTAATCAAGAATATATATTATTTTCAACCAGCAACGGTCAAATGGGGACATATCATGTCCAGCAGCGGCAGACATCGTTTGTCGATTGTTCGACGGAAGGTATCATATTCATGCGCGCCCATGAGCACATACTGAAGGACTATTTTTTGTGGACAGACAAGAGGGGAAAAATTGGATGCAGTTTACTAGATTGCTCCAAGACATTTTTAGTGGCAGAAGGTGACCAAGAAGAGTATCTAACAGTAGATCTGCACAAAGATGGGCTCCTTTTAGCTCTAGGAGGGGCTGATAGTGTTAAAGTTTACAACTTAGGCAAACTTCAAGAACCGCCTACAGTATGGCAGGCTGGTAAAGATATCAAAGGAGATGTTCCGATTACTGGAATAAACTTCAGTAGTAATGGCTATTGGATGCTAGTATCGACGACAAACAGTGTCATGGCCTTCGACCTGAGGAAATCCGTAGGAACTTTGGCGGTAGAACCTTTGATGATAGATACACAGCTACAAGCATGGGACATAGATCTTTCGGGAAAAAACCTTGCAGTTTGTGACGCCAACACATTGCAGTTTTACGGTTTTGTTAAATCTTCAAAATCGTGGGTGCTGAAAGAAAAAGAGGCACTAGCATCGTTAAAGGGAGAACTAGGGGAAGACGCAGTTAAATCTGTGAACATTAGTTACGATAACTCCAGCGTCTCCTTGCTGATCCAGACCCAAGACAAATTTTTGGTATATTCTTGAAAGCCGTCCCGACCACGAACAAAAACCCATACACGCGCTCTTTAGCCGCAAATAAACTTTCAGGATGAGATAACAACTGCTAAATAGAAGATGTGTTAACAAGTGGTACTGGTCTCAGAGGATCCATCGAGGCTCAAATCGTGCTCAAATGCCCCTCTTTGATTCAGTATTGTGCTTTGTGCAGAGTACTGCGGAGCGTAAGGTGAAGCAAGCGACCGATGAGCATCACACTACCGGTGCAATGGGGACTCTCATGCACGAGATATGTATACTGACATACAACAACAGGACCCTAAGAGATATTACACAGGTACTCAAGCTACGTCTGACCAACCACAGCAAAAGAGCCTCTCACAAAGAGAGTATACACATTCTTAAGTCTCTGACTTTAATCCTATATTTGATAATTAATGGCTGCGACGAGTTCCTAGCATGGGTCAGAAGTAACATGTGTGTATGTGAGCGCTTGAGAAATTTCAAAGCCCAAGAGGCATCAGACTTACCCTTAGCTAACCAGATACGAGCGATATCTGGTCACATTTGTGATCATATAGGAGACGATGAGTTATTAGAGCAGCGCAGACGGGAAGTTGTGGAATTTAGATCTAGCATATCGTCGCCGGGTCGCAAATCTGCGGACAATAGCCATCTAAGGGAATTAAGAGATCTTAGGGGCTCTTCAGAGCGCGGGAGGATGTCGTCGCAGTGGAGTACAAATGCTGGCTTGACTGCTGCTCACGAGAATTATGCGACAAGTCCGAGCAATGGATTTTTGGAGCAAACAGCGAGCTTGAGACTCGGAAAGCAAACCGAAGTTGCCTCAGGCGTATGAATACTACTCGAAAAGAGTAGCAAAGCTAATACGCTATATGAATAGCTTGGAGGTATCTTGTATAAATCTTGTATAAATCTTGTATAAATCCTTACACCACATAATATTATTTTTCGTCCGCGTTTACATTTCTGCTTTTTTTTTTTTTTCTTTCCTTTCACTTTTTTCTGGAACTTCAAAAGTTTTGGACACTTTACTATGTGCACTCTCCGCCGAATATATCATTACATCAAGAGAAACTACCATTAGCTTCCGGTCTCTCAATTGATGGTCTCGGAAGAGTACAAAGTGCATGGAACAATATAGATGCCAATGACATCTACATGATATATAAGCGGCGAGCACATCGTGCCTTTTTTGTCTTATGGGAACTCTCGTGATATCCACATGATCAGAAGCATCTCCATCACGTGCAAAGAATGCTCGCTAGGTTTCGTGGTTTTCACGTGATATAGGGGCGACCCCCGGCCGAGAACCGGTGTTTGTCCGAGAATATTGTTACCCTCCCATGTTCTACAGGTTTCCTTCGCCACCCTCTTCCTCCGCTCCCCGCCGCCAAACAACCACATCTGATAATAGCGATGCCTAAAAGGGGTTTTGATCCTCACAACAGAGAAGCAAAGGGAAAAAAAATGAACGTGAGTATATAAGGCAGCCATTTTTCGCCACCCGGGTTCTTACTGCTTTGAAACTATTTCGAGTACTTCTCTCGTAACAACAACAACGTTTGTCTAATCTTTTTAGTTAAAAGAAGAGACAAAATTAGCTTTGGGAAGTGATTTTATAACCGATAGGCATGCAGATTTTTGTTAAGACTCTTACTGGTAAGACTATTACACTTGAGGTCGAATCCTCTGACACTATCGACAACGTAAAGTCGAAGATCCAGGATAAAGAAGGCATCCCACCTGATCAGCAAAGATTGATCTTCGCAGGTAAGCAGTTGGAGGATGGCAGAACTTTATCTGATTACAATATCCAAAAGGAATCAACTCTACACCTCGTTTTGAGATTAAGAGGTGGTATGCAGATTTTTGTTAAAACATTGACCGGTAAGACTATTACATTAGAGGTGGAGTCTTCTGACACTATCGACAACGTAAAGTCGAAGATCCAAGATAAAGAAGGTATCCCACCTGACCAACAAAGATTGATCTTTGCAGGTAAGCAGCTGGAGGATGGAAGAACTCTATCTGACTATAACATTCAAAAAGAGTCAACTTTGCATCTGGTTTTGAGACTAAGAGGTGGTATGCAGATATTTGTTAAGACTCTTACTGGTAAGACTATTACACTTGAGGTTGAATCCTCTGACACTATCGACAACGTAAAGTCGAAGATCCAGGATAAAGAAGGTATCCCACCTGACCAACAAAGATTGATCTTTGCAGGTAAGCAGCTGGAGGATGGAAGAACTCTATCTGACTATAACATTCAAAAAGAGTCAACTTTGCATCTGGTTTTGAGACTAAGAGGTGGTATGCAGATATTTGTTAAGACTCTTACTGGTAAGACTATTACACTTGAGGTTGAATCCTCTGACACTATCGACAACGTAAAGTCGAAGATCCAGGATAAAGAAGGTGTCCCACCTGACCAACAAAGATTGATCTTTGCAGGTAAGCAGCTGGAGGATGGAAGAACTCTATCTGACTATAACATTCAAAAAGAGTCAACTTTGCATCTGGTTTTGAGACTAAGAGGTGGTATGCAGATATTTGTTAAGACTCTTACTGGTAAGACTATTACACTTGAGGTTGAATCCTCTGACACTATCGACAACGTAAAGTCGAAGATCCAGGATAAAGAAGGTGTCCCACCTGACCAACAAAGATTGATCTTTGCAGGTAAGCAGCTGGAGGATGGAAGAACTCTGTCTGACTATAACATTCAAAAAGAGTCAACTTTGCACTTGGTTTTGAGACTAAGAGGTGGTATGCAGATATTTGTTAAGACTCTTACCGGTAAGACTATTACACTCGAAGTTGAATCCTCTGATACCATTGACAATGTCAAATCCAAGATTCAGGACAAGGAGGGCATTCCGCCCGACCAACAGAGATTGATCTTTGCAGGTAAGCAACTGGAGGATGGAAGAACTCTTTCTGACTACAACATTCAAAAAGAGTCGACCCTACATCTTGTGCTAAGATTAAGAGGTGGTTGCTAGATTCAGGTGATCGTTTAATATACTCCGTATATATAATTTTATCAAGTATAAATCATAGGAAGTATTGTAACGGAAAAGTGTTGTTCCTGGTTCCTGTTAATGAGTGATGCCTAGATTACTTAGCTCGTTGTATAGCTTGGAGCTCACCTCCGCCTCGCTCAGTCGGATTAAGTCCCCTTGGATTTCGTCCTTAAGTTGGGCATCTTTATTCATCCATTTCCCGCCAAGTCTGATCAATTGGACTTTTGCATTTTCTATCGTCTCCTTTGTAGAGTTGTAAACGAACAACTCATGCCAGAATATCCTTAAATTTGTCTCGTATTCTGGTGTGCTGTACTTGGACTCATAGTTTTCTGCGAACTTCAATCCAATCTCACAGGCGCCCACTTGAGTCCTCCATGTGTATACGACATAATCTTCTTGGAAAAGGAAAATTACTTTATCCATCACAAATTGGGCCAAATGGTAGGGAAATATCGAATCGATTGGTTTACAGATAGAAGCACAGGCTTTCAAAAACTTGATAGAGTGATCCTCTCGTTCGATATTCCCCTTGGACGATTTAACACTTATCTCAGAGGGGAATGGTTTAGACCTTTTATTAGAACCATCCAATTCTGGAACATCAAAGAACGATTGACCCACTTGGATCAGCTTTTCAATCAGAGGCAGGCTAGGGAATGCATCCAAATACTGACAGTAGCAAAAAACAATTTGGCGGGCATATTTCTTGTTTTGACGAGATATTTCCATATTGAGTACTTCTCCAATTGAATCTTTCAGCTCTGAATGAGTCGAGACATAGTCGCGAAACTTAACCGCTAAAGCAACCATGGCCTCTACGATAACTTCCTTACCTTCCCATGTTCTGCCCTTCAGGGCCTCTATTGTGATGGAAAACAATTGTGCCAGGACCTTAGCAGGTACAGTAGCATCAACTTTATCGCACAGTAAACAAACGGATTTTGCACATGTTCGTCTCATGGCAAAATCATTAGAACCTATGTTCTTTTCCAGCAAATCAACAATTTCTTCCAAATAGAGCTTAACAGCGCCAATGTCAGATGAAGAGGATTCCGTCCATATTTTCGTGAAAAAAGCGCGAATAGACTCGTCAGCATCATTCGATGCCACGAATAGCAATGGCACGTAAATTCCTGCAGTGTCTTCAAACTGTGGTGCAGCATGTAGAGAAACAGCCTCAATGGCATAACCTACGACCTTCCTTGATGAAGCATCAACAGAATTAAAGTATCTGGTTGACAACTGCTCAGCATATTTGACGCATTTTTCCAAGGAGGCGACATGATAAACGTGACCGAAAGAAACTGCAAATGCCAAGCGCACAGATTCGTTACGATCCTCGAATTGATTCATACAAATTTTTAGTAACTTGCCACTAAAAGGTTTTAACGAGAAAGAGTATCTTTTAACCAATACATTGAGTACTGTTGATGCAGCCACTTTTGATGGTAACCCTACAGACTTTTTGATCGCTTTCGTTACACTACCGACATAAGCCTCCATTTGAGAATCGTCGGAGTCAATGATTAATTTTTCAATAGCCTGTAATAGAGGAGAACCTGTAACTGCACTTTTTCTATGCATATCAATGGTGTTGGCATCCACTTTGTAGGTGTTTGCATTTAGTGAAAGAAAATTCACTACTTGCGGTTCGATAGAGGAGAATAAAAGAATAAACTCAAAAACGAGGTCGACGGCAAAGGGCTTCATTGCACTTCCGGAGTTTTTAACTAGGTCAACAACCGTTTTTAATGAAAAGCTACGCACTTCTTCCGCGTCACTATTAAGACCTTTACTGCCCAGCAGGAAAGGTATTATGCTCTCTAATATGCGTCTCGATTTTTCAGGTTTAACGCCTTTGTTAACATCAACTGTCCGTGCCAACATCTTTGCAAGCACTGTAGTCAATTTGCTGCCTGCCTCCCGTATACTTTCCTTTATATCATCCATTGACCTGAAAGCCATAAACCATATGTCTAGTAGTTTGTCATCCAAACTGGCATCACTTTGGGTTTGAATCAGGTTTAAAAGAGCCAAAGTACTCGCTTCACGCACTCTCCACTCTTTGTTACCCATTCCAGTTAAAAGTTCTTGCAAAATTTCATTGAAGTATTCATTTATGATAGAGTTTGAGTTAGAGATTAAAGTATTCCAAATATCGTTCATAGACCGTGAAACACTTTGGTAGGGATCAAACTTATATCTGTAGAGCTTTGGTATCAACTTTTCAGAAATGCTACGATCTTGTAACAAAAGGTTTTCCAGAGAAGATTTGGACATGATCGCCCCTAACCCAAACGCTATGCCTTTTCGAGATGACCAGAGGGAAGAACTCTTTGCCAGAGACATGAACTTGTAAACGAGTGAGGGATCGCCAACTTCTGAGGCCAAATTGAGGATATCTTTATACGTACTGACGGAACCTTCGCCTGTGCTCAATGTTCCCTCCTCAAATAACTGCGTTTCTCCTGATAGTGAACCAGAAGACATGCTCATTGCGTTCGCGGAGTCTGTAAATGACTTCAAGAGACTTTTGACCATGCTTTCCTGCAAATCTCCATTGCCAATTTCGTAAACTAAACTTAAACCTCTTGAAGCAGAATCTTGTACAAATTCGTCGCGGTCCGCCAAAAATTTCATAAATCTAAGATGAATTTCGTTACATCTCGAGATAACTCTGCTTGATTTCTTCAAATATTGTACAAGCGATAGTAGCCAGATACACGCAGACTTTCTAAGACTCGGTTTTGTAGAATCACAAGCCAGAAGAATCCTATCCAGAACTACTGAAACGTAGTCATCACTGAAAGTGTGTTGTAATGATCCCAAAACACATCTCGATATATCTAGTTGTTTGGCAAGATAAGCACTTTTCCAACCGCCGGCTAAAATGGAAAATGCCTCCCCTCCGGTAAAGAGAAGTTCAATCTGTTTTGTAGCATGAGTGTCATAAAGTTTTGAAAATATTTCATCGAAGAAGCCTGATTCTTTAGAATACAATGACAGAAACCCCCATAATTCCATTAAGGACTCATCTTTTTGCAATTTAGGACTCAGAATATTCATGATTTTTAGTATAATCGCTCGTCTGGTTTGCGCATGTAATTCCAATATCAATCCAAATTTAAGTAATTGGCATAAAAGCTTGGCTACCAGTGTTTTTAGCCTGGGAACCGAAATGATGGGAAGAAGAACTCCCAGCAGACTTTCCAATTTCTCAACACCAATACATTGGAAATTTCCTCTCAAGTATAGCCTTGGAAAAATATAAGAATTCGCAATGGTACTTGGATTGATTTTATCAGAAGCATTGACTACCTCGTTGGAGGATGTTATGATACTCCTTACATGGATGGATTCAGGGAGGCTCGCAGATATGATACCCAGCAGGTTTGCTCCAGTAGCAATATCTAGATCATTGGCCGTTTCTACGGTCCTCAAATAATTGTACAAACCAGGAACTAAATCACCCAACGCTGCTAATGTTTTATCGTTACAGTTACCTAGTAAAAGCAGCATAAACTCCCCAAAGATTGCATCAGGATATTTCGAGATTGAAATTTGCTTGCCAGTTTCATCTTTGTATATTACCTCCGCGCAAAGTAGTTTAAGAAACCTTGCAAACCAGTCTCCCTTAAATCTAGAAATAAGACCTAGAAGTAACCCCGGAACCTTCTCATCCACGTCTAACGCCTTTTCTATACGTAATGACCAATCCTCATCTTGGGTTACGCAGGTGGCTTTTCCATAGGCGGACTGTGAGATTAAACACTGTTTCGAAAATCGAATAGCCGTGCCTAACGTACTTCGGATTGCTGAAGTTACCGCCAGTGAATTTGGGTCAGTTTTTTTAAGAAGTAAATTGACAAAGTTTTCAAATGACGGCAATTCTATTTCAGTAATTTTTGATGCCAGAAGTTCTCCTGTCGGCTTAAACTCCTTAGTATTCGATGCACGGTTGATGTTATACCAATAGGGATTTAGCCCCTTGTAAGATTCTTCAATGATATCGAATCTGTTGATTCGCGAAGTCCCCCACACGTTGAACAAACGAGCATCTGCATCCACAAAATCAAAAGCGGCATTAGTATATTTTATCAGGACAAACCTACAGGCCATTATGGCATCTTTACGCTCCTTACTCTCCGTGGATTCTAATTCAAAGTCATCAGAAAGGCTTTCTCTCACAACCGTTTTTAGTTTTTCCTTTGAGCATTGTGGAAGTTTTGCAAGGCTGCTCGTTAAACAATTCAAAGCCTCCAAAATGCTCGGCCAGCAATCAGGCAAATCACCTTTTAAAGAATCTAGTAAAAACTCAATGTAGGAGAAATCTTTAATTAGATCAAAATCCTTGCTCAAAATTTCTCCCAGAGTCTCGTACTGTAGTCGTCTTTGTGATAAGCTGTTTGCAAAATTAGGAGTGGTTGAGGACAATTGCAATCGGGGCCAACCTTCTGAATGGAGATTATTCTTGATTAAGGAAGCAACGTTGATATTAAAGCCAACATCTTCTCTTTCATGAGTTTGTTCTATCAAAGCCCTGTAGTTATGTTTGGCAACATGGCGAATAAATATCAGGGATAGTGACCTGAGCTTGTAATGTGGCGAATTCAACCCCATGTGGCATATTTGAGAAACTCTTTTAGCATCTGCTGTAGCATAAACACTTTTGTTCAAATAGGACAATATTTTTTCTTGTAGCTCATATTTTACCGGAGGGGTCCCAATCTTCTTGTCGCCGATATAAAGCGAAACCAAATAATCTATGAAGTCGTGATTCTCAACAGAAATAGTCAATCTTTTCAGATAAAATGTGGCAGTATCTGAGATATCGCTATCATCAGTAGATGAGACGACAAGGAACTCTGCCAGTAGTCTGGCTTCCACAGTAAATCCACCATTAAAGAATCTGAAAATAGCACTTTTGAAACGAAGCAGCTGATCTTTGTTAAAGGACACACCGGCAATGTAGGTGAAGAATGAGACATCTGCAGCAGATAAACCTGGGCATGTATAACCTCTTGCTATGACACCCGTATCCGGAGCAGGCCTTGCAGGTATTAAGAAAAAAAATTTGGTGAATTTCTTGGATAAAAATTCCAAATCATTACTATTTTCCAAGTTTAAAAACTCAAAAGCTTCATCCTCTTCCTTGCTACCCTTCTGAGGTGCTTTCCAGTCTAATATCAATTTGCAAAGGATATGAAAAATTCTAGCCGCTGCAGACTCTGGCAATTTGGATATCCCACGCATCACAACAGGTATCAGCTGCTTCTTTTCATTTACGCTCATTCTGTCCACACCTTTCGAGGCTAACAAAAGACTATATAAGCGCACATTAGCTGATCCTTGATCAGAATCAATTGGTACATTTTGAGCTTGATGCAACAATTTATCCACTGGTATCCTAACTTTGGGCAAAGAATTCAGTCGAGCAAGAATATCTTTAAGCGAGCCTAAGACTGCTTGCCTCACTGAGCCATATGGTGAAGATAACTTGAGCAGTAAAGGACTTAAAAATATTCCCAAATTATGTTCGAACTTCTCTGGGGTATCTGCTAATGCTAGCCGCAACTCAACTTTTTGAACAAGTCCCTTCTCTTTTTCTTCTGAAATAGAAGACTCCATCGTAAATACTGGATAATGAACCCAGAATAATTATTAGCAACCTCCATAACTTGCCAGTGGCGAAAGGCTTTTTGTCAGTATCTTGGGTAGACACTTTTCATATCGAGCTATTGTTCGGGTAATAATCATCAATCTAAAAAAAGGGCTTTGAATACAACGTCGCGTTTTTCCCAGCTACCTTAGATGCAGCTGGAGGAGTAGAAGAAAGATAGCATGTTAGAATCTTTGGCTGCTACTCTTTTGAATCGGCTGCTAGGCTCGTACGTTGAGAACTTTGATCCTAACCAATTGAATGTGGGTATATGGGGCGGTAATGTCAAGCTAAAGAACTTGAAGCTGAGGAAAGACTGTTTTGATGGATTTCACTTGCCCATCGATGTCAAATTTGGAATTCTAGGAGATTTGGTGCTCAACGTTCCTTGGTCTAGTTTAAAGAATAAACCTGTGAAAGTGAACATTGAGGACTGCTATTTGTTATGCACTCCCAGGGACTTCAATTCCCTCCATTCACAGGAGCAAGTTGAAAGGGAATTAAGAGTCAAAATACAAAAATTGGCAAGCTGGGAAGTCGCATCTCAGGCTAGAGCTGCAGCTGAGGATCCAAGTGCTAACAAAGACCAGAATGAGTCTTTCACGCAATCTCTGATCACTAAAGTGGTCGATAACGTACAGGTTAAGATTAAGAACATTCACATCAGATACGAAGACATGAATGCACATTTGTCTAAGGACGCATGTTCTGTTGGAATTACCTTAAATGAGCTCTCCGCTGTTTCCAGTGATTCCAATTGGAATCCGAGTTTCATCTCTATCACGCAGGATATTACGCACAAGCTATTGACCTTAAACTCTTTTTGTTTGTACTGGAATACAAACACAGGCTCTCTCGAAGATGAAGATGGATCCCTTGATCCTGAGAAGATGATAGCAAAGTTTAAAGATTGTGTCGCTACGAGTGGTGTCTCAGTGCCCAATTTTCAATATATGTTAAGACCAGTGACAGGATCTGGAAGATTGACAGTGAATAAACTAGGACCCACAGAAAGCAGGCCCCACATAGAGTTGCAGATGCTATATGACGAATTCGGGCTTGAAATAGATGATACGCAGTACGCAGACATATTGCATACTTTGTCCAGTATTCACCTGAGTCAAAAAACCCAGAAGTTTAAGAAGAAAAGGCCAAATTTCGCTGTTGAGCAAAATCCACGCGAATGGTTTCGATATGTTGGACATTGCGTTATGGAAGAAATTCATGAGAGAAATGAAATGTGGACATGGGACAGTATTAAGAAGCACTGCGAACAGAGAAGACTGTACGTGAAGCTTTGGAGTAAAAAATTGCTCCTTGGGAGCTGGGACCAGCCATTGCCAGATAGAGAAGAGGAAAAGACACTAGAACAGTTGCAACGTGAATTGAGTTTCGAAGATATCATTTTGTTTAGATCGCTGGGCAGGAAGGAATATGCGAAGCAGAAGTTGAAATCAAGAGACTCGTCTCCTGCCACTTCTCAGCAAGGGAATACTCAAGGAGGATGGTTTTCATCATGGTGGGGTGGTGAACATTCTTCTCAAAATTCTGACTTAACAATAACTGACGAGCAAAGGAAAGAACTTTACGATGCGATTGAATTCGAGGAAAAAGATGGTGGCTTAGGTGATATGCAAGATATGCAAATTCCCAGAGATCGCACGACAATGAAGGTAACAGGACTCCTGAGGAAGGGTGCATTTTCTATGAAGAAGAAGGATCATGTTGCTTGTCTGGGAGAGGTCATTTTTGAGAACTGTGAAGTGGAATTATTGCAGCGTCCAGATTCATTTTTGGCATCTTTCAAATTGCACCAATTTAAAGTGGAAGACGGTTCTCCCAATACACTTTACAAACATATCATTAGTGTAAGAAATCCAGATTCAGATATTGCCGAAAAGAGTTTGACGCAGTCTAATCCCCTATTTCAACTTACTTTTGAATCAAACCCTATCGATGAGTCTGCAGATTCCAAATTGAATGTGGTGTTACGCGGTATGACGGTTTTCTACCACGTTCATTTCATTACGGAAATTATAAACTTTTTCAGTCCTCCAAGGCAACACATGGATACCATCGGAGCCATTATCAATGCTGCGGAAGCCACCGTTGAAGGATGGACAACTCAAACAAGGATGGGTCTTGAATCACTCTTGGAGGAACATAAGACAGCCAATGTTACATTAGATCTTCAAGCACCCCTAATAATTCTTCCCCTTAACCCTCACAGTTGGGAAACTCCATGCGCTGTTGTTGATGTAGGTCACATTTTCCTGAAGAGTGATTTAGTGCCCAAGGAAAAGCTAGATGAGTTGAAACAAATGAGTCCAGAAGAATACGAGAAAATCGACGATTCTGAATTGAATAAGCTTATGTTTGATAGGTATCAGCTATGCCTTCAAGACACACAAATGCTGATTGGTCCAGATGTTAGATCGACGGTTTCTAGCTTGAACGGTGCTGCAAAGGGATCCCACTTCAGCATCTTAAACAAACTTCGCTTGGAGCTCACATTAGACCTCTCTATCTTACCTAAAGCCTTCAATTTACCCAAAATCAGAGCATTTGGTCGTCTACCCCAACTTAAGTTGTCTTTGAACGATGATCAATACAAGATTATGATGCAACTTCTCGACAAGTGTATTCCTTCTCCATTGAGTGTTGATGCAGACAATGAATTTCGGGAAACGCCTGGTAATTTCGATGATGCTAAAAAAAAGGCACAAGCCCAATTGTCTGAAAATCTGAAAATTTTGGAAAAAATGTCCCCTATGGAACTCGCACAGAAGTTGTTTGAGCTGCATTTTGATGTCGATGATATACAAATTTCAATGTTCAAGTGCCTGGATAGTGAATCAATGCAATGTAAAAAATTGCTTGATTTTCTGGGCGGCAAAGTAAAGTTTAATTTTGTTCGAAAAGCAAAAGGTATGAATTTACAATTGAAAGTGCACTCTCTCGAAGTTGAGGATCATATCGAGGAAAGCAACAACGATGAATTCAAGCGCCTAATCTCATCTGGAAAGGTCGAAAATGATCAAGTCAAAGATCTTTTCAGCCTGGAGTATTCCAGAATACAACGTATAGTGACCCATGACAATACTCTTATTGAGGTGTTTGATCAAGATGTTTCAATGAACATGGCCCAGCTTCAGCTGGTACTCTCTCCGAAATCTCTACTTACTTTACTGAATTATGCTTTGACAACGTTCACCAATCCGGATGCACCTGCAGCTCCTGCGGACGCCTTGAGGCATAATGAAGAAAATCGCGAGGATGCCCCGCAGAAATTCAATTTAAATATCAGCGTTGCGGGCGTTGTGATGGTTTTCAACGATGATTCTCTAAAATTAGCTACGTTGGTAGTGTCAGCTGGAGATTTTTCTTTACTTTATATGCCTGAAAAAATGAAAGTCAACATGAGTCTGGGAGGTCTAGAATTGACCGATGAGACGACAGAGGACTTACCAAGAGATTCGGTTTTCAGAAAACTTATTTGCATGAACGACCATGAGCTGGCAGAAATAAGCTATGAAACTTTTGATGCAACAGATAACCCGGAGAACTATGATTCCTTCCTGAAATACAACACCGGTTCTATGCATATTAATTTTGTTGAACATTCCATTAATAAATTATTGGTTTTTTTCTGTAAATTTCAGAAAATGAAGACTCTATTCGATAAAGCTCGTGAAGTTGCCTACAACCAGGCACCATCAATTGAAGCAGTGAACAAAATGAAGATGGATGTTCAAATAAAAGCCCCAGTAATTCAATTTCCCAGAATCGTTGCAACTCAAGATGAAATTTATGATAGCGTCACCTTCCATTTAGGTGAGATTTTTGTGGAGAACAAATTTACCAAAAATGAAGCAGATGTAGAGATCAATCACATAAAATTAGGCATTAGAGAAGCCCAGGTTTCCTCGTTATTGAATCTGAAAGAAGGAGCC
The DNA here is from genome assembly GCA_949129085.1 of Zygosaccharomyces pseudobailii. Lineage (NCBI taxonomy): Eukaryota > Fungi > Ascomycota > Saccharomycetes > Saccharomycetales > Saccharomycetaceae > Zygosaccharomyces > Zygosaccharomyces pseudobailii. The sequence continues at coordinate 757,727 of CASBRY010000010.1, forward strand.
AAACAACAATTACATATGGTGGACAATCTTTGTTTGACTTTCAATATAGATCACAATTCACATGCAGATAGCACGTCTCCGAAGTTTTTGATCAAGGGGTATTTCGATCCGCTCATGTCCTCTTTAACTGAGCTTCAACTGAACTATTTGTATGAGATCTCTGAAAGGATGTCTTCAGCTTTTGATGTTTCGGATGCCAGCGCTGTTGAATTGAGCGAAGACGTAATATATGCCAATGCTTTCATGGATAGCCCCGGCGTGGAAAGTACCCCCGAAGGGATTACAGTCACAAACCAAGACGAGGAAGACAAGATAAACCCTGAAGGTTTGAAAATGGATTTTTCTTTTGAAGCACCGGAGATATCCTTGACTCTTTACCATGATACTGCTGCAACCCAAAATTTGTACAAAAATGGCTTAACGAAGTTAACTTTTCAAGACATCGCTTTTAGTGCAAAATATAATGAAGATGGTACCGGAGAAGGGAACTCACATATTGCTACTTTTACCGTAGAGGATATAAGAGACATGAAGGATAACAAACATACCGAGTTGATTCCAAAAGTCGTTAACGACAATTATCAATTTATGGCTTCCGTTACAATCAATAAATTGGAAAGTGGCAAACTGATTAACGTCTCCAATACAATTGATAGCCCACAACTTATATTGGCAATGGACTATTTGTTCGCTTTAAAGAGTTTTTTCGATGCTGCCTTTGATAAAAATAAAGCCGACATAACGGTGGAAGACGAAAACAATGCGAAAGAACAAAACCCTTCTCTACCTGCTGCTGAGATCGCTCCAAGTGGCACAAAACTCCAATATTCATTTAACATTGTCAATGCAGCCATTATACTCCTGGCTGATCCTTCTGATATTCATTCGGAGGCTGTTATCTTTAATGCTGGACAACTCCTCTTGTCTGATCAGAATGTCATCAGTCTTCGTGCAAATAATGTTGGAATGTCATTATCAAGGATGAATACCGAAGATAAAAGTCAAGTTCGGTTGTTGGAAGAATTTTCTTCATCTCTTGTAATTGACAGGAGGGAATCTACCCCAGAGAAGCTTTTGACTAATGTACAAATATCAGTTGAACCAATGATTTTGGGTATTTCGCTGAGAGATATTCGACTAGCTATGCTTGTTTTCAATCGTATGGTCTCCCAAATGAATGGAAAATCTGAAGAAGTCCAGTCAGAAGAAAACAGTAGTTCATTGGCTCCAGGTGGATTTTCGAAGGAGTTTGAGAGAAAACTGTCGAAGTATGCTCCCAGTTTTGTTTCGTCAATAGAAGCAGTATCTGGGCATGCTTCAGTTTCCCACGAGGTGGTGATGAGGGGGGAAAATTTGGAGGCTGATTTCGGAGGAGTAAGATTGTTTTTAATTGGTGACGTTCATGAAATGCCTATATTGGATATGAATGTGAAACCATTTCAGGCTTCCGTTAAGGATTGGTCTACCGAGATCGATGCACTTGCGGCTTTGGAGGTTTATGTCAATGTTTTCAATTATTCGAGGTCTAGCTGGGAACCGCTGGTAGAAACTTTTCCAATGTCCTTTCACTTGTCGAAGAGTTCTGCCAATAAAGATGCAAAAGTTATGTTTGATGTCATTTCGAAAAAAACCGCAGAGGTAACTTTGTCTTCTAGGACAATAGCAATGCTATCACAAATTCCAGGTACCCTAACTGCTGAATACAGGTTAGAGCCCAGGGGTGCCGCGAAACCATACAAGATCCATAATGATACTGAGCTAAACATGGACATATGGATTGTCACAGACAATGTTCAGGAGAGAAAATCATTGGTCACATTGGAAGCTGGGTCTACCTTACCTTGGGAATTCGAGGATTGGAGAAGTGTTAGAGAAAATCTAGAAGCAGATAACTCTGGATTAATCCTAGGTGCAGCCATTTCTGGCTCTAGATATCAAACAACAATGAAGGTTGACGCAACGTATGAGGGTGAATTATTATTTGTTCTTCAGCCTGCGGTAAATCACGTTCACAGTCGCATCACTTGTGAGCTTGAATTGGGTGACGATAATATTAAAACAATTACTTTCCGATCAACACTTCTTCTAGAAAATGCTACTTCTACAGATTTGCAAATAATGGTGGAGCCCGAACAACGCAGCCAAAGCTTTAGTTTTGAACTGAAGGCTCTTTCAAGTCGTTCCATTCCGGTTGAGTATGCCTTTAGTTCAAGTTTGAGGATTAAACCTTTGGGAGATGTTGAATATGACTGGTCGCAGCAACCAATTATGTGGAGAAGCTTGTTAAAGAGACCTATGTCACTTCAATGCAATTCACTTGCAGGGAGAAATGAAAATTTCCACATAGAAGTGAACGGAAAATATGACGAAAAGGAACCATTAGCTCAGATTTTTCCTCACATGAAGTTGGTTCTCTCTTCCCCTATCATTATCGAAAATCTGCTTCCATGCGATTTGAAATTTTCATTATTCGACAAGAAAGAAGAAGAAAAGAATATGTCCATATTGAAAAAAGGTGAAAGGATTCCTATCCATGATGTATCCTTGGACAACTTTTTGCTACTACGTGTGCAACCTCTGGTAGATGATGCTTCGATGTCGAAGCCATCTATTGTGAATACGGCAATCAGTAGTGTATTGAAACCTGAATTGAGTCTGGTGCTAAAGCTGGCTGGAGGGCAGAAGTTTAATGCAATGTTGCACTATCAAAGCGTGGAAGGTACAAGAGCAAAAGTTATTAGAATTGCCTCTCCGTACATTATTTTCAATGAAACGGACAGGGATCTTTATGTACAAGGAGATCCTTCCAATGTATGTCAGAGTAAGGTCCAGATTGAGGATGACAAGCGATTCACTACACCAAAAATGTTCTCTTTCGATGTCAATTCGTACAAAAAAAATCGTGCCCGTATTAGGTTCAAGGAATCTGACTGGAGTATTCCATTGTCTTTTGATGCATTGGGTCAGTCATTCGATACAGATGTTAGCATCCCTAATAAAGAGCAAGAATCCAATTTCGGAGTTACTGTATCTGAAGGAGAGGGCATTTTCCTGTTAAGCAAAATCATTTCAATAGCTCCGCGCTATATTTTACATAACTTTTTGGATGTCCCGATAGAAATATGTGAACATGGTTCAACCAACAGTCTGGATGTCGAGCCAGGCAAGTCTTTACCACTCTACAAAATGAGAAACATTGTTCATAAGCAACTCATGGTGAAATTTTTGGGCTCTAGCTCCGAGTGGTCTTCTCCTTTCTTTATTAAGGATATCGGGTTTACCTATTTGAAAGTGTTACAACAAGACAGCCATCTTTTATTGAAAATTGAGATTATTCTTGAAAATGCCACTGTCTTTATTCGGATAAAAGATGCAGAAAACCGTTGGCCCTATTCCATCAGAAATTTCAGTGATCAAGAATTCATCTTTTATCAAAGAGATCCCAGAGTTGTAGACGATTATTATGATTATGACGAATTTGATGAGCTAGATGAAGCTGAATATAAGCCGTACTATTATCGTGTTCCACCAAAGAGTGTGATGCCTTATGCGTGGGACTATCCTGCAGCAAGGCAAAAGAAACTGATTTTGACTGCTAGAGGTCGCAGAAGAGAGATTCAACTTGCAGAAATCGGCAATCTGAAGCCCATGCGTCTTCCCGCAAGGACCTCTAATGAAGAAACCGTTAGTATGGACTTGAATGTCATTGCTGATGGCCCGACACAGGCTCTGGTGATTACCAACTACAATGCAGACGTAAGCTTGTACAAACTGAGGAATAAAAACACATCTTCATCTATTTCTGTCTCGAGCAGCACCGGTGAAGGATTTGAGGCAGATGCTGAAGACAAGAATGTGTACGCAAAAATTGTGGTTTCTTTCAAAGGTCTTGGTATCTCTTTAATCAATGCATCCCTAGAAGAGATTTTATATTTGCACGCAAACGGTTTGGAAATGAGATACAACGAATCTGATTTATACCAGACATTCAGCTGGAAATTGAAATGGCTGCAGATAGATAACCAATTATTCGGGAGTCCTTTCCAGAATATCCTTTACCCTTTTGCTGTGCCTCATACGTCACACGAAATTGAAAACCACCCAGTTATATCTGGATCCATCTCTAAGGTGAAAGACGACTCCCATGGATTAGTGTATTTCAAGCATGCCACTCTATTATTGCAAGAGCTGACTATTCAGTTGGATGAGGACCTTCTGATAGCAATGTTAGATTTCGTGAAACTTCCAGGCGCAGTCTGGAACGTACCTTCAAAGAATACACATTATTTTGACGAAGTCACTTTACCACAATGCGAAGATTTGAAATTTTCTGATGACATGTACTTTGAGATCTTTCACATTCAGCCTATAATGCTTCATGTTTCGTTTGTAAGTTCTGATCAGCACCAGTTGTTGAAAGAGCAGCAGGAAAAGTTGGGCGTGGAATACCAGGGCACAATGCTTGTGTTCATGGATATGTTGACAATGACATTGGCAAATGTTAATGATGCCCCCATCAAATTAAACTCGCTTTACATGGCTAATCTGAGGGTTCCCATTAGCACATTATACAAGGCCATTGAAACGCATTATGGGCAGCAATTTTTCTACCAGATTCATAAAATTTTGGGTTCAGCCGACTTTTTAGGAAATCCTGTGGGATTATTCAACACAATAAGTTCTGGTGTTTGGGACATCTTTTATGAACCCTATCAGGGTTATATGATGAACGACAGACCACAAGAACTAGGTCTTCACCTTGCGAAGGGGGGGTTGAGCTTTGCCAAAAAGACTGTATTTGGATTGTCGGACAGCATGGCGAAATTCACTGGATCCATGGCAAAAGGTTTATCTATTACGCAGGATCTGGAATTCCAAGAGAGACGCAGGATGCAGCAGCGTATGAACGCTAACAAGGGCAATCTACTATCTTCAACTGCTCAAACTTTCGCAAATACTATAGGTAGCGGGTTCACAGGAATGGCTTTTGATCCTATGACGGGAGCTCAAAAGGAAGGAGCATCTGGTTTCTTTAAGGGTTTAGGAAGAGGTCTTATTGGACTTCCTACAAAGACTGCTATTGGTATACTTGATTTGACAAGTAACTTATCTCAGGGGGTGAGAAGTACTACTACTGCTTTGGATGTTCCTGCCGCTGCGCGTGTGAGACTACCTCGCTACGTCGACTACCACGAGAAAATCATTAAACCCTATGATTTGAAAGAAGCGCAGGGCCAATATTGGCTCAAGAGTATTGATGGTGGTCTCTATATGAATGACAATTACCTCGCCCATGTTGTACTCCCTGGAAATGAACTAGCAGTTTTGGTGTCGATGGAGCACATAATAGAGTTGAACATAGGTAAACTGGAGTCTATGTGGACAACTGACTATTATGGTATTCAGGGAATTGTTTTACAGCGCGGAGGCATACACATCAAACTCAAAACCCAATCAGAGTATTTCATCCCAATTGCTAATCCACAAGAGAGGAAAAGCCTTTACAAGCACATTGCCATTGCTGTAACGGAGTATAACAAATATTGCGAAGCAGCGTTGTAGATACCAATTGTAATATAACGTTGTAAATTATGTATTATGTTTTTGATAGCGATAATCGATTGTTTTTTTACGCAAAGTTGCTATGGAGTACCTCGATGTAAACTTTTAGCAATTTCATTATTGAAGGCCAGACAGTGACATTCCACACAAATGCTGTTTTTCCGGCGTTTCTATGCCTTGGTATACTTCAGATTGGAAGCCATCAATAGTGTTTGCGCATCAGGCAGCCTTTCTGATGTTATTGGGATGTAAATACAAAGAAACAAAGCTATTGCTTTTCGTGCAATAAAGGAAAATCTCACAAGTTCCTCTCAAGCGCTACAGGTTAGTTGCATTGGGATAGTGGGAAGTTTGCATATAACAAGCGGAGTATGCTATATAGAGTGAACATAAGTCACTAATCCGTTATGAACTATCTTATTGTCCAAAGAACGACCTAAAAAAAAAAATGCGCTTAAGCTGCGCCATATTTCCTTTCTTGTTTGACACGGACGAATGCATCCGCATTGTCTTGAAATTAACCTTTTGACAAAATGGTAACAATATAAAACCTTTTTCGAGTTATAGTTCCTAGTGCATTCAGACTGAAGGAGCATATTTGGGTACTACAAGCAATTTACGATATTCTAGACTTACCACTTGTATTTTTCATATTTGGTGTTTTTTGAAAGGAGCCGGATATTAAGTAAACGAATGTTGTGATAAGGTTTTCCACCTTTTTTTTTTTTTTTACACTTTTAATCTTTCCCTTTCTCAAAATACCCAATAGGTGAGGACAACCGCTACTATGACATTCGGAAGCAAATTTCTTGAAAACATAATATCTTCTTTGCCTTCCCACTTTTCCTGGTAAGTCCTTGCCCAGAAATATTCGTAAGAGATAAGCTTCTATTTGTAAATCATGAATCTCGTACATCGTACCAAAAAACAGTAATAATGGGATAATAAAAAATGCAGCCGAATTTTTCTTGATCTTTTCCTCTCTAGACCTATTACTAGAACTAATTAACTAAGTGTAATTCGCGTCGTAGACATTAAATTTGACATTTGGAGCTAAGAGTTTCGAGTAATGTTCTGAGTTGAAAAATAAAAAACCAGGAGGACCCTCGAGCCATGGGCCCAGAGCCACTCTCCCGATAATACTCGGAGGCCGATGTGCAGTATTTATTCACCAAATTTTCCTACAAGCAAAAAATATAACCAAAAAATTATTTTAAATACTGCCTGATCTGTGTTCCGGCGATTTTCAAGTTTAAAGACAATTAAGGATATAATAGAGGGTTTGGATAAAATAATATATATATATATGTATACATATACATATGTAAAATGCGAATGGCAGCAAGTGAGAAAATTAAGGTGAAAGAATATGTAATCACCTCTTACACTGTTTCATGGTATCGTTTTAAGCAAAGTTTATATTTGCGTATCATCTCACTAATAGCTTCGCTATTGCGCGACGTATGCGATACGATGCTCTCAAAAATACAACAAATTGGTGGTTACGAGCCCCAGATTCACGTGCACCGTTTCGGCTCCGAAAAATCGCAACAAATACCTTTTTTTTTCGGCCGGCGTGAAAAAGACGGGTACCATCGTATAAAAGAAAACTTGGCGATGACAAACGCAACCTGCTTAGCAACCATTCCAGGAAATCAACCCTTGCTAGCTATAGTCCCCAACGCCACAGCACTATGATGATGAACCCTGTATTGAAGAAGAGCGTCTGCAGATTGACTCTGCAAAGAAGCTTGGCTACCACTGCCGCTGCGGAGCCACGCTTGAAGAATTTCAAGATTTACAGATGGTCCCCTGATCACCCTACTGAGAAGCCACATTTGCAAACCTTTCAAGTGGATTTAAATGATTGTGGTCCCATGGTTTTGGATGCTTTGCTTAAGATCAAGAATGAGCAGGATGCCACATTGACCTTAAGAAGGTCGTGCAGAGAAGGTATTTGCGGGTCTTGCGCCATGAACATTGGCGGTAGAAACACTTTGGCATGTTTGTGTAAGATCGACCAGAACGTTAGCAAGGACTTGAAGATTTATCCACTACCTCACATGTATATCGTGAAGGACCTGGTGCCAGACTTGACCAACTTTTACCAACAGTACAAGTCCATCCAACCATGGTTGCAAAGAAAGACATTCCCAAAGGATGGTAAGGAAGTTTTGCAGAGTGTGGAGGACCGTAAGAAGTTGGACGGTCTTTACGAATGTATTCTATGTGCATGCTGCTCTACTTCATGTCCTTCTTACTGGTGGAACCAGGAACAATATTTGGGTCCAGCTGTTTTGATGCAGGCATACAGGTGGTTGATCGACTCTAGAGATGAGGCTGCTTCTACCAGAAAGGCTATGTTGCAAAACTCGATGTCCATGTACAGATGCCACACCATTATGAACTGTACCAGGACCTGTCCAAAGGGTTTGAACCCAGGTTACGCAATTGCCGAGATGAAGAAGGCCTTGGCAACTGACTAATCAAAAAGATACTGATGGAGGTGCATGCAGGGGCATATAGCATCGGATAGGGTGGTTTAGATAGCCATCATCTATTTATTATTTATTACTATTATTTATTTATTGTTTATTCAAAATGTTTTATATAGCGTACAACGCAGATTAATATAACGATAGCTTTCACAAGAAAACAACAGTGCAGGAAACGCATTCACATAAAGCTCATAATGAAACTTGAAGACTACCAGAAGCAGCTTCCAGAACTGTGCCGTATTATCCGTGCTTACTCCCTGACATTGCAGTTGCACTATGATGAACAAAGTCATTCAGTTTTGATGCGCATGCAGTCACCGCCTCGTCTCCCAGGCAACGTGGACCATGTCGAGTTCAAAATTCTCTATTCACACGTTTTTCAAGAACCACAACTTCTCGTACGACTTTGGAGAGCAACCACACGCGACGGTATTTCCTACATAGAACCCTGGTACCCAAAGGATGTGCATGACACCCTGAATGTACCAACGTCATTCCAATTGGGCCTTGACACCATATCGGACACTACAGACAAGGAGCAATGTGCATGGTATTCCTTCCATGCTTGCGATACGGCAGATATAGTCGGTAATAAACCTGAATACATCAACGACTATTTACAGAGGTGGGCATCTGTGTTTATTTTCAGTTGGTTTCTTCAAAGCGAAAAAAAAAAATGACAAACAAATAGTAGTGATAACATACGATAACGTTTGTACCAACGCCAAACATTCGATTAAGCTCTCGAAGAAGGCGAAACATCTAGCAAACGTCACGATCATATGTCACAGAACTTTGTCACTGTGAGAAGTCAGGCAATTTCGCTGGAATCTCAGGCAGAATCCCTGCTTTCCCGTTATTCCACGTTTGCACAAACGACGAGCTCGGAACAGACTTCACAAGAGAAGAAGCTAGACAAGCAATTGGAAGAGAGCTTAACTCAAAGGCAAGAGGTGATTGATACATTGGGTCGCATCTCTGATGAGAATCCCAATATATCCGCATCCAAGCTGTCGCAATTGCAGCGTCACAGAGAGGTCTTGAAAGAGCATTGGCAGAGCTTCCGTAACATACGGTCCTCTATTCAGCAAGAGCGTAACAGACTAAATCTATTATTTAGTGTTAAGAGCGACATAGCGCAGCAGAATCAAAGGCAGTCCAACGGAGAGGCAACGGCGTTTGACGATGACGAAGAGTACTACCAAAATGAGAGCCGTAGAGTCGACCAAACTCATAACGTCATGGACAGACTCATCTCGCAGGCATGGGAAACAAGAGATCAGTTCAGATCTCAATCACACATTTTGCAGAACAGCAGCAACCGTATTTTGCAGACGTTACAAAGGGTACCTGGCCTTAACCATTTGATTACCAGGATTGGCACGAGAAGGCGTAAAAATGCGCTGGCTATGGCAGTTGTGATTGTGATTTGTGTGCTGCTGCTATTCTTCTCGTGGTAGACTGAGTTAGACAGTAAATGATTACAGACGTGGGTATTATAAGTAAGATGAACTGCATATGCTTGTTATTAAATAATGAAGACGGAAAAATGAGAGGAAGATGAAGAAAAAAAAAAAATAAAAAAGAACAAAGAATACGTGGTCTTTTTTTAGTCTATTCCTGCTTCTTTTGAGTGGCGCCAGGCGAAAACAGATCTTCTGCAGGTTGCGAGCCGGGAGCGGCTGCAGCACTAGTATCGAAATCATTTGCGCTCCCAACAAGAGATATGGACGTTCCGGCAAGGGACGCACCATCCAGAGAGGGGTCTTCCTCGGTGATTGGAGGAATCCCGCCTAAATGCCTTTTTGTCCTCGATTGCACAGATTTGAATTGGACGGATTGTGGCCTTTCTTGCAGCTCAGGATTGCCGCTGTCGGACATTGAAAGCTTGGACAGATTTTCCTGTTGATAAGGTGCGGGCTCATCTTCGTCCTCCTCATAAGAGAAACTGTTGAAATCGGAACCTGAGTCTTTCTCGTTGGATCTCCTCCACGGTCTACGGCTCCAGTCCGGCCTCTTGAGCCACATGCTATAGATAATATCCCTGTAAGTTGCCAATGGCCAGTTGACTGGAGATTCGTGACCTTGATAAATGCAGATGTCGTAGATTAACCCCCCAGTGATGGAGCCGAGAAAGGGAGCAACTATCGGTACCCAAAAAAAATGTTTATGTTTAATCCACAGCAGGTGTCTATTAAACCCAACGGCGTAAAGTGCCAACCGCGGGCCCAAGTCACGGGCCATGTTCATCGCGCAACCAGTCTGGTATGACATGGATGCGTTAACGATGTAAATGAGGATGAACAGCATGAGCGGGAACAGCTCGGAGGACAAACAGGTGTACGGATCGGTAAGGGCAAAGATTCCTACTTGAAGCATCGCGGTACAGATATACTCGGAGACAAATTGCCGTGCTGTGGATAGGTAAGCTTTTGGGAATACACAGAACATACTGGCGACGCTCTCGGTCTTCCACCACTCGTGCGGGAAGGCCTCCTCGATCACCCTTTTGTAAAAGATGTAAAGTATAAGAGCCCCTGCAAATGCGCCAAGTAACTGGCCCGCGATGTAATTTACGATTTTTTTGAATGGAAATCCACGGAAGATGAAGTTACTAACCGTCATGGAAGGGTTCAAATGGGCACCGGATATGGCGCTACCGCCGGCGGCAAAATACCCCATAACACTGGCGGCAGCCCAACCAAGAGCAACATCGTCAAATGTGCCTCCCGATGTTGACGAAACAAGTTCTTTGAACGTCTCTGCGGTCTGAACCAGCCCGCCCGGCGTGTTGGTCAGCTGTGCAAGCGCCTGGTCGAAGCCGTCCTGCTGGATCTTGGCCGCAGTGTTCACCTGGCAGGTCACAGCCGTACCGAATACAATCAGCACCATCGTACCCATGAACTCCGCAAGGAACTCTTTCAAGTACCCGTGCTTTAGCGAAGACCATTTGTTGATCGGATGATACGTCGAGGGCAGCACTGTTGGTGTCTGAGGGTTCTGGTAAAGCGTTTTGGGCTTCACCATCAGAGGCACGTTAAGTGCATGCTCCTCGGAGTCCCCGTGGTCCTCATGCGAGACATCTTCCTCGCTGCCATGCTTGGAGCCGGCGCCATCCGAGACATGCGACCCCCGCCTCGTGGTAGATCGAGAGGGCCTTGCTTCTTCCGGGTTCAGCACGTTGGAGGTGACTGTCTGCGTCCTGGAACGCATGTTGCCACGCATCGAGTCCATGTGAGACCTCGAGGCATTAGGATCCACCCCCGTCGCAATGGCCATCTGCGAGTTGGGCACCACTTCTTGCACAGGAAATTGATGGCCCTGCGCCATCATGTAGTGAGGAATATACGGTGTATTGGATCGCGCCCTGGATGTTCTCGTAGTAAACGGTGTGGGCCTGTAGTCCTGCATCTCATAGTCGTAGTCACTACCTCGGGCGCTGCGCGCGCCGCTGATGCTACTGCCATGGTGGCCTGAGGTTGCGCCAGGAACAGGAATGGGGCCTGTTGCAGAAGCGGGAACTTCCGATTCTGTACCATCTGCCGCTCCGGCTCGCGCATCCGCCCCTGCTTCTGACGCTGCTCCTGACGCTGCTGTTGACCCTGTTTGTGCTGGTGGTTCTGCGTCAGGATTCGAGAGAAACTCGTTCATCGCCTGCTACGAAGTCGGAGGCATTTGAACTTTGCTCAGATCTTGTTATTAGCGATGGTTGGGACGATGTGGGTTAGCCCCGTTGTGCTTAAATGAGTTGGTATGTATATCTTGCGTCGACGGAAAAATCTCAAAACAGCAAAAAAAACACACTCGAGTCACGTGACGCAGATCTTTTTCAGTTTCCCAAATACCTCAATTTCTCCCTGTATATGCACACTGCTGTGCTTGGCGCCGAGATCTATGAGCCAATCTTGCTAATCTCCGTGCAGTACTGTCTCTGCTGCTGCTGACTTTATCAATACTGCTGAACTTTTCATTCAGGTGTCGCTTCCAGGGGAGAGGAGGGAGAAAGGACGGTGGCATCAACGTTACGTTAGCCGCCCACGGAGTACCTGCTGTTACCCTACTATCAGGGAGAAAAAGGAATAAAAAGAAAAAAAACCGGATCGGAGGAAAACGCCTCAATGCGCGTTGAAAAGCAAAACAAAGCAGGCAACCAGACGGTAAATGGGCAGCGCGCCGTGAAACGTGACATACACGAATTGAGAGCCACCTGGGTGTCCGCAACACGGCCCCGGTCCGGGCACGGCAAGGTGCCCCTACGGAGCTCTTGTGGATATCCCTTCTCGGGCCCCCTTCTCGACGCATGCACGTCAAAGCCTGCAGCGGCTGCTTCTCATTCTAGCCCGCTCTACTCACCGTATAGTCGCAGAATTGACATTCCTTCCTTCCGCTGGCTTCCTCTCCGGTGGCTTCCTCTTCATTGCGCTTTTCTGGCAGCGTCGCCTCTCGAGCCGCCCCTATCTCCCACCAGGTCACACTCCGGGCACCCTGTGCAATTCGAGCGCAACTTTAGGGGAATATAATAGCAAACTTCGACCGCCCAGACTTTCGCGAACTCCGAGACGCCTCCTTGGGTTCGCTGCGTTTTTTTGCACTGGCAAAATCTGCATCTCGGCCCTTCGCGGCGCTCGGTCTCACCCCCACACCGCCCCGCAGCCGCCGCCGCCGCGCGAGGCGAGGCCATTGTATAGCCACCCCCTCCCCCTCCCCCTGGCGCAAACCCCGGAGCAGCCCAGCGCCGCGCACGGGCTCTCCAGAGCCCTGATATAGTGGGCGATCTGAACGATCTGTCCAGTCTCGAACTTATCTGTCGTCACCGTGCGCGCATGTCGCTCATTGGAGAATGCGCATACACTCCGCTTACTTTTTCTGCCCACGCTGCTATTTATTTTTATAGCTCGTGCCCCTCCGCGTGTCCGCGTTGCGCTAGGCAGTGGAAAAGAGAGGGGTGGAGGAAATGCAAGCAGTGCAACATGGCGAGCTCCGCTGCTCCGAAGCCGCTGGGGAAAGCGGGAAAGTCGACAGCGGCTGTGGGAAGCCGGGCAGACGAAGAGGAAGCGATGATGCTCCAGGCTAGGGAACCAGGCAAAATGACACACAGAGAGACTAGACTGACAGGCGGAGAAATAGTCATAGAAGGGATAGCCGGAGGGGTGAGCGGAACAAGACATCACTTTGGGTTATAAAGGGCGGGGATATCCTGGGTTCCAAACGATTTAATTTTTATCGTCCCTTACAAAGAGTATAAAAAAGAAACAAAACCAAAATCAACTACCCCGCAGTTGAATTACTAAACCAACGCTCAGCTCAGCTCACTTCAAATCAACTTAAACCTACACTTAACTTAATTCAACCCAACCTAGAGATAGGAAAGACAGAAAAAAGAAAAGAAAACTATTAACGAATACAATCAGTCATGGACCCAATTAACAGACTGACAGTGGACGGAGTAGTGCCCCTGATAGCTACAGTGGACGTCGGCACTACATCGTCACGTGCAATCTTGTTCAACCGTCTTGGACAAGAGGTGGCAAAGCACCAGATTGAATACTCCACTTCGGCATCGAAAGAGAAATACGCAGCTTCCGGTAAGAGGAGACCGTCGCTCAGAGTTACTCCAGACGGACCTATCTTCTCTGCAGAAGGTATTGCCATTAAGGAGACGCAGTACCTAGAAATCGAGGACCTTAAGCAGCCGGACTCGACGCTGCGTTTCCCTCGCCCAGGATGGGTGGAATGCAGACCAATGAATATTCTAGAAAACGTGGAGGAGTGCCTGGCAAGAACTTTCTCGTTTGTGTGGAGCGTCAACAAGCAGAGAGTACGTGATGGGCTTGCCCCATACCGCGTGCGCGCAATGGGTGTGGCCAACATGCGCGAGACCACGATAGTGTGGTCGCACAAGACCGGGCTGCCCGTGATCGACTACGGACTCGTGTGGAACGACACGAGGAACGCGGAAATCGTGGCCGAGAAGAAGCGGATGACCCCCGCACACGAGCAGGAGCGGCTACAGGCCAAGATAGGGTTGCCGCTATACTCCACGTACTTCTCGTGCTCCAAGCTGCGCTGGCTGCTGGACAACGAGCCGGCGGTGGCCAAGGCGTATGAGAACGGCGACCTGATGTTCGGCACGGTCGATACGTGGCTGATCTACAACCTGACCCACAACCACGCGTTCATCTCCGACGTGACCAATGCCTCACGTACCGGGTTCATGAACCTGGATACTTTGGACTACGATGACGAGCTGCTGGAGTACTGGGGCATCGACAGAACCAAGGTGCATCTGCCCAAGATCACCTCCTCGGCACAGTACTTTGGCGACTTCAAAGTTCCGGAGGTGACCAAGAGCTGGATGGAGCCCGGTGATTGGGAAGTATTGGAAAAATTGAGCAAGCGGAAACCAAGCATCCCGGTACAGGGCTGTCTCGGTGACCAGTCTGCGTCGCTCGTGGGCCAGCTAGCTTTCAAACCGGGTGCGGCCAAGTGCACCTATGGTACGGGCTGTTTCCTTTTGTTCAACACTGGCTCCAGAAAGCTGATTTCCAAGCACGGTGCGCTGACCACGTTTGGCTACTGGTTCCCCTACTTGGATGGCGCGGACAAGAACAGTCCGCATTTTGCGCTTGAAGGTTCGGTCGCCGTGGCCGGTGCCGTGGTGCAATGGCTCAGAGATAACTTGAGATTGATCCCTAAGGCAGAAGACGTGGGCCCGCTAGCGTGCCGTGTGCCCGACTCTGGTGGCGTCGTGTTTGTGCCAGCGTTCTCCGGGCTGTTTGCTCCATACTGGGATCCTGAGGCCCGTGCCACCATCATGGGCATGTCGCAGCACACCACTGCATCGCACATTGCTAGAGCCGCCGTTGAAGGTGTCTGTTTCCAGGCACGTGCCATTTTGACTGCGATGTCTTCGGATGCGCTGGGTGAGGGTGCCAAGGACAGGGATTTCCTCGAGGAGATGGAGAACGACGATGAGCTTGAGGGCAAGTCTGCACTGAAAACGTTGGCCGTCGACGGCGGTATGTCGAAATCCGACGAAGTGATGCAGATCCAGGCCGACATCCTGGGTCCTTGCATCAAGGTGAGGAGATCGCCCACCAGCGAGTGTACTGCTCTCGGGGCTGCCATCGCGGCAGAGATGGGATTCAAAGACCCCAAGGATCGTGTCATGTGGAAAGATTTGAAAGACGTGAAGAAATGGGTATTTTACAATGGCATTGACAAAGGCGATTTCATTCCTCCCGCTCTCCAACCTAATTTGAAAGTGTTTGAGTCTCAAAGTGCAGATGACGAGAGAAGACACAAGAGGTTACTGTGGGACACTGCTGTTGAAAGATCGCTAGGCTGGATGTCTGCCATCACGCCAGCAGCACTAGCGGAGCCTAGTAAGGACCATTTAAAGGTGCCGGCTGAGTCACCCGCGGCGCAGCCTGATTCCTCGCCCTTCATTCCTTCCAAACAGAAAGATGTTGAAAGGGAACTCCACAGGATGGAACTGAGGAAACAGCGCAAGGCCTTGGCCAGTGAAACGTAGCATCGCTAGTGGCGACGATACCGATGGCGAAAAGGGCAACCTATGTGAACGCGCGCGCACTCTGTAAACCTTGATTTTTTTGGATGTCTGTGGCCATTCCTTGCCTCTCACAATGCCGCACATTTTAATGACAATTTCTTTTGTATGAATCATCACACATTTAACGGTTAAATAGCAAATATTCTTCATTTTGATATTTTATTCATGCCTCCCCTTCATAAAGGTGCTGTTGCAATCTGTCGGCCGATCCTAAGTCGTTTACAGTTCCGATCTTGTTATATCGGCATGATCTATAGATTTCTTCCCCGCGGCGTAAAACTCCGAACTCGGCCGCACAGGGCAATGAGTTAGGATTCCGTATGACTGTCAAAGCAAAACAAACCCATACACCAACATAGCAGTTGAAAGTCCATACATCCTGAAGGTAGAGCATAATGTGAAAAACACCGGGAAGCGCATTCCGACGCACTTTTTTCACCCACTCTCACTCGGCTTCTCCGCTGACGCAGTTTTTTTTTTTTTTTTTGAAATCTGTATGATAATACATCTCATCTCATTATTGTTTTCAACAGTCTATTCCTGATTGCATCTCTCAGACAAGCAATCAACGCAAAATGGCTCCAGGTAAGAAAGTCGCTCCAGCTCCTTTGGCTCAGAAAGCTACCAAGACCACCAAGGCTAAGAACCCCTTGATCCGCTCTACCCCAAGAAGCTATGGTGTCGGTCAGCACATCCAGCCAAGAAGAAACTTGTCTCGTTACGTGAAATGGCCAGTGTACGTCAGATTACAGAGACAAAGAAAGATTCTGTCCATGAGATTGAAGGTTCCTCCTGCTATCGCTCAATTCCAACACACTTTGGACAGGAACTCTGCTGCTGAAACTTTCAAGTTGTTCAACAAATACAGACCAGAGACTGCTGCTGAGAAGAAGGAGAGATTGACCAAGGAGGCCGCTGCTATTGCCGAGGGCAAGACCAGACAGGAGGCTTCTCCTAAGCCATACGTTCTAAAGTATGGTCTAAACCACGTTGTTTCTTTGATCGAGAACAAGAAGGCCAAATTGGTTTTGATTGCCGACGACGTTGACCCAATTGAGTTGGTTGTCTTTTTGCCAGCTTTGTGTAAGAAGATGGGCGTTCCTTACGCTATTGTCAAGGGTAAGGCTAGATTAGGTACTTTGGTTAACCAGAAGACTTCTGCTGTTGCCGCTTTGACTGAGGTCAGACAGGAGGACGAGGCCGCTTTGGCCAAGTTGATCTCCACCGTCAACGCCAACTACATTGAGAAGTACGATGATGTTAAGAAGCACTGGGGTGGTGGTGTTCTAGGTGAGAAATCCCAGAAGAAGTTGGAAAAGAGAGCCCGTGCCGTCAGCTCTAACTAAGTAACCCGGTTGTTAAGCTAATTTTTTCATTTGAAATTCTTCCAAAGGAACGAATCGTTTTTAAATGGCGACCGTCTCGTTGAAGCAGTTAATTCCCCGATAGCATTATAGGAGATCAGTGCTGGGCTCATGCAGTTAACTGCAGCCGTCCGCAGGTCATCTCTATTGAAGTGCTCGTCGGTTTTTGAAACTGTTTTAGAGCGTTCGCCGACTTAAAAGGTATGACCCGTAACGTCTTGAAATCCTATGTACCATTAGTAATAGCATTTTGCACTCTGAGAATTGACTGCAGATGCCACCGAAAGTACGTGAAAGATCTTGCTGTGTGGTGATGGTGGCCTACGGTGTTGCTACGGCAGGATTCTTGACGGCTGCGTTGGTCATCGCTGCTAAAATATTATCATTCTAAACGCTAAAATTTCGTCGGCGACGATTCCATCGCGAAATCTGAAAAAAAAAAAATTGCAGGGGGTGGCAATCAAAGGATGAACAGCTATGAACAACAAGCTTTTCACTTTTGGTCAATTAATCAGGCTTTTTTTCTTCAACTAACATAGATTAGACCAGGCATTGATTGCAGCTTCTATTGTATTATTATAATAGTGTTAATTTAAGTTTCGTTTTATCAAGTTCAGAATGTCCAGTGAAGAAGTTTCAAATAATAACGGCAGTAACAGTACCACAACGGCCCCCAAAGCCGTTGTTGACCCTGAGACTACTATCTTTGTTGGTAACGTTTCTGTGGAAGCAACAGAGCCCGATTTGAAGCAGCTTTTCGTAGAGGAATTCGGTGAGCTGGTAGAGGTGGAAATACCAGCGCCTGCGAAGACGAGCAGGGGGAGGGTTTTGGAACGCAGGTACGCGTTTGTAAAATTTCCAAGCAAAATTGACGTAGAAGCTATCAAGGGCAAATATGACAAGAGCGTGGTGAAGGACAAAGGTATCTTCATCAGAAAAGCACTAACCGAGGAAGAGCGCGACGCACAAAGAAAGAGCAAAAGGCAGCAGCAACAGCAGCGTAGGAAGGCGAAGGCTGGGAACTTCCCCAAATTTAGAACTGCTGTGTCAGCACCACCGATTAAAGAGAAACCACCTTTGGAAGAGATGGAGAGATCTACTGACACGCTATATGTGAACAACATTCCCTACAGCGCCACGAGAGAGGAATTGGCCGAGTTCTTTGGTACTAAACCAGAGTTGATAGTACTACCCATGAGGAGGATGAGAAACACTAAGACTAACAAATTGTTTTACTCAAAAAAGATGAACAGAGGAATCGCCTTTGTAACCTTTGAAAATCTGCAAGGAGACATTAAGAGTAAAGTCGACGAATTCCAAGGTAAGACGCTTCAAGATAGACCAATTGTGGTCGACGTGGCCGCTTTGAGACAACCAAACAACAAGGAGGAAGAGACGAGCGAAAGCAAACAACAGCAAGAGCAAGAGCAACAGCAGAGTAAAGAAGATGGGGAGCAATCGACTGAAAAGGAGCAATCGAACAAAGCCGAGTCCGCGGACTGAAATGTTGGGTGATCATCTGGAGAGGTGGCGACAACTATGAAAATACTAACAACAGCCGAAAAAATCAAGTAAAACAAATTAAACTAAATAGAATAGTTGAAATATCGATGGCCGATCCAAAGAGGCATGCAATCATTTGTCCACCCGCCGATTTATTGTAGTAGCATCGTGTATTGCGTTTTCACCTCTATAGAAATCCTGTCATCTCATTCGTAAACAGTGACTTGACCTTTTTCGGGCGGAAACAGGGCATACAAGTCTAGAAATTAATTAGAAGAGCGTATATATACCATTGACACATTTCGGACATAGTTCAGGTTGATAAGGTAATATTTTCCCTCCTATCTAAGGTTAAATTCTCCTATGGCGTCACAGCATAGCAGCAGCTGTCCCTTTTGGGTGTTTGATGATGTTACGCAATGCGGGAGAGTCCGGTATATTAACTACTATTTCCCGCTAGTGCTGTTAGTCACTGGGGGAGTGTTTCTGACCTACAATATTCTGCTGCACTATTATAAATATGATAAGTTGAGGTTGAAGCTGAGAGATATCACAGACCTAATCTCCGGAGATGATGAAGATGAAAACAAGCCTCTTCTTCAAGGATCTACGATTTCTCCCTACACCGGTAGTGAGGAAGTGGATGGCGATGAATTAAAAGAGAGGCACTTCTCCTTGCAGAGACTGAGATTAGTGAAGCCCAACGGAGAACCCCATGGAAAGTCTGAAATTATAAGACGAGGATTTGAAGAGAAATCGAGGACCATCATTGAATTTCTTCTTTTACTGGCACAATTTGGATTACACGCATACCTAATGGTCGACTATACAGATGATGAGACCGAATTCACTAGAGCTAGCTCGGTTGTTGAACTTGTTCTTTGGGGATTTTTGCTATTCATCGTTTCACTGCGTCTCTGGAATGTGAATCAGTCTGTCCATTGGATTAACAAATACTGTGGTAATATCTGGGCAATTTCTTTTACCTCTTACATGTTTCTGTTTTTTTCCACAGTCTTACCGTTCCGCTCCATCTATATCGGTCACATTAAGGATGCCACGGTGAGAAATTATTACTTATCCCAATTTTACATCAACTTATCACTATTTGCCCTCTTATTTCTATCACCTTCAGGTAACAAGTGGGCTATCGTGTACAGAACCGATGACCAAATTACCCCGTCACCTGAGCCTGTATCCTCTATTGCCAGTTTCATCACTTGGAGTTGGTTAGACAAATTTGTGTGGAAAGCGCACAAATCTATCATTGAAAAGAAGGACGTCTGGGGGTTGATGAAAGACGATTACGCCATATTTGTGTTGAAAAAGTTCAAACAATATGTGGCGATGAATGGCGAGGGAAGAAGCTTCACCCGCAACTTGCTATCTTTTTTTACCAAATATTTACTGTTGCAAGGGTTCTGGGCCCTTATGAACAGTATTATGAGTTTTGTCCCTACCATTCTTTTGAAGAGGATTTTGGAGTACGTGGATGATAGAAGTTCTGCTCCAAGTAATTTGGCTTGGTTCTATGTTTTCTGCATGTTGTTTTGTAGAATATTTTGTGCAATCTTTTCTGGTCAAGCACTTTTTTTCGGCAGAAGAGTTTGTATTAGAATGAAAGCTATCATCATATCCGAAATTTATACAAAAGCGTTGAGAAGACAAGTTGCTGTTAATTCTAACAAACAATCCACAGACGAAGTAGATCCTCAAAAACTAAATCAAGAAGAGCACAAGGATGCCGATGAGGAGTCTGGCACTTCCGCAAATTTGGGTGCCATCATTAATTTGATGGCGGTGGATGCATTTAAGGTTTCTGAAATTTGTGCCTACCTGCATGCATTTGTTGAAGCAGTCGCCATGGCATTTGTTGCAATTCTTTTGCTCTACAGATTATTGGGATTGGCTGCTATTGTCGGCGCGCTCCTTATTGTCGCTATGATACCTGTGAATTTTAAACTAGTAACTTGGTTAGGTCAGTTGCAAAAGAAATCTCTATCTTATACCGACAAGCGTATCCAAAAGCTGAATGAGGCATTTCAAGCAATTCGCATTATCAAATTCTTTTCTTGGGAGGACAATTTTGAAAAGGGCATCGAGGCCATCAGGGAAGTGGAACTAAAATTGCTCTTACAGAGATCCTTATTGTGGGCTATCAGCTCTTTTGTGTGGTATATTACTCCTACCATCGTTACCAGTTCTGCTTTCGCTTTTTACATTTATGTGCAGAAACAGACATTGACGACGCCTGTTGCGTTTACTGCCCTGTCTTTGTTTTCGTTATTGAGGACCCCTCTAGATCAACTATCTGATATGTTAAGCTTCGTTATGCAAAGTAAAGTGTCACTAGAAAGAGTGCAGGAATTTTTGGAAGAGCCTGATACTGAAAAGTACAACCAGTTAACCGTTGCCAAAGAGGGCAAAAAGCTCGCCTTTGAAAATGCTACGATCACTTGGGATGCAGATAAGCAGGATTTCAAGTTGAGAAACTTGAATATTGACTTCAAAATTGGCAAGTTGAACGTGGTTATTGGTCCTACAGGCTCCGGTAAGACATCCCTCCTTATGGCCTTGCTTGGTGAAATGAAACTACTGAGTGGAAGAATTATAGTTCCCACTCTCGACGCTAGAAGTATGCTTCGCATTGAAGCTGACGGATTGACAAATTCTATTGCGTATTGCTCGCAAGGTGCATGGCTTTTGAACGATACTGTCAGAAACAATATACTTTTTAACTCCCCATTCAATGAGACTAGGTATAAGGATGTCATCGATGCCTGCTGCTTGAAGCGTGATTTCGAAATTTTATCTGCGGGTGACATGACTGAAATTGGTGAACGAGGTATTACTCTGTCGGGCGGCCAGAAACAGAGAATCTCTTTAGCGAGAGCTCTCTACTCCAACTCGAGGCATCTTTTGCTCGATGACTGCCTCAGCGCTGTCGACTCGCATACCGCTTCCTGGATATATGATAATTGCATTACTGGACCATTGATGGAAGGTAGAACTTGCGTGTTGATTTCTCACAATATTGCCTTGACGCTTAGAAACGCCGAACTTGTTGTTCTATTGGAGAATGGACAAGTTAAGGACCAAGGCGACCCTATTGCTTTATTACACAAGGGTGTACTGGGCGAGGATGAGTTAGTCAAAAGTAGCATATTGTCTAGGCATGGCTCAGCCGTTAATCTCAAATCGAAAAGCTCGTCAAGCATTCCTAACGTAGCAAAAGTCAATGAAGAAGATTCTAAGGCAGCAAAAACTGATGAGGAACGCATAAAAGCCGGTAAATTCATCAAAGAAGAAACCAAAGCAGAAGGTGTCGTTGGATTAGAAGTTTACAAATGGTATTTGAAGATTTTTGGTGGTTGGAAGATGTTGGCGGTACTGATATGCGCATTCGTTTTGGCTCAAGGTATGTACATCGGTCAATCTTGGTGGGTTCGTAACTGGGCTTCTCATAACATCAAAGATAGCCTGGTCAACTTTGGCCAAAATATTGCATCATTAGGTTATAATTCGTTTGGTCGTATTGTTGATCGTGTGGGAAGCTTTGCAAATACTATTGGAAGTGTTCCAAATCGTATTGCAATTTTAAGTGGCAGCGATCCTGTAGGACCTCATTCTACCGTCTACTATCTGATGATATACTTCTTGATAGGTGTTGCACAGTCGTTATTGTCTGCTTTCAAAACCATCTTAAGTTTTGTTGCAGGAATCCAAGCCTCCAGGAAAATATTCAATTTATTATTGAATAAAGTTCTACACGCTAAATTGCGTTTCTTCGATGCTACACCCATAGGCAGGATAATGAATCGGTTCTCAAAAGACATCGAGGCTGTGGATCAAGAATTGACCCCATTTTTTGAAGGCACATTTTATTCTTTGGTTACCTGTCTGTCGACTGTCGTCCTTATCACCTTTATTACTCCCCAGTTCTTGGTTGTTGCTATTGTAGTCACCGTTCTTTATTATTTCGTTGGCTACTTCTACCTTTCCGGCTCTCGTGAGTTGAAAAGATTGGATTCCATTTCCAGATCGCCTATTTATCAGCACTTCTCTGAGACTTTGGTAGGCGTGACGACCATTAGGGCATTTGGTGATGAAAGCAGATTTATGCAGGAAAACTTGCACAAGGTCGACGAAAATAATAAACCATTTTTCTACCTGTGGGTAGCAAACCGTTGGCTGGCCATGAGAATTGATTTGATAGGCTCACTTGTGGTATTCGGTTCCGGTGTTTTCATTTTACTAAACATTGATAACATTGATTCCGGTATGGCTGGTATTTCTTTAACGTATGCTATCACATTTACGGAAGGTGCATTATGGTTAGTGAGATTATACTCTAATGTTGAAATGAACATGAATTCCGTTGAGAGATTGAAAGAATATATGCTTGTAGAACAAGAGCCATACAATCATTCCGTTGTTACGCCACCTGCAGACTGGCCACAACAAGGGAGAATTGAAGTAAGTGATTTGTCGCTGCGCTATGCACCCGGCTTACCAAGAGTCATTAAGAATGTTTCTTTTACCGTCGACCCTAAATCGAAAGTAGGTGTCGTTGGCAGAACTGGTGCTGGTAAGTCTACTATCATTACTGCTCTCTTTAGGTTTTTGGATCCTGAGACCGGTCATATTAAGATTGATAATGTGGACATTACATCAGTTGATCTTCAGAGACTACGTCGTTCAATCACAATCATTCCGCAAGATCCAACATTGTTTACAGGCACAATAAAATCCAATCTGGATCCTTACGACGAGTATGTTGATGAAGAAATTTTTGCTGCTTTGAAACGTGTCAATTTAGTATCGCAGGAGGAGTTAGACAGATCCCATGACGACGTCTCGTCTGAGAACTCAGAAAATGTGAACAAATTTTTGGATCTGAATAATGAAATAACTGAAGGAGGTGGAAATTTGTCCCAAGGTCAGCGTCAATTGGTTTGCTTGGCACGATCCTTGCTGCGCTGTCCAAAAATCATTCTTCTGGACGAGGCAACGGCTTCAATCGATTACCAGTCGGATGCGAAGATCCAGGAAACAATTAGAAAAGAGTTTAGTGGGAATACTATTTTGACAATAGCACACAGGCTGAGGTCTGTCATTGATTATGATAAGATTTTGGTCATGGACCAAGGTGAAGTGAAAGAATTTGATCACCCATACTCCTTACTATTGAATAAAAACAGTCAATTTTATAGTATGTGCGAAAGCAGTGGGGAATTAGAAATTTTGATCGAACTGGCTAAAGAAGCTTTCGTGGATAAACTGAACTCCAAATAAGTAGCCACGATTAAGATTGTTGTATTCTACGTGCGCCACACTTTAAAAAAAAAAGAAGGAAAGACGCAATAATAAAAACAATAGTACGCTTAATAACAAGTTACATACTCAAGTATTTATGACAAGTTCCTGTCTTATCTATGAACTAGAAACCTAACACAGTTGACTCATTTAAGTCGAGGAACAGCTATAACCTCTTTTTTTCCCAGACTGTCACAGCTAGTCCGTCATTCAACATGCGGATACTAGGTTCTAACATGTAATGGAAGGCCCTCGGTAATGCAACAAACTTAATCAACCAAAACACAAAACAGACAGCTATTAAAAGCATCGAAGTGATCTGGTAAGGAGGTAATGAACCTATCCTATTTCGTTTTTGATCTCCAATAAAGGGCGCCATTAAAACATAATATGATACAAAAATCATCAGTATGGTTCCCACTGTGGAGGCTCTAATGGCAGGACGTTGCCCCCTATGCTTTCGTCTGTGAATAAACAAGCCAATAGCCACCAACAATAGGAAAAATTGGTTACCATATCCCTCCATAGAAACCAGATAGTCAAATGAGGAATTTTCTGAAGGTAAAATCGCAAGCCATATGATCGTTAATCCACCGCAGACCAGCATTGACGGGAATGGTGACCCCCAAGGCCAATTGCTTGCAAGAGGGATGCTGAAAGGTAAATATCCTTCTCTGAATGATTCTTGATTCATTCTTGATAATCCATAGATGACGACTAAAAGGTTGGAAGCAGTAGAGAGAGCAACTGATGATGATAGGAGCTTGCTGCCTATCACTTTCCCGAAAAGCTTTGTGAACAGTACAGATCCAACCAGTGGACCTGCTTTCTTAATCTCTTCGTAGGACAGTACGTTCACATAGGCCATATTCATCATAGAGTAACAAATAAAGCAAATAAACAAGGAAGTTGTGCCAGCCAATTTCAATGTGCGAATAGGATTTTTCACTTCTGAGGCAACTGCATGTACTGTATCCCAGCCAGAAAAACAAAAAAATGCACTCAGAAATGCTGATGCCAGGGAGGACATAGTAACGACAGATTTGTCTTGGTATGCGAAAAACGGCTGGCTTTTAAGACTTGCAGGTTCCTGACCTGAAGGAGCCTTGTAGAAGAAAGAATAGATTCCAATTAAGCACATTAACCCTATAAGACCGAATTTAAGCCCACCCAGAAAATTTTGTATACGAATTCCAACACGTACAGATAACCCATGGACTAGCATGGCAGCTAGAATTACGGCAATACTGACATATTTGGAAGCGCCGGACTGAAAACCGGTGGATATGTCACTGAATCCAAACACGTAAAGGAAATATTTGCCGAAGACGATGGCGTTCGACATCGCAAAACCTGTCACCACGGTAAAGCAGACAAAAGTTACACTCATCATCAGTTTCGGCTTTGTATAAGTCTGCTCCAAAAAATTCTTCCGGCCGCCAGATCGAGGCAACCATGAGCCATATTCTAAAAACACAAACAGTCCTGCAAAGGCCACTATACCTGCCAGAATCCATACTCCGAAGTACAACGCTGGATTACCTCCACAGTTAACATATATGCTGCTGGGTGTGGCAAATATTCCAGAGCCAACGATCCTAGCGACGAATAATACCATAGTGGAGAATACTCCCAGATGGCGGCCTTGTGGTACCTCCATGTAAGAATCGACTGGCACGTCTGAGTTCTGCAGTTCTAGTTCTGTCAATGGAGTAGGCTCGAAGGGGAAGCCTTCGCGAGATTGAGATTCCACGTCCTCATCTGCTTGTTGCCTGGAATTGTTCTCAAGTTCACTACTCATATATTTCTTCGAGAAACTAACAAACTATCTTGCCTTCAGATATATGAACTGGTGTTGATTCCTAATAGTAATAAGTCATTTCAAAAAGAAACAAACTTCAAAAATTGATAATTTAGCTGTATTATCTGTAGTCTTCTTAGCGGTCAGTTTATTTTGATATTCTTTATCTGATCAAATGCCAAAATCGGGATTAGTCGCTCAACGAGCACGTGACACAAAGACACGCAGTAGCGGTGTGGCGAAGGATTCCCAAATTAATTCAAGATAAAAGATGCAATACTATACTATATCAATTCTTCAATAAGCTTTAATTGTCCTCTGGGTAGTTTAAGCAACTTTTCTCGATGTATATCGTTTAATGCTATTCTATTAAGGAGATGATAATAAGCACACTTAAATGCTGTTTTTTTCTATAGCGGGTCTTTTTACAGTATCTTAATCAGTAAATTCTTCGATATTACCATAAAACTTGTGAAGAAAGAAAAAAATTCTGATAATACCTCCAGGAGAGCGTTGACAGGTTAGTATGACGTCGCCGTAAAATATAGTCCATTTTTTTGAATGATTTGTTCAGTTCGCTTCAAACATAAAGATTTCTTTAACTCCAAGTTCTAGCGTTCTTTGCTAGTTATTTATTTCTCTTGCTAGGAGGAAAGTGACAATTTTGTCTGTCTTTTGCGGGCATATAGGTATTGTCAGCTTTTAAGTTTAATATGGTGCATCAGTAATTAGGACGCCAAAGAGAAGATTTGGAGGACTCCAGAATACGAATTCATTATCATTTCAAGAGGGGGGAAACAATCAGAATCCATGAAGTGTAGCTAGGCTCGTTCTCAAAGTATCTTAATAACATGTTAAGTTAATTCAAAATGAGAGCACGTACAAGGTGACGCCATAAGGGAACGGAAACGTCGACAGGATGTCGCTATAATTCAAATCATCCTCAAAGTACTAAGTAGTCATATTTTGGAATAGCTTAGTAGCGGTAGTTAGTACCATCTTAATGGTTGATAATTCCGTCAAGCTTTGGGTTAAGTTTTTCTTTGCAGGATTAAGAAGGGAGGCCAATAACACGCATTATAAGTACAAAGGAAACATTTCCAGAATAAGGAAAGCCTCCTTGAAGCAAAATGAGTTAGCATTAAAAGATTCCAATCGTGTTGTAATTGAATTAACTATTGATTCCGAGCTTAGTAAGGCTTCACTGAACCAAGTAAGAGAGATTCTACTCAAAGATACTCAGGCACCGCCTGACGCTCTCTTGAGAATATTCAGAAACGGTAGATTACCGCGACAGGGGTTAAATCAGAACATTCATGGTTGGTCAAGAGAATCCCAATTATTCGAACATCCAATAATACCGAGGTATGGCCTCCCACTATTGAGGCATGGAACCAACAAAACAGACTATACCTTTAACATGAATCAGACAGTAAAACTGTCCAGCAAAGATAATAAAGAAATCTTATCCAGAGTCCTGTGGCCCCAGACAATTTTTTCAAGGGCGTGCAGAGGAATTGGTGTACCGTCAACTACCTTTAACCGCCTGAAACAGGATTACGGTGAAAATCTCCCAGAGTTTGTTAATCCTTCGAACAAAACCGTTCCTCTCAAAATATATCCGGTAGATTTTGACTTGGAAGGATGTCAGGCTATAGGTCTCTTTCCCAGCTACATTATGGCCCACAGACTGGTGTTTAAAGGGTTAGATCTGTTTGCCGCTCTTACAGGATCTAATCTTTGCGGGGACAGAGAACGAAAGTTGATGGATCAACAGATCACCACATCAGATTGTCAAAAATTGGCAAGAACTGAAGGTGTGGATGTGCAAGCTGGAGATAGCAACACTGCTCTGCAAGTCCAAGGGAATATCCGTAACCTTCATCATTTGCGATTGCTATACAGAAAATACAATAAGCTGTGGAGTAAAGAAAGTCACAACGACAAATCGTGTCCCGAGGATATACTACGTAATGTGCTACTTACGAGGAATATTACAACAATCCAGTTAAAAGAGGAGTTCTTCAAACATTTTATTCTGTTCTGTGTTTTCTCCCAAGCTTGGAGATTAGATCTCAAGCTCAACGATTTAGGCGCATTTAAAAATTCAAGTTTGATCGGGATTCCCTGGAAACCATGGGATCTTTATATTTGGCAAAAGTCAAAGATGCTCGATACTCTCCCTATACCTGCCACATTGCAGGAGTTAACTGATGTAAAACTGGAATTTGACCAGTTTTTATCTGAATTATTCAATTATTTTTCGTTCATCACTGCTGAAATGAAGGCTAATGCCGATTCTTTTTTCACCAGCGGAGAAACAGTCGCACCTAGGGCTATAGCCACTCATCACATTCTCCGCCGTATCCTAGTAAAAATGCAATGGGTTCGAAGATTCTATCCAAACTTACAAAAGTATATGAAGAATAACCTAAAAGGTGCTCGAGAGGTCAACCACATGCAAATACCTGTCCTATCTGAAGACGAACTTCAGTGGTATTCAACTAATCGCCTTTTCGCTATTATACAGCAGATTTTGGAGCTGGAGCATATAGTTTTCCATGATAAGTTATCTGATCTTTCGAAAATGTCTCACAAGGGACCGACGACTGATTGGAAGGTCGTTCTCCTCTGCAATCCGCCGATCGAAGACGAGATTAGTCGTTTATTGAAATTCAGTACGACAATCAGCGTCCAGTTTGTACAAACCCTAGATCAGGTGGATGACAGTCTTTGGGTTTGTCGAGAACGCAAAATGATTGATTCTGACACTTTCCTTTACTTGTATCAAACCACCAATCTCGAGCCACTCTCCAAGAACGATCTTATTAACAACATAATAACGAAGTTGGCAGGACCTGATGCCAGTAATATAAGTAATTAAATTAAGCATTCAAAAAAAAAAAAAAAATTCTGTGAAACTCATTCACCATTGCTCTCTAATTTGCTTAACCTGGAGTCCGCAGATAACCAAAACTGATTGTATCTTATATTCATTTCCATGAACCGTTTTGCTACCAAGAGAGAACCAGCTAGCAATGAACTGCATTTATTCATGAGACTCGGAATTTCTTGTATTTTCACAAGCTCTACTGGCTCCAACCTCCTGGCATAAAACCTTGATAATTCTTGCATGCAAGAATCTAATTGATTTAAACTTTCAAGAGATTTTAGCAACCTGTCATAGCAGCTCACAATGGTCTCTTGTTTGACACTAATAGCCTTGCAGGGTTCATTTGCTTCAAAACTTTCCAATAGTCCCATCAACTTGTCGCTGAACTCTTGGCCCTCATAAAATAATCTGTGAAGTTCATTGGACAGCTTTGATAAAGTTTCGGGCAATTCCAAGTTGCTGATATCACCTAGAGTACTTTCCAATTGGTCTAGACGCTCTTCTAGGGCTGCTATGATGTCTTGGGGGGCCATCTTCTCACGCATTTCTAGGCTGGCAATCCGTCCTGAATTCGGGTAACAAATTTAAGCCCATTTTTTTTTCCCTTTGCATGGGGCGGGAGTGGAAACCCCTTTCAAACATAACACGAACCACTCTTACACGGGTTCTTAAAAATGTAAGCGTACTTTCAAAAGATTTTTTGCAGGTTTCGTGGAATACTTAGAAACCTCTCAGTGGTAACTTCGTGTTAGATACTTATTTGCGCCTTATACCGAAACAATGTCGAGATCTGGGTATGTAAAGGTAGAAAGGTAAAGATTCCACGAACTTCCTAGTACTAACTCTAATGCCAGTGTTGCCGTTGACGACGAGTCTCTTCAAGCATTCAATGACCTCAAATTGGGTAAGAAGTACAAGTTTATCTTGTATGGATTGAATGATGACAAGACCTCTATCGTGGTTAAAGAGACATCCACCAACGAGTCGTATGACGACTTTTTGGCCAAATTGCCAGAAAACGATTGCTTGTACGCCATTTATGATTTCGAGTATGAGCTCGGTGGAAACGAAGGTAAGAGATCTAAAATTGTTTTCTTCACCTGGTCTCCTGACACCGCTCCTGTCAGATCAAAGATGGTTTACGCTTCCTCAAAGGATGCCTTGAGAAGAGCTTTGACTGGTGTGTCTGCTGATATCCAAGGAACTGACTTTTCAGAAGTCTCTTACGAGACTGTTTTGGATAGGGTCAGCAAGAGCGCAGGTTCTCACTAATCTGATCTAATTAATATGTACACGGATGTATCTTTAAAAAAAGAAAGAAATTATATCCTATCTACAATGCCATGGGATGCTTCTTGATGAAAAAAGGTTCTTGAGTGAGTTTTCTTGTCCACACCAACCGATCCAGAACCGTGTCAGCCACGATAAATTGACGGATTCCCCAGTTTCCTTCCGAAAACACTTCAGGAATCTTTTCAGCAAGTGACGGAAACATTTTTTTATAGAAAGGCATCATCTCCACTACATCATTCCTTTCAACTGCTATAGTGGAGGAGACTTCTTGAAAGGTGTCATAGATGAACTGCGGGACTTCAAACTCCATTTTACGTGGGTACGATTCCTTATTAGCAATCCGTACTATCCATAGAAGTAGCGCATCTCTGGTACAATCCTTGATAATTAGATCGTCAAATTTGGTCACTCCAAAGACGAGTAATAGGCTATTAGCGAATTTCTTATCGCTCTTGTAAATGGTTTTGAAACTAGTCATGAATGGAGAATTCGATTTCACAATTTCTTTTTGACGCTTCTGCAACGATTCAACGACAGCTTGAAACATTTTTCTTTGGGAATCGAAGTATTTTCTTAGCGTACGCCTTCTTTTGTTTGAAGCATCAATCTTGGAACGGTTTCTAAAAAATTCCACCTTTTGCATCAGAATAGAGTGTAATCCGTCACTCCCTTCTAGTGTATTCCTTAGATTGATAGCTTCTTCTGATTTTAATTTGTGTAAATAGGCAAACAATTGAACCAAGTTCTCAGGTAGTAAGCATTTTTTTGTCAATTTAAACTGCACGCAATTGTCGGCAACTCTTTCATCTGATAGCGCCACACCGTGCAGCACGGCTTCGCTAAGTAGTTGTTCGTCCAATCTTAGAGTCAATCTGGAATTCTCGTACTGATTATTATCCTGGACAAACCCATAACTTAATAATAGGTCCTCGTTCGATTTGTTGCCATAATTGTTGAATAACTCATTGCCCGATTTCAACGTTTCTTGGGTCACAAAGCACATTTGGCCGTTCTCGGAATACCATTTCACTTTGGTATCATTGTTGTGATTTAACAAATCAACAATTGGGTATAAAAAAGCTTCGTTTATTGATAGACAGCGGTTAGTAAGCGCTATCTTGGGGAAAGCCCTAGAAGCAAAAATACCGGCGGCCCACACGTATGAAGAGAAGCTGGTCCAAGAGACTTTCGGACTCTCAGGAGGGCACTTTTGCAAGTAATCGAAGAGGTCGGCGTCTGGAGCATGCAGTTCAGCCAGATCATCACTTGGTGCAATTTTCAATTTCTGCAAAAGGGAAGTCCATTCTTGCAGCAGTTTGGGCAAATGCTGCTTCATTACTAAGTAGATATCAGTTCCTTTGAGTAACTGTAAATCATTTGCATCCCAAAAGTATGGCTGTTCCAACTGCAGAGGCAACAAGTCGATATACGGTTTGAAAAAAGAACCAGCATCTTCTTCAAATTTCAACTTTGCAACATAGAGCTGCAAAAGCGAATTGGGATGATCAGTATTAATTACTTCTGTACCTAGTTGAAATGCTTCTTGAGCTTTTTCATTGGTGATGAGCAGATTTTCAGGAACCCGAATCAGTGGTTGGTCAGTGGCAACGGAATCTTTAACATGGGCAGATATTCCTGTGTTCGTGGTGTACTTGAACTCTACACGTTCATCAATGAAGCCATCATTTTCTCGGAGCCATTTGATGCATGCCTCAAGCTTTTCCATCGCGTTCTTGATAGTCTATCCGCTTTCGCTTTGGGCTTTGCAAGAAGAGGGTATGAGATGAGCCTGAGCGGGTTAAAATATGTTTTTTACTTCAGTTTAAAAAAGAATAAATAAAAAAAGTTGAAATAATGAAGAATAATAATAAAGGAGAGCATCAGATCCTAGGAACTAACAGTAGCGAGGTCTGTTAGCTGAGCATATACTGTTGTTGTTGTGGGCGTGAAGTAGTGATCGGATGATTGTGATGAGTATGCTTTCTCCCAAGTGTCCCTGATTTTTTGCAAAACGGGTTTGCCGTTCCGATTAGTGGCAGTGACGTTAGGGGCGGGCAATGCTATCCTATCGTCCAGCAAGTAGCCATTGTAAGTGTGGTTGTTGACTTTGTAGGTGGTGTTGACGAATTCGTTTGAAATGCCAGTGTGATTAGCAATAAGCTCGAACACGTTAGCATTGACATCGTTGCGTCCCAGACAATCAAGGTCCCAGTTTGCTTCTACGGAGGATAACAGAGAATAATGATCGTAAAAAGTATGGTCTTTAGTGCCCTTCAACTTTTCTGGGATAACTCCTCCTAGTAATACGGTAAAAACCTGATTTTGGGTGGAATATATTTCATTCTCATCAAAGGTCAGCACGATCATAGTCTTTTCCATGAAGTACTTGTTTTTCAGTAAGGGTGTGAGCCAGCTACGTGCCCATTTCGCAGCCGTTTTGACACTGGTGTCGTGGCCATCGTTCGTCATGTTAGGCGTAATGTGAATATACTGGGGCAATTTATGCTCGCGCAGATCCCTATCGAATTCACTGAAATTTTTGATCAACGACAGCCTTGTCTCATTTAGATGCACGGACGCATAGGAGATCAGTGGATTGTGTTTCCTCACGTAATCGTTGGCGTGGTTTTCCTGGTTCAAGTATTCGTAGCCTTGGTATCCCGAGTAAGGCATGTCTTCCAAATATTCTCCCCAAGAAACGCCCTTGGCTTCTAGCAATTCAACAACTGTCGAAACGTTCTGAGGCATAATAACAAATCTGTCTTCATCAAGCGCAAAGTAGTCTCCTCCAACGGATGCTAAGTAGTTGGGCTGAGACGGATGCGTCAACGCCCAATAGTTGGTCAAAGTAATTCCTTGTTGTGCCAGCCATTTCATGTCCTGTTGGCCGGCTGCCTTATCGTAATCCGTGTTTTCCAACCATACTACCAAGAACCTGTCTATTGCCTTGCCCTTAACATGCGAAGTCGACTGCCTAGTGGAGGCATTCCTGGCATCTTCGGCTACTTCTGTAGCTGATGGATTGTAAGTAGAGAAAGTCCTGCTAGCGCAGTTGACCAAGCTAATAATTGAAGTTACACATAGGGCTGCGGTGAAATACATGCCGCCTACTGTTACTGCTTATCATTGTTTACTACCATCCAAAGATTATGTAAGCTCAATTTGCATCCCGCGAGTATTGTTTATATACGATTACTTGTGCAGCTTAAACGTGCAAGGGAACGTGCCTAAATTTTTGTTCATGTCTATGACGAATGCCTCATCAATGGGGTTGAGGTTGTTCGCGTTTCCCACGTTTTCTGGCCGCCCGCTTACTGGCATTCTGCGGATGCACGTGTAGCGAACCCTTAGAAGTAGCCAAATTATGCATCACGTCTAATATACAGTACATTAGGGCACGTTTGCTTATTGAATGTTCGAGGATCAGGGGAAGCAGTTTTTATTTAAATGGCGAATTTCCTGAGCACTTGTCGCTTTGGCTACTGTTCTGTCTCAAGTGGCCATCTTAGGTCATGGACAGGAATATGGATTTCAAGCTTCTGCGTGGCACAAGACGCCATGCCAAGGTCTGGTCAATGCTTGCAGCCATTGCAATGATGTTCAGTACACTGTTTCTTTACAACACATTTTACAGCGTTGAGAAAGCTCGCATAATAATACCCTTTGAAGAGCATCAGGAGGAGCCCAGGCCATGGAGACTGGATACAGCCAGAAACTACAGCGTAGATTTAGAGTACTGGATGCAGCCCAGGAAGCCTCAGGAGAGGCACTATTATTTTAATGTTTCTACAATGGAAGAGAGACATCCAGACGGTATGGGTCGGACGCTGGTGGTAATTAATGGTCAATATCCCGGTCCAATGATCGAAGCTCATTCGGGTGACACGATCGTGATCCACGTAAAAAATCAGATGAATAGTGATCCTGTTACCATCCACTGTCACGGGTTGTTTCTAAGGGATCAGGCATACAACGACGGTGCTTCTTTTATTAACCAATGCCCCATCCCACCGGGAGGTTCGTATGAATACAGGATCAAGCTAGATCCAGATCAGTATGGGACCTACTGGTACCACTCTCATTATGGGACACAGTACGCGGATGGTCTCTTTGGCCCGCTGGTGATCCATTCTAGAGAGGAGTATGAGGACCTAGATTACTCTTATGACAAGGAATTGGTTGTTTTGGTTAACGATTACTACCACGATGCCGGGTACAAATACCTGCCGACGTATCTAGCTCCAGGTAACGAGAACACGGAACCTGTGCCGGACAATGGTCTGATCCAGGGCCAAAACTATTTTAATTACGTTGAGTCTAATTACGTGGTCCCCAACGGAGGCAACATATCTGACCTTACACAGGAGGTGAGCCATACAGTTTTCAACCTGGATCCGAATTCGACATACAGAGTCCGCGTTATTAACGCAGGATTCTTCCTGCCGTTCGAGATCGAAATCGATGGGCACATGTTGGAAGTTGTTGAGGCGGACGGTACGTTAGTGGAACCAATTCAGGTGTCGTCCCTAACCATGTCAGTTGCTCAGAGATACTCGTTTGTCTTGTTACCGCAGGAGGAAGACTTCGCATCCAAAAACTACTGGATGCACGCGCAGTTTAATCGGTTCTGTGCCAAGGAGGAAAATCCAAACTTTGACACAGATGTCAAGGCCGTTATAAATTATACCCCGAATAGCAATATTCTTGAACCCACTACTTGGCAATATAATGGTGGTGACGTTCGCTGCAGAGATTTTGACCAATCAAAGCTAAAAACGCTCAACACGAAGGTGCCGAAAGTAGCCAACGGCAGCAATCTACCTGATCTGCGTGTTGACATTGACATTCTGTTCATGATCGGCGCATATCAAATGGCCCGTGGTTATCTAAACGATAAAACGTATCTCCCAGTCCAAAATGGGTCAACCATGTACCAGGCAGCATTTGCACTAGGCGGAACTCCACGTAAAGACTTGAATGACAACCAAGTGTTCAGTTTCAAAGACAACCAATATATCGTCAATTTGAACAAAAGAGGGCAGATCGTCGACTTTGTAGTGAATAACTATGACGATGGAGCACATCCTTTCCACCTGCACGGTCACAAATTCTGGGTGCTGGCCATCGGTGACAGCGGGTATTTTGAAGATGAATATTATCACGAATCGGGTGCTATAAATTTTGAAAACGCTGTTCTGAGGGACACTGTTAATATCCCCGGTTTTGGCTGGGGAGTCATCAGGTTCGTTGTAGATAACCCAGGGGTGTGGCCTTTCCATTGTCACATCGGCTGGCACATGGAGGCCGGTCTCCTATTGCAGATAAATGCCCTGCAGGATGAGTATAGTCAATGGGACCATTTCCCTCAGGATTGGTATTCACAGTGCAAATATTGGCAAAATCGGTTGTAATTGCTATGTATTAATTTAATAATTTCGTTTTTTCTTTTCTATGGGGTCTATAACATTTTACATACCAACGGGTCGGGGGATACTTTCGCAATATTTTCAGCATATTTTTACTTACAATTTAGGATTGTATTATAATGAAAAGCTAGTATATATTTAACTCTAATTGGTTGGACGTATTTCACACCTAAGCGCCAATGTGCCATATTTTTTACTTATATCCGGAGGAGTTGAAAATGCAGACCCCCTCCCTCCTCCCTCACACACATACTATTCATATCAATGCTAATAATTAAAGTAATATCTCTACCTAACAAAATATCTGACATTTGAATAGCACAGCGGCTACCATGCAATGTCCTCAGTAATCTTAATGAATCATAATAAATATTAGTTTACTTTTTCACGAGTGAAACGCAATCATCAAAATCGTCGACTTGAAAACTGGTCAAAGTACAGTAATCATGCAAGCATTCTCCCTTTTTAGAACAGTCTGGTACATAAGGCGAGAACCTCGTGGCATAATTTTCGTACATTTGTCTGTGATATACTGAGTGCTTAACCTCCTGGGCTACCTTGTGCCAGTAGCTGGCGTTCAAAGGTGAGCTTTCTGGCCAAGTGACGTTATAACCATCCCTACAAGAATATTCAAAAAGCCACTCAGGCTCGTCGCCTCCATTGTTGAAAGTCTCATTCAACTTGACATAGTAATTAAACGCGTTCATGACGGAAAACGTGTCTTTATCCACTTCGTAGTATCTCCAGGAAGGATTGTTGTTGAACCAAGGGGTCACAGCCTGCGAAATCCAAGCATGGTTGATTACGTCCTTAGCACTCTTAGTATCATTGGCGGCATACAGAATGTTAAACTGATCCAGGTGTGTATGGCCAAAAAAGATGCCTGCGATAGTGTACGGAGAAAATCGTTCGATGATTTCGTAAAATATTTTGGATGGTAATGGTAAGCCATCCACAATGGGCGGAATGTGTGCCATGATCCAAACACGTTGATCCTTAGACTCGGCATCGACTAATTCTTCAATCAGAAATGACCAGATCCCGAACCCGTCTGGATTCGTGGCATTCCAAAATGCATAATGGTTTTTACGGTAATAACAATTGGAATTCAAAGAGATAATTCTTAACCCTACCTTTGTATCGACGGCAAACCCTGTGTAGTGCGTGCGTGCATACTGAGCTGTACTGGCGTTCAGCCAACCGTAATCCTTCCACATGTGGGCCATAAGCTCGTTATTCCATGTGTATTTGTTGGTAAACCCATAGCCTTCCTGAGCGATCTCGCCATAAGGATAGGAATCGTGATTTCCTAGTGTGGAATAAACTGGCAGATCGCCTAGTCGGTTTTTCAAATCTCTAAACCCCACCTCTTCAGAAGTCAACGTTCTTTCAAAATCCATCCACTGTTGCTCGTCATGGTCAATCAGGTCACCCGTGAACAGAGCAAACTCAAAGTTCAAGTTATTCTTTTTGGCATAGTCGGTTACCGAATTGATCGACGAATTGATCAGAATTTCTGGCGCGTCACAACGGTAATGACCAAACGTGGGAGCTGGTGCAGAAATAGACTTATTTTTGAATACATCGTAGTAGGCGCCTTTGACATAGGTAAACTCGTCCTCGTAGTGAGCGTCTTTATAGAACGAGTCCCAATGGCCTTTGTAGAGTGCACCTCCTCCTCCTCTGCCCAGGCTATGCGGCGTGCAACACATCACTGCGCTGCAATTTGCTTCTGCTCCGACGGTGTAGTCTAACTCGATGTGGAAATCAGATATGTGCAAAACGTTGAAAGTCTCATTACCGGGCTCTGGGGCCAGATAATGCTTTTTCTGCTTGGGCGGCCACAAGTATGACAGCGATGCATCTGGTGTCTTGGGCTTATCGCAAGAACCGTTTTCAAGGTAGTGACAGTAAAGCGCTGCATCGTATCCTTCGGGATCGATCATCTGCAGCAGATCAACGAAATTTGATCCCTCCACGTCTCGCTCTACCGTCGTTCTGGCATAATTGGTGTTGCAACTTTTATTCGATCCCGCCTTATACTCTAGGCACCAGGTAGTGTATGCTTCGGGTACTACTCCCGGCTGCTCCCGGGCCCATTTTTTGCCCACCGTAAGACGGTTGAGGCATCCTTGGCATTCGTCCACGTTAACTGACGCATGGTGCAGTTCCGCCACAGCCTCCAAAATTGCTGTCCGATTCGTGCTGGGTTTTAATTCGTCAAGTGCCTCATTGAGCTGACTCTTGTAGTCAGTACTGCTTACCATATGAGGCCCCAGAGCCAATGCAATGAAAAAGGACGGTACCATCCTTTTTCTTTATTATTTTTCCAACTTTCAACTTCCTTCTAAAATACAAGTACAAAGGTATTGCTGAAAAAGGGCCCTGCCAAGAAAAAAATAACAGGATAATTGCAGATCAAGAATATAGCACGTATTTATATTTGTCGCCGCCGGAAGAAAATGGAAAAATAATTGCCAAGACATCGGACAATCGAGAAGTTTCGGAAACAACTTGAATATGTAATGAAATTTGGCATCCTTATCGAATTTGGTTACTGGTGGTGATCATTTTTACATGTTCAGGTGACTTTACGCGACTTGAACCACAGTTAAAAATATCCGGAATAAAAGTCTAAAAGACGCCAAAATGGGATCTTGTTCTTTTGTACGAATATCTTGAGTTTTTTCCCAAATTCTCAATTTCCATCATTCTCATTTTGTACGTTTGAATTTCTTTTTGAACGCTTTTTGAGAAATTTTTCAAAAAAATGCCCATTGCATTCCCATCTCATCTCATCGCCTTTCACAAAAAAAAAAAAAAAAAAATATGTCAAAAGCAGATGCTGAGGATTCTTCGTGCAGATCCTGCGAATCTAGGGTGCAGTTTGAAACTAGACCGGGGTGCAAACCTAATAATGGGCCGTAGCTGCAGGTATCCTTAGACTGCCATAGGCTGTGTATCTTTGAGCGCCTTCTTCATGCATTGTAATAGCAGGACTTAGACAATATAAAAGACCATGGATAGGAATGTCTACAGAAGGAGATGATTCATTCATAATTGACACCATCAAGATGGCTTCGGAGTTGCGCACCAGGGAGGAGTTCGTTCTTGGACATCCAGGGGATGTTGCCTTGGACAAAGCTGAGCACGAGAGGATGGAGGAAGAGCTAGAGGAGGAGGGCCTTCAAAAGGTCAATCCTGCTTCCCCTTCAAATGCGGTAGAAATAACTGAATCCGATGGGGAGAAGCAATTCCCCGAGGAATTGAATGAGTACGGGTTGCCTGATAGGCTCGGAGCGTCTCGTCGGTTAATCATTCGCCGGTCGGAGCTTATGGCTGCACAATACGATGCATGGCCCTACCGTCTTTTACTTCTTTTCTGTGCTTTTCTCTGCGGTTACGGGTACGGTTTAGATGGTAACATCAGATATATTTACACGTCGTACGTGCTGAGTTCGTTCGGTGAGCATTCGTTGATTTCGACGATCAATGTGATCAACGCTGTGATTTCTGCCGCCGCCCAGATTTTCTACGCCAGGTTGTCAGACCTTTTCGGCAGACTGTGGCTTTTCATCACAGCAATTATCTTTTACGCCATGGGCACTATTATACAGTCTCAATCTTACGACATTGAGAGATACGCCGCTGGTTCTATTTTTTACAATCTTGGGTACGTTGGCATAATATTGGTATTGCTACTCATCATGTCTGACTTTTCATCTTTGAAATAGAGGTTATTGTACCAGTTTGTTCCCACCTGGCCCTTCATCATCAACACATGGATCTCTGGTAATGTCACGTCTGCTGCGAACCCCCAGAAAAACTGGTCTTGGGATATCGCTATGTGGACCTTCATCTTTCCGTTATCGTGCTTGCCTCTTATCTGCTGCATGTTGCACATGTGGTACAAGGCTAGTAAGACCGAAGAATGGAAGTTACTCAACGAAGAGAAGACCTACT
The DNA here is from genome assembly GCA_949129085.1 of Zygosaccharomyces pseudobailii. Lineage (NCBI taxonomy): Eukaryota > Fungi > Ascomycota > Saccharomycetes > Saccharomycetales > Saccharomycetaceae > Zygosaccharomyces > Zygosaccharomyces pseudobailii. Next base: position 796,919 of record CASBRY010000010.1, read on the forward strand.
TTCAAACGCACGGACTTATCAGCTATCTCAGAGAGCTCTTTTGGAGGTTGGACAGTATTGGATTGTTTATATTGGCAATCTCGCTTGGTTGTCTTCTAGTACCCTTGACATTGGCTGGTGGTGTCAACGGGAAATGGCGGAATCCTCACCTTATTGGACCTATTTGTCTGGGTGGTGCTCTAATTCCTGTTTTGCTGCTCTATGAATTGAAATGGGCCAGAGAGCCTATTTTACCTTGGAGGCTGATCAAGGACCGCGCTGTTTGGTCCGCCATGGGTATTTCCTTCCTAATAGATTTTATCTTTTACATGGCCGCAGACTACTTGTATACGGTGTTGATCGTCGCAGTTGATGAGTCTGTTGAGTCTGCTACTAGAATCAGTTCCTTGAGTTCATTTGTCTCCACTGTGTTTTCTCCGCTTTTTTCTCTCTACATCACAAGATGCACTAGGCTCAAGCCCTACATTATCGCCGGTTGCGGCATCTGGATGCTCGCCATGGGTCTTCTCTACCACTTCAGGGGTGGTAAGGACTCTCACAGCGGTATTATTGGTGGCCTATGTGTCTGGGGTGTTGGTACTACTCTGTTTACCTACCCAGTCAACGTGTCCGTACAGTCTGCCGTCTCTCACGAAAACATGGCCACCGTTACTGCACTAAACTATACCCTATACCGTATCGGTTCAGCCGTGGGATCTGCCGTCTCTGGTAGTGTCTGGACGCAGACATTGTATCGCGACCTTCTCAAGAGAATTAGTGATCCTAAGATTGCCGCGCTTGCATATGAGTCACCTTATGACTTCGTCGCTGCTTATGCATGGGGTACGCCCTACAGAGACGCTGCTGTCGAATCTTACAGATATGTTCAGAGACTATTGACTATAATTGCTATAGTGTTTTGCGCTCCTTTGATGTTCTTCTCCTTATGCTTGAGGAATTCCAAGCTAACCGATGAAATCGCTCATGAAAATCTGAAGGAGGGCGAAGTCATCGATCGTGAAGAAGAAGATCCCGTCTTTGAATGGATGATGAGACATGCCAGAAAGGTGATTCCTGGCCTTCGTAACAAGGAGCCTGAGGTTACGTCCGAAGAAGGACCAGACATAGAGAGCGATTCTGTTGAACAAAAGACGGAGTCCGAGTTCAAGAAGCTCAAGTCTCGTTTCCGCTGGAAGAAATCTCCAGAGCAAACTGAAGAAATTACGTACTAGTCAAGAATTATAGTTTTCATTTAAAGGTTTTCAATGTTATTATGTTTCATTTTTCTGAAATGATTTACGTCTGTAGATCTCTTTCGTCGGTGCGTTTTTTTTCAGGCGCTACAGATCTGGCCTATACATCCGTATTCAAACTGCACCTGGTTTCTGTCCAATGGCCAAGGAATCAGATTGTTCACCTCTTGGGGTGGCTTCAATGCACAAATTGTGCTTTCTGAATCCCCAGAACATTCTGCTTCGTTTTCCCGACTGCTACGTTGTACCATCTCGCTAAGATGATCTCCAAGGCTCTGGTGTTGGTGCTGGTGCTGGTTATCGGGCAAGCCCAGGCGACAAGACTGAAGCATAGTGAATGGGAAAGAGTGTCTGTTCTCTCATGTGCTATACATTTTAGTGAGCTTGATTGGGCTTTTAAGGATGGAGATGGGTTCTACGATAAACTGTGCGATTATGAACCTGCATTTGGATCATGGGTCAGCTGCATACATGAACAGCTACTGGAAGTGGCTGACGAAAATGCTTTCAAGAGAAGTCTCGCTAATATCAACGAGTGTTGCCTCTACGATGCCACTGAAAGGCGTCCACGGACGCTCGAACAATACTACTCATCACTGCACAATGCCACACAGCACATGAAGCAGGAGCCTGCGCAACCGGAGGTCCTCTTATCGTATCCTGTGAAGATGCAAACCGTGTTGAGACGCCGGCTGAATAATGCATACCATTCTTACCTCCGTAATTTTGACGACAGCGGCGTTTATGGGGGCGTTTTGTGTTGGTACTTTGTCGCAATGATGGGGCTAGCAGCGGCACTTCAGATCGCATGGGTAAAGCCATGGCTTTTCCGACTACCAGGTGTAAGCTACTTCCGAGGCAAGTACATCCTTCCCACTCTGACTCACAACCATGCTGGGTACGTTCAAAATGGTTGGGCGGTAGGGCTGGTCCCCACAAAGCTCGAGACCTTGATGCTGAGCGGGTATTTTTTGGTGCACACATTTGCATTATGTTACAATTATCATATAGATCCCTACAACATGGTGTTCCCATCCCGTTTTTTGCAGTGGCTGAGGCTGGTCGCTGACAGATCAGCCATCTTGTCGTTTGCGCATTTCCCGCTGATTGTGCTGTTTAGCACGAGAAACAGCATCTTGGAGCACTGGACTGGCTTCAAATACACAACTTTCATCGTCATGCATAAGTGGATTGGTAGATGCATGGTAATCGATGCCATAATGCATGGCGTCGCTTACAAAGTCTTTGCAGAAATAACGGATACTATAGACAGCACTAACCAGCAGTTATATTGGAAGACAGGTGTTTTGGCCCTATACATCGGCGGAATAATTTGTCTGCTTTCCTTGGGCCGTCTTAGACAAAATCATTATGAGACCTTTCTCTACATCCATATTGCATTAGCGGCATTGTTTTTCTTGTTCTGCTGGCTGCATGTAAAGGAATTTGGGTGGAAGTCGTGGATTTACGTATCAGTGGGTCTGTGGGTACTGGAGAGATTCCAGCGGGTCAGATTGATCTTGCGCTTTGGAATCGCCAAAGCCCAGCTTGAGCTGATAGGCACCGATCTAATCAAGATGAAAGTCCCAAAGCCTCATAACTGGCATTCCCAACCATCACAGTATGTTTTTATCTACTTCCTGCGTCCTACAATATGTTGGCAGTCGCATCCTTTCACCTTTATTGATATGGGTGATGAGTTACTCGTTGTTATAAGAGCCAAAAAAGGCGCTACAGAGTTTGTGCGCAAGGAACTGGTGCGCCAGGGTGGCCGTACGTCAGTAAAGGTGCTCATTGAGGGACCCTACGGCTTGTCTGCTCCGCTGCACCGCTTCAACCAGTCGCTGTTCCTTTGCGGCGGTAGTGGATTGCCTGGTCCGCTGGCTTATGCACTGAAGATGGGCCAGTCCCTGGCACAGGAACCAAATAAATCCCTTCACATCGTAGTTGTCACAAGAGGGCTCGACATATTGCAAGCCTATATGGATCTGCTTGCTCGGCTGAAATCTCTCAACGTTGATCTCCAAATATACCTTACGGGTTCTCATAAACCGTCTTATGGCAGCATAGACTCTACTGAGAAGCAAGTATTCGACCACATCGATTTTGCAACTATTCATCGGAGGCGGCCCGACGTCGGATCAATTATCAAATCTCTAGTTCAAGACTCTCCTTCACTTGCCATATGCTGCTGCGGTCCGCCAACCTTCGTTGATATGACAAGAAATCTTGCCGCGGACATGGCCCTAAATAATCCAACAAACAGAGCCGAGTACTTTGAAGAATACCAAACGTGGTGAAACGAGACCTACCTGCCCCTCTTGCTTTGATCGAGGTTGATTATGTTTTGCCTTTCTTTTGCATTCGTAATGACGAAGTCATCGCGAATTGTTTAAAAATCTGAAAAATACATAATCGGCAAGAATTCAACAATTATGTAATAATAGGTTGGAGCGGCCGAGGTAAATAAAACAAGCTCAAGGGTTGTCGGTGAGGGGGTTACATTAAAAACCTTACTTATTAAGTGGGACCCGCGTTAACTTTGTGTTTAAACGAGTCGTATGCTGCAATAGGCTAACTGCGCCTTAATAAACTTGCCGTCAAACTTTCTTTACAGCAAGAAAGCAAGCCGAGGTTGTGCGGCTGAACATGATCACTAAGCAAAAGTATACTCGCGGTGGATCGATGGCGAGCCACCAAGCGAAAATGAGGAGTTGAGTACGTGGCGCGGATCATATCTCGCACAGACATCATGATATCCTGGCTGGCATATGAGATGCATATAAAATGGAGCATGCAGATGGTATCTCGATGATATGAATGCCATAAGCTGAAGAGATTAGATATGTCAATTCCTATGGAGACAAACCACCTGCAGCCAAACCTCAGACTTCCTCACCATCGCAAGCTTTCTTGTGAAGAAATCATCGATGAGATGGAAAAGGAGCAAGATGCTGCCGTAGTCAGATTATTACGAGAAGTTGAAAAGCTTAAAGCAGAAAACTTGCAGTTGCGTAAGCAGCTTTATTCCTCGAGCAGGAGTAACATTCAATGTCCCGTCGTCGATACTGAATACCACTATATGTTGCCCAGCCATCGTTTGGCACACACGAGGAGGCCCAGTCATGTTGAGGGGCCGGGGTTTCACCCAATTGACACCTCTGTGCCTACGCACATGGTGCAAAAAAAACGTGGTTCTGCAGCAGGTTCCCCAAACGGTAGTGTGCTCCTAATGGAGAACGCAGAACCTGTAGATCCGTTGCATAGTGTGCCGAGAAGGTGGTCGATGTGTGGCTCCGGCACTTCGCCAGCCGAAGCAGCAAGGAGGTGGCAGGATTACAGGATAAGGTAGAGTTAGATTTACAAGCATAGTTCGAATTAGGTGTATAGAAGTTGACTTTTTTTTTTGTTTTATATTGAAACATGGCGGTTCATTGTTTGTGTAGCTCGAGCTGAATCGTGTTATTACTACAAGCGGCAGTTACAATTTCAGATCGTCGTGTCAGATCAAGATCCTGGGGTGAGAAGAAACCGAACAGCTTGGTGTTTGAAAGATAGAAGATAGGTATAAAGGAGCCAAGCATGGCAGTATGGATATCCATTTGGGTATGTGCTATATCGTCAAGTAGAAATAACCAAGTCTCTCGCTTATGTTACGCCGCTGCTTCTTCTTTCTTTTACTACTTTTCGGTCAGGTTTTGGCACTCGCTACACGCAGCACAACAGATGTAGTAACATCGACAGTGTGTCCATGCTCTACTACAGAACATGTTTGTACTGAATGTGAGCAGTTGTCTGCGTCATGCGCTGCTTCAACAGTTACACAAGCCGTAACAGTTTCCGCCTCTACCGTGACAGTAACCGCCAAGGTCACACTTTCTCAATCTACTGTCAGAGAGACAATAACTGAAACAGCGGAGGTTTCAACAGTAACGGAGACGTCCCAAATAACGCAAGTTGCGCCGTCAGCATCGACAGTGACAATCACAACCAGTATTAGTCAAGTTGTCTCATCACCTTACACTGTTACTGTTACTTCCAATGTCACACAAGAGGCATCGTTGGCTTCTATTGTTACTGTAACTGAAGTGTTGACCTCCAAACAGAGTCCGAACACTCAAGAAGCCTCGACCGTAACCGTAACCGATAGCAGTACAGTTTCGCCAGTTACTGTTACTATGACCGCGAACGATACTATCACTTCATTCGTTACTCGAGAAGCTAGCGCTCTGACAGTCACCAGCACCAGCTTCATGCAAGCCTCGACAGTCACTATTGCTGCAAGTGAAGCACTCGGACTTTCAACCATAATTCAAAACGCCTCAACAGTGACTGTTACTAGTAGTGGCTCGCTTGAACCGGAAATTTCGACCGTTACTATATCGGCCAGCAACACTGTGGAGCCCTCCACGGTCACTGTCACTGCTAGCAGTACAGTTTCGCCAGTCACTGTTACTATAACCGCAAACGACACGGTCACGTCATTCGTCACTCAAGAAGCAAGCGTTCTGACAGTCACTAGCATAAGTTTCGTGGAAGCTTCGACGGCAACACTTACAGCAAGTGGATCCTCGGCAGCTTCATCCGTGCTTCAAAACGCCTCAACAGTGACTGTTGCTGGTAGTTGCTCGATCGAACGAGAAGTTTCCACCGTTACTATTTCGGCCAGCAATACTGTGGAGCCCTTCACAGTCACCGTCACTGCTAGCGCGAGCTTGGTAACCTCTCTCATAACCGAGAAGACTTCGACAGTGACAGTCACCGACGCCAGTGCGCAAACTTTAACCGTAACTATTCCTGTCACCGCCGAGTCAGAAAACACGGCCATTACCATTACTACCAATTGCGCATTTTCTCAGCAAGCCTCTGTCGCTACCATATTAGCCACTTATACCGCGCAGCCTTCCGCAGTCACTGTCACTTCTACTTCTACAACAGGCTTTTCAATTTCCACCATAGTCAAAGAGGCATCGACAGTAACGATTACTGAGAGTGGCGTACACGCCTCTATCAGTACCATGTCAGCCATTTGCCCTACGGAACCCGTAACAGTTACTTCTAACGGAAGCTGTACACCTCATACAGTAAATCAAGAGCCTTCAACAATCACAGTCACTGTGAGCGGGAGTACCATCACACTCAAGGGAGCTGCAGAAACCTCGCCAATTCCTCCCAGCATTTTAGCAACTTCAACTGTAGTTGAAAAAGCTTCAATTGCTACAATATCGGGCAATGGCAGGACGGCAACCTCGACGGTTACCATTACCGGCAGTGGTGGCTTAATACCTTTTACAATAACACAAAAAGCTTCAACAGTAACAGTTACCAATAACAGCACAGTTACACAAGTTCCTCCAACGGTTACTTTATCGTTGAATGGCAGTGTGAAACCCTCCATTGTTACTTGGACCACTACCACCAGCATATCTTCAGTCATAACTAGGGAGGCTTCAACGGTTACTATACCATTCTGTAGCACTGAGCAGAGTGCAACACCCCCAGTTGCGACCTGCGAGAAAAGTGAGCCTTCTACTGTTACTCAAGAAGCATCTACAATAACGATATCAGCAAGTGGTACCGTAAAGACCTCAGGTGTAACTGTAACAGCAGCCGACACTTTCCAGTCTTCTGAAATAAGTAAAGGGACATTCACTCCCACTTTACCAGCCAATAATACGATAGAAATGTCCACTATTATCATCACGGCAATTAGCAGTCTGGCCCCCTCGGAGATTACCAAAGAGGGCACCATCGTGACTGTAACCGAAGATGGCACGGCGATATCTTTCATAACTGTTAGGGAAGCGTCAACTGTTACAACGGCGCCAGAAGATACTATTAGCCCATATACCACCGCTCAGGGAACAGACATTGTGGCAGGACCTTCAGACAGCGCATCAGCGTTTTGTACAGCTTGCAAAACATCTGTCATTGCTGTAACTGTGAATGGGATAGAGAGTCGCTCAACTTCCATCCTACCTTCCGATGATACTTCCATCCTAATCGCAGCCCCTTCCGCTGTTACACAAACCGTAAATGTTAATAGTACTGCGGCTGTAGACACGCTTCAGACACCTTTTACTGTGACCGTGACCGCCACCGCGGCCTGTCCTGCAGCATCTATAGTTACCGAGTTCAAAACAATTACTAGGAGCAGCATTGTCACTACAACAAACACAATTAGAGAAACGTCATTAGCTGCTACATCTCAAGTAAATTCCACATCCAGTTCTCAAACGTTTGCTATTCCTTCACTTTCACAAGCAAGCGCTCCCCAGAATCGCTTTGCAGCGGCGATGGGACTCCTGCCATTGCTAGCGCTGCTTTAAAATTATGAGCGTCATTTTATTCCCAAAAAGACGGTTGTTTTTTTTTAATTTTTTCTTCATCGAATTAATACCAGATCAAGTTTGTAGTTTCACTACATTTTTTTTATATTCTTTTTCAAGATGGTCCACCATTTTAGTTTATTTACTGACGTTCATTTTATATTACGTGCAACGTGATAGCTTGAAAATTTTTCAGTTGAACCCATCGCATCATCTCATCTCATCTCATCTCATCTCATCTCATCTCATCGCTTTGACCTTTAACCATCAACTATTATCTAAAAGTTACAGTTCACTCCTCAATTGACAATATAGTAACCAAGGATGGCTAGTACAGGTAAGTCTATAAAGAAGGAGTCTAAGAAGGACTTGAAGCAGAAGGTGCAGAAGACTAAGGCCGCCAAGCCGGTAAAGTCTTCGAAGCCTTCTAAGGCTGCTAAGGCTGCTAAGGTTACTAAAAAATCCAAGGCTGCTAAGGAGGAATCAAGCTCTTCAAGCGCTTCCTCTGAAAGTGAATCTGGTAGCGAGAGTGGATCCTCTGACTCTGAGAGCGAAACTGAAGTCAAGAAGCAGCCTTCTAAGAAAGAGGGTAGCTCTTCTTCAAGCTCTTCATCAAGCTCTGATCAAGAAAGTTCAAGCGATGAAGATTCATCTGAGGACGGAAAGGAGAAGAAGAAGTCTAGTAAAGACAGTTCGTCCAGTTCTGATGAATCAAGCAACAGCTCTGATGAGTCTGACGATGAAAAGAAAGAGACCACCACTAGCAGTTCTTCCTCCGAATCTTCGAGCTCTGATGAGTCAGATGAGGAGAAACTTGCTAAGAAAACTGAGAAAAAGAGTAGTTCTGAGAGTTCAAGTTCTGACGGAGCTGCTAGCAGTAGCGACAGCGATAGCTCTGATTCTGAAACCGAAAAGGCTTCGAAGGGAAAGAAAGAACCCTCGGTATCAGAATCTTCCGAAGGTTCTTCGTCTGATTCTGAAGATGACTCTTCTGAGGAATCCGATGGTGAAGCCAGCAACAAAAAGTCTTCTAATGATTCTTCTAGCTCATCGAGTGAGGAGTCCTCTCCTGAAGAAGGTGGTAAGCCTTCTAAGCGTAAGGCAGATGACTCAGAGGAGATTCCTTCTAAGAAGCAAAAGCTGTCCGGTGAGCCCGGTACTATCTTTGTTGGTCGTCTCTCCTGGAACGTGGATGACCAATGGCTGAAGAATGAGTTTGAGCCCATTGGTGGTGTTGTTGGTGCAAGAGTTATCTATGAACGTGGCACCGACAGATCTCGCGGGTACGGATATGTTGACTTCGAAGATAAGTCGTATGCTGAGAAGGCCGTCAAAGAGATGCATGGCAAGGAAATTGATGGTAGACCAATCAACTGTGACATGTCTACTAGCAAGCCTGCTGGCAACTCTAACGATAACCGTGCTAAGCGCTTTGGTGATGTTCCATCCGAACCCTCCGACACTCTATTTTTGGGTAACTTGTCTTTCAACGCAGACCGTGATCAAATTTACGAGCTTTTTAGCAGTTACGGTGAAATTATTTCTGTGCGTATCCCAACCCATCCAGAAACAGAACAACCTAAAGGTTTCGGTTATGTGCAGTATGGTGACATCGATTCTGCCAAGAAGGCTTTAGATGCTTTGCAAGGAGAATACATCGACAACAGGCCAGTGAGACTCGACTATTCTACACCAAAGACTGGGAACGGCGGTTTCAGAGGTGGAAGAGGTGGCAGAGGTGGTCCAAGAGGTGGCCCCAGAGGAGGCGCAAGAGGCGGATTTAGACCTGGTTCTGGTGCCAACTCGGCACCTGTAGGAAAGGGAAAGAATAGTGCTCCTTTTGCAGGCTCCAAGAAAACTTTCGATTAAATCGGGGCTTAGATAATAAATCTTACTGTACATTAGCCATAAGTCTGTATATTTTTAAAGTGTATCTATTGCAGTGTAAATCTCCTGTTACCCTTCTCGCAGCATACTTCTGCGGAAGAAAATGACTTCTTGCCAAGAAATAAACTTACGAGGGAATGGAAAGAGGACTTTTACGATGGATATCGACTGTAATACCTGCAGTTACTCTAATCAAAGGGTTTGTTTGAAGCCCTCTGGTGGCTCATACTAGCAGCTTGGGCGTAAAGGATTAGTCAAATAGAACTGAGATTGGCGCACTCAATGTCATTTCTCAGTATCTTCAAGAAAGACGTGCATCATCCATCATGTGGGAAGAAAAGTCACCACATTGTTCCTGGAAATATCCTTCAGAAGAACTTGGTACGAGAATTCCAACTCAAGCTTGACGAGCCGCACAGAATATGGAAGCCTGATGAGTACATTTGCGGCGAGACAATACTTAACATAAAGAAAGACGTTACTAATGTAGCCCTGCGATTAACGTTAGTCAGTCAAGTGAAAGTGAAAAGCGGTGTGGGGGCTACATTAAGGACGAAGGTCACAGAGAAGTTGCTTGAAAAGACAACTTTCCTTTATGGCGAAGAAAGGGGGGAAAAAGTGGATGCAAATAACGCTACCAATGGATTGACCCAGGGTGAGCACATTTTCCCCTTTAAACTCAAGATTCCCTCTGGCAGAAAAGTATTTAGTTCCATTAAATTTGAGCGCGGATCGATAACGTATTTTCTTCAGTGCTCGTTGGAGTCGATGGGACCCCATCAGGCCGAAAGACCTGTGTCGCAATACAGGCAATACTTTCCCGTTATGGTTCCTCTAGATGTCTCGAACCTGCCAGATCCGAAAACTAAGACAGTGGTATTACAATCTACATCTTCTGTACGACCTACCCACAAAAATAGTGGCGACAGTTCGTCTTCGCATACAAAAGCGACAAGTGATTCCAACACCTCGAATAATACCGCTAATACCTCTGCCTCGGCAGAAAAGACGGTCAAAGTGTCAGTGGATGTATCTCGCGCTGGATACTGCATAGGGGAAATCATATCCATCAGAGTCTCTTTGCAGCATTACAAGAATTTTCGTCATTCTGCTGGATTGATTGTGACTTTGGTGAGAATCTGCAGGGTAGGTAGCGGTGGGAAGGATGAACCAATGGAAACTTTCAGAAAAGATATATGTCAGACAATTTGTCCGTTATACGTCGACCCAGAAACTCTCGAATGTTGTGTGACGGCGTATCTGAAGGTTCCCATAGATGCCTTTTCAACTTTCACCAGTTTGCAAAAATTTTTCACTTTCAAATATTACGTGGAGGTAATGGTTAATTTGTCTACAAAGAATGTCGTTTTGACAGAATCCAATAGAGTGGTAGCTGGTCTCCACGATGTAGTCAAGCCTACTTCCAATGAGCCCTCGGAATTAGGAGACAGCATAGGTTATATGCCTCAAAAATTCATAATCAGCAAAGCTGGTAGTGAAGAAAGCTTCGACGAATCCAACATAATATACAGGGACATGGTTAACGTAGAACGATTAAAAAGAATGAATAACGTGACAGGTATGTCCATTGAGACAGTGATAGGCATGAAGAGATCAGAGGAATTATCTAATCCACGGCCATTGACAGACGTACAGCAATTAGAGAAGTGTGCAACCTCCTCCAATCCTCAGGTAGATGACTGGCTGGCCCCGTTGGATTCTTATCCTCCCGTTCCTCAGTACACTCCGAATAATAATGTTAAAACTTCAGAGGACAAGAGGGAATTGGAGCAGGCTAGACTGAAGCAACTGGAAAGCGACCCTCCCCTAAATAATTATTGAGTTTTACCAAAGTTGACTTTCATTTAGAATGTGTAAGCGTTGTTGTCATTGTATACGTTATAGAAATTTTCTAGCATAATGTTACGAACCTGCCATCACTACAGCTTGAAAACTACAGCGTCAACGATAATTGACCTGCTCATTTGTACAGAAACCCTATGAACGTACAAGATAGAAGAAGACTCTTGGGACCCCCAAATGCGAAACCGATATCCTTTGGATTGCCGGCGGAAGGCGTCGAAAACCCCCACCAGACCGAACATGCCAGTGAAGAGCTCATATCTATCCATACTGGCCTGATTGACAACTGTAATGGCTCTTCCTTGGTAGAAATTAAAGATACGGCAGAATCATTGCATCAAAGCTCCTTAATAACATCTGTTTATGGTCCGCGAGCGCTGCGTGGATCCTTTACGGCAAGTGCGTCGCTATCAATACATCTCGAGAATGGTTCCCTACAGAAATACGGAAACTCCCAATTGAGTGAAGTGGCAAGCTTTCTCACAGGAATCTTCAACTCTGTTGTAAACAGGTCAAGATATCCAAAATCTGGTATTGACATCTTCATATATCTAACCTACGACAAAGACTTAAGGCAAGGTAATTTTGGCCATATGAATTTGTCGGCATTAATCCCCTACTGTATCACTAGTGTGACATTGGCGTTAGTAGATGCCGGTATAGAAATATTAGACATGGCTAGCGCCGGTGTACATAGGGGTAATGTTTTTGCGTTTGTGAAGAATGGTCAGGAAGTCGCTGGCTTTTGGAAAGATGAAGGTGAAAGCCAAGAAATCATGGAATCTCTCGAGCCTTGTAGAAAACAATACTTCCGTTACAGAGAAGTAATGGTTAAATATTTGATGGAAAAGGGAGGGATGGAATTTTGATGCTATATAAAAAGTGTAATTTTATAGTAATAATCATTTTGATAATGGTATGTATATCATTTTCATAAGGGTGATATCAGTCGAGATCATCCAAAACACTCTTAATGTGGCATATTCTTTGCGAAATAGCACCGATGTCTCCATTGACTCTGTTGATGTAATCAGTAGAGAGCTCTACACCCAAGGAGTCTTTCACTAGTCTTCGGAAAATTCTGGTAGTGAAGTATTTGTTGCCATGAGAATCAAATTTTCCATTTTTGACGGCGCCTACTCTGGTCAATAGGCTCAAGAGCTGCTTGTTCAATGTTTCTGGGTTTTTGATGTCTAGTCTAGGTAGGGCTAGCTCAAACGGCTTGGAGACAAATATGGCTTTATGAGAGTTACCAGTATGATATCTGAACTCATAGATACCAGGCTCATAATGTAAGAGACTAGAATCAAACGTTACTTTCCCTTTGGCAAACGTAGAATTTTTTTCGAACTCCATTATGCTTGATTTTTTGCTTTGGTGGCCCGGATATCCTTCAGGAGAAATGGGAGTCCAATGGCCTGCTGATGATACCTTGGTGGATTTTGAATTGTTCCTAGTCCTCATGATGTTGTAAAGACCAATCCAATCATCAGTTTGAAATAGTTGACTTGGTAGCTGCCAATGGACCGTAACAGGCTCAGGTAAAATAAAGCTCTCTTCATTCAAGCCTTCAATGTCAAATTTGCAGTTTGGAGCAAGTTTCGATGTCACGCTTTCTATGGCATCTTCCACCGCTTCTTCCCAATCTTGAGAATCAACGTTGATGTCGTTTCCAGTAGCAGTTATCATTTTACGACGAGGTTTTTCGGAATTTTTTTCCATAGGCTCTTGATGATTCGTTAGAGAGTTTAAAACGATGTTCTCCATCCTATCCACGATTTCTGACATTCTTCTCCATGGACCTAGGCCCTGTAAAGTCTTCTCGATGCCGCTGACACGAATGCCACCACCGTACAGTTTAGTCATGTGAGGCTCTTCAATAAGTTTTATCAAGACAAAATTACAGGCAGTCCACAAGCCTGCAAGTATGATGTTTTCCCATGAAAAATTGGTCATTAGAACGGTTCCCCACGTTCCAGCCACACCTAAGATAGTCTCTGGGTTGTTCAAGTACCGATAAATGCCTTGAGATGTCAAATTTTTGTTGGTAATGTAATTGCTCAAGAAAAAATCGCCGTAAAACCAACCAAAGTCGGAAATCGCAGACCTAATCTCAGAGTTACACCAAGTCTGTAACGCACAGAGAAGTAATCCAAAAATGGTCTGGGTGTAATCGATGTAAGTCTCATCATCATACATTTTTGACAATGTTTGAATAAACAATAAAGTGTAAGTTAAGCAGGTCGAAAAATTGTAGATAAACTGCCACTGTTGGTATGAATAGACTTGCGTGTAGCCATTTTTCAAGTATAATTTTGTGAACCATTTTTGAGCGGATTGCAAATAAAGAATGGAAAATACAACGATAGAAGAAGCAAGCTTGGTGAAAAAAGCCAAACTGAACAAAACTTTGCTACCAGGTCTTTCGAGGAAGAACCACGCAATGAGAGCCAAAGAGGTACCTATGGTAAAATAATCTGTGAATCTGAGTTTATCAAAATTTACAACCCAAAAAGCACTATTGATCAATGGCCTTGAATAGTCATAGTTTTTCTTGGCAATCAAATCATCGATGTGGCTATTGGTCTGAGAACCATCTTCCATGTCGCTACCATATATTAGTTCCATATGAGGTGATTCGACGTACTTAAGGAACAAAAACTGGAGCAGATGACCTAGGATAGATACCAAGAGGACGTGATAGTCTCCACACATCAATGATAAGCCATAGTAGCCCATGTAACCAATCGAGTACATTGGATGTGGGGAGATGTTAAAAACACCATCAAATACCAATTCGGATTCTTGTAAAAAGAAGAAATCACCCCAATACCAAGCATAATCTTTTACCACCCGATGGGCATCAACCTTGACCCAAATGTTAAACAGTATCATGAAAACACCCAGACCAGTCTTCCAATTAACCATGGCAGACCATTGTGCAGGTAGAGACAAATATACGTATATCACATAAGTGCAAAAATCTTGCATGAGGATCAGATCGACAAATTGACGAAATAAAAGCCACACATTTAGTTCCTCGGGTTGAGAATACATATCATAACCAGCCGGCATCTTGGTCGACAATTCAAACTGGCAAAATCTGGCCAGCGGGCTTTGATTCCCTTTGACAAATAGACGATGTCTCTTAGCGTAGTTGTTTAACGTTTCGTATCTCGATTGCAGGTGAAGCACAATACCAATACCCAAATTGTAACATACCCTCCAAAATAGGTACTGAACTAGAAAAGCCGTCCGTGTAGATTTTAATCCAAACCTTCTTAGAGCCAAATAGCAAATGGCAAAATCAGACAGTAGTGCTAATGTAATACAAACCTCTAAGAAGGATTTCTTCACAGTGGGATCAAAGAGACTGCGTACCATGTCATGCGTGGTTGGTGGTTTGAACACCACCCCGGAAGACCTTGTGCGTGCTACTACGCCAACAGACATTGATAAAAGAAAACCAGTTCTTAATTACCTTAAGCTTTAACAAGTTGTAACTTCCTAGGTTGAACTAGACAAGTTCAAAACTTTAGAGTTCTGCTTTCCAAACGCTTTGGATAGTTCCTTAGTTTTTTAGCTGTTCCATGTGAAATCTCTTTTGGGCATGAATGTGAAATTTGAAATTCGATTCGGTCGAGTTTTTTCAGGTGATAATGTGATTTACACCAAGACACACAGTGATTATACGTAAAACTGTTGGCGTTCCGCAACATGCGCCAAAAGATGGCCTATGTAAGAATCAAATGGGCTCTCTTTGCGACTGTTATATTATATATTCTTTCTTGAGGTTTTCCACGAGCGTCTTCTGATCGGGTGGTAGCACGCGGACCTGTTCGTCTGTGAATTTCAATACTTGTTTAATCATGTCTCGTTGATTCTGCGGCAGAGCCTGCAGCTTGCTTAAATTGATGCCTGTTTGTGGAGGCTGCTGGTTTTGTGGGGCAAGTTGCGGTATCGTCATCATAGGCGGTGGAGGTGTCCCTATGGCTGGCGTTGGAGGCATGAAAGGCATCGGTGGCGGAACGAATCCGAAAGGTGCAGGCGGTGCTTGTTGTTGTTGTTGTTGTTGTTGTTGCTGTGGCGCTACAAATGGTGGCGGAATGGGCATTGGCACAGGCATGGGTATGTTATGGTTCACAGGGGTATTAGAACTACTGTTTACGGCGCTGCCAAAACCGTTTCCACCTTGTCTTTGTCTCAGAACTTGCGTAACGACGTTGTAATTAATAAACCCCATCTCCAAAAGAGCTTGCGTCACTGATATGGAAATATTTAGATTAGTCTTGAGAAATGATTCCAGTTGAATTCTCTTCGTGCAGTCTTGGTTAGCCAAAATCTTCAGGTTCGAAATTATTTCAATTAATTGTAAAGGTGGAATTTTACTCAAATTCATAGAAACAGGGTCTGTGCCTGAAAGTACATTCGGTTGCAATTGTGGTAAGTGCTGAGAGGCTTTGCGTAAAATGTCTGGAAAAGCGATATTGTTATTCGATTTATTGACATTGTTACCATTGTTGTTGCTGCTATTATTCAAAGGTGGAGCCGGTGTCTGAGAAGGTTTTCTCGGTAGTGGCACTTCGGATATCATTTCAAAGGGTAGGTCAAGTCCACAGTTCCAGGGGAAGGTCTCTCTGTTTAGCTGCAATTCTTCCTTGGCCACGACAGCACCAAGTTTGTAGTTTTGAGGAATAATACGTTCTAAGCTGCAGGGCAAATTTTCGATACGTCCAAGTATCTCATATGCTCGTTTACAGTCCTTGCTAGTCTTGTATTCGAATATAGCAGCGTTCATGCGCCCGGTACGCGGGTCAGTTTTTGTAGAGATATCCACAATGGGTCCTGAACCGGCCATCACTGATGAAGCTGTGTCCTGCGTCCAATCCGCAGGCATATTGGTCAACTGGATAGCTGACGAAAGATTATCCGGAGTTAGCGCATGACGATCTTTCCTCCTCCTTGGATCAGACATTGATTTGCAGACTATCTGACTTTTATTGCAGACATGAATGTGTATTGTCAAGTTTTTTTCTTCGCAAGGCTTTAAAGTAAAAAAAATATCAGAAATCCATATCAACAGCTTTAGTTCGGAGAAAACACTCCTAGGTAGTTACAAGATTACAGGTAATGTTAATTTTTCAATGTTTAATTATATATGTTTCATATCAGTCCAAATTCGCCTCTCGTAGCTCTCTGTTTCAGATCCCAAAGTGACATCTTTTCGTCATCTGGCAAAACAGCAATTTCGCTATCGCTGAGTTGAAGCACCTGTCTTAGCAACTCCCTTTGACGAGTTTGTATACCGGGATCTTGTACACCTTCAGATGCGGACGCACCGCCCTCAGGTGTGTCATTACGTTGAACTGCGAGTTGAGTTAAATCATCGACGTTACTAATGCCATTGGTCAGCAAAAGCTCTGCTATCACAAAGCTTAATTGTGGACAACCTCGCAGTAATTCCACTGCATCTTCTGGGTTTTTTCTAGTCCAATCCTGAAGAACTCTCAGCAATGAAAGCTGCTCATTGGGCCCTTTCTTAGCCAATTCGCTTGAAATCATCATAGCAGGAGTAGTCATATTGATGTTTACATCCACACCAGCTGGTAACCTCGAGAACTTGAGATTAGAGCTGTCATCATTGTTGTTAGGCTCGTGACTCTCCATGTCATTTCCCGTAGCATAACCGCACTTGAGCAGCCTAGATCCAAATTGATAGCCATTCAAATTACGGACAGCACTTGCACTAGATTCCAAATCCTTGTATTCGACAAAAGCATAACCTTTCGATTTGCCCGTCTGCGGATCAAACATCATCTTTAGATTAGTAATGGGTCCCACGTTGCTACAAAGATCGAGAATTTGCTCTTCAGTCTGATCATAGGGTATTGATCCAAGATATACAACCCTGGAGGGTAGATGCTGACCACCATTGGATCTATTCATTATTCTCTGAGTATATGGCTTCAATGTTTCTGTTTGGTTCGTTGTTCATTGTCGACTGAATTTTTAACGAGCGATGCCCGCAACCAAATATTCTAGTATACAAGGTCGAACACAATTAATCACGAACTAACAGTCAAAGGGAAAATGGATTCAAAAGAGGTAGTGACGCATGTGAAGAACCTAGAAAAGTTCAAAACTAATGATGAGGCGGTGCTAGAAATCCTCAAAACGCTGGAGAAGGAAGTGGTTCCCACAGAGAAATTATTGCGAGAGACCAAAGTTGGTGTCGAGGTTAACAAATTTAAGAAGTCTTCAAATGCAGAGATAGCCAGATTGGTAAAACGTATGATTGCCCAGTGGAAAGATGCTATCAACAAGAGTAAAAAGGCTAAGATGCAACCACAGCAGTCGACACAACCTCCGGCGACTCAAGCTAGTCCAGAACCCAAGAGACAAGACAAATATGTTTCCACCAAACCTAGAAATAGCAGAAATGATGGTGTGGATACCAACGTTTATAACCACAAGTTAAGAGACATGGTGATAAGGGCGCTTTATGATGCTCTGGCAAAGGATAGCGAGCACCCTCCAAAATCCGTATTGCAATCTGCTAAAGCTGTCGAAGAAGAGATGAATAAGCTCAATAATTGTGATGAGAATGAAAAGGCTTACAAGGACAAATACAGAATCATATACTCCAACATTATTTCAAAGAACAATCCTGACTTGAAGCATAAGATCACCAACGGAGACATCACCCCAGCATATTTGGTCTCCTGTGATCCCAAAGAGCTCGCTCCAGAGCACTTGAGAAAGAAACTGGAAGAGATTGCGAAGCAAAACTTGTTCAATGCTCAAGGTCCCACCATACAACGCTCTGTCACAGATCGTTTCACATGTGGAAAGTGTAAGGAGAAAAAAGTGTCCTATTATCAGCTTCAAACGAGATCTGCTGATGAGCCTTTAACTACTTTCTGTACCTGCGAGGCATGCGGTAATAGGTGGAAGTTTTCTTGAATGAATCAATGTTATCGGCTTTTGTTTCAAGATATTGTGATACAGCTTGCGCTCCTCATGAAAGACAATGAAGGTATGCATAATTCGACAATCCAGTATATATTATATATCTTTATTGAGTGCTTGTACTAGTTTTTGATAACTAATGATTTCACCAGTGGCAACATGTCTTGTCCAGCTTCTCACAAGTTTAAAGTTAATAAACAAGTTAGAGTTGGTGGATTTAAGGAATTGATGAAGCAAATGTTGAATTCTTTTCAGGACTGAGGACGGGTCTCCTGAATATCGAGGTTCTATGCTGCAAGGTGTGAATACGATGATCCGTTGTGTTGGGCTCTGAACTCGCTTTCCTTCTGTTCAATCATTAAATCAAATATTATAATAGCTAAAGTATTTGGATATGCTGAAGGCATCTTATTTAACAATCTTTACTTTTAGTGGGAACGTCGGTTTTGTGCCCATCATTCAGTTTCCTTGTGCAATACATGACGCAATGTACCGGGTTAGCTGCTGAATTTCTGTACCATGTTATCAGGAAATCGTCGTAAGCGTATTGTTGGCAAACGCGTTTGTTTGGGCCGCTGACGTTGGCACTTTCTTTCGTTTATATTAGGCTTTAAAGCGAATTACATTACTTGAGTCACAGGGGAAATTTTACCCTCAGGCTGTCTCTAACTGTATTAATAGTTTAGATAAATGTTCTTCCATTCTTTATCATGCATACTTAATGAATTAAAGCATTTTTATCACCAACGTTTGGGCTTAATGACCTTGGTGAGAAATAAGAGACGAATTTAAGGATGCTGCCCATTGCAATTGCACTTCCGTTGATACGTTTGCAATTTTTGATTCGTCAATTTCATTCTCTCATATGGCGACATTGAACCGGGCTCAATGATTGGAGAGAAAGTGTGTCAAGAATTCCACTAGAAAAAAACCTCAAAGCCATTTCATTCTGCTGCTGATTGTTGATGAACAGTCGTACTTCAATATCTCTTCAGCTCATTTTCTGTTGTTCTGAAATGGTGGCTAAATTCAATAGCTTATTTTGTTCACCTTATTTATTTAAGCGGCTGGCATTAAAGTTGTCCCCCGTTTGCTCTTAGTGTTACATATCTGACGAAAATTTTGACAATTAGTATCCTCCTAAAAACTCATTCTAAACATAGTCCTATAAATGGTTTTGATTATCCTAGACTTTTGATAATTCAAGAGTAAGTAAGTCGCATATAAAATAAAAAAACATTTCTGTTTTGGCTGTTAATAAAAATCCTGGTTCAAACGCCATCTTCACACTACCGTCTAGCGCTCACTTTGGTGCAAACTTCATTGAAGTGAAACCTTATTCGACTGGTATCAAAACTCCGCCAGTCTCTACTGAAGTTTAATCGCTCCAATTCATTACACCAACCAGGTTTAAGTTAAACGAAGGACTGTATGTATCGTGCAGCTAGTCCTTCGTTACTCATAGTAGGTTGCATTCGTGCAGATGTGCACTTCGGGTTTCTGCTTTCTTTTAAACATAGCCACTTTCTCACCTTCTCTTCACAGTTCTGCTTTACTACGAGGTTAGATAAAATGGTAGGTGTATGTAGAAAGAGAATAACCAGTACTAAAGATATCGTTAGCCATACAGAATAACTTGAAGCTTCAAAAGCATGATCCCAATAAGAAGAATAATTTATCGCGATATCTGGCCTGCCAATGGTTCCTTTCTTCAGATGCAATGTCTGCAATTATTTTTTTTCAATTTTTTTGTCTTTTCATGGATTGATAATGGAAGAAATGCTTATAAGAAAAACAAATGGAGGTCAAACTTATCAATACACAGAAATATACAAATCAGGCTGGCAGCTGAACAACCATCCTAATGTTTACAAGATTTGTTTCTACCAGAATAGTTACTCCACTAACATTGAGAGTTGTTCGTACTCCGAAGCTGAATAAGAAGGCTATTACGCTTTCCAGCAGATGGTACGCTCAATCTTGGGACAACAACCAACCTAATGACCAAATTGAGGCTCATTTGAAAGTGCAGAAGCTTATGGATGATATAAGGTCGCATCCTCAGGTTACGGAAAAGCTGGAAAAAGTTAGTCAGATAATGATTGACAAGGGATTGGCTAACAGCGATAGCACGAAACCCCCTGGTCCTTGGCAAATGGTGAAAATTCTTATGGATAAAGATTTGAAGAAGGCTATGTCTGAATTCAGGCAAGAGTTACAAAATGCCGGTATTGAGTTAGGACCTGAGCAACTTGGTCCCTTGATGACTGTGTTGGGCATTGAAAAGAAGGAAAAATGAGTTACATGGGTCTAGGCTTTGACTACTTACTTGTACATATATTAGATTAGATAATCGAGCAAATCGATCTTTGTGACTATATGTACTGGTTTGGAACCTTCGGTGATGATCGCAGAGGAGTTCTTTTCGAAGAAATTATTCAAATCTGACAGCTTAGAAGAATTGGTGAATTGTACGAACTTCTTCTTGCCAGACTTGTTTTCATTGTAAGAGGATACATCATCAAAATTGTTGAGTTTTCTAAAATCGATGTAAAACGATTTTATTTTATCCTCCTTCGTAGCCGTGCCGTTGGATAACTTCTTGAGTAATTGCGACAAAGTAACTAGTCCGCTTAATTTACCATCTTCAGCGAGAACTGGCAATTGATCGAAAGCGTTCTGCCTCAAGATTTGAATAGCATCAGCTACCGCAGCATTCTCCTTGACGGAAACTACAGGTTTCAACTTCAAATCTTGCACAGTGGCACCGTGGAAAGGATCCTTTCTGTCAATGTTTGAAGGGCCCTTGGTTCCAACACGAGCTAGCACATCGTCACTCCATAGATTATTTTTCTTAAGCCATTCGTCATCCACAAATTTAGTCAAATAAGACCTGATGGAGTCAGGGAAGATGGCCACAAGGACGTCATTCTCATCCAACTCAGGATGGTCTTTGACATACTTGACAAGAGCAGAGAAAGCACTACCAGAGGAACCGCCGACTAAAACACCCTCATTAGAAATCAATTGACGAGCGTACACGAAACTGTCCTTGTCGTCAGTTTTGTACCAAGTATCAATTTCGCTTCGGTTGAGGACCTTGGGGACAAAATCGTAACCAATACCTTCCACTTTGTATTCACCCACATCAGTCTTATTCAATGATTCCGGTTGGGCCAAGATAGATCCAAAGGGGTCTGCCCCCACAATCGTTATGTTATCGTTTTGCTCTTTCAAATATTTGGAGATACCGGTGATCGTGCCACCAGTACCAGCGCCTGCTACTACCGCCTTCAAGTTATCAAACTCATTCAAATTCTGCAACTGCTCTTGGATTTCCTTACCAGTACCATAATAGTGGGCTTCAGGATTTCTTGGATTGTTGTACTGGTCCAAAATAACAGCGCCAGGTATCTCCTTCTCTAATCTCTTCGCAACACCGATGTGAGATTCTGGAGAGTCCCAAGCTGCGCTTGTGGGTGTACGAACGATTTCAGCACCCAACGCTTTTAGCACGGAAACTTTCTCGTTAGACATCTTTTCAGGCAGTGTGATAATTGTTCTGTAACCTTTGATGGCGCCAATTAGCGCTAGCCCAATTCCGGTGTTTCCTGAGGTTGGTTCAATCAAAGTGGTTCTATCTGGATGTATTTCACCATGTTTCTCGGCGTACTCGATCATAGTTTTAGCAATACGGTCCTTGATCGAACCACCAGGATTGTAGAGTTCCAACTTGGCGTAGACTTTGGGTTTGATGCCCAAAGCTTTAGGCAAGGTCTTTAACTCAATAAGCGGGGTGTTACCCACTAGGTCAATAACGTTTGTTCTCGTATCAACAACCATCGCAGCGTTTGATTCGAGCTTGGTACGTTTGAATTAATGGTGGTGAAATTAGTGAGTCTTATGAATGTTTTGATACGTCTAGGATGAGATACCAATCTGTTGATGTTCTTTTTCGCCACAGTGAAAACTTTTCAATTTCACGTGAAGATGCAAATGCGTCAGTAACTGCACGTATGCTTGGGTAATAATAGTCAAAGTGGAAAAAATAAAAAAGTAATGAAGACCTCATGTGAGAAAAAAATACTAGAGGGATACATTTTCCTCATTATGTGTTCTGTTTTTGTTCAAATAAATGGTAATTGGTATCCCGTCAGATAAAATACATCCCATGACGTTGAGTCACCGTTAGTTTGACTCCACAGTATTGATTACAAATCCCAAAAACAAAGTAAGTCTTTGAAGTCAAAATTTCATGTGGTATTTCCCAGAAAATAAATACTTCCGCTTTCACGTTGTTATTGGTTGCTTTTGGAGTGTAGGCGTTTGGAAAGGATGTTGAAAGATGAATCCCGCGCTGTTTAAAGTCCAATTCTTGTAAAGTTGTACTGATAGACTGCTTCGAGTCAAGAAGCGAAGCAAACCAGGGTTGTTTTCCACTTTGCGCGCTGTATGCGATTTTACTGCAATTCAATTGAACACTAATTAAATTTGAACGAATTGCTATGTACATAGTTTATTGTTTACATTCTTCGTTAATCGCTAAGCCAATCCAAAAATTCTGGAGTCAAGTACGTGATGATTAATCTTGCGCCTGCTCTCAAAAACCCCTGGTGAGATTCAAACGCAATGGTCTTGAAATCCACCACACCTTTTTCGGCCGCAGCATGCAACATCGCATATTCACCCGATACATGATAAGCACAAATTGGCAAGTCGCTACAAATTTCGCTAGCGTCACGCATAATGTCTAAGTAAAATGTTGAAGGTTTCACAATGATCCCATCGGTACCCTCTGCTTTATCTCTTTTCAACGCTCTACGGGCCAAACCTTTCCCCCCGGAAGGCAATTGATAACACTTCCTGTCACCTGATGAAGGTGCAGAACATGCCGCGTCTCTGAATGGTCCATATAAATTTCCGCTAAATTTTGCAGAGTACGACATGACGAATGTCTTATGCGCCAAACCAGCATTGATTAGCCCTCTTTTAATATCGCGAATTCTACCATCGATCATGTCACTAGGTGCAACAGAATGGGCACCAGCCTTGGCATAATTAACAGCCACGGCTGCAAGTCTCGAAACACTTCTCTCTCTGTTAATAGTACCATCATCGTAAAGAACACCACAATGTCCATGAGATGTGTATTCACATAAGCAAACATCACACATAATGTAAAGATCTGGAAATTCACGCCTCAACATCTTGATGCCTTGTATGACTGGTCCTGAAGGATCATCCGCAGCAGTGCCCAAAGGATCTTTACTTTCTTTCTTTAGGGGCACGCCGAATAAAATTACCGACTTTAATCCTTTTGCAACCAATGGTGCTAAGTACGTCTGCAGCTTATTGACGCCAAATCTTCTTATATTAGGCAAAGATTCAATCTCAGTATCGTCTTCTGGATCATCAGAGATGAAAAGCGGGAAAATTAGGATGTTTTTAGTTAATTGACGTTCGCTTTGCCATTCTCGTAGAAGTGGGTGGTTGTACCCGCCTTGTAAAATAGAGGAAATATCTGCAGGTTCAACATCTAAGAACTCAGCTGTGTGCATCTCAGTGACTTATACCAGATTCAAGTAGTGGATAAATATAGTTACTTGTTGTTGGGTTTGGTATTTGTAATGACGACCTTCTCGCTCTTGTGTTTTAGTTTTTCTTTTATAGCACTCCGTAGTCCGTCGAACTTTTCAAACTAAGCATCATTATTAAGGGTGGTGCCATAAGCCATAAATTAAAAGAAGATGTCCCACAACTGTGAAGAAGAGTACTACGAGCACGATCATATTCATGATCATACTGCACCCATTCCAACAAACCCTAACCAATCGTTGTATGCTCAAATCGACACTTCAAAGGTTTTATGTTTAAATGCAGTGGCTCGAGGAATCCCACCACATACAGATTTTTCCAGAGCTTTTTTAAAACCACAAGATCGCAGATTTGATTGCTCCCTGTATCTGGAGAGTGATGCGGATTGTCAACTCGTAGTTCATGTGCCGTTCGTGGGAAATTGCAAATTGTTTTCCATAATATTGCGAACGAACAAAACAGATCCTGGTTTAAGCTCTCCTAAAACTATTAAGCTATTCAAAAATTATAACCAGAGTATTGATTTTGACACCTTGAGTTCCTCAGATGCAGATATCCAGATTCAACATCCAGAAGACGTCGGAATCACGGGAACGTTATTCAATGATGACGAAGATACGTTTGTGGAACATTTCTTGCCTCGGCGAGTGTTCCAAAATTGCTCCTCTTTAACGCTATTCTTTGAAAATAATTGGTCGGGAGATCAAGATGATCATTGCATATTGTACTACCTAGAGGTTCGTGGTGAATTCACCGGTCGTCTCACCCCACACAATGGGGCTCCCGTGAGTACAATTTACGAGGCAGCTCCTAATCCTTTGGATCACCAGAAACTTGAATCAGAAGTTGATGAAATCGAAATGGGTATGTAAGCTTTAAGTAATTATGTATGCTTTTTGGGAGCGACCATGCCGTCCTGCACATGTATTTTATTCCATTCTTTTGCTCTTTGTTCCTTGTGTGATTATACGGTTGTTTGGCCGAGCGGTCTAAGGCGCCTGATTCAAGAGTTCGACTCTTAACTGTGTTAAAGCGGTGAATACTCAGGTATCGTAAGATGCGTGAGTTCGAATCTCACAGCAACCATTTACTTTTTGGCTGTTGGAGAATTGCATTTGCAAGCAAGTGGCTTTGCAAACTACTTAACTGCGGAGCCTCCTTGAGATACTTTCATATAAGTCTCTAGACAATGTTCGTGTCCAGGATATTTTTTGTATTTATTGTTAGTGTGTTGTCCGTAAGGAAAGAATGTACGTGCTCATAAAGACATTACTTTCTAACGGTAATCTAGCGATCTTAAGATAAGTCTAAAGTTCTCGATTATCTGTCTAACATCATAACTTCAGTTGGTACAATCGAGCCCATTGCACTTCTAGCTGCCACTCTATTATGGAAGAGGTAAGTGCATGCCTCCTAGAAAAAAATATAGATATTTAAATAATAATCCCTGTCATCACTCATATCTCATTAAGGGCTATGATCAAGTCATCGCCGTTAGTGATAGTATCATGTAGATTGTTTAAATAACTATTAGTAAAGCTATATTGCATATTGGAATGGAAAGTCAGTTGAATGAATGACAAGAAGGTCCTGATGGTTAATCTTCGATTTAGACTTAGTCATTTATCTCATGCATGGGGTATGACTAAAAATCTTTAGTTAATAGCCCAAGTGCGCAAACTATAAAAAATAGAGGTATAAGCAGGACACTGCAAGAGAGAGTTGTAAAGCTTCCCTAGGTTTATTTTTTAAGTGATGAATTAGGTTATGGAGTCTGCGGTATCTGATTGTCAGGTGCAAAAAAAACTTGTCAGCAGAAGCAGCCAGTATCTGCAGTTACCTAATTTGAACCCGCCCGAGTCTGGGGTTTTCGATGGTATTCATGCGTATTAGCTTACTCAGTCCTATAGGTAAATGCCACATATTAAGATAATTTTGATAATTAACACTTAGAAAGGCTGGAAAAAAGCGAATATCGCTTTTAGAAATACTTATTGGTTTACATTAAGACTTCAATTTGTCTGACCAAGACCAACTTTCAAGATTACGCAGCGTCTGCCAGTTTCTTACTTCTTGTTTATTGTAAACGTGCATTGCGATTGCATCAGCGGACAATACTACCTCTTGGCAAATTATCCACCACAATAGGTACTTCTCCAACATATAATTCTCTCTCTACACCATCTTCCCCTTTGTAAACGACAATATTTTTTTCACCAATATATAATCTTGATCTGATATCTTCCCAAACCTTAGGTTTTAACTTTTTGGTGCTTGGTTGTATATTTTGTCCTTTCAACATGACTTGTTGGCCCACGAGATCTTCGTTATTTAGTTGAGGTCGGCATAATTGCACAGAACCATGTGAGTCTTCGCCGCATAAAATCATAGCCTCGCTTATTTGACCTCTGAGCTTGCATTTTTTTAGGTTGTCTACCACTACGACGAGCCTGTGTTGAAAGTCCTTCAATGGTATATGCTCTTGCAAACCACTGCATACCTGTTTGGTGCTGGTTGGACTCAAGTCTACCTGAGATACATAGAGCTTTTCGGAGTCTGGATGTAGCAACACCTGCCTGGTGAATCCTACTTTCAAATTGAGCGATTCAAAATGAAAAGTTCTTGTAAAGCAGCGTTTGGCAAGCAAACCATTGGTTACGAGTGGAAATTTCAAGCTCTTGAAGATCATACAAACGGTGTTAAAATTGTGCGGCTTAGCTCTCTCTCGAAATCGTCTTTCACAATGGGCGACGCGTCTTCCGGAAGTTTCACTTTAATAAAACAATTGAAAAATGCGAAGTTGTATCTTTAACATTAGCAACCAAGGATTATAACATGAGAGACTACAAGCTGGTGGTTTTGGGTGCAGGTGGTGTAGGAAAGTCTTGTTTGACTGTCCAGTTTGTGCAAGGCATATATCTCGACACTTATGACCCAACGATCGAAGATTCTTATCGAAAGACGATTGAAATTGACAGCAAGGTGTTTGATCTTGAGATTTTAGACACTGCTGGTGTCGCACAGTTTACCGCCATGAGAGAATTGTATATCAAATCTGGGATGGGCTTTTTACTCGTGTACTCTGTGACGGATCGTCAATCACTTGAGGAGTTAATGGATCTCAGAGAACAAGTGTTACGTATAAAAGACGTTGATCGCGTCCCCATGGTGTTAGTGGGTAACAAGGCAGATTTGGAAGATGAGAGAGTAGTAAGTATTGAAGAAGGTATTGAGGTTAGTAGCAAATGGGGAAAAGTTCCCTTCTACGAGACTAGTGCATTATTAAGAAGTAACGTCGACGAGGTTTTCATTGATCTAGTGAGACAAATCATGAGAAATGAGTTGGGCGCTGTTAATAGCAATCCCAAAGGTACCACAACTCGTAATGCACGTAACCCGACCCCGGTGTCATCGAACGCTAAGAAAGGTGGAACAAGTCCTGTACATCAAGTGAAACCAACTCACCAGAAGACACGTCAAACGGCGCAAAATAAGGGACAAAATCAAAAGCATCAGCCTGCTCGAGTGGTGAATAGCCCAACAACCAAGGACTTGTCAAAAAAAAAAAAAAAAAAAGATTGCGTAATATCATAAATGCACAAAAGCATAGATATTTCTACACAACTGACTTTCCATTTGCATTCGAACAATGTAGTTGCAGTGGTTGTTAAATAATTCACATTCCAAGAACCACTTTTAAGTGGGGAATGCAATTATTTATCATCTCTGAGAAACCTCAAAACAATAAAGTGGAAAGAAAGTAGTAAAGAGGTGCCTCACGATCTTACCGACATGACATGTTTTCTAGTTAAATTTTTATTTCATATGCTTATTTTTTAACATTATAAGTTGTTTTTTGTTGATCTTGTATATGATTAGTCTAAAGACCGTTGCAAATATTCCGATAATCACGATTGCAGATTTTTAAAAAGTAAATCGAAACTAAGGACCGACGAGATAGAATATGTGAATATAATAAAAAAAAAAGGCAAAAATTGGAATATTATCTCCCTTTTTTTATGAGCGAAAACCTTGACTAAAACATGGACACAACCGAAGTGGAACCGGTAACGTTCTCTTTGCAAGGGAACGCTTTACCAACTGAGACATGCGCCCGCTCCCCGACTCAACGTATAGCGCTTCTCTCAAATTTGAACTACTGCTGTTCTGTCTACAACATTGAAAAATACAAATGACATGAAATTACTCGTAACTATTTAATTATGACCAGCATTACCCTTCCAGCTTCCTTGAAACATGTGTTTGACTAATGCCATCTCATCATCGGTGCTCTTTGCCCCCATTTGACCAACATCAGGGGAGAAGCTGGTAATCGGTAGAATCATGACGTCATCTACCGTTATTGGTTCTGTAATTAGAGAGAAAAACTCCCAAGGCACCTGCCTGTTATTGAGAAGAGACTCCGATATCTTCCTGTAAAACTTTTTAGTAGATTGGTTTACATCCTCTTGTGCAGCTTCCGCAGGATCTACTGTAGCAGGCGTGTAAATATTCCCATTAAGCAATAGCACATCATTGTTCTTTTGGATCAAATTATTCATATACTCCATTACGATGTCAGAAAAAATTCCTGGACCAGTCCAGTTCATTATATCGCTGCCATCAATATTCTCCTCTGTTTTGGCCTCCTCGTGCAAATAAGCAGTATCTTTTGCCCTCTTGTCCCTGTAATTGACATTGTAGTCGCTTTGATGATCTTTATCAATGAGATCTGCAGTGTTTCCTTTCATGCTAGATACGCTATCCAGCGTGGTAGCAGTAATGTTTAATATCAGCTCGCGGAGTACGGGATGGCCCGGTTTCGCCTGGATAGTCCATTGACAAAATTGAATCCTGCGTGCATACCAGTCGCTCCAATCAGGTCTGTCAGCGTCTGCCTCAATACCGATAACCAAGCCTGGTTCACGCTCATCACGGACACTTACATCTCCGCTCTTGAATCCTTTGTATGGCACTGGCTTTCGAGTTTCCTTGAACTCCTTCAATTTTTCGTGATCAATTGACGGCCATTGGTTAAGAGGTTTCAAAGGGTAAGTGTCCATGTCAGAATAGATACCCCCTCTTGCAAACAGCAATAAATATCTAAGGAAATCCGCCCTCAAAATGTTCTTAGGCATTTCCTTGAAGGCCTGGAGCACTAAAGGCACTTCCCCGTATAGATTTTCTAAGAAGGCAGTAATGTCATCATCCGGCACCATCATATAATCAAAACCTTGAGAACTAGCTTCAAGCCAGTCCTTTTGGTAGGACCTGAAAGAAGATGGGAATGCTGAAGACTCTGCCTTCACTTTCCAAGTCTGCCATATACGTCTAGGGATAGATTTCTCTGGTTCATATGGGTAAGCCATAGCAAGCTGCTCTCTCAGATCTTTTAAATGCCTGTCCTTGACTTCGTAGTCTCGAAGGTTCAGGTTCTCAACATGGGAAGTTGTAGGCAAAGCCACATTGGTGAACTTTGGTGATTTGAAGCTCTTTGCATACCTACAATTTGAAAGATGAAATGCTATCACGGTATAAAGAGCTAGTATGCCGAAAAAGATCTGCTTAGTTCTTTTGTCTATGCGGAACCCTGTGGCGCTAGGAGATTTGGACATCCTTCTGATCTTAAGCACACGCAATTCCTATTTTGATCCGTGTCGCCCCTCTGATATGCAGAATTAATTGACCTTATATATGAAGAATTGGTTTATCTTCGCGTTCCTACAGGTTTCAATTTCATACAAAAGGGAACCAAGCAAGTTCTCTGATTAAAGCTCAATTCTCGTTACTTCTTTACCCTTAGAGGCATTGAAGATGCTTCCAGGCCCAGAATTCATTCAAAATTTTCCAAGGCCTGGCTGGCGCGAAATTCCAGTCCGAGACAAGTAATCAGGGTTGCAAAGCGTGACTACTAAAAGTTCACAGCACGAAAGATTCTAGAACTACTGGCCATCGTTTGTGGAGAGGCGTGGCTATATTCTTGGAAGCGTACTTATGTGTTTACTTACGCCAATTGGACATTGTTTTCGGCAAGTTCCTGCTTGAGTTTATGCATGGACTTCTCATCAGAATAGATAGGTCTCGTGTATTTCTCAAGTATCGTGGTCTTATAACCCAGCTTTGAGGCACTGATAGCAGTATTTTTGACACAAAAATCAAGGGCCAGACCAACCACGTAGACTTCGTCAATGTGGTGGCAGTGTAGGTAGTTATTTAATTCAGTTCTATGGTAGTTCCAAATATCGTTAAAAGCTGAGTAGTATTCCCTGTCTTGAAGATAACCCTTGTCGATTACATGGCACCCTATTTTACGCTGTTCTTCGATAAGAGGTGCTGCCAACTCTGCTCCATGTGTACCTTGGACACAATGAACTGGCCATAGAGTACCTTCTTGTGTCGAGTTGTCATTCTCAATTGGCGAGTGGTAAGTGTATGGGGAGAAGTCGGGTAGTTTGTGAACCTTGGCAAACGAGATGTGGTTGTACGGATGCCAATCTCTCGTCATCACTACTCTATGCCATTGCTGGGATGGATCTTCAATAAGGTCAATGACGGGCTGCACTATCTCATCCCCATGGGGTACAGCTAGAGCGCCTTGGGATAGAAAATCGTTTTGAATGTCAATGACTAGAAGGGCTTTCATGATTTCGATGAACGTGATCGGGTTACTGTTTTTTTTTTCGCTGAGGCTTGTCTTGTATCCTTTTTTATCACATTTATATATCATCGTTCAGCGACAAAGACCCAACACTCTAGGGGCTTGCAAACCTTTCAAGTGGGGTAAAGGGTACCATCGGAAGGGTCCTAACTAACGCCATCTGGTGATTTCTTATGATCCTTACGAACCCTTCGTAAAGTTGGTTTCTCTTAGCACTAAGTTCCAGAGCAAGTCGCGAGACCGTCCGTGATCCCCACACCAAAAAGTCAGCTTATTATCGCATGGCGTGTGCATTGAGTGGCGCATCGAAGTATTACTAGTAAAAGTTGACTCAAAGTTTCTACTTTGGTTTCTTTCTGCGTCAGTGTCGCTCGTCGCTCGATAAGTATAAAATGCTTTACGGAAAAATCAAAATAAATTAAAAAAAAAAAAAAAAAAGATAACTTTAGAAACGAAGTTGCATGCCACTATGAAAATATGGAGGCTTTTTGTTGTATCTGCACTATCGATTCCAATTATTTTGTGCCAGAATATGCAGCCGCCTGGAAATGCCAATGTCCCGCAGCCGGTTGCAAAAGTAGACTATGGTGATCTAACGTTGGCTTTGATTAATGATTTTATTCTGATGGTTCAGATGTTTTTAACGTGTGTTCCATCCACTGCGCTCCCGCCTGTCGTGCCAGATTTCGTAAAAATCTCGTGCTTATTCAACATGATCAGCACGTTTTCGCTTGTATCCCTCAACATTTTGAATGGTTGGGATAAGATAGACGAGAGCCGAACATTCAAGGTACATATGCGTCATGTTTTCAACCAATGGGCTGAAGACCATGAGAAGCGTGATTTGGTGAAAATATCAAACTTACAGGAAATAAAAAAATGGAATAGTTTCCTTGATTTACATTTTGACATGTATGTCGTAAAATACAACGATAAAGAGCAACAAGGTCGACTGTATCGACTCACGTGTGTATCGTTCGAAATGGGCGAACTCGTTTTTGGAAATAGGGCATTTTTGCAGGAAGTTTGTGTGACTAAAGCAGGAATTCGCAAATTAGGAGAAAATAGGCTTTCTAGGTTTTCTCTAGAGCACACTTTGAGAGTAGCCGAGTTTTTAGTGAATGGGGGCTTCATTAAGGTGGCAAGTAATCCTCCTCTTTACCTGTTCAAGCTCATGAAAACGTACGGAGACTTGACGTTGGATTTATTACAACGATTGCGTGATATGGCCACTTCAGTTAACATAAAATCCGATGACTTCTCCGAAAAGGGCTACACTTTTCATGAAGGGGAAGATTTACTTATGACACTTAGACTGTTAAGACCGCAACGAACAAACACGTCACTTAGCCTAAAGTCGACATTATAATAGTTCAGCAGTAGTGACGATTCGATCGCTCTATGTAATATAAAAAAAATAACTAATTTTAAGCAAGTATTGTTGACAACGATGAGCTGGACAATGATTATTGGTGTATTGAATTGCATGCCTCATAACCCATTTTATTGATTTTCAATAAACAACGAAATTGGCATTGCACAAGCTAACCTTAAATTTAACGGAGAGTAGTATTTCTATTAATTTGCCGGAATATGAACCATCTGTGCTAACCTTTAACCGCCCATACTAAACCAAGACACAAGTAGATCCCTCGCGGCGGCTCATCATCTTACTATTGCTCATCTCCTTCGATCAAGCTTCAAAGACCGATTAATATAACCGGAAAATTATATGGCGTCCGGATACGCCTCTTCGCCTGCGGGCTTCGGACTGTCATGAGCGGCAGAATCAAAAAACACGAAGGGAAAGTTTCATAATCAGAACGACAGCCTCGAATGTCTCAAACTATAACTATAAAGCACATATTATCTAGTGATTATCTCAAGCAAGTAAATAACTTCCAAAAGACTTTAATTCAAATTGTCAAGGGAAAGGAAAGGCCGAACTAAAAAGCCAAAGAAAAATAACACTAAGAACAATAATATCAAATTTCAGGGAAAACAATGAGCAAGCTCAACGAGAGCTATCCGCTGGTATCAAACGAGACTGCAGAAGCATTAGTATCCTCTACTGTCAATGCTTTGAAGTGTCTGAATTCCAATGGTGATAATCAGCTTATATTTAAAGTGATTGACGCTCTGGGCCTTTTCAGCCACAAAGTTGTTGCTGGTAACGTGAAACAGGATGATTTGGAGGGAATAGATGTTTTTACGACAATTTTAAAAAGCGATGAGATTGGAAATAAGCTAGACGTAGTGGCCATATTTTTGGCATATTTTTCGATCCACAAGGAGTTGCATCCTCTCATCATCAACTCAATCGAATCCTGGAACACTCTTTTGCCACATGAAAAAGCAACAGAAGCTTCTGATACCGGTTACACTCCTGGTTTCTATACAGTAGTCTCACAATTGGACCAGTACGAGGAAGTGACTCCTCAACTTTTGCAGTACTTGGATCTGGAGCTTGGATTTGTGCTGACCCAAGTATGGGTGCCACAATGGTTACAATTGGTGCGGGCACCGCTCGAAACAAGTGCGAGGCAACTCCAAGAGCTTCCTTTAGCAAATATGCTTCTATGTGAGGCCAAGCTGGACTTTTACATTGCTACATCTACCAGTTTAGGTCCTTTGGTCAAGGGTAAACAGCGACAAGAAGTATCACCAATGTCATACTTCATCCACAAAATTTGCAAACGGATTTCCATCTTTCCTGATTGGATCCCTAAAGAGTTGTACAGACCGGCCGCTAAGACAGCATCTTATCACGGTTCCTCTGCCAGTGGATTACATTTCGACTTGCAAGTGCTAATGGAGATTACAGATCATCCGGACATCAATTTCTTCGAGGAGCCTCGCCTAGCCATTCTTTTGCACCAAGCCACCAATAATTTGCGGAAAGTCCCATTCCACAAAGTGCATGCGGCTCTCGGGACATTGGGAACAGTGCAGAGCTTACCGGCAATCATAAATATAGTTCAGTTCTTGCTGTGCAAATTTTTGATTACAGTTGGAAACGTGTGCGATCTGATAAAAAAGGCAGATTATCAATTAGAACTCCACCCTAAGGAAAAAAAATGGTTCAAGGCTGCTCATAACGACACGTACCATATACCTTGTTGGTTCGAGAGCACACTGTTGCCGCCACTTCCACCAATCACGAAATCGTTTTTTGTCTTCGAAAACAATGAACTGGAGTCCGAGCAAGAGGCGAACAATTTTTCAATGATCTCTGACTTGTTGTATGAATCCTTAGACATGGTTATTTTGATCAACACAGAACTTCTGAAGCAGTATCAGTGCATGAAAATTGATCCATTGACAATAGATGCTGCAGACGAAACATTCGACATCAGACACCGTGTGGCCAGTCAATACCTATTATTATATTTCATACCCCTCATAACAGCGTCGATGTTATCGCGCCAAGCGGCTGGTTCTCAAGTTGGCCTACTGAATAATAAGAAACGACACATAATGGGTAAAATAATATTCTCCAACACGGTTAGGCTGTGCAAATCCGTAATCTTCGCTCATGCTAATATCGCACTGTACCATTTCATTAAGTTGTGTGCTAAGGTATCTACTGAGGACTTAATATTGCAAGGCATTTGTTTGGATCTTTTGTATCATTTATTTTTCGGCCAAGATGGCGCGTACATCAGACAACTCTGCCTCGAGAGTGAATTGTCAATACAGACTTTGCAATCATATATCAATTTGTGGAATGATGGCACGGATTGCTACACATCATTTTTTGAGAAAATCTTGGAAATGAAACAACCATCTGTTCCTATCAAAAGCTTACCCATGTCAAAACTGCATGAACTTCTTCCAGGTTGCGACGCCATCTGCAGTACCCAAGGTAAAAATGCTACTCCCAAATCATTGTCGCTTACTCCGAAAAATGATCCGCAACAGAAGGGCTCTCTCTCGTCTCGATCAAGCAACATTGGCTCGTCTCCCCCTCTGACCTATAAATACAATCCATATTCCTCCAGTTCGTTTGCACCACAGAGACCGCTCACTTTTAATACACCTTTGCCTTCGGGTACGTACGTGTCTAGTTGTTCGGCTGGTTCGCCTGAAACTGGCACATTCAAAAATCGCATCGGTGATGGTACGACTGCTAACGCTGCGAACGGCAGCAATTATAATGTCTTCGATAACTCTCTTGCCAGCGAATCTTTTTCTAACCTCTCAAGAACCATTGAAAATCTTACTGGACCACCTCGAACACCTTCCACCAGTATATTTAGCAGCCCCTGGGATGGATCACCAAGCATGAACGCCATTCCCAGCAACGGTAAAATTGTTAATACCGGGAAAAACTACATATTGGGTGGTCACCACAGAATTAAAAACAACAGTAGGGCTCAGTCAATTCATATTGATAACTTCAAATCAGATTTGTAAATTTGCTTGGCTCCAATGAAGAAACCGTTATTATTTATTATTTTACTATTATGTCTTTACTAATTAGCTCGAATTTTCATTGCAGACTTCGGGTAAGCCCCGTTGGAATCTTGAAAAATTTTTGAAAACTTCTGACCTCATCTCATCTCATCCCATCTCATCTCATCGCATTTCATCTCATCGCCTATCGTTCTATCTGGAAAAAGTATAAACAAAATTAAAAGGACAAGAGACCAATAGTGGTTCCCACCTTTTAAATGGTTCTTAAATCAACGTCTGCAAGTGATGTTTCCGTTTATCAAGTATCCGGTACGAATGTGTCGAGATCCTTGCCTGACTGGATAGCCAAAAGGCGCAAGAGAACTTTGAAAAATGACCTCGAATATCAAAATCGTGTTGAGCTGATACAAGATTTTGAGTTTAGCGAAGCCTCTAATAGAATAAAAGTTACTAAAGATGGACAATATGCCATGGCTACAGGTACTTACAAACCACAGATACATCTTTATGACTTTGCCAATCTTTCTCTCAAATTTGCGAGGCATACAGATTCAGAGAACGTGGATTTTTTGTTCCTTTCAGACGATTGGACTAAGAGTGTTCACCTGCAGAACGATAGAAGCATTCAATTCCAAAACAAGGGCGGACTACATTACACGACTCGTATCCCTAAGTTTGGTAGAAGTTTAGCATACAACTCCATAAATTGTGACTTGTATGTGGGAGCAAGTGGAGATGAATTGTACAGACTAAATTTGGAGCAAGGCAGGTTTTTGAATCCTTTCAAACTGGAATCTTCAGGTGTTAACCACGTATCTATATGCGAGACTAACGGCCTCCTGGCCATTGGTATGGAAAGTAATATTGTTGAATTTTGGGACCCAAGATCCCGTTCTCGTGTCTGCAATTTGATTCTAGAAAACCAATTAGATAATTCTTCTTTCGAAGTCACCAGTACAAGCTTCCGGAACGATGGCTTGAATTTTGCATGTGGTACGTCTAGTGGCTACACTTATCTCTACGATCTGAGGTCATCAGAACCTGCCATGGTGAAAGATCAAGGCTATGGTTTCGAAATAAAAAAAATCATATGGCTTGAAAATGTGGACACAGAGAACAAGATCATGACCTCTGACAAGAGAATAGCTAAGATATGGGACCGAATTGATGGTAAACCGTACGCATCGATGGAGCCTAACGTAGACATCAACGATGTAGAACACGTTCCAGGTACTGGTATGTTTTTCACTGCTAATGAAGGTATCCCCATGCACACTTATTATATACCACATCTGGGGCCTTCACCACGCTGGTGTTCTTTCTTGGACTCGATAACAGAAGAACTGGAAGAA
The DNA here is from genome assembly GCA_949129085.1 of Zygosaccharomyces pseudobailii. NCBI lineage: Eukaryota > Fungi > Ascomycota > Saccharomycetes > Saccharomycetales > Saccharomycetaceae > Zygosaccharomyces > Zygosaccharomyces pseudobailii. The sequence goes on from CASBRY010000010.1 coordinate 833,220, forward strand.
AAGCCTAGTGATACCGTTTACTCGAATTACAGATTCATTACCAGAGACGATGTGAAGAAGCTAAATTTGAGCCATTTGATAGGCTCCAATGTGTTAAGAGCATACATGCATGGTTACTTCATCAATAGCGAGCTATATGACAAAGTTGCATTGTTGGCTAATCCTAACGCCTATAAGGATGAGAGAGAAAGAGAAATTAGACGCCGTATTGAGAAGGAAAGAGAATCGAGAATTCGGACATCTGGTGCAGTCAAGAAACCACAAGTCAAAGTTAACAAAGAGCTCGTGGAAAGAATATCGCAGAAGCGTGGTGACTCTGCTACAGAGAAGCTTCTCACGGATGATCGTTTCCAAGAAATGTTTGCCGACGATGACTTCCAGGTCAATGAAGAAGATTATGATTACAAGCAATTGAATCCAGTGAAATCCGCCAGAGAGACGGAAGAGGGCTCCGCCAAGCGTATTAGAGCCTTGACTGCTGCGGAAGAATCAGACGAAGAAAGAATAGCAAACCGTAAAGGAACAGCCCATGAGAGCGGGTCAGACTCAGAACCCGAATCCGAATCCGAATCTGAGGGCGAGGCTCAACCGGAGCTGAGTGAAAAAGAGAAGAGGAAATTGCAAAAGCAGGCGAAAGCCAAAGAGCGTAGGAGACGTGAGAGGCAGCATGAGGAAAAGTTCATGAGCGAGTTTAACGTCGGTACTGATGAGACCGATTCTCGTCACGTGACATTTGAAGAGAAAATACGTGAAAAGCAGGCACAGGACCGTGAACACAAAGATGACAACACAATGCTCCATCGTAGCCACCACGGCGAAGCTGAGCTCACGTTTGTTCCTCAACAGGGGAAGAGCGGGAAACCTAAGAAAACTACTACTGATTCTAGAAGAGATCCCAGCGAGTCCGGTAGATCCAGACCTCGTCACGAGGGAAGAAGGGCGAGTAAGAATGTCTTCAGAGGAATGTAATGACTGTAGTAATATATTTGCTGTAAAGTATAATTTCATAGTTAGGGCAAAAAAAATTCTTTGTGCGACCTCGGACTTGACAAAATTCTTCAATGAAGAATTTCTGATCATGAAATTCGCGATATTATGGTTTGCACCAAGGGCCTAAAGTCGCTTAATTTCAGGGCTTACTGAGCAAATAAAGAATTACCTTACCACAGCCACGTAATGATCTTCAAAGAATTCTTCTATTTTTAATCCCATATTAATTTACTATTGGCTAAATCATGTATATTTTTAGTCCTAGCAACGCCACTGTTATATTTGTTGGACCTTTCTTCTTCCAAGCGTTGATTCATCAGAAAGCAAGAAATGTAATTGCGAATGCTCAAAGCATAGCCTTGTCACCTGTCGCTCAGCTCTGATTGGCAATATTGAGACCATTTTACTTGACACATTCTAAGCTGCTTGGTAACTCTTGACGACAAGATCACGTGTAACAAGATCATGTGATTGACCCCACATTGTTACCCGATCACAGTACTTCTTCACCAGCTTTTGGTTGGTTTCTTTTCCCAAATCGGCTGTCTAAATCGTCAAAGACAAAATCAATACCGTCAGTGAGCTACTCTACACAACCGAAGCGTCGAGTCCGCCGAGCTGCAAAAAACTGCCTGTAGATTGACTCGTACCTTCATTAATCTTTTCAAATCCTCATTTGAAAAATACTAGCAGAAGATAGATGGGTATTAAAAAGCTATTCAAAATTAAACCCCCCGAGGAGGAGCCCTCGAGCAAGAATAGGGAAGAGTTGATGGAGCTGGGTATCCCAACCAAAAACCCAAACAAGAAGAGAAGAGATAAATTTGCAGCCTATGGAAAATTTGCTAAGGACAAAGCTAAATTGAAGGTATACGCACCACCAGGTTACGAGAGTTACGCGAGAGGTGAAGAGGACGACTTGAACAAGAGTGAAGTAGACAGTTCAGAGCAGAGCGCGGCGGCTGAGACCAGTGAAGCAAGCCCTTACGAGGTCCCAAGTGGTGCTGCTGATCCCTATGCGGTGAAACTAGGCGGCGGAGTGAGCAGTGATCCATTTGCAGGCTTTGGCGGTGCTGTGGGAATAGGGTCGCGTAATTTTTCAAGTAACTACGATGGGTTGAATGCCTCCCGGCCTGGTGCCGGCGACTCATACGGCGGTGCTGGAGGCGGATACGGTGGCACTGGAGGTGGATACGGTGGCTCCAACCGCGCTGCTGGAGCCGGTGCCAGCGCGTATAATGACATTCCGGCCTCCACAAACGCATATGGTGCCCCAAGGAGGGCTACTCCGGACCTGGATGGTAGAGGTAACGACGCAAGTGGGTTGAATGATGCTCCCGTGGATGCAACACCCGGACCTAGAAGGACCACATCGAATGTTGACGGTAGAGCCAGCAATCCGTACGGCAGACGAGCTGGCGGCCCCGCCATGAATCCTGGCAGAGGTTCAGCAAATGCAAATGCACATGCAACAGGTGGGGCCACAGGTGCAGCGGCAGGTGCAGTAGCAGGTACAGCAGCAGGCGCAGCCGCCAACCCTTACTCTTCCATGGCGCATGATTCGTACAGCAGGGATCCACTGGGCCTTGAGAATACTCTTACTGATAATTTGGATGAAGACTTAAACGAGGGACCCAGGGAGGGAGAGTTTGATTTTGAAGCGGATAATTCAAACCAGGTCGCCGTGGAGGAAGATCTTAATGCAACGATTGAAGATCCAGGCGACGACCTGAACGCGCCCATTACACAACAGCAGCAACAGGAGCTAGTCACAGCCCCTGCACCTCAGCAGCAGCAGCAGCAGCCACCGCCACAGCGGCAAAGTGAGCAATCTTACGAGCCAGCGCCGCAATGGCAGTTTGAAGAGGAAGAGGTGGAGCAGCAACTGACACAGGGCCAACAAATGGGCGAATCGAACAGAGGGTACAAGACGTTTGAGGAGCTACAGCAAGAAGAGGAAGCAAGACAGCAGCAGGAGGAGGACGAGGAGGTGGATCAAATCAAGCAAGAAATCAGGTTCACCAAGCAAGGCTCTGTCGCTTCCACGCGTAACACGCTTCGCATGGCACAGGAGGCAGAGATGTCTGGTATGAACACAATCGGAGTACTGGGCCACCAGAGTAACCAGCTGGGCAACGTCGAGAACAACCTTGACCTGATCCATTCGCAGAACCGCATCGCAGAAGATCGTATCGGCAAGTTGAAGAGTCTTAACCGTAACATACTCGCCATACACATGTCAAACCCTTTCAATTCGAAGCGCCGTGCCCGCGAGAAGGCAGACGAGATCAAGAATCGTAAACTGGAGGACAAATTCCTGCAGGAGGAGAAACTTGGAGGCGTCCAGGCATCTAACAAGCGTCTTGAAAGCGCCATGAACATGAAGGGCGAGCCACTAACCATCAGAGACCGTTACAAGCGTGACGAAGTCCTGCAGCGTGTCAAGAAATATTGTTTTGAAGCAGACGAGGAAGACGACATGATGGAGCTGGAAATTGACAGAAACCTAGACCAAATACAGCAGATCAGCGGCCGTCTCAAGCGTCTCGCACTCGCCGCGGGCGACGAACTCGATGCACAACAGAAGCGTCTTGGTGACATCGAGGACAACACCGACGACATGGATATCCGCTTACATCTCAACACACAGCGCATGGCTGGCATTCGCTGACCACGTGACCAATATTTTTCAACGCTGCCGCCCTCATTACCACTACTATATTACATCCTACATTATAGCCTCATAAATATCGAAATAAACCGCTATCATTACTAAGCCGATCAAATTCTCTTTTTTTTTTTTCTTTTCAATTCCTTTTCGCCGTTTATAATCGTGTCTATATGCAAACTGGGTTTGCTATATCTATGTGATGATGTAATATGATGTGATATGCTATGCTAAGTCGTAAAAAAGCTGCACGCTATGTGCTCTAGTAGTGCTGCGAAAGCCACAACTTGTAGTTGTCCTCTGCCACGCGATCCAATAACTCGACGCGCTCGCGCTGCTTGGATCCCTCATACTGCTGCTGATCCAGCCCTGTCTGCGTTCGCGGGACCGCTTGTGACGCAGATTCAAGCTCCATTAACAAGTACTCTGAATCTTCTTCGTTATCCGCCCAACTTTTGCTGTCAAGCGGCAGCAACAGCGGCGACGCGATCAACTCGTCTACATCGCTCAACGTTGCCACACTTTCACTGGCCTCCGTTGGCGGCACCCTACCGGTGTCTGCGACCATACATTGCTCGCTGCAGTAAAGAAGCTTGTCCACGCGCTTCGGCAGAGACTCTTGTGGGATAAGCTGATCGCATACGATACAAAAATCATTGAAGGCAGACATTGTGGTGATCCTAGGTAGTATCCTGAGAGAGAGGGAGGGGGTATGGTCCTGGAGATACCAGTATATGTTGACAACTATGGTGCTAAGTGCTAGTAACTAAATGATCCGAGTAGATCAGGGATAACCTTTACACTTTATAAATTATACATATATATACCGTTGGGCATGGGGTTTGCACCCGTTTGGTTGAGCCACGGGAGGGCTTTGCAAGTGGAACGTGCCAGAAGGTGAGACATGACATTAGATCATGTGGAATTTCGTTTGTTCGATTACGCGCGAGTTGTTATTTTTTTTTTTTTTTTTTTTTTTATTTTTTTTCGAAATTTTCCAATTTTTTTGGTTTTTTTTAGTAAGGTGATGAGCAATTTGTTTGGCGCGCTGGGCTAAGCGCCATTTGCTACTGAGAATGGAGAAGAAAGGGGAAGAAAGGGGACAATCAGGGGAAAGGAGGTGGCGGGAGAAGAGGCAAGTGGAAGCGCGTGGCGGGCAAAAAAAATAAATTGACACGGAAGGTGAGACAAACACACTGTAAGGGTTAGACAAAGTTCCAGAAGAGGATTACGCCGGGGCCGAGGCCGGTGGGCCGGGCAGGCGGCCGGGCGAGGCGTGCGCAGGCAGACCAAAGGGAACGTGCCGTGAAGAGAAGAGAAACGAAGCGAAGGGGAGCAGTAAAGAGGGGGGCGGCGAGCGGAGCGGAGGGGAGGGGTATCCGAGCCCCAACCTAGCCTCGCATCATCTCATCTCGTCTCGTCTGGTCCCATCTGGTCTCATCTCGTTTCGTTTCATCTCATCCTGTTCAGGCCAGCTCAGGCCAGGTCAGCGCAGCTCAGTCCAGCCAGACTAGGCAGGTTCAGCCTAGCCAGTGGGGAACTGTAAGGGCAAGCTCCGAAGCGGCGGGAGCGGCGCGTCGGTATGCGAGTGCGGCTGCGCTTCGCGCTGTGCATCATGCTTAGGATCACGGTCTTGTTCTTGCTTCTGTTGGTGTTGCTGCTGCTGCTGCTGCTGCTGCTGCTGTTGTTGTTGCTGTTGCACTGCCAGCAGCCTGCTGCTGAGCTCGGCGGGAGCCAGCTCAGCTCCTGGGGCATTGGTGCCATGCGATCCCAGGCGAAAGCCGTTCGGTGCCGCACAGAAAATGGGGACAGAAACAGCACCACTTCCGGCACTGGCACCGTTTGGCCGTGTAAGACTCTCGCTACGGCTCTCTCCCGGGGTGGTGGTCCTGCTGCGTTTTCTGCCTCGGTCACTCTCATCAGAATCTGAGTCAGACTCTCTGAGCATATCATGCAGACTCAACGCACTACCGGGGCGTCTTCTCGGCAGGTCGGGTCTTGGGCGCCCGGGCACATCCACAAAAGTCGTGAGCGGGGTCATTCGCTGCAGTGAGGACAGCGCAGTTAGCCGCTGGCGGCTGCTGCTGCGACTCACACTGGGCGTGACACTAGGCGTTATATTAGGTGTTATGCTTGGCGTGACGCCAGGCGTGATGCTAGGTGTTCCGCTGGGGGTGCCAAAGGTGGTGCTAGGCGGACTCAGTCCAAGCTCATCAGCCTCGAGGGCGGCTCGCAGCAGCGACAGCGAACTCGTATTGGTGGGGAGCGGGGGCGGAGGCGGTAGCTCCAGCTCAGACAGGTCTTGTTTTTCCTCGCGCTTGTCGTTGTTGCGGAGGTCTCCGGTTCTCACGTCAGTTCTCTCTTCGGGTCGCACGTCGGGTCGCACTTCGCCCTTCTTCTTCCTGCCCCGCTTGGCCCGTGGATGGGGGTTTGTGTGTATCCTCCTATGCCTTGTCAACTCATCACTCCTACTAAACCTCTTGCCACACTGGTCAAAGTCACACACATGCGGTTTCTCTCCTGTGTGAGTTCGCATGTGACGGGTCTGGTGTTCCAGACGATGAAACGCCCTTGAGCACACAGGACACACGTGTGGTCGTGGTGCTGACTCACCGGCGTTCTTGCGACGTTCCTGAGCACTATTGGTACCATCACTCATTCTCCTTGGTTGGCGGGTGGGTGGGGGCTCGGATGGGTGGAAGAACTATATAGGGTGAAGTGGATGTGGTAGTGTTCGGGCAGCGGCCAACTTATGCAGCGGGCGGCGAAGCGAGATGAAGGCGAGGCGAGAGACAAGGTGAGGCGGCGGGTCCGGAAGGGTAGGCAGCAGCAGAAGCAGCAGCACCGCGAGCGGAGCGATACGTGACGAGCCCGACGTGACGAGACAACGGGAAGTGGGCGGGGTGTGGGTTGTCTCTTTGTTAACCGGGGTGTGTAGGTGTTGCGGGGATTAACCTCGGGCGCGGCTGAGGGTGCACACCGACATAGCCGCCGAGGTCGTGTGCCCGTTGCTAATAACCGCGCATGTTTGCCGTAGAGGACAAGTAGCAGGTCAGCATCTACCACCTGGGCGGCTACTTGGCCTCCAACCTATATGTGTGCGGGGATCGGTGACTCCCTCCCCCCCGCTTTGCCTGAGGCTTTTGGCCTGCTTTGCAAGAAAAAAAAAAAAGTATAAATAGGCCCGTCAAAATACTTTGCTTTGCCGATTCAGGTGCGCTGCTGTTGGTAGCTGGCAGGTGTGCACATGGAATAGGTATCCCCATATACATGTATACGTATATATGCCGAAATTAACCCCCATAGACACGCAGAACATTATTGAGCAGTACCTCGCATCGCAATACCGCCCGCTCGCCGTCAATGACATTGTGCAAAACCTACACGGCCAGGTGACAAAGCCCGCGGCCGCCCGAGCACTCGAGTGCCTCTCTCAGCAGCACCGTATAACCGCCAAGACTTTCGGGAAAGTCACCATTTATTCGTGCAACGAGAGAGAGCTCGAGCTTCCCGAGGGGGCCGAGCGCGAACAGTTTACCCTCGCCGTGTTGGCCCAGCACCGAGAAGAATGCCGAGAATTGGAAAAGGAAAAGGCCTCTGCGCTCGAGGCACTACAGAGAGTGACAAAAGAACCGGCAAACGACCAGCTGCTGTTACTGCAAAAGAAGGCACAAGAGGATCTGCGAAATTTGGAAACGATGCTGTCGAAATTGCAGAATGATTGGGATCCGGCAAGCGAGCCTCTAATAAATACGTTGGTCACGACAGAATCACGCCTAGATAAAGAACTCGGCCGCAGAAACAAGACGATGAAAAATTTGCTGGCTATTGTCAAGGATACAGTTAGACCTAAGGATATGAACGAATTTCTGGTATGTGTGTGTGTGTGCGTTACACGTGCTTGAAATACTTTGAGGGCGGAAACGACAAAAAAAAAAAAAAGAGAGAGAGAGAGAGAGAGAGAGAGAGAGAGAGAGAGAGAGAAAGAGAGGGAACGTGACACGGAAACGGACAGTCCAAGACCAGTGAGTATGCACGTGGTAATACCGCGCTCATGCCCGTTGGTTTGACGTATAATTGTTCCTTACGTTCGATGTATCCATCGGATATTCCCCATCGGATGTGCCCGTTGACGTGCATTGAGTGCTCACTCCACTCTATATCGAAAGAAAAAATAATGATACTAACGCAATCGGTATGATGCAGGAAGAAATAGGTTTCGAACAAATCTAATCTACTGGGATATCTCTCGTCGAATCGGAGTACACCACGTAGAGAGATCTAGCCCGATAAAAAAAAAAAAAGATGTCGAGGCGATATGCGTATCGTCGAAATTCTCCCTCTCCCACTCTACGTTAGCCAAGGCGACGATAAAAAATTTCTATTTTGCGCGTCTTCCGGTTGCTGCCCTACGGCGAAGGCGATCTCTGAGAGTGTGAGAGAGAAGGATGGGGCGAGGGGGTGGAGGAACAGAAGGAAGAGGATCGCATATCGCCCCGCGTACTTTACGTACGAAGTGACAGGGGTCTGCGCTTTGTGCGGGCGTCATCACGACGGCGATATCCGAGTCGATAAGCGCTGAAGTATATAAAAGACGTGGACGTTGGGGAATAAAACAATAATTTCACTGTTGTACTTGGATACTACCATAATACCATTCAAACAAACCAAACTAATTCGCTACCTTCTAGCAAGTTTGTTTAGGCCTTAACTGGATTAAATCGAAAAAAACAACAAAGCAAGCAAACAAACTCAAGATACAATGTCCTACCTCGCAGACTCGACTTACGGTAAAGATAATGTCAAATTCCTCAAAGTTAAGAAGGACCCTTCCAACCCTAAGTTACAACAAGTGATGGAGGCTACTGTCAAAGTTTTGCTCAGAGGTAACTTTGATGTTTCTTACACCGAGGCTGACAACTCCCCAATTGTGCCTACCGACACTGTGAAGAACACCATCTTGATTCTAGCCAGACAGAACGATACTTGGCCCACTGAAAAATTTGCTGCCAAGTTAGCCCTTCACTTTACAGGCAAGTACAGCCATGTTTCTGGTGTCTCTATCAAGATCTACCAAGAGCGTTGGGTAAAATACGATGTTGATGGAAGACCTAGCCAGCATTCTTTTGTGCACCAAGGACCTGAAAAGAAAATCGTAGAACTAGAATATGACAAGGTTAACGGTCCTACTCACTACAAATTGAGCACCAGCATCAAGGACTTGACAGTGCTCAAATCGACCAACTCGATGTTCTACGACTACAACGTCTGCGAGTACACTACTTTGAAGCCTACCACCGATCGTGTTTTGTCCACCGACATCTTTGCCGTATGGGACTGGTCTGCCACGAAGTTGGGTCCTCTAACCGCTATCGCTGCAGGCGCATCTGACCTTGTCTTTGACAAGGTGTTTAATGATGCCCGTGATATTACTTTGGAAATCTTCGCCAAGGAGAACTCTGTATCGGTACAGGCTACCATGTACAACATGGGTGTTGCCATCTTAGCCAAGGCACCTCAAGTCGAATACGTTTCTTACGAATTGCCCAACAAGCACTATATTCTGTTTGATTTGAAATGGTTCCAAGGATTGTCCAACGACAACGAGCTCTTCTATCCATCTCCTCATCCTAATGGGTTGATCAGATGTAAGGTTGGCCGTAAGACTTCCAAGCTATAGATTTCTGCTTTATAAGAGATGTTTTTTTGTTTGTACGTGGTTTTCTTTTTTTCTATAGAGAATAAGTATATATATGTATAAGATGCGATAGGTTTAAGATAAGATAAAATAAGAAAAAAAAAAAGGAAGAAAAATGTTGCTATTTACACTAGGGCGAGTAATGCACTCATGCCAATGTCTACATCATCCCATCAAACCATTTTTGACCCTTTGTGCTTTTAGTTTTGGGTAGTTGATTACGGCTACTGGGTTTGATGAAATCCTTTGGATCACCGGTCTTGTATCTTATCTTTGCATCTTGTGCCATTGTCCTGAACATCTGAGGACCAATGTTAAATCCCCATTTTTGTAGCAGCCTCACTGTAGGTGGAGTGATAGCAGCAGTAATGGGAAGACGGATAAAGATCAGTGACTTGTGGATACCATATGCTATTATAAATTCGGCTAGCAATGTACTTTGTTTGAATTCTTGCCAGCGGGATACATTTTCTTTGTTTTCACTATCCCTCTGCTCTTGTTTACGTGCTAGCTTTTCACGTACTTCTCGAACTACTTCCTCTTCACTCTTACCATACCCAAACAGTTGCTTACCCTTGTTCAAATAGACGCTGATCGTTTCTTCACCGAGTGAATGCACCATAAGAAAACATAACGGTAGATCAATGAGCGAAAGGCCTAGATAAACGCCAAGCGCAGAGTAACCATACGTTTGCATCAACTGTTTGATGCCCTTTGGTTTGGCGGCGCTTCGGCTGTTGCATCTGAAGAAGTTGGCAGGGCCCACACGAAGGCGAGATGCACGCAATAGTGGAGTTCTTAGTCCTGGTAACAACGAAGTGAACAACATTCGCCAGTGCGATACTAGAAGGAATGATTGAAGTATTCAGTATTGCTCATCCCCCTCCCATAACTCTTGTTGAAAAACGGCGTGGAATTTGGCGGGTAACATAGGGTTGGATGGTGACAGAACGGATGTCGGCGTCAGTAAAAAATATTCTCTATTATTTTTTCTCGATTATATGAAATGTACACAAATACAACAAACTATACTTATGTCTATTTGAACACGGGTATCGTCGTAGTGCCTATAGAGCTGGAAGAGCTCACTAAGCTGGTAAAACTAGAAGAGCTGGACGAACTGGGGATACTCGTACTTGATGAGCTTTCACCAGAACTGTCACAGCTAGACACGTATGTAATGGATCGATAATGTTCCAAAACTGCTACCTCTGTGATACCACTTGTTGTCAGAGTAGTCGTCGCCACAGAATAAGGTGTCGTTTCCAAGCTTCCCGCTGTAGGAAGTGTGAAGCATGTCTGGTCGGCATGTGCCAGAGCCAGAATTGCAAGTATTGGACCAAATTTCATTGATCTTGCTATTTTGTTAGAAAATGCAACCTAGTATGATAGATGCGATCGTAGCTTATATATCTCCCTGACCATCGTTTTTACCATCGTTCCTAGTTTCAAATTATCATACTGTGTCGCCCTTACTGCAATTGTGTGTTCCGAAAAGGGCAAATACATACAGGCGCTTAAAGATAACTCGATACGCAGTATGCTACTCCAATACGTTTCAAGTTTCGGTTGATTAGAATCGTACAAACTAAAAAACACACTATCTAACAGAAATTGCGTTCTAACGAGAAGTAGCGTTGACCTTCTGGAAGGCACCCTTCGCTTGCTGCTTGGAGACCTTAGCACCACCGGAAGCGGCTAGCTTGGCCTTTTCAGCCTTTCTGGTGGCTCTGTCAGTCTTCTTCTTCTTCTCCTTGTCGGCCTTCTTCTTCTCCTCTCTCTGGGCCTTTCTCACATCTGGCTTAACAGATCTTCTCTCCTTGATTAGCTCCAAAGAGGCACCAACCACAGGTCTCTGGTGCTTGACAGCCTTTCTGGATCTCTTCTTGGAAACTTCCTCGGTGATACCCTTCTTGTGGTGTCTTCTGTAAAGAACAGTCCAAGCAACTCTTCTTGGGTTCTTTCTCTGCTTGAACAAAGAAGCAGTCTTGGAGCTCTGGAATCTAAAGATCTTGGAGTCACCACGCACAAACAGAGTACCTCTGCCTGGGTAGATCTTGCCACCGGAAAAGGAGTCTATCTCAAGCTTCATTCTACAGATGGGAAAAAAGTTAGTATAACGCTCTCTAAACGCAGTTTTTCCAATTCACCTATATCACATACATTAATCGCTGCTTGTCTCTTTATCAAAGAGCCTGTTACTGGGGGGGTCCAGTATGGTATGTTGATATTTTGTCAATCCTGACCAGTTTGCGTCGGCAACACAGTCCGTATTCGCATCCGCGTCCGCGTCTCTGCCTATTGCTCTGCGTCTTACCAGCAGGCGCTCTCCAAGCTGGGACAGCTCCCCCTAGGCCGCGTGGACTACCTGACCACTGGGCGCGTCACCAAACGGTCTGCCTAGCAGTTGAGCCTAGAGCTCCCGCCGAGCTTCCACTGAGCTGTCTCCTGCGCCTTGCTCAAGTAAAAATAAATGCGGTAACGTATAATTGTATGTGGTGTAATAATGTATAAATTCAGCTTGATTGCGCGGTGTACTTAGTATTACAGTCACAGAAAAAACTCTAACGAGCCACGCAAACGCAACGCCATGAAATTTCAGCAAGAGGGTTCCGACAACATAACATAGAATCTTTTATCATTATACTTCAGTTCATACATTTTTTAACCTTACCCTTACCAAGCAAGACCGGAGTGTTAAGCAGATATACGCAGAGATGGTCAGTATATTCTAGGTACGGAATTGCGATGACGCTGATAACTTCTTTCATTACCTTCCTTTTGTTTGAGATATCAGCGTTGATGCTTTCCAATCTTTTTGTCCAGGAATTTTTTTACTAACAACCTTTACAGGCCCCAGTTAAGTCCCAGGAATCTATCAACCAGAAGTTGGCTTTGGTGATCAAGTCCGGTAAATACACCCTTGGTTACAAGTCCACTGTCAAGGCTTTGAGACAGGGTAAGTCCAAGTTGGTCATCATTGCCGCCAACACCCCAGTCTTGAGAAAGTCTGAGTTGGAGTACTACGCCATGTTGTCCAAGACCAGAGTGTACTACTTCCAGGGTGGTAACAACGAGTTGGGTACTGCCGTCGGTAAGTTATTCAGAGTTGGTGTTGTCACCATTTTGGATGCTGGTGACTCTGACATCTTGACTGCTTTGGCCTAAACGGATCGATGAAGCATATAAATATACATATGTATTTTTAATTGTATGTACTCTTAATCGTTGTACCAGGCTTCTGTTTTTTCTGATTTGACGGCACCTCCGACCCGAGATCTCGAACACAATTCGAGCAACTGCGTTTCACTGTCCTAGAAGGGATGCAATTACAATGAACGACACGATAAACACAGCACCATTACATCGTCGCTCCTCTTCAGATGGAGAACCAGTTAAAGGGTTTTCCAAAGTTTCTCTTTCAAGTTTGCTAGAATTATTAGATCCGTTAGCATCTGACGTGAGCCTCTCGTATGGACCAAATAATTATCTGACGAAAGCGAGGAAGCGGTGGAAAGGTTTTGATCGTCCTAAGTTTACTGATACGTCCGATAGACGGCAGCAGTTGGAGGAATGGAGGAGTAAGGTGCAACATAGGGTCAAAGCGCTCGATCCTCCTCTGCAAAACATATTCTTCAATAATGGCACAAAATTAGAAAAGCTATTTTACCCCTTTACAATCGTCAACATTTTTCTCGTTGGGTTTCTTATGGGTAAGTTTCCTGAATGGTTTCATGTCTATTATACAGCTATGTTCTGTTTCCTCATGCCCATAAGATTCTACACGTATTATAAAACCAACAATCACTATTTTTTGGCGGATCTTTGTTATTTTACTAACCTGCTCTGTCTCCTTTTCATTTGGGTATTTCCAGATGCTATTAACCTCTATCAAACATGCTTTGCCCTGACGTTTGGATCTTTGAGTTTTGCTGTTATTACGTGGAGAAACTCTCTGGTGCTGCATTCGCTCGATAAGTGTACTTCGTGTTTCATTCACATCATGCCCCTTTGCACAATGTACGTCATTCACCATGGTCTTTCTGAAAATTTTCAGGACATCAGATTTCCTGCGGCTTCTAGGAAGCATGCACCTCATTGGAGTTTAAAAAAGAATATTGTATGGACTTCATTTTACTACCTGATCTGGCAATCTCTTTACCATTATTTTATTACAATTCGACAATCGTCCAAAATAAAAGCCGGTGAACGGATGACCAGCTTCGAATACTTGACTACCCATACTTTCAAAGATTTCTGGATGGTGAAGTTACCTTCTCCTTGGCCCATGCTGATATACATCTTCGCACAATATTTCTATCAATTGACTACAATGTGCCTTTGTGGTATTTGGTATAACTACAGAAAAGCAGCGGCAACGTTCCTAATGACCGTATTTCTCTGTGCAGCTCATAACGGCGCTACCTATTACATTGATTTTTATGGGAGAAGGTACGAAAAAGATGTCAACAAGCTTCGTGATGAGGTAGAAATTTTACAACAACAACTCAAATTGGCCAATGGAAGTAGTGTAGATAATGTGTCCTTCACCAGCAGCACGACAGATTCCACTGGCAAGGATAATGAAGACTTGAAAAAATACACCTGAATGTACATGTTAATAGTGCTATTTACACGTTCTATTTATGATTAAATTCTTTGATCTTCATTGCACAAACACGCACACTAGACAAAGAAAAGGAACCGATTGTGGGAACTATATTACGTTAATCACAATGCTCCAAGTTTTTTGAAGAGTCCTTGTTGACGATCTCTAATAAGATAGACACACTTTTACTATCTTCGATCTCTAGAAGACTTCGATGTAATTCTTTTATCATGGGGTAATGCCACTTAATGTATCTTTGGGACGACATGACGATAGCAAGTGCATCTGTGAGCAGTCCTTGACCTGTCAAGAATTGCACCATGAGAGTAGCAAATCTGCTATCACTTTCGACCCTTTGTGCTGTGTCCAGCTGTTGGAATGTTGCAGTTTTCCTAAACTCACCTCTGCTCTTCCAAGTATCACTTGACAACTTTATATCCTGGAAAGCGGATGCAGCTTTCATCATCAGTTCGTAAGTCGAAGAGTCTGCTAAAATTTTATGCTTCATGGAAGAAAAATAGAGGAGGTTATCACCTGGCTTCCCCTTCTCACGTAGTGCATTGCTCTCATCACCCGAATTAGACACCGACCTTTCTTCTATAGACCTTATGCCACTGAATACTCGCTCAATGTAATCTTCAAGTTCATGCTGCTGGAAAGTAAACTCCTTCAATCTCAATAAAAATTCCTGTTCATCTCCATTCCTTACTGGTATAGTTAAAAAGGTTGTGACGGTCTTATGATTTAAGATTCGATGATTTACTAGCTTAAGCTTCCATTGTGAGATCAATTGCAGTATATTGAACTTAAATTCTTCCATATTCTTGGATCCTGCTGCCATTTCTTCGAGTATTTCTTCATTGAACCCTTCAGGGATATTCCTCAGGTTAAAATACCCACCAAATTCCAAATTGAATTGCCATAAAGCTCGAGATTCAGACATTATTTGCCAAGCTTGATTCATGTCTATAATTGGCAGCATCGGTAATTTCACCCTTATGTCATCATCGGACTCATATCTGCCCGCATAATCAACGCTGTTCAGAATGTTCCTTCTAAGCTTAATGCCTTTTTCATACCCAAGCAGTATGGGTAACTTGTCAGAGCGGAAATTGGCGTATGCCAACAATAAATGATTGAACAATCGAGGATCCAATGTAGCATGCCAGATTTTTTGGTAGTCTGGTTGGCCTTCCCAGTGCTTAACCAGTTCTTTGTATTTTTGTGTTGTATACTTGAAATAAAGAGCTCTTGCTAAACCAACATCTCCATCTGAAGCTGCTAACCCCATCATTGCTTCCAACGTAAAATAATAGTTAGTCCCATATCTATTGAGAATGGAGCTAGCCTCCAACGTATGAATGTACTTCCATCCAAGTAGTCTCAATGAATCTGCCTTACCTTCACTGCTGATATTGTCTGCGCTTGCTGTAGCCATAGTTCTTGCCATAATGTTGATCGTCTGTAGGTTTGGAACTAATTTATTGTCGAGCATCTCCTCGTAAAGATCAAGTGCTTTTGCGTAGTTCTTTTCCTTGTTACACAAGTGAAGAACAGAGTTGTATGTCGTCACATCAGGGGCATGGGACCGTGATAGGAACTTCATGGTATCAAAAACGTCCCATGCCTGCTTCGTAGATCCCATCTTGGTATAGAACTGCAGCACAGTTGTGAAATTCTTTCTGTTAGGCTTGATTCCATAGTCGCAGTTGAATTTGTTTAAAAAATATTCCATATTATCATGACTAGACATTTTACTGGAGTACTTCAAGCATGAGTTCAAAATAAATTGCGACATCTTCGTGATGTTTGAGTCCTCGTAGTCTCTGCTTTTATCATATCTTTCAAGTAAGTACTTCATCTTTCCCGTAACCTTGTCTTCCACAGCAGGTGAAGGACTCAAATTACCCAAGTTTTGGAAGAGGCATTCATACATCGAAACATTAAATTTTCTGATATCTCCAGAAACTGCATCCAAAAACATTTCATCTAACTTCTCTACATTCTCATATGACAGGCCTTTTACATTCTGCATGAGCCACCCTTTCAATACACTCATCTTAATTCCTTGCAATCGTTCCTTCGTGTCATATAATTTTGATATGATTGCGTTCCAATTTTGCCTGGACTTGTCGATTAAACAAGCTTGGAGAAAAGATACATCATTTATCCTCTTTTCGATTTCTGCGGGTGCAAGCTTTCTTGGTAGAGGAGACTGTGTGGATAAAATTACTGAAGAAAGATTTGGCCTGCCAATTTGGGGAGAGTCACCTGAGCTTTGGGAATTCAACTTAATAAATAGTTCATCGGCCAGGATACTGTCTTCGTCGGCTGATGTTTTTAGTTGCTTTTCTAAATCAAGTTTTTTCGCCTTACTATCTGCTAATTTTATTTGTTCCTTTAGATTCCTCGTGAACTCCTGCAATTGTTTAACTTTAAACTCTAGAGCTTTCTCATCTTGCAAATCGACATCTTTCAAAGTTAAATCACCACTAGTGACGTCTTTTATTCTTCGCCTTTTGCTCCTGGATGAAGCTTTAGCGGGTAAAATAGCCATCCTTCGGAACACTGTGATGTTTTGAAATCTTCGAAGCTCTCTTTTGCACACTGCCAATTTGTACCACAACATTGAAAAGTGCCCTCTTCGCCTTAGGGTTAATGAATCACAAACTTTGATTAATTTGTTAATGGCCTACTTTTACTAACCATTTTCAGGCATCGCCAAGCTCATCGCATGAAAATTTTCAAACATCAAAAACAAAGATCAGAGAAATTTAACAAGCCTCTAAGTATCATCTCTCATCAACCTTAAAGCAACACCTTTCTCTGTCAAAATGAGTATGGAAGAAGTACCCATGAAGGAAGTGGAAGCTTCAAGGACTAAAGGTGCCCCAGTAAGTGGACGTACCTGGAAAATTGACAAGGAACAGCTTAGAATAAGCAGCAGACAAGTGAGGAATAAGAAGCTCAAGTCCTGGGAACTAAAACAGCAAAAGAGACTTGAAGATAAACAGTTTAAAGAGAGGATGAAGCAGTTGAAGGATGAAAAGGAACAGCAGCGTCAAGAGCGGATACAATCATTAAGGGAAAGGAGAGAGAAGAAGGAAGAAAAGGAAAGATACGAAATTATGGCAGCCAAAATGCACGCCAAGAAGGTTGATCGTATGAGAAGGAGAGAAAAGAGGAATAAGGCGTTAAGGGAGCGTTAAACGATCTGGGCTGGATTACGGTGTATAATAAGTAGATGAAAGGCTCATGAATGAGCTACTTCTCGTATGCGTCTTTCATAAATGTAAATTAATTTAAAGACTTCAAACAGATGAGCGAAAAAGGCCTTTAGAGACCTACATTTTCGGTTGTTTCGTCAGAATTATCAGTATGGTTTAATAGGCTACTGACTAGGTTATTTTCTTGTTGAGCTTGAAGAATTTTAGACGGTACTTGCAGCTTGATTTCTTTAGCAGCCTATTCTGCTCTGTATCCAAACCGTGTTCAAACTGGTATCCAAGTTGGTGCTTGGCTTTTTCCATGATTATCCTGAAGTCAATAAATATAAAAACACTCTATATCATGATACCAGAATAAGCACCTCGCAGTCAAGAAATGACTAAGAATTATGAATATGTTCGAGAAGTATCTTTTTAATCGATTAATAACATAAAATATTGTTTTTCTTTATGAAGCAGTGAGGCAGTGTATTTAATTCCCGGCATTGATTAGATGTGCAATCTTCTAAAGGTGCCCATTTGACTTTAATCAAGCAGACTTTCAGCAGTTAATTTCTTTTAGGGGAAGCACATACTTTTAATTGAACTAAGGTCGTATAATGTATTTTGTTCCAAGAGTAGATGCGCATGATCAATCCAGTCTAGGAACCTAACGATTCGAAGTGATGTTTAGGTGCGACCAGCGCTGACACTTTTGAACTGGTGTATCAAGTGTGTCTTCCCTCCATCTATTTACTCGAAGGCTGAAAGACTTGAAAGAATATGACAGTTTGAAAGTTTATTTACAGTAGCTGGGTGATTTCCACAATTCTGACAATAATCCTGTCAGTAAGTATACCTTTTTTACAAGATATCTCCATTAAAAAATAACTGCGAATTCTGTGGATCGAACACAGGACCTCCAGATTACTTGACCGAAGTTGTCTTCAGTCTGGCGCTCTCCCTACTGAGCTAAATCCGCTTCTATGGTGGAACCTGAAGAAAACTAAACTATTATATTAGATATAAAAAATCATAAACGCCCATGGTTTCTGCAAACAATGGATCGATTATTTTACTTTCAAGTATACAGTTTTGGCTTATTTTGCCTCAGCCCGACTTTCCAAATTTAAAGAAGGGAGAAGGAATACAAGGGAATTACTAGGTTTTTGGTATTGTATATTTTTACCGCGCTTGTTATATGTTTTTGATTCAAGGGACTGCGCGACCGCCGCATCCCCAAAAATTATCCTATAATATTCAACATTAGATCGCAGATGGATGTATATCGTCGAGCTATTCATCAGGCTATCCTAATATAAGATTGGTAGTATTCTGCGCAATGGGCATGCGATTTTTTCATCTTTCCATACATTTTTTTACTTTTTCTTGCTTGATTTTTTTTTTTTTTTTTTTTTTTTTTTTTTTTTTTTTTTTTTTTTTCTTTTCGGCAAAGTTTGGCCTTTCTAGCTCATCGGTTCATTAATTGATTGTCACAGCTTGGTGAATAGCTCAGGAAAAAAGTCTGCCTGGCTCCCAAGCTTCTGCTAGTTTACTCTTTGTTCGAATTGCTAGTTTGACCATGTTGATATGTTTGAGATTCCTGTAGTGAGTATCAGCAAACGTACACGCACGTCGAGAAAGCTCAAATATCAGTATATCAACAACTTAACAAGAAAATATGATAGTATCAATGGTATTAGCTCGAGCCATCGTGGACTGCCTACACCTGAGAACTCAGCCACAGAGATAAGTGAGAACGAGGAGGCTGTTGAACGGAAAAAGAAACGGACAAGGAGAAGATGGAAGAGCATCATAGGTGATAGCTATTCAGATTCCGAGTCTGATGAGGATCTAACCATGGATGATACAGATAATGAAGAACGTAAATTTTATAAGAGGTACGAGAAACCACAGGCAACGTTTGAGAAGTGGCACAGGGGACCGAAAAGAAGAATTCCTATCCAGAGGAACAGAATAACATACAGTACCTTGAAAAGGATCCAGAAGTATGGGAGCAGGGAAGTCGAAAATTCTAGAGCAATAGCGTCAAAGAGTAGTAAAATATACTTTGATGCAGTGAGCCAAGGTTATCAAGTGTTTGATCCAACGTATGGGCGTGCAAATACCTTCCAGTTGAAGCATATAGATACTTTGACTGGCCTCTTGCACCTGAACGTTTCAAGAAAAAAGTGGGTTTTGGCCTACAAATGTTTTGCCCTACTGATAAGGATACCTGGCGTTGATGTGAGGACATTGTGGGGATTGGGAGAGCGCATTCTAGCCGAAAAACAACCTACGAGATCACTGGAATTTCTACAATGGATGAGCAATGTGTATTCTTCGAAACTTCCATTTGTAGAAGACATCAATTATCGGATGGCACCAGTTTTTACAAAAGGTTCGAAAACACATACTCCTAAATATACCACAGTGTGGCTTTGGGAATGTTTGGTTCGATATGCCAATGAATTAGAAGATCCTGAAATGGAGCAAAATGCTGAAAATAACCTACAGTCACTCATGGAACGAATTTCTGAGATGGTTTTGGGGCCTCCATATATGGACGATCCTGAAGTTTGGTTCATTTACGCACTTTGTCACATGGTAAAAGCTGATGTCCTTTCACAGCGCTTCAATCCTAATATAACAGGGTCTCTGAGAGATATTGCAAGCAGCCAGATTATTCAGCATGTGCAATGTACAAAGAGCTATCTGCAGCGTTGTTCGGAGAAGGGCGACTTTGGGTATCCTAAACGCTACATAGGGAAACGACTTGCAGCATTTGAAGCGAGGTTGAACCCTGTTGAGGACGGAGGGTATTACATACCAGATCAAGAACCAGGTGAAAACGATGGATTTGAATTGTATCCGGAAAATATGGACACGCAATCAGTTGATTTCGAAATGTCTTCGAGCGACTAGAGACTATGTAGTATAATAATATCACTAGTAATGACGTCATAAAGATCATTATAGACAGACCGCACAACCTTTTCTTCAGTTAGGAACTGAGCGTTCGCCAAGCTCCTTAACTCTTGTTTCCAACTCATTGATTCTTCTCTGCAAACCTTCAACGGATTCAAGATGATGTATGCATTCACCTGGAACGACAACCCTTTGTATGTCCTGCAAGTTGTTCTTTCCCTTTTCCGCGATAGTCAACTTGGCCGTTATGGTTTTATTCATGGAAGAATCCATCATGCTGAAATTTACGGTATCATCGGTGGCATCTTGTATAGGGTATGTATACCATGGGATAATTCCTTTGCGCTCCGTTGCTGTCGGTGTTGATGAGGTCGGTGCAGGAGATCTTGGAGGTAGTACAGCTGAGGAAACTGCTGACGGAGCTGCTGTTGTTGATGGAGTACTAGTTGGCGATTCAGTATGAGTCGAATTAGTACGGCCGTTTGTTGCAGTTCCTGCTGATGACCCTGAGGATGCACTCGACTGTACCACGTTGCCATTCTCGTCGAAAACAGGCAACCTACAAATGGGGCATGTCTGAGACCTTTCCATCCAATTCTTGAGACAAAACAAATGCAATACATGGCCACAAGGTAGTCTTTTGGGTTTGTATTTGCCCTTGGAGGGCCCATCGTTACGATGAGGACCATGAATAGCTTCATCTAAATGTGGACACAATTCATCCATGCATACGATGCATACATTGTCGGTAGAAGCAAGTTCCACGGGAGACATAGTCTTCAACTTATCATCTAGCTGCTTGTTGTTTCTCCATATCTTCCACAAGCTCGTCACGTTCTGGCACAGCGTTAATACATCCCAGAATACATCTTTAATTAACAAGAAAGACATCCGAAATGGAATTAGCATGACTACATGGATCAGAGTCTTCAAAAAGCGAGTGAATACATCGATAGCTCTCTCATACATGAATTTGCCCTCGAGACCGGCAAAGGAAGAACCGTCATCTTCGTCTTGTTCGTCTTCTTCCGCATCACCTTCTTCTCCAACTCTTGCGTTTGTGTCCGATTGAGATTTGTAGAATTCATAGAAGTTGAGGGAGGTGTGCATGGCCAAGTTTAGTAGATCAATTAGCAACATGGCAAATTCCATGCCGACCATCAAATGTACCGAAGTAGAGGCACCGAAACTGTTGGATAGAGAATTGGTCACACAACGGGAGACTATTTGGTAATCCAAAAAGGCCAAAAGTAGTAGATTGAAACTGAACCTCGTGCACAACAGCGCTTTCAGAGTCGTCGTCTCATGGATGGATTGTAGGAGAGCTTCCAAACGATCCCTTAGAATCCAATGGAACACTTTCATGTAGAGCAGTAGGAGCCCAAAGAGGGCTACTGTGAAGAAGTCGTGCTCACTAAACATGGAAGACATGAACACAGTGTTTATAATCGTAAAGGGGAGTCGTTCAAAAATGTGTTCATATTCAATCAACCTTAGATTGCCAAAGAGCAGTGAGGTAGAGACCTTCCAGAGCACAGCTGAGTTTAATATAGCAAAGACAGTCAATATCACAACATTGAAACCCGTGGTTAACTTCACAGTGGCCTGAAGGAACGAAACACTTGTACTAGCAGAGTTGTAGACAGCGTATATAGTCAGGGCATAAACCGACAGAGCAAAGCAGACAGCCTGCCGTCTCCTAGTCTCTGCATTGGCCATATCCTTTTCTATCTTTTCTCTTTGCGGTTCTGTGTTTTTTTGAGTTGTAACGACATAAAGGTGTCCCTCCTTTGAACGCGATTTTAGCTTATACGTAATATTACACAATGAGATACAGCAGGTACAGACGGGCGCTACTTTCTCTTTTCCACCTTCAGCAATAGAGCTTTGTTTATGTGTGGTAGCACACCACCAGAGGCAATGGTGGCCCTGATTAGGCTGTCCAGTTCGTCATCCCCCCTAATAGCCAATTGCAAATGTCTAGGGGTGATTCTCTTAACTTTGAGATCCTTAGCAGCATTTCCTGCGAGCTCTAATACCTCAGCAGTGAGATACTCGAGCACTGCCGTCAAGTATATTGCGGATTTCGAACCAACACGAACACGTCCGCTGGCGTTCCGTTTCAAATAACGCTTAATTCTACCGACAGGGAACTGCAGACCAGCTCTGGCCGATGAAGATTGTGATCTGAGCCCACCGCCATCTTTGGCACCAGATTTTCCCTTACCACCGTGAGCCTTTCCAGACATCTTTGATTTTGTTTAGATTTCTATTTTTCGGTGTTGTTTATGTAAGGCGAAGTTGGTTAAGTTTGGCGAATTTATAGTTGACAGAAGTCGTTTGGATGACAAGTAAATGATCAAGTAACTACGTGTGGAGTCAAGTTTTGGTCGATTTAATCTGAGAATATAAAACAGTACTAGGGGAAATGACGGCGTTTAGGTTACTGAGATCTTCCCGCAGACCAGACATGAAGAACAAGGACCATATTTCCATATACTGCTGATCATCGGACATTCGTCGGCTTGGAGTAAAGCAGACTTATCGTCTATGCTGCATACTGCATCTCAGGGAATATGATCACCGACAGCAAGACGTCCAAGAACAAGTCAAGATTTGGAAGGAACGTTTTTCTTATGGCCGCGCAGCCCGCACACTTTTGTGACAAACGTTTTTCCAGTGTGATAGTTGACCAACGTGCAGCTAATATCATAGTATTAAAGCACACTAAGAATCTCATAGATAGGCAAATTGCGTGCACGAGAGCAACATCAATTCACATTTTAAAATTTGGTACCCAAATGCTAATGGTAGTGACTAGCTTACATGTACTTAGCCCTCTCACGTGCCTCAAAAACCGTGGATTTTGATCGAAAACTCTAGAACTAATTTGTGAAAGCTGAGTCTGATCAAGGTGATCTAGGCCACTGCAGAAACTATCTTACGAGAAAATAATCCTTGAATGATCCTACAATCGATGCATTGAAAGTATAGAAATTCATGCAGTCCTCTATTCATTAGTTACTTACACTTTGGGTCACACCCCCGTTCGGTTCACTCGAAAACAGAACGTGGTTATCTGACTTACTCCTTTGTGCGACGTAATTGATGAATACTATAGCGATCAATAGCTGCTCCTGGAATATTCGCTGTGCTATAAATTTCAAGACAGATACACTCGAGTTATGGAAAACATAATTTCTTTTTTAAGAAAAACAATTTTATCGATATGTGGAAGGAGATATGCAAAGTCTCAAGGGGACGGCATTATAGACGGGCAAGAGCCATTTCAGCGTGAACTGTTAACTCAAGGAAACTGCAGCGGTGTAGTAGCTTAAATTTCTAACTTATCGATCAAATCTTGTATTGACACATTATCACCATCACTACATGTTAGCCTGTCGTTGAAGTGATATATTTATTTTTAGGCACAAACTTTGTGTGAAAAAATTGAACGGAAATGTGAAGAACGATAACGGCAATATACATTATTATTTTATTACCTGGAAACCTATAAATAATTTTGAGGATCTATTCGTTATTTAGTTTTTGCTTCAGTTTCGCCAGGCGCGTAAACACAAGCTACTTGATGATGGAGTTAGTATCTGCAAAAAATTTGACCAAAGCAGTTCAATGTTACCAAAACATTAAAACGCACAAATAATTTTGAATTTGGTGACAAAGAACTTATAGTAATCGATCAAAGCTTTGAGGCCGACTTTTTTTGTTCCACTATCTTTTCGACCTTTTAAAGAGAACAGTTGGCGCTCTTTACATCCCTCCCACGCGCTTTACGAATATTACATTCGCGATAGAGTTTCGCTTTACAACACTGATAAGGTATTTACTTAAATAATAAACACCCCTAGGATACGTACCAATAGACTAGGAAGAAGGTCTTACAATACGAAGTTTTCTTTCATTCCTTAACGCCCCTGATATAGCAAAGGCGCATAGAGTGATTACCATTAACGCTTCAAGTTGTCTCTTACTTTTAACAAGATTGTATTTTGAAGCTTCTTCTTGTGCTCATTGTGCCAGCTTCGTGAAGCTCATGCAGAGAGAGTAGAAACGCAATGATCCTCGCACAGCAAATACTCTAAATTCGCATTTGAGCTGGCGGGACATTGCTAAAAACCGTGTTATTGAATAGGTCAGTACTAATGACGCTGTAAGCAACAATTGTAAATCGCTAAGCAAACGATCTCTCTTTAGATCCGATTACTCTCCAGAAAAAGAAAAGAAAACGGTTCTTCGTCTTTCATTCTGATGTCACTTGTGCTTTTTGTGATCTTTGCGAACTTTGCAGCTGCAAGGAAGCATTCTGGACGAATATGCGATCTGTGTACAATGGGTTCTACCACTTCTGGAGGCTAAAGTACTTACCAACTAGAAAGAGAGTGGCAAGATTTTACTGCAAATTATTTTAGAGTAAAGAGGAAAGCAATAACCTGTTAGTGTTAAAGTTTTTAACCTTGAATTGCAAGGCTTCAATGGGTGTTACAGTACATAATAAAGAACACAATTCTTCCTGACTTAAGGAGATAAGTTATGGATGGCTAACTGTACTTTTTTAATTAGGTATAAATGTAAACAAGGACCAACAGTTGTATTCCCTGTTGACCCTGCTTAAAATCGGGTACGTCTCATAGCACAATGCATATTTCAGTTACCAATCAATTACAGAGGCGAGAGTAGATGTATGCTACCGGTATGATTCCCGCTGCACTAAAATGTGACAATAAAGGAATACCCAGTTTTATTGCAGCATTAATTGATTTATTATAGAGCACCACTTTTTGCTCGAATAATTTACACAGGTGACATTCTATACGTGAGTTCTAGTTGTTTATGGTCTGTTCCACATGACAAGTATACTTTAAAAAAGCGACAGGTTGTATGTTCTCCAGTAAATGTTTTTAGAATAAAAAATAACATCTTTTTCTTCGACGAGTTTTAACTTAGAGCTGATGTTAAGTAGTAGTAGATATATGTTTCTTGAAGAGTAAAATGCTAGGGAGTATACAATCTCTTGGGAAAATATTATTAGTTAAATTTTTCCGTGACCTTCGGGAGGGAATGACTGGAATTACTTCGTGGTCGCCTGATATTTTGTCATCTGGTTGGTATGTTGGTATGGCTGTTTAGAAACTAGCACTACCTATCCTTGGAGGACGTATTATTATGATACTTTGTTTGATGTTATTCTACATCAATTGTGGTAATCCTGACACATATAAAGAACGTAAGAAAAGAGTCACTCTCATCATTAATTTAATACCAAGAATTATCCTAGTGTAACCGCAAAAACAAAGATAGTTGAAACCAGAAAGAATATCTAACAGATCTTCCAACTGTATCAAGCGCTAAGTGAAGGTCTGTATCTGCATATGTTGGTCGTGATGTGAGTGCGGAAACGGCATGCCAATGTAAGGTAAGGTTTGAAACCTTTTTGTTAACTACTTATTGAAATTTCCAATAATAACAAGAAAAGAGCGTATAAGAAAAAAGCAAATACTACCATAACATCGAAAATGCGTTCAATTAATTGGTTCATTCCCTCAATATGCTGGCCCGAGTAGTTTTCAAATTTCGGCCGGAACAAACTTTTAGAGGATTGACAATTAAAACCACTGTACTGCACAATGAAAAAAACAAACCAGAGGTAAGCAAAAATAGTACTATATATCATATTTACTCTTCCTTGAAATGAACCCTTCGTTTTTTATAGTATATCTCAGTAAACGAAAATGTCCTCCGGCTAATCGAACGATTGCAAAGGTTCAGGAATTCTATTAACAATGGAGGGTATTCTTTCCGTCGTGAAAATCACATCACATTGTTAAACTATATCCAAAGTTTGGATCAAACATCTAGCTAGTAACTGGCGTGCATTGTGTAGTCTTTAAAAAATAGCGTTTATTTTCTTGATCTACCTCCATCATTACCGCACAAGAAGAAGCTACAACTAAAAAACTGCCAAGCAGAATTCGTTATTTTTTTGAAGGCAGTGCTAATTAGAGAACAAGAGGAAACAGTCTCACATATTTTAAGGGATGTGCGTGTAATTAGGGACGCAAAGGTATTTGTACTATGTGGTGCCTCCAGTAAATATCTCTTTTGCGAGTTCACACACAACCTCCTTCAGCCTACCATCGGTAACATAATTGATGGAAATTACCATGAACGACTTTCAAATACTCCTGCTAGTATCTATCAAAATTTATCATTTTAATCATCGAATTCGATAGCAGATTCAACACCCAAAGTAATTAGCAGCGGGAAATCGACCCTAGTTGGCGCAGCAAGAACAATTCCTATGGGATAGTCGCGCCACACGCTGAAAAATACATACCAACTGGCGCTCACATTTGCAATCCGAAGCTTAAACCACGAATATTCGCACCCAGTACGTACTCCAAGCTTCTTCAGGATCCTCCTACCTGTCAGAACGTTGCTACGTCACACTGAACCACGTGACACCATAAAACGAAAACCCTTCTTTCATAGCGCCTACTTACGCAGATACACAATAGTCGTCAACTCCACCAAATGCAGAGAGGTGTAAGCTGCAGAAATAGTTTTCGTATTTTTATGTTAATTGGTGTAAAAACCTCCACGAAACAGATCACCCGTGAACCAATGGAGAATATATTACAGTTACCGCTGTCAAGGGCGGCTGCACCCGTGTCAGAACGCTTGACGACATATAGGGGAAGGTAATAAACAGGTAATAATAGCATACAATAGATTTACAGTTGAAAACTTGGTGCTGCTTCGAATGCTGGGCAGTAATAAAGGGTCTCTCATTGTAACCAATTGCCTCACTAACATGTGCCAAGCCAAGATAGCGACTTCCGGCTTTTCTGTGCGAGAGAAGACGTTCCCCTAAGATGATCTCACTCTACCATGATGAGTAAAAAAATCACGAAAATCACAATCTGAATCACTTAATTGAACGAATACGTTAAGCAAGAATGGCCCTTAGACGTTGCCGCTTACTATAGCAGCGCTCCATGACGTTAGTAGCCGAAAAAAGATGAAAAATACGCATTCACCAATGGTAAATGAAATACTACCGCAGCTGCGCCAGCAAGTGGACAAGTGGAGTAGCGAAAAACCAAGCCAACTTTAGAAACAAAATCATGGAAGTATGGAATCTAAAGCTCTATGAAACTTACGAGTGTATGGAATCAAGCGGCTTATGATGTAACTTCCAAGCCTTCTCCCTGGTGACACTCCTTTACAGTTTCCTTAAACCCCCATACACACGCGCGGATATACGCTTGTTCTTCGTCTATTTCGCATAACGCAGCGCGAAGACAGTGTACTACTTACTAACGCATTCGCCACGCTTCTTTGTTACGCTTCTTCGTTGTTCTTTTCCGCCGAACTCCGTCGTTCCTCATTCCTCTTGCCCAGCGTCGTTGTCGTGGTCGCGGTGGCCGAGGCCGCTGGCTGAGGTAAATACCTTAATTTTGCTCTCGCGGTGTTTACTTCTCACCTCGAAACGTTATATAGGAACGAGTCCAGCGTGGTAAATCTCGAGGGGGAGGTACTTCCATGTACACGTCCAACAAAGATGCACATCGAATTATACGCGTTTGCGGTGTTGTCGTATGCCGGCGTTAGTTCCGCATGGTCCCCTGGCAATTCCTATGTACCTCAGAATGTGAGCTGTGCTAGCGATATCCAATTAGTGAGAGAGGCTAATGGTGTATCTACGAACGAAAGTGACTGGCTCAAGAAGCGCAGACCAATTGCAAGTAAGGCGTTGCGTTCCTTCGTGGAACGTGCTACCAAGAACTTCTCTGACACTTCATTGATTGACAAGGTGTTTGGAAGTAGTGACACTGACGCGCCAGTAGTGGCCATTGGGGCTTCTGGTGGTGGGTACCGTGCCATGTTGAGTGGCGCCGGTATGGTGTCTGCGTTCGACAACCGGACCGACGGTGCGAACGACCATGGATTAGGTGGTGTTTTGCAAGGTACTACCTACTTGGCCGGCCTTTCTGGTGGTAACTGGTTGACCGGTACATTGGCATGGAACAATTGGACTTCTGTGCAAGAGATTGTTGACAACACGACAGCTGATAACTCCATCTGGGACATTTCAGATTCAATCATTAATTCCGGCGGTGTTGACATCGTCAGTACGTCCGAGCGTTGGGATCACATTTTCACTGCGGTTGATGACAAACATGACAAGTTCAATACCTCGCTGACTGACATCTGGGGCCGTGCGCTGTCCTACAACTTCTTCCCTTCATTGTATAGGGGTGGTGTTGGCTACACCTGGTCCACTTTGAGAGATGCGGATGTCTTCAAGAACGCAGAAATGCCTTTCCCCATCACTGTCGCAGACGGAAGATACCCAGGTACTAAGATTGTGAACCTGAACTCCACTGTCTTCGAATTCAACCCCTTCGAGATGGGCTCCTGGGACCCCAGCTTGCGTGCCTTCACCGACGTCAAGTACCTAGGCACCAAGGCCAGCGGCGGTAAGCCCGTATCCAGCGGCGAGTGCGTCGCCGGCTTCGACAACGTTGGCTTCGTCATGGGCACCTCTTCCACCTTGTTCAATCAGTTCTTGTTGAGAATCAACACCACGAGTATCTCCAGTGTGGTCAAGAAGCTCATCACGCATTTCTTGAAAGAACTCTCAGACGAGGAGGACGACATCGCCATTTACGCTCCTAACCCCTTCTACAAGACCGACTACGTCTACCAGAACTCCACTAAGGGCCTCGTCAACTCCGACGACCTGTTCCTAGTCGACGGTGGTGAGGACGACGAAAACATCCCATTGGTCCCTCTCTTGCAGAAGGAGCGTGGTGTCGATATCATCTTCGCCCTAGACAACTCTGCCGACACTGAACTTTACTGGCCAGATGGTGCCTCTCTCACCTACACCTATGACCGTCAGTTCGGCAAGCAGGGCAAGGGCCAACTCGCCTTCCCTTACGTCCCAGACGTCGAAACTTTTGTTGACGAAGGTCTAAACCAAAAACCTGTCTTCTTCGGATGTGACGCAGGCAATTTGACCGACTTGGCCTACACCCCGCCTCTAGTCATTTACGTGCCGAACGCAAAGCACTCCTACCCATCGAACCAGTCCACTTTCAAACTCTCCTACTCGGACAAGGAACGTCTCGGCATGATCAGGAATGGCTTCGAGGCCGCTACTCGGAACAATTTGACCGACGACTCCAATTTTGCCGGCTGCGTGGCGTGTGCCATCATGCGCCGGAGGCAGCAGTCCCTGAACGCTACGTTTCCTAAAGAATGTCAACAATGCTTTAGCAACTATTGCTGGAACGGAAAAACTAGCAATAAGGCTACAAACTTCACCCAAAATAACGATTTTTCAAGCGGGGCCGTGTCCAGCACGGTCGTCGCCACAGCCTCCGCAAGTTCCGTGTCCGGTAGCAGCAGTGCCAGCGTTAGTAGCGGCAGCAGCAGCAGCGGCTCACGGAGCAGCTCAGGTGATGCCGGCACCCCCGTATTTTCTCCAAGAACCGTCCTCTCTGTTATGGCGGTGGTAGTGAGCGCCGTGGGGTTGTTCTGATGTAATGGAAAAACTTTTTCATCATCCCACCGCATATCCTTTTGCTTCCCCCTAAACAAAAGTCTCTCTATATTTTGGTTCGTACGTTGTGTGTATACCCGTTTGGTTTGTTTAATCTCTCGACACTTTTTACTACTCTCTAATATTACCTCAATGGTGGAAACAGAAACATGAGCTGTTGGGACATATAAAGATGGGGCCCTGTACCCACAAAAATTAAAAATTTCAGTTGTGGGGTCGATGAAAACATAACAAGATGCTACTCTTGAAGCTAGTTGCCATTGCGCTTTTACCCCTTGCAGCAGAATCGGCTTCAAGTTCAAGTTCAAGTACAAGTGAAAACTCGTACGCCCCCAAAAACTCTAGTTGTGATGACCTTATTCAAATAACCAGACACTCTGACTCGATCTCTTCTACTGAGACCAAATGGTTGTTCAAGAGTAAGCCTGTTAGTGCTAACCAGCTACATGGTTTCATGTCGAAGTCGGTTAGTGGTTTCGCAGACGGAGAAAAATGGGTTCAGAAGGTGATGAAGAGTGGGAATGGTCCTACTGTTGGTATCGCCGTGTCTGGTGGTGGCTACCGTGCTATGCTTGGTGGTGCCGGTATGATTGCAGCCTTTGACAACAGAACCAAAGGTGCAAGTAATGATGGGTTAGGTGGTCTGCTGCAGGGTTCCACTTACATTGCCGGTCTTTCCGGTGGTGCTTGGTTGGTGTCTACCCTTGCTGGTAACAACTGGACATCTGTTCAAGACATTTTGGACCACTTGGGTCAAAAGAACTCCATCTGGGACTTCTCCGAGTACCCATTTGCCGACTCTGACAGTAACAACTCCTCTGCTACCACTGAATGGTGGGAGAAGATCAAGAAGGAGGTGTCTGCTAAGCAGAAGGCTGGTTTCCCAGTCACTCTAACTGACTACTTGGGCCATGCTTTGGGTTACAACATGTTCCCCAACAAGACTAACGGAGGCGCCAGTTTCACTTACTCTGACATCCAGGGTCTTTCTGCTTTTAAAGGCGGTGAGATGCCTCTACCTATCATTGTGGCCAACCATGCCCCTGAGTCCAACCAAACTCTAGGCCCATACAACTCCACCAGTTTCGAATTCAATCCATGGGAGCTAGGTTCCTTCAACTTCAAGGGCTGGGCTCAGACTAAATGGTTGGGTACCAGAGTCAAGAACGGTGTGCCACACAAGCAAGGTAACTGTATTGCTGGTTACGACAACTTCGGCTGGGTCATGGGTACATCCGCTTCTTTGTTCACCCCACCTGTGACCCCAATGGTCCTTGACATGTTCAATGGCACTTCTCTTGAGAGTGAATTAAACCAGACTATGACCAACGGCCGTAACGACGTTGCTGTCATCTCTCCTAACCCTTTCAAGAAGATTCACTTCGAGGAGGAAAGCACCTACGCTACCAGCGACCAGCTAAACCTAGTGGATGGTGGTGAAGACCAGCAAGCCCTCCCATTGATTCCTCTTTTGCAGAAGAGCCGTAATGTTGACGTCGTCTTCGCCCTTGACTTCTCCGCTGATACCGAAGACAACTGGCCTAACGGTACCGCCTTGTGGAACACCTACCAGCGCCAATTCTACGATGCTGGTAAAGACATTTCTATGCCTCTTGTGCCAAGTGTTGAGGAGTTCATGAAGAACAAGATGAACGAGAAGCCTAGCTTCTTTGGCTGTGACACCTCTCAATTGAAGAACTTGAGACACACCCCACCTCTTGTGGTCTACATTCCTAACTCCAAGTACTCTTATGCCAGCAACACTAGTACCTACAAGGTTTCTTACACTGCCGAAGAACAGGCCAAGATGATCCAAAACGGTTTTGAGGCTGCTACCATGGGTAACTTCACCAAGGATCCCGATTTCCGTGGTTGCATTGCTTGTGCCATTGCCGCCCGCAGAATGAGTAGTAGAAAGATTACTTTGCCAACTAATTGTGAATCATGTTTTGCCAAATACTGCTACAACGGCACTGCACCAAATGTTGCCTAATTTTAACGTTGAAGTTCGTGAGACGATTCCATCTATTGGTTCGCGGAATGCCGGCATTGCCTCCAGGTAAAACTCCTGTAGTGGTAT
Organism: Zygosaccharomyces pseudobailii; assembly: GCA_949129085.1. Classification (NCBI taxonomy): domain Eukaryota; kingdom Fungi; phylum Ascomycota; class Saccharomycetes; order Saccharomycetales; family Saccharomycetaceae; genus Zygosaccharomyces; species Zygosaccharomyces pseudobailii. The sequence goes on from CASBRY010000010.1 coordinate 864,988, forward strand.
GCTAGCCTGTTTTCTTTGCATTCATGATTGTAATACCTTTGAGATGAACACCCTTAATACAATATATAGATGTATCTAACTAACGAAAAGAAAAGATAAATAAAAATAATTTTATAATAAAGACTTTACTCCTGATCTTTTTTTTTTGTTTGCTTTTTGCAGTTTTCGTTCATTACTAAATAAAGTTACATCTGCCACTTGACGGAAAAACGAGGCAAAACAAAGTCCGAATCATAGTGCATCGGTCACCTTTCAATCTCTGATACGGGCGTAGCCCTTAGATACAATGTTGTGTACCCCATTCCGCCTATTCTCCAAAGCGTAAAGCAAATCTCTCATCACTATACCTGGTTCTTCTCTTGCTTCTCGGAAACGGAGACCACTATCTCCTCTGGCTGCCACAGCAGATGCCACCTTACCGGAGGTCAAGCCACCTAGCGAAGTTGGTTTGCTTGTCGACGAGGTTAACCATCCGTATTGCTTTTTGGACCCTGCACGGAGCCCTGCTGTTACGTTTGATGCCCTATGTAGTGTTTCTTCCGAATCCATTTTATTATCCAAATCCTCTTTTTCCAAGCCAAGCGCCACTCGCTTTTTGACTCTTCTCTCTTCCTCTTTCTTTTGACTTATCGCAATGGACCTCAAAGCCACTGAGATCTCACTCCTTCTTCCCGAGTTGAGTTTCACTGCCTTCCTTCTATGTCGCGAAATAACCAAAGAATTGGTGATTATGTCTCTCATATATGATTCACAAGCGCTTGACATCATACGTAAAATCTCCGGATTTTTTGCAAAATTCTGTGAAAAGCTCTGTTCCTTGCATACTCGCCTCATGAACTGATTCACTTGATCTGGGTGCAAGAATGGAGGATGAGGCGGGACTTTTACATCCACTGCATGCTGATGGGATTTGGACGCATTTACAGACGAATTTAAAAGAGCCTCCTCCTCTCTTATATCCACACCTGCAGAAAAAAGCACATCTGACATCTTATTGGGATCGGATTGTGAGTTTTTGCCTCCTTGTGGCCCAGTATGCGAAGAACCCTTCCCCTTCTGTTGTGAGGATGAAGCGTTGCCACCGTGCCCAGATTTTCCTGATGTCTTGTACTTCTTTCGTTCGCCTTTCTTGGGTAACGCCAACCCACTATCACTTTTCTGAAGATCCGTACTTGGTGGTGTATTTTTCGGCAATGCTAACCCTTCTACTTCATTATCTGCTCTTTTGCTAAATTCCCCTTCTATCTCTTCTTGCCCTTGGGTAGATATTTCCTCATCAAATGGAGTATCAGACCCGGCTATATCGAATGCAGGATCCGTCTTTTCTAAGGGAGTACCTTCTTTGGATCTCTTATTAATTGAGGACTCCAATGTCTCCTCAGCTTCTCGCTTAGGTGATACCATCGTATGCGGCAAATGGAGAGATAATGAAAATAACTGCCGCCTAGCTAGTAAACTGCTGAATGGAGACAGCTGATCTAACTTATATACTCTTTTAGCCACTGGAGAATCCTTTGTTGGCTGATTAGTTCACAGTTAAGTTTTATTAATTGCAGAAACTTACCCGAACGAAAAGCGAAAAATTTCAGCTCATCGCGCAGCTCATCGCTACCTTGGTAAATAACTTAACATCTTGAGAGTAAAGTCAAAGGTTCAAGTTGACTATTAAGGGCTGTCACACTCATCCAAATGTCGTCTAAGACTCCGTTTGTTGCTTTTCAGGGCGCCCTAAATTTCAGGCTTCGGATTGTGCTGGCCACACTATCAGGTAAGGCAGTCAAGATAGAAAAGATCCGTTCCAATGACCTGAACCCTGGCCTGAAAGATTACGAAGTGTCTTTTCTAAGATTGATGGAATCGGTGACAAATGGCAGTGTAATTGAAATCTCTTATACGGGTACAACGGTAATTTACAGGCCAGGAATTATTGTAGGTGGTTCCATTACACATAACTGTCCCCCTAGCAAACCCGTTGGGTATTTCGTTGAGCCCATGCTTTACTTGGCGCCGTTTTCTAAGAAGAAATTTTCGATCATCTTTCGTGGATGTACCGCCTCGCACTGCGATGCAGGCATTGAAGCAATTAAATGGGGGTTACTACCAATAATGGAGAGATTCGGTGTAAGAGAATGTGCATTACACACGCTGAAAAGAGGCTCGCCTCCCCAAGGAGGTGGTGAAGTGCACTTAATCGTGGACTCCCTAATCCCACAGCCTGTCACCATGCACAACTTGAATAGACTTACCATCAGTTCCATCAGAGGAGTGGCATATTCTACAAGAGTTAGTCCCTCAATAGTTAATAGAATGATCGATTCTGCCAGAAAGATCCTAAAGTCAGCGAACTGCGAAGTCAACATTTCTGCGGACGTATGGAGGGGTGAAAATTCCGGCAAAAGTCCAGGATGGGGAATAACGCTTGTAGCAGCTGACAAAAAAGGTTGGTGTGTCTTCTCCGAAGAAATTGGTGGTGCTGGCGATATACCAGAAGATATTGGTGTGAAGGTCGCTTATCATTTGCTTCAAGAGATCTCTATAAGCGGTGCTGTCTGTCGTAACCAACTACCGTTGGCCATTGTATACATGATTATCGGCAAGGAAGATATTGGGAGGCTAAGAATTACTAAAGATCAAATTGATGAGAGATTTATTCACCTACTGAGAGACATTAAGAGCATTTTTGGCAATGAGGTATATTTAAAACCTGTTGACGAAGATGACACGGGAGACCTGATAGCCGCTGTTAAGGGCATCGGGTTTACTAACACAAGTAAAAAAATTGCTTAGAGCGACTATGTATTTTGATTGATATTACCAGTAAAACTCATTACTTAGGGAGCTATACATAAAAAAATAGTAATAATGTTGGTTGTGATATTCCTTTGTAAAACTACTGAGAAGACAGTGGCATATCCATCAGGCTGTCAGTTAACTTCTCCCACTCATTCAGTTTGAGACCGGCAAATTCGGCATTCAATTTCGACCACGACTGAAAAGCTCTGGTGATGATAAATTGAGTCTCTTGAAAAATAGTGAATTCTTGCAAAATGCATTCCCTTATCAACCACGCCCGGTTCAACTCTGTCACTATGCTTTTCTTATCTCTTTGAATGGTAGATCTTATTTTGTCATATTCAGTACCACTCACATCAGGTTTGCCCTTCATGCCCTGCAAACGCTCGGCATTTATTTCCACACGTCTTTGCAACTGTGGCACATTGTTTCCCGCCATAATTCTATATCTCTCAAATAAACCCTTTAAAGAGAATAAAACATCCACAAATACTTTGAATTTAGGCACTAATGAGTTAGCAGATGCATGTGCCTCTTGTGCAATAAAATCAGTAGTAGTTTCCAAATGTCTGTTGACCACACTAAACTCATTGTTGATATCGAGCACCGTACTACCATGCTCTAAAGGATAAAGCTTAGGTGTCACCAAAACAAAATCATCAATTAAAGATCGTAAAATTGTTCTCTCATGCGCAATCTGCTTAATTCGTCTCTCATGTCTTTCCAATATAAATGTTATTTTTAACCATACCTCGATTGACTTGTCAATTGAAGAATCTGCTTCATTCCATTGCTCTGATAACTCCTTTTGCCACATTTTCATGAAGCTCGCAGATATTTTTTTGTCGGTGAATTCATCTGTGGTGTCATAGTTGGCTTGCTTTCTCCAACTTGATAGATCAGTAGGTACGGTGAGAAACGTCAACATTAAGTCGTCTTTGCTTAGTACCGGGTGTTTCATCACCAGATTGATAAATCTCGTCAAACCCTTTCTCCTTCTTTCCAAAAATTCCACATCTGCATTTTGAGAACCTAATCTTTTTGGTGGCAGCTCTGGGATTAATCTGAAAGGATACCTTTTGAGTAGAACTTCTTGCAACCATACAAAATCGGAATATCTTCTTATAACACAGCGGTCTTTAGAAGGTTCCGTATTTGGTAAATCCACTAAATTCTTGACTAAGTAGTTAGTGTGTTTAAACAAAAGACCCTCTCTTTCAGGCATCTCTTCAACAACTACTGTATCAGGCGTCAAAGGATGGTATGTCTTTCTGAATTCAACCAGCCATTCATTCAGATCTTCATCATTTTCTTGCTCTCTAACCCCAGATGTTGGATCTTGATCTTGATCGTCACCCAACTTGTAAGGCGAAAACAAATTAACATCACTGATTCCCATTTGCTTCTTGTTGTCATTGATAGTGCGTTCAATAGTGGCACCGACCTGCTGGTCTAGGGTGCTACCGCCATTTTCATTGGTGGAGGAGCCCCAAATACTCTGCTCTGTGTCATCATCCACTTTAGAGACTAATCCAGCTCTTGGTAGGCCTAAAGCACTGGATATAGTGACCCTTTGTAGACTGGATTCTAGAGTTGTTGATAATCCTGTTGTTGTACGAACCTGTAATGCAGCTGTATCTTCCGGTCCAGCCCACTCATTACCTGTGATATCTGCATCACTTCCCGTTCTCCAGGGAACAGTTTCAGTAGGTAGATCCATCAGGATTGCAACGTTTGTACGTGTGTGTCTGTATGGACCTCGGTTTTGTAGGGTTGCCTGAAATTTGAGGTTACGTTTGAATCGCGAATACTCCTATGTGAAAACCTAAATCATGACGATATGTGTAAAAAAAGGCTCCTAATTAATCTCTATACAACACGGCTAGGCAAAATGAATGACGGGTGTAAATTCAGATTTCGTAAATGACTAGTAAAGTTATTACATCCACCCTAGGTTCTTGAGAATACTATTCCTCTTTATCTTCATTGAAATCTAACTCAATCCAGCTGGGCCAGCTTACTTCTTTTCGCAGTAGGTTCTTGAAAAGCTCCAACAGAAACTGCTCTAATCTTCCTACACTTCTAAGTACTGATCCTTCTCCATTAAATTGCTGACCGATTTCAGTCTCAATTTTCATGCTTCTGATGATAGATATCCGCTCTAGCGACCTTCGTGGTGAAAGAACACGTCCCTGGGGGTCCAAAATTGACTCGTTCCCATCGAGAGCACTATCACTGATGTCGCAAAGAAAACTTATCAGTAAATGCTTTGAGAGGTATGCCACTAAGCATAGGGAATGTAGGCCAACATTACTTATCGTGAGCTTAACTGGTAGCTTCATAAAACTATCGCTGGGATAATTCAATACTAAATCTGCTGCTAATGTCACCAGCAGATCTCCCTTATATTCTGTTTCGACTAAGAATTGTATATCACTTGGAGATGGCTTGACGCTCCCTTCACCACCATCATCATCTTCAGTTTCCTGTTCATTCAATGCTCTGTAGAATTCATCCAATGGATCAGATATTTCCCTCAAAGTAATATTTGGAGCTATCTTGCCCAGGCTGAAATCAAGTATCCTTAAATTACACACATAGCTCGGTAAAGTTATTGACCCCAAGTACATATTGAGATGATTCTTTATCGATTGATTCAGCCTTGTATCAGACTCCACATTGCTCCAATCGATATCAAAAGACATTTCGACGACCTCTCAACCCTTTTATAACCAGACCTTTTGCGGATCTGTCGAGGTCAAACAATGAAAAGCTACTACCATCCCCGAAGTACCTAAAAGGAGACACTCAAATCAATTCAAAGCAGCAGAACTGAATGCAGTCTGCTTTGTGGCAAAAGGCAGTGGTAAGTGCCATTAAGGAAAGGATTGTATACGTAAATATCTTCGCAAGCAGGAGATGTTTTTTCAACCTCAGTAAGCCTCCTAGCGAGATGAAGGAACAGGAATATACGTTATTAAAAACAATCAATTCATCTCCAGATAAAGTTTATGATGTCGTATCCGAAGTCTCCAAGTACCGAGAATTTATACCTTATTGTGTGGAATCGTTTGTCAATAAAAGATGCCCTGTAAATCACAAACCTATTGAAGCCGGTTTGAGAGTGGGGTTCAGACAGTATGATGAGAAATTTATATGCGAAGTTGTATGTCAAGAAGTCACTCCTCGGTACAAGGTGATAGCAAATTCGATTTCCCATAACTTGTTTTATCTCCTTTATGGAGAGTGGACTATAGTTCCACATCCGAAGAGGCCTTCATCAACGCAAGTGGAGCTTTTATTGCGCTTCAAGTTTAAATCACGCCTCTACAACAGCGTATCATCAATCTTCGCTAAGAGTGTTACTGAAATAATAATGAAGGCTTTTGAAAGAAGGGTATTTGATTTGCAGAGAGCTGCGTTAGCTCAGGGATCGCGCAGGAAACAGACACCGAGAAATTAAAAAGATTAGATAAGGGACTGTAAATATTCGTAACCCTTCAGTAATTTTGAAGAATATTTGGAAAGCTGTGGCTCCCACCACCATATGGAGACTGCGGAAGTGAAAACAAGCAAGAAGAATTTATCACGAAGGCACAATTGGGAAACAGATTTATCTTGTAGATCAGATGATGGTTCAATGTTTCTCGATATTAGCATGTTAGACATAGAGTGATTAGTTTTCTCAGATATGATTTTTTTTGTGCTAGTTTGGGTAATAGTTTTCGTAGGTCCACGTACACTGATCGTCTCGATCTGATCTTTTACAGTTGAGGCAAGTTGCCGCACCTCTTGAATTGGCAGTTTGGCAGTTTTAGCCGGACTTTTCGTTTCTATACGGATTTCAATTATTGGAGTATTTGACTCAGGATCATCTTTGGCTGTTTGTTTGTGTATAGTAGCTTGATTCAAAGATCTCATTTGCACAGTACCGTGCTTGGGATGAGGAAATCCGTTTGTCGTAATCGATGTATTCAAATTAGACTTGTGGTTAGATTCAGTACGTTGCGTGACTCGAGGTCGCTGGTCCGTCGTCCTCACGCGGCCATTCATAACTTGAGAAAGTATTTGAGGTCCAGCAGATCCTGAAGAAGAACTGTTAACGTTTAAAATTTTAGTTGGTCTCTTTGCTTCTACGATATTCTTTGTAATTGCTTCCATCAATCTCTTGAGGACTTCTGCTTTTTTCCCTGACACTTTAAGGCCTTTTTTTTTACATTCTATCCTTAATGCTTTTAAAGACATCTGAGACCATGGATCTGTTTGTGTGGAGACCGCCAACCGTGCCGTCCTTTGTAGTACTATGCATGGACGCATCCGTGATGGAAACTGTAAGTGCAATGGCTTCATAAACTCATTCCTTAACGAAGTCATTGTTGATGTTGACGGTAAGTTCTATCAGTGAAATTTCGCGTCCTGTTATCATTTACTCGACAATGCGATGAGCATTTACTATATACACAATGAATTTATTAAATAAATAGGAAATATTTAGTACTGTCTAGCAGCTTCCTGACAGGCTTTCAGCTGCTGCAAGTAGTAGTCGCATATCTGGAAATTACCGTTGTTCTCATCAAGGCAGCGAGTAAAACTTCTAGCATCCATGTCACATGGCCTGTCTTGGTTTTGATTGAGAGCTTGAGAATCAGCAGAAGCAAGTTGCTGTGGTTGCTGCTGCTGCTGTGGCTCAGAAGAACCACCAAACACTCCACTCAAACCAGCACCAATAGTGTGTCCCACAGCACTACCAACGGCAACACCAGCTGCTGTAGATGCCATCTGCGAGAAAAGCCCACCACCCTGGGACTGCTGAGCTGCCGGTGGGTGAGAATAACCATTTGGTTGTTGAGCATGTTGGGCCGGAGCATGCTGAGGAGGTGCCGCCATAGTAGACGCAGAGCGGCGCTGCATGCTTGGGGAAGGTCTGGATCCTGGTCTAGAACGAGCCATTAGAATAATAAACTGTTGATCTGTTCTCACGATAAATACTTAGTAGCAGGCACAATGTGGGCCAGCTATGATTAAGATCAATTTCATGAATCCCTTTTATAGTGGAGGCAAGGTACTTTTGAACGAGTAGCCATAGTGCGGGCAACTTTCAGCCGGACCGAAAATCGGAAAAGGTGAGTTATAGTATATTCTGGAATTCTGTACCTGGTCTGGTGTCAGTTCTATTTTAAACCAATAGATATTAATTCGATGGTTCACCTATTGAAACGTGGCTTTCATGAGGACGCCTGAAGTAGGCCGAAAGCTCTGTGTGTTTGACTTTTCAACTAAGAGCCCTGTTAATGATGAAAAAAAAGTCAATTAAGCTAATTTATGGCACGGTTTTCATTTCTGTAATACTTTTGTGAATACGTTAGTAATTGTGCTAGCCGTTGTAGTGAGGTTTTCATAATCTTTTTGTTTTTTACGGCAATGAGTACATTCTAATTTTTGAGCTGATGAAAGACGAAAATGATAAAAATTCACAGTGACTTGAGCAAACCCATCTATGATTAACCAGAATTGTGGATTCTAAAGATAGCAGCATAAACTACATTTCTTAGGCATGGTATTCTTCGAAGCCGTATTTTTGTAAACGAGTGATTAAAATTGTATATATTGTAATTAACGAATGAATGGAGTAAAATTAAAAGTGCTTTGTTACAGGTTGCGATCAAGCAGTGTTTCGAGGTGTGCACTTGGTGGCCTGTAATCTTTGCCTCTCTTTCCAGTGAGATGCGCACTGCTATCGTTTAGAGTACTGTTATAAAGTGGCAGTCCACTTATGCTTGAGCGGCTGCTGTTGAAGTACGTGCTTTTCATCACTTGTGGTAAAGTAGAAGACGACGGATTATCGATTATTGTTGCAAAAACCTGTTCCCTTGGAGTTGAAGTTGTAGAGCTTCCATTGCTCTCTGATGACGGTGGTAGCGGGGGTGCAACGAGATTCAAATTACTAGCGTTCTGACCGTGATTCTTGAGTACTTCGGTGGGCGAGATAAACATGTTGCTTGCGTTGAAAAAAGCGGCATTGGGATCAACGACGGCGTCTGATGCATGGGGTGGTTGTTGTTGCAAAAGGTTTAAAGCTGAATTCGAACCCAAACTGTAAGTACTTAGCCGCGGCGACCTGGTCTTGATCACTTTCTCGGAAATATCAGTCCCATCGTCTGTGTCGCTGTAATCAGTAGAATTGTCCAGCCTATCAGAGGCGCCTGCAAAGAAATAAGGGTCATATTGATATTTGTTTTCCACTTCTTTGAGTCGGTATTCCCTGCGAGCACTTCTCCAGGCCCGTAGTCCAAAGAACAACCACACGACGACGGTGCATACTATGATAAACCCTAGGCAACTTCCTACAGCAATGAAGACAGTTCCGCTTCTTTGCCTCTCGTGGTAAATGTACTTGTTATCGGTTGCACTGGGAACCACAGGAGTGAAAGTTGCATGGTAAGAAGACGATGTGTGAGAACTTGTAGAAGTGCCTTGCGCTGCGGAACTGCTCTGGCTGCCACTTTGTAGTGTCGGAAGGGAGGAGCTCTTGGTGGTCGTTGATGCTTTAGTGAGTGAAACATCAATCAAAAGCGCTAGGCATAGCGCAATTGATGGATTAAAATTGAGCATCGATTATGTTTTACACCTGGCACTTCAACTTTTAATTTCACAGTAAAAGAGTATAATAGTAAGTTTAAAGCATTTTGAAACACGGTACCCCCCATTTCTTATAAAGAACAACCTGCATTAAAGTGATATCCGCCAAAAATACCTAGATGTTCCATTTGTAGAGTCTTTGGTACAGTCTACCCCCAAAGAGAATAATTGGCGTTTCGAATTTGCTAGGAAGCCAAAGCCTTGCTAGTCAATCTACGCCACTAGCCCTGAGTCTTAGTAGTTTTCCAAGCTTTTCGCTTTTGATCTACAGCCTCATCGCGATATTGTATGAGCTTTTCGCGTCATGTCGGGGAAGTTTCGCGTTTTTCTAATCGCCAAATTTTCGTGTTAGCCTGCAAGGAAAATCAGCCTCACTAGGGGCGCGATGAGCTAATATTCGCAACGACCTACAGAACACGGGCCTTTTTTATCCGTTAGCACATTGTTACTTATCTTATTTTATGTACATAAGACAAACCGATTCTGTTTTAGTTAGAACCTCCAATTCTCATCAACAGATTCTATAGCCCATTTGAACTTTTCTCTCAGTGACTTAGTAAAGATCTTTTCTATGGGAACGCCATATTTCTTGCAAAAGACCACAGAAAGTCTGGGATCAATATAGTTGATTTTAGAAGTACCAAGAGAAACTTGAGAATTTTCCTCCCTGTCTCTAAGCTGAATGGAACTCGTGTTAATCCGTTGATCTAGTTTTTCTATCTGTTTTTCTAGCTTTTCGACACTCATAGATGAGCTTTTCAGTTCAACAACACCTGTTTTCCGCTCTTTTGCAAACTGATTTTTCAACTCTTCCACCTTGTCAAGCCACTCTTTCAAGACAGATTCTTCAAGCAATTCTTGCTTGTCGAACTTTCTCTTATCATTCTCACGAACAAACTTTTTATGACATTTATCAATCTCTCTCTCAATAACTCTTTCATGTACGGCGACTTCATCTTCTTTACGGAAATCGTCAATTTCTTCAAAGAACTTTGGCCGCTTCTTTCGTTCGTCTTCATCTAATTGCAAAATCGCTTTCTTCAACCTGATTTTTTGCCATTCCAACTCTTGAATCTTTTCATTCGCTTTTTGGACTGACTGCGCATGTGTTTTAGCGACCGACCGCTGGTGATTGCATAAAATTGCGACAGTTCTGTTGGCTGCATTATATTTAAGCATTTTCTCAGCGACAGATCCCTCGTTCTCTATAAGGTCTAACTGATCTTGCATGGTTTTAGAAGCATTATAAGTACGGAAAACTTTAGCCGTCAATCCTGCCATGTAATGCTGCAAGTGTTTATTCAGAATGGAGGGATCCAAGCGGTCAAATAGTTGGTGGCCTGGTTGCTTAGGTGGTCTCTTGAAGATTGTTAAATTCTTAAACACCTGCGGATCAACTTCAACTTCCTGATAAAATCTTATGGAATCCTTACCCAAGAAGTCAAAGATGACTTTATTAGGTGGCTTTAAAGTAACATGCTCGTATCTCAAAGAACAGCACCCAACTGTATCTGCCTCATCATCAGCCTTTTCACCACCAGCCCTTAATGCGAAAACATCAATCAAGTAGATTGCTACAGCTTTTTGCCGTTCTACCATGATTTTGTTTTTGAGGTTTTTGTTATAATCTTTCCTTATGGCATCGATATGATATTTCAACTGTCGCGCCTTTTCGAACTTTTTGAAGTCACTTTGTCCATTGAGTGACGAATTGGCGGCAAATCGAACGTACTTGAATGAGTTCGAGATGTTTTCGCGCCACATTGCCAACCATTGTACCGTATTGTCGTGCCTAATTTCACCCCACTTCTGCCCCTCCGGCAGAACTGGAATTGGGGCGTCCTTGTCTAGATTTAACACGACATCTTCTGGATAAACTCTACGTTTCAATTTACCAGTTTTAGGGTGTGCACCGCGACCTCTGAACAAACCAGGTGGTTCTATTTTAAAATTACCAACCTGCTCCTTGCGGCCATCCAGTTCACAAAACTTATATGGTTCTTCGGCCTTTTCTCTTTCCATTCGCATCTGCTTCTTTTCTTGAGGACTCAATTGCTTTTTTTGCTCTCTCTGCATCTCAAAATAATCGAACATTTTGGTGAAATCGCACTTGCCAAATAATTCGATCTCAACACCGTTGCCCGTGCCACCGTTTTCCTTCAGAACTTCCAAAAAGTCATCAAAAAAATTCTTCTGAAAAACCGGGTTCTTTGCATGGTCAGATTGGAGAAGGGCAGCAAAGAAGCCTGCTACCTCCTCAGCTCGGGGGGGCAAGTCTACAGCTTTACCCTCATAATACAGTTTGATGTGAGAAGGCAACGGTTCGTATTTTGGTGGAAAAATGACACCGTTATGCTTCAGAGTAGTCCATTTCACGGTATCATCATCATTCTCCTTCTCCCACCATTTGTAACTCTCAGTAGCTTCAGCGTCGGGATTTGATTCTTCACTTTTAGCTCGCTCGTTTTTTTCCTGTCCTTCAACCTTAACAGCAGTTTTTGCTTTGGGTTTCTTAGCACTTGTATTGACTTTTTTGGGTTTCCTTTTGTTTGTATTTCTAGATTTACTCTTAGTTTTAACGTTCGTTGATTCATCATCCTCCTCTGATTTGACTTTGCGGTTTTCAGAAACTTGTGATAAAACGGTTTCACTATCGTAGTCGGTGTCATCACTACTCTCTATTGTTTTCTTCTTGCCGCCACTTCTTACTCTTCTCCTTTTGCTTTGAGATAGAGGTGTGTCTTCATCTGAAGACGCGTATCGTTTATCCGATGTCATGCTGAAACCTCGTCCCCGTTCAAAGAGAGATACACACCATGCGTGCTTGGATAGAAAGAAAGTCCTGGAGCAAGGTTGGCTTGACACTTCCTTGATTTTAGCAGGTTTCACATGGTAGCGATGAGCAGGATAAGCGAATTCAAATTTTTTAGATTTTAATTTTTTTTCGAGGAGCGAAAAAAAGTTCAAAAAAAAAAAAAACATGGCAAAATCACGTAAGATTGAAGAGCGGTAACCAAAGAACTAGTGCTCTCTCAGCAGAGAAAACTGCTGCAAAAGAAGCTTGGAACAAAAATGCGAAGCTTCCTAGACATTACCGAGAACAACTTTTCTCTTCTGGATAAAAATTGAAAATAGGCTCTAGGTCCAGAGAGTTCCTAGAGATGCCGGATTTTGAAGTCCGTAGACTATTTGGTGTGTGTTAATGAAGTTCCTGAGTGAGGCGATGGTGTGACGTTGGCCTCAGTGTTAACGCTTGGTCGCATTAAAGAAAAAAAAATGACGGAACACACTTGTAGGAACCACACAATACTTTTTCTCTAATACGATGAGGATAGGGAGAATGATGGTGCAAGTGCAGTAGAATATTTGCTGAAAATTATGTTACATTTTCGGAACTGTCGTTTCAAGAACATTCGGCTTAGGACCTATATTTAAGACATATGTGCCTACACTGCGTTTTTGGAGATGTAACTATGTAAGTTTTTCCTCCTATCGAAAAATAATTGCATGAAGTAGTCTACTTTACAATGTCGAACATCCCCTATTAATGGCCGGATGTATCACTATACTCTTTTGTGTAAATATTTGTATATAAATATTATCTGCATGAAAAACCCGCTGTCCGATAGCACTACGGATTCCATTCTTTATATCTTCCTTCGGACATGTGAGGGCACATTTTGAACGTTTTGCTTTAAAAAGTATATTGACAACAAAACGAAAGTAGGAAATTTGAAAACAATGAAGTTTGAAAGTAAAAAAAAAATCTTGAATCGACAACCCCAATGAATCTACGTTTTGAATTTGGCCAAAAGACGTAAAAGCAGCTCAATTATTTCCTTTCCCTCTAAACTTGTGCTTGGAGCAATTTAGAAAAAAAAAAAAAATCCGTTGTAAGCTGACTTTGGAAGTCCTTCTTTTCCTCTGTACTTCACTATCCTGTTGTGTCGAACTCTATAATTTTGTTACTGGGCTCTTTAAAGTGTGTAACTTTGACCAAGGTATCCAAAGAGATTGTGGTCATTTCTTCTGCAAGTATCGAGTCTCCTTTTAGGACCGAATAGGGTATCTCCATTGAGTTCATCTTTCGAAGCATCTGTTGAAGCAAGTTTTGGCGACAGCGAAGCAGAAAAGAAAGAAGAATACTGTGAAGCGGTTTCCCCTTTGTGAGTCTTTGTGCGCTTACGGCAAGCGACAAGAACCGAAAAATTTGCCTAACTGTTGGAGTATAATTTGCCACAAAAACAGGAGTACCGGAGAGTGAGGTTAAATATCAATCATTGCAATTGGTATTTAACGTAATTTCCCGAAGGACAAAAAAACAGTAGAAACTAAACTGATACAGAATAAGCTAATTAGAAAGACGATCATTTGACCTCTCTTGAGATCACGGTTTCGAGTTCATCTTCTTTACATCAACCGCTATTTTCGTATTGCAAAGAGATAACTAGCGTTGACTAAGACATTCACTTCAGACTTACTTACTATTTTATTTTTTGCCTATTAATTTTTCTTCCCACACAAAAGACTAAAAAGGCGAAAGATGTCATTGGCACCGTTACAAACTGTGAACGAAAAACAATTGAATACCCGATCAAATGTCATACACACTCCCGTGAAAGGCGCTACATCCAATAACGGAGGCGGGAGTGGTGGAGGTGGTATAGGAGCAGGCGGGAGTATTGGCGTTGCAAGTGCTGGTGCTAGTGCTAACGCCAACACCAACATGGCACACATTAACACTAACATCAACCTAGCACCTACCGGATTGGATGGGAAGGAAAATTACGGTAGCAATGTGAACAGCAATAAGCGACAAGATGCCCATCATCAACCTGCCCAGAAGAAAAAGAAGGAGAAGCTTTCAGCACTATGTAAAACGCCACCATCTCTGATCAAGACTAGAGGTAGAGATTATCATAGGGGGCATTTTCTGGGTGAAGGCGGGTTTGCTCGCTGTTTTCAGATCAGAGATGATAGCGGTAAACTGTTTGCTGCAAAAACCGTGGCGAAATTGTCCATAAAAACGGAAAAAACTAGGAAAAAACTACTATCAGAAATACAGATCCACAAGAGCATGAAACACCAGAACATTGTCCAGTTTATTGACTGTTTTGAAGATGATACTAATGTTTATATCTTGCTTGAGATTTGTCCCAACGGGTCCCTTATGGAGCTACTGAAAAAAAGAAAGCAGCTCACGGAACCAGAGGTCAGATTCTTCACCACCCAGATATGTGGTGCAATCAAATACATGCATTCGAGAAGAGTTATTCATAGAGATTTGAAACTTGGCAACATTTTTTTCGACAGAAATTATAATTTAAAGATTGGTGATTTTGGGTTGGCGGCAGTCCTCGCAAACGATAGGGAACGTAAATATACCGTTTGTGGTACTCCAAACTATATCGCACCGGAAGTACTGATGGGTAAACATTCAGGTCATTCTTACGAAGTTGATATTTGGTCTATAGGTGTGATGATATATGCGCTATTAGTCGGTAAACCACCATTTCAAGCGAAGGATGTGAACACCATTTATGAAAGAATCAAATGTTGCGATTTTGTTTTTCCCAGAGAAAAACCAATATCGCATGAGGCAAGAGTTTTGATTCAAGATCTTTTATCTCTGGACCCTCTAGAAAGGCCATCTATCTCAGAAATTATGGATTACGTTTGGTTCAGAGGAGTTTTCCCACCTTACATTCAGCCTAACGTCATGACTGATATACCAAACTTTGAAGAAAGGATAACAATGCAAGAATCTTTCATCAACTTTAAAAACTGTGTCGTTAAATCCGGTCTTCTGGTAACAGATGGCACGGATAACTTCAATCTGCGTGACATTATAAGTCTTGTTAATCAAGATTCAGTCGATATGTTGAGCAACCATGGTCAAAACATATTACCACACTCAATATCCCCTGGTGGGACAAAGAATAAATATAAGGAGGTGGTTGATTTGGAAGCACAGCGCAAACTGAATGATTTAGCTCGTGATGCTAGAATACGGAGGGCACAGCAGGCCACAATTAAGAGAGACCTCATTGCAACCTCTACTAATTTAATAAAATCAGAAATTTCTCTACGAATTTTGGCCAGCGAATGTCATTTAACTTTAAATGGTATCCTGGAAGCGGAGGCTCAAAAAAGAATGGGCGGTTTACCTCAATCTCGGCTACCCAAAATAAAACATCCCATAGTGGTGACAAAATGGGTAGATTATTCGAACAAACACGGGTTTTCATACCAATTGTCGACGGAAGATATTGGTGTCCTTTTCAACAATGGTACTACTGTGCTTCGACTAGCTGATGCGGAGGAATTCTGGTACATCAGTTATGATGACCGAGAGGGTTGGGTAGCAAGTCATTATCTTTTGACTGAAAAGCCCAAGGAACTGACCAGGCATTTGGAAGTTGTTGATTTCTTTTCCAAATACATGAGAGCCAATCTTAGTCGCGTTTCGACATTTGTACGTGAAGATTACCATAAGGACGACGTCTTCTTAAGGAGATACACCAGGTATAAACAATTTGTTATGTTTGAGTTGAGCGATGGAACTTTCCAATTCAATTTTAAGGATCACAATAAATTGGCAGTGTCCGATGGGGGCCGACTTGTCACATATATCTCCCCTTCCCATGAAAGCTTAACGTACCCTCTAGTAGAGATATTAAAGATGAAAGAGATTCCTAACTATCCAGAATGCCGTTTCATGGAGAAATTAGCATTGATTAAGGAAGGATTAAAGCAGAAATCATCAATTGTCACGATAGAACAAAATCATAACTGATCGTCATTCATTCATGTCTTCAATTATTCTTTTATTCTACTTCATTTAGTATTGTTCTTTTAATTGTTACCATCGTTGTTGTTATTACTCAAATTACTAGATTCCTACTAGATTTCACGTTTTTTCTTCTCTTTCGACACTATAAGTAGTACATATGAATAATGATACCATAATATCTATATTTACACATATAGTCATACGTACGTACAGTGATCTAATATACAGTGCGTGCCTCATTGATTTGATTCATATTCCAAAGTTGTCGTCGGAAGCTAGGGTTTGAAGATTCCATTCCGTTTCGAAATTTGTTTTCAACACGCCCAGTTTGTTAATGATATTATTACAGGATGTTTTTAAGGCATCTTTTGGGTCATAACCTTCAATAGTTTGTATTCTCATTTTGAATCTTGCAAACAGCGGATGTTCAACTTTGTAAGCAGCAAATAGGACTTTGGGATCATTTAACAGCTCTGCTCTGATAAGGTTGCCTAATGTATGATCCTCTTTTTCAAAAGTCACCACAATAGCATTGGGGGCCTTTGTGTCGGGCTCAACTTTTAACTTTGATTCCCCTTCACCTAATAGAAAAAGCTCAAAGCGGTCTGGGGCATTCATTGCAACGTTGGGTGAGAATTAGATCTATGCAGGACTCACTATCATACAAACTCAATGCGGGTTCGGAAAGATGTCATTTGAATAGAAATTTGCCAACTGGAAGAACGTAGGGTAACAACTGTCACGTGAAAGTACGTTTATACTGTCCGGTGTCATTCAGCCGTTGAATGATCAGCGGCTAACTGTGTCCGACCGATTTTAAGCTACCCAGAAAAAAAACCATGTATCTCGGATTCGGGTAACTTTTCTCTTTCCTTTTTTGCCTTTTTTCACTCCCTCCTTTCGGTGCTTCCATTTTTCGCTTTTTTTCAAAATTTCAAAAATCAACTTTTGGCCAAGGCGATTCTTCCATTTGGTCCCTCACGTTGTACACATGTTTACACCTACTGAAGGATAAAAACTTGAACTTCTCGGAGCCATCATTTTGTTACTTTGGAAGACTGCTCTTTGAGAACCGTTTGAATTGCATTGGGCTCTACTGCATTGGCGGCGTTTTTAATAGCTGCTTTTGCGTTCAGTTGTTTTGCCTATCCTGTCCCCTTGACGCTGATCGAAAAGTGACAAGATACTAGGGCCGTTCCCTTACTTCTTAACGATTAATCATTTATTAAAGACTATCGGATTCGTGAAATTAGTCGAGAATAAAATATTTAGCCATGTCGCAAATTTGGAACCATTCTCCTCCAACCGGCGTCGCAAGTCAAGTTCCAACAAGTGATGGCAGTAGTGAGGATAACAAAAGAAAGAACGGCGAGAATAGGCAGGGAAAGAATATCGGCAATGACGGTGGGAGTAATAGTAATGAAGATAATGGACATAACAACAAAACTAATAATACCGATAACCCTGCGAGCAGGAATAGCAATGACTTACCTCCACAAAGCGCCAATCCTTCCATATCTAATGAACATGAAAAAGAGGGAAAGGCGCACTTTGTTCTGCCTTCTATAAGTGATCTGAGTGGCGAAGCTGCTAGTTCTCCAAAATCAAATGCCACTCCTATCACCGCTGCTGGTACCACCAGCACCGGCGCTCCTTCCAATGCAAACCCTGGAGGCCCTCCTCTCTTACCTCACCAATCCCTGAGATTGCCCTTGATGCAAGGTGCATATCCAACGGCACCTGTTCTACCGGGTTTCTCCACAGCTGCTACTGCTGGTGACGCGCAAGGTCCTCGTGCTCCTAACTCTCTGAATTCGTCTTTACAATCAGCCGATGACAAAAATGCGGTTGGTGTGAAGCCAAGATCAGGCAGCGCTGGAATGTCAGTAGCTAGTTTTGACAATCCATTGCCCCCGTCGCACCAAGTACAGGCGCCGGCACAGTCGCAAGTGCCACCTCTTCATTACCAAATGTTATCACCTCCGCAGAAGCAACAAGAAACCCATTTACAGACGCAGGCGCAGACACAGACTCAAGAGCAGCAGAACTTACAGCAGCAGCAACATCAGATTCATGAGCAGTATTATAGACCTTTAAATGTGAAAGACGCCTTATCATATTTGGAGCAGGTCAAATTCCAATTTATCGCCAGGCCTGACGTTTACAATCATTTCCTTGACATCATGAAAGATTTCAAATCACAAGCCATCGATACCCCTGGCGTCATCGAGAGGGTATCTACGCTATTCAGGGGTTATCCAAACTTGATACAAGGGTTCAACACGTTCCTGCCTCAAGGTTACAGAATCGATTGCTCCAAGAATCCGGATGAACCGATTAAAGTCACCACACCTATGGGTCCCTCTACTGTAGCAGGTGTAGCAGAGATGAATCAGGTTGCTATGTTCCAAGGCCAACAATCACGCATTCAACAACAACATCTGCAACCATTAAACTTGCCTTCAAGTCAAGATTACCTATCAGAGCAGCAGCAGCAGATTCCTTTTGACGCGACTCGCAATCAGCAGGTACTGCCATCTTCCTCCCCAAGCAATGTATCGAGCCAGCCTCTTGTTGCGCAAAAGGTGCAAGCGAATCATGTTCAGCCAGCAACTGTTTCACAGGACCAACAGCAACAACAGCAGCAGCAGCAGCAGCAGCAGGCTTCACCTACCTTGTCTCCTCCCTCACAGCATGCTTCCTCCCAACAGTCGCCACAGCAGTCCTTCGCTGATCAAACTAAAAAAGCTGTTGACGTCGAATTTAGTCAGGCCATCAGTTATGTGAATAAGATCAAAAATCGGTTCTCTGACCAGCCGGACATCTATAAGCATTTCTTGGAAATTTTGCAAACCTATCAAAGAGAACAGAAACCAATAAACGAAGTTTATGCGCAAGTTACAGTATTGTTCCAGAACGCACCTGACCTCTTGGATGATTTTAAGAAGTTTTTACCTGACTCTTCAGCAAGCACATCTCAGCAGCAAAGGCAGCAGTTGCAACCTGTAGTGCAGCATCAGCAAACTGCTGCTGCTTATGGTTATTATAGTGAAAACCCACCGGCATCGAGGCAAAATCTTCCACCATTAGGTAGCTTTTCGCCCCCGCCAAACGGCAGCGCTCCACCTGACTATTACCGTGAGCCACCTCAGGCAATGTCCTTACCGCCTATGGGACGTTTGGAAAATCATCCAGACCAGGGAGCTCCTCCTCCTTACGTGATGACCCAAGGAATGTCTAATGATGCTTTACCCATGTCCAGCATGAGATCCCCGGTGGGGCCGGCAGGCGTTCAGAGCCCAGTGGAATTGTCTCAACAGGAACAGCAATTACAGCAACAACAGTTGCAGCAGGAGCAACTTCAACTCCAAATCCAACAGCAGCACCAACAGCAACAGTTGCAGCAGTTACAGCAGCAAGAACAGCAACAACAGCAGCAGTTTCAAACACAATCTTCTGAACTAGCAGGCCAACAAGACGTGGAGTATGTGGATATAGCGGTCAGACCCGAAATCGACCTGGATCCAAGCATTGTTCCTGTTGTCCCTGAACCGACAGAGCCCATCGAAGATAGTCTTTCATTAGTGGAGGAAACGAGCTTTTTTGATAAGGCAAAAAAACTAATTGGAAACAAGCAACTTTACACTGAGTTTCTTAAGATTCTAAATCTATACTCACAAGATCTTTTGGGAGTAGATGGACTTGTCGACAAGGTTGAGCACTATTTGGGAAGTAACAAAGAGCTTTTCACTTGGTTTAAGAACTTTGTGGGCTATCAGGATAAGCCTAAACACATAGAGAATGTTGTTCATGAGAAACATAGACTTGATTTGGACATGTGCGAAGCGTGCGGCCCTAGTTATAAAAAACTGCCGAAGTCCGATACTTTCATGCCTTGCTCAGGCAGGGATGAAATGTGTTGGGAAGTATTAAATGATGAATGGATAGGACACCCAGTATGGGCCTCTGAGGATTCTGGTTTCATTGCCCATCGCAAAAATCAATATGAGGAGACTCTCTTTAAAGTTGAGGAGGAAAGGCATGAATATGATTTTTACATTGAATCTAACTTGAGGACTATTCAAACTTTGGAGACCATAGCCAGCAAGATCGCTAATATGACGGAGGAAGAAAAGGCTAACTTCAAACTTCCACCAGGGTTAGGTCACACATCTTTGACAATTTATAAGAAAGTCATTAGGAAAGTGTATGATAAGGAGCGAGGGTTTGAAATTATCGATGCTCTTCATGAACATCCTGCGGTAGCCGTGCCTGTTGTGCTGAAGCGTTTGAAGCAGAAAGATGAAGAATGGAGAAGAGCCCAAAGAGAATGGAATAAAGTATGGAGAGAATTAGAACAAAAGGTGTTTTTCAAATCCTTGGATCACTTGGGCCTTACTTTTAAACAAGCTGACAAAAAGTTGTTGACAACTAAGCAATTAATCTCAGAGATTAGCAGCATTAAGATTGATCAAACTAATAAAAGAATTCATTGGTTAACTCCTAAACCGAAGAGTCAAATAGATTATGATTTTCCCGATAAACAAATTTTCTATGACATTTTGAGCCTGCTAGAAGTTTTTCTCAATCATACTTCGAATTACTCCAATCCAGATAAAGAAAGATTGAAGGATTTCTTCAAAAGTTTCTTATCTTTATTCTTTTTCATTCCTTCGGGTGAGATTCGTGAGGGCATGCAGAAAAGAGCGCATTCGAGTCCCAAAGATACGTTAGAGGAAACAAAAGAGTGTGATGCTTCCACTGGTAAGAGATCCCGTGAAATAGACTTTTCTCTTCGTGATATTTTGCACAGGAATAAGTATCAAAAGTTGAAGCGCCGCCTGGATGGTGACAATTTTTCGGGAATTCATTCAGAAGAAGGTTTAGTTGATGAACAAGAGTATGAAGATGAGGAGGAGGAGGTTATTAGACAAGAGGCCAAAAAGCCATGGTTACTGGGTAATATTGTGGAAGAAGCCAATGCCGAGGGTGTCATCAACAACCGCAGAAGCTTCAATCTCTTCGCCAATACTACCATATACGTGTTTTTTCGTCATTTGACTACACTGTATGAAAGGTTGCTCGAAGTCAAAAATTTGGACGAAGAAGTTACAAAAGAAATCAATAGCAGGAAAGTAACTCAATTCGCAAAGGATTTGAATTTGATATCTGAACAACTAAAAAATATGGGATTGGATTTTGCTGGTTTGGACGCCTATCAGCAATTGCTTCATTTGAGTAAACGGCTTATTGAGGGTGACATTGAACATCAGTGGTTTGAAGAGAGCTTACGGCAGGCATACAATAATAAAGCCTTCAAATTTTACACTGTTGATAAAGTTATTCAGTCTCTAGTCAAGCATGCACACAGTATCATGACCGACGTGAAGTGCTCTGAAATCATGATCTTATTTGAGAAAGATCGGGCGTTATCTACCACCAGTGCGAAGGATCAGATTCTGTACCGGATGCAAGCTCGCTCGCACATGTCCAACACAGAAAATATGTTCCGTATCGAGTATAACAAGCACACACATCATGTTTGCATTCAGTATATCGCAATTGACGATCTGACATTAGCAGAAGCCAAGTCGTTGGAGGATAAGTGGAAGTACTATGTCACCTCTTATTCCTTGTCTCATCCAACGGAAGGTGTTTTGCATGAGGATCTGCGAGTCCCGTTTTTGGAAAAGATAATTGAGGATGAACGAGATTACGATGATGAGAATTCTGAAAATCCAAAGTTCTCTCCTGAGGGCGTCTGTAAATCCACTTTAAGAATAAAGATCGATCCCGAAACCTATTTCCTTGAAATCGAGCCGGGAACTTATGATGTTTTCTCCCGAAAGTCTGTAAATAGGTTTCCCCAGATTAAGAACGGTCAAGCTTTTCTGGCCAAGATAAACAGGAAAAAAGGCCTGATTACAAACTATATGGATGGTGCAAAAGGTTGGAGGAAACATTTGGATGATAATGTTACACAGTCAACAAAGGGTAAGCTGGCGTACGCCGAGAAATATGGCACGTTAAGAGGGTTTGGTGATCTGAAGAACGATGCAGGGGACGCTGAACAAGATTCTACACAGACCGAGGGGTTGAAACAAGAAAATGATTTTAATAGTCGTGATAGTGTCACTAATGGAGTCACCAGTCAAGCTGGGAGTGAAGATCGTGGCGGCAATGACACCACTGCAGAAGAAGTTGAGACTTAGTTCAAGACAATTGTAGGGATTAGGAGAATATTCTACTCATTATCATTTTATAGAAAGAAAATGTCTAGCTTACACCGCAAGATAGGAAACAAATAGTATGCACACACTGTAATCTGAGTAATTCTAGGAAAATTTTTGGTAATAACCTTACTCGGCGTCAATATCAACACCGAAATCTTCAAGGTTTTCCCCCCACGTATTTTGCCATTTTTTCCTTGAAATGGTGTCTCCTGAATCTATGGCTCTTTTTCTAATAAGCTGTTCTCCATTTTTTACAACGGTCTCGATTCTGCTAGATCCATTAATACAAGCTACTTTATCCCTACCACCATCAGGAGGCCACGGGAGAGAGAGAAGCATGTCCTGAAGTTCTGATTCCTCAAAATCAGAAATGTCATTCTTGGGAAAGAATAAACCGGTACCTGCTGGCCTGCCCAATGGCCAAAGCCACGAGTACGGTACACCTAGAAATTGAGTAGCATTTCTCAATGGATCAATATCATATGGAAAATTTACTATATTGTCAAATTTAAGTCCTCTTTGTGTCAACAGTCTCGTAGCTTCGTTTTCTACCTCATGTGTGCGACATTCAGGATGTAGATCCCAAAAATTCTGAATAAGAAGGGATATTAGCCTTTTGCGATAAAAAAGGCCTTCTAGCCTTTCATATTCCCATGTCTCAATTTGAGTCCTACCACAAAAAATTTGATTCGAAAGACATCTGATGAACAAAATGCTGATAGTCAACAAAATGAATCCGTCCATTGGAATTAAAACTGCGAGAAAGATCACTTCGGACTTTTTCCAGAGATATAGGGGAGTAGTGTAATTGGATAATATGAAATATGCCCTTAATATCAGTCTAACTAATAAATAGCCCGTCGTGACGATTACCCAAAACAAGAAACGCATGAAATGTGGAAAGTTGTGGTATCCCACGCAGTTCATTGTCCAGGGACAGTGATGATCCATCGCAAGAACACAACTATTGCATGTTTTGCAATGATGAGCTCGTTCTGGCTTGTAGTTTTGACACTTTTTACAATAATTTTTCCAAGTCTTTGGTGAAGGTTGGAAGTTGCGTGGAGGATGACCCGGAGGTGCGTATATAGCCAAATAGTAGGAGAGCCATATCATAGTAAGACTAACCTGAAACCATATCTGCTCTTTTTGAGAAAGAAAATTAGTCAATATAAAATAGTGAGCATTATAGCCTATGAACGATATTAGGAAGCATGGAATAGCAATACCTAAAAAGGGCCACTTTAGTTTCACTGGCATATGTGCTCCTAACCTACTTTCAAAACAATGTTGCAGACTTCATGCATGCCTTCCACCGTCAGAACGTCAAATCTCAAAGCGAAATTAAGAACTACAAAAAAAAAAATCAGAAACGAGAAAAAGGATGAGTTAAAAGAAAGTACTCAACAGTACAAGTAGATATACGTTATGCAATGAAGATATACTACAATGCAGCAACTTGATTCACTTTTGCCAGTCTGGGGTTATGTGATTTGCGATCTTCAGAAAAAAGGAAGATGTTACAAAGATGTTATACTTGAAAACAATAATTATATCCTCCTATTTCCTGCAAAACATCAATTGTAAATTCTCAAGTATTGCTTATCGCCTATAATTTGGAATGATGAGACATCTTGAGTCTTTTCTTTTTTAATGTGCTTTCTTCGAGGACAAGCATTCTGCGCCTTTGTTTGGCTGATATGGATGGAGGCCAGCCCCCGCATCA
This sequence comes from Zygosaccharomyces pseudobailii, assembly GCA_949129085.1. Taxonomy (NCBI): domain Eukaryota; kingdom Fungi; phylum Ascomycota; class Saccharomycetes; order Saccharomycetales; family Saccharomycetaceae; genus Zygosaccharomyces; species Zygosaccharomyces pseudobailii. The sequence continues at coordinate 889,172 of CASBRY010000010.1, forward strand.
ATGTGACAGCGTGTTGATTAGGTGGCGCAATGAATAAGACGAGGTCACATAATGACATAGGACAATAATACTCTTATAATTATCTCACTGATGTTACCATAAAACATTTTTCAGAGGTATCCTAGGGACGCCGTTACTTATGATGCGTCATTGAAGTCAGCGATCGTGGGGCATGTAAAGGCCAAGCCCCTAAACATCAAAGACAGTACACGAGCAGGCGAAGGACGGCAAGTAGAAGTCAATAAATAGTTAAAGAATATAACAGTTTAACGATTTGGACCTAGGAAAGAGGGGGAAAGAAATGAACTAGATATAATATCCGTTGTATCGCTCCAGGGAATATCGTTACACCTAATACGTAGGTTAAGCGTAGCACACATTGGAATTGTAATGAATTACGGTTCAACTACGTATTCAAGTATAATGGTTTAATATATTGGATTCCTTGGATCGATATAAATTTGAACTATTATCCCTCGACCCTTTTTTAGATTCAAATCCTTAGCTTACTTGCATTTATGATCCCTTTGTATAATAGTTCTATTGATACTTGGGAAGCAAATCCCAAAACTAACCATTGATTTACAAAAGCAACTTATCATGTGATCCGTTGTTGGGTCAATTAATGATTAGTTTGGGATTTGCCGCCGAAGTATCAATAGAATTACTATATCAAGGGACCACAAATGCAGGTAAGCTAAGGATTTCAATCTAAGAAAGGCTTAGAGATTCGACATAATATAAATCTATAGCGATACAAGGAATCTAATATATCGAGTCGCTATACTTCAATACGTAGTTGAACCGTAGTTCATTACAGACAGGGATCGCGCTAACCGTTGATGTAAGCTCAAAAACCTGATCGTGCTGTCGTTTGACGGGCTTCTATGGCCAAGTTGGTAAGGCGCCACACTAGTAATGTGGAGATCATCAGTTCGAATCTGGTTGGAAGCATATATCGGTGCCAATTAGTTTCTTATATTACCTCAATACCAGGAACATTCGCCGACGTTGCCTTTATCAGGCAGCGCAATAAATTACAGTGGAGGTACGAAGTTACTATTTTCGTTTTTTTTCCTTACTGTATTGCTTACGCAGATAATCCTGGCTCAACTAAATATATACCGTACCACGTCTCGGAAGATTGACTTGCAAGGAACTATGCATTAACGCGAAGTGTTACGAATATTATGGATAACTGGCAATACTAAGGGGGGAAAATTTTCATCTTTACATACGTGGACTTGCCTCAAGCCTTAAATAAATATGAACGATTTTATAGCTTTCTAATAGCGCAGTCAAATGGCACAATGCAGCTATGACCACTAAAACGTGAAACAATTGATGGGAATGACCCCAAACATCGAATTTGCCCGGCGCAACTCTCTCAGGAAAGCGAGCACCATACAAAAATGCTCCAAATATGTAAAGGAAACCTTCAAGTGATACCCATTTCAGTTGAATTCGAGTGCAAGTCTCACGGAAGCCATAATGGACAATACCTGCCATTACAGGCAAAATTGCTGACAGCCCAAATGCCACAAAAAGACCAGCCCTATAAGATCTCCATTCTCTTGTTCGGAAAGTTTCATCGAGAGAAACCACGGCACACGCAACACCAAAGATCAGTGTGATCAAATTAAACGAATAAAACAGCTTCCCATTATCATAAAACCCATAGTAGAGTATGCTTGTCATAGAAGATACTATTAAGACAATAATGCCCAGGTAGTCCAATTTATTACCGAAAATGGCCACTTTATGAGAATGGCATTTGAAGCAGTGAAAGGTGCTACTGAGGATCAAGCAACAAAACGCCCCAAGAAAAAAATATCTATAACCATGTAGTCAATCCACGTAGTAGTCTCATATGTTGGGATGACAAATGTATCAAAGAGAAAAGTCAATAAAAAGCACATGCTAGGTAAAAAGTGAGTGTAAATGTTAACGGATTCATTGTGCAAGTAAAAAAGACTCCTACAGCATTCTTTGATGCTGTTTGTCTCACGAACATAACTGCCAAGGATTAGTTCATTATCTTTCTGCCAATCAGGAATCTCATTCCAGGTATATAGTAACTTCTTCGTTGTTTTCACTGATGAATAGTCAATTTTATTGTCCTCCTGTCTCACCGTGACATTAGTTTCTGTTTGTGAAAGAACGGCAGACGCTACTGGTCTTCTTTGTAAACCTGGCATTAGACCACTACTGCGTAACAGCGAAATAGGCTTCTTCTCTGATCTCTAGTCTATTGCCCCTCGACTTTCCGGTACGATAGTAGTATTTGGGCTAATTGAAGTTTCACGATTGTAGATGCTAGACAACTTAAGACGCCCATGCACCCCGCAAGCTAAATGTTTGTAAATGATTCAGGCTTTATGATAGCATCCAAAGTAAATTTGGAGAAATAGCATAGTCAGCGGATTCGCCTGGACCTTTAGAACCTTCATGGTACTACACCTCTTTGCGTTACCTGTTATAATTGATTTCTTAAATCTCACCTCCCACGATTTTGATTAATTGTCCCACGACTCTGATTATAAGTGGAGAGCAATTAAAAGCAACCAAGTGTACGATCCAGACTTCCTAACTGGTGAAAGTATAACGCACGCAATGGTTATCTGATCGATTCGTTGGGCTGCCCTTGGCTTAGATGTTCAAGTTGCATCGGATTTTTCGTACCGTGGAGAAAAAATAAAAATTCATACACGGATCATGTATAGCAGGGAAAAAAGCGTATATATATATATGTTTTTGTAATATCACCTAACTAGAGTAAGAGAGCCCAGTTGGCACAAATCATGCATGGTGAAGACAGGAAGGCCCCGTCAGTGTTTGAAGCTTCTAGATCTGACGTTACCAATGTGGGCACCAATGTTCAAGGGCCTCCCGCACCTGAGACAAGGACGGATGACATAAGTGAAATACCGACAGTTCAACTCCCGAATCACTTCTCTGAATGTTCAAGGACAGATTTGGTCATTCTAATCTCTCGAATGTTAACATTTCTGATACAGATGAATGATTCAACTTCTTCGTCGGCCCTAGACAGTGTGACTAATCTGACGAAATTTCATTCTAAAGTGCCACCAGGTATCTCCGTTTACAATTATTTGATGCGTCTGACTAAGTATTCTTCATTAGAGCATTGTGTTCTTATGTCAGCAGTTTACTACATCGACCTGCTGTCCAGTGTCTACCCAACTTTTACTCTAAATTCTTTAACGGTGCATCGATTTTTGCTAACTGCAACTACTGTAGCCAGTAAAGGACTTTGTGATTCGTTTTGTACAAATGCGCATTACGCTAAAGTTGGTGGTGTACACTGCAGTGAATTGAATGTTTTGGAGGGAGAACTGCTTCGGAGGATTAATTACAGAATTCTTCCTCGGCATGATAATATAGCCTGGTGTAAACTCGAAAACCAACAACGGCAGTTTGTGGTTGATACTAAGGATGATGAGGATATTCCACCACATCTATCCAACCTTTCAAGTAATAGAAATAATAGCGGATACAACGTATTGGAAACGTACTACAACAAAATTGTTCAATTAGTGGGTTTTTCGAAATCAACACAAGACAAATCCAAGCTGGTAAACTATACGTTTGCTCACCATCAATCACCGAATAATATTCATATTAACGAGCGCTTTCCCACAAGTACTTTGCGGGATCAAGAAAACAAGGCCATCGATAGTAACGACCATAATAATAACGATAACGATAATGATACCAATGCTAGCTGTGGGGAAGACCTAGTTGAAAGGCCAATGCCTTCTCGCAAAAGAAACTTAGATACAGATGTTCTTAGGATTGAAAATAAAGATAAAGGTACTGCTGGTGGCAAGACTGCCTTTCACGATGGTGATCATGGGACTTTGGGTAATATTAACAAAAGGCATTTTAATAGGCAGAAGCAACAGGCTTCTGATATCTCACAAAACAACATATAGCAATGTAATAAGTAAATAATTAAGTCACGTTTGGCATCTTAACAAATCACCATAATTTTTACTTCATTAGCCTAAATTATTCGTAGTATGATGTTACCTAAATAGGTAACTAAAAGGATTTTGAATCTTGCACGCTATAACAGTTTTTTCTTTCGGAACACAAAAACATAATGTTTTAATAAAAATAGATTTTTTTAAGTAAAATAATTATAAATCACAAATCTTTAATTATATGTTTTTGATATTCTATTCAAAATTATTAATTTAAAAAGTATGTTTAGTAATAGTTTTTAATCTTTATCACCTGACTTATTTAGTTTCAATTTTCTTTAAATAGTTTAATAGTATAAGCATTATAGGAGTGAAGATAGTTGTCTACCATGCTTTGTACTTCTACTAGAAAGATGCAGCTTTTCATTATTTTTTTTTTTTTTTTTTTTTTCGGTTACCACTTGTCAGAGTCGGCAAGCCGAATGCAAAAGTTTTCGCTGATGTGACCCAGGTCTAGGAATCTATCATATTAATGACAAGCGAAATGACCGCCAAACATCAAAAAGATATGGTTGAAGGCACTGATGGATTGTTGTCAAAGATTGTCGGTACCGTAAGGTCTGCCTCGGCATTGTCTGCTCAAGATGTAGATTTTTACCGTAGTCTGGATAAGAATGTTACGAAATCCTTGGCGGAAACCTCAGCAGAGCTAGCGCACATGATAAATAGCACTCTTTTATGCATTGACCAGCATTCTACCTTATTGGAAGAAGGTAAGGAGAAACTAGAGAATGCTCGCAATGATTTCAGCAATATAATGGACAACCTCTTTGAGAAGTCTGATCGATCCCTAGATATTCTGAGAGGAAAAACTTCAGGGCGCAAGGAAAAAAGTTTGACATACCTGGACGATGCTGCCAGAAGTGATTCAATACCAACCAAACGCATTTTGAAACCCCAAGCAACTTTCAAAAGACCGGTAGACAATACAGAGTCACAACCATTTAAACCATTATTAGAAAACAAGCCTCACGCGCTAAAACAGTTGGCAGAGAGCATAAATCTAATTGCAGCTGATGAGGATGTGCCCGAACATTACCCTCAGCCCTACGAGTATGAAATTGACAACCAAGAATATAATGAGAACACTTTGAAAATAATGGACCCCATACCATCTAGACCTTGGGATAAAAGCGAGTCGATATGGGTAGATGATAAAAAATCTCTTGAGTCAATGTTATCTGAATTGAAGGATTGCTCAGAAATCGCTGTTGATTTGGAGCATCATGACTATAGATCATATTATGGTATTGTGTGTCTCATGCAAATCAGTACGAGGCAAAATGATTACTTAGTGGATACCCTTGCTTTACGAGACGAGCTGGTTGTTTTGAATGAGGTATTTACGAATCCTTCTATTGTGAAAGTATTTCATGGAGCATTTATGGATATTATTTGGCTGCAAAGAGATCTGGGCATCTATGTTGTGAGTCTGTTCGACACGTATCATGCATCCAGAGCACTTGGCTTCCCTAGGCACAGTTTAGCTTATCTGCTCGAAACGCTGGCATCTTTCAAAACGTCAAAAAAGTATCAGCTAGCAGATTGGCGGATAAGACCTTTAACCAAACCCTTGATAGCGTACGCCATGGCAGATACTCATTTTTTGCTTAATATTTACGATCAATTGAGGAACAAACTAATAACAGAAAATAAACTGGCCAGCGTTCTGTTTGAATCTAGGAATGTTGCCAAAAGGAGCTTCCAATATGCAAAATATAGACCAAAAATTCCAACATCTTCGGTATATTCACCGTTTGATAGATCAGATGGGTGGAGAGTCTTAATGCGCCAATACAATTTACCACCTCAAAAAGAAGAGTTAGTGAAAAAGTTGTATGAATGGAGGGACACAGTGGCAAGGAGGGATGACGAATCGCCAAGATACGTCATGCCTAACCAGTTACTGGCATATCTCGTAGATTATACTCCTTCTGATCCAGCAGGTATTGTATCCGTAAGTTCTACAGTGACTGATCATGTCAGAGCCAATTCTAAAGTATTGGCTAATTTAATTGCAAAGACTTTGCAGCATATGAAAGGGGCGGGTACCTTGCAAGAAACGTCAAAATTGGACAGTCAAGTCGAGATTGACCATGATCTGTCTCAGGTGTTGACAGTTGCCCAAATCAAGTCCAAGGTTGCACAGTTTCAAATGTTCTCGAAGGTTTCAAACGGTGTCATTAACGATTTCAGAACTGAGAACCAGCAATCTTTAATCTTCGGCAAGATACTTGCTTCGCCAAGTAGATTTTTAGGATATGAAAATGGTATTCGACATCAAGTGCTCTCTCCCGAGATCCATAAGCGTAAGCAAGAATTATTTCAAACATTTGAATCCGTGAACTACTCATCTACGGCAGTTCCAGAAATAGCAGAAGACATTCATACAAATGCCGGCTTGAAGAAACAAATTCTCTATGAGAACGCTGCAACTAAACCTGAAAAAGAAGTGAAAGAAGACCCCGACGAAGTAATCCGATTGAAAGAAGTCAGTAATCGTGGCAAGAGGCTTGTTAAGGCCGAACAAGGAGAAACCATTGATTACGATAAAGTTCAAAAAGTGTTAGATTCGGAGAAGAAGAAAAAGGTGCCTAAAAAGAGAGCATTCGATCCTTATTCCACCTCTGATGCCGAAAGTGTTCCAAAGTCCAAGAAGAAGAGACAAATGGGCAAAAATAAGAGTATCTCCTTTAAACGATAAAGTTGCCACTGAGCTAATACTGTACAATATATAATATATATATATATATACTTTTTCCGTTTGAAAGATTATATTCAGTGTTTCTAGTACCAACGTATAGGCCTCAACAACTGCATGCGCTTGGTTCGCCGTCTAGTTGGATATTGATAGCGTCATTGAAATCCTCCTCAAATGCATCTGCATCCGCTTGATTTTGTTGCAGGGCACTCCGAGCAATTTCTTCAAAAGCTGTATCAACGTTAATTGCATTCTTAGCACTTGTTAAAAATAACGGAACATTTCCCAGAGACTTCGCTAATTCCTGGGCAGATTTCACAGTTACCATCTTCTTAGGCTCTTCCACATCCACTTTATTCCCCAAAATGACGAAAGGAAAAGTCTCCGGGGAAAGTACGTTGGCATGAACCAAGAACTCATCTCTCCATGTCTTGATATTCTCAAAAGACTTCGCATTAGTCACATCGTAAACTAGAACGCAACAATCAGCACCTCTATAAAACGCCACACCAAGCGATTGGAAACGTTCCTGACCAGCAGTATCCCAAACTTGCATCGTTGCCACTTTATCGTCCACGGTAACTTCCTTTGTCAAAAAATCAGCGCCAATTGTAGCTTTATACTGTTGAGAGTATTTATCGTTAACGTAACGATGCATTAATGAAGTTTTGCCTACACCAGAATCACCTAAAATGATCACTTTTAAGATATTTTTCTTTCTCGATGACATGGAGGAGCAAATTAAAAATTAATGAAGCTTAGTTGTTGTCCTGTTAATCAACTCAGGAACGTTTGGCTTCACTGTGTCCGTAGTTGTGTCTGAATTTTGTATTTTCCATTTGCAATCGGAGGGACTTGCTGCCAGAACTAACCTTCAAGTCATTATAAACGTTCGAAGGTTAAACACAAGTCGGGGAAGCATAATCAGCATTGCCCGAAGGAAAGCGCTAAGAGGTTTGGGAAGTGTTACGTCGATGGAGTATTGTTTTAGTATACTCCAAAGGCATCCCACAGGATTTTGCCACCCTTCGCAATGGAAACTCACATATGTAAGCATATACATCTGATTACAAAAAATTTTTCCACCTACATGAACTATTGTATTGTGCGCCCTCATTCCCCAAGTTCTTTATCCTTGCACAGCCGTACATTACTAAACGATTTATAAGGAAGTAACTCACCTTAGTGATGATTATTATTGCGAGCATCAATAAACTATGCAAGTGCCTACGAAGGTAATGGCGATTAATTGGATACTTGAAACGAGAAATGCCACTTGTTAGGGGAGCGTGTCATTGGTTGCTTATAAACTAATAAAATTAAATCAGTTCATTTCAATGGTATAAAAGTCTTTTTATTTACCCGCGTGTCTTTAACTGTCATTCACAACTGGTTCTATATTGCACTTGTAAGGGCAACCAATCATCCAGTATAGGGAACAATTGCGTTATGAATTACACCAAGAACACCAAAATGAGCAAATATGCAGCACTTCGTAGTGTTATGAAGCACTTCGTTGCCATTGAGCAGGAAGAAGGAGTGGGAGCTCACGTAAGGAGGTCTATAGGCTCAATGAACATGAGGAGGTTTCCACCCTTCTTGATGCTGGACGATTTTACACTTAAACCACCAGCAGGATTCCCCGACCATCCTCATCATGGTCAAGAAACTATTACTTACACACTGGAGGGTATGATTGCGCATGAGGATTTCACAGGTTCTAAAGGCGTTTTACATCCTGGTGATTTGCAGTTCATGACTGCTGGTAGAGGTATTGTACACTCTGAAATTCCGGTTGCTCTGGAGAATGGCGGGTACACGAATGGTTTACAACTGTGGGTGGATTTGCCTTCAAAATCGAAGGACTGTGAACCACGCTACAGAAATTTAAGAAGGGATGAAACCCCGGAAGTTAAAGTGAATAATGATTTAAAGGTTCGCGTGATCAGCGGGAAATCATATGGTGTTAATTCGCTGACAGAATTAGCTTACACACCAATAAACTTCTATCACTTCATCACCGGTAAGAAAGGTACCGAATTTTTGCAAGAATTTCCAGAAAATTTTAACGTTTTTTTGTACATCATGGAAGGCTCCGTGATTTTAAATGACGAAGTGTTCTCAAAGCATTGTGCCATATTTTTTAACAATGATGGTACCGCGGTATCAGGTGCTTCTGCTGCAGACAATACTGAATTCGTGTTAGTTGGAGGTGAGATCTTAGACCAAGAAGTGGTTCAACATGGTCCTTTTGTTGAAACTTCGAGGGAGCGTATGATGGCTGTATTTAAAAATTATCAATATGGCATGAATGGCTTTGAGAAGGCGCATAGCTGGTCTTCTACAATTGCTCGGGGCGTGTCAGAAAAAGAAGTCAAGGATTTTGACAATTGAAATACTTCATTTTGATGTGATGAGGCTTATTCAAACTATTCGTTTCATCATTATTACATAGATATTTGGCCTTACGTCTTACTTTTTTGTTAAATAGTTTGAATGGTTGAAATATTATTCCTTTCGCTGAGAAACGGAAAAAAAAAAAGAGCGCCTTTAGAACCACGTACTTCAGCTAACACTGAAATAATCCAATTGAAATGCCGTCGAAGAACCTTAAGAAGCTGGGCAAAAACAAGGCTGAGGGGAAAGCTGAAGAAGTCTTCTATGCGTCCCCTTTGTATGATTTTCTTTTCCCATTCAAGCCCGCAGGAAGTCAATGGGTTACAGAATACATTATTGTCCTCTTCGCAGTTATTATAAGATGTGCCATCGGATTGGGATCCTACTCTGGCCAAGGCATTAAACCGATGCATGGCGATTTTGAGGCACAAAGGCATTGGATGGAAATAACACAACATCTTCCAATCTCTAAATGGTACTACTTTGATTTGAAATATTGGGGGTTGGATTATCCACCATTAACAGCTTACCACTCTTATTTTTTGGGTAAGCTAGGTAGTTTCATAAATCCAACCTGGTTTGCATTGGATAGGTCAAGGGGCTTGGAGACAGATGACTTAAAGACTTATATGAGATTAACAGTGATCGTCAGTGAGCTTTTTTTTTATATTCCTGCGGTTGTGTATTTCACAAAATGGGTCGGTAGGCACAGAAAACAAAGTCCCATTGGTCAATTTATTGCTGCCGCAGCTATATTATTCCAGCCTTCCTTAATGTTGATAGATCACGGCCATTTTCAATATAATTCCGTGATGTTAGGTTTTACTGTTTATGCGATCAATAATTTGATGGATGAGTTTTATGGACCAGCGGCAGCTTGTTTTGTGCTTTCGATATGCTTTAAACAAATGGCACTTTATTATGCTCCGATTTTCTTCGCATATTTATTAAGCCGATCATTGTTCAAAATAGGTATCCGTATTCCCAGATTGTTGTCTGTAGCTACTGCGACGATCGCTACTTTTTCCATGATTTATCTACCATTATATTTGTGTGGGGATGGTTTCAAGAACATAGTGCAGTCTTTGCACCGTATTTTCCCCTTCGCAAGAGGTATATTTGAAGACAAGGTAGCTAATTTTTGGTGTGTCACCAACGTCATCGTGAAGTACAAAATTCTGTTTACTCAACAGCAATTGCAACTATATTCTTTGATTGCTACATCGATCGGATTTTTACCTGCAGTCTTTACTGTCTTTCTTTATCCCAAAAAGCATCTTGTGCCCTATGCGTTAGCAGCATGCTCCATGTCTTTCTTCCTTTTTAGCTTCCAAGTACACGAGAAAAGTATTCTAGTCCCCCTTTTGCCTATCACTTTGCTCTACACGTCAACTAACTGGGATGTTCTCTCTCTCGTAAGTTGGATTAATAACGTGGGTTTATTCACATTGTGGCCACTTTTGAAGAAGGATGGTTTGGTTTTACAGTATTTTGTCTGTTTTGCACTATGCAATTGGCTTATTGGAAACTTCAGTTTTGTGACCCCTACTTTTTTGCCTAATTTTTTGACGCCAGGTCCCTCTGTGAGTAGTGTAGATATTGACTACCGTCGAAGAAGCTTATTACCCAGCAGCGTCCTATGGAAGCTTGTCATCGTGGGGTCATACATTGCCATGGGTGTAATTCACATACTCGACTGGTTTGTGCTTCCCCCGCCTGATTATCCCGATCTATGGGTTATTTTGAATTGTTCTCTCGGATTCGGATGTTTTGCATTGTTTTGGCTGTGGAACTATTATAAACTATTCACACTTGCTGGTAAAACCTTGCAACAATTGTAGCATATATATATATATATATATTTTTGAATGACAATGACGTGGCTGGCAATTATTTATAGAAATAATTACTATTTAAATGTTTTTAAGAAAATGAAATTCTGTGTTTATTATAATTAAGTTTGATTACTTATGATAATTTAACAAGGCTCGAGGACAATTTTACTTTTGGTTTGCTCGAATGCAACTTCAGTTCTGTATATTTGAAAAAATAAGCGATAAGACTAGTATTATTTAACAAGCATGTTTGCGATACAAGGCTGATAGTACTGTTGCAAATGCAACCGGCAACGGTAATTTTTTTCATGTTGCTAACAATTATAGTTCTATTGGTTACATTTTATTAACCAAAGGAGCTGTAATGAACTACGGTTCACTTTATATTTTGATGTGTAATAGTTAAGATACTGTGTTCCTTAGTCGATATAATATATGCTATATTTGGCTGTTCTCTGATCGCCTTATTGGGTCCAAGTCCCTTAGCACATTTGGATCTATGGTCCCTTTATATTCCTATTGGTACTTTTGCGGCAAGCCCTGAAACCAAACATTGAATAATACAGCACTGATCACATGATTAGATGTCTTGGTTTACGACATCGACAATAAAAAAAAGAATTTGGCACTTAGGCTTAATCATGAGGCTTGTAGCCAGTACTCTTGTTCCTCGTGGCCCAATGGTCACGGCGTCTGGCTACGAACCAGAAGATTCCAGGTTCGAGTCCTGGCGGGGAAGAGTTTTTTTATGCCTTATAATATTAGTAGTTTAGCCGTGCGTGTTAGATGGCAGACGGTTGCGTGGGCCGGGAGGAGTAGAAAGAGGTCTTACTTCAATTGCGCTAGTTAATTCGTATAATGCTTAAGATGTTTGTCTCTTGCGATGACTTTTTTTCCACCCTATCGCGCATGGCTTCGCGCGACGTGAGAAAAACCTTCGTACTTGTAGAATTTATGCAGGAATAGCTTTCTATTACGAATTAACCTCGGAAGTGTGGCAAAAACAAGATACTAAGAGTGGCAATTACTGAATCATGGCTCCGTCTAACAAAGATATCTCGTCGTTAATTGTTGATTACTTGTCTGATGTCATAAGCAACAAATCTGTCGCTGAGGACTCCATCGATTCCCTGAATGTAGCCATCGAGTGTATCAGTGAAGCTTTTGGCGTGGAAAAGGGCTCTTCGTCTGCCGCATTTGGTGGTAAGACATTAATACAGCTCTTAAGCGGCAATGAAAGCAGTTCCAGTGGCCAGGAGGAAGGTGTTAAGGTGAATATTCCTGCTGAGGATGCCGAAGTGAAAGCCAAAGCGGAAGATTTGAAACTAGAGGGTAACAAGGCTATGGCAGGCAAGAACTATGAACTGGCTATAGAGAAATATTCAGCTGCCATCTCAGTGTTACCCACGAATGCCGTTTATTTTGCTAATAGAGCAGCAGCATACTCTTCTTTGAAGGATTACGACGAGGCTGTGAAAGATGCTGAATCTGCTATTCAAGTTGATCCATCTTATTCTAAGGGATATTCTAGGTTAGGATACGCTAAATTTGCTCAAGGTAAGAGTGAGGAGGCCCTAGAAGCTTATAAAAAGGCGCTAGACATTGAAGGAGATTCAGCTACCGATATAATGAAAAGGGATTATGAGACTGCCAAAAAAAAAGTGGAACAGTCCCTTGAACTAAACACTACTGAATCCAGCTCCAGAGATGCGAAGGCTAGCGATGAAGCCAACACTAATCCTGGTGGATTCGATTTTGCCTCAATGCTTGGTGGAGGTCTAGGCGGAGGTCTTGGTGGGTTGTTGAATAATCCTCAGGTTATGCAAGCCGCTCAGCAGATGATGCAAAACCCGCAAGCAATGCGCCAAATGGAAGCTATGATGCAGAACCCCAGTGTGAGACAAATGGCCGAAAAGTTCACGGGTGGCAACGGTTCCCCAAATCTTAGCGAAATGATGAATAATCCTGCTTTAAGAGAAATGGCAGGAAACCTATTTGGCGGTGCCGGTGCCGGTGCCAGTCCTGATGGCGCTCAGAAAGAATAATTTACTCGGTTAAATTTTGATAGCTCCTTAGTATGGTTCGAACAATAGAATATTGGTCAATGACCCTATAGGTTTATCGTCAGAGACTTGAATTCCGTTTTCAATTTCCTATCTTTCATTAAATACGTAAATTATAGCAATTTTGGGGTTTGACCATCCATTCGTCTGAGATGTGCCCTTTTATGAATATCTGCCAATCTCCCTTTTAAGATAATGATGTTCTCTTTGACCCAATTTCTCAGGACGCCATTAATGAAGAAATGGCCCTTGAACACCATATACTTATTGAGCTCTTCAGCCAAAATCTCATGAGTGGAGCTTATGAGGTCACCTACGTGCTTCATCTTTTGCTTGCATTCTGCTAGGTCTGAAGACAATCTGGATTCCATTTTTTCTCGTTTGCCTTCAAAAAAACTCGCTATAATTCCAGTATCATAGTGAGATCTATTCATGTTGGGAAATTTTTGTTTATAAGTCTTGTGAATTTCCAACACTTCACCATAGCACCTCCACCATTCGGGTATTTCTACGTGCAACAACTGCTCCACTTGATTAAGAAGTCTTGCTGTACATTTGTCGAGAAATGAGACTTCCCTCACACAAGTCATTGTAGCTCTTTCGCCAAAAGCCCAACTTGACATCTCAATATCCTCAAAAAGGCGCGTATTCTCCTTGGAAGCATATTCAGTACCAAAAAGAGATAAAAACCGGTAAGCTTCGGTCAAATCATTACTTTTCAGTTTCAAAAAAGTCAGTAGCTTTTTCATTATTGTAAGTTTTAATTTCACTGCAGACAGTTCATTATGGTTGAAGCGTAGAAAGCTTGTAATAATACTGACTTCTTCAGGCTCTATCTTTTTTTTCAAGACTTCTAATGCTTTTGAATTCTTCTTTTTTTTATTCTGAGAGTTCATCCAGGACAACAGCCTGGATTCCTTTAAAACACGCCTGCGCATACTGTCATCCTCCCTCAAAATTACATTGAAGCAGTCGGTAAGCATGCTAAAGAAGTGGTACGTTTCCAATTTTGCAATGCTAGACACTCGACTTTTATAAAGGTTGGATAAATCTTCCAAAGCCTTTTCTAATGGCAAAAAAGTAGCCGGGTACAATCTCAACAACAAATGGAACAAACCCTGCAAAGTTTTAATGTGAAGCTTCACCGTTTTATACTCATTCTTGGAAATAAGCTTTAACGTAATATGAAAGAACCAACTGGGTGCCTCGTATTTTAAATTGTGCACGAAAGCTAACCCGAAAGAGGAAAACTGGGTAGCCTGACAAACGAGTTCTCGTAATATTAATGGATTCCTAGCGTAGTCGAAGGTGCTTAAAAATGAAGGATGTTGAAAATTATTCAAGATTATTCTTGGATCTCGAACAATTGTCCTGACATTGTCAAGTCTATTATATCTCGCATACAACATTAAAGGAGTCATGCCCTTTTTATTAGTGCAGTTGATGTCAATGTTTTGATATTCTAAAAGAATTGAAACATTATTTTTTATGATGTGCAAAAGTGTATTCCCCTTTTCGTCTTCGTGGTCAGAAAACTCAAACTGCTCATTATTACTTTTATACCACTTCTCCGCACTTCTGAAGGAAGCAGTCATCATTTCTTCATAATTTTGTTGATCATAACTCCGAAAAATGGTGAATAATGGAGTGTGACCACCTGAATCCCTGAATTTCCAATCAATATATTTTCCGATCCTTTGCAAAATGTCCACTTCATGAGTCAAGTAGTGAGCTGCTGTTCTTTTATGCTTATCAGCTTTGTTGATATATATTCGAAGTTCCTCTTCAGTACACGAGTATTCGAGTATTTCAACAATCACTCGGGCAGCCTCACTGTTATCATACTTGAGAGCCTGTATTAAAAGAGTTGAACCATCAACTGTTTCATCTTCTAAAATGTCCTCAAGTGGAAAAATGCATTCAAAATTTTTCAGTAGCTCACACAGGATTTCATTTTTTCCATTAATTACACATTGAGATAAAACAGATTCTCCTTGGGCAGTTCTGAATTTTAAATGGTCTTGGTATTGCGAAAGATCCGATATTTCCCTCACCGTCTTATCAGAAAGTAATGATTTTAATTTTTTTGCTTCGTTGCAAGCATTTTCTAATCTTTGCAATTTTTCAGTGCCTTTCAGGTCGTCAAAATAGCAAACCACTGCCTCGAACGTAGATATTGCGTAGCCTAGGATACCAAATTTAATACTATTCTCGTCCTTAGAAAATTTTCGTAGATAAAAAAGGTGACTTTTTAAATTTCTCACCTGTGTTCTGCAGACAAGGAGCACGAAGAAACTGATTAAAGTGTCCGCATCCATGGTTAAAGGCAAAGAATCAGCATTAAAATGCAAATTCCTTTCCTTAGATAAACTTTGTAATGTATCTATCAAGCAATTAGCCTTCTCTGCGTGGGAATGAGTCAAGGGTAGGCGCGCAAAAGAATTTGCAGCCAAATCTAAGTTTTTTTCCATGATAGTTACATCCTGCAAACGAAAATCCCCATAATTTCTCTGGTACAACTCCGTTTCCATTTCATTAACCGACAGAATGCTCAAAGGCTCAGTATCAATTTCTTCATTCTTATAATAATTTATGATTCTAATCCATACATCATCGTACAGGTTTAACTCAACATAATCAAAAATAAGGTCATAAAGATGGGGAATTTTCTGGAATAATTCGTCGGCGGCCATCTTTGTGTGTACCTGCCTTATAATCATATGAAACAACTCTTCATAGGGACCCTCTGTCAGCGGTGTGTTCCTGTACCTGACAAAATAACTGTTCAAAATGCCTGACCAGTCTGGGTGTAATCTCAAAATATTCTCAAAGGAAGACCAACTTTTCTGGGTCAGGTCTCGCACAAGTTTACTCCCATTTTCTCTTATATTCGAATTATCTGGAGATGAAACCCTCGGAATATCAACATCTCTAATTAATGTACCAACCAATGGGTGGTCAACGTGCACTAAGGGGTAGTTTTCTGAGCCTCTCAAATAATCATTGAAATTTGTAATCAATTCCACATCTTGTATTCGACATCTCCTTCTCAATGAGAATCCGTCTCCTGTCAAAATTTCTGTACTGGGTGATCGTACCACAACTTTCCTGCCATTTAACGTGTTGAATTCAGTCTGACAAGATGCAACATTGAAGCTCCCATCACTATGGACATCTTGATCCAATAATAACACATGCGAGGCCACAAAATCGTAGGTGCGGCAAAGATCAATCAGAGTAGTCCCTGATACTACATCAGAATAGTGAAGTAATTTATCACAAGGAGGTACCAAAAGGATAAATTTTTCTGTCTTGAGTTTGCTAAACAGCTTCTTGTACTGTGAATCAGAGGGATTAGGGCAGTTGAACACTACATTCACTAATGGATTTAATAACACCGGTAAATTATAAGCCATAGCTGCCCACCTGTATTAATATTCTTCATCTTGTCTGAGTTAAAGTTTTAATTTTCAAGCCCTTTTTCTTCGTCTCGCTCGATGATCTCGTCATTGTTAGAATTCAACATTGAGAACTTCACAGGTAACCCATTTAGACCAGATATTGGCCTAGCAGTTTCAAAAAACATCTAAAAATGGGCAAGGGAAAGAACAAAGATCATGAGGTCCGCTTAGGTCGCCCGGGGAGAGGATCAAATGGTCATAACTCGAAACAAAATCACCGACACATGGAAATGAAACATGGAGGTTCTAGCAAATCTAACTTTCCAGTGAAACTGGCCATGTGGGATTTTGATCATTGCGATCCCAAAAGATGCAGCGGTAAGAAATTAGAAAGACTCGGACTCATTAAGTCTCTAAGAGTTGGTCAAAAGTTTCAGGGAATTGTAGTTACTCCCAACGGGACTGGAGTCGTATGTCCCAATGATAGGTCGCTAGTAGAGGAGAACGGTGCCTCTGTAGTAGAGTGCTCATGGGCTAGGTTGGAAGAGGTACCGTTCAATAGGATTGGAGGTCGCCATGAGAGATTACTACCATATCTAGTTGCCGCTAATCAAGTCAACTATGGTAGACCGTGGAAATTAAATTGCGTGGAGGCCTTAGCGGCCTGTTTTGCTATAGTGGGACGAATGGATTGGTCAAGTGAGCTACTTTCACATTTCTCCTATGGTCCAAGTTTTTTGGAAATAAACGCTGAGCTGCTGGAAATATACCAACAGTGCTCGGACTCGGATTCGGTGAAAGCTGCTGAGAAGGCTTGGCTAGAAAAGATTGATCAAGAAGTCAAGGAACGCAAGGCTCAATCAAAAACTGAGGACATTTGGATGACAGGAAACGTAAATAGGATGCATCATACATCTAGCGAAAACGACGATGAGGAGTCAGAAGAGGAAGAAGGGCAAGAACACAGTAAGGTAAGGGACAGTGAGGAAGATGATGACTATCATGATGAAAAACAGCCGAGCAGCGTGATGTAGAATAACTTGTATAAGAGGAAAACTTTGTCAGGTGACCAAAATTGAATGTATTTTTTGAAGGGCTAGTAGAATACGGAGTTGGGCAACGATGATAAAGTTGGCGACAGCTTTGACAAACCCATCGTTTGACTGAAAATGCTTTTAGTCCAGCCCGTAGAGTTGAAGAACTATTGTTATGGCGTCCATTCATGTGGAGAGAAGTGCAATGCCATATAATTTTGCCCCTTCTCCAGAATTTAGATGGCTTTGTGAGGAACTGTTTGTCAAGTTAGATAATGTTCAGAAGCAACAAAGAGGACGTGGCGCATTCAAGTCTACCACTGTCAAATACTTCGAAATAATATCTTTTTTTGTCAAGTTGTGGAGAAAGACTGTCGGAGATGACATTTATCCTGCGTTAACACTGATTTTACCATACAGGGATCGGAGAATACTGAATATTAAAGATTTCACCCTGATCAAAGCCATCTGTATTTACTTGAAGTTACCAAAGAACTCTCCGACTGAGCGGAGACTACTAAGGTGGAAAAGGAGAGCCGGCAAAGGGTTCAAGCTATCCGACTTCTGTGTTGACGAGATAAGAAAACGTAAGAGTGAGCCATCGCATAGGGATAGAATTACTATTGAAAAATTGAATGAATGTTTAGACACCCTCGCAGTAGAGAGAAGTACAAAGGGAAGAGGGTTCAAAGGGCTGTCAGAATCCGCCAGTTTCAAATATTGTTTAGAGAATATGACATTCACAGAATTGAAATACTATTTTGACATTATTCTAAAGTCCAGAGTTATAGCCGGTCAAGAACATAAATTTCTGAGCTGTTGGCATCCAGATGCTAGGGACTATCTGAGCGTTGTATCCGATCTAAAGACTGTGGCTGAGAAATTGTGGAATCCAACCCATCGATTAAGAAACGATGATTTAAGCATCAATCTTGGGCTTCCGTTTGCGCCCTATTTAGCCAAAAGGTTGCATATATCTTATGACAAAGCCAGTTCTAAACTCAAAAATGATTTTTATATTGAAGAAAAGATGGATGGCGAAAGAATTCAATTACACGTTATGAACTATGGTAAGCAGCTTAAATGGTTCAGTAGACGAGGAACAGATTACACATATCTCTATGGAGCAGATGTTAATTCTGGGACTGTAGCCCAATACATCCATTTGGACCCTAAAGTCAAGAATTGTGTCCTCGATGGGGAAATGGTCTCGTTTGACACTAACAGAAACGTGGTGCTACCGTTTGGTTTGGTGAAAAGTAGTGCGCGTGATGCGTTGACTCCTGAAGGTGTTCTAACAAAAGGATACCAGCCCCTTCTCATGGTTCTTGATTTGCTTTACCTGAATGGTGTATCTTTAGTTAAAGCGCCTCTACACATTAGAAAGCAATATCTATCTTCCATTCTTAAACCACATCCTCGAGCAGTAGAAATAATACGTTCAGTACGTTGTTTTGACGATATTTCCATAAAGAACTCCTTGAAGAAGGCAATTGCAATGGGCTCTGAAGGTATAATATTAAAGCAATTTAAATCAAAATATCATATTGGCGCCAGAACAGACCAATGGATTAAAATAAAGCCCGAATACCTGGAACAGTTTGGGGAGAATCTGGATTTGATTGTGATTGGAAGAACTCCGGGCAAAAAAGATTCTCTCATGTGCGGATTGGTAGTATTAGAAGGCGATGAAAACCTTGATAACCAACCCAAAAAAGATATCATTAATTTAGATTCTGATGAAGATGAAGAACCTCGAAAAATAGCTAAAAAGATCGTTTCTTTTTGCACAATCGCTAATGGCATTTCCCAGGAAGAATTCAAAGAAATCGAGCGAAAAACAGCCGGTCGTTGGAACAAAACAGAGAGTCGTTCACCACCGGGCTTTATAGAATTTGGTTCGAAAGTACCGGAAGAATGGATATACCCGACCGACTCGATAGTCCTAGAAATAAAAGCAAGATCTCTCGATAATACTGAGTCGAGCGGCACAAAGTTCAAGACAGGTTGTACTCTTTATGGTGCGTACTGCAGAAGAATTAGAGATGACAAGATTTGGACAGACTGTTATACCCTATCAGATCTCCGGCAAGAACGAAAGAAAAACTTCCCTGTAAGAGGAAACTTCACTACCCAGAAATCGTTGAGACGAAAAAGAGAGCATAGAATACAAGGTAGTTCTTCGCTCAATCAAACCCTGTGGTGTAATGATGAGTTCAAGACTTCTCATATATTTCATAATTTGAGTTTTTATGTGATGTCAGATTTCATGCACTCTAGGGGGCACAATAGAATCACAAAAGAGGAACTCTGCACTATTGTTTTAAAGAACGGCGGCAAGCTTATATATAATGTTATTTCAAGGCATGGAGATTTGGGAAACTTACGTATAGTAAGTGGAAAGTACACTTTAGAATGTAAAGCTCTCATCAATCGAGGCTACGATATCCTCAGTCCACAGTGGATCTTAGATTGTGTAAGCAATAACACAATTGTTAAACTGGAGCCACGTCATTGCTTCAGCGTATCAGAAAAAATGCAAACCACATCAAAGGATAGAGTCGACTGTTTCAATGATAGTTATGAGGCCA
Organism: Zygosaccharomyces pseudobailii; assembly: GCA_949129085.1. Lineage (NCBI taxonomy): Eukaryota > Fungi > Ascomycota > Saccharomycetes > Saccharomycetales > Saccharomycetaceae > Zygosaccharomyces > Zygosaccharomyces pseudobailii. Next base: position 909,201 of record CASBRY010000010.1, read on the forward strand.
CAATAAATGAGGACAGATTGAGTGAAATTTTCCAATTTACCAAAGAAATTCCAAGGTGCTACTTTCAACCAACTGAAGATATTCGTGGCCTCGGGGGTATCCCTTTGTTTTTATTCTCAAAAAGACTGGTATTTGTCCCGGATAGTTTTTCTTATCTCACCACTGAAACATTGAAGCAAAAAATAAAATTTTATGGCGGTGAGGTAACCTTTGATATTAGGAAATGTAATCTGATCGTAATTCCGGATGGAGGTGGAGCCTTGCTAGAAGAAAAATTAAACAACATCCGAGAAATCCTCTCCACTTTTGCTACGGAAGGCGAAGTACCGACATCGATACCAAGAATCGTTACAACAGAATGGGTCAATAAATCAATTGAAGAGAATTGTCAGGTCGCGGAAGAAGGGTTTCTTGCTTTGTAATGGTAATGTATGTATATTTATTGTACGGTACTTCAATGCAGCATTGTATCTCTTGCATCTATCGAAAGATGTCATATGACTTGATGTAATTGGGTTTTATGAAATCTCAGTTTTGATAAGTTTGGAAACACGATAGCATTGAAGATATAACAAAATGAAGGACAAAGTTGAGCACCATGGATAAATTCGAAGGGTTTATGCCCATTCATACGCTCTTTTACACAGTATTCCATCCTACAAAGGGAACACATGTACGATATGAGTTTCCTCCTGGAAACTTAGAGAATCATGACATAAACTTTGATACTATTAAAAATTATATTATACCAAAGCCTCAATTATGTCATAAATTGTTGACTTTAAAATATAAGAACTATAGGATTGCATGTTATCCCGTCACAGTCAATTCTTCTTTTTACGCAAGAAATTTCTTCAGCTTTAATTTCGTATTCGTTTTCCCATACGATTGCGAAACGTCACCGTACGAGCCTGCGATAGCTCGTCTGGGCAAGATGTTTCGTGTTTTAGAGGAACAAAATCAAATCCTGTCGAAAGCTGAGAATGATCCCATCTATTTTGACTACAAATTAGCGGAAAACAAGACAGATCAAGAGGGCAAACTGAGTTCAGAAAAAAATTTCAAAGGCCTGAACAAAAATAAGGGTTATGCATTGGAGAAATATAATGAAATTATGAAGGATTTGCAATTGAAGAAGTCCGAGTTTTCTGTTCAAGATTTGGTTATGCGAATATTTCAAGACTTGAATAACTATTCCGAATGCTTAATTCCAATCGATGAAGGGAATGCGGTTGATATCAAAGTATTTCCCCTCAAGACACCTCCGAACTCATGTATATCAATCGAAGATGTCCCAATTTCTACGGTTAATCTGAAGAGAATTGTAGACGTTAACTGGGATCCCACCATGCTCAAAATAGTCCCTCATATTGATGGTCTCAATAGCATTTCGAAGATTGCAAAATTAAGTGACAGTGATCCTACTTTGGTGCTAGAGTGTATAAAACATTTGATCTATTACAATTGTGTGATACTGGCAGATATCTTTCAATTTTCGAACATCTACGCACCAACCAGCCTGATAAGATTGTTTTTGACAGATCCCAACTTAGCTTCTGAATGTCAATCGTATGTATCACTAGCGGGCTCTTCCTTATTGTCTCAGCTGCCCTTTGAAACATATGAGAAATTCGAATTAGATGACATGGATCAAGCGAAGAATACAGGACCCGAGTCTAGGACGACTTCCATGAGCTCTAAAAGCGACAGAAACAGACTGCAGCTGAACAATTTATCGCAGAAAGATTTGTACCGGCGTACTCAGCGATCTCAGAGTAGCTTTTCAAGTACAAATACAAACACTTCGAATGCCTTATCCAAACATTTACCAATGAAGGCCTGCCTCTTTGACCTTTACACAAATTTAAGCCAAGGCATTACGACACGGGAGTGGTATAAGCAAAATTATCATACTATAAAGAATAATGAAATAGATGTCAGGAAACTTATCACATTTGGAGTGATAAAGGGATTGATATACAGATGCTACTCATTTCCTGTGATGAAAAAGTTGGCCGTTTTTGATTTGTCTCACAAACTTAGTACACCTCCCGATCCTAATAATACCGTAGACAAACCAATAGGTAAGAAGAGCGGCAGGAAATCTCACAACATTTTTTCGACCTCCGATGTGAAGTTAGGAATGGAGGAAATGAGCAAAAAGGGTTACAAGGGTCAACGGAATTTTAATGTCAATATTGCTGACGAAGTGTTGCGAAACGTGTATCACAAACTATCTTTCGACAGTGAGCAAGGTATGAGGCAAGACTACTCTATTACGCGACTTTACAAAGAAGACTCTCACGTCAGTCTTTCTGATTTTTCTGGGGATAACATATCTCATCCTCGAAAACAAGAACGAATGTCAAAAGTTTCCTTCAACATGAAAGGAGATGATGCACACCTATCACCAAAAAAAGGAGAAGATAGAGAAAAAAATGCTGCCAAAATGTTCACTGAAAAAAGGAACCAAAAACTTCTCCTGCTGGAATCCATTGGTGCTGCTGAAAATCTCGATAAAATATGTGTTAAACTAAGAAAACCGAAGCATGAAGTAGAAGAATTACTTGAGGAACTAGGCGACTTTAAGATCATCAATAGTTGATAGTAATACAATTTCATTAGATAAACAGTTTACAAAATTTTCTTGAGCAGTTCACCAGTTATCGTACAAACTAGTCCAGGACGAATAATGGGTAGATGATAAATTGACATACTGGTACCCAATATTGTTTCATTCCAGTCGCGATATTTTGTTTAAATTCTCTTCCCACGCGTCATTATCCTGATGTCTTTTAGAAACACAAGAAACACTATTGCTTTTGCATTGCTGACTCTTGAATGGTGATTGTGGTACCGTATTTATATTATCCGAGCAATGGTTGAGTTGAAGAATAGCGGGTTTAAGAGGGGTTCTCTCCGTACTTTGGAGACCTTTTCGATCTATTGGAGTATTGAGTGTTGTCATTTTGACCCTGCTGGGCGTGTTGATTTCGGCTATAACTGTCTCTCTAATATGTTTCTTCAACCTATCAAATGCTGCAACGTGATCCTCCGAAGACTCGAGAGTTTTCTGTAATCCATTTCTTAGTGAAGTGTCTTTTATTATGATGTCAGCAATCTTTCTTTGAACAATCTCATTGTGTTCCAAGATTTTTGAAGCTCCTTCGTAACTATTCACTTCATCTTTGACCTTGGAAATAGATTGATTGATCATATCCGTGGAAGATCCAAATGTTGACTTGATACCAGACAAAGCTGACTTGATTTCACTATTAAGTCCGTTACTAATGGAATCACACTGATTGATGAGATTAAAAGAATCTTCCCACTTTTTTCTCTGAGGATCAAACAGTTGCATTTCTTTATCTATGATCTCAGTTGTCGCCGAACGCAAACTCTGAATCATCAGACTCTTGTTGTCTTTGAGATGATCATCCATCATTTGTCTAAATTTTTGAAATAGACCGTCTGCCGACAATTGAAGTCGATGATAAGTTTTGTCTATGTGAGAATACAGCAGGTCTTCATGATTATTCTTGAAAAAATGCTCATTGAAATATTGCTTTAGATTATTGTACTCTTCACTGATATCTGACAAGTTTTCAGCCAATCCATTATAATAGTTATCGATCACAGAATTGACATGATCCACTTTATCCGAGAGAGTTTGAAAAATATTAGGAACTTCTTCCAGAATCTTCTCAATCCAATCTTTGTACATCTTTTCGGCTCTATTTTGTGCCATGCTTAATAATTCGATGACCTCTTGTTTTAAAACATCCAAATGATGCTTCACGTTTTCATCATTCCCGCCTTTCGTTTGATTCTCCTTGATTCGTTCTATGTTGTCAATAAGCATTTCTCTAAACCGTAGGAATTCATCCCCTAGTATGACCTGCATCCTTTGGGTCATTTGTTCCTCCTTCTTTACATATTCCTTAACCAACGACTGTGAAGACGATAACGTAGATTTTAAATTCGATGTCATCTCAGCCAGTTCCTGCTCTTTTTTATGTTGCGCATCCAGTTTTTCATACAGACCACTCATCACATCATTCATGTTTTGCAATTTAAGCCTTTGTAACTCGTTGACCTCGTTGGAGGCCCGCTTATCTTTAAGTAAAAGGGAATTTTGCGAACTTAATCTTTCAATAATTCTTTTAGATTCCTGGACTTCTGTCTTATAAGATTCCAAATCGTTAGTCATTTCCTTATAGTTTTCTTGACTCATGTAGATACCTTCTCTCGTCTTCGTCGACAAGAGGTCTGATTTGATCTTCGCCAGCTCTGCTGTGATACTTTTAACCAAGATATCTTTCATGATAAATGACTTTAACTGAGGCCTGTTTTTGATATTCTTCGCCTTCGATGCATACTGCAAAGTGCTACAGGTCTCTTCAGAATTGATCTTTGCAGGCGATACCGTGGCTATCAAAGCTGTCTTTGTATTGCCTCCTAGTGAGTCTTGTAAAAGACGTGTTAGTTTAGATTCTCTGAATGGCACATGCGAACTTTTGTCCGCAAGAGAATTGATTACTCTCCCAAGCGTAAGGAGACTTTGATTTATAGAACCAGCCTCCTTTGCCCTCTGATGTTGCGCGCCCGATCGACTTATATTCTCTGAACCTGCCAGATCAACTAAGTTCATTTTGGACACTCTAAACATTTCACCTTCATGTTCTTTGTAAAGTGTTATAGTGAAAATAGTGTGCGATCTACTCGAAAAATCATTCATTTTTGTAGTGGCAACTTGCCTATTCTTTAAACCCTTCTGTAACAATTTGAGACCGTCTTTAGCTGAAGTAATGTGGAAATCTTGCAAGTTATGGATATAAACACTAGCATGTGGATCTTGTTGATGTTGTTGATATTGTTGTTGGTGTGAGAGTTGTGACTGCGAAAGTTGCTGCTGTTTATTTAAAGAATTGGTCAAGGGAGCCGTGCGCATCCTTCTCCTATTTACGGATGGATCACCGACTAGTTTTGGAGAATTATTTCTAGAATTTTTGCGACTGCCGCTATTACTTGTTGAACCACACCCTGAGTCATATATTCTAAGCTTTTTCATCGTGGAGTTTTCAAATCCGTCATCCAATAAATCTTTCAGTTCCTCATTATAAAGTTCCACGAAAGAACATTTGATCACGTAATCCTCATCTTGTGTTTCCAAAGTCTCGAACAATTTGAAAAGTATTCGAGGAATTATACCTGCGGAATCGCTCAATTCGCCATTGTAGAGTTTCTCGTCACCAGTCATCGTATAAGTCTTACCAGTAGATGTCATTCCATAAACAAGTACTGTACAGTTGTAGCCCTTCAGGAAATCGCCAAACAACGGTTCTGCGATTTCTTTGAAGATAAGCGTTTGGTTAGCGCTGGGACCAAAAACTTTGTCTACTGTGTAGGTTTTAGAGTTCATCTGAGCTGTTATTCCCACGTCATCCGTTGTGTTGATAGCCACTTGGCTTGACCCAGTAACATCAGGGACGGAAACTACCACTGAACTTCTCGCTTTTATTTCTCTTTCATTTCGGCCTCTACACCTCACAGCAACCGTTATATTTAGTTCTTCTGCATCTTCTCCATTCTCCGTCGAAGTTGTACCCATATTAGAAGCTAACAATCCCCATGCAAAGCCTAACTCGTATTGTTTTTTGGTTGTTTTGATGATGATCATCAACCTTTTTCAGTGTGGTTTTACTGATATTCGTGTTTTGTGAAATATCTTTAAATACGACTGTAAACAAAAACCTAATATACACATCAAGTACCTCCGATAAAGCTCTCTCAACACACACCCTTCAATCACTGGTTGCAGCAGCTTCCTCTTGATTCTTTTTTATTTGATTTGTGGCATCCTTATGTTGCACTTCTTCTGCAGCTCCACGCTCCGAAGTCCCATGCCCATGCTTACGTCTCCTCTTCCTTCTTTTATCTTCTTCATCTCTACTATCGGCTTCTTGCACTTTTGGTTTCTGCTTCTTTTTAATACTCAACGGATTGGGATTTTTAGGACCTTTGTGATTTTTCGCCGGTGGAGGCTGCTGATCTTGGTCTTCTATTTCGGGTGTTCTCAGCCCCGCCAATTTGGGATCGTTGAGGCCCTTCAAAAGTTTATCTTCCTCCCAACGTTGATTTAAAAGGCGGCTGGCTTCACTCAGGGGTTCCATGACCATGACAGACCTTGAAATGTGAACAAGCGGCACGCCTGGTACTCTGCGCAATTTCCTCCTTAAATTCACATCTTGTGAAGCTACCACATATCGATGCTTATTGTGGCCATTTATATTTACCACACTTTGAATACACTCCGCGGGTGGACGAGCCTCTTTTGGAGGATGGTTACAACGACGTCTTTCGAAATTTTTCGCGATATCAATAGCCTCTTGGATTCTTGTAGAATAGAGGGCCTGAATGCAACACTGCGTGATCATGGGTTTTACTTCTGCCTGTAAAGTACGTTTCAATCCACCTACAAGATCATAGTGTGACTTGTAACAGTCCATGACCAGCTGGTCGTCTACCAACACTTGATAGGGTTCTCTAAATTTAAATGCATGGTTGTAAACGAGCATTTGTTTCCTGTAAGATTTGGCTCTCTTTTGACGCATATTGGAAAACTTGGTATGATTCGTCCCACTGCAGCAGTATAAACGAATAAAAGTTTATCGCATCTCATCTCATTTCATCTTTTCAAAATTTTCAACTTAGTGGACGTTCCGAGAAAATCAGCTAGAGAAAACATAATTGAAGTAGATAGAAGTTGCAAGATAGACAGTCTTTATAGGCACATACATGACCTGTAAGTAGCACAGCCCACCCCAATCTTCCAGATCCCGCAATTACTTATCTTTTAATTCAACTTATTACCCATAAACTATATAATTACTCTATGACCTGCAAAATAACCATTTTCAAAGACCATACAAATGCCTTTGTAACAAGAGGGAAACAGAATAATAGCTAATGCTCAAATAATATCAAGCCTGTCCATCAATCCCCTAATCTGGCCAAAAACAGCATCAGTCTTAGAGCCCAAATTTTCGACAAGCTCATGTAGATCTAAATCAACCTTCTCATTGAACTCTTCAGCGACATCCTTGGAGCCCCAGAATCCCTTTAGGTCACCACCACCTCCATTGTAGATCAACAAATTAGGAGTCTTAGAAGGAATGTCAGTAAGAACGTCCTTAGAACTGAAAGCAAGCAGCTTCTTTTTCAATTGGTCAGGTGCAATGCTTTGTTCAGCGTTGAAGAATTCACTGTCCTTTCCTGGTTGTAATGACAAGAAGTAGGCCAACAAACCAGCTACGTGAGGTGAGGCCATCGATGTACCCGATAAAGTTGCCGTAGCAGTCTCAGATCCAATGTAGGTGGACAAAATGTTCAGGCCAGGAGCAAAAACGTCAACGCAAGAACCCCAATTCGAGAAGTAAGCTCTGTCGTCACTCAAGGTGGATGCGCCCACGGTAATAGGGCCTTCGGCACTTGCTGGAGACGTATTGCAGGCATCCTGGTCTTCGTTACCGGCGGCGACAGCAAAATTCAACCCTGCCTTCACCGCAGCATTCACAGCAAGATCTAAAGTTGGTGATTTGCCACCACCAAGGGACATATTGGCAGTGGAGCCTTTGAAGCCTGGCTTGTTCTTCTTGACGGCTTCTTGATGTGCCTGAGTAGCCCATTCAACACCTTTGATGACATCAGACATAGAACCGGAACCGTTAGATCTCAGTACCTTGACTGCGACTATGTCAGCACCCTTAGCGACACCATAAGTGGCAGAAGCCATAGTACCTGCAACGTGCGTACCATGACCATTACCATCTTCGTCATCGTCTCCTTCCGGAATGGTCTTACCCCAAGTGGCTCTTCCTCCAAATTGCTGGTGGTTAACATTGACACCGGTGTCGATGACGTAAGCAGTCACACCTTTGCCACCGTCACTGTCATACAGATACTTGTTGTAACTGCCGAGGTTCAGCTTCTCCCTGTGAGAAATACGAGCCAACCCCCATGGAGCGTTATTCTCCGTGTCAGCCTTTTGAGTGTAAACGTAGGAGTCCTTCTCAACGACTTCCACCAGAGGACTCATGCGAATGGCGTCCACAACTTTTTCGGGGAAGTAACCGGCATAACCGGTGACCACACCATTAATGTCAAAAGCCTGATCAATACCACCTTCTGGGGAATTAAACATGCCTTCCATTTGGATTCCTTCGAAAAAATCGTCATCTTCAGACATCTGCGACACCTCTTGCAAATGCACTTGCGACACCAACTCTTTATGGAAGTTAATCTCTTCCAAGGAAACTCCCTTTCTGAAAAGAACAATATAACGGTTTTCAAGAACGTCAGCACTGCGAGGAGTCACAAGTGGGGCAAGACGTCTGGAAACCTCGTCCGAAAGCTGAGATGCCATGTGCACAACGTCCTCGGAATTTGGTTTGCCCATCTTTACTGTCAAACCCTCGTGTTCACGACTAGCCCCCTTGTGACCCTTATGCTCCTTAGGTCTGCGTTCCCCCTCGCCAGCGAGCTCTGGGATGACCAGCGCAGTTCCCAAACTAGCTAGCGCAGCAACTGGTACAATACTTGAACAAATCTTCATAGTAGAGGAAAAACTTATGAAAAGCGGATGGTATATCAGCTGAAATAGCTGAAGTGTGTTTTAAAACTGTTAGATACGATAGGGGCTACTGCTAATGATGCGATAGCCCTTTGTGCTTTTCTTTCGAAGAAACTGCAGTTGCACCTAAGGGGATCCCGAAACTTGCCTTTTATATACCATATTTCCCATAAACTGCTCCCCGGGTGGCTTTTCCCTTATCAAACTATTACCCGGACCGCGGCTGGTTTCACCCCTTTTTTTCCGCATGCGACAACCACTCCACCCCTTGAAATCCCTTCACCACACGATGAGAGACCCGACTGGGGCATCTCACACCGACAATCGGACACGGCGAGACATCATCTACTTTCGGAGACTAACACCCAAGTAAGACATGAGTCACATGGCAGATGACGAAGAATATTCATTCACGTGATCTGTTATTATGCAAAAGGCGATAAGAGTAGAGAACCAAGAATAACGGATCATGAGCGTCAACTTAATATACGGATATTAACAGTACGAGGTAAAAAAAAATTGTAGAGAACTTGAAACAACACAGGATACTCATGGCTTAGGGCCGATCATGTGTTCTGGTACGACCCACTCGTCGAACTCTTTTTCAGTCAAAACCTTGAGCTCTAGAGCAGACTGCTTCAAAGTAATACCCTTGTGGTGTGCGTTTTTGGCGACCTTTGAGGCAGCATCGTAACCAATCTTAGGGTTCAATGCAGTAACGAGCATTAGAGACTCATGTAGCAGCTTGGCAATCTTTTCTTTGTTAGCCTTTATGCCGTCGACGCAATGGACACAGAAGGAATAACAAGAATCAGCCAACAAAGTGATGGAGCTCAAAAGGTTAGAGATGAGAACGGGTTTAAAGACGTTTAATTCAAACTGACCAGAAGCTCCTGCAAAGGTAATCGCAGCGTGGTTACCGAATACTTGGACGCAGACCTGGGTCAAAGCCTCATTTTGAGTTGGGTTCACCTTACCTGGCATAATGGAGGAGCCTGGTTCGTTCTCAGGCAGCGAAAGCTCTCCATAACCACAACGAGGGCCTGAACCCAAGTAACGAATGTCTTGAGCAATCTTGAAAAGCGAGCAGGCCACTGTGTTTAGAGCACCGCTAGCCTCAACAATGGCATCATGGGCAGCAAGAGCCTCAAACTTGTTAGGAGCAGTCTTGAAGTCGATACCGGTCTCCTTAGATACTTCGGCGGCTATTTTTTCTGCCCAGCCAACCCTAGTATTTAGCCCGGTGCCCACTGCTGTTCCACCCTGTGCCAGGAGTTTCAAATGTACTAGACAGCCTTCAACACGAGCGATACCATTAGTTAACTGCTGGACATATCCTGAGAATTCCTGGCCCAGAGTTAAAGGAGTAGCATCTTGCAAATGAGTACGGCCAATTTTGATAATGTCGGAAAATTCCTCGCTCTTTTTCTGGAGTGAATCCCTTAGAGCAGTAAGCTCTGGCAGCAAGTGCTTGATAATAGAGGTGACTGCTGCAATGTGCATAACTGTTGGAAACGTGTCGTTGGAGGATTGGGACATGTTTACGTGATTGTTAGGGTGCACTGACTTGGAACCAAGTTTGCCACCCAGTAGCTCAATGGCCCTATTGGAGATCACTTCATTAGCGTTCATGTTGGACTGAGTACCTGAGCCCGTCTGGAATACTACCAAGGGGAAATGGTCTTTCAGTTTGCCACTAGCCACTTCATCAGCAGCTTGTTTGATGGCATCAGCTATTTTAGGGTCTAACTGTCCATTGGCTTCGTTAACAATGGCAGCGGACTTCTTCAAGACACCAAAGGCATGGATAACTTGTTCAGGCATCCTCTCACGAGGTCCTCCGATGCGAAAGTTTTGGAAAGAACGCTGTGTTTGCGCACCCCAGTACTTGTCGCCTGGCACTTTGATTTCACCAAATGCATCGGTTTCGATACGCTGTTCTTGCAGTAAACGGGAAGCTGTATGTAAAGAAGAGACTTGCGACATTGGTGTTCTCACCGTGAGACGAGAGCCAGCGTGGAAAGTGTGTTTCTTGAGGACATTGCTAGATAATCTCAACATGACGTCTAGAATTGAATTGGGTTGTACTGATCTGACGACGCTGCGTTTTTCTTGTCACCAGATACAACCAGACCGCGCGTGTACGACGTCGATAGCGTATATATATGTTGTCATATGTACGGGCCACGGGATTCATGGGCAATAGGGGCGCCTATACGGATCCGCAGCGCTCGCCTTCAGTCGGCTCCGATTACGGAGCGAAAATGACACTTGCTCAAGCGGTGTATGGGTAGAGAATAAACGCCCATTGAGTAGTCCAACTTTCCATTACCTCGACCACAGACAGAATTTTAAAAATCTTTTGAGCTGTTTTGTTTTATTGGATGAGCTTATGAACTTAATCTTGCATTGCCAGCCAACTGTCAACAATTACTACGGACGCCTTTTTGATCGTCAATGTATAAATCATTATTTATGAATTGCGATAAATACCGGCGAGGGAACATGCTCCAACATTCAAGCACTGACCAAGGTATACCCTAGTAATTCTTCAAATCTGCTGCTCTTTATGAGCAAACATAATAGCACCAGCTCGGTATACAGCTCCAAATTCTCAGCTCTGAGTCTTTGCAAATTGGTAGAATCTATCACCCATAGAGACGAGTCCGTTTCAGTGACAATTGTAACTTTACGGTCATTAGCCAGCTTATTGTGTCTGCCGACAATACTGCCATAACATGTTCTGTTCGACATTGTCTCGTAAACAATCCCCTGTGGAAGGTCGATTGCTATCTTAAGCAGCCCTGTCTCCACGACAAAAAAAATATCATCATTGCGAAGGAGGATTGATTGTGTTGCGAGCTTTCTCTGAATGAAGTAAGGAGCTAGCTGGCTCCATAATTCAGTTTCCTTCTCCCTGACGTGGGGTTCATTCGAAGTTATGTTTTTTCTGTAGGATTTTAAAGCGAATAATAGCAATTGCAAAACCGGTTGTTCGTCATTGCCCTGAGCATTAAAGGAATCCACATCATCCTCCTCACTGTTGAGGATGTTCTGCGCCACGGAGAGCATTTGATGATTACGTGGAGTATTCAAGGGCAAAGATAGCAGGCCACGAGGATTTATGCCTGAGTCCTTCTTCATGAGATCTCCACCCGTGGCTGCTTTGCCCGATGCTGCTGCAACGGCAGACGTAACGTTGGTACTGTGCTGCATTTTTTCCCTGGCTCTATCACGGAGTTTCTTGTATTTAGAGAGAAATTCATTTTCACACCATTCTAATGCGCCGTTCAGATCGCTGAATAATTCCACGTCATTCAAAAGACCGACTTTGCTGAATGCGTTGTAAATGTGATCTCTCTCTCTTATGGAGGAAATGATCAACTTGATCCGCTTCGTCTGAGTGAAGCGCTTGATTCTATTAAACCCTTCGGCGGCAGAGTAGTCAATGTTGTCTGCATTAATGTTTTTAAAATCGAGGATCAAATATTTGATTCTCCGCTTGGTCGAATTCTTGCTGTCGCTGATCTCAAGTAGTTTGTCAATTTTCTCTTCAATTGAAATAATGGTACCAAAGAATAAAACATTTTGTAGTTTGAGGACATATATCTGTTCCCCTATGCCATTCAAAAAATTACTCTGTACGTAATCCCTGTTAACGGTACTCTTTGCCACCTTCCCGTCGAATTCGCCGTTGATTGTTTGCAATTTAGTACTATCGACTAAGAACGAAAAGCAAGCAATGAGGATACCGACGATTACACCAAGCACAAAGTCATAAACTCCCATGGTGAAGACAATTATTACAATAGTGACATATTCAAATTTGGTCACCTTGCCCCACGTGTCAACGAGCGCCTCTTCTAATAACTCGTAACCAAGTAAGAAGATCAAAGAACCCACAATGCAAATTGGGATGAAAGAGACAATGACCGGTCCAATGACCATCACTGCAAATGTCAATACTGCCAATAAGTATCCCGCAAACGGTGAATCTGCACCTGCCCGAATGAAAAGAACGCTATTCGTATAGACCAGATAGTTTTGAATTGACCCAAGCAAACCACTGACGAAGTTCGAATAGCCATGTGCGATGAGTTCCTTATCAACGTCATACTTGTCCATTTGCAGAGAAATTGCCAAAGCGGGGACGTTAATAGGAACATGAAGAATACCAAAGAAAGTTAAAGCCAACATGGTTGGAATCTGAGCCAGTACCAAACCCCAATGTACCTTACGCAAGTCAAATAACTTGTAGTGATCGAACCACCTATCATTTGAAGTGGCCGCAGGGAAAATCCATCCCAAATCTCTAAGTTTTCCAAGTGAGATGCTTGGTACAATGGCTACAATGAAGTGGAATAAGATCAAAGTGATGATATAGAAGGATGGAAGAACAAGTGAATTTTGGAAACAGTTCTGGGTATTGATAAGTAGTACGGTAAGGAGCACAGGCAAAAGCCATTTCCAAAGAATGTCATTTCGGGTAAAAAGTTCCTTAAAAAACTGCCAAGTATACTCCACTTTTGCGACTCTGGTGGTCACACCAAGTCCAGTAACCAATAAGAAGTAGCCAACTCCACCGATGCAACCGATAAGGATATGTCTGGGAAAAAATCCAACAATTTTTCCCAGCTTTAACTTGCCCAATGCATAGAAAGTTATGCCTGTCACTAAAGAACTAATCACGTAGCAAAAAAGGGTAGTCGTAATTATATCGTCATCCTGTCCAGGCAAGGCATCTTTGATGGCGAATGCCATGGTATGGAAGAATGGCGTCACTTCGATCATTTCACTACCTATGCCGGATGTGAAGCTAGAGAGACCACAGGAGAAGAGTACTTGCGATACAATGGTTGAAATATAGAACATTGACAGACCCGTAGACCCAAGATGAGAAAAGATGGGTTCTGTGATCGGAAAAATGATCATACCATAAGAAAGGCCATCCAAAATATTCAATAATAGACCTAGCACCGCAGAGGGGAAATAGTGCAGAACATTCCGTGCGAACCTTGCCAACGCATTAGCAGCACCGCTAACGGGGCCATGACCATTGCGTTGCCCCAAAGGCATTGTCCTTTGGAGTTCTTCGCCCATAGGCAGGGTCTGATAGTCCTGATGAGTAGCCCAGTCGCGCAAAGCCGAATTCTCCTCTTCGACCACTTCAGGATTTCGTACTTCTTCAATGCCATTAAGATCCTCACCGAATTCATTGGAGAGCTCCGCAGTTTGCTTGTGGAGCACTTGGGATTCGTGTATCGACTTTGCTCTATTTCTTGCCACTGGCAGAATTACTGCGTCGCCGTGCTGTGGCATGTTAGGGGATACCGAGAGGAACCCGCTTACGTAGGAGCGACCAAGGTAGTTGCCGGTATTGTAGAAAGGAGGGGAAACAAACTCCAAGGGCGAGGTTGGTGTAGATGAAGGATCCTGCGCTGGATCATGAGTCCATTCTGTTTCACTAGTGCGATTAGTGGGCCGATTCAAACCTAAGGACACCGAAATGGCTCCTGAGATGGACTGTCGATTCCCAGAACGATTCACGCTATTGCTCATGTGGTGTAAATCTAAGCTAAGCCTGTGAATAGCTCTCGACAAACTTTCAAGACTCCATGTGGTTGGCGCCACCAAGAAAGAGCCTGAGTCATTGGCTTTTTTCGTCTGATTGCAATGGTTGCAAAGTCACGGAAATTTTTCTTTCGAGTTTTTTTGCCAAGATGTTTTTAAATTATCTCATGTTATACGATTATTGATTATTATTTTTCTGGCTTGCGCTAGGAAAAAGTGGCAATCAATGTGCTCGGTGAAAGTCATTAGAGCGCGAAACAATTTAAAGTTTTGTCCGTATATACAAAAATTTCTTACTGCAGTCATCAGTATTATGAAGGGCGGGGTTGTGCTTTTGAAGCCTTCATACGTCAAGATTAGAAAAATTCTCATAAAGCTTGTAGTAAAAAACTTTCAACTTAGTAATGTTTAACTTTAATGACTTATGTATTGACAATAGTGATTTCGTTTACATGTACAAAATAAATCACCATATTATTAATATTGTCTAAAGAAGAGCCATCATAATGAGCAGGCGATACAAAACAACTGAATGACCGCTTTCGTAGACACTTAGTGAGGGAACCTCTTTGACCTTATGAAAAGTCTCCCATTGTACATGTTCTCACTTATTACGAAAGCTCATTACCCGCCCTTGTATCTTTTTTGTTCAACACCAAAAACATTAACGATGGTAACTTCAATGGACCCGATGCATTCATTAATTCAAGAGTTACCACATATTCGTCCACCAATAAACGTCTTGAATTCTATCATAAGAATATCAATTGCATTGAAATCGGGCGTAAGGATAACTCTCCTATCGAAACACAGTCCAAGCCTGTTATCTGCTGATTTCTTTCTATTTCCCTTTTTGCTTTTTTTTTTTTTCCTGTTTTTTCGCTTAGGTTCAATTGGTGGTAGTTGAACATTATTCTACACAGACACTTGCTGTCTCGAGACGTGATGGAAAATCCTAATCTTTTGGGACCTGAGAGCGGAAGAATAGATCCACAAGTGGCCCCTAGCCAAGATATAGCGGCGGCTCCACGAGAAACGCGGGCTGAAGATACCACTGCTGAGGAAAATAAGGATGCCAGCTCGATTGCTTTAGATGCCATCCAGGTAAAAACCACGACAACAGGTGGACCAGCTTCATCGCTGGAACACAACCAGGTTAATCATGTGCTGCCGCAAAAGCAAGAATCAAAGGCAGAGTCACCAGAGCCCGAAGTACAGACAGAAGCACAACCGGGAGCGCAACAAGAAGCACAACTGGAAATACAACCTGATCCACAACCGAAACCTCAGCCGGAACCTCAGCTGAAACCACAGTCCGAACAGTTAGTGACCCAATCAGAGCCCCAATCAGAGCCTCAGTTAGAATCCCAGCCAGAAGCCGAGCCGGAGCCAGTATCAGAGGAAAAACGAGAAGGTAATCCAGAGCCAGTAGTCGAATCAGCACTAGGACAAGAGTCAAAGCCCGAGCCAGGACTAGAGCAGGCGCCAAAGACTGAACAAGAACAAGGAAACAAGGAGCAACCGCGGCAAGAGGACAAGCTGGAGGAAAAAATTAAAGATCTTCCGAACGAAAAAGCTACGTTGCAGGAACAGCGAATAGATACTAAACCGACAAATAGTAATGCGCAAATGGAACCAGAATTGAAAGTGAAAGGCGAGGACGAAATGCCTAAGGCTGTAGACAACAAGAATACCAATAATAATAATGACAATAATACTGATAATACTGGTGATGATAATGATTACAATTTGAACAAGAATGCGAATCCCGAGGCAGAAGTGCAGAGAAATGATTCGAAGGCGGCCCCGCTGGAAGACGGGCCCAAAATGCCGTCCGGCCCGGAACAGAAGAACGCTGTTCCTACAAGCAACAACGATCTGGCAGTACCACAGTCACATGAAATAGTAATACCTAATTATGCGAAATGGTTTAATTTAACCAAGATACACCCTATTGAGAAGGAATCTTTACCGGAGTTTTTCACCAATCGAATTCCTTCTAAGACGCCTCAGGTTTACGTCAAGTACCGCAATTTCATGATTAATTCCTATCGTCTAAACCCCAACGAATATTTCAGTGTAACTACTGCCAGGAGAAACGTTTGTGGAGATGCAGCCGCCATCTTTAGAATCCACAAGTTCTTGATGAAATGGGGATTGATCAATTACCAAGTGGGCGCTAAACTCCTGCCGAAGAGCGTAGAACCCCCCTTTACTGGCGAGTATTCTACAAGGCATGATGCGCCCCGTGGTCTCTTTCCCTTCGAAAGTTACAAACCCTCGGTGCAACTTCCAGATATGGCAAAATTAAAGAAGATGATGGATACAGAAGATAGTAGTAGTGCATTGCACAAGTACTTAGCCGACGAAAGACGGAAATCTCATGCTTATGCACCTGTTGCGACAGGTGAACCTAAAACCAAAGATGACGAAAAAAACAGCCACGCACGACAGGAGAATGAGGCGATGACTGAAAATCCACATGGAGCAAAGAGACCTAAAATCGTGGAAAATAGTATGGAGGTAGATGATGGCTGGAACAAACAAGGAGTGCAAAAGTTGCTCGAGGGCATACAGACCCATGGTTCAGATTGGTACAAAATAGCCAAGGACGTCGGGAATAAGACTCCAGAACAATGCATTCTTAAATTTCTGCAAATGCCTATCGAGGACAGGTTCCTGCACCAAAATGACAAAGATTCTGATTTAGGATCCCTCAAATATGCGCCTCACCTGCCGTTCTCCAAAAGTGAAAACCCAGTGATGTCTACATTGGCGTTCTTGGTGGGGCTTATGGATCCTAAAATAGTGCAAAACATGACTAGCCGAGCATTACAAAGCATGGAGGACGTGGAAAAACAACAAAAATGCCCCCCTACTACAAAGGAGGCTTCAGAATTGGCCCTCTCGTCCCTTGGGGTGCGTGCACACGTCTATGCTACCAATGAAGAGAGACAAATGAATGCCATTGCTCACCAAATGGCCCAAGTACAGCTACAAAAAGTTGAAGCGAAACTGAAACTTTTGGATAAGATTGAAAAGTCATTAGAATTGGAGAAGAAAGCCCTGCAGAGGCAGCAGGAAGATGTGCTCGTTCAGCGATTGTCGTTCGCAAAACATTCCAGAAATGTCCACTTGAAATTAGAAGAGTCCTTAAAATCCTTTGACGATAAGGAAAAGCTTGCAGCACATGCCGCGGAAATCAAAGAATTGATAGCTAATCCTCCAAAACTAAGTATTGGATCTGCTTATGATATTACTGAAAAGAATGACGCTTCTGCTGAGCGTTCAGTCAATAATACAGAGAAGGAGATTAAACCGGTATCTGTTGAAGCACCTCAATTCTACAGGTATTGGTCTGCATAAGACGTTATTTGTTCCCCTAAACCGTCAGAACTTCAATCTGAACATAATTTAAATCAATCAAAAGTTTTTTTCAAAGAATGAAAAAGAAAAAAAATTTAATTGCCAGACAAATTTGAACAAGTCTTCACTTAGTAATGGAATCACGGCTCCAATTTCTATTCTGTATTATTTAATGCTTATCATACGTGTAATATTTTTAAAACGTACGCCATCTTCACGTGCTGTGAGACTCTGAGCTCACTGTCCACGTCAACGAGTTTTGCGAGCGCATCGACAAGTTCAAGATTGGGGACCCTAGGCCATAAGCACCATTGTCACGGGGATTTGGGGATCTAAAATATTCTATTTCGAATAAACGCAGGCCATGGATTCTTCCATATACTCCCATGCTTTTGAGCTGTGGTCCAAGGCCGACTTGGCAGGTCTGCAAAAGCAGCTGGACGAAGACGTCATCGAAGTGAAAGAGAAGGAGACTAGATCCCTAGATTCTAGGAAACAATTAGCGGCGGAGACTAAGCGATTTAAGAAACTAGACTCAGGAGAGAAATTGAGTAATGTGAATAAGATAATAAAACAATATCAGCAAGAGATTGATAATTTGACCCAAAGATCGAAATTCTCTGAGATGATCCTCTTGACCATTTATGCGAAATTAGCCGAGGCACCCGATCCTAAGCCATTATTACAACACTCTTTAGAAAAGCTGACCAAGGTGGATGACTCTAAAGAGTTGAAGGAAAAATTAGAGGTTTTGGAGGACAAACTGGCTAAATATGCAGATTACGACACTCTAAAAACCAGATTATTGGATTTAGAACAGAATTCTGCGGTAAACATGGCGAAAAGATTGACTTCAAAAGAGCAAGAGATCAATTCTACTTGGAACGAAAAGCAGAGGAATTGGAATCAGAGAGAGCAAGAATTGACAAAACAACTAAATTCTCTAACTTCTAGCAATAAAGCTCTTGAGGCGAAAATTTCGAAACAAATTGAATTTGGCGATGAAGAAAATTCTAGCCGGGACCAGCAGGAGAGCAAGAGTTATACTAATTCTTCAGAATACAATTTATTGGCGCAAGAACTTGAATTGTCTCATTCGAGAGTTTTGCAGCTGGAAAAAAGGAACGAAGAATTGAATGGACTTCTGGCCAAAGCTACTAGCTCAGCTGAACAGGAGTCACAGCTGCAATCTAAAGAAACTAAAATCAAGCAAATGGAAAGCGAAAATGCTCTTTTGAGCGCTTCATTGGAGCGTGAACGTAACTCTCACTCCAAGCTGAACGTAGAATTAAATGAAGAATTACAATCATTAAAAGCGGAAAAGTCCTACTACCAATCTGAGGTGAAAGCAATCAGGATGAAGTTAGAAAATTATGCGGACTACAATAAATTGAAGGAGGAACTATCAGCGTTAAAGAGAATCGAGTTTGGTGCCGATGATGAAAGTGGAAATACAGGTAACGAATCGAATGGCCACGATAATGTTGAAAACAGTCTTCTATCGGCCAACAAAAAACTTCAAGCCAATTTAGCAGATATGCGTGTCAAGTGTGCTAACTATGAGGAAAAAGTAACCACTTTAGAAAGCGCCCTCACGGAACTTGAAAACAAAGTTGGAGAATTAGAAAAACTAAATAACAAGCTTGAACTTGACTTGCAGAATATCGAAGATGCGGAAGAGGCCTTTAACGACACCAGTAGCATGATATCTGGTATCACGAGGCAAGTAAGAAGCAGAGGGGGTCCCAGTGGAAATGGCAGATATTCTCCAACGACATCCATTGTGGGAATCCCTGAAGAGGGTGAATTAGGTTCCACAAGTAGTAACAACACAATCTTGCCGATTGTCACGAAGCAAAGAGACAGATTCCGTAATAGGAACGTCGAGTTGGAGAAACAGCTGAGACAAAACGCAGTGGAAAGAACCAGGCTAAAATCTGAAATATCCAAGTTGAAGACGGACAATGGAAAGCTGTACGAACGTATACGCTATGTGACGAGTTATGGCCACACGGGCAATGATGCAACCAACACAGCAGCTGCTACCCTTGTGGATGCAGAGGCGCAGTATTCACGCACTTACGAGGATTCGTTAAATCCTTTGAATAATTTCAAAAAAAGGGAGATGGAATATTATAGGAAAAATAGGCTATCAGTTTGGGAAAAGCTCTTTTCAAGTTTTGCCAAAGTAATTTTGGCGAACAAGTCGACAAGGATGGCATTTCTGCTTTACTGCATCGGAACACATGCTCTGGTTTTCATGATGAGCATTTATGTAATTAATTTGAGTGGGTACATGAAGCCAGAAGTCGGTGTCATCCAACCGTCCACACAAGCTGCTCCCGCTAACATAGCCGCCAATGGAGGTGCAGTAGGTGCCCCCGGATTAGCGAACGCGCCTGGTGTTGATGCTGCGAGAGTTGGGGCAGGGGGGGTCGGAGGAGCCGGCATGATTAATGGTGTACAGATATAAATAGTTTTCATAATTAATCTTCGTAATTAATTTTCGGGATTAAACAACCATCACGCAACAAAATCTCGGTATACAGCTAAGAAAATCTGTTATTTTTGTTATTTGTCTAAAAATTATACACCAGAAAACGTTAAAGTATTAGCTTCCCATAACTTTAAGCGGAGATACGCTTCTGAGCGGCAACTCTACCTCTTTGTCTGGAGGACAATCTGGCGACCTTGTTTTCAGCAGCCTTCTCAACAGCCTCTTCTCTCTCGGTAAGGACCAATTCCATGTGGCATGGAGAGGACTCGTACTTGTTAATTCTACCGTGAGCTCTGTAAGTTCTTCTTCTCTGCTTTGGGGCACGGTTCACCTGAATGTGGGAGATGTACAACTTGGTGCCATCCAAACCCTTGGCCTCAGCGTTAGCTTCGGCATTCTGGATCAAGCTCTGCAAGTGCTTGACAGACTTAGCTGGCCATCTTGCCTTGGTAACACCGAACTCCTTACCCTGGGAGGCTCTACCGATGGAACCGTTGTATCTTCTGAAAGGAATGGCTCTCTGGTGTTCCAAAACCTGAGACAAGTACTGTTGAGCCTTCTTTAGCTCCCAACCGTTGACAGCCTGTGCGGTCTCTCTGGTGTTCTTGAAAGAGACACGCATGTAAGAGGCACGCGCACTGGCGGACTTAGCTGGGTTAGTAGAGGTAGCACCGTATCTAGCCATTTTTCTTGTCGCTCTGGAGGAACTCTTTTCAGACAGCAGATTCTTAATCGTCCAAGCTGTTTCTATTAGCGTATACCACCTGAACCGTCTGGAATTTCGACCGGCATCGTAACCTAGGTTGGAAAATTGCAGTCTGCGTGGGATACCGTCGAGTCTGGCAGTTTGCCGGACTAGAGAGAAGCACCGGTGGAGCGAAGGGGATAGCTCCTGCTAGCGTAAAGCGTTAGGCGGGATGCCTCACCCGGGCTAGGCGGAAGCGGGCGTGGGCGGGAGGTGGTAAAGTCGCGATAGACCTCCCCACCCCAATTTTTTTTTCGTATGACAAAAAAGCTAAAGCTTTGGACGCAAATAACTCTACGCAACACCCACAAATCCCAAAATGATTGTAACACTATTACACCCTGAAGTTAACAGTCACAACTTATTCTTGTAGCTTTGGGTGACACTGGATACTGATTGAGGTGGTATTCAAACTGGAGAACAAGAATGAAGATGCAGCATTATAACATTCTGCTCACACGCATTGTATCTTCAACCTTACGGTCTAGTATCCAAACATGTATGATCTTCATTCTACCGGTATGTACTTCACGTAGAACAATTAGACACAAGTATTCTTACTGCTACAAAAGCCTATATAATTGAAACCTCTAGTCCAATTCAGTTGCAATGACCTCCATTTCCAAGTCGACGCCCTTGGGCAAGGCAGCGACGGCGACGCAAGATCTTGCTGGAAGGTGCTTGTTAAAGTACTTAGCGTACACCTTGTTGAACTCGTCGAAGTTGTTAATGTCAGCTAGGAACACATTGACTTTCACAACACGTTCCAAGGAAGAATTGCCAGCAGCCAAAATGTTCTTCACGTTAGTGAAGACTTGTTCAGTCTTGTCAGTTATGGTACCCTCGACTTTTTTGTTGTCTGGAGTGAAGGGAATCTGACCAGAGACGAACAGCAAGTTATTGGCCTTCATGGCCTGAGAGTAAGATGCGGCAGCTGGTGGGGCCGACTTGGTAGCCACAGGAGTCAAAGTGGTCATCGTTCTAGCAATTGGCGATCTCAAAAGAGTGTTTCTTAGGAACATTTTGGTCCAGAAAATCTGGTTTATGTATATATGTAGTTATTAGTTGCCTAACCCTTCAGTAAGCAGCACAGGGTGAAATGGGTCAGGCCATGGGTAACTACCCGAAGAGTAACCCTAGGACGGACATTCATCGCGAGGCGGGGGCGGCTGACTGCGTGAATTATAAGCTATATCCAAGTAATACGGCTGTGACAGACATGGCTTCCATGAATAAAGAGCAATAAGATTAGAAATAAAAAACAAAAGGTCAATAACTACCGGCTTGGTTAGTATTCATTCCTCCAAGCTTGTGTCAAGCCTAACCAAAATTCGACGCAACGATAACAATGGATGAAATACCTGCGAGGGGTAGCAGAATACCTCATATAGCAGAACTATAACGGAACGACTACACGTAACCCTCTTGGTAGGTAATTGTTCGAATCGAGCCGTTTCATTTTCTGTCATTATTGGGATTACGAAGATTCGAATTAGCATCATTTGACATCTCAGCTCCGATCGCCGGCGTAAGATAAAACCGTTCTGTTTTTCATTACTGCTTGCCAATCGTTGGTTTGGAGAGCAAATACAGCCAAACTAGCACTTGAATACGCTGGTTCTTTTTCTTCATTTTTTTTTTTCAACTGCCACTCCAACCTAAAAGTTGTTAAGACAACCGGGGTTTAAAGTTCTTACCGACAAAAAACGTAGATTCATTCTGTACCTTACTTGGCACGTAACAACGCATACAATATTGATATAACGCACCTGCCAGAGTACTTCACAAGATGAGTAGAGCCAGTAAGATAACATTTGCACTTTCTTGCGTTCTCACAGCAACCACAGTCATCGGCGTCCACATAGTACAGGGCATGGAAAGGGAGACACTTCACCAGGGCCCCATCAAAGATGCAC
Source organism: Zygosaccharomyces pseudobailii (assembly GCA_949129085.1). Lineage (NCBI taxonomy): Eukaryota > Fungi > Ascomycota > Saccharomycetes > Saccharomycetales > Saccharomycetaceae > Zygosaccharomyces > Zygosaccharomyces pseudobailii. The sequence goes on from CASBRY010000010.1 coordinate 931,928, forward strand.
GCCGCATTGCAGCCAAACAAGAGCTGAAACAACAAGAAGAGAATTCTAAGTCTCGTAAGCGTATTTTTAATCAAACGGAACACGAGCAGCAGCTCGAACTGCGCAAGAAATACGAATCGATGCAGCCGCTTTCCGGGAAAATTCATGCCGAAGACAGCGACGACAGAGGACATGACAAACCCCAGTAGGAAGCAGCAATTGGTTGTATACCCTTTGTTTTTACAGACCTCAACTTGTATATAGAAGCGATATTTTATATCCTGGCATGCGCGATGCCCTTAGTCGTTTTAAATGATATTTGTTTCCACTACCACACCTGCAACCACACACAGGGGTCTAAACAGGGACCAGCCTTGAACATGATTCAAGCTAAAGCTCTTCAAATTGAGGCAGGTTGAGATGTATAGTGTCCCGACGGTAAACAGGGTGACTACAGCACCACTGCGTTCATGCAGCTTTAGGAGTAGTACTGACAGTAGCGACGGCGAGTCACTAGGCAACAATAACATCAACAATGAGAACAATGACGATGAAAACCGCGACAGCAGCAGTGTATCTCGGGCCACCAATGAGTTGGGCCATGTAGTCACTACTGAGCACAGGATGAGCAGCTCGCAGTCTTCCCTTTCACAGCACGATGAACACGAACACGAAACAGAAGCGCCGCTGAAGAGTGGTAACAGTGAAGCTAGTGTCGGCGATGAAACAGTGGTGGACCCGCAGTCGCAATCGCCCCCGGTACGACAGAAGGAGAATCACAATGACTGCGAGGCGAGTCCTACAGTATCATGGCGGCACTCACAAGAAGAGGACCCTACCGCGCGAGTCGCCAGTCCCCAGAAGTACAAACAAGAAGAACAATCGCAAGCTCAAACAAAACTAGAAAGCCTTGACATCGCAACCTTTCCCACAGACAAGTTGCTCGAGATGTTGACGGCCTTGCTCGATAAGATTGTCAAGAGTAATGACAGATTAGTGGATACTAACTTCTCAGAACAACAACAGCAACAGCAACAGCAGCAGCAGGAACAACATGAACAGCAAAATGGGTATGCGAGGTCCGTGCTAAGCTTTCGCGGCAAACACGTTCCCCAGATTAGTTTGGAGCAATATTTCCAGAGAATACAAAAATACTGCCCGACTTCCAACGATGTGTTCCTATCTCTCCTGGTCTACTTCGATCGAATTTCCAGGAGATGTAATAGTAATAGTCATAGTCATAGTAACAATAATCGCGAAAAGAAGTCGACTACTGCACACTCCCAGCAATTCGTCATGGATTCCCATAACATTCACAGGCTAATCATCGCAGGGACCACTGTCTCCACGAAATTCTTTAGCGATTTTTTTTACTCAAACTCCCGCTACGCCAGAGTCGGCGGCATCTCGTTGCAAGAACTTAATCATCTCGAGCTGCAATTCCTGGTGCTCTGTGATTTTAAGCTTCTTATCTCGGTCAACGAATTGCAGCGCTATGCAGACCTATTGTATAGGTTCTGGAACAACAGCAAACCCCAGCCCCAGCCCCAGCCCGAGCAACCACAGCAACCACAGCCGTCTCCGAAATGAGAACCCGCTCGGCTCTTCTCATCCCTCGCTTCTCCTGAAGAGGCGAACTTACCTCGTCATTAATTCATTTTTTTCACATTTCTTTTGGCGAACTGATTGTGTAAGGCACTTTTTCACTTTTTTTTTTTTTGATGCGCCATTTTACACGCGCGATGAGATGTGCAAGCAAAAAATGAAAAAATGAAAAGAAGGCATCATTAATCAAGCCCTGTGGTGCGGCACAGGCAACAATGGTTTACGGCTTCTGCCGAAAGCGCTGAAAGATCTGTCATCCCGTTTAGCTTTTCGACGGCTTTCCCGTACGGTGGTCTCGAAGCAGGAGTTTATCATGTTGTGCGTCAGAGCAGAATTTTTCTTCTTTCTTTTACTGCAAACGAGTGCGAGGGCAGAAATCATTCATAAGAGTAGTGTCGTGTGTCCGTGTGTGTGTTTGAGTCTTAGTTGGACTCGAGTGGGTTCTAAAGTAGCGTAAGGCTTGTAGCCAAAAATGGGCGGTGAAAGCAGCGAGATTGTGTATACACATGAAATGAATGACATGGACGTGGATAAGGGCATGGACATGGACATGGACATGGACATGGACAAGAGGAGTAAGGAATACCGTTCGGTTCAGTTGAATGATATGGACATGGACAAGAAGAGCAAGGAATACCAGTCGGTCCAGCTGGATGAGTCCTACGATGAGGAGCTGACTCCTGCAGAGAATGTTGAGACGAAGTTGGGTTGGTTCAATAGGATAATAGCTGGATGCGCTGAGACGAAGGGTATAGAACCGATAACTGACGAGGAGAAGACTGACACTTCGCTGATAAATGCGGCGTCGATGTGGTTTACTGCCAATATGGTTCTGCCCACATTTTCACTTGGTTGTTTAGGACCTATGGTTTTTGATTTGAATTTTGGTGTGTCGGTACTCACCATTTGCTTCTTCAGCGTCTTGGGGCTGCTGTCGGTGGCCTTCTTTTCGGTGTTCGGAGCAGAGCTGGGCCTGAGACAGATGGTTTTGTCTAGATTTCTGATCGGTAATTGGGCTGCGAGAGCGTTCTCAGTTATCAACACAGTTGCATGTGTCGGTTGGGGTATTGTGAACACAGTGTCTGCCGCGCAGCTGCTAAACCTCGTTAACCAACCCCACAACATGCCATTGTGGGCTGGTTGTGTTGTGATTGTCGGTTCTACCGTGCTGGTGACTTTCTTTGGTTACAAGGTGATTCATCTTTACCAGAAGTACTCTTGGGTGCCCAACTTTGGTGTCTTTCTGGTGATCATCGCCAGGCTGAAGATGTCGCACACCTTTACTAACGGCCCCTGGGGCGGTGGACCAACCACTGCTGGTAACGTGTTGTCATTCGGATTATCCATTTATGGTTTTGCCGCCGGTTGGACTACCTACGCAGCAGACTACACGGTTTACATGCCCAGAAGTACCAACAAATACAAGATCTTCTTCTGGCTTTGTGCTGGTCTTGCGTTCCCACTGTTCTTCTGTCTAATATTGGGGGCCGCTTGCGCAAGGGGTGCCCTAGAGAAGAAATCGTGGCAGGCGCTTTACAACACTAATTCTGGTGGTGGTATAGCCTACAGTGTTATGGTTCCGGACTCGTTGCATGGGTTCGGCCAATTTTGCTGTGTGGTTTTAGCCATGTCCACGGTCGCCAACAATGTCCCCAACATGTACACGGTTGCACTGTCGGTACAAGCCGTCTGGGAGCCATTTGCCAAGGTTCCACGTGTGGTTTGGACTCTTCTTGCAAATGCGTTCACGGTGGCCATCGCCTGTGCTGCTGCTTACAAGTTCGAGACGTTCATGAACTATTTCATGGATTCTATCGGTTACTATATTTCCATCTACATTGCCATGGCCATTTCGGAACATTTCATCTACAGACGTGGCCGTTTCAGTGCATATCACGTTGAAGACTGGAATAATGCGAAAAAACTGCCGGTCGGACTCGTGGGCTGCGTGGCTCTGTTCTGTTCCTGTTTCGGTGTCGCTGTCGGCATGGCCCAGACTTACTGGGTCGGCGAAGCTGCCAGGCAGATAGGAGAGTACGGTGGCGACATTGGGTTTGAACTGGGGTTCGGTATCGCATTTGTCGTTTACAATATCGGTAGGCCATTGGAGTTGAAATATTTTGGTCGCTGAGTTAGCCAACTTGCCTGTGTTGCTTCCGCAAGCTCCAATCCTTTTTTTCTCTGTTATTTTACAAGATTTTGTCCATATCATCATTTTCTTCGCATGTTTTCCTGAGGGCATCATTTTTATCTATAGACTACTTGCCTTTTCCCTCTCCATCTACTTAGGCTTCACTCATCTTAATGATTTTATGTACTATTTAGTCACCTTATATTTCGGGGTCAATCCCGCCATTTTTCGAACAGTAGTGAGGTGTTGACGCCGCCGAACCCAAAGCTGTTACATAGCGCGTAGCGGTTATTCTGTGGTTGAGGTTCCCCCATGACGAAATGCAAACCCTGGAAATTTTCAGCTTCGTCACCGGAAGCACCCCCAACGGACTGCAGGTTGAGTGTATGCGGGATGATATTTTCTCTCAGCGACATGATAGTGAAGATGGACTCCACCGCGCCTGCCGCCCCCAATAGGTGCCCCATAGCGCCCTTGTTGCTGGAGACGTAGAGCGGACTCTCCCTAGACGAATTGGTATGCAGCAGTGCTGCACGGATCGCAGAGCACTCTGCTCTGTCGCCAAGTAACGTCGAGGTAGCATGGGCGTTAACGAAGTCGATTGCGCTGGGCGGCACTTGGCCCAGAGCCATCGAAATCGCCCTGCTCGCACCCTCGCCCTGGGGCGAAGGCGAGGTGATGTGGTATGCGTCGCTGCTGAGCCCATAGCCGCGTATCTCGGCCAGAATGGGCGCATTGCGGCGCAGGGCGTGCTGCAGTGATTCTAGGACCACCACACCGGCGCCCTCTCCGAGCACGAATCCTGAGCGTCGTCTGTCAAAGGGTCTGGACACGCCGTCAGTCGTCGTGATGCTCTTGGCACGCACGAAGCCCGCGAGACTCAGCGGATGCACGCATGCTTCGCTGGCTCCCGCCACGCAAGCATCCTGCATACCCAGTCTTATAAGGTTGTACGCATCGCCGATGGCATTGTTACCAGTGGCGCATGCCGTGGACGCGCTGTGCGAGGGGCCCTTCAGGTTGAACTTGATCGAGACGTTGCCCGCGGCCATGTTGGTCAGGATCTTGGGCACGAACAGTGGGTTCACCCGCTTGCGTTCGTTGTGAAACTGCACAGAAGTGCTGTACATGTCCTCAATCGACGCAATCCCAGAGCCGATCACGCAGCCAATGCGTTCCGCATCCACCTGCGACTCGTCCACGGCTCCGGAGCCCGGTTGCAGAAGCTTGGCCGTCTGCAGCGCCTCTCGGGACGCTAGCACCGCGAACTTGGCAAACGTCGACAGTCGGCGCTCGTCCTGGGCGGTGAACAGGTCGCTATGCTCTGCCAGCGGCGCCACTTTACCCACCGAAGTGGTTTCCGGGATGCTGTTGGCGTGGGGCCGGTAGTCACAGTCGTAGTTTGGCAGCTGGGTGATGGGGACAATGCCGGAGCGAGAATGCAGAAGGTTGGACCACGATTGTCTGACGCTGTGGCCGAGTGGAGTTACGCAGCCAAGACCTGTAACCACGACACGCTGCAAACTCATGGCGATAACGAGCTGAGCTGAGCTGAGTGGACTTTTTCCTCTGCGCTATGCCACTCTTCTTGGTTTTATTTTTTCTTCCCCTAACGTACAACTCCACAATGCCAATTGTTAAACATTCCGGGCCTCGCTCTCTCGCGGGCACCTAATATATTACCACTGTATAAAGCCTCTACACGTATTGACCATTATATGCTATTACTACACTTTGATTTTTGCTAAGGGAGAAGAAGAGTCGGGATGCGAGGGAAGATGAGAAAAATGATAACAGAGGGAGCAAGGAAATACAACATAGAAAAAAAAACAGTCATACCCTGCTCTCTCCCTCCCCGGTCATTCCTCCTCTTTACCACTTGAGCAAATCATCCTTGGCGTACAAGTAGTCCTTGAACACCAGCTCGACCTCGTCGGTCTTCTCGTCGTAACCAGCGAGCTCGATGCTCTCGTGGTTCTTGACAATGATATCACAGCCCTTCTCAATCAAGAACTCGAGAGGGAAAGTAGTCTGGATACCGACAATCTTGCAGCCGGCTGCCTTACCAGCGGCGATACCAGCTGGCGCGTCCTCGAACACGAACACCTTGGACTTCTCTGGGTGCTCCTTGTTGATGGGGTACCCCAGACCGTCACGGCCCTTCAAGTAAGGCTCTGGGAAGGGCTTACCCTGCTTCACGTCGTTTGCGGTGATAAACAGCGAGGGTCTCTTGATGCCCAAAATCTCAAACCACTTGCGTGCCATGATCTTGGTACCACTGGTGGCCACGGCCCACTTCTCCTTGGGGAGAGCGTTGAAAGCAGCGCACAGCTTCTTGGCGCCTGGCACCTCAATGGCAGCCTTACCGTACTTGTCTGGGATCTCGGCCTCCAACTTGGTGGCGTAGTCCTCGTCGGCGTAGTCTGGGGCAAACTTGGCAATCGCATCGTACGTTCTCCAGCCGTGAGAGATGTTGATCACGTGTTCCGCGTCGAAGTAAGGCTTGTCCTTACCGAAGTCCCTCCAGAACTCGGCGATAGCAGGCTGTGAGATGATGATAGTTCCGTCCACGTCGAATAGACAGGCGTTAACTTTCACGGAAAGAGGTTTCTGAGTCAAAGGCATGCTGATCTGAGTCTATCTGTGTGTGTGTGTGTGTGTATGTCTATTATCCGAGATGCTGCACTTGCTATGCTGGTGATGCTGTTCGAGATAACCGTGTATGTGTATATAAAACAAACTTTGGTTGAGTGACCTTCTTGTGCAACACCGACACCCCCTTTATATATACAATCGGAGACATACTAACCTGACATGCTGTTTGCCTGCTACTTTACTTAGCTTTGTTTCTTTACCCTGTGTGTGTCACTATGTGTGTCCTCCTCCTTTCTTTTGTCACCGCAAATGCGCTCGTTACCCAATGCTGGGAAGGACCCAAAAAAACAACAGAAACAAGAAAAAACTAAAAAAAAAAAAGTCTAAACTGTCCACATATGCGACTTTAGTCCCACTGATTCGAAACTGAGAGTGGCGGCACAACTGCTGCTTAATCGGTGTTAGAACGTACAGAGCGTGTGGCAGGATCTTAGTTCTTCTTTCTTTTCAGCGTGTGCGAGAGCTGATAGTGCGCCCATGGCCCCGGGGCTTCCAGTAAATTGCGTTTGGATCAGCAGCGACGTAGTGGCGACGTAGCAGGGACCCAAAAAAAGGCGCATCAACCACTGTAAAAGAAACGCGATGACGTGGCGTGGGCTGAGTGCTGCGCTGCGTCGCGCGAGGGACAGCGGACTTGCTGGCCCAGAGGGCCAGTGGGACAGGGCCATGACGTGGTGGCCGGGTGGTGGAAATAGTGGAATGCGGGCAGTGCGGGGGGGAATGGGTTGTGGGTCGTTTCTTTTGGGCGGTAGCCGCCAGCAGCACGAGCACGTGCGCGTGTCACGTGGAGCCGGTGGCCGGGTAACGGCGTGCCGATCACTCTCTCGGCGGGTCGGCCTCCTGCTGCCCAGATAAACAGGACACGAACACAGCGGTTGCGACCACGTAACCAGCAACAGCTGCAAGAACAAGCTACGCAGCGTGAAAAGCCATCCGTACTATCGCAATTAGCCATTGAGAAGTGTAATGTCCGACTACTCATCGCATACCGTCGTCCAATTGAGAGAGCTGCTCAGACAGCGCGACCTGTCGCCGCAGGGACTGAAGAACGAGCTGGTGCAGAGGCTCGAGCAGAGCGACAGGGCAGCAGAGAGCTCGCCGGCACAGGAGTCCGGGGAGGTGTCAGAGCAGAAGCAGAAGGAGGTGCCAGAGCAGAAGCAGGAGGAGCAGGCCGCCGAAGGTGAGACCGGTGCAGCGGGGAATGCCGAGACTGCAGAGGGCGAGGCATCAGCATCAGCGCCCGTAGCGGAGCCAGCATCAGCGCATACACCAGCCGCGCAACCCGAGCCAGACGTTAAGCAGATGGCGATTGACCTGCTGCACAAGAAGCTGCACCGGGCGCGCAAGTTCGGGCAGGAGCAGGAGCAGATCGACGCGCTGCAGAAGCAGCTGGTGCGCATCGAGAAGTTCGGGCTCGATAAGAGCATGCCGCTGGCGCAGGAGCTGGGCGTGGTCCCAGCAGCGCCGGCCGCGCAGCAGCAGCGCCATAGGCCTGCAAACAAGAAGCGGGCACACAAGGGCCCCAAGTCCAGCAGACGGTCGCATTACTGACCTGATCACGTGACGGTGCAGCGTTACCCTTCCCTCCCCTTGGGTCTGCTGCCGCTTCCGCGACTGCTGCGCTCACACGCGCCGGGCTGTCGCCCCATGCTGTCTCCCGCTCCACAAACTCCTCTCCCCCCCCCCCTTCCTCTCGCACTCTCTCAGCCTCTTCCCTCCCTCACTCCCGGTGGGTAAACTCATCCATCCCAGCCACCCACTCACTCAGCGCAGAAAGCAACGGTTCAACAGCGTCGCTTCCGTGTGGTGCCGGCTTCTATCGTCCACATCTCCCCTCGTTCCATCCCTCCCTCCCTCCACTTGCCAACTTCTCTCTGGGCCTTCTTCATTTCAGTTTGTGGGAACCGCGGAATCCACCTGCATGCACCATTTATCGAAAAAAGACCACTGCGATGAACCACCAAGGCAGGAGCCCAGTATCGTTCGAATTTGATCTGCCCCAGAGATGCATTTTGCTGAGGATAGACAATTTGCCCCCCGGAAAGTCATGGAAAGAGGTGCGGTACCTCATCGGCGGGATCATCCATCACTCCAACATACTGCAGGTCAAAATGCTACCACTGATGTCCTCGATTGTGCCCCCCTTTGTGCCCTTCCAGAGCTGTATAGTGACTTTGAAGCCTTCGCTGGACGGTGACTCGCTCAACGAGCTGCTTGTGAGCCTGAACACGTATCAGTGGGACTACTATAACCTGTATGCCTACACACTGCCCCCCATGGACGTAATACAGCAGTTCATGCCCGTACCCGTGCTGGATGGGCTCGGGGCAGGTGCCATGCATGGAGTCCCCGAGAGCAGCAGTACTACGAGAGGTACCAGCCCGCCCATCAGCCAGAACAGCAGTGCCAGCAATACCCCTTCCACGCCTTACCCTAGGCCACTAGCGCCACCTTTCCCATCGTCGTCGTCGTCGCCTTCGACGTCTATGCCCGTGCCCGTGCCCGTGCCCATGCCAGTGCCCGCGTCAATGTCGAATTCGGCGTCGAATTCGGCTCCAGCTGCAGCCCCGATTTCTGGGCCTACGTCTGGGGGGCCATCTACTGCTCCACAAACGCCTTCGTCTGCAGCGGCGGCCACGCCCATGATGGCATCTCCTTCGCATGCAGCTGCCGCAGCGGCTGCTGCTGCTGCTGCTGCTGCTGCTGCTGCTGCAACGGGGATGCCCTCTATGCCCCCACACCCATCTTTACTTGGTATGGGGCCCGGTCCGCCAAGACGCCAATACTACCAGCCACAGTTCTACAATGCTCGCAGCTACGGCCAGCAGGCAGGCGGTGGTGGCTCTGCCAATGGCTCTCTCGGTGGGAGGGGCGGTCATAGATCTAACAGAGGCAGCAGTAGTGGCGCTGCTCCTGACAGATACCTGATGGCCAATGCAGGTCCGGATTTCCATGCCTCGCTCGCAGACCCCACCAGCAGGGGTAGCGGTATCAACGGGAGCAACTCAAGAAGACTGAAACAAATCTTCAACGAAAAAACTTTCAGAAAACAAATGACGGGCAGGGGTATGTCGCAGTTGCAGCTGTCCAACTTCCCCCCATTCCTCAAATTGGACTCGCTGGAACCTATTGACGCAGAGAGTTATAATGAGCTCAAAAATAAGGGTATGCACTTGATAGAGACAAATCAACCAGAAAAATACAGCAGACTGAGGTGGACGGTTCTCAAGGACTACATAAAACTCAAATGCCCAAGGCTACTTAGTTTGCAGCAGGAAAAGAGCGCTTCGGTGCAGCCGCAGGACGGCAGCGGCGCAGTAACACAGGATTCACAGAATCCTGCCCGTGAAAACAACAACAACAACAACAACAACAACACGGGCAACAATACTAGAGAGTTCTACGTTGGTGTTTACGAAGACCATGAGGAACCGATGGACTTAAAAATCACCCCTCTGGACTCGTCAGACCCTTCCAGAGAGCCTCAGTATGGCGTGGCCTCCGCTACTGTATATAAGGCGATCGTCGGCTTCAACAGCAAAGAGCTTTGCGACAGATGCATGGAGGCTTTGCGTGGTCAAGAATATTCTTTGGGCTACCATCTGGAGGTCCGCGAGCTGCCCCCATATGAGGAGGAACAGCGAGCCGTATAAAGTTGTGTAGACTGTAATAATTTCTTTGCCGTACCAGTGTGTGTCACCTTACTACCGCGCAGCAGCCTGGCCTTAGGGGAAATACGACCTGAGAATGCAAAATATTTTTGACTATATACTGAATGCTGACTATGCAATTAAATAACGTCGTACTGCTACAACAACGGTTGGAACACCGGCTGTGGCAAGTTACCGTTTTCGAAAAACTTTTTATTGGAAGTTCCCACGACTGAGGGCAATGATGGCAGTTCGCCAGGGGACCCAGAATGAGATCTTGTGGGCACTGGTGACCTGCTCCCAATTCTGTTGATGATATTATCAAGCGCCGTTTGGGATGAAGATGCAGGTGACGGCAGTGGTAGTGGAACGCTCAATTCTTTTTTTACTTGCAACGACGCAGCACTCAACATTTTCAGACCATCTAGTTCAGTTGGCTTAGAAGGCGCGGGCGCCTGCATAGGCGTAGGTGACGTGAGCTCTTTAACCTCCAACACAATGGTATCCTTGGAAAAACTGCTGAACACACGAGCCAATTCGGAATCTTCGTGCACCAAGTGGTCGTCATGGTACAGAACCAATGGCTTATTCTGCGACACAATTTGAAACAATTGCTTGCAATTCTCCAAAATTTCGTTCACCGTGGGTGGTCCATTGCTGAGCAAATGGAAAGTAAAAAACTGTTCCCTCTCCTTGAACCTAATGACGACTTTTTTGTTGACATCTTTATTGGCCGCCTGGGGCGCCATTGACAATGAAGATAGCACTGCAGTCCGTTGGCTGTAGGTGGAATTCTGCGGCAGGGAACTGTCGCTGGTGAGAAGCGGGTACTGTAACATGACCAGATGATGGATGATCTCACTCAGCGGGTACAGGCATGGGTCAAACCCAAAATCCTTAACGAGACCACCCATCACAAGGTACAGAGTCTTCAACCGAACCTGCTCCTGGGGCAGCTGAGCCAGATTGCGCTTGGTAGCAGGACCAAACAGCCTAGTGCAGAGTAGCGAGAGGGATTCTGGTGAGGAGCTCTTGGCCGTGATGTATTCCATAGAGGAAGGCATTAGGTTGGAAAAAAACCGTTCAATAACAAACACCACAGCGGACCGTATGGCCATCTCACCTAGCGACTCGAGGTTCGAATACATGTCGACAGAACCCTGAGAGCAAGCCACCTCCAAACAGGATCGTGAACGCTGGATCTGCAAGAGAGTTCGCTCCCTAAGGAAGTATGGCAAGGAACCAGACGATTGAGTACTGGGATGACTCTTCAACCCAAGCGAAAGCAAACTGCGATCATTCGAAGAGAGCGCGAAATCGGTCAAGTTGGGACCGTCGGCATCTGTCTGCGACTGTTGGTTGAGTGGAACAGTGTTGTTAACCAAGTCTGAGACTATCGACTTCACAATGTCGTCGTACATTTGGTGAGACTGGACCACGGGGATGCGCGTAGGAGAACGCACTGGCTCCGGTTGCAGTATCGGCTGCTGTTGGTGTTGTGATGGCTGCCGCGAAACAGCCCCACTGTGGGGAGCTACATTGCCCACACCGGCTGGGGCGCTGACAGCGGCAGCCAACGGAATCAAACCAGAACCGCCACCGGCACCTAAACCTGAACTTGCAGTAGCACCTGCACTGCCAACTGCACTGGCAACAGCACTACCCTCGGGCCCAGAACCAGGGGTGTGGCAAGGCGAACTCATCCTGGTAATCTCCTCATCGCTGGTCCCTGAACCACTGCCACCTCTTTTCTTGCTTCTCTTTCTATTCCTTCTCACACTTTGCACAGCAGCAGTCACCAATTTTTCGAACTCCCCAGCAGAATTAAGAGGATATCCAAACTCAGTTCGTAAGATCGTGGCGATCTGCCTTATATTGTCATCCTGCTCACTGGCCTTCCTCTCACTTAGCCCAAACTTGTCGATGAGCTCCAAGCGACGACCTGAAAACTCTTTCCACTTCTTCTCATCTGAAAAATTGAGCTGTTCTCTGATGCGGTGGGTGGTACCGTTACCTACGGGCTTGTCCACTCTGTAGGGCGTGGAGCGCATGGCGGAGCTGACGAAGATTAAAAGCCCTTCGTGAATCACGTCTGTATATGGTTAAAATATAAATGTATATATATCAGTGTATATATATATATCTATATATACGTATACGCATACAAAAAACATAATTAGTCAAGGCATCATTTGAGGTAAAATGCCTTACGACTCTGAGTCGCGTGTGGGTGCAGAGTCAGCGCCGAGTGAAAGGCGAAGGAATCTCGAAGCGAGACAAGTGAGTGAAAAGAAACCGGGGGTAGGGTACGGAGGCTGGATTTTACGGAGAGAAAAAAAAGGATCACGTACAAGACTCATCCTGCCTCGACGCTAGAAAGGGCAGAAGCTGCTGTTTAAAAGTCACAACCTCGTACAACTGACTGCAAAAATTTACTGCAAGTGGGAACGAATAAATAGGAAGTAGCATAAACACCAACGGTAAAAGATCAAAAGACTGTGAAGCAGAATTTGTGTAATAAGAATATTTGATTTGCTTGTACTTAATTTTATTTAATTATGATTCAATTCCAACAGTTGAGATCTCTTGGAAAATTTGCATCACGAAGGCACGGCAATTACAAAAATGAACAAAGAAAAAAAAATGAAAAATAGAAAAAAAAAAGACCGAGCTTTTTTTAGTGCCAAGAGATGCGATGGAGTGTCGATACCTCCCCTTGTTCGTACCTTACAAGTGTGATTTGAACTGATCCTCAGTGACACCCTTGCCCATGGCAGCCGTAGACGCCAAGCCACCCTGAGCCAGTTTCAACAAACTATCGACATAGTTAGCACCAGACCATTGCTGATGCTTCAAAACGTCTACGCCGGTCTCCATCTCCATCTTCTGAATGTCCTGTGCGTAAGCCTCCATACCTCTCTTGGCATAATCTTTGGAGAAATTGCTGACTGCCAAAGCAGTGGTGTGAAGACCCGCTAGCGTGATGAACTGCCAGCAGTAGCCCAGGCGACCAAGTCTCTCGATAAAAGTGCCCTGCTCTTGAACGGACATTGCAGTAGTCCAGTTGAAAGATGGAGAGAGGTTGTACGCGAGCATCTTGCCTGGGAATTCAGCTCTCACGCCTTCGGCAAATTCTACGGCCTGCTCGTAGTCTGGATAGTTGGATTCCATCCAGACTAAGTCTGCGAAGGGTGCAAAGGCACGGGCACGCATTACTGCACATTTAGTACCACCCTGGTACCTGTATAGTCCCTCGCGCACGCGAGCCACGTCCCAATCAAAGAAGATGTCGTGACCGAGTAGTTCGCGGGCCAAGCGGCGCTGTTCGCGTATCGAGGTGCCTGTGTAAGGACCAACTTTTGCGTAAAACTTGGACAAGATTTCTTTTTTGTTGGGGAGGCTGGATTTCTGTACCTCGTCACGGAATGCCTCGTGGAACAATTTCAAGTCTGCTTTTTCGATCCATTGCTGTTCCAACTGCTGCAGTTCAGCGCCGGAGCAGCCTTGCAGCACGGCGGCGTTCATAACTTCGGCAAATGGTTCTTCGGCAACAGCAGGGTTCGTGGCACCTACAATGTAGTAGTGGTCCCTGGGATCGATCGACGAACTCAATAAGGTTGCAGCCTCAGAATCGGTACGGGCCACAATGACCAAGTCAGAGCGCATGATATCGGCACACATGCGGATAGTGTTTAGACGATTGACATGCTCCTGTACAGGCACCACGCAGCGGCCAGCCATGTGACCACACTTCTTATTGGTCGATGTCTGATCTTCCATGTGGATACCGGCAGCACCTCTCTCAATGAACATCTTGGTCAATTTGAAGACGGCAGTCAAACCACCATGACCAGCGTCGGCGTCAGCGACAATGGGCGTCATGTAGTCCACTGGTTCTCCCAAAGCGTCTAACTCCTTCTGATTCGTAGCATGCGAGCGTGCCTCCAGCTGCTTTCTGTCGTGGAACTGCTGTGCCTTGAAAAGGTGCTCAGTCTTGTTAGGCACAGTGTCCATAGGGTAGTCTGCCAAGTCTGGACCGGGCTCATTCGACGTCGAGGACGTCGAAGAGCATTGCCAGCCAGACACGTAAATTGTGTCCAGGTACTTGGCCATCTGCGTTACATGCACAGGGTCAAGGGCGCCAAAAGTGCGTGCCGTTGTGCCCTGCTTGTGATGCTTCTGCAGCACCGCATATAATTTTCTAGCCTGTACAGAGGAGGGAAATTCGGTTTTGGCAAAAGTACCACTCCTCACGGCGATGTCTCTGGCTGTGTAAGTACGCTTAGTCTGCGCCCATCTTGGGTGAGACCACCATTTTTCTACTTCGGCTGCTTGGCCGTTGATCTCTTTTTGCAAAAGGTTGAAGTCGCTGAATTTTGAAACGTCGATATTGGCCATGCTGGAATTGGACGATTGGTATGTTATCACTTGTCCCTAGGGTAGTTGAATCCTTGAATTATTCAACCTTTGTGCAAAACATATCATTACGATTCCCGCTTACCTTTTATAATAAATGAGGGAGGAGACTCAAGGTGAAAAGCTAATCATAATTCTTCCATTGCTGCGGTATGATTCTCGGTTTTGAGCGTGCTGACCTGTTGAGCGTCCCTGATCAGCCAGAGCATCTCAGACTTCGTCATCAACCTGTCCCTGTGAGCCGTACTGTCCTGTGCTCCGACTGGTCACGCGCGACGAGCTCGGTCGAAATGAGCATTAAAACAATCCCCGGTTCGTCCGACTGAGTGTGGGGGAGTGGGAAAAAAAAGCGGGCTGAGGGAAAAGCGGGCGGAAGAGAGGAAAATCAGGTGAATGTCATGTGCACTCCTTTGGAAGAAACACAAGCGTTTTGTGGAATCTATGGAGAATGACAGAGGAAAATAAGAATCATCAGGACGTTTTGGTGTTTTCTTGACTGACTGTTGAAGCGTATATATCTCTCCACGTAACATGACTAATGACTCCTTGGAATGCGCACGTGATACTCACGTGTGCATTTCTTCGTTTAAGCACACTTACTGAGTCATGTTCCCCAGCAGCGCAAGTATTCACTGGGGTCCGCCAGGTGGATTGCCCGCTGCTCTTTCTGAAGTAAATACTATTTAATCTCGTCCGTGGCTCGCTTGTATAATAGGAAAACGGGCTGAGAGAAGGAGCTTGCTTCTTCTCCCTCCATTGGAATTGGACTCCGTACAGGGTTGACGACCCCCAATCACCAAAAGAGACTGTAGAACCACTATGTTGGAGCCAGAGGTTACCGGAAACAGTAAGATTTAGTGCCCAAAGTTAACCGCCTAACTTGGGCGTACCCGCCACGCATTAGTCACGTGACTCGTAATGCGGAGTTCACTGTCGTGTTAAGTGATGCTGAGTGGCGTGCCCAACTTGTTAGCCATCTGAGATTGCTCAAAAATATATGCGTCTAGAAGTTTAGAAAATGTAGTGAAAGTTCTTTTTGTCTTTCTTTTCGTTTTTTGGCTGTAGCTCTCAGTATCTCCCCTAGTGCATGACTACGTGCTCTTACTGGAGCTTTGATGTGGTTTACGGATTAAGCTGCACACCTCTACAGGTAGGTGTTGCTTCCATATGTACAATGCAAGGTTCTATCATCTGGTACGATGTTCATCGCATATTCATTCCGCGCAGTAGGTGTAATGTAGCAGTAAATCACAATCAATCGCCACGCAAATCATCCTCATAGTCGCAGGGGAAGGCCCGAGTTTGCTACTTGCTAGCGAGCCATGGCGGGCTTACTAGCAGTGTTGAGCATGTGATCTGGGTACGCTCATCCACGAAGCAACTCGAAAATGCAGAGAACGTGCGGCACGCTTATCTTCAAGATAGGCTACACCATTCTGCACACCATTAGTTTAATATGCTTGGTACCACATGCCCACAAGTATGTCCAACTACTGTCGATGATCAGGCAAGACACAACAAAACCTTGGACGTGGTGCAACAAGAGTAAGTCGAGAGCGTGAAACCACTGGCAAGGCAGTCTTAGAGTGTAGACTGTGTTTGTTTTGAAGCTTAGACGTTTCTGTTGTATGACTCTGATCAGTGCCTCTGTTTTTATGTTTTAACATTTTGTACAGAACTACAATTTTTTATAACAATCTCGCTGTGTAAATCTGCTGTCCAAGATGACAAACACCAAATATTCGGGAAATTTCATCTATATTACAAAAGCTTACAAGATGATGAAAGAGCATTGTCAACACCCCTGTTACTAAAAATGTCTTGCTAAAAAGAAGTAGAATGCCATTAAAACAATCGTTTACTGTCAAATCGCTTGATTTTCTCCCTATTAACTCAAGTCATGCTACTCAAGCATTTAACCGGAATTCCGTTTAATATTGGTAGTATGACACGAGACTTTTTGCGTGAGAGTGCTAGCCATTTGGCAACGTTCCCCCGCGTTAATTGTGAGCGCCGTGTCTATAAAACCTTTTTTTGCTGGAGACGCAACGGGCAAAAAAGAAGTACCGACACCAGCAGGATTCGAACCAGCGTGGGCAAAGCCCAACAGATTTCAAGTCTGTCGCCTTAACCACTCGGCCATAGTGCCTGAGAAACTTCACTTCCATTGGAGTAGTGGATTTCATAGATACACCATTATTGACAGAATATCGGTATAGAGATGAGGTGACACTTACTTGAACGAGTTGTGGCATTAGGCTAGACGGGATAGTTGTTGAACAACTTCTTTAGGTAAGGCCAAGTGATTTAGGTGCTTTTTGCTCATCCCCGCTCTCTGATGGGAGTAAATACACTCCACTAGGGATCAAAGTAAGTAGCTTAGCGCCATCGATGCTGCCCTTCGTTTCGGCATCTTAAGGGTACGGCAGGCGGGGTAGTTGCATATAAAATCCTGCATCTGCTGGTGGTGATTGCTACGAATTGAGATACTACCGGCCGTCACAAGTTGCGATAATCACAATCACAATTCTAACACAATGACAAAAAAAAACAAGGGCCCAAAGGTGAGCACCGTCACCACAAAGCAGGGTGAAAAGGTGCAGGTCTTTGAGAATCTTGGCGATTTTGAGACATTCATCAAACAGGAGACTGAGGATGATGAATTTGACAGCCTGCACTGTATGCTCAGCTATTATCCCCCCTTCGTGCTACATGAGGCACACGACGACCCTGAGAAGATCTCAGAGCAGGCTAACTCGCACTCCCGCAAGTTTGTGCGTCACTTGCACCAACACGTGGAGAAGCACCTTCTCAGGGATCTCGCAGTGGCTCTAGAATCTCCCAATCTCAAATTTGGTGATAAGTCTAAGGACCAGTCCTTCGAACGTGTCGTGTGGCACTACGCTGACGATGCGAGTTGCCACGATAAACCCTTCCATGTGCAGGTAGATGTGACAGCAAGGCACGAAGATGCCCTGGTCAATGTGGATTACAGAACCACACCTAGAAAGATTGCCTCATGAGTAACGATCGTAATGAATAGTATGTAGCCTGTCTGTTTAATGTACGTAAGTGCAATACAGGAGTAGCCAGCTCATCGCGCGTAACAGCGGAAAACAAATATTGCCGGGTAACATCGTTATGTCCTTCTGTTATGTTGTTGCGGCGAAAGTCGAATTGTTAGGCTTTTTAAGCGTATCCATCCCATCACCAAGAACTCTATTAACCACAAGGCCGAGCCAGAGAATAAGAGCAACAATAGCAAATTAAAGAGATATAAAAATGGCACTGAATCCACATGTGCACGAGAACCTAAAGGCAATTCAAAAGGCCCTGAGCAACTATGATATGTCGTTTCTCTCAGACGACGAAGAGGACTTTTGCCCTTTGTGCCTGGAACCTATGGATATAACTGACAAGAACTTCAAACCCTGTCCCTGCGGATACCAGATATGCCAGTTTTGCTATAATAATATAAGACAGAACGAGGAACTCAACGGTCGGTGCCCGGCTTGTCGCCGCAAATATGACGACGATAGTGTAGAATACGTGGTGTTGACCACAGAAGAGCTTAAATTAGAAAGGGAAAAGCAGGCCCGCAAAGAATGGGAACGCAAACAGCGCGAGAAGGAGCGTAAGGAAAGTGAATATGCCAACAGGAAACACTTGGCGGGAATGCGTGTAATCCAAAAGAACTTAGTTTACGTAGTAGGAATAAATCCACCTGTCCCCTACGAAGAAGTGGCTGGGGTGCTGAAATCTGACAAGTATTTTGGCCAATATGGTAAGATTAGCAAAATCGTGGTGAATAGGAAGACCCCCCATGCTGGGGGTGCTAATGACCATTATCACTCCAGCAGCAGTAATGGTCCTAACAACAGTGTCAGTAACAGCAGTAGCTCAACAAACAGTGTGTCCCCGGGTTACGGCGTATACATCACCTTCTCAAAAAAGGAGGATGCGGCAAGATGCATAGCGCAAGTGGACGGTACCTACATGGATGGTAGGCTGGTAAAAGCCGCTTATGGTACCACAAAGTACTGCTCGTCATATCTACGTGGTCTACCCTGCCCCAACCCAAATTGTATGTTTTTGCATGAACCTGGCGAGGAGGCAGATTCATTTAACAGGAAGGAGCTGGGAAACAAGCAAGCAGCACAACGCACTCAGGGAAGTGGACCTATTTACAGGAGTGGGGGGCATTTTTCTGGTACTTCCTCTCCAGCTGCTGTAAAAGTACAATTGCATCACGACCACCATCAAGGAACCGGAAGTTCCACACCAGTATTAACGCCAGCTCCGGTACCTACTGGATCCAATCCTTGGGGTGTTTCTAATAATACTGGTACTCCTATGAACTCTGTGAGTTTATCCAAAAACAGTAGTGCACATAACTTGCCGACTTTGGGAGAGGCACTTGGCCAGCAACATCACCAGGCGGCCATTCACGCCAACAATAATAGTCACAATAGCAGCGGCGGCCACAACAGTAATAATATTAATGACAATCAGGGCAACCATAGCAAGAAGAAGCATCAGGACAAGGCAAATGGAAAGGACCATGTTGATCTTTACGATGCATTGGGCAGTGCGGTCACTTTCTTGGATCAAAGAATAAACTGGTTTTCCCACTACAAGAACCGCCCATTCCGTTTAGAAGCAAATTTGGTTGATGAAGAAACCTACAAGAGATTTCCATCCCTGTTTTCTTGGGATAACTTGGAAACTTCTGAGGAAAGTGACCAAGTTCTCACAAGAAAGCTTGTTGACATTTTAGCTATAAATCCAGTGGATTACTCTGCATCCGTCATCTCTTTCTTACAAAATGCCAGCGCGAGCACCAACCTTTCATCGAGTACTGGACCTGGCACTCCATTCCCTCCGAACATTCATCTACAACAACAAGCTCCTCCTCCTGCGCAGCATCAACAACGTCCATTAAACGTAAATACCCCACCTCCACCGGGAATGTTTACTCCACAGCACGTTGCTGTACAACAACAACAACAGCAGCATCAACAGCAGCCTATGCCTGCCGAGAACTCGTCAGCTCCCAATTCGGCTGATTTCCTCAATCAGCTGATCAATGGGAGAAGGGTTGCTGCTGGCAATTAATTGTAGAAAGTGAAACTCATTAGCATTTCCTTTGTCTATTTTCTCTGTATTAGTTTGTAATTTACGCCTTCGAAGAAAAAACTAGAGCCGCATCGCTCACAACGCTCGCATCGCTCGCTGTTAAAAAACAGCATATGGCAGAAGGAAAACAGTTCGCACTGCCAATTAATCATACAGCATATATCCCATGTCATACAACTTTTCCAAGTTTCCGCCGGATGTATCACGCCTATTCAAACCGAGACCTCCACTAGAGTACAAAAAACCTGTGGACTATCCTTCCAATCAACGGCAGACATGTCCACATATAACAGGCGTTTCGACACTTATGGGCCCCGCATTGCAATCTTATCTAAGTGAATATCCTCAAGGATCGGAAAACACATATTTACAAGAGTACAATAAAGCATCTGGTGCCAAAGCTCAGGAATTGCAAGACTTAGAGACCAAAACACGCAGCTGGAACCCAAGCGCGGATCCCAAATTCAAAGACACCGATCCTTTTAGGACTATATTTGTTGGAAGACTGCCGTACGACACCACTGAAATGGAATTACAAAAGGAGTTCAGCATATTCGGCGATATTGAAAGAATTCGTGTGGTGAGAGACAAACTCACTAACAGTTCTAGGGGTTATGGTTTCGTGGTCTTCGTCACTGCTCAAAGCAGCAAAACAGCATGTAGAGAAGTGGGTGTCCACAGAGGATTAGAATTGAAGGGTCGCAAGATTATTGTTGATATCGAGCGGGGCAGAACGGTCAAGTATTTTAAGCCGAGACGCTTGGGAGGTGGCCTCGGGGGAAGAGGTTACACCAGGAGTACAAAGGTAAGCAAAAAAGTACCATTGACTGCTCGCAAGTTCGAAGGAAGAACACAGTTCCCGAGACCACTTTACAATGGACCAAGTAGATTCTCAGGCAATGCATCCGTGCCATCTTCCCGTATCGCTCCCAGGTACGGCGGCGTCACTAGGCATCCAGGCAGCATGTCCACAAACGTGCCACCCCCGGCGACCTTATCTTACAGATCTAGAAATTCGCGGGGACAGGACGCTAGGCCAACAAGATTCGAAGAGCCGGACTATTGAACAGCAATCCGCCCATTGCTATCTGACTTGTCGCGAGTACAGAGATTCAGAGTCACTGCACGGCAGTTGATGTGACATAACGAGATGCTAACAAATTTGAGCGAGTGCTACTGCCACTCTTTTAAAAATTGAAGTGTGACTCAGGTTCCTTTTTTTCATATTTTTCATTTTTTTTTTTTTTTTTTTTTTTTTTTTACAATTTTTCTAATCGTGCTGTAAAATTGCGAGGTATTTGCCCGATAATACAATCTACACTTTCAAACCATTCTATATATATAGAAGGAAGGTTTGTATTTCAAAAACTCTCATCTTTTGAAGGGCGACAATGCCTTCCACTAGTTTGCTTTTCTCCACCAAGGGATTTAGCAGTGCAAGATTTCAACAAGTGACTTCGGTCTTGTCGAAGTGTGCAGCCTCGAATGCAGCTTCCCAAAATGCATCCAAAAGAGCCTCAAGTAGCTTCTGCAAAAAAAGGGTGGGCTATTCCAAGAGATATATCTCTTCTGCAAATGGTGTAGGCTCTCCTAGCACTAGATCTACTGTTGTGCAGTTGTTGAATAATATCAGCACCAAGAGAGAAGTGGAACAATATCTAAAATATTTCACTTCTGTCTCCCAGCAGCAATTTGCTGTGATCAAGGTTGGTGGTGCCATCATCAGTGACAATTTGCAAGAGTTGGCCTCATGTTTAGCCTTTTTATACCATGTGGGTCTTTACCCCATCGTTTTGCATGGTACTGGACCTCAAGTAAATGAGAGATTGGAAGCCCAGGGAGTAGAGCCCGATTATATTGATGGCATCAGAATCACCGATGAGCCTACCATGGCTGTTGTTAGACAATGCTTCTTAGAACAGAATTTGAAGTTGGTTACTGCCTTGGAGCAGTTAGGTGTTCGCGCCAGGCCAATAACATCCGGTGTCTTTACCGCCAATTACCTGGATAAGGATAAGTACAAGTTGGTGGGTGATATTACCGGAGTTTCAAAGGATGCTGTGGAAGCTTCCATCAAGGCCGGCGCATTACCCATTTTGACATCGTTGGCGGAGACTCCCTCTGGTCAGATGCTCAACGTGAATGCGGACGTAGCTGCTGGAGAGCTTGCTCGTGTCTTTGAACCATTGAAGATCGTATATTTGAATGAAAAAGGTGGTATAATCAATGGCGAGACCAAAGAGAAAGTCTCTATGATAAACTTGGACGAAGAATATGATTTGCTGATGCAACAAAGCTGGGTCAAATATGGCACAAAGTTGAAGATCAAAGAGATCAAGGAATTGTTGGACTATTTGCCTCGCTCCTCGTCGGTGGCAATCATCAATGTTCAGGATTTGCAAAAGGAATTGTTCACTGATTCCGGTGCAGGTACTATGATCAGAAGGGGTTACAAATTGAGCAAAGTCTCTTCATTATCGGAGTTCTCATCCCCAGATTCCCTGAGACAGGCTTTGCAAAGAGATCCCACCATTGCATCCGGTAAACAATCGGTGGCAACGTATTTGAGAGAGCTGGAACATTCTGACTTTGTTGCTTATGCAGACGAACCAATGGAAGCTCTCGCTATTATTAAAAAAGGTTCTGTGCCCAAATTGGACAAATTTGTGTGCACTGAATCAGCTTGGTTAAACAACGTTAGCGACAACGTCTTCACGGCCTTACGTAATGATTTCCCAGCTTTACAATGGGTTGTTAACGAGGATGATGCTAACATTGCTTGGCATTTTGACAAATCTCAAGGATCTTACTTGAAAAACGGCAAAGTTTTGTTCTGGTACGGGATTGAAGATTTGGACACTGCTTCCAAAATTATTCAAAATTTCATCAGCGAGGTTTCCTCCAATGCTGCTTCTCCTTCTTATAGCCGTGTTTTTGCCTCCGGACAATCTTCGAGATCCTACTCGACCAGATCAATTCCCAAGCCCGTTGGTGACAACAAATCCGTAGGGCGCGTTGGTTTGATTGGCGCCAGAGGCTACACCGGTAAAAACTTGGTTTCCTTGCTAGATCGTCACCCTTACCTTGAAGTTGCCCATGTGTCTTCGCGTGAGCTAAAAGGTAAAAGACTAGAGGGATACAATAAGTCTGAAGTCATCTACGAGACCTTGCAGCCTCAGGATGTCCAAAATTTGGAGTCTCATGGTGAAATCAATTTTTGGGTCATGGCGTTGCCCAACAACGTTTGTAAGCCCTACGTGGAGGCCATTGACAGCGTCAAGGGCAAATCAAAGATAATTGACCTTTCCGCAGATCACAGATTTGTGCCTGACAACGAGTGGGCTTATGGTCTACCCGAGTTGAATAGCAGAGAACACATTGCCTCAGCTAAAAAAATTGCGAATCCTGGCTGTTACGCTACAGGGTCGCAATTGTCTATTGCTCCCTTGCGGGATTACATCACTGGCTTGCCGACAGTTTTTGGAGTTTCCGGCTATTCGGGGGCAGGTACTAAGCCTTCTCCCAAGAATGATCCCAAATTCCTTGATAACAACTTGATTCCTTATTCCTTGACAAACCACATACACGAGCGTGAAATATCCGCTCGGTTGGGCCATGAGGTGGCATTCATTCCCCATGTTGGTCAGTGGTTCCAAGGCATATCTCTAACAATTTCTATCCCCATCAAGAAGGATTCTTTAACGTCTGAAGATGTACAAAAACTCTACGAGAAATTCTATGATGGTGAGAAACTTGTTAACATCCAAAAAGATATACCACTAGTTAAAGATATCAGTGGGACTCACGGTGTCGCCATTGGTGGTTTTAAAGTCAACAAACAAGGCGATCGTGTTGTCGTTTGCGGCACTATAGACAACCTACTCAAGGGGGCCGCCACCCAGTGTTTACAAAACATGAACTTGGCACTGAACTACGGTGAATACGAGAGCATTCCCGACAGCGAAGTATTGAGAAGTATTGAGTAATAGTGTGTAGTAGTAATTGTAGTAATCGTTGAAGGTACGGATATATCCGTTACCCGCACACATGTGATTTTTACCCTTTCAAATTGTTCAGAGTTTGGACAACTCCAAACCCCTTTACAGCGAATCGAATGTAGAGGAAGAAGGGCCGAGCGCGTACTCACCGACCAAGAACCTCTCATTCTACGATTTCTCGCAGCTTTACCATGGAAGATTGGAGGAGAATTGACATTGATGCGCTCGACCCAGAGAGCGGAAGGCTAACAGCTCAGGATCTTATACCACCATATGTTACGCAAACCAATCCACAGGAGGTACAGCAGCAAATTACCCAAATAAAATCGTTCGCCACCAGCGGAGACATTGGTTCTGCCCTGCAAGTGGCCACAAATAACCCTCCTTATGGTGCCGACAACTCAACTAAGACCATGTACTTTCATGCTCTACTCGAAACTTTGACTCAGGTGAGACAAGCAGACATTGCCTCTGTCGTGAAGCAGCTACAACCACAGCAGCAGGATGTTTTAATGAAGTATCTTTATAAAGGCATGTCGGCTCCCGAGGGACAGAGACAAGGTGGCATTCTTCTGGCTTGGTTCGAGAAATTAACTCAAGTTGCTGGGGTGAGGCCAGTTATGCATTACCTAACGGACAGGAGAACTGTGTAGAACTTATAAATAATACATGTCTCTATGTATTAGAAATAAAAAAACTGATGATCCGTTTTAGGTTCATCTAATCTTTTTGCACAATAATGAAAAATTGAGTAACGTTACAGAGATCAACTTCAAACCATAAGCGAGCGACGAGCATCGACAGTAGTATATCTAACTGATTGCATATGATGACTCCCGAAAAGAATAAGAGGGATGCTGAGGACGAGAGCGACATTACGGCTAAGAGGGCAAGAGAAAGTGATGACAAGGAAATAAAGGATGTTAAAGAAGTCAAAAAGGCCAAGACTGAGAAGAGAGAAGAGGATATTGGGAGAGCACATAGTACTGCGAACCCTTCCAACAATAAGGTTGATGTAGAGGGAGAAGCAGACAAGAATGAAGAACGCACAGAGACTAAGGGGTCTAAAACCTCCGAAGACTCCAAAGGCGCTGAAGAAGCTAGAGAAGCTAGAGAAGCTAGAGAAGCTGAACACTCTAAGGACAATAGGGATGCTAAGAAGACCAAGAATCCTGCAAATGCGGAGGATTCCAAAGATTCCTGCACAGAGGAAAATCATGGAGAGAAGAAACTAAAAAAAGTAGCGAAAGAAACCGTGAATGAAAGAGTGAAGGATGAAGAAGCTGCAGAAGAAAATCAAAGGAAACAAGAGAAGCCCAGCTTTGTTTTTGGCGCATCCTCTTCGTTTGGGTCCGGTTTTAATGTGACTCAGAAGAAACTCGATGGAGGATCCAAAAAGGACAAACCACAGACATTTGCATTCGGGTCAGGTTTATCCTTTGGGAATGGCTTTGGTGTACTCAAAAAATCCGACACGGAAAAAGCCCCAGAAAAGATTACTGAGCAAGTGACAGCAAAGGTCCTAGAAAAGATTCCAGAAAGAACGCCAGAACTTTCTGACTCTCGGGAAAAATCCATAGAAAAGTCTACGGACTCGTCAGCCTCCCCAAGTCAGGGTGTGGTAAAACTGCAGAAGCAAGATGTTAAATCAGGCGAAGAAGCAGAAGAAACACTATATCAGGCAAATGCCAAACTATACCAATTCACTGACATTAAGACCGGTTGGAAAGAAAGAGGCATCGGTGTAATTAAGGTCAATAAAAACGTGCATACCGGCAAAGCCCGTTTAGTAATGAGATCTCGTGGAATGCTTAAAGTCATTTTAAATCTTTCGTTGGTAAAAGGATTCACGGTTCAAAAAGGATTCGTAGGATCAATGCAAGGTGAAAAGTTTATCCGTATGATTACTCAAGACGACAACAAAGCTCCAATACAGACCGCCGTGAAAACAGGGAAGCGGGAGATTGCCGAAGGGCTTTACGATAGCATAGTCAAACAGATCCCAAAGTAATAATAACAATAGTGATAGTAACAAAAAACTTATTATAGACTAGTTTTGCTTGACGAATGCTATACTGCATATAGCGGAACCTTGAACACCACCAAAAGAAAAAGATGGATATGTTATTCTATCCCAACTTTTTAGATTGTCAGTTTGTAAAATTTTAATTAATTCGGATTCTGTAAAATTGCAAGAGGTAATCAAAAAAACACCATCTTCAAGCAATAATTTTTCCACAACTTTTGAATAAGATTCCACCAGACTCCTGCCATTATCCGTTTTCAGACCACTTAAAGCAATTGCGTCCAACGTTCCCTTGTCCAAAACGAGATCATATTTGCCTGGATTCCAATTTGCATCAAAAATATCTGCTGCGGAAAATTGAACATTATAATCCTTCTCCTGAGCAACTTTAGTAGCGAATTCTACGCTTTGACTGGAATAATCGATTCCAAGCATGTCACCATGGAATCCATTTTCAAGCAACTCGAACAACAGATGTCCATTGCCGGTACCCAAATCGACCATGGAGCACTCCAGTGAAATACGGTGAATTCCAACATGCTCTTCTAAAAACTGTACCATCTTAGCCTCGGCGCCGTTGTCTTCGAACCAACATTCTCCAGTATCTTGTGGATTGTGTTCGAAGTTTTTCTTCTCCAATGCGTAAAATTCATCCCAATACTCCTTCGTACCCAACTTGGAGGTATTTAATTTGGTCGTATCTTCCATTTGATTATCAGAATACTCTTAATATGATCTTTCCTTCATTGTCTGTTTGCCCATTGGGCTACCTATCGCGATTGGCAAAACTTTTCAAAGATTGCCGAAATTTGCTTGATCATGATCACAATTGCAGCGACGCAAAGTTGGCCCGCAGTGGACAAAGTTCTTTACTATGCCCAAGATTAACTTTTTACCCACTCTACAGGACTCCTTTGAACCTTTGTTGCCTCAACAGGTCGAAATTCTTCGCCAGCAGTTTTTATCAGAGGGAGGGGAGACTGCTTCTATTCAATCGAGGTTCAACTATGCATGGGGCCTCATTAAGTCTGTAGACGCAGATGACCAGCGACTAGGCATCAAACTACTTACTGATATTTACAAAGAATCTCCTCAGAGGAGACGTGAATGCTTATATTACCTGACCATCGGATGCTACAAAGTGGGCGAATATAGCATGGCTAAAAGATATGTGGATACCTTGCTTCAACACGAACCTGCAAACCAGCAAATTAAAGCGCTTCAGAGCATGGTTGAAGATAAGATCCAAAGAGAAACTGTGAAGGGGGTTGCTGTAGCTACGGGAGTTGTCGCTGGTGTAGCTGCTGTCGCTGCCTTCCTTCTCAGAGGTAGAAAGAAGTGAAGTGCCGGGTGCACCATCATTTTTTGGCATCGCTGTGTAACTACTAATGATACGTATTCACCTCAATAAACGAATATTCTTCTGGACATCGATCAGATGGATACCCATCCAAATCCAAACAACACCAGCCATACGTGGTAGTGCGCTACAATACCCAGTTCTTCGTTCAACGTACTGCAGCGTCTTCTGAAGCTTACTGCACCTCACCGGAACGCGTTCACTACACGTATAGCGCTACTGGCCTTACTACTGCTTCGAATTTTACTTAGCTCATCGCCGCTTGACAAAAAAAAACGCGTTATTTTTACGCGTTTCGTGTCCCCTCAGAACCTATATAAAGAGAGGAAGTAAGTGAAAGCATATTTCGTTCTTTAGACATTTCTTCTCGTGTAAAATACCCAGTGATTATTTTCAGTACATTGCAACAGTCGAAGATGTTTGTGTTCAAAAGAGATGGTCGCAAGGAACCCGTCAGGTTTGACAAGATCACAGCTCGTATATCGAGGTTATGCTATGGACTAGACCCAGCTCATGTGGATGCTGTCAAAATTACGCAACGTATCATCTCCGGCGTATACGAAGGTGTCACAACCGTAGAGCTTGATAACTTAGCTGCTGAGACATGTGCTTACATGACGACTGTTCATCCAGATTATGCCACTTTGGCCGCAAGAATTGCAATTTCTAACTTACACAAGCAGACTACTAAACAGTTTTCCCAGGTGATTTCAGATCTCTATTATTATGTGAATCCCAGGAACGGTGTACACTCTCCCATGATCTCTGATGAAATATACAACATTGTAATGGCCAATAAGGATGAGTTGAATTCGGCGATTGTCTACGATAGAGATTTCCAGTTCAATTACTTCGGTTTCAAGACTTTGGAACGTTCATACTTGCTTAAAATTAATGGTTCAGTCGCTGAGAGACCTCAACATTTAATAATGAGAGTTTCGCTTGGCATTCACGGTGATGATATTAAGGCAGCTATTGAGACTTACAACCTAATGTCTCTAAGGTATTTCATCCACGCTTCCCCTACGCTATTCAATGCAGGAACCCCACATCCTCAGATGGCTTCTTGCTTCCTGGTAGCTATGAAAGATGACTCTATCGAGGGTATCTATGACACTCTAAAAGAATGTGCTATGATCTCCAAGACTGCTGGTGG
This sequence comes from Zygosaccharomyces pseudobailii, assembly GCA_949129085.1. Lineage (NCBI taxonomy): Eukaryota > Fungi > Ascomycota > Saccharomycetes > Saccharomycetales > Saccharomycetaceae > Zygosaccharomyces > Zygosaccharomyces pseudobailii. The sequence continues at coordinate 960,040 of CASBRY010000010.1, forward strand.
TATTGGTTTGCATATCCACAATATCCGTTCAACTGGTTCGTATATTGCTGGTACCAACGGTACATCTAATGGACTAATCCCCATGATTCGTGTTTTTAATAATACTGCTCGGTATGTGGACCAAGGTGGTAATAAAAGACCTGGCGCTTTTGCCCTATATTTGGAGCCCTGGCACGCTGATATTTTTGATTTTATCGACATTAGGAAAAATCACGGTAAGGAGGAGATTCGCGCCAGAGATTTGTTTCCAGCGTTATGGATTTCCGACTTATTTATGAAGCGTGTAGAACAGAACGGAGAATGGACCCTTTTCTCCCCTAGCGAAGCGCCAGGTTTATCTGATGTTTACGGGAAAGAGTTTGAAGCGCTATATGAAAGATATGAGCAAGAAGGGCGTGGTAGAAAGACAATAAGGGCTCAGAAGTTGTGGTACGCCATCCTCGAAGCTCAGACAGAAACTGGTACACCTTTTATGTTATACAAGGATGCTTGCAATGAGAAGAGTAACCAAAAGAACCTGGGTGTGATTAAATCATCCAATCTTTGTTGTGAAATTGTTGAATACTCCGATAAGGATGAATCTGCAGTTTGCAATCTGGCTTCTATTGCGCTTCCCTCTTGTGTCGAGGTGTCGAAAGATGGTAAAGAACAATGGTACAGCTTTGCCAAGTTGCATGAGGTTGCCAAGGCCATTACACGTAATTTGAACAAAATTATTGACCGTAACTATTATCCTGTCCCTGAGGCTAAAAAATCCAACATGAGACATAGGCCAATTGCTCTAGGGGTCAATGGGTTAGCTGACACTTTTATGATGTTGCGTTTACCATTCGAATCTGCGGAAGCGAGAACGCTAAACCAGCAAATATTTGAAACGATTTACCATGGTGCTTTAGAAGCTTCATGCGAGCTATCACAGAAGCATGGTACTTATGAGACTTATGAGGGATCTCCCATATCGCAAGGGTTATTGCAATTCGATCTATGGGACAAAAAGCCTTCTGAACTATGGGATTGGGATACTTTGAGGCAGAATCTCAAGGCACACGGTGTGCGTAACTCCTTGCTTGTTGCCCCTATGCCTACTGCTTCTACTTCCCAGATCTTGGGCTACAATGAATGCTTCGAGCCTTACACGTCCAATATGTATTCTCGTCGTGTGCTTTCTGGTGAATTTCAAATTGTGAATCCGTATTTACTACGTGATTTGGTCGATCTGGGAATTTGGGATGAGAGCATGAAGCAGCAAATCATTACTGACAATGGATCCATTCAAAATATTCCAAACGTTCCTCAAGAGCTGAAAGATTTATACAAGACTGTATGGGAAATTTCCCAGAGACATATTATCGATATGGCCGCGGACCGCGCTGCATTCATTGATCAGTCCCACTCGTTGAACATTCATATGCGCGCTCCAACCATGGGTAAACTAACAAGTATGCACTTTTACGGTTGGAAAAAGGGCCTGAAGACAGGTATGTACTACTTGAGGACGCAGGCAGCATCTGCAGCCATCCAATTCACTATTGATAAGAGCATTGCAGAACAAGCGGGTCTTAACATCTCTTCGCTGCCGGACTTGATACGTCCCCAGTACGTCCCTCATAAAGTTAACATGGCAGAAAAGGAGCTTGTACCCAAAATCGATGGCGCTCCCTCGTTGCCTTTTTCATATGAAACCAAAAGAGAAACCTCACCAACGCTTTCAACTACGTCTTCCGTTGCTAATAGCATCGCTTCTTTAAAAATTCAGGACAGTCAACCAGTAACTCCGGTAACATCTGCACCTAAATCCGGGCTTCTGGAAAAGCCAACTAAATTTGAAAAGCCGGCTGATAACGAACAAAAGACTAACGACAAAAAAAATGACGAGTTTGACATATTCAGCTCAAAAGTGATTGCATGTGCCATCAATAATCCTGAATCTTGTACTATGTGCTCCGGTTAAAATTACTTAGAAAGATTCCTATAGTTTTTACTTTCATTTATAATTGGGTATATTTTAACGGTGTATTTTCGTATTATCATCAAAGGTAAAAAAAGAAAAAGTTCCGTTTTCTCGAAAGCTTCTGTAGACAACAATGCGAAATTCGCGGCGGTGCCGCTCCTGTAAGTGGGGGTCCAGATGTGTCAACACTCCTACTGTTAAAATGCGCATTTTCGTACCTTTCTCCAATTCAACCCTTTCTTATCAGGTAAAAATATTTCAAACTTTTGAGCTTCAAAGAGCATGGAGAGGTAAAACTCAAGTTATTATAATTGACGAAAGAACTAATATCGACTGCAATCATTATGGTCAGCGGGATGTACAAACGTCTTGACAGCAACAATCCAGAAATGGAAGAGGAGTCATTTCTCCTTGATGAACTATCATCTCAGGCAGCATCACATTCAACTACACTAAGAGAAGCAGATGAGAACTGGGTGATGCCCGATACATCTAATTTTGTGAAGAAGTTTCTACTCAAGTTGTGGTATGGACCTAGGGAGGCAATTGACGAGTATCCTTCTTATCCTAGTAAACTAAAGCTTTTGAAGTTCATAGACGAATTTCCAGATAAGTACTTTAGATACTACATTTGTGGCAAGCTGTTTAGGGGGCTTATATTCTTCTTTTATTGTTCCATATGGTTCGGAGTCGTCTTTTCCCTATTGTACCCTTATCTGGTTCAACCTCCATACTTCTACTCTAAGAAGGGAACTGCTGGAGTGCCCATTGTGCCAATGAGTTGTCTTTCGATGTTGAATTGGGAAGGTACAAATAATGCTTGTGGTAAAGATGCCACATATTGTGAACCTTTTGATCACAAGGAATATATCCTGAGATGTCCCGCTCTATGTGACGTTGACGGTTGGACTTACGCTGCAATTGCCGTGGGCGACCAGAGAATAAAATATAGAGGCTACCAGATCGGTGGCGGCGAGCATTTAGAAAATGACGTGCTTTCTTATCCCTAGAGAGCTGATTCATTTCCTTGTAGCGCGGCTGTACATGCTGGTGTGGTTTCTCCATGGTGGGGTGGATGTACTAGAGTATCAATGGAAGGATCGCAGAATTCATTCCCTTCAAAAGGAGGTAAGTATAAGACGGGCCTTTCTATTGCGTTTGATTCATTTTTTCCATCATCATTTTCGTTCAGAGAACTCAGGGATGGTATCGCTACGGGTTGCTACGACCCAAGGATACCATTGTTAATTATAAACATTATATTCGGACTTCCAGTTCTTTACTTCACTCGAGGGATAGTTGGATATTGGGTCATCACAATTGTCAGTTACTGGACTGTATTACTGGCGCTTGATCCTCCAATGTTAGCTAATCCTCATGAACCTGTATCTGTAGCAGAGCTATTAAGTGTGGGATTTCAACGCCTATTACCTCTGTGCTTTGTGTTATATGTGGTTTGGAAATGTACTGTCAAGCGCACTTTTGATAACGGATCCCCTCTGACTAAAATTATTCTTTGGTATCCCACTTTCTGGTCCGGTGTTATGAACAATATTACCTACGACAGGTTACCCGTAGATAGACTCACTATCAGGGATCTCAAAGAGCAGACAGGAGCAGTGACAGCAGTGGGATCTATTTTACTCACCATTTTGATTGGGGCCATCATCCAGGGCTATTCACTATGGAAATCTGGCAGATTCAGGAAATACTTTCTCCTCTATATTCTAATTGTTGCATCATTATTTTTCCTCCAGGCAATACCTGGGTTAAACTTGAGAGTTCACCATTACATTCTAGGAATCCTTCTTGTTCCAGGATGCGCCACGAGGGGAGCTTCAGCATACCTTTTCCAAGGAATACTTATCGGCCTTATAATATCCGGTGTGTCCCGTTGGGATTTTGCCAGCATAGTTGAAACGGATATACATCTACTGAGAGGTGAAGCAGGAGCATTATTGAAGCCACCAACATTTAGTTTCAATTCCAGTGAACCACATGCCATTTCTTGGATCCTGAATTCCACATTAGGACACACTAAAGGAGCGGAGAAAATAGACGGGTATTCACTTTTATTGAATGACTTCGAAGTCTATGTTGGGAGAAATACCACAGTAGATATTGATCAATTGCTCGCTGACGATCTGAATATTTCACGTTTGTTGAATCAGTCAATGTCTACCGCGGACAATGACATAAAGCTATATTTTCGACTTGCAAGAGCCTCTACCAAAAATCCCACTAAACATCGTGCTGATTACACAAATGCAGGCATTCTTGAATGGCCTAATGGCATCTGGCATGATCCAGTACCGGGTGTTTCTTGATTTTACCAGCAAAACCACTTCATTGTTTCACCAAAAATAAAGAAAAAAATAAGTAAAAATGCCAATATTAATTTCACTGCTAATAGTCAGATAGTCGTGTTATGAGTTTTCGTCTCTTTTCTTTCTTCTTCCTTTTTTTTTTGCTTTGTTTGAAGCTATTTTACCCATAATGGCATGATATGCGGTGGCATATCGGTATTCCATTCAGCTTGTAAATTGAATTATGTATCTATTACCACTTTACGAATATTAGCCCAGTCTCATTCTATTCTATCTTTTTTTCGCTTTTCACGGCTTGTTACTTACAAGGACACACTTGAAAAACATCAAGGGAGGGGCAATCGCCTTCAGTGCAGTTCATATATACAAACAAATAAAATAAAAACAAAAATATAGACTATCTCGTAGACTATATGTCCTCAGATATCTTGGTTAAGGTATCTGCTTTAGTGAAGGATGAGTTATCTTTGGAGAAAATACGCGATGTCAAGGAGCAACTGATTAAAGAAAAATCGGCGAATGAATATGAACTTAATAAAGAGTCTGAAAAATACTACAGAAGTGTGGAAGATGGGTTGAAACTGTTGAATCTCTCCCAAAGGTCTGTGAAAGAAATAAGGGACGGACTGGATGAAGTGAATAAGCTGAGCAAAAGCAGCAAAGCAGCGATATCCAGATACGATGTCATATTCGAAGCGACTAAACTTTATGAAACTATTGACATGACATCTTCCATTTATGATAGGATTGTTAAGTTTCGTGATTTAACCAGTCAATTAGACCAGATGCTGGAGTACGAGTTAAGTCAAGATCCACTTGAATCAGGATGTCCTTACCTGCTGCAAATTCATTATCGCTTGACATTGGCTCGTGATTTCCAAGACCAAATGTCTGTCATGGCGGATATATCCACCACTGATGTCCAAAGCACGGTGCGTAAGCTTTTCGCGCAAGTCTCTGTGCTTGTATCAAAATTTGACAAACTTCTGGAGTCGCTTATATATGACATTGTGGAGTTTGTGAGAGCTGAACAAATATCTTTGGTGATACGCCTTTTCAAGATCATAGATATGGAAGAACGAGAGGATTTGCGAATTGCAGCGGTAAGAAATATCATAAAAAAAAAGGAAATTGAATCAGAAAAATCTTACATGAGAAAGCTTCCCAATGACAAAAACTCTGCTAGATTTCATCATGGCGCTAACGATTCGAAAGAATACCCTTCAAGCCAGGGTCTTTATGAAGAAATTTTAAGTGGTACTGTTTCTACAAGGACTATGGTTCGTGGATATAAAAATTTCTTTTTCAATAAAATTAAACAATCGGTACAAGATATGTTTGTTGAAGTAAGAAAAGAGTACGAGGGCGATAAGAAGTTTGACGTGTTGAATAATTTGGATTGGGTTTTTAACGAATTAATGGTGGTGAAAGAGAATGTAGCAAAATGCTGTCCAGAACATTGGCAAATCTTTGACACATATTTCAAAACATATTACGAAGAGCTACATCTTCTAATTACAGAGCTTGTGGACTCTGAACCAGAAACGTTAGTCATTTTGGACATTTTGGATTACGACAAATATTTCCAAAAAACGTTGGTGAAAGATTTTGGATTTTCAAAGCAGGAGAAAAAGAGTATCATTGGCGACAGAGAGAAAGAGCATCTGTTTACCGACTACTTAAGTCTAATCGTAATCAAAATGAGTGAATGGATTAATAATTTGGAGAAATCTGAGTTTGAGGTTTTCTATGAAAGAAAGACTCCACCTCATGTGGATTCCGAAGGTCTTTTGTATTTAGATGGTACAAGAACATGTTTCCAAATGTTTACCCAGCAGGTGGAGGTAGCTGCTGGTTCAGGTCAGGCCAAAATATTGGTGGGTGTTGTTGATAGATTCTGCGGTCTTCTCAAACAACGTCAAAAGAAATGGATGGACAGCTTAGATGTGGAAGTTAGGCGATTGATCAATTTCAACCAAAAATACGATGTTGATCCAGAGAGCATCACTCCCGAAGAGGCTTGTCCTGGTGGGCTAGTAGAATACATTGTAGCGGTGGCTAACGACCAAATGAAAGGCGCCGACTACTCTGTCGCTATTTCCACTAAATATGGCCAAATGGTCACTAAAAACTATGAGAGGACCATTACAGAGGAGATCGAAAGTATACTGGATGGCTTCGCAGAGGTTGCCAAGTATTGTTCTACGCAACTGATCAGGATAATGTTTGAAGATTTGCATAGGCCGTTCGAAGAAATATTCAGCAAAGCCTGGTACAGCGGTAACCAAGCCCAGCAGACAGCTGATACTTTATATGAGTACTTGGTTGAGATCAAGTTGCAAATGAATGTGCTTGTCTTCTCCAGTTTGTTGGAGTCGGTTGTAGAAGAGACGATTTTAAGATTCATTGGTGCACTGAAGTATGGGCACAACTTCAAATTTAAGAATAATAAGTTCTTAGACTGTATGAAGAGAGATTTCGAAATCTTCTACAAGTTATTTGTTCAACTTGTACCTGAGACTGAGGATAAGACCATTATAATTGATGACAAGTTTAAACTCATGGAATACTTCATGGACTTCTGTTGCGGGCCTGTGGATTCCATTATTGACACTTGGGCACGCTGTCTTGAAGTCTACTGGGATACCCCATTGGTGATGCTGTCAGCTATCTTGAACTGTCGCAAGGACGTTGACAATTCCACCACAAAGCGCATCCTACAGGCGGCTACCGACGTTTCTAATGATCCTCAACGCCTTTCGGAGCTCCGTAACGCAGAGGTGCAACCCACTTTTATTAGTAGGGTCGATCTCAATTCATGATTAAATAACTGTATTTACTACTGTTTCGCCACCCATATTACTGTTACCAAATGTTTGACTCCTTTCTGCTCGTCTGGAAGGTCGTAATTGAAGAGCCCATCTTTTCTAGAGTTCCACGAAGCACCTATTGCGTTGGACATAGTGCAGTCTTCGCTATTGTGCGGCTCCAAACGGCTTTCTAATGTCGTTACAGACACAATATACTTGTAGAAAGATGAATGCGCATTAAGATGTTCCAGTACCCTTTGCAACAATTGGTCTACCGACGCGGTTCCTTGCTCCTGCAAAGTAGTGTAAGTAGACCGAATCAAAGCTGCCAACTTGTCCCGAGGGATCGGAGAGTTAGAGGTTTTGTCCTGGGATGTTTCAAACTCCATTATGAAGGAAAATCAGTTCTGTTCCTAACACCTGTCAACGTTCGCAATTTGTGACTGCAGTAACGAGTCAACTAATTACGCGAACAAACAAAGGCCCGTTATTCTGCGAAGATGCAAGCTGAGGGCACACGACTGCGCGAATCAAATTGCGTTGCCCCGATTAAATTTAACACTTCTGCGGCTTCAAAACTTTTGAGACTTAATGTTAATCGTTTTTAATGAACACGTGGGGCACGTGAATTTAAAGGGTTTTTTTTATTTAAAAGTTTCAACTTTTAGGACTTCTTAGCAGATATGAGAATTACAATAGAACTCCCAGAGATTTGATAAGCAGTTTATTACTACAAGTTATGTCGACTGCTCCGCTGCTGCAAAGTGCCCCAGGAAAGAAAATTGCCCTTCCCACTAGAGTGGAACCCAAGGTTTTTTTTGCAAATGAACGTACCTTTTTGTCGTGGTTGAACTTCACGGTGTTGCTTGGTGGCCTTGGAATGGGGCTGCTAAACTTTGGTGACACTGTTGGAATGATTAGTGCTGGTCTTTTCACATTGGTAGCTATGGGATCCATGCTGTATGCGTTGGTGACCTATCACTGGAGGGCTGCAGCCATCAGGCGTCGTGGGTCTGGACCTTATGATGACAGACTCGGCCCCACTATGTTATGTTTGTTCCTGCTAGTCGCAGTAGTGGTTAATTTTGTGCTCAGACTCAAATATGGTTCTGATTAAGAAGTTCCCAGTGGGGTGAAAGGAAAAGTAATAGTTAAATAGGAAGAGGTATGCACAGAGTCAAAATGACCCTGTATGATTACAACAAGAGAAGATTTGAAATCTTGAAGGGCCTAGGGCGTATGCGGCCAGTGACTTCCTGAAATATGGCAGTTGGGAAGTTTTGTAAGATTAAATATTTTTAACAACACATAAATCGTCAGTTAATATTTGAGGATAATAATACCTGTTTTTCACAGCGGAGGGGGCGAAAGTAAATACTGATCAATATTGTTCGCTATTTAGTCCCGGCAACGAACGATCGGAGTACTGAGTTCGAAACGAAAACTTATATCCTTATTGTTGAGATACCTCTCCCACTTCTGAAACTTCACAGATCGTAGAGTGACATCCTTCAGTGCTGCCCATCATATGTGCTTGCATAGACTCGACCTAGGAGAATAAATATCAAGCATGTGACTTTGATGCCTTTGATGTGCTCACCAGTTACTCTGTCGTAAAGACTGAAGGAAGAATTCGCATTGGAAAAAAATAAATCGGGGCATACTGGGAATTGAACCCAGGGCCTCTCGCACATTTGCAATCCAATTTCTCGGATAATGCCCAAAGCGAGAATCATACCACTAGACCACACGCCCGCCTTTCTGATTGGAAGATAGACTTACGAGCTCTGTCTTACTGTATTTTGTGGGGTGTAATACTAGGCTACTTTTTGACGTGCAAGATTGTATAATTTCTAAATAATTGCTGGAGTAGTTATGTTCGAGGAGTTTTGGCTTCTGGGCAGGTTTGCACCCATCAAAGCAGAAAATTCTCACCCATTATTTTGTGCTAAAATAACAACACCTCAACGCATTAAACCGGAGAAAACAGGCACTCATAATCACATTCAGGATGAGTGTTAGTCTGTTTTTTGCCTGTGGTTGCTCTGTGTTTCCCCATTGCTGCATCAGGTGGCTAGACCAGACCAAGAAAATCGCCGCACCATCGAGAGAAACTGGAAGCCGGTACGACCCGTTTACAACGCTTCCGAAGTCAAAACCATATGTTACATGAAAATATGCTTGCCTATTACAACACGCTACACCCGCTCTGTACCCGTGCCACTACAGTATGTGGGTATATTGCGTGGTTGGATTATCGTTGGCGTGACACAGCCCATATTATCATTAATTTTTTTTTGACCCACTCGCTTGCCCCTCTCAGCTCGACGATGCGAGCCCCTCCCGCACGTCATTTGGATTTACATGATGAACTCGGAACAATAAACGATGAGGGGCCTGACGGATATTGCGCGATTCGGTTAGAAGGTAAGTGTTATATATAAAAGTTCAAGGTGGTATATGCGATATGTGTGATATCAAGAAAAAGACACTAAGATGTTCACTTGTAGAACACAGACGATTGCGTTAAGTAGACGCTTCCTGCGTTTATACTCTAACCTTCCTTTAAGAGTAGCAGTAACTCTACCCAATGGGCAAAATTATGAGCAGCCCAGAGGCCTATTCATTGATGGCGATTTCCGTCCTTCCATTCAAGGTAAAACTTTTGAAATCATTGACCCTTCAACTGAGCAGCAGATCACTCATGTATATGAGGCTCTCGAAGATGATGTGGATGTTGCAGTGGCCGCGGCCAAGCGTGCGTTTGAAAACGGATGGGGGACTTCAGACCCAGAGACAAGGGCGGGAGTTCTTTTCAGGCTTGCAGATCTCGTGGAACAACACTCCGAAACTCTCGCGGCGATCGAGTCCATGGATAACGGTAAGTCGCTCTTGTGCTCCCGTGGCGATGTGGCCCTAGTTTCCAAGTATCTCAGGTCTTGCGGTGGATGGACCGACAAGGTATACGGCAATGTCATCGATACTGGTAAAGACCATTTTGCATACTCTGTTCGTGAGCCTCTAGGTGTTTGCGGGCAGATTATTCCATGGAATTTTCCTCTCCTGATGTGGTCATGGAAAATCGGTCCAGCTTTAGCTACTGGTAACACAGTGGTTTTGAAACCTGCTGAAGCAACTCCTCTGTCTGCGCTATATGCATCCCAGTTGTGCCAGGAAGCTGGTGTCCCTGCTGGTGTTGTCAACGTTTTGCCTGGCGCCGGTAGAATTGTTGGCGAAAGGTTCTGCAAACATCCAGACATCAAAAAGATTGCATTCACTGGGTCTACAGCTACAGGTCGTCATATCATGAAATCTGCAGCGGATACCATTAAGAAGATTACTCTCGAGCTGGGCGGCAAGTCTCCTAATATTGTATTTGCCGACGCAGACTTGGACAGGGCGGTTCGTAGTATTGCATTTGGTATTTTCTTCAATTCGGGTGAGATCTGCTGTGCTGGTTCTAGAATCTACGTTCAGGATTCTGTCTATGATACAGTATTGCAGAAGTTCAAAGATTACACTGAGTCACTAAAAGTTGGGGATCCATTCGAGGAAGGTGTATTCCAAGGTTCCCAAACTTCTCACAATCAAATGGAGAAAATTTTGAGCTATGTGAAGACTGGTACTGGCGAGGGAGCTCGTGTAGTTACTGGAGGTAAGAGGCATGGCAGCAAGGGTTTCTTTGTGAAGCCTACTATCTTTGCAGATGTCCATGAAAACATGAAAATTGTAAAAGAAGAGATTTTTGGGCCAGTAGTCACAGTCTCTAAGTTTTCTACAGTGGATGAAGTGATATCTATGGCCAATAATTCCGTTTATGGATTGGCTGCGGGCATCCACACAAGGGATGTAAACAAGGCTATCGATGTATCCAACAGGATCAAGGCTGGTACTATTTGGATTAATACTTACAATGCTTTGCACCAGAGTGTGCCTTTTGGCGGTTACGGCCAATCCGGTATCGGAAGTGAGATGGGTGCAGCTGCATTAGATAACTACACTCAAACGAAATCCGTGAGAATGGCGATTGATAAGCCAAAATACTAATTTTGGCATGCATAATTTTGTTATGGAGGCATGTGAGTGAACAACCAGCTTACGAAGGGCCTATTTGGCTGAATAGAGTTGCGAGCGCTAATTGCGACCGTGGAAATGTAGATTAGAATAGCATTTGTATTATTCACATACTGAAGGAAGTGCAAGCACCTTTTACTTGTTCTAAGATGTTGTGTTAAGCTGGCAGGAGATAGAAACGAAGTTGGGATAGCCGTGACAGGCTTAGGGGTCAAGTGCTGACAACACAAGTCAAATAGCAAGAAACTGAAGCTCTTAAAGTAAGCCAAAAAAAGTACAATAAACTTGTTCAACCGAATGAATAAAATATTTCGATCGTGGGATCGACTACTGGGAAAAATGCCGACTTATCTGCCTCAAATGTGGTTTTATTACTGTTCTTAGTTGGATGTACTGGCTTCCAAAGATCAATAGTGTTAAAATGTTCTTGGAGGTGTCATATCAATACTTGCAAACTTTACTACGTGCAGGGTGAGACGGCGAACAAGCAACTTAATCAAACCTGAGCTATAACTCTAAATTATCCTTTAGTTTTATAACGCGTCAGCTACTAAGAGGTCATCTGTAAGACATTGCAGGCCAGTTAGTTGTATACCAATGCAAATTATGACTTAACACTACTATTGTTACTTATTTATTTTCAACAATAAAGATACTTGATCCTTCATGAAACTGCTATCAAGGACACTTCAATCAGTTACTCATAGTAGTTCATTTGTTTATCGCCCAAGGTTATCTGAGACTGTAACACCCATTCATTCTATGTTACGCCCTTACATACTTTGTAGATGATATTTATTTGCGTCGTTTTGTATCGATTTTCCCGCTGTGGAAACAGATCTGCTCGGCTCAGAACTCTAGGGCGCCGTTCCGTCTACCCTAGGTTTGCACAGGTGTCTGTTCCCTGTGCTTTGTGCGACACTCCAGTTGGCATTCTGCCTGGACCTTAGGCCCGCGCTCTGCCTAGCACTACGCTCCCTCGCCTGCTTCGGCTCAGACAGGTTTCGGGGCACTCATGAATTTTTCAATTTTCACCAGTAGTATAGCTGTTAGGTCTTCCGCGTGAAGAGCTGCTAGAAGGCCTTGATACTAGAATTTAGTGACCGTTTGAACCGCATCGTAAGGAACCAACAGAGGATAATAAAATGGTATGTGAGATTTAATGAGCTTTACCCTGTCACGAAACCCCAGTTATAGTCAGAGTTCGATATACTAACGTTCCTCATTACAGTCTGACACTGTCACTATCCGTACCAGAAAGGTCATCACCAACCCATTGTTGGCCAGAAAGCAGTTCGTCGTTGACGTTTTGCACCCAAACAGACCTAACGTCTCCAAGTCTGAGTTGCGTGAAAAAATATCCGCCATCTACAAGACCGACAAAGATGCCGTCTCTGTGTTCGGTTTCAGAACTCAGTTCGGTGGTGGTAAATCTACTGGTTTCGGTTTGGTGTACAACTCTGTCGCTGAAGCCAAGAGATTTGAACCTACTTACAGATTGGTCAGATATGGTCTAGCTGAGAAGGTCGAGAAGCCATCCAGACAACAGAGAAAGCAGAAGAAGAACAGAGACAAGAAGATCTTCGGTACTGGTAAGGCTTTGGCCAAGAAGGTTGCTCGTCGTAACGCCGACTAAGCTGCATCTTAAGCTCACTACTTTTATATCTAAAAAAATCTGTATTTTTTAAAGTTTCTAGTAGTATTAAGTATTAATAAAAGGAAACTCATCTCGATAGGACGTTTGAACTTCTTCGTCACATGGAAGAAAAAACAAAGTTGAGACTTCCAAAGGGGCCAACAGAACGCAAGGATGATCTTTGGTCTAGGAAGGCTATTTTACGTGACGCTACTGTTAATCAATGCCGTAGCGGTGTTGAGTGAGGAAAGATTCTTGTCAAGGAGTATGGGGCGTTGTTTTTCATTCTACCGGTCTAAGCGAAGATACTAACGTTACTGTGCAGTTGGGTTTGGGAGGACTTCTATGGAAGGGCCGGTGTTTGGGCAGGAGGAGAGTTCGGCTAAATCTAAGGTTGTTCATTTGATAGGTGCCGTTCAAACACTTTTGAGAAGTATGTACCAGCAGGAATCAAGTTGCGCAATTGTTCATCTACTAACAAAAACAGTTCCTCTCATTGGCATTAACATCCTGGTGATCGTTTATGAGTTGTTATTAGGTTAGTACATATAAATTAAAATCGTTAAATTAATAAAATTGTTACACTGCAAGAAATGTTAGCTTTTACAAAAGGGAAAAAGATTATTATTATGATATCATGGAGGAGTCATTTCGAATATCTTGGAGTTGGTTAAGTTTTTTACAATTTCCATGTTGCTTATCTGCTCGAGCAATTTTTGCATAGTGTCTTGTTCGTGTTCGATCGTCACATTCAATCGAAGTAAGAAGTAATTGAGTAGGCAGTCGTAAATGAACAAGAATTGATTAACATTCTGAACCATGGAAATCCTTTGCTTGCGGAATATGTTGATTGTCCATACCACGGGGTCGTATGTTTTTTCTCCCTGATAATATTGATCCAATAGGTTGAAAGTTTCCAAGTTGGAGATGATTGAATCTAGCGTACACCAAGTGCCTGTTCTGCCACAACCGGCGGAACAATGTACTAGAATTGTGGGTACTTGATCCTTTGCGTAGACATTGTTGTTGAAGAGCCCTTGCATAACAGTATTTTTTACACTGATAGCCTGGATAATCTGAGTGGAGTCAAGTAGGGTCCCAAGGTCAGGCCAATTAGTGATGTGTACTTGCAAGACTTGGAAAGTTTTATTCTTTTCGTAAGTGAGCTGCAATCTTCTTATGACGGTGGAGGATTCACTCTTGGACGACATTAAGGAGGGAACATTAGTTGCCTCGATTACATTGACTTTTATTCCGCCATAGTCTCCCTCTTCCCAATAGGGAAAACATTTCTCCATACCATTTTCAAAACTATCCGTCAAGGTCAGCACTAGTGGCACCCTGTTGTTTAAAATGCAAGTATAGAAATCGTAAACGGTAGAAGCCAATGGGGCCTGTGAGGCGATGTATCTGACTTTGCAACTAGAATCTTGGCTAGTAGTTGTGTTTGAAAGTCCATCTGGTGGCAGTAAGTGTGGCATGTTCAGATAATTCGCGTTAATGTAAGAATCCCAGATGTCGATATTGTCAGATGCAGCAGGCGTTTGTGCCAAAGTGGGTAGAGATTTTCTCAATACAACTCTGGAGTGTTCGTAGGGAAAAATGTCTTTGTACCTATTCTTTGTGCCCAATTCGACACCAGAAGAAATGGTCACTGTCTCATCGTCCTCATCTTCGGATTCTAACGTGAACAGAGCCTTGGAGGTCTTTGGGGAGCCCAAGGCGTACTCTGGATGCGAGTGCGATCTTTTCTGCAGTTTGCGTTGTGCAGGTTGCTGCTGATTTCTTGGCGCATAAAGAGCACTGTGTGATGCCCTATGTGAGAAACTCTTGTTGAGACGTTTCTTCTCGAGAAAGTCAAGTTTCTGGAATTGCAAAATGAAGTCAATCTTAGAGCGAGCCATCAGCCTTTGAAACCAAAGAGGAAGCATCGAGTCAATCGCCCATTGTCCATACCGAGGAATCAAAGAGGCATACTTTATTTGGAATCGTAGTTTGTCGCCACTATCTTTCACATTGCGCCCTGTTTCACTACCACCAATCTGAAAATCACCCGTCGTCTTACGTCTGGGAAATTGGAAGGTATTCATAGAGACTTCCTCTTGTTCCTCTTTCAGATTCACTGCACTTAAATACGACTCCAAATTCATTATTTCTTCATTCTGGGCAAGCTTAAAGCAAGAAACCTGTTCTTGAGGTAATTTGAATTTGAGTAGCGCTGATATGGGCGAAGATGACGAAATAGGACCATTCATTTGTTGTGGTACCTGCAGCTGAAAGTCTACCTTTGACTCCTCCTCTGGCCCTAGTACAATAAGCTCAGGATACAATGCTTGAAGCTGTCCGAAACCGGAGGCCAAGATCGCTACATGGTGAGGCTCCTTACGGTCGGCAAAGTACTCCATGACCTTCGTAGCGATGCCGCTACAAGCAAGCGAAACAGAATCTTCTGATTGGTTGGCATTGTTGTCATATATTATGACGCGAAGACGAGGATTCAATAAAAGTGATTTCAACGATGACTGTTCCGCTGGTGACAAGTTATCTACCAGCTTTTGGAATGTAAAGCTCTTCCTCCGTAACAGCGTGGAAGGCAAGCATACATGGACAGCTCCTGGCACCGTAGCCTTCGAAAATTCGATGTAAGGCCTCACATCGAAAACAAGCAAATCCCCTTGATCAGTTTCATGCAATGTCTTGCCGAACTCCATAGCAGACACCAGAGCACATCCAGTTGGCTTGGGCAATCTCTGGTCTTGCGGCTTGAACGAGGGTAGCACTGGCGCAGAAACGCTCTTCAGCAACACTGGGTAGCTTATCGGTGACACCTCTGCTGCCGTCTGCTCCGCCGCAGTTGCCCCTTTAACATCACTCGAGGGGGTCATCAGAGTTGGCAGTAGTTGCATCGGAGGCTTTAGACAAGAGGATATAGAAGAGCTGTCCGACACGGTGCTCATCGAGTCCCTCGTAGAGGTATCTGTACTGGCATCCGAGCAAGTACTGTGGTGGTCCAGTTTCATGCTTGCCTAGGCTCACACTTACCTCTAAATTTGCTTTATGGTTTCCTCTGTTCAAAGCTTTAATGTTTATCTCCTTTCTTAGGACTGTTCTTGTATACTGCTGTATTCAGGTCACTCAGTTTCAACTCAACCAGGCTGGTTGGGACCTGATGAAACTTTCTGTTCTAGGCCCGTTTCTTTTCACAATGGGGCGGATGAAAATTTTTGAATTCGAGAGGCGATAACCAGGCGGGATGCGAAGTGGCGAGCCACAGGCACAATTACGAATTAACGAACCATCGGCTCGGTTGAGAAGCACGCGCCAGTAGTAAAGGCGAGTAGCAAACCCATGGCTAAGAAACATACTGGATATTATTGCACATATTGAATGGGTGATCGAATGATCCGGTGATTCGGAAATTTAGCCGGCTGGTGTCAAATTTTGTAAAATGCAGTTAAAATGCAGTCATAGGTGGAAATAGAGGAGAAAAAAAAAGGATTGAATATGAATGTATATATGTGTATACTTCCACCTGTACGTTTTCCATGTGGCGATGGCCTCGAGCATGATGGCTTTTGTAGAAAGTCCTTTCTTGGACGCCAAATTGGTCTTTTGGCGTCTTCTTCTTCCTCCGGCAAATCAGCGGAATATCAATTGTAAGCCCAGCAATTACAGTTGGCTAGAAAGCTAGCGCATGTACTCAACGAGGATACATAATTGTTGAGTAGTATGAACACGATTGGAGGAAAAAAGGAGGAGGATGGGATGAGCGGCAATGACAGTTGTTAAGAGAAGTTAAATTGTCATGCAGGGATTTGCTGCATTATCTAGGCTTTGCAATTATGATCATTTATCAGCAAGATGATTACAAACTCTCGCTCCCTTTTTACATAAACTCGCTTAAGTTTGGTAGAATTTTGAAAGGAATTTTTTGATGATTACACTCTTATAATTTATCCAACGGGAGCCATGTACTTAAAAAAATCTATATGATCAAGAAAAACAAATGACGTGCGTAGTATTTTCCATGCTCGAGGTAGAGGAGAACTCATGGATATCTCAGCATGAATTATCGCAGTTTATTGTAGTTCCTAAAATTTCAGGCGAGTAGCCCTCGATATTTCAGGCAAGCAGTACTGGACATTTCAAAGCAGTGCAGGATTTAACCGATATTGAATTACAGTAGTCCGGCAAGTGCAATGCCAATCATTGAACATAGTCAAAAAGAAAAAAGTTGCTTAGTCACTGATACGTGAGGAAGTTTAGCGCGACATTCTCGAATTTGTTTCAACAATACAGAAATTTAGTACAAATAAGAAGAAGAATTTTTGAAAATACTTCGAAAATGCTTTGATAAAAATCTGATATTACCTCCGGCAATACAGCTGTCTCTGAACCTGATGAGTGCAAAAAAGACAATCCTAAACACACTTACATACTCCGTTGGGCGAATTGAGGTAGCAAAAGATTTTTATATTTTACATTTCAGGGTCTTTAACGGCTTTAAGATATGTCTTTTGCAATTCATTCTCAGTCTCTAACATGACCTTGAGTTGTGAGTTTTCTTGCTTTACTAATCTGGTGCATTTTAAGTTTTGTTCTCTGCATTGTTTGTACGTCGTCGCTTGCCCACGGGGAACGTAGAAAAAGGTGGTAATACTAGCGCGTAAACAGAAATAAAAACACCTTAAAACAGGAAAAAATTAAATTTTTATAAGCAATTTTACAGTAGTCATGCAATACCTACGAGTAGAGGATATCTGAAAATGATGTTGGTCGTTCCTTCAGGAAGCGATGTGTGGATAACATTTCGCGAGTTCCGCTTCCATTCCTGCCCAGGATGATATGAGTCCTCAAGTCGATTTCTGCACCCCGCAGCAAACCTTCGGACTAAGGTGCAACCATAATTACCTTGAAAGGTCAAATAATATCAAAATGCAACCAAAGAGTGTCGGCTGGTATGGAGGTTTCTGATCTTCATAAGCTGGCCCAACCATTGAAGACGTCTCTAACATCCCCACACATTTGAGGAGGTTTTTGTCTATGAACTTTGTCTTTCATGATCAAGCTTTTGCAACCTCGTGCTCTGAGGCCACTCAACGTGTTGCAAATTTTCGGGTTCACGAAATTTGGTCAAGACGGTCCGAAAATGAATCCAATTCGTTTCGCTCAAGCTTTTGTGAGTGGTGTAATGCTCTGTGTTTTGTTTTTAGCGGGCCGTAGGGGTGCAGGAGGATAATATAGAGACGTGAAACCTATGGAGAATCTACCTAGAAGATCCGCAGGAGATCTGTTAGGTCAAACGAGGACCTCATGGACTTGCACGCGAATCTTGAAGGTGTGGATTCACTCACTGAGTATTAGAAATTTATGCACACCTGCTAAGGGAGCTTTTTCTATCATCAATGGCTTGTTCTTGGCGCTCTCAATCATTCTTTCAAACAACAACTCGCATTGACCCGATTCGCTACTTCATCCACCTGCCTTGACTCCATGGACTACTTTTATCCGCTATCAAATGGTCATCTATTCCTTTCAACTGCACCAGCCCGACTTTTCATGGGACCTAATTGAGAAACATTTCAAAGCCGACAACTCGCATATATGCATTTCTAAATTGATCGTTTGCCGGACTGCGAGTTACGATATACAACAGTACCAATCGATTATCGTCACTCACTTTACACAACATGGCCCGATGCTTGTGTGGTAATTTAGACCTTTGTCAATGATGCCTTTTATGAGCAAATGACGCAGTTTAATGCAAGGAATGTATTTAAATCTGTAGGACATTCCTTGCATTAACATGAACGGAAGCAAATGCTTGAGCTGGTTCTAAATGTGGTTCTTGGATATTAGGTTTGGTGCAGCTGTGAGCGGTCATTTAACTCGAGAAAGCGGAATATTTAACTTTCATTCAAAACAGATAGTAAATGAAGTTTCACAAAAGTATTTTCCCTTGTATTATGCTCATCGGAGCTTACAGGAAAACGCTCACAGCAGCAGTTAGTTCAAATAAAGAATAGACACTTTTTCAAATAGTCATATGAGTCTTGAACGAAACCACATAAGTTACTAAAGAACTACGTTTACCAATGGACCGGTAGATGTACTGTTCTTTTATGCCTCCTATCGGTAATCAAAACGGAATTTGATACCGCCGAACAAAACATAAAGCGCCGAAGAAGAAAACAAACATGAGAGCTCTGTAATAGCAAGTCTGGAATTTGATGATTGAAATTGGCAGTTTAACGATTCATGTCCATAATCGATAGTTATCTTGCCACTATGATAGTGGCCATGATAAAAAAATTTTGGACACAACCGGAGTCGAACCGATGACCTTCTCCATGCAAAGGAGACGCGCTACCAACTGCGCCATGTGCCCCGCGTTGCATTTTCAGTGCTAATTAGTACTACATAACCAGCAATAACATACCCAAACTATATCCCCTACGTGAAAACTTTTTATAAGTTACAAATCCATTAAAGCTTAGAACAGTTTTCCTGTCAGTTTAGCGAGATAAAGAGAATCTTTCCTGTTTTCAGATAACGTTAGCTATGTCTTTCCGTGCCGCTTTAAGGTTGAGTAGAAACATCCCCAGAGTTTCCAGAGTCTCTGGTTGTAGGGTGGCCACCATACAGCCTTTCGCCAGAATTTTGATTCCTCAAACAAGGACTTTTATGTCCACTCCAATTAAGTTTGACGAGCGCTCGAAGAATGTGGGTGAAATCTTAAAGTCTGAAATTTCTGTCGAGACTGAGTCTGAGGTTGATGATCAATCAAAGTCATTTCAAGAGTTCCTCGACAAATACGATTTTTCGGTCATCGAAACCCCAGGAAAGAACCTGGCAGAAATTGTAAGGAAAACTGCAGACGGTGAAACTGTTCATGTTTTCTTCGATGTAGCTCAAGTCGCGAACCTGCCTTATGACGCTGCCATGGGAGAAGCCTCCAAAGAAACTGAAGACGAGCAATATAACGCATACGGTGAGAACTTTGCAAACGTCAACGTAGTTGTAGCCAAGGAGGCCGACCAAAGCACAATTTCAATTGAGTTGTTGATGAACCTAAGTGAAGGAGCGTTCTATGTTGACAGCGTCACTCC
This sequence comes from Zygosaccharomyces pseudobailii, assembly GCA_949129085.1. Taxonomy (NCBI): domain Eukaryota; kingdom Fungi; phylum Ascomycota; class Saccharomycetes; order Saccharomycetales; family Saccharomycetaceae; genus Zygosaccharomyces; species Zygosaccharomyces pseudobailii. Next base: position 979,947 of record CASBRY010000010.1, read on the forward strand.
TTTTGCAAACGCTGACGCTGCTTTGAATGAGTCTGCAGAGGCGGAGGTTAAGCGTGAACTACTTTACCATGGACCACCATTTTCCAATTTGGATGAAGAATTGCAGGAGTCTCTAGAAGCATACTTGGAGAGTAGGGGTGTCACAGAAGAGCTCGCAGCTTTCATTGAAAGTTTTTCTGAGTTCAAGGAGAACCAAGAGTATATTAAGTGGCTGAAGGGCATGAAGAGCTTCTTTTCCTAATGCTATATATTCCTTTTTTAATCTTGCACATATTAATTTTACACCTCAAATTATTTATCGTTCCAGTACGTACTTATTAAACTCTTCAGTCGCATGGTCCAAGATAATATGCCGAGCTTTCTCCCTAAGGGCTAATTCCCATTTTTCCAAGACATCTTTGTTGCGGTTTTCCGATTCCAATGCTTCGACATGTTTCAGCACACAGTTCCTTAATTGAAGGAGTCGCCGTCTCTGCAAGAAAATGGTTCTTTCTGTAGAGGGCAGTGAGTGGTCAACATTCTCAATTTGTGGTAGTGCCATCCTTAAGGCAATTTGATTTAGCAACCTGACGAGTTCTAATTCGACAAATCGTTGAGCAGACGGACTGTCGCTTTTGAACTGCTCAAACTCACCGCGGATCGATGATTTTAAATAATCATCAAGAATTGCCACGAGGCACCTATTACCCACTGCTTCATGTGCATTAGCAGCCTTGAGTATGGAGAAAATACTTTTCCAAGATTTGGCCGGATATACGCGATCATTGAACTCTTTTGAATAAACGCCCTCCACTTCTTTAATAAAGCACAAGCATTTCTTTAAAAACTTGTCAATTTTATCCCGTTCGCTATTGTTTACCTTTTTACGAGCTTGTTTTTCAAACGCTCTATATAGTAGTACAAGGCTGTGCTTTACAGTAGGGAGATTAGAATCATTTTCAATTTCATTGAAAACCTCTAGACACTGGTCTCCACATGTAGAACTATGACCCCGAATTAGCAATTCCATGTATTTGTGGAACATGTCAATATCCAGCATATCCCTTTTATGCTTTGACACCTGCCGGAAAAAGTGTATTCCTAATTCATATTGACCTGTTTGCAAGCAATTATCCAAAAGTAATCCGATCACTGACATGCTCAGTGGGTATCTTTCTCTGATAGACCAGTGAGACAAAGGTACGAAATGAAAGTCCTTGATTGGCTTTGGAAATGATTTTTGGTCTAGCTCAATCTCAAAGTATTCATTGAGAGCCAAAATTGTCATACTTTGCAGCCTGCCACAATCTGCTCTAGAGTTTAAAGTCTTACAAAACTCAAATAGTAATTGCGCGTCAATACAGCTAGCTGGAATTTTGCGCAAGACAGTCAGTACCAATTCTTGAAAGAGTACATCAGAGGCAATCCTTTTACAGGCTCTTAATATCCAAAGATGGGTAATTGCGTCCTTTGATATTCCCTTGATTTTCCTTTCATAAAGTTCAAAAGCAGCAGTCACGTCGGTACAGTTGGACAAAGCACTAATTGCCGCATTGTATTCAATCTGACTTAGTTCATTATCTTTAACCAACCTATCGATAGTTTTCAAAACCAAATCTCCGCTTGCTTTTGAAACATGCCTCTTTTGCTGAGCTAATCCATTGAACAGTATTGTGTTGGTAAACTCGTTAGAGGGAATACCCCATTTTTTTCTCCAATTATACATGTCTATTCCGGACTGGGGTGCCTGCTTCTCGTTAAAGTAATACTCCATAACAGCGTTCATGGCAGCAGAGCCTTTTTTTTTTGCTAATCTGGAAAGAAATACAGCCTTTTCGACCTGTCCTCTTCTCAGAAATTTCTTGACATCTCCAGCTATAAGTTTAGAATCCCTCAACTGGTCCCCACTCACTCCCAATATGGTATAGATCATGCGTTTGTCTTTGGTATGAATCAAGTGTTTTAGATCATCCTGGCTGGTTGGGCCCAGAACTGCCGCCTTTATTTCTTCATCCAAGTCCCCATGTTTTTGTTTAAGTAGATGGAGCGCTTGTTGTCTGGGGTAAGCACTTTTTTGCAATTTCTTAAATTGTATGCGTTTTTTGGCATCTAGCTTTGCCAACTCTTTCGAGGATTTATTCATTAGTATATCATGTTGTTGCACATTCCTCAATTTTTCCTTGAGAGAGGAGCCTTGTTCCCTCTGACAACTATGAAATGTTCTGATTAAAGCAAGCCCCCTAGCTCTAAACATAACCTCCTTCAACGAGAGTTGCACTTTTCTTGTTAAAAGAGGTTAAAGGCAGTTATTTAATTTTTTTTTCTCTCTTTTTTTGATGTTTTTCCATGTCATATTTTATTCTGCAATATTGAGATAATCATGAGTTCCAAAACTGATTGAGCTTCGATACATGTTTCAAGCATGCTAGAAGGACTTGAAGGTGCAATATTAGTAGAGAAGGCCAACCACTTGATATCAAGAGGACTGGGCGAGAAGGAGGACAGGAAGAGGTGGGCGCGAGAAGCGGTGACCTATATTTGCAATGTAGGTTGCACGAATACCCCATACTGGGATAAGCTATTAACAGCAAGCGAGCTAGAATGTGTACCAGAAATTTCGACCTGCAAATCATTGGTTATGCAAAAGACGATTGCTCATGACTACGTGGATGCCATTGCTCTTCTAGAGAACAGTGATGTAGCATCTGCAAATCACTGTCGTAATCTAGAGAGAATTACACAAGTCCTACTTCTATCTCACAATTTTAAAGAACTAGAAGAAATAGAGTACCAAACAGCTAGTATTGATCCGTCTCGTCAAGGAAGTTTGGAACAGGATGAGGCTGAGGCTTTGAGCAGGGTGAAACTATTAAACTGCGCCAGTTACTATCTGAGAGGTAAGTATTTTGATTGCTCTAGCAATTTTTTCAAGTTGTTAACTAACGAGCCTAGTATTTTAAATTCACTTGCACATGAGACTTCAAGAAAATTTCTAACCAATTCTGAATTTTTGATGATGATCGTAATATCAACATTATTAGCTGTTCCCTTGGACAATTACGAGGATTTCGTTAGTGTAAAAGAATTGGTGCCATTTCAAAGTTTCTGCCCTACCTTGTACATATGTCTGGATTTGTTGATCAATACAAGTTTTCGAAAGTTTTTCCAACAGTGGCACGGTGATATTAATAAAAAATGCATAGAAAGCTTTTTTCTAATTCAATCCTGGGAAAATGCTCAATCGATGATGAGGGATAAGATCTACTTTTTTTATTTGAGGATATCATACAAAGTTGAAGTAAGTTATTTATCTCGGATCTTGGGAATTGAAGAGCCTCTTGTCAGGGACGAGATAGAAAACTTCATCAAATCAGCTCATTTAAACTTTCAAATTCAGGGCGACTTAGTCTCTTACAAACATACCCATTATTTGGAAAATGTAGCCGGCCAGCTACAGGTAAACGAAAGACTCATTTCTAAGCGACTTGAAGTACAGAGTTCTCGAAACAAAAATTTGCGAGATATTCTCCAGAATATGATTATTAGTAATGATATTGGTGGTAGAGTTAAAAATGAAGATGTTGCTGGCAACAATCTTCGTAATTCGGGTCAAATACGTTACGAAGATAGCGATAATATGGAAGTGGACGAAATTAATGATATGAGCGATGTAGATAGTCCTTCAATCGAAATAGGTAATTAATAAAATACTAAGGATTAAATAGGAAGTTAGACGATCATATTTGCATGCATATGTTTAGAAGTGGCATTATTTACATGGTTAGTGCTGACCGGACTTACAGTGGACTTACTATATCTTCTTCAATCTTAGTGGTGACACCATTTTGCATAATATTCTCAAGATCTGATATCTCTTTTGCGGCCTCCACCGTCAAATTGGTGTAGTCGTGATCTCCCAGAGCAATATCATCTTCTATTCTGATTCCGACATTTCTAAAATAAGAGGGATAGCAGTCCTCATCTGGAATGTAGATACCGGGCTCAATAGTAATAACTTGTCCGGCCTCTAGTTTTTGATGTCTAGATACATCAGGGATGTCATGCACATCCAATCCCAAATGGTGACCTATGTAATGAGGAAACAACTTATTGACTTCCCATTTTTGAACATCTCTGAAACCAACATTTCTCAATTCCATTTTAGTATATTCTAGACTTTTTTCATGAATTTCGTGAATGGAGTGCCCGTTGTGAGCCTTGCAAAGATTGATACACTTTTTCTGAACGTTCAGAACCGCTTCGTAAAGATCCCTCTGGGCATCAGTGAACTTACCATTTACAGGCCAAGTACGCGAAATATCAGTACAATAGCCGCCCAAAGAGCCAGAGGCATCTATAAGAACCATCTCATCATCATACATCACATCGTCATTTCTTGTGTAATGTATACATAGTGCATTGGAACCTGCAGCAACCACTGGAATATATGCAGATCTATCACAGCCCCCGGCTAGAAATTTATACTCCAAAAATGCCTGCAAAGTTCTCTCATTGCGAAATCTTTGAGCGTAGGTTTGATTATATGCCCTACCAGATATTTGTCCTGCTCTTCTCATAATCCGCAATTCTGCTGGAGATTTCGTTTTTCTAAGTTCCTGAATGGTTTTGCTGATACTACGAATCTTTTTAGAGGTCCCCTTGCGCCTCAGCACATCCATGATCGTCTGATGACCATCAGACATGGTTTGAAGAGAGAAAAAACTACTGAAAAATGCTGAATTGTTGACATTTGTTTTGTCCTTGGGGGTATCAAAATAGATGTATTCATTTCTGTCAAAAATGTTACTCAAATAAAGGGATAAAGCACCAGAATTTGTGGCCTCGTCTGCATTAAATATTTCCTTAGCACCTTCTGGACCCGTTCTGTAGCCTTCCCACTGTTCAGCAAATGGATCCTTACGGGGAACTACCATGTGGAAGACTACCTCGTCTAAATCATCCTTTGGCTTCTCCAAAATCATCACAGAGTCAGGTTCATTCCAGCCTGTCAAGTAATACAAATCATTATTCTGTTGAAAAGGGTAGAATACTGCCCCTGAAGCAAATTTCACTTGACTACCCGCTATAACAGCACAACTTTTGGCAGGCATTTTCGAAGCAAGCTTAATCCTTCGTTCGAAATACTCCAACGCAGAGATTCCCGGTGTCAGTTCACCTGGCTTGATCAAGTTGGGTCTTGTTTCATGGAGGGCTTGACCCGCTTCGAGAGGTACTCGCTGGCGATTGACATAGTTGAAAAGAGGCCTGGATGTGTTTAAGGGCCGTGAGCACGATTTGCGTACGAATGAGGTCAAGGTCCTCAATCTAAGCATTACGTCCAATATTGTAAGCACTTCGCTGACTGACTGCCCTGCTGCCAAACAAAGAATGTTCCCTGACCAAGGTTCAGATAATTTGTAGCTCCTTGTAAACTTTCAATATGTCAAGCAAGAAAGCGATGAAAGTAAAAACGAGGAATAAAAAAAGGATGGTGAAAAACTAGGACGGGATGAAAAACACTAGGGGTTGAAGTGAAGAGCGCAATAGATGAAAAGACGTTAAACAGAAAAGGCACAAAGGACCATGTTAAGTCATTGAGGAGTAGTGCTTTCTTTTTTAAAGTATTCTAGCAAAAAATACAAAAAGAAAATGGAGAAAATTGGAGCGCATGATACATATAGGTTGTGGTAATATACAGTTGGAATTAAGAATTGGACGATTATCGGTTACCATATACTTCGCAATGTTTTTTTGGAGACGCTTATCTTACGAATCTTATTCGGCGTCTTGGCGATTGCGGGAGCTGTTGTAATGTCCAAAGTGTCATTCATCACTGAGTTGTTTTCTTCTTCCAAGTATTGATCCAGATTTACGTGCTTTCGTTTCTGTCCGAGACCAATAGTCAAAGCGTCTTGAGTTGCGCTATCAGTTATTTCTAATGATTGCAAATTGCAGGAGGAAGGCAGTGAAAACGATCTGTTCCTCAAATCCGTAATTTCCGCTAACCATTTTTCCACTTGTGACTTAGATTGGGCAGTAATGTCCATGTAACATGCATGGGTGCGCTCCGAATTGTACGTAAAGCAAAAGCTATATTCGTTACCTTCTTCTAGTTCCCCCTGGTCGGCGGTTAAAATACTGGAGACATCGATAAGCACTTTTGCATATGATTTTGGATTTTGATTACTGCTGTAGTTTGTAGATTTTCTTCTAGCACCACCGCTCACCGTTAAAATTCCATCTTGCAACAGTACAGACACACAAAAGGCAAATCGATCCCTTATCTGTTGATCCAATTCAATGTCCCCAGAAACTTGCCTGATGAAGGAACTTGCCGGTGAAGGGAAAGTACGTGTACGAGCCAAATAGCGGTAGCACTTTCTGAGCATCATTAAATCTTGGAACTCTGGACTTTCCCACTGCAAACTGTCTCCGCATAGGCAAAGAAGACATTTTTCGATGCAACTGCCGTGATGATTACCGTAACATATTCCATGGACCCGTTTTTTGCAACTTTTGCAAGACTTGAGCTTCGTGGCATCTGGAAAACAATCCGAGCCACACTCACATGCAAGCCTCCTAGAACTGTTAAATGCTGTAGCAGTAGTACTGATGCCCACTCCTCCCCCTCGGCAGAGTGCCTGAGTGGGTTGAATTTCGGACTGTGGTGATTTTAAGAAGCCGCCTAACATGTTGGTCGTTTGAGATTGAGTTTGCCCTGCTGCTTGAGACGATTGAGATGGCTGAGAAAGTTGACTCCCCATTGCAATTTCACCGCAGTATGGTTCGTCGACAAAGTCAAAAGGATCTATCTCAGTGAACTCAGATCCACCATCTTCGCCCATTTCCGAATTCATATCTGCTCCAGAATACACTCTCATGCCCAGTTTATGGTGCTTTGTATCCAGGGATCCGACCGAAAACATCGCTGAATCAGTGGCGGCAGGAATCTTTATCGTTGCCGCCTTGTCAAAGCTTGCGTCTTTGAACAAGTGTGGTTGGTAATCTGGTGGTGTCACCTCGTTAAACATCAATCTCACAGTCAGGTACTTCTTTTGAGGCAACGGTTCCAATGACTGTGTGATTATGATGAATCGTCTCATGAGCTGCTGCGCCATTTTTCTCGAATCAAGCAAAGATATTGTGGATGTCTCATCGTTCACTTTGAGCTTTACATTATTGTCCACATCGTATTCGAAGTGAAATGTGTAATTCTCTGATAGATTAGCCGAGTCTTTCTCGTCAAGGAAAATGCCTAAACTCAGGGCCTTTAGGTACTTCAATTTAATGGCCTGGAAAACACCTTTCTCGAGCCAATCTAAAAGCATATCTACTTCTGTGAATTTTCCCCTCACTAGCGTCTTGATTTTGATAGAGCTTGTCTGAGATGCGTTTTGCTTGCTGTAGTTCTTTTCTACCTTTTCAGGCACAAATCTCTGATCTACAAAGCTTTCGTCAGGGAACAGACCTCTTAAGAATGCCAAGCAACCGAAAGACATTGTTAGCATAGTTTGGACCAACTTTTGAGATTGCTCAGTGGTGATATCTGTTTTGGTGTTAGTTTTGGTCTGCACTAACTGGCGAGTAGACATGTTGAGTTATTGGCAATGTAAAGTAAACGAAACAAGTACTCTTATACCATTCATGACAGTAGAAAGAGTTGACAAAAAGTGTCTTCGTGTTAAAGAGCTTCCATTCACTATTTATACCCTGCGGCCCCCCGCTTGATTTCCCTTTGAACTCATCAATCTTGCCGCCCATATGAACTAGCCGCCGAACCATCCAAGCCCACACACCACACAACCCACACATTTCCAGAACACATCACGTGCATTGCTTTGGTCTCCTATGACCATTTTACTTTTCACTCGTTGCTTTTTCCCCCCAGTTTTTTTTTCATAGAAGATAGGGCTGCGGAAGCGTCATGACCCAGCGCCGGGTAGGGCGTTGCTACGTTGCTAGTATGCCAGCAGCCTCACTGTTAAGACACGCCACCAAGCCTACCGGGGCCGACAAACTCCGCCGGCAGTAGTCGCAAAGGCCCACGGGTTCAACAGTGGTGGGAAAAGCGTACCAGCCCAGGCGGATCCGTTCCGTGACCTGGACAGGGTCAAAATTACTCATCTTGAGTTCCACAACTGGAGCTCAGCCCACGATATTATCGTTATCAAAGCTAATTTGATGCTCCTTTAGATGCCTCTACAAAGCGAAGCTGAGATCCTGCATGAGAATGGATCACTGAAAGCTTGGCGAGCTTGGCGAATCTGAGCGTGCAATCACGCGAGTACACTTTTTGATTTGTATCATGTTGATCTGGTGGTATTTGAACATATTCGTAAATACGTACTAAGTAGCCTTGCTATGGAGGGTGCAGTCCTTTCTTTTCCCGTTCGTACTGTGGAAGACCGGTTCTTTTTTGCAGCCTTAAGGGTAGCAGGAACATGGTGAAGGATATCGTGAGATATAGAACAGACGTAATTTCAGGCCAAACTTGTAGCGGAGTTCTGTTATGTAGCTTACTTCATTGTACAGTTATTTTTTTTTTTTTTTTTTTTTCGATAAGTTGTCTTCTCTACAAATTCGATTAGCTATCAAGATTTTCATCTATATTAAGTTGCCGTAAGAAGATTTTCTTCATTGCAAAGATCCTCAGGAAAAGCTTCGAATCTAGGCCAAAATTGTCTAGCTTCGCAGAAAAATGGGATTAAAAAATAACGGCTTTCTCGAGACGCCTCCAATGGCAGGATCGTCCACTTCGCTAAGTTCCAAAGATGTGGCTTCAGCCATCTCATTGTATGAACCTTCGTCAAACCAAGACAATCTCGATAACTTGTCCATGAAGGCGGTTTATGAGATGGATTCCGAGGATAGCATCTCAAGGCCATTGTCTAGGGGCTCTGTGACATCCGGTGTGTCCATGATGGCAACCAAGGACGGTGTAGAAGGAGAGAAAGTAAAGCGACTTGGCATTCCACAGTATTCGCTTAACCTCCTGAATACGATGGCTCATTCACAGCACAAAAAGATGCATGGAAACTCGCAAGCGAAGAACGCCAAGTACCTGTCACAAGCAGACTCACCTAGTTCCCCTCCGATGACCCTGCGTGATAAGATGAGGCTACTGGGAAATGAGAAACAGATACCCTTAGTGAGTAATTCATCAGAAGGGTTCGATGAGACTTTGATGCATGACTCCGCACAGGAGAAGTACAATAACAGTACTTCTAACTATTCTTTACATGTGCCCGAGACGGGCACAGGCGCCCACGCCATGAGTGAAATTGATAGTAACAGTAGTACTGTGGGGGATGACAGTTCGTTCCAAAACCTCCGCAACCTGTCACCTGCCCTGGGCAGTGTTTACAATGATAGGGACTAAGAGATGCTTGTAATGATTTTTAGAGTATCGAGGGACGAGAAAAAGAAAATGGTTTGTAGTAATTTTTTGTAGGTGATTTCGTAGGCTCATGGGGTACTTTGGCTTCAGTTTGTATGTGTAGTAATTTATAAGTTGGTTTATTTGCTTCGCCGTTAGACTTTTTCATGGACGAGAGAAAGGGAGGAGAAAAATGAGAAAAGACAGTTCTCAACTCCAAGATCGACCTTCAAAGTACTTCACATTGAGCGAGCGAGAATGATCAGATCTACTACTACGAAACTCACAAGGCGCTTAGCATCACTGCGTACCTCCGCTCGCTCCCCTTTGAGGCCTCTTACTGCTATAAGACCAATTGGAGGAAAGGCAAATGAGGTTTTTACCAAGCTCAATGACGAGGGAGACCCCAAGAGAGATGCCTTCTTCAACTATTCATGGGGTTCATGGTTGGTTAATGACAAACAAGAAAAGGCAAAGAGAGTGACCAAGTTCTCAATCGAAGGTTTGACCGATATACTGAATCAGGTGTATGCTGAGTCCCAAATGATGGCCAAGTCTGACAAGAGCGCTAGCATTCCGTTACCTTCTCACAAATCAAACCTAACAGTTACTTTACCCCATAACACTATAATCAAGAACGTAGGTACTGTGAATCCCAACGAAAAGGTCAGAGTCTTGCGTATGGCCAGTATTCATGAGGGAAAGCACCATCGTATTTACAAAGTGGATACGAATCTGGACAAATCTTTTGTCCTAAGAATTCCATATGGACTGGAGAATGAACACGTCTTGGCACAGAGATTGAAGAGCGAAGTAGCCACTATGGATTTCGCTAGCTTGAAATTGGGTCTCAACATTCCTAAAGTGTTTTGCTATGGTGCTAATTACTCTAATCCCATCAGACAGCCATTCATTTTGCAAGAATATGTCGAAGGAAGATTGCTGATGAGAGATTGGAATCCATTAGTTGAGGACAAAAAAGATAGTTTGCCAGATGACACATTGAAAAAAGTTATAGAGCAAGTATCAGATCTGCAATCAAAGCTCATCTCCCAGGAATTGAATGGCTTTGGTTCCTTATATTTCGCCAGCGATGACGAGTTGCCAAGTGAGTCTACAAAGACTGTCTACGACGGTGAGGTTAATCCCGAATTACGGGAAAGGTGGTCCATTGGACCGTCGGTGGAAAGATGCTTCTGGAGAAAGAAGGCAGCTTTGAGCTATGATACTTTGCGCACATTTTCGGGTCCTTGGCCGGTCAATTCACCACTGGATATTGTCAAAAACACAGGCCTTGTAGAAGCTGAGAACGCCAAGGCCAGACTGGCATTAAAACAAGCTGATGCTTCACCAGAAGCTGTTGATGAAACTGTACTAAGAGAGCAAATTGTCACGTTCGATAATTTGGCTACTGTGGCACCCTATTTATTCAATTCTGGTACGACCAACATACCAAACGTCAAAGAATTATTGAAACCAAGACTTTATCATCCAGATCTAGATCCAATGAACGTCATTATTACTGCCGATGGAACGCCTTACTTGTTGGACTTCGAAGGAGCAAGTATAAAACCGTTTATTTTGCACTCCTCTCCACAATTTGTGGCCTACGATGGACCTAAGATCTATGATGTCAAAGAAGACGTTCCAAATTATGAGAAACTTTCAGAAGAGGAGAAGGCTCAATATGATTTCATGTACAAACGAACTAGGAACCAGTATTTGTGGGAAGCGGCACTGAATGAAAGGTCGAAGCAACTAATATCTGCCGTTGCCCCACCAGTCAAACTGCTTAGAAGTCCCTACATTGCTGCCATCGAAATGAAGTCTGATGAAGAATATCTACTTGTCGATGAGGCCCTCATTCAGTTAAGTGAAGTTTGGGATGTCTTCGCTAAGAATGGATTAGTGAAGAGCTCGAAATTCCCGATCGAGCTTTCGAAAAAACAAGTGGAAAAGCATTCTAATGACCTTAATGCTTTCCATGAGAAGTTGATCACCAGACCTTTTGCTGCCACCCAAGGATGGATCCCGCAAGACATGTTTGATAACCTTGTCAAGGCAGGCGTCTTGGTTCAAGGAAAAGATGGGAATTACTCCGTTAAACATGAAGACCTGTCTGAAGACAACTGACCTTGTTTATAATTTTGGTATAATGATTCAGTGTTTAAATCCATATTCTCCGTGTTGTTTTGATATAGGGTTGCTTTGTTTGGAAATAGTCAATGACTGATTCTTCCAAAATAACCTTTCTGAAATTATGGGAGGCAATAATATCATTACGGAAATCAAAATACATCTGATGAGGGAGTACGACAAACTTGAATTCATCAATGCTATATGAGCAACAAAATACACGACATACTGACCAGCACTGGATCGACGCAGTGCAAAGTTAAAGGCGACGCGAAAGGTCTCTGGTGCATGAAATCGAAGAGAAAACTCAAAAGTAAATGAAATGTGTTTGAAATTACCTTTACTTTTATTACGAGATTACGTTGAATGGTATTAGTTTAATTATGCAATACCATTTTAAGTTTACACCAACATGCATGAGAATCCTTCTCAACATTTGTACGAGATTATAATCACGCTACAGATCAACTGGCTTCTTGCGAGGCAAAGAAGTAGCTGGTATCCAAGATTACTTGACCATTAAGCGGAAGAATATGTTTATCTGCTTGGAATCAACAAGAAAGATACGAGCATAACAGATGTAGCTCTTGCCTTGAATATCGAAAAAATTCTTATGGAAAGCTATTGAGATTAAATATAAAACAAATTGGGAGCGGTTCGTTAGTGTTTCTGTCTTAATATTATTATCCACTTATACTGGCAGAATTTCCGGATAGGAATATTACAATTCCCTAATTTGTCTTGGTAGTTGTCAAAACAACCTTAAAAGCGAAGCCATGAAAATGTATCATAATTAGTCTAAAGAAAGTATAGGGAGACATGTATAATTTGCGTCGTATGGACATCAAGAAATTATGGTGTACTTGCTTGCTTCCAAAAATTCGTAAATGAGACAGAAAAATGTATTATGCCAACAATACAAATGGAAACATGACCATATTAAATGCCTAAATCCAGGTTTTTTTTTAACTACTTGTATTATTCAGAACCTAAAGCTGGCCTTTCACAGGAAAAACAATACCCACTAGAAAGGAACCAGCTTACTTCAAAAATCATAGTATTTACGTTTTTTTTTGACCATTAAAGTCGAGAAATTAATTGGGTGATAGTGGGGAATATTGAACAACGATCGAAAGATTGAATGAGTTACTTATTAAGATGATATATACTTTTAATAAAACGTAATTTCCTTCGGGAAAATATTTTATTATAAATACAAGTATAAATTGATTAATAATAAAGTCTCTAAATGATTAAAATAATGACATTAATTACATTCTTTAATTGAATGATATAATATTTTATATTCTATTTTAATAGTCCTAGATAATCTGAAGCTTTAAAAGATGCTACGAGTAGGCAAATGTTGTCGGAACCATATTAGCATATCTACCCTATCTTGAAGTCCAGCAAAGACTCTGAAGTGCTTCGTTCTTGCAGGGGCAATTTTGGGTAGCATACACTGTGTTTTACAAGCTTGTGATGCCCATTGTTGTGATCGCGGAGATTGTGAATCCCTTCTGCTTTTTTATGTTTAACGGCTCAATTAGGGACCTGTAGAAAACTAGAGCGCCATTGTTTCTAAAAGTCTATACTGCTAAACTCTGTAAACAATCTGCCAATACCGCAGGAGAAGAGCAAAAATTAAATTGGTAATTAAATTTGTGTTTTTAGCTTCAAAGTCATAGAATTCATCGATATAGGTAACTCTAATATCTTGAGTTTCCTCAACCTTGCGCACGACCCTATCCTGTTAATCTCTTCTCAGATGCCACCTTTTTGAATGTGTATTACCTTTTCTGGACCATAGATTTCATTTATCATACTTTACAACACTTCATCAACTAAAGGAAGGCAACCAGTTTAGATATCGCAACCAATGTTACAGAAATTCGAATTTAAGAACGATGTCATCCTGAAAAAAAAGCATCGAAATTGAAATGGATGCAAACAAGAGGAAAGGAAAGGAATAAAAGATTGCTTCCTGGAGACGGTTACTTTGGGCTTCTTAGCAAGTTAATTGCATGAAGGCAAATATTCAAATACGATTGTGACTACTGATACATAAAACATCACAGTATCTGTAGTGGATTGCATTTCGTTTTATAATGTACTAGAGTTACTGTGGACATCATAGTCAGGTGAAACTTCGAGACCATTCATGTGGTACAAGTCTAGCTGGATAAACCTACTGCTCGATCGTGCTCCAATTCTGGAACAAATCTTTCAACCAGACCTCACAGCTCAAGTGCCGAGAAGAATAAAGAAGATTACAATTACTCCATCTAGCGGATGGAATGAAGAAGTTGAAATGCTGAGCGCTCTAACTTGGGAGCATGACGCTTCCCCCGTCATAAAGTGATAGGATTAGTTAGGTGCGGAACGATCCCGCAGTTCGGCACAAACACATAATGTGGTCATTACTCACCTAGTAGGATCTCAATTTCCAGAACTGTGGAGAGTTGTCAGCGATGTCATTCACCTTGGTCGAAATTTCACGCGGCATGTCACTTGTGAGAAGTCATCGTCGTTAAATGTGACCGAAATCAAATGTCTGGGTTTGATTGTTACGCCAGAGAAATCCTGGTGGAGTTGTATCTCCACCTCCCACCCAAAAGTTCTATACTTCATTGCATAGGGCTCTAACAAGCTGACAGGTCTTCATCAATCTCTCTGAATCGAGGATAATACAACCAGATATTACAAGATGTCCTAATTATGCTGTTTGGTCTCACATTTCCATGAAATTTGATTCTTTTGGTCAATGAGCACATGATATTTTTCCACACCAGAAATGCCGGCTGATTTTTGGATGCCACAATTTTTTTTTTTTCATTTTTTTTTCCAATAATTGGCGTTCTGCCAATATTTTAATCATCTATTAGGTGTTTTTGAGATGAGTCAATCAAGAAATCTTTCACGTACATATATAAGGAAGCTCTAAGCTACTCAGCAGTTTTTTATATTAGCACGCCAGTTACTCGCAACACAAAAGGCAAGGATAATAAGCAACACAGACCCAATGTCTAGCCACGATATAAACAATCTCCAACATTCCTTTAGACGTGCCGTCAACCTTTCTGGTTCTCCAGGCGCGGTGTCAACTTCTCCTACACAATCTTTCATGGACACCTTGCCTCGTCGCATGAGTGCTTCCAACAAGGCTAAAGCTCTAAAACCATTCTCAACAGGTGATATGAAAATTCTTTTACTAGAGAATGTTAATGCTACTGCTGTCGATATTTTCAGAGAACAAGGCTACCAAGTGGAGTTTCTTAAATCTTCTCTACCGGAAGAAGAATTGATTGAGAAGATAAAGGATGTGCACGCAGTTGGTATAAGATCGAAGACAAGACTGACCGCCAACATTTTGAAGCATGCTAAAAATTTGGTTTGCATTGGATGTTTCTGTATCGGTACCAATCAAGTAGACCTAACTTACGCTACTAATGCAGGTATTGCTGTGTTCAACTCACCCTTCTCCAACTCCAGAAGTGTCGCCGAATTAATCATAGGTGAAATCATCACCTTGGCCAGACAAGTGGGTGACAGATCAATTGAGTTGCACACCGGCACGTGGAACAAGGTCTCTAACAAATGCTGGGAAGTCAGAGGTAAGACCCTGGGAATTATTGGTTACGGCCACATTGGCTCGCAGTTGTCTGTTTTGGCTGAGGCCATGGGTCTCCATGTTTTGTATTATGATACTGTGACTATCATGGGTTTGGGTACTGCTAGACAGGTTCCCACTTTGGACGAGTTGTTGAACAACTCCGACTTCATTACTTGCCATGTTCCTGCCACCCCAGAAACCAAGAATATGTTGTCTGCCCCTCAATTTGCTGCAATGAAGGAAGGCGCATACGTGCTGAATGCATCGAGGGGAACTGTGGTGGACATTCCCGCTTTGATTCAAGCCTTCAAGGCTGGTAAAATTGCAGGTGCTGCGCTTGATGTTTATCCAAGCGAGCCTGGCAAAAACGGTGCTGGGGTTTTCAATAATGACCTGAACCCATGGGCATCCGAATTAACTTCCCTACCAAATATCATTTTGACACCTCACATTGGCGGTTCGACAGAAGAGGCCCAGAGTGCCATTGGTGTCGAAGTGGCAACCTCTTTGACCAAATACATTAATGAAGGTACCTCGGTTGGTTCTGTGAACTTCCCAGAAGTTTCCCTGAGATCTCTAGATTATGACGAGGAAAACACTGTGCGTGTTCTTTACATCCATCACAACGTACCTGGTGTTTTGAAAACCGTCAACAATGTATTGTCCAATCATAACATTGAGAAACAGTTCTCAGATTCCAAAGGCGGCGTTGCCTACTTGATGGCTGACATCTGTGATGTCAACCAGAGCGATATTAAGGATGTCTATGACCAATTAAATCAAACTGACGCAAAAATTTCTATAAGACTACTTTACTGAGAGACCAAACCATTATTTGTAATATCAAGTAAATAATATACAGATGTCTACTAGGAGAGCGTTTCAACAGTGACTGGGCAATTGAACTATTCTCTTTACTATATCTTGGGTTCTCTACATATTTAATTTCAATTGACCGGGTAAGATATCATAGAAGACGAACATGGATTCCGTATAATCTCGGTGGCAAATACTAAAGGGAACATATATTGTGAAATCATAGAAAACTGAACTCGTGAAGGTTAGCTGCGTATTAAGCATTGTTTGAGCGGCATTGCTTGTTTAACATCTCTTCAGTGGCAGCTTATCATTGAAATCTTAGAGAGTTGCTTAATAACAATTCCAGGAGATGTCACTTACAACAGCTGCACCTTTGCTAGCTTTATTGAAAGAGAAGGACGACTCAGTGAAATCTTACGCGCTCAACTCTATTAATGATGTCGTGGGCGAACTGTGGTCTGAGATTTCCAATTATATTACAGAAATTGAGGCGCTTTACGATGATGGGAATTTCCCTGATCGCCAGATGGCAGGGTTGATTGCATCTAAAGTATACTACAATTTGGGAGAATACGAGTCTGCAGTAAAGTTTGCGCTGGCCGCTGGCGACCGCTTCAATATTGAGGACAGATCGCAGTACGTGGAAACCATCGTGTCAAAGAGTATTGAAATGTACATCAAACAGTCTACAACAAATTATGAATCGAAGGGCCCTAAACAGTTTATCGATCCCAAATTGAGCGCTATATTTGAAAGGATGATTCAAAAGTGCGTTTGTGCGTCGGAATTCAAGTTAGCATTGGGTATTTCATTAGAAGCTTTCAGATTGGATCTAGTTGAGCAACTCTTGAAGTCTAGATTGACTGATGACACAGAAACGAACGCGTTAAAACTGGTTAATTACGTATTGACCGCAACTATAACAGTGGTCGACAATTCGCTATTCAGAAAGGCTATTTTGAACTCACTATTTGATATTCTCATGTCTATGAAATCGGCAGACTATTTTACCATTTCCAAGGTTGTTGTGAATTTGAACAATCCTCAACTGGGTATGAAATTGTTCGAGAAATTAAGCAGCAGCGAAAAAATCGAAGTATCTTATCAAATTGCCTTTGATCTCGTTTCCTCAGGGTCTCAAGAATTTTTGGATACTTTGGTGGCTGAACTAGGTGAGAGAGATTACGATTCGAGACTGCTAGAAATACTTTCTGGTCTACCGACATGCGATTACTATAATACTTTTTTGTTGAACAACAGCAACATTGACGTTGGTCTGTTGAATAAATCGAAATCATGCCTCGATGGCAAATTCTCTCTGTTCCACACTGCGGTGAGTGTGGCCAATGGTTTCATGCATGCCGGCACAACCAACAATTCGTTTATCAAAGCAAATCTGCCTTGGTTGGGTAAAGCCCAAAATTGGGCAAAATTCACGGCTACAGCGTCCCTTGGTGTCATCCACAAAGGTAATCTATCAGAGGGTAAGAAAGTTATGGCGCCTTATTTGCCAGGTAGTCGTGCATCCTCCCGCTATATCAAAGGGGGATCACTTTATGGCTTAGGCTTGATCTATGCTGGTTTTGGCAGAGATATCATTGGGTACTTGAAAACTCATATTGTGGAGAATAGTTCCGCCACTGGGGATGAAGACATAGATGTATTATTGCACGGTGCATCCTTAGGTATTGGGTTAGCTGCTATGGGATCTTCTAGTACTGATGTGTACGAGTCCTTAAAAGAGGTCCTGTATAATGATTCCGCTGTTTCTGGAATGGCAGCTGCGCTAGGTATGGGTCTGACTATGTTAGGTACAGGTGATGAGTCTGCAGTACACGACATGTTCACTTATGCTCAAGAGACGCAACACGGGGATATTACTAGGGGATTAGCTGTTGGATTGGCTCTGATAAATTATGGTCGCCAAGAGTTGGCAGATGGATTGATTGATGATATGCTTTCTAATGAGAATGCAGTTCTACGTTATGGGGGTGCTTATACTATTGCTTTAGCTTACGCCGGTACTGGTAACAATAAAGCAGTCAAGAAGCTGCTACATGTCGCAGTTTCAGACTCTAACGACGACGTGAGAAGGGCCGCCGTTACCGCGCTTGGATTTGTTCTTTTGCGTGACTATACTACGGTACCCAGAATAGTTCAATTGTTGTCTAAATCACACAATGCACACGTTCGCTGTGGTACTGCATTCGCCCTAGGAATCGCATGCGCTGGTAGAGTACTTCCTTCTGCAATAGACGTGCTGGAGCCTATGACAAAAGATTCCGTGGACTTTGTCCGTCAAGCAGCCATGATTGCTCTTTCAATGATTCTGATGCAGCAGACGGATAAATTGAATCCTAAAGTTTCTGAAATAAACCAGAACTTTCTCAACGTCGTGACTAACAAACACCAAGAAGGTTTAGCAAAGTTTGGCGCATGTGTTGCCCAGGGTATCATGAATGCTGGTGGTCGCAATGTAACAATTCACCTAGAAAACGTTGAAATGGGCACTCTTGACACAAAGGCCATCGTGGGGTTAGCGATGTTTTCACAGTTTTGGTATTGGTTCCCTCTTTCACACTTCTTGTCCCTTTCGTTTACTCCCACGACAGTGATTGGTGTTCGAGACAGTGACCTGGCAATACCAAAATTTGAATTCAACTGCCATGCTAGGTCTGAATTCTTTGCATACCCCAAGATGTTTGAAGAAAACTCCGGCAAAGAAGTTGAGAAAGTGGCAACTGCCGTGTTGTCCACTACTGCCTGGGCAAAGGCAAGAGCGAAGAAATCCAAAAAAGATAAGGCAAGTGAAGAAGATGAGAAAACCATTAAACCTGATGAGAAGGAGCCACCAACGAAGGAGGAGGAAGTTAAAGAAAAAGACGAAGAAGTTTCTAAAGTCAAGTATTCAGCTAAACCATACAAGGTGCAAAACATGACACGTGTACTGCCACAGCAGGCAAGATACATCTCATTCAAAGATGACCGTTTTGTTCCAGTTCGTAAGTACAAAGGTAGTACTGGTGTTATTGTGCTAACAGACAACAAGCCAGCTGAACCAATAGAGTTAATTGAAACCGTTAGGCAAAGCAAGGATGTAAATGCTCCACTACCTACTCCTTTTAGAGTTGAGGATGAGCTTGAGTACTCTAGGATCAAATAAAGTCCCTTAATCCTGTCATATAAAATATCTAAGAAAATAATAAATCGAATATCATGAGTGAAAATTAAATGCAATTCCAATCTATTTTACAACACAAACTATGTGATATTTTTAACGAAACCTACTGAGAGCCTGTTCCACAGCATCTTCTGCTTCCTCTGTATGATGCTGACCCTGGCGGACTCTCTTTTTGCGTCCTTCTCTTTCCTTCTCCAACTGCTTTTGCACCCTCAGTTTCCTATCATCTACTACATTTTGAGTCTTCTTACGTAGGAATCCACGTAATCCTGAGTTTTTTCCTTTTACATCTGGCCTAATACTTGGAATATCGTTGTTTCCTTTTGCCTTGTCTAATGACTGATTTGTTATCTCTGCTAGATCCTTAGCGGTCAACCTTGTTCCAGAGGCCCGGTTATCTACTGTTCCAATAACGTTCGGATCCAAGGCAATTGTATCTGCAGGCAATTTGTTGAGTAAAGTTCTCACTTCTTGCTCTTGCCTTTGCTTTTTAGTCTCATATGGGTTTGCTTCCAATGCATCGAAGTTTGCTTCACCTGCACCTGGAATGATCAAGTTGGTTACACCGATGCTATGACCAACACCTAGGAGATCTTCGAAAGGCACAAAAGCCATATCATTGACCCTGTTTCCAGCGAATAAATGTGAAATATACGGTGTGTTTCTTGAGGGATCACCTCTGGAACCAAGGCAGGGCTTAGATATTTTGGCGGCACTTAAAGCATCCTTCCAAACGGTAACATGCGGCCCACGAGATACTGCAATCAGCCCAGTATCTGAAATGGCTACATTAGATGCTGGGGTAGGTAAATTTTGAACGGTATGTAATTCTTTGAAATTTCTTATGTCCCAAATCTTCATGGACTTATCAGCGCCTGTTGTCACCATGTAGTGTCCACCACGATCAATTGCTATATCTGTCACAGGACCCCTAGCGGCTAGCAATTTTACTAGTGGTTCTGGCATCGAAGGCGACCACAATGATACAGTCCCATTATTATGTCCAAGATGTATCATAGCATTCCAAGGATTTTGGGTCATAGCAGTTGTAGGACCGCACTTCGTCGGCCACTCAGAAACCAGCTGGCCAGTAGAAACATCCTGGTATTTCAACCAACCCGTTTCTCCCGCGGTAACCAAAAGGTAGTGATAAGGTAAAAACTCCAAATGTCTAGCTTCTATATGCTGCTTCAGCCTATGCAGCTCAACCCCTTCGTGGTCATATATAAAAGTGTATTTCTTCTGTGCCACTGCAAAAAATTGTTCATTTTGCAAATAAGTGGCAGCAAAACAGCTTTCATTAACGTTCAATTCTGCTCGTAATTCACCCTTTCTCCAATCCATCGACGCCACATGACCCTTACGACCCGCTATCAAAAGATGGGTTCCATTTCTGGTAAAATTCACTGAGTATGGTCCAAACTCTTTCAAAGAAAGATCCAGAGCTTTATTGGCTGTAGCGATATCTACGTTATCCTTTATTTCTGATTGTTTTACCTTGAATGTCTTTTCCATCTCATCTTCAGCTTCTAAAAACCCAGCGGACTCCGGTAGAAGGTACTGCGTGGCAGCTGCAGATGAAACGGCATCCTTGTACTGGTCATCTATCTTCTTAAGGCCAGCTCGTAACTTCTTATCCTTACTTCTGCGGTGAGTTTTCGAAACATTGTTCGTGGGTCTTTCAAACTTTCCCTGGTTTTCCCTTTCCCTATGGACTACTTTATGCTTTGGACCGCTCATGGAAATTCCTGCGAATAGATATATCTGCTGGAATTCAAAGTTGAAGTAAGATTCGCGGACGCAGACTATAGCTCATCGAGAAATAGAGCTCATCGCATCAAAAATTTTTCTGGCTGACAATAACCTGAAAAAGTGAAAAAAATGAAAAATACAGAACAATGAAAAACCAATAAAAACCTTCATCGTAATGCATGCATTTGGGCTTACGAACTTCATAAGAGATTGCTACTGTGGCGGTATTACTAGACTCACAGTCTGGGGCATGGGCAATCGAAATGTAGGGTCAAGTAATAGCATATTGGCATTGCATTCTGCAACTATTTTTGTCTTGTTCTGGAGCCACCAAAGAGTAAACTACTTGCTCTTCAAGATTTCTTGAAGCAAATTCGAAATTGACTATTTTAGAATTCATTGCTGAGCAGTGGTCTTGATATCGACCATTAATTAACCACAATCTCTGCTAAGAAGTTTAACGTTGACGCAGCAGCAGCAATGTTACAAGAGATGGGGGCCTGTCATTAGGCAAAGCTTCCTCGTATCGCGGTAGGCTTCTTGGTAATCGAATGTACTTGAAACATGTTCCCGAAGGTCGTTGTTGCTCAAAGCCAAGTGCAGAAGTGAACAAAAGTTCGCGCTTTTTTAACAACTCGCTCTAATTGGACCAACAAGAACAGACATGTTTGCAAGAAGGAGCGTCCAGTTGGCTACTAAGCGATCCCTATCTACCAATGTACGTCGCCAAATAATAAAGTCGAGTGTAGTGCCTAGTGGGTTTCTTTTGACTGCCGGTATAGTCGGTGTGGGGGCCTTTTACCTCTATGTTATGAACTCCAGATCTGCAATTCACGAGTATTTCTTCTGTCCCCTTATTAGATTGCTTACACCTGATGCTGAAGATGGTCACAAGTTAGGGATTTGCTGCTTGAAATGGGGTTTAGCTCCTAAACTGTTTTTTGACAACGATCCTGAATCGCTGCACGTCGATGTCTTTGGTAAAAAATTGAGCAATCCCATTGGTTGCGCTGCCGGGCTTGACAAGGATGCTGAGGCTATAGATGGAATTGTAGCTGGTGGATTTGGCTACATGGAGGTCGGGACTGTTACTCCATTGCCACAGCCAGGTAATCCGAAACCCAGATTCTTTAGATTGCCCCAAGATCAGGCAGTTATTAACAGATACGGTTTCAACTCAAGTGGTCATGAAGTGGTATACAACAATTTGGCTGACCGTGTGCATAAGTTTTTGACTTCGTATTTTACAGATAAGAAGGCTGCAGAAAACTTATCTCTTTACGATGGTAAATTATTGGCGGTTAACTTAGGTAAGAACAAAACAGGTGATGAGATCAAAGATTATTTGAAAGGCGTAGAGAAATTTCAATCATTGGCTGATTTACTTGTTATTAATGTATCTTCTCCAAATACTCCTGGATTAAGAGATTTGCAAGCTGAATCCAAGTTAACCGATCTTCTGACTAAAATCGTTGCCAAAAGAGATTCCTTGGTAAAACAAGGCAATGTCCTGGGTCACTCTGACCACAAACCTCCTGTCATGGTAAAGATCGCACCTGACTTAACTGATGAGGAACTCAAATCTGTTGTGGAGTCCGCCAAAAACTCTAAGGTAGATGGTGTGATTGTATCTAATACCACAATTCAAAGACCCAAGAGTCTAATTACTCAGGATGAAAGCTTGACTAAACAGGCCGGTGGTCTCTCTGGTAAGCCACTGAAACCATTGTCTTTAAGGGCTTTGAAATCTGTCGCGAAATACTCCAAGGACTCTGATTTAATTTTGGTCGGCTGCGGCGGTATTTCCTCAGGCAAAGATGCCCTTGAGTTCGGTAAAGCCGGTGCAACATTTGTACAGCTATACACTGCTTATGCTTACAAAGGGCCAGGCCTGGTTGCCAAGATCAAGGACGAGCTCGCGGAAGAACTGAAGAGAGAAGGCAAGACGTGGACTGAAATCATTGGCGAGGATAACAAATAAGAGAAAAGTACTTTATAAACTACATATAGCTGAATATTCCCAACACTATGAGAACGAAACAAACATCTGTAATTAGCATGGACACAACATCCCAATATTGCAATAGGGTGAAAACATATGATTTCAAGTACGACTGTTTTGAACCCTGATCCGGAATCAAAGATATCAATTTAGCGATCAAACTACTTTGCTTTATAGTGTCAATTGTGGTGCCCTTCTCGATCGACTTTAACCTACTATAATAAAGAGAAGTGGCCACAATTTCAAACCCGACAAAGACTGAAAAGAAATTAGAAGAATCAGTGAGCCATTGTGGTAACGATAAATCCACATGATGAGTCACTAGGTAAACATAAGGCACTATCATAGCCCATTTCATCACAATGGACCAAGCTTTCAGCCTGTTGACTAGGTAATTGTGATAATCTAGCCATTCTTGGTCAGCTGGCGGTACTGGCTGCCCCAGAGAAGACGCTCCATTATCACCCCCAACCATCGATTGGAACATGGACATCATATCGGGCTCATTCTGACCGACTGATTCCTGTCCATCCCCCGCCAATTGTTTAAAAATGGAAAGCTGAGGATTATTTTCGCCACCTTTGGACGCACCATCCTTTGGGATCTCGTCAGTACCGGTTGTGCTTCTAGGAGTGACAGTAGTCCTCTCTGAAATCTTTTGTCTGCTATCTAGGCTGGACTCAGTACTCATTAGACTGTCCGCATGCCCAGTAATTTTGTTCAGTCTTGAAGAGCCACCACCACTGCTAAACTTCTTCTGCCTTCTCTCCCTTAGTATTCGACGTTTCTCAGCCTCGCTCAATTGACTCATCACGACAATACGGCGGTAGGTAGCTTGGATGAAGTTTTGGAATCATGCGAAGACGCCGTCGAACAGTGTTCGACTTTTCAAAAGGTCCTCTCTTTGCTTACACGTGATAGCACAGAAATTCGAATAATGGACGATAGACACACCGAACTCTACATATGATATTTAAGAGCTATATTTAGCGACCACCTCATCGAATTTGGCATTGGCCTCCCTATTACTTTTCACATATGAATTTTCTGGGGCCTCTTGCTTCAATTTTTCCCTTAGTTGCTGGACCTCTTTGTCACCTTGGGCGATTAACAACGGAATTTTACTGGTCATAAAATGTTGTTTGTATAAGTGAGCAACTTGCTTCTGTTCAACGCTGTAATAGTCAGATTCCAATGTATTTACCAAAGATTGGGCCTCAGGCAAATTGCCTTGTTGCACATGTAAATTCAAAAGTCCCAGTTGGGTCTTCCAGGTGGGGAAAGTTTGCGACAATTCTTCAAAATAGTAGAAGTTAGATCTAGTAGTTTCTTGGTTGGTCGAAAATTTAACGTAGGATTCAGATAAAGAAATAATGATTTCGTCATCGCTCGAAATTGTGTCCTCATTAGCAGCGCTGTAATTTTCCAACATAGTCTGTGCTGTAGACGCTTGACCATTCAACAATGCTACTTGCACAGCAAGGAGCAGCAGCTCTGGAGTGCCAACAGATTCGTCACTATCGATTCCTTGTACGCAAGTCATTAATGCGTCTTCGAATTGGCCAAGCATTGCCTCAGCTGAGCCCAAAAGATACAATTCGAAAGGTGAGCTCGATTCCTTTGGAATTTGCTCTCTCACGGGCCCAATTTCTTTATTTTTCAGGAACTCATGGTATACTGTAAAAGCTTTTTCTAATGCGGAATTATCTTGAGCTTCGAATTGCCTTGTTTCAAGCTGTGATTGCGACTTGTAGAACACTAACGTGTCATCACTAACTTTATTGAATTTCCCAATCTCCTGCAAGACCTGTAGAAAGTCTCCTGCGTAATAGTTTTGCTTGATCGTAAAGTAATTCATTACCGTAGTTATCTGTAGGGCGGAGCTTGTTTACGTCTTTATTGTACACACTTCAAGAGTTGTTCGTGCATATAACAACCGCGTTTTCTTAAATAAAGATAGTTGGCGAAAAGATATCACTGCAATCATACACGAAGACAAATCAAAACGATATATCCTATAATCATGTCCTCCAGTGAGGAAAAAAAGAACAACTCTGAGCTATCGAATATGTCAAAACAACCTTGGTTTGATGCTGCCTACAAATCCGCGCTTGCTTTTTACCAGAAAGATGACCAGCTTGATTCGAAGGATAGATTAGACTTATCCAGGAAATACGAGAGTATCGCAAATGCTGAGTTGTTTGGTGGATGGCTGGGGTTTACTTCTGTCTTTTTACCGCCCTTTTTCTGGCAGTTTTATAAGACGAATGCAATTAAGGGGGTCAATGTACCTAAGAACTTCATTGCTGGTCTGCTAGTCATGTTTGGCAGCACGCAATTATCTGGGAATTATATGTTCAGCAAGAAAATGAAGGAGCTAGACCCTAATGGTACTTTCAAAGAAGAGACTTCATATGATGATGATACCGCAGGGGAGAAAGCTGTAAAAAGTAGCGCCCAAAGACAGTGGGAAATGATGAATCTACTGAACAACGGAGGGGCCACAAAGTGGGCTGCGTACTTTTCTTTAACCTATTATAATCCCGAGAGACGTTTACCAGACCCTAGAATTAAACTAGCAGAGATGAACAGTTCAGACGGGCAAACAAGACCGGGTGGCTTATTGCAACATAAGGATATCATGGGGCTTTATACGGGCCCTGAAGCTGAGAAGAGACGTCGCGAAGGTATACCTGAAAAAGCAAGCCAACAGGGAGAGGAGCCAACGAAACCAGCTCTTTCATCTTGGGATGCTATTCGCGCAGAGAACAACCTGCCTTCTTCATCCAACTCTGCTGGAAATGGGTCTAAAGCCTCAGGTTCGTCATGGGACAGGATCAGGAATCGGGCTGCTCAACAAGATAATTATCGAGAAGAAGATTCCCAGCAAGCAAATTCTCCGAATGGACTTCTAGAGTCGGACCAAGAAGATCCATTCGCAAGTTTAGAGCATCCATCACAATCCGAATTTGATGCACTACTGGACAAAGAAAGACATGGCGGAGATGAGAAATGAACATGTAATTAGTTTATGCGATGAAAAAGATGACCAATGAGAAAATAAGAAACTACTTTCAACAAGATATATATGACGAGTAACTAAATACTGATACTACTTATTCTTAAACCAGCACATTATCGTTCCTCATATCGCTCTTCAATTTTTTTAGCTGTTCTAGCACAGTATCCAAGGTCACAGTAGCATTCTTACCCTGTTGATCCATCACATCTCTGTTTCTGATATTGACTGAATTTTCATTCATCTCCTGTTCACCAACAATGAAAATAAAGTTGTACTTTAACATTTGCCCATTTCTGACCTTCTTTTGCAAAGTATTTCCCGACAGATCAACATCGGCGTAGAAGCCTGCTGCATGCAACTCGTCACGGACTTCTTGAGCATACGGTTGATATTTAACACCGACGGGAACGACAAGAATTTGACGTGGCGATAACCAGAAAGGCCATTTACCTGCAAAGTGCTCGGTCAAGATGGCGGTCATTCTCTCCACGGATCCCAAGATAGCACGATGAATCATAACAGGTCTCTCGTAACTTTCGCTTTCCTCATTTTCTTTCGATTTGTACTCTAGACCGAATCTATCTGGCAATTGGAAATCCAACTGAACGGTGGCGCATTGATGCCATCTTCTCAAAGCATCCGAGATCATGATATCAATTTTTGGACCATAGAAAGCACCGTCACCTGGGTTCAACTCCCACTTGCCACCCCATTTCTGTAAAGCGGCTGCCAAAGTAGCCTCAGCATCATTCCACGTTTCCAGCTTTCCGACGTAGCTTTCAGGTCTGGTAGACAATTCCATTTTGAATTCGAATCCAAACACGCCATACATGAAACTTAGAAAATCGAAGATGCCTTCAATTTCTTGACCAATCTGATCTTGTCTACAGAAGATATGAGCATCGTCCTGTTGGAACCTCCTGACACGGGTTAAACCAGTCAAAGCACCAGAGAATTCGTTTCTGTGGATCACGCCGAAATCAGCAACCCTCCAAGGCAGTTCTCTATAAGAACGTTCTCTTGATTTGAACATTAAAGCATGTCCTGGACAGTTCATGGGCTTTAGGCCGTACATCTCTTTCTCCACTTCGAATGTAAACATGTTTTCCTTGTAATGACCCCAATGCCCAGAAGTTTCCCACAATTTCGAATTGTACATGTTGGGGGTAATGACCTCTTCATAACCTCTCTTCCGATATTCACCTCTTAGCAGATCTACTAAGGTATTGTAAATTCTAGTACCATGAGGAAGCCAGAAACAAGATCCTGGTGACATGTCGTTAAACATAAACAACTCTTGCTCTCTACCAATCTTTCTGTGATCCCTCATGGATGCCTCAGCCAAGAATTTCAAATGAGCGTCCATCAATTTCTTGTCAGGAAAGGAAATACCATAAATTCTCTGCAAAGAGTCATTGTTGGCGTCACCCAAGAAATAACAAGAAGAGTTTTTCAATAACTTGAAAGCTTTGATACGACCTGTATGAGGAATATGTGGCCCTACGCACAGATCTATCAAGGGACCGCACCTATAAACGGTACTTGCGCCTCCATCTGGAATCTTCGTTTGCACTAAGTAAGTCTTGTACTTGGAGTAATGGAACATTTTCAACAAGTCCTCCTTAGACATAACCAATCTCTCAAACTTCTGTTTCTGCTTAATGGCATTCTTAGCCACGCCTTCCAGACTGGGAAAATCTGCCTGAGATACGGTTCTCTCCTCTGATGTTGGATTCATACTATCTCTAACAGCCATTTCGTAGAAAAACCCATCGTCCGTAGGTGGACCCAGGCAGATATGAGCCCCTAAATTACACTCACACGATTCACCGAGCACATGCGCAGATGAGTGCCAAAAAACCTTTTTTCCAGCTTCCGATTCAAAGTCCAAGAGTTCTAGACGAATTTCTTGACCCTCAGAACCCTCGAACGGCCTCTCCAGATCCCACAGTTCACCATCCACCTTAGAGATACACAATTTATCAGGCAGAGATTTAGCGATGGCCTTGGCAATGTCCATGGGAGTAGTTTCCCAAGCGGTAGCTTCCTTGACCGATCCATCTTTAAGCACAATTTTCAAAGGCACACGTGGCATAGAAGCTACCTTCTCGTTATAATCTTGCTGCAACTTTTCAAACATCTGGATACGTTCGTCAATGAAAGCAGGCTGTGGGTCTAAGTATAGAGACTGCTGCTTCGATTTCTTATCAGCCTTCTTATCAGCCTTCTTATCGGCCTTCTTAGCGGGTGCCGGAGCCCCTTCCTTCAGTGACATATTCTTGACTTGTTCGGTCGCCTCTTTTGCACTCATAATGGGACCTCTAAAGCGCCTGATTAACTTGCTATGTCCTTCTTCGTAACCAAGTTGTTTCGTATCTAAAGTGTATTTTGTTCAAAAATTTTACATCTCGAACACAACTATGAGCATCATGTTGTGAGCTCGTTAGCAGTGATGGACAGACAAGAAACAGTCAATTGCCGCGAAACAACAGTGTTTTAGCGGATGAAAGGTATGTTGTACGCATCCTGAGATTTGGAAGTTGATTTAGTCTATTTCGCTGCTATCACGATATCATTATATGTGTCTGCCAAATGTGTTTTGGAATATCTTTACTCTGTGCAAAATTTTCGAGGAAACAGTAAGCAAAAATTGACATTATTTCGCATTTGTAAAGACGGTTAAAAAGACAAGTCAAAGAATCTAGAAACTATTTGAGCAGTATGTCGATGCTCAGTGAGTTCGAAACCATGGATACCCTTCCTTTTGTTAAAGATGCTACTCCACCAGTGAGGGACAAAGTTGCAGCACCCACTATTGATGAAGTCGATGCAGACCCCGAAGGGTTGAGAACAATGAGAGGCCAAGGAAGGTATTTCGGAGTCAATGAGGAGGATGGAATTAAGGAAGCAGAGCCCAAATGCAACAACTGTTCACAAAGAGGTCACTTAAAAAGGAATTGTCCGCATGTGATTTGCAGTTACTGTGGTGCGATGGATGACCACTACTCGCAGCACTGCCTGAAGGCGATCAAATGTTCTAACTGTAATGAAAGTGGCCATTATAGATCACAGTGTCCTCAAAAATGGAAAAGAGTCTTCTGCACGTTGTGCAACAGCAAGAGACATTCCAGGGACCGATGCCCCAGCGTTTGGAGAGTTTATTTACTCAAAGACGAGAGTAACAAGCGCATGCTGCCGATGCATGCATTTTTCTGTTACAACTGTGGGGGAAAGGGCCACATGGGAGATGAATGCGATGCCAGAAGATCTTCTAGGGTACCCAACGATGACGGTAGTGCTTTTTCTGGTGACAATTTATCCCTCCCGTTAAAAAGAGAATACTTTCAGAACTTACAAAGACAGTGGCGTGACAGATCTAGGGAGGATAACTTCGATTACAATGCCTACGAATTCGATAACGCCCTTTATGATGATGAGCCATCCAACGGCAACCGTAAAAAATCGAAATCCAAGAAACGTAAACATCAAAACTCTCATCAGTCTTCTAACAAGCGTAATAAGTCGCCGCAAGCAGTACAACCAGTACAAAGGGGTGGTACACTGCCGTCAGCTAGAAGCAGGGTACATCCGTTGGACTTTCCGCGCAACAGCAATAGTAATAATCGAAACGCATCTTCTGTAACACGAAACATGGATAATTCGAGATATGGAAGGTCTGGCTCTCAAAGGAACCAAGGCCACAAGAATTACAAATCGCACAACTCTTATAAGCCATTCAGAAGCGGTACACTAAACATAAGGAGATGAAAATAATCGTTTGGGTTGATCTTCGCGCCCATCGCGCGGCTGAAATCGCTTTTCAGCAACACATAAAGTAGATAGATTTCCCCAACCCGAGATAACAGGGATATAAGTTAGAAGAAAGAAATAGGTCGTTAGGTTATAACTCACATCTTCGAGGGTCGAAATGAGTGCTTGCTGTTGTTGTTCAGTATCAGATTTTATTCTATACATCGTTGCTTTTTTTTTTCCTCCAATCGCTGTGTTGTTCAGGTCCGGTTGCTGCTCGCAGGATCTGTTGTTAAATGTCCTGCTAACGTTCCTTGCTTACATTCCAGGTTTGATTCATGCCTGGTATTACATTACTATCACGAGTCCAACCAGGCACGAGGAAAGTAGATACTTCTATCAAAGGGGTTGGGCAGATAGTGAGAGACTTGCCGGAAATGGGAGGGGCTCTGCTGCTAGCACTTCGTCACAGCACCCTGAGCCAGCAGGTTACGGTTCGATTGGCAATATGATTGTACGGGGCCAGCCAAGTACTGGTGGCGAAGATACCAAAAATTCAGCCTCGCCCCCACCTTATTCAGAGCTTCCATAAAGTTACATAGAAGTATTTTTCTTCTTTTGATAAGGTTTACTGATACTACGGACAAAAGCGCATATGTTAGGTAGTTTGCTTTGCTAGCCCTACTCCCATTTGGTGCGTTTGGTTCCCGAGTGACCTTCTTCGCTCATCGAATGAGGCCTCTTCCTGTTCTCGCTGAAAGTTTCGTAATCCAAAAGACAAAGCTTGTCAACAAACTTCTGCTTTCTGTTTAGTTTAAGCCTATCGCATAAAACAAGGTCTCCAATTTTAGAATGTGCGAAAAACTTTCCGTTAAATGCCAAGATTTCATCCGGTATGCATGTAATTAACAATTTGTAAGCAACATTTATGGCTCCGCAGTCGTGGCATTCATGCAAAGTATCTACGATTACAATGGCATCGCTTATAAGACCGATTTTAAAGCTCGCCACACGAATCGCATGCGGTTCGTTATGTACTAAATTCTTAGTGTTCAACAAGTGACGCCTGTTCAAAAGGACCACACCGCAGGTATCCAGGACCATACACAACGAATCTGTCAACATGAATAACTTTTTGAATGAAGAAAGGTTTGATAGTGACCTCCTCATAATGGTATCTTCTCTGGTACTGCCAACCAGATCTTCACGCATTTCGCTATGAAAAGATTCAATCTTGATTAGTGCCTCATCGAAATATTTGGGTCTGAAAACGCTAAGCGACAAATAATAGTCGATGCAAATGATATCCATATTTTTGTAGCTATCCGTTAGAAAAGAAGTTCTCGTACCTTCTTCCTCTTGTTCCTGATTGCTGACCTCACTACGATTAGAATCGAAATTTGATTGGACAATTTCAAAATCTATTGTAAAGGTGTTTCTCCTAACGTCCCTCATGAATAGATCCAACTCCCAATTTGTAGAGCAAGGTAAATCTACTGGTTCCCTGAGAGCTCCGGCACGTTGTAATCCAAACCGTGAAGAGCGTCTCCTCCTACTCAACGGCCGAGGTTCATTGCTAGCACTCCTACTGCTGGAAGTACTTCCTACAAGGTCACTTCTGTGGAACAATTCATAGATATCATCCTTTGTATGACCTTGTCGCTGCATCCATACCGTAATTGTTCTTACTACAGATATGCCGTCACAACGGGCCAAATCCTCCCATTCTACTGAACCTAGGTTATCAACTTCATGTAAGGGTTCGGAAACTACCCAATTAACCAGTGAATCATATCCAATCTCTCTGGCCAGCTTATTCCATGACAGAATCTCTTCGGCCTTCGCTTGCTGTATCCGTTTCTTGAGGCTAACAAATGTAACAAAAAAATCAACATATACCATCGGCAACATAATTTTACGTATCATTAATGGTGATCGAGGAGAGACCGTGAGAAAGCTGAACCGATCTAACGGATTTATTCGAAATTTAGATACTCCTTCATCCAACTGCACATACATTGAGGGTCTGTAGACAATTCGGTTTTGATAGACATTGCAAAACGGATAGATCGATGGAGAAGTTCTCGATTGTTCAGATTCCATTGGCAATAAATAATAACAGATGTGTTTTAACTTTGATCTACCGGTGAACTTCATATTCAGAAAAAACGTTGCCTCCTCCATAGATTGTGCTTCTCTACCTGAATGGGTTGTCCCACAAAAGCTGTTACAGCGGTAAAGATCTGGCTTTTGAGAAGCAATAGAAGTATTTTGAGCCTGAATGTAATCATATGGCAGGTTCAACACAAAAATGTAAATTCTACCAGTACACATACAACAGTATAGTAGACCTTCCCTGTACTCGAGACCAGCAATCATACAGTCAAAGCCAAAATCAGGGTCATCTTCCGGAATGCATTTCATTAAAAATGTTGGCTCAAGTGGAAGAAAATTTTCGATCTTGTGTTGGTAATCCTGAATTATCTCAATAAATCCATTTGATTTAGCTAACAACATGTAGTCTGATGAATCGAGAATACTGGAATCTATGCATTCAGATAGTACTTCTCTATTCTTTGGCTTCAAATAGCAGAAGGCCTGAACATTGATCTCAGTATCCGCCCTCACGTCACCACTCTCCTGGGGAATCACTGTTAGACGGCCCTCATTAAATTTGACTATCCGATGTCCAGAGGGTTTCCCCTTCCTACTACAAGGAGTAGACACAGCAAATATCACTCTACCTCCCATTGCTGACCCTCTACCGCAATTTTCCACCTTAAAGCGACCTCTAATTGCTCTTTATCATACGCTTGATCATATTTTTGCAAGTGATTAAGTTTGGAGTAAATCACTTTTAAATTTAAAACAAAAAGCGATGCCCCGACATGAAAACATTATGAATACTGATAGTTATCTTACTCATGTAATGCAATGTTATCAAATTTATGAGCATCGCTCGACACCTTAAATGCTTATACAGCACCATTATGAAATCCTGGAATGAATCAGAAGTACTTATAGATCGCAAGTCGAAATTTCAGGCCAGATGCTGTGCCATTACGTCGCCTCAAGAAGTTCCAGTGCTTCTACAAGAGTTGATAAACGGCAATAAAAGTGTCAAAAAGGCTAGTCACCAACATATGTATGCGTGGAGAACAGCTGACATCGCCTTGAAAGATTCTACAAATTCCACAGTGGTAAAGACCAAAGGAGTGGCCAAGAAGCATAGACATTCCGCTAATGTGGGTCGTCAGCGGGAATTCAAAAATTTGCAACAAGACTGTCAAGATTGTGGAGAAAGTGGCGCAGGGCAAAGACTTTTGACACTCCTTCAAAGAGCCGACATTGTGAATGTCCTGATAATAGTAACTAGGTGGTACGGAGGCGTGCCCTTGGGCTCCGCGAGGTTTCGCCATATTTCATCTACAGCTGCGGAAAGCTTGAAAAAGGGGGGGTTCCTTTGAGTCTTATATAACAATTTAAAGAATAACTATTCAAGGCTTCTG
Source organism: Zygosaccharomyces pseudobailii (assembly GCA_949129085.1). Taxonomy (NCBI): domain Eukaryota; kingdom Fungi; phylum Ascomycota; class Saccharomycetes; order Saccharomycetales; family Saccharomycetaceae; genus Zygosaccharomyces; species Zygosaccharomyces pseudobailii. Next base: position 1,013,086 of record CASBRY010000010.1, read on the forward strand.
AGCTTCCTCATCGTACTTCCCGTACACGTCAGTCCAATATAATCTTAGGGCTGGATGAGCCAAACCTAGTTTGGTTATTTTCTCAACCTCTTCTTGACTCAAATCAAAGCTGAAGAGATTCTGGGCATCCTGGATTCTCTTAGGTTGCGACGAGGTCGTCACTGGAATCACGTTACGCTTGGTGACCCAGCGGAGTAAAATCTGAGCCTCGGTCTTACCATATTTTTCGGCCAGCTTTTGCACATAATCATAGAATGGCTTAGCTTCAGCACTTTCGTCCCTCTTTTGCAAAGAACTCAAAGGAGAATAAGCTTCTAATTGAATATCATTTTCCTGGGAAAACTTCACGATACCAGGGGTTTGGTTTTGTAAAAAAGCACCAAATTCAATCTGGTTTACTTGAGGCTTGACAGTAGCGATCTTTAGAATTTTCTCTAAGTCTGTGACACCGAAATTGGACACACCGATGTTCTTAGCTTTACCCTCCTTGTAGAGGTCTTCCAATTGCTTCCAAGCCTCTTCAATGGTGAATCCATTTTTTTCAGGAGACGCGAAAGGACTGTGGAGCAAATATAAGTCCACGTATTTCAAGCCAGTTCTCTTGAGGGCAGTCTCTAATCCCTCCTTTGGATCTTTAGTAATTTTCTGCTGGACAGAGTATTTATCCGTGAGAAATATTTCGTCCCTAGGTTTTTTGGTGTTTTTGAGAGCTTCTGAAAGTTCCGGATAAGTCCTGTAAACTTCTGCATGGTCAATGTGAACTACGCCGGGCAGCGTCAAAGCATATTCGATTTGCTTGACTAACGCGTTAGAGAAATTGGCGTCAGTTTCTTCTTTTTTGTACCATCTAGTACCTGTTCCAATCACAGCAATCGCAGGGATCTTGTGACCATTGTTAAGGGTAAAGAATTCTTGATGGAAAGACATGTCGAATTGAAAATGAGCTAGCTGTCAGGTTTATAATTGATTTGATTTAGAAGGACTGGAGTGCAGCATGATGCAAAAATTGAATTGTGTAACTGTGTAAAATTGTGCTTCTTTTATACCAATTTTTTTAGCGATCAATTGTGGCCTCAAGACCCCATGACTCGCCCTACTTACCACTGAAATAAAAGGATTTACGATTTTGCTTAGTCAAACTAAAAAACTATCCTCTTTATACACACGTATATAGAAAAAAGCTCGCCCCCTTCTCAGATATATTTGTAAGGGTTCAAGATTCCGTTAGGGTCATAATGCGTTTTCAAGTCCTTTATCATCTTGATTTCTGGTTTGGTCTTCGTGTAACCGATGTAGGGCTTCTTTTGGAAGCCCAGACCGTGCTCAGCACTAACGGAGCCTTGCTTAGAAGAGACGAACTCGTAGACGAATGGCTCTAACGCGGACTCCACTTCCTTATTGTACCCTCTTACTGCCACGTTCAGATGTAAGTTTCCATCTCCAACATGGCCATACCCGACAGCTCTAATGACTGGTTTAGGGGCATCACCCATGAGTCCTTTCTGTTCGAGTTTGGCATTGGTTGCATCGACGAGGGAGTATAGATCTTTCAGGGGTAGAGAAACATCATATTTGTAGACACCCCCATGAGCCTGCGCCGACTCGGGGATAAGCTCTCTCCACTGCCACAAGTTGTGTAGCTCTGTCTCATCTTGAGCCACAACGCCATCCACAACAAGACCTTCCTCCATAACAGATTCCAAGAAGGATTCCAATTTGTCATCGTCATGTTCCTTATTCGATCCAGAAGTCTCTATTAACACGTAAAACGGATGTTTCTCCTCAAAAGGGTGGTTCGCGTCAGGTAAATATTCCTGAGTCAGATCCTGGGAGTAGGAATCCATGAATTCGAAGGCTGACAATACTTCGGCCAAGTCCTTCCGGGCTTTAACGAAGACATTCTGGACAGCTTCGAAACTCTCCAGAGCAAGAAAACTTACGTTGAACGCCTTGGGTCTTGGAGGGGTCAAAATGGAAACACCCGTAACAATACCAATGGTACCTTCGGAACCGATAAATAGCTGCTTGAGGTCATAACCCGTATTGTCCTTTCTCAATGAGTGCATACTGCTGACTATCTCACCGTTCGGCAAAACCACTTCTAAACCGAGCACGCTTCCATGGAGCGATCCGTAGCGAAGCAGCCTCAATCCACCAGCATTCGTCGCAACCACGCCACCGACATGACAAGAACCCTTAGCGCCTAAATCTAGGGGGAATATGTAACCACGCTCTGCCAAAAACTGATCAGCGTTTTCCAAAATCAACCCTGCATCGCACTTGAGAATACCACTCACGGCATCAAAATCTCTAATTTGGTTTAGATAATGCAATGAGAGCACCACTTCGTCAAAGACAGGTACGGAACCGCCGACCAATCCGGTATTACCACCTTGCGGCACGATGGCAATACAGTTATCGTTACAGTACTTTAAGATCTGTGAAATTTTCTCAACACTCTTGGGTCTTAGTACCAGGCGACTTTGACCTCTGTACTTTCTCATCCAGTCTTCGTTGTAAAACTCCAATGAATCGCTCTCACTGGCTTGTAGGAGTTCTTGCTGGGACAAGATGGATCTGAAAAAATCTAGATCATCTGGAGAAAGTTTTTTATATTTAGGATTCCTCTTAACTGATGGATATGCTTCTGCAGTGAGTCGCGGAATCACTTTGGTTGAGTAAAAAGTGCTTGCCGAAAGTTTATAAATATTAGCACGGATCAAGACCCGAGCTGTTGCACTTTGAATGTGTCTTGAGACGCTCGCCCTTGAAAAGGACTTTATCAGTGAGGACCTGATCATTGTTTTTGATCTTTCTTCGAAGATGTATTAATTGGTCAAATACCGATGAGTTGCAGACTTTTTCAATCGTCGAGAAAAAATGACCAAGTCATCGAGGAATTTATCAGAAGCACGTGAACTCACAAGTTTATCGCATACTGACGCCGGAAAGCCTGAAAAATGTGGAGGCTTAAAGAATTTAATAAGAAAGGAGCCAGAGCAGCGAGGCTCTAGGTGATTCAATTTGGTCTGACTTCTTTTTTCTCCTTTTCTTTTTGTCTAATCGGCACGTTAACGTTAAGTGTCTAGTGCTTTCAGAGGCCCTCGATATACTTATCCGAAAGTAAAACGGCATAAATGTTGAATATGTATTGAAGGGGGCTTCTTTATAATTTTTCAAAGATCAGGAACATTTACCAAAATGAAAACTAGGGGGATATAATTCGCCGAAAATGGGAACATTGCGGAATGTGGCAAGAAAATATGGTGGGATTCAATGCTAATGCTTTTTTTACTGAACCTGATTGCGTTGCTTATAATGCACTGACAACGAACCAACGAACTAATGAAATGCTGAAGAGAATATTATAATAGTTTTTTAACTATTTTAAGCATTATTAGTCGGCGCATAAATCGACGACGCGCTAACGTCATTTACCCGGCCAAATGATTTTTCATATTACAAGGGCGATCATTCTCAATGAATACTCCTCGCAACTACTACAGCTAGCACAGAACATGTCCGTCCCAGCTGCACACGATGCTGCCTGCATCTTTTGCAAAATTATCAAAGGTAAGCATTCGAAAGATTTCAATTTTTGACCGTTCTTTACTGACACATATTTTTCTTACACAGGTGAAATCCCCTCCTTCAAATTGATCGAGACGAAGTACCTTTACTCCTTTTTAGATATTCAGCCAGTAACTGAGGGCCATGCATTAATTGTGCCAAAATACCACGGTGCCAAGCTACATGACATTCCCGACGAATATTTGTCGGATGTGCTTCCCACTGCCAAAAAGCTCGCCAAAGCACTTGGCGTAGACACTGAAGGGTTGGACAACCCTGTGGGGTACAACATTTTGCAAAACAATGGCAAAATCGCACATCAGGAGGTGGACCATGTCCACTTTCATGTGATCCCTAAGAGAGACAAAGATACCGGTTTAGTTGTAGGCTGGCCCGCCCAACCAACAGACTTTGCTAAGTTGGGGGAAGTGCACAAGGAAATTATGTCCAAATTGGAAGCTCATTTATAAGTAAGCAGCTTTACGTACTAGTATTGTTTGGGCCATGCTTTCGATAGCTAGAGAACCATTAGATACCTGTGTAAAGCGGAGAGCTAAAACTTACAGCAGAGAACAATTGAGCGATGGGAAGTAGAAGACATATCTACGTTGGATGGACGTAAGACGGGTTCAACTTTGTTTCATTCGTGGCAAGGAATAAGGAAGATTAATTACCATAATGCGAAATGTGAGCAGTACAGTCTTTTTTGGCCTCATATCCACAACTATCGGCTCATTATAAACATAGTTTGTGCGGCAGACATTACTGATTTCTGTATCTTATCATGCAAGCCTTAAATTACACATGAGAGAAGCAGTAAGATGTATCAACAAAAGTGAAAAGTTTCATGATGGTTGCCAGAGGCCCAGCGAAATTGATGTAGCACTTAATTTTTTTTTCCATTGGCTTTATCACCTATGACTATAAACGGCCCTCGCAGTGATTCTCGTAGATGATTCTTATACCTTCGAACACATATTGTTACCCGCACAGTTTTCCCTTTTTCTTGGCAAGGTGGCGAAAATGTGGTATATAAAGAAGAAGGGAACCTTTTAGTGCTGTCGGTAGACGTTCTCAACCCTGAACTAGTAAGTTAGTCTTGAATAAATCCTTCGAAAGGAGCTTATTTGACTAACACTGTTGTAATATTATCCTAGGATAGTGGAACAAGTATGGGAGAAGAACACAAGCGCCTCCTAGATGCCTCCGGCGCTGATCCCGCTAATGAGGATTCCACCGCCACTGCCATTTTGAGAAAGAAGAAGAAGGATAACACTCTTCTGGTCGATGATGCAGTTAACGATGATAACTCTGTGATCGCTATCAATTCTAACACCATGGATAAATTGGAATTGTTTCGTGGTGATACCGTTTTAGTGAAGGGTAAGAAGAGGAAGGACACGGTTCTGATCGTCTTGATCGACGATGAACTAGACGATGGGACCTGTAGAGTGAATCGTGTGGTGCGTAACAACTTGCGTGTGAGACTAGGCGATTTAATTTCTATTCATCCTTGTCCGGACATTAAGTATGCCTCTAGAATTTCAGTGCTTCCTTTTGCCGACACCGTGGAAGGACTCTCTGGTAACTTGTTCGATGTTTACCTCAAGCCATATTTTGTAGAGGCCTACAGGCCTGTGCGTAAGGGTGACTATTTTGTTGTCAGGGGTGGTATGAGACAGGTTGAGTTCAAGGTGGTTGATGTGGAACCAGAGGACTATGCCGTCGTGGCTCAAGATACCATTATTCACTGGGAAGGTGAGCCCATCAACAGAGAGGATGAGGAGAATAATATGAACGAGGTGGGTTATGACGATATCGGTGGTTGCCGTAAGCAAATGGCTCAAATCAGAGAACTGGTCGAATTGCCTCTAAGACATCCCCAGCTTTTCAAAGCAATCGGTATTAAGCCACCGAGAGGTGTCTTGATGTATGGTCCACCAGGTACTGGTAAGACTTTAATGGCTAGAGCAGTTGCTAATGAGACTGGTGCCTTCTTCTTCCTAATTAACGGTCCAGAGGTGATGTCTAAAATGGCGGGTGAATCTGAGTCCAATCTGAGGAAAGCTTTCGAAGAGGCTGAGAAAAATGCACCAGCTATTATTTTCATCGATGAAATTGATTCCATCGCACCAAAGAGAGACAAGACTAATGGTGAAGTAGAAAGAAGAGTGGTTTCTCAGCTTTTGACCCTTATGGACGGTATGAAGGCCAGATCCAATGTCGTTGTCATTGCCGCTACAAATAGACCAAATTCTATCGATCCAGCATTAAGAAGATTCGGTAGATTTGACCGTGAGGTGGACATCGGTATCCCTGATGCCACTGGCAGGCTTGAAGTTTTGCGTATCCACACTAAAAATATGAAACTGGCCGATGACGTCGATTTGGAAGCTCTAGCAGCAGAAACACACGGTTACGTCGGTGCAGATGTGGCGTCTTTGTGCTCTGAAGCTGCTATGCAACAGATCCGTGAGAAAATGGACATGATTGACTTGGACGAAGATGAGATTGATGCAGAAGTCCTAAATTCTCTTGGCGTCACTATGGAAAACTTTAGATTTGCATTGGGTAACTCCAACCCCTCTGCGTTGCGTGAGACTGTTGTCGAAAGCGTTAACGTCAATTGGGATGACGTTGGAGGTCTCGAAGAAATTAAGGAGGAGCTCAGAGAGACTGTGGAGTATCCTGTCTTACATCCAGACCAATATACCAAGTTTGGTTTAGCTCCCTCGAAGGGTGTCTTATTTTATGGCCCTCCAGGTACTGGTAAGACTTTGCTTGCAAAAGCAGTGGCAACTGAGGTGTCTGCCAATTTCATCTCTGTAAAAGGTCCGGAGTTACTAAGTATGTGGTATGGTGAGTCTGAATCGAATATCCGTGACATTTTCGACAAAGCCAGAGCAGCAGCCCCTACTGTGGTGTTCTTAGATGAATTGGATTCGATTGCCAAATCTAGAGGTGGATCTGTTGGTGATGCCGGCGGCGCTTCCGATAGGGTCGTCAATCAATTGCTTACTGAAATGGACGGTATGAACACTAAGAAGAATGTGTTTGTAATTGGTGCCACTAATAGACCTGACCAGATTGATCCAGCTATTTTGAGACCTGGAAGACTGGACCAATTGATTTATGTACCACTACCGGATGAGAAGGCTAGGTTGGGTATCATGAAGGCTCAATTGAGGAAGACTCCTTTGGAACCTGGTTTGGAACTAAGCCAGTTAGCCAAGGTTACTCAGGGTTTCTCTGGTGCAGATCTTTCGTACATTGTACAAAGGGCAGCAAAGTTTGCTATCAAAGATTCTATCGAGGCTCATAAGCAAGCAGAGGCCAAAAAGGAGGTTAAGAATGAGGAGGACGTGGAAATGGATGGTGACCAAAAGCCCGAGGAGGATCCTGTTCCTTACATCACGAAGGAGCATTTTGCTGAGGCCATGAAAACTGCTAAGCGTTCTGTTTCCGATGCCGAGTTACGTCGTTATGAGGCTTACTCACAACAAATGAAGGCTTCTAGGGGCCAATTCACAAACTTTAGCTTCAATGACTCCGCGCTTGGGGCCGGTGCATCTGGTAATGGGTCCGGTTCAGGTAACGGTGCCTCTGGTTCTGGCGCCGTCTTTGACAACAATGCTGAGGAGGACGACGATTTGTACAGTTAAATGAATTGATGTATGACATACTTTATAAAAATTACGCTTTCATTGCAATTAATTTTTGTCTTTGATGTCATAAACCTATTAATTAAACCCGTATTATATGTATATATGCATGTGTGTATAACGTTGGCGGTATTCACCAATTATACCTATCACCTGAATATCGATTGCCAGCCCGACTTCTTGGGAGCTCTTTGAGTAGGCAGCTTGTCTAAGCCAGCCCTCAGTATCACGGGACGGGCTTTAGAATGCATCTCGGCCTTCGGTACCCCAACAATGCTGCTTTTACCATTGTAGATATTCTCCTTGTCACTCAAAGGCGATTTAAAAGGTGTGTATGCCGCAGTCTTTAAGCGAGTTGGTGTACCCTCTTCCGTCTCGTCGATAGCATAGAACTTGTTGTACGATTGGCGAGATCTCCTTGAATCTACTGACGATAATGTCGCTGTCGATGCCAATGATGGCAACGAACCATGCGACGACGATCTTGAGTGCGTTCCCGAGATTTGGGATTTAGTAACATACTCTCTGAGATCTCCCGGCGTGGGAGAGTTGTACATCATCATTTCCTGCTGTCTCTGTCTTAAAGCATGTTCCTTGATAGGCTGCAGGAACGGCGATAGACATGCTATAAGCTCTTCAGTGGTGATGCAGACGTTCCAATCGAAATATTCTAACAATTCTCTCTCGATGGTGTTTACTTCTCGAATGTGTAGAAGACCATCCGTGTAAGATGCCCAATGTCTGTTGAGGGGTGAAGAGTCGTTTAATGTCTTCGCTGCCAAAATTAAACACCCTAGAAAGATCCTGTGTCTCGTAGTTTCTATTCCATAGACATTGGCTGGGATGATGGATCTCAATTTCGCCAAATATACTGTAGTGGCCATCAACGTTGGAGTCTGCACATTGGAATAAGATATTAGATTCTTGATAAACCGCATGAGAGGAGGTCCTGGTAGATCCACCATGCTATTACTTTTTTTAACTTTAATGATGGACGCCGTGGTGGAGGCAAGGTACTGAACCATCTCCACGGATACAGGCTTCCTGTTGAATTGTAGCAAAGCTTCGTAGTCTGACATTTCTGGATAGCTCCCCTGGTTGACGGGATGTATTCTTGAACCTGGGGAATCCTTTAGTCTCATCCTTCGTTAAATACCAGGTCAGTACCAACTTTCATGCTGAGGCCACTGATGCGAAATTGTAAGACGTGCTTGGCTCTAAAGGGCAAGCTAATTTTACGTTGCAACCTGCTGGGCATAACTTTTCCTGTCCAACTTCACCAATTTTCTAATCATTTGGGCAAAGACCAGCATTTCGGATTCGCGTCGAGATGCGAAATAAAACGCGGTGCGAAATAAAACACGATAATTTCGCGATGCCAGCAAAATGAAATAACAATAAACCAGGAGCCATTTGGCGGCTCCGGCCACACGCATGGAGTGCTGGCATACTTCGGCGTACTCGCTGGCGTCTAATAAGACAGATGGCTGTGGCATCTGCCGCTGCAATGGGGTTTTGAGCTTGCTTATTTTCGTGTTACAAGTCAAGTCAACTGATCATTCACAATGCTATCATTCTATGAATTGATTTTAAGAATCGATACGTAGTTTCTATACGTGGAAAGTCCGAAAGAGGAGCTGCATAGCCCACCTCAATTCATCCTGGCACAGCTCAGCCCGATGTAACCACCGAGGCGAGGACTTCAGGTTCATCAGGGTAAAAGAAGAAAGCCATTGCGATAAGCAGATACAGCGACAAGGACATAACACCTTCAAGCCAGTTGGATTCCCCATCAAGGATCAAGTAGTTAGACAAGAAAACGGCGAGAAATAGCATGGCGGTTTCAAAGGTGGAAAAGTTGAGTGTCATTGGCACGTCGATAACCCAGCCGCAGAGGACCATGAATGGCGTCACGAACAGCGCAATCTGCAGTGATGACCCAATGGCAACACTTAGTGACAGATCCATCTTGTCCTTGATGGCCACCATGACCGAGGTGACGTGTTCTGCCGCATTGCCAACGATCGGAATGATAATGAGGCCGATAAACGTCTTGGTCAACCCAGTGGACTCTACCACATTGTCAATGGTACCCACAAGGAAATCAGCACAGATGGACACTAGTACAGTAGCCACAAGGAGAATTGCCATGGAAGACTTAACACCTAAGGAGTGAGGCTTGGGGGTGCTGGAGTATTGACTCATAACATCTTCCGTATCATCGGCTTGCTCTTCGAAGATATCGCGATGAGTTCCTAACTGAAACAACAGGAAAAGACCATAAACAATGAGTAACACAATTGCCGTACCTCTTGAAAGGCTCAGAATCTTTCCCTCGACGATCCAGTCTTGTTTCTTGTGAAAGGGGATCGTAGCACGAAATGCGGCAGGTATCAACAGCGATGCTGTCGCAATAGCAAGCAACGACGACATGGTTTGGGCAGCCGTTTGGTTGAAGGACTGTTGTTTCCTATTGTATCCTCCGGCAACGAAACAGAATCCAAGGACAAGCAACAGGTTCGACAACATACTCCCCAGCATGGACGCTTGCACAATACGTACTTGCTTTTCCCTTAAAGCAATCCAGGAAACGATTAGCTCCACCGCATTGCCAAAAGTAGCATTCAACAGACCGCCAACGGTGTTTCCCGCCTTGTCAGCTAACTCCTCCGTAGCTCTTGCCAATACATCCGCTAAAGGAACAATAGCCAGAAAGTTGAACACAAAGACCCAAACGTGCGAAAATCCACCATAACCCCATACTAATCCAAAGGGGACGAACACCAACATGAAACTCACTGGCGATGATGCCAGAATGTAAAACACATCTTGCTTGGCTTGCTGCAAACGTGATAGCGGCCTCTCGGGGATACCACGAGAAGATAATAATGGTTGTGAAGCGTCTTGCATGACGCTAAAGATTCAATTGGGGCTGTCGTGTATGTACTTCTTTTGATAGTTGCTCGAGATTCGCTTTGTTTTTATCCATTATTCTGAGTTTTTTTTTTTTTACACGATGGACCCTTTCATGGTTAAGAAAATCCACAAAGGGCAACGGAAAGAATACCGGACTTGGCCACCCCGAAGGAATGAATTGAGTTAGTAGTCACCTATTCCGGAACCGTTGCAATGACACCAGCTACGAAGACTGCCACCCCCCATAACAGCATGGAAGTCAAGACAAATGCATCCCTCATTGCCATCCTCTTCCATGATGCGAATATGTACCGCGCAATAACCAAAATTCTTGGAACATTCGTTTGGAGACTGTCTTGACTTGCATTATAATAGCCATAGCTGTATGAATTTGCCGGAGGGATGAGAGCAGGTTCTGAAAGTGACAGGTCTTGCGGTAGCGATGTTGGTCTGGATCTTTGCAAAGAAATTTCTGTGTTGTAAAAATCTTGAGCCATGGAATCTGCAGGCAAGTCATTTCGGTAGTTGAACCAGCTTTCGAAGTCTTTCCACAGGTATATGGCAGCATTCACTGAGAGATTCAGGATTGTAAATGGGACCATGACTGTCAGCAAAAAATACGTAAATGTCCTCCTGCCAAAATAATTCACCACTGTTGTAAATAAATGTTCATGCCCGGGTACATATGTGAAATAGATGGAGGTGATCAAGGATTGACCGACAATGAGTAACACGTTACTCAGTTGAACGAGTAGCATTTCACAAAGCGCCTTGAAAAGCGAAACTTTGGACCTGATAGGCATGAATTGTTTTACGGGAATCCCGCTGGCATTCTGCGACTCTGCAGCTCCAAGTAAAGATCCCCATTGGCGCTGGGCTTCTAGCACGCGCGGGTCCTTGTCGTAATCCAAAGGAGCAAGGCGAAGAGAGTTATCGCTGGGATCCACAAGTAAAATAGCCTCAGTGCCATCTGGAGAGTAGTCTGGGCTCTTCGCACGTTGTGGCCCTGTACTACCGTAGGTGCGAGGAGGCGCCTTGAAGTCGGTTTCTGAGAAGTAGACGTTATTAGATATGGATGATGAATCCCGTCTTACTTCAAGGCATTTAGATAGTGTTATCTCGTCTCTGTTGCTGAATTCGTCGCGTTCTAGCAACTGACCATCGGCTTGATCTTCACAGTCGTAGGGCAACTCCTTATAATTAAACAAATTGCCAAACACAGATACAATAAACTCTCCCAGGGACCAGGTAACTCCAAAGACATAAGTTTGCCTAGGTACAATATGCCAAATGGAACTGCCTACATCGTAATTCTTGGTTTGCTCCTGCTGAGGATAAGCCAGACAGACAATGATGAGCAGGACGAACCAGTCGTTGAACAGGAAATCGACTAGGAGGTTCAAAACTAAGTACCTCCTGTTCAGGTTGACAAGAAAGGTCTGCACGAAATAATAGAGCATAGGAGAGAAAATACCTAGCAGGCAAGCCCTGAAGTAATCTTGAGCAACGGGGTTGAAAAGATCTGGTTCTTGTATTGGTTTCCCCATGAAGACGTATCCCATCAATAACGCCACGTAGAGTAGCATTGACGCCAACACACAATTGACCCTCACAAATGGCTTCGATGAGCAGAATAATGGCATAAAATAATCAGCAGCATGGTCTATCCGAACCATTTCTTGGCCTGCTTCTGTTGTTACGGATGGATCAAATCATGTCATCGCTTCAATGAATTTCTCCGAATATAAAAGAATACATAAGTTCATTATATAGATACAATCGTGAGGGTATATGAATTCGTAACTACTAATGTTACAACGGCAGCAGCGCTATTTACGCTGCAAATGGAACACTCTAACGTACTCACTAGCCATGGGGTTATCACTAGTTCTTCTCATGCGAGGATGCGGCTTCTTTGACTCTACAAGCTTTAGAGGGTCTAACAGATTACTAGTGGTGGAAGTCGTATGTCTCTTTATGGGACTTTTGACAACTTTCTTTTGGGGTGTCGAAGGTGATGCTGGACTTGAATCTACTTTGGAGGAGTGTGTTGTCGTCGATAGCACTAATGATGGACTTCGAGGCACCCTCCGCCTGATATTCTGTTGCTGATGCCGCTGTTGATACTGTTGTTGAAGCTGTTGCTGCTGCTTTTGTTTCTTTGGGGAACACGGCTCACTTGCTTGCCTGTTTACCAGAACTTCCATCTCTTTTCTTAGCAAATTTGTCTCTACAAGTTGCCGGTCATCTACATTCTTGCGTAACTGCGCCAGTTGTGCTTGAAGGGACCAGTGAGAGATAGCCGTTAAAGATCGATTCAAAAGATCTATTACATGATGGCGATCCACTGTTGCCTCCTCGTCTTCCTGGTTTCTCAGGCACTGGATCGTTACCATGATTTCGGTCTCAAGTTTTCTAGTGTTTTTAACACTTGGCATGAAGCAGGCTGCATCTTCACCGATGTCTTCACTTTCCTTCTTTTTACCAGGTACAGCAAGAGCACTGGCGGCCATCACTATGTCGGTACCACTGCCCCGAGACACTTCATCACTGCGAGCACTTCCATGCCGTTGGGGTTCCTCCGGAGTAACCAAGTGCACTTGCACCGGTTTGCCGCGTGCACTTTCCATACTACTGATAACGACGCTATTGTTCCAACTCGCCTATACACTAATCGCTATACGGGAGATCAAACTGCGCAACCTTATTGACCATATGAGGTTAAGTGAATCCATTCCGTGTGCTCATCACCTTATTAAAATTTGTCGGAATTTTCACCGCGTCGGTAAAAAAGAAACGTCGCGAGTGTCAGAGGACTCGCCCGCGTTAAAAGAACGCATCAAAAATAATAAACATTCTTTTTATCGAATACTACATGGTCACTACAGAGACGATTAGTCGAATAGACCGAAGCCCATGTCGTCGTCAGATTCCTCCTTTGCTTCCTCTTCAGCGGCTTCTTCGGCAGCTTCGCCAGAACCGGCAGCAGCGGCTCCACCAGCAGAGGCGGAACCAGCAGCTGAGCCAGCGGCGTGGAAGCCGGAAAGCACCTCCTTGATGTCCTTGCCCTCTAGGGCCTTGGCGAACACTTCAGCCCAGATCTGAAAAGTTGATGTTAGTAAAACAAATGTTCATTCCAGGAATTGTCCAAAGTAAAAAAGAATATCAAGTTGTTTCTTATTCACATACGTTGTCGATGGAAGCACCGGCGGCCTTAGAAAGCGACAGCAAGTTGTCGGCAGAGACCTCTAGACCGGCATCAGCTAAAATCAAAGCGGCGTAGGAGACGACGGTGTCAGACATGATTGGGGTGGTTTATAGGTAGCGGCTCTTCACTCGACTTCCTTCAATCGCCAAGGTATAATATGGGGTCCGAGTTTTGTCAGAATTGGTTGGGCAAAACGAACTGCCCTTACAACTTGTCCGGTGCTCCGGTTCGACCCCTTTTCACAACCCCTTCTTTCGGACATTTCAAATGAAAAGATTTTTTAGACACTATATGGGTGTATGGATGTTTGGTTTTTGGGACTGTTTATAGGGTAGTATGATATGTATGGTTGTATTGCTAACCTCCGCTTGGCACCTTTGAAGGGAGAAAGACGACTATTTCAAGCTCTTATAATTGCGATTTCTTCGAAACTATGCGCTCTTGAATTTGTGTTGGGTCGAATGAACACTAAAGTAGCATGTAACGGACCGATATCACTTAGTTGATATTCAGTTTTGCGAAAGCTTACAACAGTGGGGAGAACAATCGAAAATTGCCACTTTCGCTTTAGAAGAGCCATATTGCGTTGTCATTGGCTGTCAAATGTACTTTTATCCCTATAAGAAATCAAGAGAATTTCAACAGCATAGTAAATCTTAAAAAGACATTTCGCATTTTTCTGTTCTCACATATGTTTCTAGCAAGAGTACAATGAGCGAAGAACAGATTAATTAAAAGTTGTCATTTCTTTCTTTCACTTTTTATCAAATATTAACGCTCTCTTGAAATATACATAAGCTTGTAACATCGCTCCCCCGAGATAAATATAGTATCATGGTTTAAAATTTAAGGGTCCTTACATCGTTTCTGATATATTCGAGCTTTGTAAGAAAACAATACTGACACATGATTCAAATGCAGTGATTTTTTTTCCACAACCTTCTTCTTATAAGTTGGATTATTAAGATATAGCATGTCGAAATGCGTACGGTTTCATCCAATTTAGAGATGTAGGGAGAGGGAAACCATTATAGTAATACACGGTTATGTGCCATTGAATTTACTTTTTATATCAAAAAATCCATTCTACCTAGAAGTTAAGATCCAATTAATGGCTCATATGTGATTGCTTTCTTCTTCTGTTTTTGGCCTACCTCAGTTTTTCTTTGCCTTTTGAAAGCTTGCAAGATAACATCGAAACATACTCAAAGGATTTCCTATATTGCGTCACGTCAACCTGGCGCCAAAACCCAGTCATTTAGGATCGATTCCCCCATACACATTTAACAACCCGAAACGCCCACCCGCATCACAGCTACAAAAAATCATAATACCATCTGGAATTAGTAAGAATCAGATTAAACTAAATAAACTACTTGGACGGGCATGCAAAGCTAATGGCTGCCAAACTAGTATTGCCATTACATAGGTCCAAAAAAACGCTGCTGCGCTGTCCCCGTCAATTCATTTTTTCTTCATGTCGTTCTCCAACTTCTCCAACTTCTTGCCCTGTTCATGTAGCTGCTTCTTCAACAACTCCAACTGTTCCTTCTCATGCTGCCTGACATAATAGTCCTCTTGAGCCCTTTCCCTTTGGGTGAAGTTGTCTTCAGATCCGTCATTTCTTGGGGCACCTGTGGACCCCGCCTCACTGTAACATCTCACAGCAGCTGGGACTCTTAGTGAACGAGTAATGCAACGGGAAAACATATCTGATATATTGATGAAGGGATTAATAAAAGCTTCTACTAACTCCTTGTAAAGATGTTAATGGGAATTTTAATTACACCTTTATTACTCCTGAAATTAAAGGAACTTTCCAAGGCGAAATAGTTCCTTAAAAAAATTAACATTTCTTCATTGGGTCCTGATCACGTGAACTATATAAAAAGTATGGGACGGTAAGCTCATCGCATTAAATACTTAATTACATTACGACCGTGATGAAATCTAATTATGCGATTTCTTGATTGCCGGCTCAGGTAAAGTATCATTAACTTCTTCGCTATTTCTTTTAGCCTGTAGTTGTGGCGTAGAAATTTCTGCATGATAATCTTTGATGATGGAGTCGACATCGTCGACGTTGAGGGGTCTGATATCACCTAACTTTTTGATCTTTTGAGTAACATCTTTGCACTGTTGGTCCGTCAAATGTAGGTTCAATTGATCGACCCGAGTCTTGATGGCATTCCAGCCGGTTAATCTGTTTGCAAAATGAATGTAACGAGTCATACCAAAATCATTGGGGTTAAGAATCTCATATGTTGATGGATTGGCAAGAATGGCTTTAGCATGAATGCCTGCCTTGTGCGTGAACGCACAGAATCCAGTGATGGGGTTGTTGAACGGGATATTAACCTCGACGGCCTCGGCAACAAGTACTTCAAGGTCTCTCAGTTTGTGCAACTTATATTTGGACTTGACGTATTCAGGTGCGGCTACGATCATACGAGCCATAAGACCACCCAAGGGGACAATACCGTTCCTTTCGCCAATCCCAAGAACACAAGTGTCAATGAGCCTGGCACCAGCCTCTAGGGCGGTGTAGGCGTTAGGGATGGCACAGCCAGTATCGTTGTGGAAGTGACATTCAATGTCACAGGAAACTACACTTTTCAAAGTCCTTATAAGCTCATAAACTTGCCTTGGGTTTGCACATCCGACAGTGTCTGCAATACCTACTCTGTTTACCCCGACTGACGAAACAGTCTTGTAGATATTCAGCAGGTCCACAAGGTCAGATCTGAAAGAGTCCTCGGATGAGAAACGAATCTCGATGCCTTTAGATTTGACAAACTCTATAACTTCTACTGCACTTTTGGCAATGTAATTCATATCCTTACCATGCGAATATTCTCTGAGAAATTTGGATGTACCAATGACAACGTCCACGCCGTCCACGCCGGTCTCCACAGCGACTTTTGCATCATCCATGTGACAACGAATATGAGTTAAAATTTTTGCTTTTAATCCAAGTTTGCAAATGGCTTCGCAATCCTTTCTAGATTGTTCAGATGCCACAGGAGAGGTCAGTTCAATGTAATCCACACCAAATGCATCCAACGCTTTGGCGATTTCGATCTTCTTTTCCGTATCAAAAAATGCATTCGCGAACTGCTCACCTTCACGAAGGGTAGAGTCGATTAACTGAAAGTTCTCCACGTTAGACAAGTAATCTGCTGGATTTGGCCCGTATGGGTTCACCTGCCGCGTGTTAGTTGCTGTCGCTTCAGTGACCGGTTGAAACTCTTTATTATTACTCATTTGTATAATTAAAAGGGACGCTGGTCTAGTTAACCTGTAAAGCTACGAGATGAGTGATAGAGAGACCTCTTGAGATAACTGGACACTTTTATAGCGATGGGGTATGAAGAAGAAGAATGAAAGAAAAAAATTGAAAAATTGAAAAAAAATCAAAAAATTCGAAGAAAAAGAAGGTCGGGACAGTCATCTGGCTCCCACATACTTTCAATCTGTCATCATGCTGCTGAGTGACTGATATCTGTTAGTCACAGGCAGTGTCAGCAAACAAACTTCAAATTTCCGCTGGAATTGAAGTGACGAACACTGAAAAAACGCAAGTCGGTGCACGGGCGAAGATGTCACAAGACCTGTTGTGTAGTTGCGAAGAATAGAATACACAAAATGCTATTAATGATGCACCTCCTCATGGGCAGTCCTTTGGCGACAACAATGGTGGACCATATGTGAGTTCTTTATGCAAGGTACTTATACGATTCCCCATCGTCACAGCGCTGTATATACTCTTTGAGGATGAGGCTGTCAATGGACTTCTTTATCAGGGACACTTTGGCGTTGAACCTCTGATGTGATTGAGCAATGCACTCGTTAACTAGTGTCGTGTGAGGTAGTTTCCTCTTCGATTTCATAATTCTCACTATGCAAGCCTCGAGGAAAATCTGCCTTTCAGCACCCAGTTCTTTTTCGATTCTTTCATTTTCCGACAGTTCTTTGGCGGATCCAGTAGCCGCAGCAACCTTTTGCGCATGAGAATCAGAGGAATTTGCCAGCACATTTAGAACATCGTTCTTTACTCCACTCGCAAAATTAATTTTAGTTTTGAGGGCTTTGTAAGGTCTTGCCAAACGGAACTGGGTCTCTGGTTTGATTAGATTCTCTAAGCCAGGAGGCACCTGTTGCAACAGTTTGAACTTGATGAAAGGTACCATGGCGGCCGCTAAGTTTTGAATGGATAAACTAGTACCTTCTTGTATCTGTTCCAGCGTCAGAACATCATTGTCGTTGAATTGTAACAGAATGGACATTTGAAACAACGTTACCGTGAATTGAAAAGGTGGTCTTCCAGGCTTCCCAATTGCAGCCCTCATTTCGCCTCTGCATAGCGGCCAAAGCCACTTCAGGACTCTTCCACTATGCTTGATGGAATACATCTCTTCCAACTTCTCATAGGAAGATACCAACTCAGTGGGCAATTTGAAATCAACGTCCTGGTAAGAGAACGGCCACATAGTTTCTGCAAGGATGAATGGTTGCAATTCTGGATACTTATTCTTATCGTAATCTGGGAGTCCTTTGATCATAACATCAAAATCCTCCTCCAACACTTTAGAAAGTCGCACGTCTTGGAACATCTTGGTGATCTTCCCAGTATATTCCATACTATTCTCGCTTTGCAATCTTTGTATCACGCTTTCCTCGTCAGCATCACTAGTTGAAGTACCATGAATCAATCTCTTGGCGAAAAGTCTTCTGTAATGCGATTCGAAGGCATCTTTGTCTGTCAAAAACTTGAAAAGCATCATTATATCGTCAATGCTCATGTCGTTAGCAACCTCCTGCTTCGTCGATTTTTTCAACAGTTGATCACTGTACTTGGCCAACATTTCTGGAGTCTTAGAGGTAGCAGAACGGGGGGCCCCAGGGGGTAAAGCAAATTCGTTGTTATTTACATAGGATCGACATGCGTTGTCCAGGGCTTTCGCAAAAAGAGGATCATTCTGAAAACACTCATTAGTCATACTGCGAAAAGTGCGGTATACCTCTAGCAAAGTTTTAACATAGTCTTTAGGCGGTAAAGAACTCAGTGTACTGGTGACTTTTTTATGTGCTGGGGTAGACTCCTCGTTTCCATTTGCCATAGTGGCTTTGTGCACGGAGATCAAGTGCGATACTTCATTTTCGCCACACTTTTTGATATACTGTTCATAGGAATTGGCCAATTGCGGCAAAAGAGTAAAATCTCTTTGCATCAAGTTGTAAACTGCAGAAATCTTAGTATTGTCCCTTGAGTCCAAAAGAATAATGAATTCTGATTCCAACTTTGATGCATGCTCCGTTATGAGTACCGCATTTAAAGTCTCAGATAAAGGTTTCCTGGTGTGATCATCCCAATAAACGGCCATGCCCTTTTCCTCTCTAGAAATGATTTCTCTGGCTTCGAAGATGTATTCAGTCACCGAGTGTGTGGTCAGATAATCTGCACTGTATTGCTTATAATATTCCTCAGTTCTTTTGAGGAAGGGTTTCTCAAACACTTGAATGTAAACATTTAAGTTGAGCTTTTTGAGATCTTGAGGGTCGATTCCTAGTGCCACGAACGACTTAATAGCCATGGTAACATCCCCCTTTTGCACAATGTTGCCATCTCTCTCTAACGTTATTTGTTCCAAGATTTCATTGACAAGAATTTCGCTGTTCGGATCAAACATAACTTCCTTCCAGATCATCAAACACAGCGTATTAACGTCAAAGATGTGTCTCTTGCCATCACTTCTTTCCTTTTGCACCCAATAACGATTCATGTAATCGAATGCGTGATTCAGAAAGATTGCACCCACAGTGAACCTCTTCCAACGTCTAACATAGAATTGTAGGAAACTGTCCTTCTCATCTTTTTGGAAGTTGCGAATGTAATCTCTCAAATACCTCCCCAATCTCTGGTATATCTCACTTCCGACCAATATGGATGATTGAGACTCCTGCTTGTCGGCGTTGAATTGTCCCGAGGATCTTGACTTGTTCACGCAATAATTGTAGATTGCAGTGTAAACTTCCATATACATGGTTGGTGACAAAATTTTGTCCACTCTTCTTGCCCAGGAGGGTACACCATCACGACCCAAGATTTGGCTAATCACAGGTTCAATAAAGTTCCAAGTAGCATCCAAATCATCTGATCTGGGCAAACTATCACTCATTGGGGCCAATTTGTTTTGAGTTTGTTTTTGTATTTTTCTTCTATCAAAGATACAGTTTAAACAATCTGAGGGCGACAACCACTTCCTGTAACAATAAATGCAACGTCAGCGACTACTAAACCCGTTGGTAACCACTCTAGATCCTGTATTTTCTCTCCTTCAATTGGGCTCTGCCATCTCTTCAATCTTGAATCAAAGTTTTGAGTTTGCCACTAATACTTTAAAGGGATTTGAGCGGCTGTATGCGGGTAACATGCGCCAGCTGAAATGTCAGTAATTCTACCTCTCAAGGATTTCTAGTGAAAATAGTATGAGAATGATTGTTATATAGTTTTTAAAAATCCGATAGTGTCCCAATTACCTTGGAGAGGCGGAACTCACTTTTTCTACTACTCTAACGAGTGATATGGTAAAAGTCATCACCCAGAGGACGACCATGACAAACAGAAATGACGATAGGGCTCGTTGCTTGCGGCAGATGTAGGAAACGTGTTCACGAGATTGCGCTGTGGTCCCGCCACCGCGCCTGCAAACCCACTGCTTATCAAATAAAGTGTTAAAAGCAAGGGCCAAATTAGCACTGCTGAATATGATGAATAATAGATCCAAAAGAATAAGCCTAAGTTTGCTCAACGGATTACGGAGACCTAGGGGTTTTCCCGTGAATTCATCTTGCGCAATGTATATGATGTATACTATGGCTATAGTATTCACACAGATTGCCATGATAGTGCTGGGTTGCTGACCAACATTTCCATTTAACTTTTCGATGCGTACATGCGAGTTCTGATAGACTCGGATAGCCAATCCCAGGGCAATAGTCGAGAACATTCCAATGAATACCCGCAACGCCAGCGGTACATAGGGATTGTCGAGTAACAAACGAGCCACCTGAGGCCTCCATTGCTGAATCTTTCGCTGCTTCAACTGGCGAAACCTCTCCATGTCATCATGCAATTGTTCAATCCAGTCACCCTGTTGTGCTGATTTTCCATCCGCCGTGGGTCCAGAAATTCCAGGCCTTGCCTCGAGATCCCCCATCGGGATTCCGCCATAATAGTACTGTTTCAATCTTGTGATGTATTCAACCCATTGCTTTCGATCTTCATTGTTTTTAAATTCAAAGCTTTCCATGATTGGTGTGTCGAATAATTCTCGCAGACGCTTTTCTCCACCCCATTCTGTATTCAAGTCCGTAAGTATCTCTTGTTTGGCCTTCTCTCTTTCCAGTTCAGTGCTAGTGCTCTTCTGAGAAGTACGCGGACCTAAAGATATGTCGTCTGAAGAGTCACTGACACTTTTTTTCCTTTGTCTGGAATATGCAACATTAGAACCAATATTGGAAGCGAATTTACCCCATTTTCCATCATATGCTACCAAAAAAGGGTCTTTGAAGGCAAAATTTTGTTCTGGAGACACCTCAGGATGAAGTTCGCCATTATTCCTCAACTTCATCCTCTTGAATTGGTAATCTAACGCATAGGGTGGTACTGTAGTTGGATATATACTATACGCATTCAAGCTGCGCATTTCATCCTGTTCTGCATCTGTATTACTACCACTTTTATTGCTGACATCTGTCGTGCCGCCGCTGTGCCCTGGAGCTTCTTGTACAGTCAACTTGTGGGACTCCACGCTTTGAGATGGGTCGTGGGCTGCCTTATGAGAAGATCTATCACCCACAGATGTTGTCATCATATCACTATACGTAATGAGGACCAGGAGAACACAAGCTCAAACGTGCAATTGAACCTAGAGGAGCCTTGTTCACCTCCGCTCGGAGTATTTTGAGTTAAACAAACGGTTGATTATTACGACTACTACATTTGTCGGAACATCGCAAAAGCACAAAACAAGTGCAAAAAAGCAAACTCGATGAGCTTCAGGGAGAAATTGTGGACACCATGAAAGTAAACATTTGACCGAGGTTGTTGTAGTCTACTGGACGAATCTAAGTGGCATTAATCGTCATACATTTTGTCAAATATGCTAAGGGTCCCTGTCAAACAGTTTCTCCTCGAGCCTGTTAAGTTAGTCGTCATCCCTGTAACTACGCAGCGGGTCTATCTGTATCACAAGCATTCTGATGAGATGTTGAGCAAGAGTTCAATGCCAATAAGAGCCGAGTCATGGTTGAGTCGCAAGTCAGCGAACATGTGGAACAAAATAGAGGAATCTCCGCGGTCAATCAACAAGAAGCTCGTGGGCTGGATAATAGAATTATTAAACAAGACCCCATGGATGGAAGATAGTTTGAGATCTATCCCGGGGGAGAATCATATTCTTAAAAGAGTAGCCACAAGAAGTCCGGACGGTGGAGAAAAAGTGGAAAAATTGACAGTCAAGCAGTTTAACCGGACCAACTTAGAAGCTGAGCCCTTACCTACATTTTATCCAAGTAGTGTTTTTTCGCCAGATCAATTGTCCAGCATCTTTAAAGAATTCTACACTGAGGGCTTGCGTTACCACAAGAAGCAGACGCTGTTATGTCTCCTCGGGTTACCTCTGACAATACCTGTCGTATTAATACCTATCATACCAAATGTTCCTGGGTTTTATCTCTGTTATAGAGCTTATTGTAATTACAAGGCATATACTGGGGCAAGACATTTACAGGCACTGTACAAGGATCACAAGCTGGATCTTAAAGATGTGGAAGGATATTCTGAGCTATTTGAAGGCGAACGTGCGGTTCCGGGCAAGGAAACACTCTTACTTAATAGGGAATCGATGCATAAGATATTAGATCACCTTCAAATTCACGAGATCGAATCTCATTTGAGGAAGGTTATCCAACAAGAGGAGAAGAGACTGGAAATTTCTTGATGCAGCAATGCAGAGTTCCTTTTCTCATCATAGAGCTAAGGAGCTGTTAGTCTGGCTTCGTAGACTTTAGATCCATTATTAAGAGGAGTAATTCTAACGCAGCGTATATGCATAGCTCAAGAACTTACCCTTTCCTTGAGCTTGTGGGGTCTTATCCCATAGCGCGTAAATAGTTCGGCTTTTGGAATAATTGCAAAGCCATACGTAATTTATGAGGTATAGTCACGCATGACCTTGTATTTCACATCTAATCCGATCAGTTACAGTTCTTTCAAGGGCTTATATACCTTTTGCAAAAATTTCCGATATCTTCAAGCTCTGGCTGCGAACTCCTGCCAGAATAAGGACAACGAGAGAAAGGTGCGCCATTCATTTTTATCCTCAGAGTGCTGTCATCGACCTAGAAAGACCATGGTAAGATCAAGATCACGAAGACAATTCTGAATGGAAAAATCAAAAAATATAATGACTACTATCCAGGAAATTAAACAATACTCCGAAGGTAATGGGTCTATTACGACAGAATTATATTTGTGTACACCGCTACTGATGCTGTTGAATTGGTGAGTTAAATCTAGCTCTGGAGATATCCTTAACTTCGAATACCTCTACCACGTGCTCGCGGAAACATCCGAAGTTCTTCAAGAATTGACATCTATCCAGCTTTCAATGCACATCTGAGATGAATGCTCTACAGCTCTTGCTCCGCTTCAGTCAGGTCCATCTCATTGATTCGAAGTATTTCTTCCTCCTAACAGGAATTAATTGCCTTATAATCTGACGCCGGACCGGGTTTCACCTGAAGTGCCGATATTCCATATGATGTGAGCTGTTTTATCTAGATGGATATCCAACTTTGCTAATTGCATGACTCATGTGTGCATCAATCTCGATAAAAAGAGTAGTTCGAGAGCATTTATCCCTGCCGTAACCGAAGTTTAAATCATGATTAACTTGTGTTATGCTATTAGTGCTCTCTGTTAGCCTAGCTCTGATAAAACTCAGTCCAGTGGTTGTTCTTCATTGTGGCTTTTTTAATGCTCTCCTACAACCAAGACAGCCAAGGCCACCAGTTGCCGAAAGCTAAAATCTCATTCGTGTGACTGTTGGAATAAATACCCATACATTATATATTTAACACCTTTACATCAGGGATCTACTTAATCGTCATATCGCAAACTTCACTATAACACTTTCAAGCCCAAAGAAAAACGATGGGCGTTACCCGTACCCAAGCCAGTCTCTCGACGCTCAGGGGTTTTTTTTTTTCAAATGGCTTAAGGCATCGGCCAATGCCCTAGGCTTGTTGGAATCATTTTATAAAAGGCTCTTTCTATACAACACTTTCACTTGCAACTTTCCTTTGCAATCCTTTTCCAGCCTAGCAAAAACCAATTCGCCACAATGCGTGCTAAGTGGAGAAAGAAGAGAGTTAGAAGACTTAAGAGAAAGAGACGGAAGGTGAGAGCTAGATCCAAATAAGCGGTTTCTTAATTTTAACCCGCTTAACTCACCCTAGCAAAGCAACTTCCGCTCTGGTACTATGCATGTAAGATGTATTTCTATAGTCCCAATTGTATAGTTTAATGAGTTTGTTCGCTTTACACTTAATTGCATAATTTGTATGTTATTCAATTTTAAGGCTGATTTTAATTTAATGATTTGGGGTTATTGTATCTATACATTATTAGTCAGTGGACTCTGCGAACCTTTCTTGCATGTTGGACATAAGCTTCTCAAATTCGCCGTGCACCTCCTTTTCACCCCTGCTTGGCTCTAAGAATTTGCTAGAGGACACAGCATGTCTCACATCACTCACGGCTTCAGATAATTTACCCCAGTTGGCACCGTTGGCAATGGCCCTTTGAGCCTCATCGTGATAACCGACAAAGGCACGCATCATATCGGAAGTCTTCCAGATGGGGCAGAAAGCATCATAGGTGGAGTAACCATTCTGCTGTAAAAAGTCTTCCTTGATTAGGGTGGCCACGTCTAGGGTAATTTTGTCGCTATCAGAAAGGGCAGACTTACCAACCAATTGCACAACTTGTTCTAATTCCTCTGCATTGGACAATATTTCCTTGATATGATCCCTCAAGATGGGGAAATCCGGGTGGTGTTTGTCGTAGTACTTGTTTAGCACATTGGTGTACTTTGAGTAGGAAACGGATGTGTTGATGGAGGGAAAATGCTTTCTCTGGGCGAGTTTTTTATCCAAACCCCAAAATACTTGAGTGATACCTAAAGTAGCTGTTGTAACAGGATCGGAGAAATCACCACCCGCAGGAGAAACGGCAGCGACGATCGAGACAGATCCGATACGGTTGGGGGAGCCGAGAGCAATCGCTTTACCAGCCCTCTCGTAGAAAGAGGCCAACTTGGCACCCAAATAAGCCGGGAAACCTTGATCTGCAGGCATTTCACCAAGACGACCAGAGATTTCTCTAAGAGCCTCTGCCCATCTCGAAGAAGAATCGGCAATCATTGAGATGTTCTTACCTTGATCTCTGAAATATTCTGCCAAAGTGATACCAGTGTAAATAGAGGCCTCTCTAGCAGCAACAGGCATGTTGGACGTGTTGGCCACTAAAGTAGTACGCTTCATAATAGGTTCTTTCCTTCCGTTTTTCTCAGTGAACAACTCGGGGAATTCCATCAACACTTCAGCCATCTCATTACCTCTTTCACCACAGTTGTGAACCACAAGTTGGTTAGCTAGTAAAAACTGATGATCAGATTCCTTGGCAAGAGTAATACCATAATAATCATCTTCCTTGAGTTCTTCCATCTCAAAGAAAACTTTTTTCAAACCACGAACAACTTCATTAGATGGAGGAGCTCTGAACTTCTTAGCGGCGGCGCAATGAGCGAGGACCGACAGTAGAGCGTCTCCACCACTGATGTATATCGCATAGACAAAGCGGTGATTCACATCATTCTTGTCAATCTTGGCTTCCTCAGTGTTGACAGAAACAATTAGGCCAAGAGAACGAGCGACAGCAACAGTTCCTTCCATAACAGTCTTATGGATAGTCTTGATAGTAACGGATAAGCCATCGTCACCACGAACGTGGCCGTCTGAGTCAATTAAACCAGCGAGGAAAACTTCACGATGACAGATACTGTCACTAAACAAATAGGATGGGACGTTCTTGACGCCATCCTTCAAATAGCCAAGGTCAACAATGGCATTCCATACAGGATTATCCGTGTTCAAGTTTCTACGGATATCGTTGCCTCTGATTGTCTTTGGATATAAGCAAACTGTTTTGGCTCTCTTTGGAATTTCTCTATCCTTGTATTCAGCCGAGAGATCAAGGATATCAGCGTAACCTGTGATACGTTCAAGCAGAGAAGAGTCCTCGGAATCAACTGATAATACAGCTCTGTCTGACAAACCGTCACCAACCCATAAACCAAGAAGATAGGCTAAAGCAGTCGAAGCTTCAGATCTTAAAGCAAACTTAGAGTTTTTCACGTAATGAAAGAAAAAATCGCTTTCATATAAAACTGGAGCGTAAACTTGGTGAGTAGCCTTACGAACATGAGCCCCCAATTCCCCGACATCTCTTGCTTCAATAGTCCACTCAAAGAATTCCTTGCCTCTAGCGGCATCATAGTAATCCTTTACCATTTGAGCGGCTTTTTCTGCACCCTCAGCGGCTGGATAAGATCTAGAAACTTCTTTCACAATCTCAATTTCTCTGCCATCCTCCAGTTTCTTCTTCTTCAAGTCGAAAAAAATAACCTCGTTATAGTCAACGCCTTGCATTTTACGGGTGATAGAACGGCATGATCTTGGAGTTCTAACGACTAACTTGTGAGTGGCATTGCAATTGTACTCAAATAACGCTACAGGTGCAGCACGAGTTTCATCCGTCTTGTGAACTCTGTGTGCGGTCTTCTGGGATACCTTGTACATAACTTCACGACCCCTTGGAAGGCCAACTACCTTCCTGGGTTGGCCATCAGTACCCATGACAGCCTCACCCGCCTCAATAGTTTCGATGGCCTTTACAGAACCGTCGTGCATCATGACTTCGGTACCTTTAGCAAAACAACCAACGTAGATGATAGCATCAGAATTAGAGTATTTAGACAACGATTGCGAGATCACAGTCTTACCACAACCAAAAGCACCTGGAATGCACGTAGTACCACCTTGCACACAGGGGAAAAGGGCATCCAAGACTCTTTGGCCGGTCAAGAGAGGATAGTCTGCCGACAGCTTCTCTGCAACCGGTCTTGGTACACGGACAGGCCAGGTATGATACATGCTGTATGCATATTTCTGACCGTCAAACTCCACTTCTATAACTTTCTCCTCAATAGTATAATCTCCCTCTGTTGCTATCCAGGTAATAGTACCCCTAGCCCTTGGTGGTAACAAGATCTTGTGGGACTCAATCAAAGAATTCTCAAATACGGTACCAAAAATATCGCCACCAGCCAAGTGGTCTCCTTCCTTGACGTCAGAGGGAACAAAGTGCCACTTAATAGTTCTGTCCAAGGCAGGAGCATTCACACCTCTTGGAATATAAATTGATTGGGAAGCGTCCCTGATACTTTTCAATGGTCTCTGAATACCATCATAAATTGTTTCCATGAGACCAGGACCCAACTCCACCGACAGTGGCTTACCAGTACGAAGAACTGGGTCACCAACGGTTACTCCAGTAGTCTCCTCGTACACTTGAATGGTTGCCTTATCAGCATCAATCCTGATCACCTCACCAACCAAGTTGTCGTGACCTACCCTCACCAACTCGTACATTGCACAACCGACCATGTTTTCTGCCACTACGACTGGACCGGAGACAGAATAGATAGATCCATACTCAGACTCCGCATGATCCTCTAGGGACACCCGTTTGAGTTCCTTGCGTGCGTTCTCCAAAGCACCTGCCATTCTTGCTTGTCAATGAATTTAAGAGACAAAGAAATGGAAAAGAAAAACTGGCGATACAAGGCACTCCCAAACTAAGTTGACTATCAATGTTAGGGCAAACAGACCTGAGGAATGTCAATGAATATCTTCGAATTGTCTTTTGTCTTTCGAAACCCTTGTTATTTCTGATGGAAAAGCTTATACCCCTGTCAGTTTTTCATTTTGTTTTACAGCCACGGTCGCATTACCCGGATACAGATTTCGTGGATGAATTCTTCAGTGACGCACTTCTGTAAAGATGAAGCGGCCTTTACATGCCTATCTACAAGCTCAGTTTATTAACTATATTACTGATATACTAGTTAGTATCCCAAGGAACATTTGTACTTATTGGACTTCATTAGGAGTCTTGGGACAGTTTTAGCATGGGTAAGCATTAGTAATATTAAAAGTCCGATCATCTGACTTCGACAACGTATATCTACTATTCAAGCGCTGTGACGAACTGTGCAAACAATATCGATATTTAAAGCAAGACCTCTGATGAAATTCAGCGTAAGTATTTACTTGCTTTTTTCCTCTTTCTTGCAACCACAACAATAAACAAAAGGACCACGTACGATGTTGGGGCATCCTTTTTATGTTGGCATTGCAGAGAATAGCATTCACCAAGTTAATTGATAAATGTTGAATCAACCACTCTCAATTGCTAACAAAAACCATACGTAACGAAGGACAGAAGGGAGAGGTATCTAAATTTCTTTTTATTGTTTTAAGGTGAGAACTACCTGTGAGACTACCTTTTCTTCAGTATTACTAGTACAGGTCCTTTGCTAACCCTGAAATGCGAGATGCAACGCAACTTTCTTACGTTTTCATAGTATTTATAGTTATCATTGTCGACGCCGTATATCGATAAAAGCGCAAGTGGTTTAGTGGTAAAATTCATCGTTGCCATCGATGAGCCCCCGGTTCGATTCCGGGCTTGCGCAATTCTTTTTGAAGATATCTGTAAAAATTGGAAATCTTCAAACGGTTGGCAGTTCTTCGTTCTTTAAACTGTTGCTTCTACTTAATGAGCCTCACAAGAGTGTGTTATAAGGGCCCATAAGTAGGCATACTCGTGCATATCAGAACCATGAGCTTGTATAGGAGCAGGAATAGAGGAAGAACTGGGCCTAATGACGTTAAAGGCCCCAGTTCTGCGCTGACTCAATTCCTCAGAGATGAAGGTATCAGCGCGCAGGTCATCAAGGAAAGATGGGAGAAGCAACAGGAAGACAAGCGCCAACGGGAAGGGTCGAACTCCCTTGAGCAGAGCGTAGAACCAAGCCCGCAGATAGAAAAGACGATTTTAGTTGATGATGAATCAACAGATACTGACACAGACGGTGAAAACTTCAAGAAACTAAGCTCATTCGGCACTGACAGTGATGAAGAAGAATATGAAGAGGGCACGCAATCTCCAGCTCCTGCAAAAAAGACTCCACGCACTCGTGGCAATGCTGATGGCAAGACGAAGAAAGTGCTCGAGAGTAGGCGTAAGAAGCGCAAAAAAGCCGCTCAGCTACTGGACCGGCGTTTAGAATTTCCTTCTTTGCAAGAGCTTTGCATTCATAAAATTGGCACCAACATCAGCAAATGGAATGATGAGGCTGATGAACAGAGCAAGCAAATGTACGCAAATATACGAAAGGTTCTTGGAGGCATCTCCACGGAAAATCTGAATACTCTTGGGAGAGCATTATCTAAAAATCGAGCACTGAATGATCAAACACTTCAACTATTCCTTAAGACTGATCTTTCGAGTCTGGTATTCCATGATTGCTCGAAAGTATCTTACGAAGGCTATAAAGCGTTGGCAATTTTCTGCCCGCACTTGAACTCGCTATCACTACAGATGTGCGGGCAATTGAACAATGAAGCCCTACTGTACATTGCGGAGAAATTGCCGCACCTTGCATCTATCAAGCTTGATGGTCCCTTTCTC
The DNA here is from genome assembly GCA_949129085.1 of Zygosaccharomyces pseudobailii. NCBI lineage: Eukaryota > Fungi > Ascomycota > Saccharomycetes > Saccharomycetales > Saccharomycetaceae > Zygosaccharomyces > Zygosaccharomyces pseudobailii. The sequence goes on from CASBRY010000010.1 coordinate 1,042,325, forward strand.
ATTAATGAGGATACGTGGGATTTGTTTTTCCAAAGAATGTCAGGACGACTCAAGGAGATCCAAATCTCCAATACGCACAGGTTCACCGACAGCTCCCTAAGTTCACTTTTAAGGAATTGTGGTTCTCAACTGGTATCTTTGCACCTTTCGAGACTTGACAGTGTATCAAATTATGCTTTGTTATCGCAGTACTTGCAAAATACACAATTTCACACTTTGGGCATCAATTATCCTTACAATGAAGAAGATGTGAACGACGAAGTGATAATGAGCATAGTAGCGCAAGTGGGGGGGAGTTTGCGTTACTTATCTCTTAATGGTTGCGTGGAGCTGACTGATAATGCCATCGTTAATGGACTTTCTCTCTTTTTACAAGGAAACGACCAATTAGAAACCCTTGAGCTAGAGGAACTTGGAAACATCACCTCCGACAGTTTAGTCCACTTTTTTAAAGTTACCCCGTTACCTCACTTACGCCGCTGTAGTTTGAAGCGATGTACACAACTCACTGACGAGGGACCTGTGGAACTACTACTGAATGAAGCTAAGGATTCTCTCGAAGACCTTAACTTCAATTCTTTGATTCATCTTACACAAGAAACATTTCAACTGATGCACTGCCCTAATCTTAGGCATCTAGATGCTTCATTCGTAAGTTGCGTTGATGATCAAGTCATCGATACCGTGGGCAGGCAAAACGTCAAGCTTCAACTGATGGAGGTCTTCGGTGATAACCTAGTCTCCAGCAATGCTCGTATCAGGAGCGGCCTTACGTTAGTAGGGCGCCAGAGCGACTCTATATAGTTTACCGTTACCGTCAAGCTTATCGCATACAAAACTGCTCTTTATTCTCAAATCGTCCTAGGAGGTAATGACTTTGAATCAACTAGCAAAGCCGGCGGGTTAACATATAGCTTAATGTGATTTATGTTATGATCAATCGGTGCGGCTACTGCTCGAAGATGTCGCGTTTGGCCATTTAGAGTCGATGAGTTTAGTGACAAAATCCTCGCACCGCGAAATGGTAGGATCGCCAAAATTGAAAGTCAGATTATTACCCAAATAAAACGGATTCAAGATGATAAACAATACACGACCGTGGAAATAGGTCCGCGAAAACTTTTCGCGGAAGATGTGTTGTTCCTTTATCCATTGCTGCTTATGCTTGACCTAGGAAGCCCAACAAACTTTGATCCTTTTGTCAACTAAGAAGGCTGGATACTTACAGACCATTACAACAAACCATCGTTGTGTGTTTTGCGAATTAACCAACTACTGCTGCATTCATTTGGGCATTTATTCAGTCGCTAATTAAGACCTCTTCTGTTATTACTGCAGTTGTTACCGTCCAATTTTCAGGTAACTTCCACTGTGGCATTTGAAGGACTATATGGTTTATCCCCTGCCTTTCTGAAACGTTCTTGCAAAACCTTTATTGTTAGACAGGAAACGCAAGAAACTGGGGAAACTTTTTGCAATTCAATGGAGGTAAACTTCACATCGATATGGCAAAACTTGTCTCCGTCGGAGCTGCTAACTTCTGCCTCGACGCATTGGGGGGGTACCAGCACAACAGTCGAACCTGTCAGCTCACTGTTGGCCTCTGCTTCCACCTCGTTACCGCTGGACTCTGCTCGATGGCAGAGTACTTCCACAAGTACTTATGTTTACAGTACAACGAGTGCACAAACACAGGCGACAAACGAGTATACGTCGGAGACTCTTACTTCCAGCCCCTCGTACGATGAGAATAACTTCTATTCGTCAAGCCGACCTCAGTCGACTTACGATTACAGCAATTCGAATATTTTGCGTAGCACTTTGACTAGTGCACCATCATCAACAACGGCATACGAAACAATGAGTTACTCGTCGGCGGGTTCTCAGGCAGATTTTTATTCTGACCACAGCGACCTGTCGATAGTCACCACTTCAACATTGTCGTACCCAACATCCTCCTCTTCGCTCATACCCAGCGATTACTACGAATCTGCGACAACAAGTACATCAAATGCGAAAGCTATTTTCTACTCGTCGTCTAATTCTCCTTCATGGACGGAAACAACAGATTTTGAAATATCAGAGACATCTAGTTGGTGGTCATATACTTCATCCCCAACTTGGGACGACAGTTATTCCCCGTCTAGCAGCAACACAGGTAGTGCCTCCGCAACGCGCACTACAGTAAGTGATACTTTCGGGATTCAAACAGGGGCATATATTACTGATGATTCCGAGTCAAGTACTTCTTCCGGTGACATATGGGCATCTAGTGGTGAGACTTTGGTACCAAGCTACACTTCGCCCAGTGCGTCTCCGGTTCCAAGCACAACAACAATCGAGTATTCATCTTCGAGCTACACATCTCCCGGCGAGTCATCTGTGTCGACATTGAGCGAATCCTTGATACCAAGTCCAACATCTTCAAGCACATCATCAGTACTCATCGCAACCCCGGGCGAGCCCTCGATACCCAGCTCATCAATGCTCATCGCAACCTCAAATGAGCCTTTAATACCAAGTGTATCAACGCCAAGCATGTCACCAATACTTGCTACAACCTCAAGCGAGTCGTTGATACCAAGCGTCGCCCCGTACAGCACATCATTAGTGTACGGTACGCCGCCAGAGTTTAGCAGTTCATCGGCTATTTTTCCCGAAGCAAGCATTATTTCGACGGAGACATCATCGTGGGATTCTATGGCCGCTCCAAGCTACTATTCATCTGAATACAGTTCATCTGTTTCAACACCGTTAGTTTCTTCAATTTCAGAGACTGCAGAACTTAGTACGACTAGTTCAACTGTTGAATGGTACTCGAGCGGGTTTCCAACATCTTTATACGCGATGACGCCAAGCATCTCAGTGTCTGTGGATAGCCTCACTCTTCCCACACCGCTCTCCGCATATTACACAACGACTGAGCAGACTTCGCAGATTTGGACAAGCTCTGATACATTCCCCCTAGAGGCGACGACTTCATTCGCCGCTGAATCTACGGGCTTCCCAAGTTTATACAATAGCGCCACGCATACGACGCCGATCTCCACTTGGGAACCTATATCATCAACATGGGGCCCTTCCACTACGGAATCTTTTGAGGTTTCTAATTCAAATTTTTACTACTCCTCGATAATACCCACAGATATCACTTCGACGGTCGAGTCTTCAGTAAATTCGGTTACCAATCCAGTCTACTGGCTAGATTTTACATCCTCAACAACCACGACGTCAATTGGCGAACCGACCTCATCGGATTATACGCTTACTACTTCGAGCTACATCCCTTTCACGACTACCGAGTGGTCGGACGCTACACCTACAACAGCTAGCAGTGTGGTCGAGGCAGCTCTGACAACTGCGAGCATTTGGTCAGGTTCGACGCCGCTTGATTTGCTTCCTTCCTCGAGTTTTACATCAAGTTCGAGCGGTTTCTTCACTTCGTCCACGGAATCTGCAGTGCCTTCACCATCCATAAGACTAAATTACACTAGTTCCTTGGCGTCCTCGACAGGTTCGGCAACAAAATCCAAGAACAGTACAAGGCCTACTTCAACCGCAAATTCCACCACGTTGGCAACATCTTCCAAACTTTCTTCGTCCCGGCTATCATCCTCACATTCAAGTTCAGTCACCTCTGCAAACACAGGCTATTCCGTCTCTTACGATACCAAATACGCGTATTATATTTACACGCAGACATATATTATCACTGATGCAACCACTACGTTCGGAACTGGCATTCCCACAACGGTGGAAGAGCCTCGCTCAGTTAGCACCACATTTTCAGCACCGCAGACCATTGTTACCCAGGATATGCAATTTTACAACAATTGGCTAAACAGTGGCGTGGGGCATACTAACGCTCAGCACTCTTCCGGAAGTGGTAAGAGTGATACGGGCAAAATAGTTGGTGGAGTTGTTGGAGGTGTTTGTGGATTTTTGGCGTGTTGCCTGGTTACTTGGATTTTCTTCCGGAGAAGAAGAAATGGTCATAAAGGAATTTTGAAATCAGCTCAGGGCTTCAGTTCTGAAATAGGAAGTCGGATGGATGATTCCTCTTCACAAGAGCCACAAGTTCCAGCTTTTGGGGAAAAACCACAAGCATCCTCTGACAATAACAACAATGGGACTCCATTATTTTCTATATTCCGTACTCAGAAGATACCGGAAACAGAAAATGGGGAAGCGAATCTCGATCTATTCCTTAATCCTAATCAACAGAGGGAAAGTAAGGCTTCGGAAAACCCCTTTCGTGACGAGTTTAATTTCAGGCGAAGACCAGCGATACCCCCACCTGTGCCACCACCAAGAAAGATGCATTCGAATACCCAGTATCCAGCAACATCCCGGAGTTCAAATACCCCCCGCGACAACCGTTCTTCGTATGTTTCGTCTTTAGGCGACTCGTCCTTTGTTTCTTCTTTACAAGGTGACTATTCGACCCTATCGTCAGGCCCTATAAGACTGGATCCTGGCAACTACAATGCTGGTAACCCAGAAGGTCCTCACGGTGGATTCTTTCGTGAAGTCGTCTAGCGTGAAAGCATTTTTTGCAATTGACTTTCTAATTAACGTATTGATTGTAAGATTCAGGCATCATGCGCTTTTTTTTATTATTTCTTTTCGCCCTCTCCCTTCATTCAAGTTCATTTTAAATGGTTCCGACGTTTGTATATTTGTACTTTTCTCTTTTAATTTGATAGTTTTGTTTCAATTTCAAGTTGTATTGTTTTTTTCGTTCTTTTTTCCTCTTCGCTGCAAGATGAATTTCAATACTGAAAAAAATTCAGTGATTTTTCAAGGAATATCATCCTAATAGCTTGTTACCTCTAAAAGGGATCGCTACGGCTAAAACGAGGAACCATGTCTACTCTCCCAAGGTTCCTTTTAGGATCCTTCAGCTTACGTACTGCTTTTCGTGGACCACAGAAGCAGTCTTTCCATGTGGGTCGCACATTATTGAATAATAGTAAGCACGTTTCCGTCTTCGAAGGACTCACTAAGGACGTTGACTTGAACAATGAGGATCCTTCCAAGATGTCCAACCGGATGACCGCAACTGCTGATGCACTAAGTGATGATAATGGGGAGCAAATTGTAACACCAGACCAAATTACTGTAGAAAATGACACTCTATTGCAGAAGTACATTAGGGGCACGCAGGGTCATGAGAAATTGGCCCACCAAATGTTGCTTTCTCCTCTCAAAAGAAGGATTTACTTGAGAAATTGCGAGCTAAATGGAGGGTTTTATAAGAGAGACACAGCAGTAAGCTTGCCTGGATCCAAGGACAAATACAGATTGAGACTGAGTCGAGAAGAAATAGACATGCTTGAGCCATCTGTTTATGTGAAGTCTTACAGAATTAAGTCATCGATGAAAAAAACCACCCAATTGCTCAGGTTATTGAACGGATTGGATGTCAAGAAGGCTCTGACCCAATGCCATTTTTCGCAAAAGAAGGTTGCTCGTGATGTGGCAGAGGTCCTTTCCAGGGGAATCGAGGATGGCACAAAGCTTGGACTAGATGTTAATGATCTATATATTTCTCAGATTTGGACTGGGAGTGATGGTTGGTGGGGCAAAAGAGTAGAATTTAAAGGTAGGGGTCGTGTTGGTATTGTCCGTCACCCTTATGTGCACGTCAGATGCATTTTAAAAGTTAAAAGCATCACTAAGCGAAGATTAGCTTACGACGCCCAATTGAAGGCAGACAGAAGAAAGCCTTGGATCCAATTGGGTGACAAACCAATTAGGGGATTCCCCGGCGGCAGCTACAAATGGTGAACTCTGAAGAATCCTTGTAAATAACTAACTATCTAATAGTCAAATAAATGTTGATAAGAACTAATCATTCCTTTTTTTTGTTACGACGAGACTTCGCTTTTTTATCGGCATTGTCCTTGTTTTTCTTAATGGAAGATTTCATTTTGTTTTCGTAGTAATCCTCTGCCTGCTCAACCTTGGGATCTGTCTTTGCTCTTTCGACTAGGTTTTCTGCTCTTTCAGATAGTGAACCTTTGACGTTCTTCTGAGCCTTTTCTGTCAAGATTTCCTGAGAGGCATCGGCTTTCTCAGCGGCTTTTGCCTTTTCTTGAGCAGCCTGTCTTCTTTTCTCAGCGTCTCTGGCCTCTTCCTCGTAAAATTTCTTTAGTCTTACTTGATGGTCCCAATGGGTGTACCATAATCCGCCTTGCAGAAGTAGCACGCCAATAAAGAATATGATCAGAATGATATTAGAGGAACCCAGAACAGCCAATCCTTGATTCTCGGTGACCTCTCCCCATTCGTGGGTGTTAGAACATACCAATCCAGTCTTGATGTTAGTCAAGAAGACACAAATTCCGAAGAAATATAGTCCTAAGGAAGCATATTCGAAATTTCTCAAATCAGGATTTGGCTTGTAGATTCTGATAAGGTGGCCAATTAGGCCTATGGCAGTCACTACTCCCAATGGCACCATGACAGGTACAGGAGTTTTTGAAACAGTTTGGTAATGCCTCAAAGCGTTGTCAAAGTCTGCTTGAGTGGATTCCTTAGGAAACAGTAGACGGTAATCATAGATTTGGTTGGAGTAGAATACACCAATTATAAAAGAACTGGCGCACAGGACGAGTCCCATCCCTAGCGTGCACGCTTCTTTATAGCCCAACATATTACAATTCGATCGTTTTGCTTCGTTCCTCTACTGTGTTAGTGTGCAAAGCAAAAGAGCTTATCGGCTTATTTTTCACTTTTTCTTCCAAAGCCGCACAGACTGAGAACTCTCAAGTACTTATATATATGTATGGGATATAGTACTCATATTATTTAAGCAGCAGCCTCAACGACAGAAGCCTCAGTAGGCTCTTCAGTTGGCTGAGGAGCTGGTCTGTAGTCCTTGACAGATGGGGCCAAGATTGGCTCCTCCTCCTTAGGGTCGACGATGGTGACAGCGTCGGGCAAAGCGTCAGGAGCACCAGGAGTTCTAGCTGGGTCTCTCATGATCTTGACCTTAATACCCAAAACACCCTGTCTCATCAAGACGTGTCTGGTGGCAGTGTCGATGAAGTCGGCAACTGGCTGACCAGAGTGGATCAAGAAACCGTCAGCGAACTTCATGGACTTAGCACGAGCGGCTCTCAACTTACCAGAGACGACGACCTCGCAACCCTTGGCGCCGGATTCCATGACGTATCTGACAACACCGTAGGCGGCTCTTCTGATAGCCAAACCGTTCAACAACTTGAATCTCATGGACTCGGCTTGAGCCACGGCAGAAAGACCACGCTCCTGGACTCTCTCAGCGTATAGCACAATGGTGCCTGGCTTGTACTTGAATCTCTTCTGGACCAAAAGGGTCAATTCGTTGATTCTTCTACCGCCCTCACCTAGCACATCCTGGGTTCTGGTAGCTCGAATGATAATTTCGGTCTTGGTTGGGGTGACTCTGACCTCGGTACCGGAGTAACCTTCCTCAGCAAGCTCTCTGGTAAAGAACTCGTTAAGTTCAGCGTAGAAAACACCGTCAGCGACTAGCTTTCTCTTCTTGGAGATAAGGGCAACCATTGTGTGTACGTGGTGATGTGACTTGTTTGCTGATAGGTGAAGTCAATGCGTTGGCGATGGCCTTCAGTTTTGACGAAATGTCACACGCGAGATGAGCTTGCAAGGATCGCCTCAACTGAGTCGCTGCGTCTCTGGCTTCATGCATGGACACCTTTTTTTTCAACTTTCTCGAATCCAACTCAACTCTCGGGTGTATAGATGTACTAATATTATGTGGATCTGGGTGTTTGTGACTGCTTTCGCACCCGGACACCGCGAAGTAACGCGTTTACTGCGCTCCTGGTATTGTTATCTGTTCCAACAAGGTTTTTTGCGGCTGTATCGAGAAATTGCCTCCCGACAGAATCGAGAACTACTGATGAGCAAATACCCAGGCACGGCAGGGGGTTGTATTGTTCCAGCTGCAATAGCATCTGCGCTATGTAATGCAACGTCAGAACTACGTGAACAATAGGGAAATTTCATTATCGGTGTTCACGTTTAAACTACTATTTGTCCACACGGCACCTAGCTGCATCGTGAGGCACGACTTATGCAAAATGCGGTCTCCTAGCCACACCCCTTGTGACGGCTGCTGGGACAACTGAATAATTAAGTTTCACTTTAGGTGTTCGAAGAGTTGCCTGACGGGTTACATAATAGCTTCGCCTCTTCAAAGCGATACAATGTCGATGTTTGACCTTTGCTTCATCATTCTTAGCATGATTCAAGTCTTTCATACTTTGTGTATATAATAGCTTGGTCGCTGACATTGGCACATCGAAGAAGTGTAAGATTTCTTTTTCCTTCGGTAAACTGTGTGCATACCTTTCTTTTCTATTTTTGTTTCTGTTGGTCTTCTTAACTGTCGCGTCACACTGTCGTTCGGAAGAACCATTCGATTATACTCACGGTGTCTCCTAAGTTGCCCCAGGTTGCAGCCATTAGTCGGGTTCGATGCATCATTGACCGTAAACCCCGTTATCGGCCGTAAATGTTATGTCATGGTCGTCGGTTGAAAAATGTATGGTGTGAGGCATGAAGCCTAATGCATTTCCCATTTTCAGAAATAAAAACAGCATTAATAACTGCTTGCTGCTGACGCGTAAAAAGGTCGCGCCGCATTACACCAAACCCTTGGCCAAGGATTCCACTTTGAGCCATATAGAAGCTTTTCGATGAGGTTACGATATAGTCTAATAAGTAATAGCCAGCCTGCCACGTGATAGAATTAGGACAAAAGAGAAGCCTTCCCCGGTAGTTAAAGAAGATAGGAAAAAAAATAAAAAAAAAAAAAAAAAAAAAGGAACAGGAATGCCACTACCAAAGATAGTAAGAAAAATCTTGGTTTCCACCTATCACTTTACTACTTGAAGCTAAGACCAGTGGGGACAAGCAGTCGCCAAGTTACGAGTAAATTCTTCGTTTCGTGTTCTATAAGACTGGGAGGTTTTTCTATTATTTCTCTTCCCCAGCGATATTGTCACCATGAGCAGGGCTTCCATCTCATTCTTCTAGCTCTTCTGCATTTAAAATCTGCCATCTTTTTTCTCTGAAGTAGAAATATCTAGATATCCAATAAATGAGGTCAGTTAAGTGCGTCTTAGTTGGCGATGGTGCGGTGGGTAAAACTTCGCTGCTTATATCCTATACCACCAACAGTTTTCCCCAAGACTATATTCCTACAGTCTTTGATAACTACTCGACTACAATCGTTCTTCCCGAGGGTTCTACTGGGCCGGACCAGGAGTCTCAGGTGTTCAAGCTAAACCTTTGGGACACAGCAGGCCAAGAAGAGTATGACAGACTCAGGCCATTATCTTACCCACAGACAGACATTTTTTTGGTGTGTTTTAGTGTTGTGGAGCGCAGCTCTCTACGCAACGTCACAGACAAGTGGTATCCAGAGATTAGAGAGAACTGCAGTAGCGGGAATCCCGAGTTGTTGAGACGTTTGGGTAAGAGACCCATCTTACTTGTTGGGACCAAGACTGACCTTCGTGATCAGGGAGGAGAAGATACGTTTGGTGCTCGTGCTGCTGGCTCAGAGTCCGTTTCCCCGGAGGAGGCTACTCGCGTTGCGGAGCAGTGCGGCTTCATGGGGTATGTGGAATGCTCTGCAGCCCTTCAAATCGGTGTCAGGGAAGTTTTTGAGTCAGCTGTGCGTGCCTGTATCTATGAGCCACAACGCCTGCTCGACGAACAAAACAAGAAAGAAGAAAGACATAGGCAGGAGACTATTGCCAGGGCGGAGGAAGAGCAACAAAGGCAACTGAGGGCTCAGAAACAACAAAAGAAGAAGGTCGGCTCACGTAGCCCCCAGACAAGCAATGGTATGGCGTTCAAGAGAGACTCGCCATCGGCTAGTGGTTCCACCAGCAGCTCACAGGTGTCAGCTAAACAGCCAAAACAGAAGGCGGGCTCATCAAAATACTTAAATAAGGCGAAGAAATCCTCCACATGTGTTATACTGTAAATTTATAGATGACTTTTATTAACGCGATGTTCGATTTTTTTAATTCTAGTGGTCATTTATTTAGTGCTTTTAGCTTTTGTCTGCCCCTTGAGTTGATTCCTTTTGATGGCCATGCGTTTCTCTAATGACAAAATGTCCCGCTGTGTATTAGCGTACAGTTGGGCCTGCAACGATTCATCTGTGAATTCCTTACGAGCAAATTTCATGATTGAGCAATCCGAGATGTACTTCACCTCGGCAGTCTTCAAGTTGATTTCTTCTAACTCTGGCGTCATCAATGCGTATAGCACACTTTGCGCACCACGGCGGCCGCTCTTGGTCAACAGGAACAACCATGGGTAAAGTAAAATGCAATAAAGTAAGATCAATAGGATAACCGACCCGTTGCTTAGCACACGGCGTAAACTATGCGATTTCATGGTACCCGGTTGCACTAGTGTTACGCTGACATTTAGCCCTGTACGTTTTACACCGCCAGCTTTTTCTTCCACGATTGCCTTTGTGATGCGTCTTTGTAGCTCCAGCATGCACAGACCAAGCTGCAACTTGCTGCTCGCAAAATGCTTGAGTGCACTCTTATATTTGACATTTTGCCACAACGGATCCTGTACATTCACATCCCCCATGGACTGTAACCAGCACGTCGTAACAATAATCCTCACATCTCGATCTGGGGGTTGCGCCTTGAAACTGGGAACCAAGAGGTCCAAAAGGTGGAAAACTCCGGCAAAATTTGTGGCCATCTGTAATTCCAAGCCCTCCAAGGATGATTTTCTCTGTGGTGGGGACAATCTGGGGATGCCCCAAGGTTCCATTTCACCAGACATAACGATCACACCATCAAGTCTTCGAGGAGGAGCATTGTCCAGCCATCCGGTGGCGAACTTGCGCACTTGCCACAAATTACTTAAGTCACACTGCTCCGTGTATATGAGATTATTTTCACTCCTGTCACGGAGATCGTTGACCCAATCTGTGGTCCACTCGTCTATATTTCGACTTAGAATGATGAGCTGCGCACCTAGTCTTGCCATCTCAAGAACAACTGAGGTACCCATTCCTTGAGTGGTAGCTCCTGTAACCAGATAAACCTTGCCGTGCAATTTTCTCTCCCAGGGATTGGTAGCACCTCGAGACCAATATTTCATAGCGGACCCTGCTATAACGTAGGGGGCTACCCGCTTAAGCTGTTCATAATACGGAATCCTATCAGTACCTTCAGCCAGCACAGCTCCCAAAAAATCCAATGGCATTGTCTATCTCGGTGTTTATCAATGAATTAGGTTAGCTTCCTTGTTAATGAGACACTTGTCCAATTTTTGACGCGCGTTGCAAATTTTTTAAAACTCATCTCATCTCATCTCATCTCATCTCATCCCACCTGTGAACATGATGAAGAATCTCCAAAACAAAGGTAAATCATGGATGAGCAGATTATCTTCACAACCAACAACACCGGTACTGTATGTAATGTGCATTCGTTAGAACAGACCAGTTTGAGGCAATGTCTGGTTGGTTCCCGGAACAGCGCCGTGCAAGTTGGAAATAAATACCTGTTCGTAGCCCAGGCTCAAAAGGCATTGATCAACGTCTATGATATATCTGGTAAGCAGAAGAGGGAGTCTGTCGAGCAGAGACTACCGTTACCAGAAGTGGTAAGCTGTCTGGCGGTGGTGGAGAACAATGTAGTTCCAAGCCCGGAGAGCCAAAAAATGCATCACCGGCTTCCTGAATTTAACCTTCCCTATTTGCTGTTGGCTTCTACTCCTTCTGGAAAGCTGTATATGTGGGAATTAAATTCAGGTTTACTGTTAGGGGTCAAAATGATGGCTCATTATCAGTCCATCACCAAGATTCAGCCAATCTTAAATGGCAATTATGTTGTGACATCCGGAAACGACTCGAGGGTAATTATCTGGCAAACGGTAGACTTGGTATGCGAAGAAGAACCGAGAAACGTTTGCGTAATACACGATCACACTTTGGCGGTGACTGATTTTTGTGTATCTGCCACTTGTGGCGATTTTGGCACCTCATATGGCGCTAAGCTGTTTACAGCATCACAAGATGCCACATTAAGGTGTTATGAGCTGAATTTGAGTGCTACAAATACTAAAAATGACCTTGTCCAACCCAAGTTGCTTGCTACCTTTACATGCCCATATCCCATCTTAAGCCTGGCTCTAGACCCGGCAGACCGCGCCTGTTACATTGGTACGCAAAAAGGAGTTTTGGGACTACAGCTGTACTATAAGCTCGGTTCTGCCAAGGTAGCCAATCTAGTGCAAAGCGCTGGTAACAACGGGAAATTGTTTTCGCTGGTGGTCGAAGATGAAGGCGAGAGAGATAAGTTATACGCGCAAGGACAATTGGTGTGTAGCAAAATAGTCGATTCAGATGCCACATGCATACAAGTTTCATTGGACGGCAGTCTGCTAATTCTGGGAGGCTCTGAAGGCGGTGTATCCATCGTGGAAGCATACTCGAAGCAAATACTGCGTACCGTGCAACCCTTGACTACGGTCGCTAGCAATGGTGCTGTAACAAATATACTTTTGTCCACATACTCGCAAGAAACAAATGCCAATTTCGCCTCTCTGCATAAAAGCACGCCTCACAAGATTCCACCACTGCAGCGAATTATTTACGATAAGAAAGGTCTTCATGAAATATGGTTCCAAGTTGGAGAAAAAAAGGATACCGCACCTCTGCAAGATTTTGACGCATACCTAGCAAACGTCCAGAAAGAGCAAATGCTTTGGTCACAGAGTCAAAAAGATGGTGCGGTCGGTAGCATCGCGAGCCCCGGGCTCGCAAAGACATTGCCCATTATACCCGACGATGCGAAAGATAAAGAGATTGCGGAGCTCAAGGGAAACATCTCGACACTCAAGGATGCCTACAAAGAATTGCGCGCTATGCATGAGAAATTATTTCAAGAGCATGAGGAGCTGCTTGAGAAATCTCAGTAGTATGTACATATTTCGTTACCAAGCATTACTTTAAAATAGACGTTAAGAACCTCGTTCTCATATAAAATGTGGAAATTTGATACATTCGTAGACATCCGGCGGTAATATTATTCTCTAGCCTACTCAAAAAGAATGGTTGCTGACCACTCTCTTTTGCAAGTGTATAGTAAGAATATGGATTCTCTTTTCTACAAGAGCTTTTTCCGTCGCCATCTTTGAAAAACTTCACCTCATCGCATCCACCTCATCGCATCACTACAATGGCAACTGAAAAGCTCACCAAGAAGCAGCTGAAGTCGCAGCAGTTCAAGAAGTCCAAGGAGGAGCGTGAGCATGACAAGTCGCTAAAAAGGGCTGCAACAGAGGAACAAGCTCCAGCTAATCCATCTGAAGAGCCACCCAAGAAGAAACGCAAGACTCGCAGAGGTCGGAAGGGGAAGGGTCGCCAGGATCACCACAACAGATTTATTATATTCGTAGGATCACTTCCCAGGGATATCACTACAGATGAACTGAAGGCCCATTTCAAATCGAGTTCTCCAGACCACATAAGATTGCGGGCGGACAAGGGCATCGCCTTTCTTGAATTCGAAGCCGACACTGGCATCCAGCGTCGTATGGACATTGCCCTGCTTCAGCATAAGACCACATTGAAGGGTAAACAAATTAATGTCGAGCTCACCGTCGGTGGTGGTGGTAATAGTCAGGACAGATTGCAAAAATTACAGGCCAAGAATGAGAAACTGTCGCAGGAGCGGAGAGATCGTCTAAAGGATATGATGACTCGACCCAAGTCAGAGGCACCAGCGCAGTCCGCCGCAAATGGCCCACCGCAGAAAGGAATTCATCCTGACAGGGCTAAGCTGCTCAAATAACGAGTAACTCGCTCTATTTCACGTGGTTGCCTGTTGCGGTAGTTTTGTCTATATATGTGCATGCAGTCAGTCAGTAGACCTTGCACACTCGTTATCAACGACCTGCGCTACGGCACGTAGCGGTTGCCGTAGTTCACACTGTGGAATCCGTTCCTGGTCTCTAAGTTGGCCAACTTGTGATCAACGAAGTCCATACTTGATTCAATGTTGAAGAATTGAGTCAAGAAAAAAAAAACAGAGAAAGAAAAGGCAACAAAACAAAGAAGGTCATAGTCAGCTCTTGTATAGTATATTAAGGCTAAGCAACTCATACAAAATCATTAAGGAGATAAGTTCATGTCCTCTCTTACCAGACTGCTGCAGGAGAAACGTAGGAATGAAGCAGAGGCGTACTCGGCGACACATCACTCACCGGTGAGCAGCTCTTCGTCCGCCCCCCCTTTGGATATTGAACGGCAGGGGGCGGCAGACCATTCGACAGCCAGCATTACCACAGTGACACAAGTCGACTCTGGTGAGGAGTCGACCCCCAGTTCCTCCTTCACTGGTGGTCACTTTCCAGCAAGCTTTTTGGATGCCAACTCAGCACACACAGCAGTACTCAATGGGGCAAGTTCGGGTCAGAGGATTGGTTCGCGCATGACCCCCCACAGACTCAGTATAAGTTCTACGGGGCGACAGGTTACTTCGTTGTCTTCGAGTATCCCTTACTCTGTGCCCAACTCGAACAAGGAGTCTGCACCAGGATCTGGTAGCAATAGTTCGTCGCTATCTTCATCATGGCTAGAGACGTATGGTGGGGTATTACCTAGCAACGTATCTGCGATTGATTCGAATGTTATTTCTTCTCCAAAAGTTGACAGTGTGGAGCCCCGGTTCTTTATATCGAAGCAAAAATTCCAAAAAAGTTCTAATGACAATGCCAATGCGGCTCAGGCAGGCAGTCTGTCGAGATCTAACTCTTTGTCGTCCCAGTTTGGCAGCTTTTTCTTCAGTAAGGGCTCCAAGGACCTCCCCACTAGCGCCGGCAGTGGAGGGTCGGGTTCTGCTAGTAAAAGTGGGTCGCCTGTTGCCACGGCGATCCCAAAACCTTCCAAGGCGCGGCAGAGCAGCATCTACATCTCTTCCAGACAGCCGTCAGGGTCTTACAGCGAAACGTTATCTGGATCACCCCAATCGACGGCACACGAACCACCTCCAAGTCAAAATGGCCCTAAGTCACGTCATTCTTCAGTGGCTAACTTGAAGAGTTTCTTCAAGAAAAACTCCAGCACTAACCTCAGCGTTCATACAGGTTCTCCAGGCGCAATGCCCGTGCCGTTTTCCTCAAGTACTCCAACTCATACAACATTTACCGCGGGATCGTATGGCAGCGGAAGCGGCGGGACCAGCGCCGGCGAAACAATATATTGTTCTGCTCCAGATGCAAACCTGCCTTTCTACAAGAGATATGTGAGAACGGGTGAGGAACTTGGTGCAGGTGCAGGTGGTTCTGTGAAGCTTGTCAAGAGAAGTGCTGACCAAAAAGTGTTTGCCGTCAAAGAGTTTCGCACTAAGCTCGACAGTGAGTCTAAACGTGATTACGTCAAGAAGATTACATCTGAGTACTGCATAGGTTCCACTCTGCGTCACCCTAACATTATAGAGACCATTGAGATAGTTTACGAGAATAACCGGATCCTTCAGGTTATGGAATACTGTGAATACGACCTATTCGCCATCGTGATGAGCAATAAAATGTCCTACGAGGAGATTTGCTGTTGTTTCAAGCAGATCTTATGCGGCGTACAGTACCTTCATGGGTTAGGGCTTGCTCATAGGGACTTGAAGCTGGACAACTGCGTAATAAACTCCAAGGGTATTGTCAAGCTCATTGACTTTGGTGCAGCAGTGGTGTTTTCCTATCCCTTGTCCAAGACCCTCGTGGAAGCTAGCGGTATTGTCGGTAGCGATCCATATTTGGCACCAGAAGTGTGCATTTTTTCCAAGTATGACCCTCGTCCTGTCGATATCTGGTCCGTGGCCATCATTTTTGCATGTATGATTCTTAAGAAATTTCCTTGGAAGATTCCTAAGCTTAGAGACAACTCTTTCAAGCTCTTTTGTTCTGGCCGTGACTGTGATTCTCTTAGCGCACTTGTTACAAGGACTCCAGATCCTCCATCTTATGATAAACTGGTTGGTGACAACGCTACTTCGCCAAAGAAAACTTCAAACAACCCAGCTGATCCGAACAATCCAAATATTGGTCCTCAAAGACTATACCACTCACTGCCGGAGGAGTCGCAGCACATTGTGGCGCGTATGGTAGATTTGGCACCAGCCTGTCGTGCCTCTATAGAAGAAATCATGGATGATCCTTGGGTGAAAAGCATACAAATGTGTAAAATGGTCGAGCAGGGTCTCAACTTCAAAGTGATAAATGCTGCTGATCATAAACATACCAAGGTGGACCAAAGCGAAGCACACATTGCAGGCCTTGAAAGGAAAAAGAAGAAAGCTGCTAAATAATTTTTAAGCATGCCCATCATGAACGAGATTGGCTCTATAATTCTGCATTATTCCACGCGCCCTTACCATCATTAGTTCGTTATTTGTGGGAATTATGATTATTGTTGTTATTACTATCGTGATTGATCCTTGGACTCTAAAGACCTTCTATATATTTAATATAGTGATAATCTTATATTATTCGTTGGTACGTGCGGCTGTTCAAATTTCGGCAAAATTTTTGGAAGACTTTTAACATCACAGAAAAGGAACAGATGTTGATCATTAAGAGGTAGTCTAAGATCCATAAAAAAAGCACTATGTCCCAACCCGTCAAGAATCTAATGGTAAAACTGATAGTGGGTGCTGGTCAAGCCGCACCTTCTCCACCAGTAGGCCCCGCGCTTGGCTCCAAAGGTATTAAAGCAATGGATTTTTGCAAAGAGTTCAATGCACGTACTTCTGGCTACCAACCTGGCGTTCCTATCCCTGTGCTAATTACTATTAAACCTGATAGGACGTTCTCCTTTGAAATGAAATCACCTCCCACCGGTTACTTACTGTTGAAAGCGTTGGGGGTCGAGAAAGGCCACGGACAACCGAACGTCAACATGCCCGACAGAACTATTGGTGAGTTATCTCTGAAGCATATATACGAAATTGCAAAAGTAAAAAAGACTGATGGCAAACATGCCATGCTGGAGATGGAATCAATCGTCAAATCCGTGATCGGTGTAGCCAAAAGCATGGGTATTAAGGTGGTACCATAGTCTGAATCAGTGCAATACGGAGCCTTGTAAATATTACGATATTACACATATGTAAAAGATTAAGAAATGAAAATGAAAATGAAAATGAAAATGAAAATGAAAATGCCCGAGTATATGTCTATTGATTGAATCTTCTTTTTTTATTCTTCTTCCACTTCTTCCCTCTGGCATTATTGGGAGAAGAAGTAGGTGTACTCTGAATTTGATCAGGAATGTTCAAGTCTTGAGCATTAAGAGGAGGCGACCTCACTGGAGATTGCCTTGGAGTCAGTCTTGTGTAAACTAGATAGTATGCATTTGGTTCTCTAAGCATTTCTTTCTCACTGATGTTGTTGATATATTCGTCATCATAAGTTGCCCAATTACCCTCCGGTTGTTTGCAATGCACAATGTAGTGGCCAGACGAAAGAGAGCGACCTTCGTGGACGACAACCGTAATCAATTGGTATTTAAGGGGCATTTCTTTGCCTTCCACGCAATATTTCGTCAGATCAAGAAACATGGGATATGAGACCGCCTGTTTCATTTTGGAAGAAGAGGTGCCATTGAAGCGGAATTTCTTGAGGTGTACAAGCAGTGTTTCTGGCGCTCTAAGGATTGAATTGTGCTTAATTGCGTTGGTAGTCATGTGGCAACTGTCACATACGTAACCTTTCTGTTCCTTGTCAACTTTTATTAGTTCTGGATTGAAAAAATCGCTGATGGACTTTTCGATGGAAAATCTTCTAGGAGACTGCTGTTGAGATTGGACTTCTTGCTGAGAATTGGCCTTGCTACTATCGAGAGTGCTATCTGATTCTGTCGAGCCATCTATGCTCTGTATCCTCTTGGCCCTCAAATGCAACGATAGGTCATAGAACGGCTGCTCCGTCTTCGAGACGCTGCCGCAAGATTTGCAAGTGACCACTTGCTCCAATATGCCGCCAAAGATGTCGTAAATTATGGATTCCGTCAACTTATGGCCACGAGGTACCGAATCCTCTTGAAGACGAGACATAAGCGACATAAAATATTCGTGCGAGTCCTCTTGCTGCCATTCACTCATCATGCAGTTGATGTCGCCCAATCTCGAGAGCAACTTTCTTGGATTGATATATTGTGGAGGTTGAGGCTTTTTGAATTTTTCTTGAGGGAGCCACATTTTCCTCGTAATTTCTGCAAGCACGTAAGAGACGGATTCTTGATTGATCTTATCAGCATGTCTACCACGTAAGATGTCAAACAAATAGTGCTGCACGGCTGGAATGTGAACCATGGCCTGGATGGCAGCATTAGTATAGCATGTGACACCGTGGTTCAACAAACCCCTTGGCTTCAGATTAGTTAAAAAGGGACCCCAATTTTTAACGATACGACGACTTTTCAATGAACCAGCATCATTTACTTCTTCATTAAATTGGTAAAATTCTACAGCGTCATCAGCTTGTCCATCCTTTTCTTCCTGTTGCTGCTGCCGCTGCTGCGGAGCAGCTTTGGCATTTTGTATCGTATCAGCTTCCAAAGCTTCCTGCTGCAGCTGCAATCTTTCATTTTCAGAGATCTCTGAATCCTCTTCATCCTCTTCATCCTGCTGATCTCCTTCACTACTGCCATCAGAATTTTCTTCTAGATCTTCAAAATCTTCATCTTCACTTGTACTATTTCCTGAATTTGTCTCCTCGGATACCCCAACATCCTCACCCACATCCTCACCCACATCCTCACCCACATCCTCACCCACATCCTCACCAACTTCTTCTCCATTCACAGCATATTCCCTAGCTTCATGAAATACTTCTTCAGTTTCACTGGGCTCACTAGGACCTGTATTACCCTGGTTCCCCTCCGAATCGCTTGTAGATTCGCTACCGGCTGGAGGTGTACTAACAGAACTAGCAGTGCCCGCTAGACCCGTAGTATACATTGTCAGAGCCTCTTCTAGAGACGTTGGCAATACCCTGCGCCTCTTAGGAGCACTTCTCGAAGTCTCATCAGCTGGTGCGCTGTCCTTAGTGGGTTCTTCGATGAGCTCATCGGGCTTTCCAATCACAATATACGAAGACTTTTGTGCTCCCATCCCGATGAAATCTTCTTCTTTTCTGCCACCTTCGCTATCAGATTTACGATCAGCAAGCTGGAAATGCAATGGATTGGACAGAATTCTGTCCACCAAAGGTTTGACCGCCTGAGGACTTGCCATCTTATTTTGTTGTTATTTTATTTACTCTATTAAAAACTGAATTTTCATTAATTTGAAAAAATACACCGAAGCGATGAGTTTGAAAATTTGATGTGTTTCGTCTTTTCTTTCTTTAGCTTCTCAGTTTACCCGATTCAGTTTTCGCCTATTATTTTGTTTTTTCTTTTCACATTTTTTTTGTCTCCCAAGTTCTGATTATATTAGATTGTCACGTGCATATTGTCCGAATTACCGCGGTTTAATGGACGTCATTGCAGTGACTATGCCAGGTTATAGTGATATACAAGTACAGCTCAAGGATAAATACTCACTGCAATCGTGCAAAAGCTTTAAAAATGTAACATATTTGTTCACGGCCTTCTTGATTTATAATATTTGGGTCTTTATGTTTAATGTTTTGCTCCAAACTTCTCATATTCGCTTGGTTTACCAGAACGTTTATTAGTCTATATACAGCCTTAAATTGTAGAAAAATCAATAAAAGAGATGGATCAGCCTACCCCCAGCAAGATCCTCCCCCATTGTAATTGCTTTCCTAGCTCGATCAAAATTTCTGCTTCATGTCCTTGACAGGAA
Source organism: Zygosaccharomyces pseudobailii (assembly GCA_949129085.1). Taxonomy (NCBI): domain Eukaryota; kingdom Fungi; phylum Ascomycota; class Saccharomycetes; order Saccharomycetales; family Saccharomycetaceae; genus Zygosaccharomyces; species Zygosaccharomyces pseudobailii. The sequence goes on from CASBRY010000010.1 coordinate 1,062,193, forward strand.
TGTTCTACTACTTCAAGGTTTTCTGCCATCTATGTTTATGAAATTACTTGTAAGCGTCACAGGGGTCGAATATCTAGAAAAACGCACCCTTAATAAGGAAAGAGGCACGAATGAAATAGTTGGTAAACACATTTGCAGGAAAGCAGTGAGTATATTAAATAACGATAAGGAATACCGTTTTCTCATTTTCGCCAAACTGTTTTGAGCGAGATACGTCATTAAGAATGAGGAGCTAGCAGAGTCTGCTTGAACTGAGGCCGAAGAGCTCTTGAGAATTCCGCATCTTCCAATTGTAGCCCAGATCTGCGATTCCTCCTTGAAATGCTAAGTGACTTGCTGAGCGTGCTCGTATTTGGATTTAGTGGTTATATTATTGGCTTTCCTGGTGATTTTGACGCTTCAGGCATTTCAGTCATCTCAGTCATCTCGGTCATCAAAGATTAAAACAAAAAAGAACAACGAAACAACAGCAACCGGAAGAATTTCCGTTTACTCCCAATGCATATACCACTGTACTTGTTTTGACACTGAACTCATAAAAATCACTGTTGAAATGACAATACTCACTCTCTTCTATAACTTTACTGGGAGCCAAAAAAATGCACCAGAAGCTGTTGCAATTACTGTTTAGGGATTATGTTTCAAAATAAGAATATGATTGAAAGTCGTGTTAGGATGTTGCACTCTATAGTGGGGAGCAGACTGTGAGAAGGTGTCTCACACAGCCGCAAGTAACATTTATTTTTCTTTCTGTCACTTTTCTTTCCGGTCCCAAAACGTCTGCTTTTCGTGGCACTACTGAAAGCATAGCTAGTCTTGGCACACTACCAGGATATGCCTGATATTCTTCAATAATTTATCTAAAGTTGTCACAACTGAAAATTATGCGTCATAATGCTATGCTGTAAAATACATTAGAATGAAAACAGCCGTATAAAACAAGATGCCGTTACGGTCAAGATAGGATCATAATAATAGCGACTGTAATGAACTACCTGACTGTTTTCCGCTTATTGGCACTGAATGACCACTCATTGTGAAATATACGAACGATTCATATCTAGATACCGCGCTTCTTCGGTTTCAGCACTGTTGCGTACCACCACAACTACATCGGCTGCACCTGTAGCAGACAATTATCACTTAGCTTCCTAATGAACTGCACCGCCTTCCCTTTTCAGAGGTTGGAGTAGAGTAATGCAGGCTATTAATACATTAGCTCGATGGGATCGACTGCTAATGCTTCATTTTCGATACTCCGTTATTTTTTTGTAACCGTATCGGAAACTGCATCCCGCCCGCTTTAAAAAGCCGACGTAAGGCATCTAAAACAGGGTTCTCATATTACAATCATTGTGACTTCTTTGCCGCACCTCTTACTATCACAACAAAGGACCAGCATACTCCTTCTGCATTTGCCTTCCCCTAATTACCTCGCTCAAATTGAGGATCTGTTCGACATTTAGAAAAACTTACGGCTGACTATCCGCATAAGTCACTGAATTTTAATTTCAGATAAGGGGGGATATATAAAAGGAAAGTACGACTGGGGATAATTTCAATCGATAACTGATTATTTCTCTATAAACCCAAAAATACAATTGAAACTCCGAAATGCTACCAGAACAGACACCAGACATCGCTTCGCTGTCAATCTCTTCAATTTCTGACTATCACGTCTTCGATTTCCCTGGAATCGACTTGCAGAAGGAACAAGTCATAGATCTTCTCGACCAACAGGGCTTCATTCCAGATGACTTGATTGAACAAGAAGTGGCCTGGTTTTACGAGTCTCTTGGGATTGATGACCTCTTCTTTGCGAAGCAAAATGCAGACACCATTGCAAGTGTGATTAATTCTTTATATGCCTCAAAGTTAGATTCCTTCGCTAAAGCAAAGTTCAGTGGAGTAGCTGGTAAGCCTCAATTTAGCATTAAAAATAAAGTGATAAACAAGGATGCCGCTCTTTTCATGGAAAGTAGCGGTTCTGACCATTCTCAACCATATCAATTGGATACACAAATCGATGATCTGTTTCTAGATAATAAGGACCAGAAGAGTTGCCGTTTGGTCAGCTTCTGGACTCCTGAAAGCGGTTTGAAACTTACTTTTGTGTATGACAGCGTTTTTCCCGAGCAGCGCCAGGCAGTGACCCCCGCAAAGCTTTTACAGGGGGACATTGATTCTATAAGTGATCAAACAATGGCGCAGATTTTTTCTGTGGAGAACAAAAAGCTTTACGGATTGCTCATCAATTTGGTACTTGAAAGAGAAGGCCCTGTCATCAAGACGACTCACTCTGTCAAGGACAACGACGAGATCAGATTGTTGGTGGCGTTTAGACGTTTCACCACAAAACGCTACTATTCTGCTTTGAACGCTCTTTTCCATTACTACAAACTCAAGCCTTCAAAGTTTTTTTTGGAGTCTTTCAACACCAATGATGTGGTAATTTTTTCAATTTATTTGAACAAATCTAGGCAGAGTGAAGATGTGTTACCTAATACCCTGGAACTTTCCATTAGACAGGTCGAAAGGGAGGCCTCTCTATTATACGCGATTCCCAACAATTCATTCCAGGAATTCTACGAAAAGCGTGAGTATTCTCCACAGGAGGCCATTTATGCACACGTAGCGGCTATTTTTATCAACCATTTCATTAACCGTCTAGGTACGGATTATCAAGCCTTGTTGGGACAGTTGAATATCAGAGATACTGACACAACTTTACTCGAAGTAGTCAGCAACCTGAAGCGCAAGTTGAGAAATGAAACCTACACACAGGCCATGATCATTTCAATTCTACACAAGTATCACACTCTCGTCTCCAAGTTGTATAAAAACTTCGCTGAGATCCACTACTATCAGGATGGTTCAAAATCTATCGAAAAAACATTGTCTTACCAACGCCTTTCTCAACTAGAACCATTCAAATCAGAGGAGGAATTTGACAGTTACTTGGCTAAACTACTACCTAATGATTCTCCCGATTTGCTGGTCCTCAAAACTTTGAATTTGTTCAACAAGGCTATCCTCAAAACCAATTTTTTCATTACTAGAAAAGTCGCCATCTCGTTCAGATTGGACCCAAGTCTGATTATGCCACCTATTGAATATCCAGAAACACCCTACGGAATTTTTTTTGTAGTTGGTAACACTTTCAAAGGATTTCACATTCGTTTCAGGGATGTAGCTCGTGGTGGGATCCGTATTGTTTGCTCTAGGACTCAGGACGTATATGACATGAACTCCAAGACCGTCGTTGATGAAAATTACCAGCTGGCCTCTACCCAGCAACGCAAGAACAAGGATATTCCCGAAGGTGGATCAAAGGGCGTCATTTTATTAAATCCAGGCCTCACAGCTTCAGAGCAAACTTTCATTGCCTTCACACAGTATGTGGATTCCATTATCGACATTCTAATTAAGGACCCCCTCAAGGAAAAATATGTAGATCTTTTGAAGCACGAAGAAATCTTGTTTTTCGGTCCTGATGAAGGTACTGCAGGATTTGTCGACTGGGCTACCAAGCATGCTCGCGCCAGAGGCTGTCCCTGGTGGAAGTCATTCCTCACCGGCAAATCTCCGCTATTGGGTGGTATTCCTCACGATGAATATGGTATGACATCTCTGGGTGTGCGTGCCTATGTTAAGGAGATTTACAGAACTTTGAATTTGGAGGATACTGTTATCAATAAGTTCCAAACAGGAGGGCCAGATGGTGATTTGGGATCCAATGAAATTTTGTTGTCCACCAAAAATGAGTCCTATGTTGGTATATTAGATGGCTCGGGTGTTCTTTGTGATCCACAGGGTCTAGACAAGGTCGAATTACTCAGGTTAGCTAAGGAAAGAAGAATGGTCTCACATTTCGAGAAGAATAAGCTTGGGCCGAACGGGTTTTTCGTGTCAGTAGATGATAGGGATGCAATGTTACCATCAGGAGTAGTTGTTGCCAATGGTACGACTTTCAGAAATACTTTCCACATGGAAATTTTCAAATATGTTGACCACGTCGATTTATTTGTTCCTTGTGGCGGCAGACCCAATTCCATTAACTTAAACAACATCCAAAGTTATATCGACGAGAAGACTAACAAGTGCAAAATACCGTACATCGTTGAGGGTGCGAATTTGTTCATTGCCCAACCTGCAAAAGTTATATTGGAGGCTCACGGTTGTGTGTTAATCAAAGATGCCTCTGCCAATAAGGGTGGTGTTACTTCTTCATCAATGGAAGTGTTGTCTTCTCTAGCATTGAATGATCACGATTATGTCAACAAATTTATTGGTACGGATAAGAACAAGAGGACTCAATTGTACGAGGCCTACGTTGCTAAAGTCCAGCGTAGAATCGAGCGCAATGCTGTCGCAGAGTTTGGCCAATTGTGGCAGTTAAATCAGACCACTCACGTTCCCATATCTGAGTTATCAAACGTCCTATCACTAACTATCAATAAATTAAACGACGATTTGATCAATTCAACAGAATTATGGTTGAACGATGTGAAATTGCGTAATTACTTGTTACTCAACAAGATCATCCCCAAAATGTTAATTGATGTTGCTGGTCCGGGGGAGATCTTGAAGAATATTCCCGAGTCATATCTCAAGGCACTGCTATCAAGCTACCTCTCTAGCTCCTTCGTCTACAAATTTGGCGTGGACGTCAACATAGGCAAGTTTTTGGAGTTCATCGGTTCGCTGAAGAGAGAGGAAGACGCTCTCAAGCAATGAAGTCTAAAGTAACTAAAAGAAATAATTAGATTTACAGAATTTTTATTTTTTCTCTTGCTCATTACCATACGCGATTTCATCCTTTTATTTGACTAGAAATTGACATCCTACAACGTGTAAAACCAATGATTCTTTCACAAAATTATAGGAGGAGACATGCTGCTAAGAAATGAGACCATAAGTTCACTGCGAAAATGTATTCAAGATCATTCTACGTTTGACGACCAATATTTAATTGCACCCTGCCAAACTAGTATCCCTGACGAGTCCCTATCGCAAGCAAAGTTACTCCGGGATATTGATAAGAAGAGTTGTCTGCCAACATCTGGGAGTAGCAATCCATGGAAGGTCAATCCGAGGTATTTTAGTTCTGTACTGATATCCAAGTTAGCATGTTCGAAAGTGCTGGATCATGCCTTGCGTGGCGGGAACATAGAAATCATGGGCATGCTTGTTGGGACCACGTCGAATGACCAATTTGTGGTATTTGACTCCTTTGAACTACCTGTTGAAGGAACAGAAACCCGAGTCAATGCCCAGACGGAGTCCTACGAGTACATGGTCCAATACGTTGATGAGATGCTGCCTAGTAATCAAAATATCGTTGGCTGGTACCACTCCCATCCTGGGTATGATTGTTGGCTGAGTAGTGTCGATATGCATACTCAACAACTGAATCAAAATTTCCAGGATCCATATTTGGCGATTGTAGTAGATCCACACAAAAGCTTGAAAGAACATAAACTGTGCATTGGCGCATTCAGAACGATACAAGGGCCGATCAAGGAGCAGGATGAGGAACTATTGGAATTTTACGAATTGAATGTTTCTATCTTTGATTCGCATCTAAATACCAGCTTAGATTCTTCTAAGCTTAAGTGTAATCCACCGAAGTTCGATACAGAGATCGAAGCTGTCCTTATAAGCAAGTTACTTGACACTATGAGACAGTGGAATACGTTTGACAAAATGAGCCACGGACAACAAAGCCATGAGAACCCCAATAACGAAACAATACGAGCAGTGACAGAGGAAAGCTGGGGTCCCTTAGAAAAGATACAAATAAGTGGGCAACCACAGCAATCGGATAGTCTTTCTCGACGTACAAGGTCTAATTCCTTTTTTAGCGTAGCATCAAATGGAAATGAAAGCGATGTAGATATGGACAGTCGGCAGCTAGGGGACATGGACAGTGTAAGCAGCAGTATACACACTGTGACTGAGTCGAGTGCCCCTGTAATGGGGCGTCAACCGCAAATGCCATTGCCCAGTTTGAGAAAAATCTGGGCAACTAGTTCGCAAGAGATGTCCTTCTCACCTCGCACAGAAAAAATGCTCAGGGAAATTGAGGATGAGGCAGAAGCTGTTCAGAATGAAACTTTGAGGGCTGACTACGTCGCAAATAAGAAGGAGTTGTTGGGCTTGAAATTCCAAGAATATGAGCAATTGAGATTTTTCAAAGATACGTTTACATTGTAAATAAACGAACAATGGAAATTCCGGAAGCAATAGACTCTCTCGGTGGTAGTTTCATTTTATCTGGAGAATGTGATGTGATGAAAAGCTCAGGTTCGGTAGGAAACTGTTCAACAATATTAATTCGACATGAGTCAAATGGTGTCGTATACTCGGATTCACAGTCAAGGTCGTTTATATCTCCTGTGTCGGCGGATGAGTATCTATCTATTCCACCAAATTCTACCATGCATGAATTCCAGTTTATGATGGATCCATGATCTGTTCCGATTGTCAATCCATTTGTTGCCGTGAGACAAGCTTTGTGCTTTTGATTGCCCAATTTAAAGGGTATTTTCAACTGATTTACTTTTCTGTATGAATTCCTTGTATCCAGAACTTCTATAACGTTACTATTACGTTTCACCACAAATAAGTAATGCCCATTTACACTCCTAAGAAGTTGTATGAATCCTTCTCCCATTTGTGAGCGATACAATAAGCTAGTGTTTTGCATACGGCAATCCATTAGATAAAGCTCACTTCTGTAGGTCCCGAAGACCCTATGGCGATAATCTGCGAAATGGTCATCACCCCGTTGGTCAAAGCAAGATACGATTAATTTGCTCACAGATTTACCCTTGGTGGTCTGCGAAACCCAAATTGGCTCCTCCCTTTCTGCGTTAAATAAAGAAACTTTATTCCTCACTGATCCAATTAGAAAGTGATTTTCATTTGCCCAATCAATAGCATGTGGTATTTCCCAATTATCGCTATTTGGATTTTTCGTATTGTATTTGCGCAAGTTCACATGCTGACCATCGCCTTGTAAAGTGTACAATTTTAGTGGGAGTTCCCTACAGGCGATTAATATTAAATTAAACTGACCATCATCATCGTACAAAGAGTAACCTGGATGAACTTGACTAGAAACAATGGAGTGGCTCTGAAACGTTCTAGTAAAAGGTATTAATTGCCCATCGCTTTCCTCTTTCAAGTCAGGAATTAAATACTGACGAATGCCATAATCGTCATGTCTTGTCACAAATGATGTTCCATCACCAGAACAAAATATGTCTTGGCAGATTCCCGGCCGTTGAGTCCATTTACAGGGCTTTTTAGCATATATTGATCTTTGCAGAAGTGGAAACATATACGAAGAATTCTCGGTCCGTCGTGACCACTCGCGGTCCTCTTTATACCACATATTTTGTATGTCACAACCATTAAAAATATGTCCCGTGCCAAGCCGAACTTGCAAAGCAGCAGGCATGCTAATAATATCCTCCACGATTGAAGTTATTCCATACAATTATCTTGTTCACACCATTGAACCAAAGTCAGCAGAGGAGTTCATGTGATATAATTCTTATGTTTTATGTTCTTGAGATTATTTTGTTTAGGAAAAACTCGATCATCGATGACCTTTTCAGCATGAAAAAATGTCGTAGGTTACATTTCAATACCGATGAGCAAGACAAATCTCGAAAACAAGCTAAGCAAGGATAATGGTGTATACTGGATTTGGGTTGCAGCAAATTACTCCGCCAGACACAAGGTCCTACTCTGAGATGACCCCGGAGGAGCAAGGCGAGAAAGGGGCTCAAATGATAATGAACTTTATGACATCTTGTCCCGGCAAGTCTGCCATCAGTGGTGTTACTGGTTTTGCTCTTGGTGGTGTCTTCGGTTTATTCATGGCTTCTATGGCGTATGATACTCCTTTGAGTACAACAGGACCCGCAGGTTTGGCGACCAATGTACAAAGCATAGCAGACTTGCCATTTAAACAGCAAGTGAAATTACAGTTTGCAGACATGGGAAAAAGAGCATACTCAAGTGCCAAGAACTTCGGTTACATTGGTATGATTTATTCTGGTGTAGAATGTTGTCTAGAATCTCTCAGAGCCAAAAATGATTTGTACAATGGTATATCGGCAGGGTGCATAACTGGTGGTGGTCTGGCTTACAAAGGTGGACCCCAGGCAGCGGCAATCGGTTGCGCAGGATTTGCAGCGTTTTCAGCAGCGATAGATTGGTATATGAGAAGTGAGGATGGCAGACCACCTAAGGATGATTTTAACGACTAGGAAGAGTTAAGTTGAAACGGTCCTGTTGTAAATAGATGGAAAATATCAAAGGGTTACAAGTAATAATACACGTAGATATTGCACAATGCGAGAATAATAATACAGATTGTCCAGAAGGTCGACTCTTCCAATTTGAGGTGAAATGATTCGAACGGAAATGCAAACTTTTGCTTTTGATTTAAAAGGCCAATTATTTCATCTAATTTTTGCCGATTAATGGCAACTTCTTTTTGTAAATCTTCCAGCGATTTCTGCGGTAGCGTAGTTGCCGGCCCTGCTACCAACGTGGGAGAATCGGGACGCATCGAGGAATGTGTCCCAAAGGGCGAAACATGAATCTCTTTGAGACGCATTTCCACAGCTGCTTTATCCTGGGAAACAAGTTTTCGCCATTTGGATTCCATTATCTGTCGTTTTCGATCGACTGTAGCAGTCCCCGGCGGCGTCAGATCTCTAGGTTTGGGAGTGGGAACTTCGCCCTTGGGCAGATATGGGAGCGGTACGGGATCTCCTAAGGTTTTACGCAATGATGTTACTCGACTTCGGCGTCTTGTGCGTGGCTGCGGAGTCTCATACTTTGGCACATTTTCAACGGGGCTTGCTTTCTCGGAAGAAGGTGGTGAATCTTGTGAAGATTTCTTTCTCATCGTCAGGAGGCTTCCGCGAGATTTGAGTCGAGGAGTGAACTTTAACTCAGCTTCGTAATCGTCATCTTCGTCATCTTTCGGCAGTGGTGATCGTTGCTCTCTTTGCTCATTCATCAAGAATGCATTGGATAATTTTTCATGCTTAATGATGGAGGGAGGCTCGTCATTGTGCTTGCCATTCATTCGATAATTCGGGGCATCAATTGGCACGCAGTTGTCCTCCGACAGCACTGAAGTGGAGTTGTTGGATACTACAGAATCTCGGTGCTGTCTCTGCTTTCGATCGTAAAGGTTATTGATCCTTGCAATCCTTGACTGACTCGCCAATTGAGACTTTCTTGAAGGCAGATAGCTTGCAGGTGTATTTGACAGAACATTCATAAATGCCTTTGTGAAGCTGCGTAGCTGCTCATTTGACGGATTCGTTACAAATGTCGCGGCACCTTTTTTTGTTGTCTCGTTTCGTTTTGTATTTTTTTTTGTGATGGTCGGAGGCGCCAGTAAATGGGAAAAATGTATATATTAGCTGAATTACATGTATTAAATAAACAACAATGCAAAGTTTAAAACGGACGTAAGTCTATAGGTGCCGGCTGGCAAGAGGTCCGGGGTATAATGAAAAGCCCACCCACTCTTCACGATAAAAAAAAGAGTAATAACTAAAATGATATTAAAACATTCAAGTATGATGATTAAACAATAGGGCAGAAAAAAGTTGATATAAAAGAAAGAGGGAAAAGGAAGAAAAAAAGGAGAGAAAAAGAAAATTGTAAAGAAGAGGAAGATATTTCAACGGAAAAATTTTCAATTAAAGTTGAATTGTTGTTGCACGTTGGATCCGAAACCAAATGTGTTCCCAGATGTTTGTGGTGCCATGCTTTCGTCAACAGCGTCGTCTTCCTCACCAAAATAAGTCTCAATGATTTTATATGCCTTTTCGTAAATCTTGTCATTTTCGTTCTGTTGACAGTTGAAAATTTTCTCCATGCCGCCTGCCTTTTCGATGTAGTCTGCGTTCTCGTTGATGCTGAGCCCACGGGCTTCCTTATCGGCTTCACCCATCTTCAGAATGTTTTCTAGAGCATCCAGTGTCACTTCGATGATTCTATTGTCAGCGATCTCCAGCAGATCACAGAGTGGTTTTATGCATCCTTGCGAGACAAGGTATCTAATGATTTCTGGTCTCTGGAGACCACCGGACGAAGCGTTTGAAATCGCCCAGCAAGCCTCCTTCTTGGTCTTGTAATCTGCCATCTCCAAAAGTTTCACTAGCAGCGGGACCATATTGGCATCTATGACTGCCTGAATTTGTTCGGTATTTCCTGCAGTGATATTGGATATAGTCCAACAAGCCTCCTTCCTAATGGATTCCTTAGGAGAGCCCAGCAAGTTGCGCAGAGCAGGCAGCACACCAGCGTTGATAACCACTTGTGTCTGCAGATCGTTACCGGTAACGATGTTCCCCACTGCCCTTAGAGCAGGTGTTTGCACCAAAGTCGACTGATGATTGAGCAATTCGACCAATCTCTTCGGGATGCGAACGTCAATGACCGCTTGAATAGCCTCAGGAGGTCCATCTGACAAGTAAGAAATGGCCCAGCATGCATCGATCAAAGTCTCGGTATCGAGTGAATAGATCAGCTTCGCCAATGTAGGCAACGAGCGTGAAACGATCGACCAATCTGGCTGCGGCTTCTTACCCCTACACAGATTTGATAGCGTCCAGATCGCAGTCCTGATGAGGGAAGTCTTGTTAGTGTTGAACAGTCCCAGGATGGGGTCCATAGCGCCGCATTGAAGCACGCGATCCCTGTAATCCGTGGAATCACCAGCAACATTACCAAGTGCCCAGATGGCTTGCTCCTGAACTTCCACTGAACCTGTGTACAGCAACTGGATGAAGAGGGGCACGGCGCCCGCGTCCACGACAACTTTGGTCTGCGCTGAGGTACCAGAGGCAATATTTGTCAGGGCCCATGCGGCTTCTAGCTGGAGCATCTCCGGCTGGTTCTCATTCATGAAGTTGACCAACGTGGGAACTACTCCGGACTGAATAACAATATCGATGGGCGGTCTGTGTTCCCTGGACAAAATCTGTCTGAATTTGACCGTAGCTGCCAACTGCTCCTGCATGTCTGGTGACTGAATCTGGCGAATCATTTCGGGGAGTTCCAATTGCAATTGAGCGTAAAACTGCTGGTCTGCGGACGCAGAAACATCATCCTCATCTTCAGAATCGGCACCGCTGGCGGGGGGCACGAAATTTCTTCTCTTGGCCAAAGCCTCATCCCGTTTGGCCTTCCTCAGCTCCACCTGCTGGGTATCTCTACGGCGACGCAGCTCATCTGCAGAGAATCGCTCCTTGTTCTTGAAATTCGTGCGTCTATATTCTGGCACAAACTTGTTGGTCGTCTCCATACCTGGCCTTTTACTCTGGCAAAATGCTTTTTTATTTTTTTTTTAATCGAAAAAACCGCTAAAGGAGGGAGCGTAAAGTAAGAACCGTTGTAAATGGTTTCCTTAGGTATATGAGTGTGTGTCTATGTATATAGATATCGTCGACGGTTTGCTCGAGTGGTATTGAAGCCATCTCAACTTTTTACAATGGGCAATGATATTTCGTCAAGAGGGAGAAAGAAATTAAGGCAGGGTAACAGAGTGGGTGACGAACGAACTATACTGAATCCACCGGCCAGGTATTCTAGCCAAAGCACTGCTCTGGTGACATGATTGATAGGCACCTGTCAAGAAGACAGAGGGTGCTGCAAAGGTCTGCGTTGCCCCGGCGAGAAACAGCAAGACCGCTAAGGGCAGCCAGCACGACTACCCAAGCGGCCAAAGATCACGCCGATCTCACGTGACCCGCAATGCTGAAATGAACTGACCTCAGCAGCATCACCCAACCTGTCTAAACACACAGAGCCAGCCAGCTGCACTGGCCAGCCCAATATTGTACTCGTTAATTCGCAGCACACACATTACTACAAAATTAAACACGAACGCCCCACACACAGGGCCTGCACACACGACACACACACACACACGAAACTCTCACCTCACAAAAGCAACAGCGCACCAGCAACCAGCCCAGTACCAGCAGTTAACCCCAACTTCTTAGCAGCACCGAAATTTGAGGCACCGCGCCCAGCACCGTTAGGCAAATGGGTCACGTGTGCGGTCTTGGTGACCTGCCTCGTGTTATCGAACTTACCGTACTTGTGAGTACCGGTAGTATCAGTGTTGTGGGTCCTACTGGTTTTGTCAAATTTTCCGTACTTATGGGTACCATACGAGGTAACCGTCACGGTACCGGGGATATTAGCCTCCACTTGAGGGGCTAACCCGATAACTGCAGCCACTGCGGCAACGGACAAGCTGAATAACTTCATGTGTGAGATTCGCTGTGTGTGTGGCGAGCTGAAAGCAGTTGCAAAACGAAACAACAAACCTGCCGCAGCAATCAGTCTGGCTTTTATAGTCTTGGCTGAGCGAGAAACGTTGCCAAAATGCCGTCTCGGGATGGTTCCGCAAGGGGAAGGAGAAAAAGACGCACAGACAAAGCGACGCAGCGACGCAACAACGCTGGGTAACGAAGCTTCTCGAAGTGGTGTTATTGTAAATAACTGTGGGATGCGAGGACAGCCGGAAGGGGACGAAACCAGATGGGAAGATATGATTGTTATGATGAACGAGTATTTGTTGTCGCCTATAATTGTAACTCTGCGATGAGCTAATTACAAAGTACGAGGAGCAAACGATAACAAAAATAACAACGGCGAGAGAAATCCGTGGAAAAAATAATACACGGTCCTGAACGCGTATTATTAACGTAAAAGGTTGCAGGATGAGCGAAAGGAGTTCTTGAAGTCATTGAAGAGGCACATTTGTGCCAGGATTCTTGCCTTGCTCGTTTCGTGACAAAAAATGAAAAATATAATGAAACGGACAGGAATTGAACCTGCAACCCTTCGATTGCCAATTCCGGAAATTCCAGGATTTAACTGGAGTCGAAAGCTCTACCATTGAGCCACCGCTTCACTAATTCGTTGGAGGTATGGGTATTCTTAGCAGTATAGTGCGCAAAGCGCGAGCGACGATAAACGTCGCTATATGTGTATGGGGTTCTTGCTCCCTGATAGTTGATTAGATATCTCTATAATGGCTCGAATAATTCGTGAGTTGGTGGTTGTGTTGACACACGGAAATAGACATGGCAAAGTATCTCTCACCGCCTGTTGTTATCGTTACGGGTCAATAACGTAAACCAAAGAGCTAAACGTGAAAAAGCTGGAACAGAACTGTAAATTACTATTCTTAACTTCTCAAAGATGCCTCTACGTAGGAGTAAATAATGTACTGTCGATTGTCTATTTTCTTCTTAAAAGTAATGTGACGGGTGATGCTATATATTAGGAATGCGCAAGAGACCTACATTTGATGCACAGCTGACATAGGTCTTGACCGGCCCTCCCTCTCCAGAGGGGGCACGTCTTTTTCAACAGCATTTGCCAGTGGGACGGATCCCATGAAACCTTTGCGTTCTACCAAGGCAGAACTTCTCAAGTATAGCGGATCTGCCTGGTAATACTCGTCTATGATCGGGTGCAGTAATATAGTCTGGTTCTTGATGGTCAAAACACTGTTGGTAGGGACTGCAGTCCAGTCGCCGCGTTCAAAAGTGAGCGGTTCCGATGCCACCATGATCACATCCTGGTTGCGATCCAGTCTCTCCATCCTGTATTCCCCGGGAGCACTCTCCACAAAGCTGGAACCACAGCTGAAATGCAGAGAGGCTGCTTCATCCACACGCGAGGTAATATAGCGCGAGACCACAACGGAAGAACCGTCTGTAACGGCAAAATTGAGCAGCGAGGGCTCAACATGTTCTAGCCCGCTGTTAGCCTCTTTAGTCCAGTCCCTCAAGTGCGCAATCGTCTGTAATAGCGCCTGCCTGAGGGCAGAATGACCAAAGTCACCCTCTTTTCTCGCCGGATCATAACCCATCTTCCTCAAAGTATCCAGAAACAGGGCGAAGGCGCACTCAGAGTCGGTGCTGCCCTTCAAGAAGTTCAAGTACTCGTCGTCAATCGTGTTCAACAGCCTCCTCTTGATCTTGCCAAAGTTTGATATGCCACCATTATGCATGAAGCACAACGAATGATACGAGAATGGATGGCAGTTTGTCTCGGACAGTATACCATAAGTAGACGCACGGACATGGGCGAACACCAACTCGGATTCGGTCTTCTCAGCCAGTGTCTCTAAATTTTGGTTATTCCATGCTGGAGTAATAGCCCTAAACACACAGGGACCGTCTTGTTTCAGCTCCTTGTCTTGTGGGTAGTAGGCGACTCCGAATCCGTCACCGTTAACTGGTCTTCTCCTATCCAGCCTCAGCCGACTGTCGAAAGACTGGTTTATAATGGAATGGGCAGGTCTTGTGAGGAGATGTGAAAGCCGAATAGGCTCTTTACCTTTGAATATGAGGAATCTACACATCTGAAATGGGATGCGAAAATGTTGGTTCGTTGTTGCGCTGTTAGTTTGTGTGTTTGCGTAGTTATATAAGAGTACTTTTCATACATCGGAAATGATCTCCCTCGGCCGATTCCTCTTATATAGAACAAGATCTCTATCAATTCTTTGTATCCAAGATAATGGTGATCGGGCCCTCATTCGTCAGAGAGCAGCTCATCATTGCACCAAACTCCCCGTCTTGCACTTTATCCTGTCCCAATCCCTGGCGCAACAAACTGAGAAACTTTTCGTACAGTTCTTTCGCCAAATGGCCCTTCTGAGCCATGTGTAGATCTGGCTTAGTGCCCTTCTTGGTCCTGGCCATCAGAGTGAACTGTGACACAGAAAGAATTTCCCCGTTGGCCTCCTTGATGTTTTTCTTCCAGAAGCTGGCGTCATCGTCACCAAACACTCTTATAGTGAGTACCTTATTGGACAGCCTTTCGACATCTTCCATAGTATCCTCGGTGGATATTCCTACGAGTAAGAAGTAACCACTCTTGATGCTGCTGCGGGTTAGTATGATAGCTCTAGCACAGTGCGACACATATAAATACGTACCTCGACACTACTCGAGATTCTACAGTAACCGCAGCCTGAGAAACTTTCTGTAAGACCACCTTCATGTTTCAGCGACGCTTGCTGAACTACGATCTAAGAACAACAGGTCTTGCTCGAGACGGCGTCTAAACGACCTACTTAATTATTTTTCGTGAGACCGACAAGGCAGATAGATAACAGGAAAAAAACAGAAACGAAAAATGAAAAATGCTAGTATGTATATTATAAACCCAATATTAGACCCACTCAACAAAAAGTTAACCTCTTGATCAGTCTTCTCAGCATGTAAAGAGAACACCCGATGAAACGAATGGCCGCTGAGAGAGCCACAATCCAAAGAATGATGGTAAAATAAATGGTCGCCTTGTCTGTGATGATAGGTCTCTCGTGGCCTTTGGCGGTATCATCTGCGTCACCGGTGACATTGCTTGACTTCATAGCCAAGTAGTCGCCGATGCCCCCGTATTCCAGCACTGCTGCACAAACTCCGAAATTTGTGAGTAGCCAAACGATGATTACGACCGAGCGTACCTTGGCATAATAAGAAGCTTTGCGCTCTTCTGGCGGTATTTCCTTACTGCCTTCGTCCTCTTCACTTCCTCTTGACAAAATCAACAAGTACTTGTCATAATCGGACTGGATTTCTTGGCCTGAGACAGGAATCTCCATATTAAATGTACCGTCCTCTTTCGCCAGAATTTTGCCCAGTGGTTTAGCTGCCGATCCCTTGGTACCCCATGACAAGTCATGCACGTTACAGAAAGCATAGATATTCAACACATTCACGTAGGAAGGCGTCAGCAGGACATACTGAGCGAAACTTGTTATCATATGCCATGGCTGTAAGTAAATGATAGAACTTAAAGCATAGAGGCATACGGTAGATCCCAAAGATATAACCAGATCTCTGAAGGCCTGCTCCGTCACCAGCCCAACAAAGGTAACCTTCTGCCCCAAAATATCCTCAAAAGATTTCACACTCATGAATATGCTGCAGAATAGCATATACACCATCAACACAGCGAAGAAAACACACGTGGCCACATAGAACCATTCTGTAGTCTTGGGCTTATTGCCAAGGGAGAGAATGAAAGTGGATACTATGCAGACACCATAAAGCCAATAGAAAACAACACAGAGCACATTAAAGGCAGACCCATAGGACAATGCAATAGACATGGTTAAAATTCTGAAAACCAAAAAGAAGGAGCTTAATGAAAACCATGAAAGGACCGTATTCAGAAATAGATAGACGAACTCTATGCTTAAAAGGAGTTTCCGAAAGATGTTGTGGCCGCTGGTCCAAATTCTATAGAAATGGACAAATGAGTAGACGCTAGCAAAAAAAGATCCGTTTAGCCAACGTCTCCTTTGGAGAATGAATTCCGGTACCCTTTCGGGCACGTCGGTGGATGCTGACGAGCTCCTACAGTACTTTAGGATCCAGTTACTATTTTTCTTTGTAACCAATTCAAAACATAGAATACGATCCTCTGCCAAATACATATTGGAAGAGAAAAAGTTGAATTTCTGTTCATCTACCTTCTCACCATAGAAATATTTCTGCAACGGCACACCTTTGACTGCTTCGAATCTGTATGCAGAAAAAGCACCAGGTAAAACTGTGATGAAACCAAAATTAGACTCTGTGGTCTTATCCAAGATGTTAGACATTTTGTATTCAAAATTTTGAGATGCGACTAGAGGATTGAATAACTTCCTGCAGCCCTTTCCCAAGTCTGCCTTGATCTCTCCACAGGCACCACCGACCCGTGGATTACGGAACTCTCTCCATAGATGATAAATGGCTTTCTTACTCGTCATCGTACCGGCATCCAGTAGTGTCACGACATTCGGCTGTAGAAGTTCCGCAAAGCCTTCAAATGCCCACCTATGAGAATTGATCTTTTGTTGATTCTGCTCTTTCAGCGCGAAAAGTAGTTGTACGGGAACCGTATTAGAATTGCTTTCCAATTCCAATCCCTTCTCAGAGACATGGGTAATATTCATCATGGTAGTATGTTCATAAACGTGCATCCGCACTTTCTTGCCGTTGATCTCGTCTTTGGCAAACCCATCTTGGTAACAGCCCAGTGCACTCAACAAGGCTAATGCTTTCTCACTGACTTTCGCACGGCCATCAGATACGACACAGACAACAATCTTTTTCCATGCATCGGGCCCCCATGTGGAGGAACGCTTCTTTCGGACCATATGCTTGATATTGTCCATAACACCTTTCAAAGTACGCCCAAGCAGGTAGTGATCCTCATTATACATAGTGATAACGATCATCAGCTCCGTCTCTCGGGGCACTATGTAGTTTAGTTGTCGAACGGTGAAATTATTATCTGCTATCTCATCAGGTTCGCAGGTAATTGCCTGATATCTCATAAATTTGAACTCATTAGAAACCTTTTCGCCGCTCACAGAGGAGTATTGTTTCAATAACGACTGACTAATGGGGGAATCAAAGACGAAATTGCCCTTCCAAAGCTTGAACTTCCGTACCACAGTTGCCGACCTTTTTGGCATCCCATCGGCTTCTTCACCATCTCTTGTGGCATTTGTCGACACAGTGGACAGTGTCTGGAACTTGGTTGCTCGATCCAGTGTCTTCGGCTCATCGTAGTCGCCCAAATCCTTGTGCTCTCCTCCGCTGCTGCTCAAATCTCCTTCATCTGCCAGCTCTTCGCCTGGCTCAAAGCCGTACGGCTGTTGTGACGAGGACAAACGCTGATTGTAAGGGTCTACCATTTCACCATTTTTACCCAAAAAGGTGTTAAGCTGATAGTCATCACCCCGCTGGTCAATATATCCATCTTCTAGATCTGTCCCATCCTCACTGCTCAGCCTATGCACATTCATAGTCATAGGATCATCATTGAACACAAAGCTCATATTGTCTTTTCGACCCTGGTTTAAAATAGGCCTCTCCGATTGATCTGCTAATTCATCCATGCTCTTATTGGATCCTCTGCTTGAGCCACTAGGGTTACCTGACGTATTGTGGTAATAATAATCTTCATCATTGAAAAACTCTGAACCTGGATTCAGACTTGCAGCAGGACGCAGTTGTGGGTTGGCAATCACGTCTGGAGTGTGTTGCACTATGTTGATCGATGGTGCCTGCTGCGTAGATGGTGTTATGGGAGCATTTCTAACAAACGCGTCATTATAGGAAGTATTGACTCGTAGGTTAGGATCTGTAGGATAGGCATTGACAAAATTGCCATACAAGTCTAGAGGGAACGACTCACCTCCGGAGTTCTGTTCCTGCTCGTGATCCTCGTCCCTATCATACGGGCTCATCACAATAGGATCACGGTACCGCAGCTTCTCCCCGTTGGGGCCATACCTATGATAACTCATATATCTTGGCGATCCTAACCGTTAATACAAATCGATTACAGCAATCTTCCAGGCAAGCGACACCTAAAAAAGCCACTTCTTATATCTTTTTATCTCAGGTCATCCTCGTGTTCTAAATTTATCTACCCAGCATCCCGCTTTGTAGAAATCATTTTCGCGCTACTGATCTGTAGGAAGTAACCTGCGAAAAAAAAATTTCCCATGGCTGGCTCCTGAGACGTAACACACAATGTTGCATCGGCGTTACATGCATGATTTGATCTAAAGTGATCCCCAGCATTAAGCAGTATCAATTAAAACCCTACGGCAAGGCTCTTATAGAATGGGTGGTCCAGTAAATCCTTCTCAGAGTGTGCTTGCTTCTCTAGGGCGGTCAGCCTTGCCGTAGCCTGGTTATAGACGTAATTCCGTTTAAGCTTGTCTACGATATTCTCCTGGAGACCGCAAGACCTTTCTGCAATGCGTGCTGCGTTGACTAACAGCGTCTTCGCATTCTTCAACAAGACTTCACAAGTCTTGTCGTCATGCGATGGCTGCTGCTGGGAACGTCTAATAACAAGTCTCGCCAATTCATTATCGGAGGAATCGATGTCAACGTCACACAGATGAAAAGTGATTCTGCTGAGTTCCTCGCTTACCGGTTGTATCATAATCTTATTTCTCAACTTAGTGAAATGCGTGCGTGCCTCGGAAAGCATCTTGTTGAGTAGCGTGCGAAGGGACCATAAGATATTCGGACTAGCCGATTCAGAGCAATCAATGGCGAACTGTAGCAGGTCAATTTTGGCTAGCAATACGTCTGATTCAGTATTTGGAAAGGATTGCACGTATGATTCAAATATAGGCAGGTCAGTAGATAAGCGTCCTAGGGCCTCGATGACCATACATGAAATGTCTACGGGAGCCAAGTGCAATGGGAACAAAGCACCTGCGGTATCACGTATGTCACTAAGTTGCTGTAGAAATTTCTTTGCCAAGTCCTCTAAAAAGTTCAATTGCACTTCGTGCAATCCCAGTTCATTGCTGCCGCTGCAGCGTGATTCGACCACCAATTCCAAGAGTGTTTGTACACATTTAAAACCGTTGCACAGTATTTCTGATAGCGTGTCAACGGTGACCTGGTCTGATATTTCTACCCTTTGTGATCCGGTGTCTTTTTTGCTCACTACGCCGCTGCCATCCTTGCCCGGCAGTTGGGCAGGTTGCAGCACTTGACTAGGCCGCGGCTTTGCAGGTTCCAGAGAAGTGTATTGCTGAGTTGGAGAAGCTTTCCACTCCTCCAACTCTTGCATCACGTACTGTGTAAGCGACTGGCTCAGTTCGGCATACCTCGTTGCCAATTGTATCACATCTTCGCCCTGCAGGTTATTCATGGCGGCGGCTTCCAATACGCTCAAATAACACGTAAGCAAGTTAAATTCGAAATCCCAGGTCGTTTCTTGCTCATAACGTTCACGCACAGCCTGGAATCTCTGCAAGATCTGGGGCAATGGCATGATCAAGTTTGTGATGCCAGGTAGCTCGTCGAGTTTCACATATTGTAGGATGTTAATGTAGCCATTGTTTGCAACGTATTCTGTATGCACTTGTAGTAAGAGCCTTGTCTCATTATATAGGATGTGGTAACTGCCGCTAAGTGTTGCCTCAGGAGCGCTCAATGCCTTCTCGTAGCACTCTAGCGCCTGCAGATAGAATCTCAGCGTTTTCTTGACATCCGATAGAGACCATCTCTCAGCCTGCTCCTCATAGTCAGTGGCCGCAATATACCAGTCCTCTTGGGTCACTGAGACGACTTTCTTCTTGGCCATAGCTTGCTGTCTCTATCTTTTTATTTTTTTTTCCTTTCAAGTTTTTACTATAGTGCTTGTGAGGTTTTCAAGTTCGTCCTCTGTACTTCGCGATGAGATGCGGACAAGTTTCTTTTCGAACAAGCACAACGCGATCAAGAAATGGTTATGCAATATGAGTACGTGAGGTCTACGACTCAATTTTTGCAATTTCAGAAAGAATCCTCTCATGCCTGCGTACCCGTGGAATTTATCTCGCTGCTGACATCGATAAGACATCAGCGTTCCGACTACGTGCTGGAATTGAACAATTTCAACCAGTCGGGTCCTGAGGAGCTACCGCACTTGATGAAGTTGCCATACTCAAGCGGTTCTTCTCAGCGGCTGGCCCGGATGGTGATATCATTGCTGTGCCAGCGATATGGTATTGAGCTGCCGGAATTGCAAGGCAACGCGCCATTCTCCAGGGAAAACATCCAGGCTTCACAACTATGCTTCCTACAGTGTAAAGGAATCTATAACGCAGCGAGCCATTCGAAATATAGTGTCTGTTTGGAAGACGTCAAGCCTTGGCGGCTCGAGGAGGCATTGGAGGAGGCGCAGAGGCCCTCTCGCGAGGGCAATACCATTGCACACATAATGGAGAACCTGACACGCATGCACCGAAACGCAGACAGCAAGTTCCAGTTTGATCTTGCCGCATGTCCGCCGTTACACAAGTACGTGACTTCTGTGCAGCTTACGAACCCCATCTTCACGGCGGCTGCAACCGCTATGCGGCTGCAGATCGACGACTCGCAGAACGAATTCAACTCGATGATGGATACTTGGCGGGATACCATGCCTGAGGATCAGGAATGTGACCGTGTGGGGCAGGATAGACTGTGCGTACCGCCGCCCGCCAAGATTAGGAAGCTAGATGTCGAGCCGGACTCTCTGGACCTGCCAGCAGGGACGGTGTTGCCCATCACGGGCCAGTTCTTGGCGGCTCACCCCCTGGCGGACCTTATGTATTTTTTGCCCAAGGGATGGAAGCAGCCCGCGGTATTGCAGCCTGGCGTCAACTGCATCGAAGTTGCCGCACCGTCGCTTCCGCTGGCGCAAGAAATGTCTCTACAGTTGATAAGGAAGCGCTGGGACCTCCCCCAAGGAGTGTACTCGCTGCAATGGGCGCTACAGGACCCGCCTGCGCCGCCAGAGCGCCGCGATCCGCTCATATGGTTCAACGAACTGCGCATAGCCCCCGGAGACGTGAAGTACGTCAGCATGATCGGCCTGCTGGTCTCATGCACTTTTGAGCGCAGCAACTACGTCTCGATGGTTTTCACCGATTTCACAACCAACCAGATCCCGCAGAAATACCTTTTTGACCGGTACCTCGTCGAGTTCGAAAACAAGCTCAAACAGGACGAGGGCTTCCGCACCATGATGTACCCCAACCAATTCAGTGCGTTTGACGCCAAGATAGTTGCACATTACCGCCATCC
Organism: Zygosaccharomyces pseudobailii; assembly: GCA_949129085.1. Lineage (NCBI taxonomy): Eukaryota > Fungi > Ascomycota > Saccharomycetes > Saccharomycetales > Saccharomycetaceae > Zygosaccharomyces > Zygosaccharomyces pseudobailii. The sequence goes on from CASBRY010000010.1 coordinate 1,083,846, forward strand.
CTTGGCGGCATTGCAGCAAACAGGCACCGAGAACGTGTCGAAACACCTCATCCTATGCCGTATGTCGCTCAAGCTGAAGCTTTACAACGACAAGCTGAACGCAATTGTCAGAGAGTGCGAGCCCCTGACCAATGCCACCGTTCTTACTGTCCAGGAGCGCGCGCACGTGTGGAAATTGAAACAGAAGGCACAAGAGTCCCACCGGTTGCAGCTCTCTATGCAACCGGACGTGATCCCCAGTGCCCATGCTGACGGTACCGCGCACTACAACCTAATCGACGGTAGCAATTTACAAGAGTTGCAGACGCAAACTGACCTGTTCTCGAACGCCCTCTACAAGCTCGATGCACGTATCCTGCTCATTGCCAGGAGCGAGGACCGCGTGGAGTTGCTAGTGACGAACGACATCATCGCTGATCGCTTCGTGGACCCGAAGCGGATTCTACGCATAGAAATTTTGGGCCATGAAAATTTACGCCATTTCACAGCCAGCTGGCGCGACGGAAGACAATTGGTTGGCAATGAATGTGTGTTCAGGCTGGCCAGGGGATTAATCGGCGTCAGATCGCAGATCGGAATGTTGACGTGGTGCCCCGTGGAGTGCACCTTCGAGGAGCTGAGAATCAAGAAAGAGGCGTAGTTATGCAATGCTACCGGTTACATGCTCATCCGCTACCTGCTAGCTACTGCCACACTACCGTCTTTATTTTTTTTTTTTTTTTTTTTCGTTTTTCCCGGGCCCTGTTCCCCCAGCGAAGCAAAAGCTTGAAAACGCAATCGCGCGTCAGAGGTCCAGATGGCTTTTGGGATAGCGCCACAGGTCCCCTTGCGATTATGTCGTTTCGATGCAATAATTTTGCAATTGGTGATGCGAGGGGGCGGAGAGAGCAGCACCCACAGTCCGGGGTTCTTACCGCATTCACTCCCTGCCTATGTGCCATCTCTTCACATCACTTCTCTTCGCATCGCAAGCAACTTAAACCTAGCTAGCCGCCCCTAGGGGGGGTGAACAGCAAATAACGTCGGATCAAGTCTGTATAAATACACATGCCGAATGCAGTTGTTAGCCTCCAAAACTTTAGTTCGATTTAGAATCAAATGGACACTCACAAAACAGAATACACACGAACAGCAATCAAGACAAAAACCATGCTGTTTAGAAAGTATGTCGCACACTAACCCTGATGCCACCGTGCATTGTGAAAACCAGCAATGCTAGCGATGCTAGGGGACTATTTACAGGATATTGTCGCCATGAACAACCCTTTACTAACATTGTTTTTTAAGGTTCAAAAAACACGACTCAGAAAATGCAGGAGATGAATCTAATGAAGCAGTAAGAAGATCAGAAAACGACCCTGAAAGAACGGTACAAGGGGGTCAACAAGAGGGACAACAAGAGGGTAGGAATCTTTCGAGTAAGGGACACCTTGGCGGCACCGGCTCCGCCGGGTTGCATAGCGCCGAAGCCGGCGCGGCAGGCACGGGACCCACACCCCCCACTCCCCCACACGGCCAGGATTCTGGCGAGCAGTACGTTGTAGAGCAATCTTATAAGGAGGAGTACGTTCCAAGCTCCCGGTACGGCACCGCCGCATCTCCGCGCCAGGGCGCTCCAGGCGTACAGAGCACCTCGCAGAACACTTCACGCGGCGCTACCTCTTACTCGACCTCCAAGAATAATTCTAAGGATGTGGGCAGTAGCGGCGCCACCTCTGGCGCCAGCAACGTGGCCTCTGACCACCCAGACTATGAGGACCGCTCTGACCGCCACAGCCACAGCAAGAAGGGGTTTTCACTGCCTTTCATGAAGGGGCGTCACCACAAGCAAGAAGAACACGACCATGCTCAGGAGCATGAAGCGATGGCCGGTGAAAGGGGTCAAGCGCACCCCAGCTCGGACAGACACGACAACCATAACAGCCGCGCCGCTGGTGCTGCTGCCATGGGTACAACCTCGAGGAGCCGCGGCGCTACCTCGGGTAGTTCGAACTCGGCACCCTTGGGAGGTTCGTCTCCCTCTGGTCTTTCCGCGGGAGTACCCGCCGACCCCGGCACTAGCTCCGCCGCAATGGCCGGTGCCGGTGCTGCAGCCCAGCGTGTCGGCGGCCCAGGTACTGGTGTAGGTACCGGTAGTGGTTTCAATAGCAACAGCAACAGCAACAGCGGCTACGGCTCTACGACGAGGACTGGCGGTGGCAGCGGTTCCGGACTCCATCAGGACTCTTCTACCGGTATACATGGCAAGGGAAGGTCTGAGAACCAGCCCAGAGCCAGAGCCAGCAGTGATCATGGAGGCAGGAACTCCAGCACCAAGCAGTCCAAAGAAGTGTCAGGACGTGACAACTCGGGCGGCATTACAGGCGTTTCCAAGAGGGTGAGCGGCGCTCCAGGTGCCACCACTACGACTACCACAGTGATCACCTCGGATACAACCACTAGCAACATCAACCAGGGTTCCAGCGCTGACAGTTCCAATCAGGGCGGCAAAAATACTACTACCTCTACCAGTACTAACAGGAAAGGCGCCGGAGATTATGGTTTCGTGTCCGCTACATCTCCTTCGGGGACTCGCGATTTTGACTACGACAAGATCGAGGGAGACTTCCCCGAGGGAACTCAGAAGTACGAGCACCGGGGCCCAGCTACGGCGAGTTCTGCGGCTAAAAAGGCTCCACTTTCCGCAGAGGAGATTGAGCCCAGAGCAGCCGCGCACGGCCACGGATCCCACGCCTACAGCGAGAGCTACCGCGGTGGGTACCAGGCCGGCTACACGGCTGCTAGGTCCGGGGGAGTTCCCGTGGGCGGCACTACGCAGCACTCACCCAAGGAGTCGCACGGCGGCCACGGCGAAGAAGAGGCTGCAGGGTTCGGCAAGACTGCCGGTCACTCCAATGCTAACGCGCTCGGGGCTTCTGGTACTACTGGGCCCTCCACCGGCTCGACTGGACCCTCGACTGGCACCACCAGAACCACAAGGATCACTACAACGTCAACGGCCCCATCGTCGTCACGTGCAGGACCTGCAGTGACTACTTCATCGGCAGCCAAGTCTTCGTCTTCGTCGTCATCGTCGTCGTCAAAGTATGGCGGCAGCGGTGCTGAGCGCTACGGCGCCCACGACCCCTCTTACCAGGAGAGTCGCGGGGAGCACACCGGCGTTCTAGGCGGCACCGAAGAATATGGCTACGGCAAGGCCAACAAGCCCTCGGACCAGTTTGGCGGCGACGACTTTACGCGTGAGGAAAAACCAGGTCTTCGCCATGAAGAACACCACCACCATCACGTGCCAGGCGCCTATGTGACTGATGATCGTGATGTCGACGACCATGCCCACTACGACCCAGCAGGGTACCGTAAGTCGGCTGCCAGCCAGCTCGGACCCGGCTCTTCGGAGTATCCCGAGGACTACGATGACATGCGTAATCCCGGATCTGATCCACTGGGCACGAGAAGAAGCGAGGGGAGTGCCCGCAAGTCGGGAGCCCCCCCACCATTGGCAGTCATTGACCCTGCCAATCCTAAGCTGAGCGAGAATATTGACGCTTCTGCCAGAAAGTCAGGCCCCAAGGTGACCAGCCACCACGCGATTGGCGGCGGAGCCAGGACCTCGGGTTACGGCGATGAATACGCGGCTAAGGCTGGCGGCGCGTATGGCGACAGCTCCCAGGATGTCCGCCCACCAAAGTACTCGACAGGTGACCGTGGCGTTGAGCATGACAGTGATCATAGCCATGATCCTAGGCACGATGACAGCACCAGGAACAGCTCCAGCGGCAACACAGGCGGCGGCAACTACTACAGGCACACCGAGTATTATCACTCTGGGCCAGGCGAGGACCAAAGCGCCCTTAGGCCAGGCACGTACGACAGCCAGGACGACAGAGGACAGTGGAGCCAAGAAGGAAAGTGGGGCCAACAAGAGTCTCTGGGGCAGGCAACTAGAAATCAGGAGCCCCGCACCGCGTCATCTGGTTATCATGCGAAGAGTAGTGGCGCTAGGGAAGGCTCTCCTTCTGGCAGCAATTATTATGACAGCAGTGAGGTTGCTCCAGATTCAGAGAAGCAAACAGCTGCAGAAAGGGCAACCAGTAAAAAATCTGTTCGCAAGGAACAAGAACCTGTTCTGAAGAGGCCGCTCTCTAAGAACCAGGACACGAGTGTGCCAAGACTCGGTTTTGAGGGGCTATTTGGCCGTAGAAAGTCCTCCTCCAGTGGAGGGGGCTCGGAGGAGCCTGGCAAGATGGATAGTTTCGTGAGAAGGTTGAGCTTGTCTAGGAAGAAATCGTCTGACCGCTCAGAGCCTTCGGAAACCACAACCACTGAGTACTACCAGGAAAAAGAGGTGGAGGAAGAGATTGGACAACAGCCTCTCTCCAAAACTAAGAGTTCCAAGTCAAGCAAGTCGCGGAAGGACAGTAGCAGCGCCGAGTCTGGCAGCCCTAAGTTGAAAAAGTCGGTCGCGGAAACAATGAGCCCCAAGACCGCTTCGAGAAAATCAGTGAGTGGCACTACGAGCCCCAGGGCCAAGAAGGTTCAAGTTCCCGAGACCAGGTCTCAGCCTCAGATGCAAACCCAGACGCAGACTCAGTCGCACTCGGGTCCCACTCCAACTAGGGAACCACCTACCCAGGAGGGTAAGCGCTTTGCGGAGACTTTTGGCAATTTGCCAAGTCTGATCGATCCCAACGTGCCAACTTACGGGTTCGGCACGCATTCGGGTACGCAAGACGCCAGCACTGCCAAGCCAGTGGCTAGCGTTGAGCCTGCTGAGACGTCTAAGAGCAAGTTTGCTTCCACGGGGATGTCGTCACCCAGTGCTGGTGGGGGACCTCTAAGCGGTTCCATTGGCAGAGACACTGGAAAGACATCGACCAAATCTAAGGGCTCCATGGGGCCGGGAACTACTTCGAATTTTTCCGCGATGCCACCCACCTCCTATAGTACGAGCGCTAAGCGTGATGAGCCAACGTATGCCGACACTGGTGCCGAGGGCCCCGGTGGTAATTACGTGGCCAGTTCAGGTAACAACAGTCTTGGAAGAACTCTTTCTGTAGAGTCCGACAACTCTCAGTACGGTAGAACCCATCAAGAAGGTTATCATCACCACGCAGGAGAGTCGCCATTGTATGGGGAACATCACCACCAAGGCTACAATGAGTCCACGGTACCCAGAGCTGGCGTCGTGGACGATGAGGAGCTGCCAGAGGGCGCTGGACACGCTCATACAGGAAAGGAACAACCGGGCATTTTTGAGAAAATCAAGCACACTATTATGCCAGGCAGCGACGACACTACAACCGCTGTTTGATGAAACTACAATAACTGCTCCCTGAAACGGATCTGTTTTTTTTCTGTCCTAATTGCTTATTTGTTATGTTAATTTTTATCTTTACGTTATTTTATGTATGACAATTATTTCAATGACTATTTGACATATGTTCTGTTTCTGGGCGTTTGTCGTTTTGCATTTGTGTGGTTATGTAACGGCGTCGACGCGTTTTAAGTCCATCTTGTAGCAGAGTCCGGCAGGGTAACATACCATAGCCGCCAATACCACCACCTCGGCGCCACCGAGGCGAGTATAAAAGGGACCAGACTTGGCAACATCAACTTTCTCTAGTTCTCGCAAGTGTGCAGAGTATACAAAATATACCACTAGTTGAGTTGACATACAGATGGTTGATTATCAGAAGAATAGCTCCAGCAGCTCTCAGCCTGCAGCTACAAGGAATAACGGTGCCAAGAGAAACGGGGGCAGCGGTGATCGAACAAGAATGAGCGGCACCAGAAGCGACGGCAGCAGGAATCGTCAGGAGAATAATAAAACCACGAAGGGTAGAAATAACAAGAGAACTTCAGCGGGTAGTAGCGCGGGCGCAAAGATCACGAAGCAAGAAAGCGATTGTGAGGTATCCAAGGTCAGCAAGAATACGCCAAAACCCAACATGGTGGACGGAGCCATGCAGACTTCAACACCATTGCGGTTGCACTTAGATGGCATGTTCGGAGCAGCAATAGCTGGTGGCTATCAGAGGCCATGTCTACGATCTGTGGAGAGCGAGTCTACGGAAGAAGAAGATGATGATGTGACAAGTGAAATGGGTGGTTTCGTCACGACGCCGCTCTCGTCGCGCCGTTCGTCAAGTCCACGTGCTTTGCCGAATACCAAAGATATGGAATGCTCACATGATCATTTCGTCAAGTATGAGTGGGCCCAGGGTCTCGGAAAACAACAGTACCTCTATAGTCAATCCGAAGTTCCCAGATGCTTTGAAGACCTCGAAAATTCGCATGAGCAAAAATTGCTTTGCATTACAAAACAGCTGAAGGAAATGGTAAGAACCCGAAATGACCAATAAGTGGAACACGTCCGTGGCTAGCTGTTGTTTTTTTTTTTTTTTTTTTTTTTTTTTCGCTTGCTGGTTGCTGGATTACCCCCCCTTTGAGGCCGGTCCCGCTCCGCCGGTGCAGTAGGCAGCCATCTAAACCGTAGTTGAGAGAAACCAGCCACTGCACGCGCAGTCCGGAGGGGCATTCGAGGGGATGTAACTACGTTACCCTAATCTTATAGATGCAGGTGCGAGTGCACGGGAGTGGGGGCTCATGCTGCAGTCTTCAAGGGATGGATCGGCATAAGACACTCAAGAAATAAAACGAATGCATGCCGCCAACTAATTAATGATAATTCGTTAGCTGGTTCTAAAATGAGTTTCTATCCCTTTTGTTTTTTGTCTTTTTCTTTTGTTTATTAGCGTTTTTTTTGTTCTTCTTTTCTTCCTCTCGCAAGGCTGTATCCGTTTGCAGGGCTGCTTAACCTTTGCATTTATTGACGTCTTTTTTTTTTCTTTCCTTTTACTTTACTCGTGAATGTACCAGCCTTGGCATGCGAAAATAGTTTCAGCTTAAACTAATATTATTGATGTTTTTGTCTTTTTTGTCTTCTTTTCATTACCTCACCAGTAGTCTGTCATTGGAAATGTTTGGTAACATAACAAGGCATGAAAACATTGGGTCACTCTCGTCAAATAATTTTTCTCTTTTCTCTATCTCCTTTAATTCTTGTACTATCTTTCTGTACCAGTCCTTGTTTTTTCTTATTTCATTTCATTACAATCATCGTTTTTTTTCTTGGGCAACCCAACCCATTTGTTTATTCCATCAGCCTCTGTGCTGTTACATTTTAATCAGAAAATTGGCAGAGCCCGTGAACGAAAGGAAAGGGGAAAGAAAAAAAAACGAAAACAAGAACGAAAACAAGAACAAGACTCTTCAGCACAAACAGAGTTCAAAGAAAGACAAGAAAAAAAAGGATTTTCAACTCGTCGAAAGGGAGAGATACCAAGAATTTGAAGACAGGTCTTTGGCGTATCATTCACGAGACACTTGTTGTTTTTCTCTTCTCATTAATATCTGTTTTTAATAACACGGTCTGTTTCCCGTTCTTTGAGTAAACTAACATCCCAAACATTGGAAAATAAGACGATACTCATACCATTGCATATTGTGTTACCTAGAGCGATAAGGAGAGAAACGAACGGAGAAGCTGAAGAAGGAGAACAGAAAGATTAGGAAAGAGGCGAAAGCGCATTGCATATATCCAGTTGTTCGTTTTGAGACACCGGTACATGCCACTCATACAAGACAGCCACTTGATGGATAGCTCCAGCTTTTTCGTTCAAGGGCCCTTTAACGGGAGCTCGGATAACTTATCAGTAGGGACGTCGACGAACGTTTCCCCCAGTCACCAAGCTACACTCAATTTAAACCACTCCGGCAGTGACTCGAGCATACAGCAGCAAAGCGGTAGTGGGTCTCACATCCATCACTCGTTCAGCAACGGCAACAACTCAGGTGCAGGCAGCAGCAGCAGCAACGGGGTTGGTATTACGAGCACGAATACGAATGCTGCTGGTGGCGGTCAAAGTGGTGCCAACGCTGAAAGAACTTCACCTTTGCATTTGTCAACCATGCTGCACAGTTTCTCGATGGGGAGTGGGATGAACACCTCCACAATATCCCAGCAGCCCCAAGATGTGTATTCGCCGTCCTTTAACCAGGGGACCGGTTCCTACCTCCTGAAGATGAAGAATTTGCCACCCGACATTACTGTCAGAGAAACTTATGCCATCTTCGCTCTAGCAGATGGAGTGTTGAATGTCGAGTTAGTGAAGGAGCCCAAGTTCTCAAACTCCCCCTCAGGTGACTACGAATTTTCAGTTTTGGCTAAATTTGGTTCGTTACCCTTGGCTACCCATTATGCATCTATACTAAGCTCCAAATCTGATATCTTTGGACCAAGCTACCCCTTTACATCTTACATTGAAGTGATAGATGAGGTAGCAAATCACCAAGTCTCATTTCAAAGGCCAAAGTTCAATATGTCCCAACCAAATTACCAACTGTCCAGCTCCAATCTGCCTCCAACGCCGGTGGCATCTGTGCCTTCAGCACATGCTCAACAACAACAACAAGCGTCACCGGTCTCATCCTCGGGACCAGGAAGCAGGCCTGGTTTGATGCAGACACGTTTGAGATTTTCCTTTAGTGATCCCTTCTCAAACGATGCAATGCAATCGGGTCAACATCTTGGAGCCGCTGGCTCCACTTCTTCTAGTGGAGAGCAGCATCATCATCAGCAGCAGAATACTCCAAATGGGCCTAATGTTACTCATACTCGCTCTCGTCAGGAAGCCTCTTCATCTTCCTCTCATTCTAGAGACGTTGGCAAATCCTTCCTCTTGATGGACAACGACGACATCAATGATACTATATGGGGCGGTAACGGCATACCTACAAGCATGAACGGATTTTCTAATACACCACAGCCTTCTACACCAATTTTGGATTGGGGTACTACCGGGAGAAAGCCAAGCTCTTCATTTTTCTTATCTCAAACAACTAATTCTACAGGCACTACCCAGCAAACGCCTTCTGTCGATGGTCCTCCTACTTCTATGCAGGGCATTTCCATTTCTAATCCAACTGGTTCCAACGTTCCCCCACCTTTCAATTTGCTGAGTAAAATTCCTTCATCAGGATCGTCAAGTTTGCCTAATGTGATGGGAGGCTCGACTGAGCTTGGTATAGCGTCCAGAAAGAGTCAGAGCTTTCTTCAAGGCTCTAAATCACAGCAGCAAAATTCACAACAAGGGCAAGCAACTTCATCACAATCACAGGTTCAAGAGCAGCCAATGTCGACAGCCTCAAATTCGAGCCCGGAGACTGCGCAAAAAATTTCACAAGGCAAATCTGGTGCAAGTAGAAGTGCGCATGCGGGCACAGGTGCTCAAAAAGGCAATGTATCATCATCATCCTCTTCAAGCAATGTCGCTACAGGTTCATCGGCTATTTCTCAAGCGGATCTATCTTTATTGGCTAGGGTGCCTCCTCCAGCAAACCCAGCTGACCAAAATCCGCCTTGCAATACTTTGTATGTGGGTAATTTACCTCCAGACGCAACTGAGCAAGAATTGAGGCAGTTATTTTCTGGTCAGCAAGGTTTCAGGAGATTATCATTCAGAAATAAGAATAGCAATGGTAATGGGCACGGTCCTATGTGTTTTGTGGAATTTGAAGATGTAAGCTTTGCAACAAGAGCCTTGGCAGAACTTTACGGTAGTCAATTGCCAAGATCGAACACTAGCAACAAAGGAGGTATAAGATTAAGTTTTTCTAAGAATCCATTGGGCGTAAGGGGACCCAATAATAGAAGAGGAGGTAGTAATACTGGCATGAGTAGCCAAAACACTAATAGTAACGGTAATCAGTCATTCGGGAACTACAGTTATTCCAGCGGATACAATAAAACTTGAAAATCCACAAGAATAATTTTCATGGACAATCTAAGTTTATTTTATTTTTTTTTTCTCCTTCCCACCTTATCAATTCAACCAAGCATACCCACACATTTTCGAAAAACTTTTACTTATTGTGATCTGTTTGTGTTTCATACTGTCATAAATTGCATGTTTCCTCCATCTTTAACCATACTTTACCTTTTTTTTGTCGCTCTCATCATCCATTACATCTTCAACATTCCTAATCAGTTTGTGGTTCAACGATGTATATTTTGAGTTTACATGTAACACTATTATTAAGATATGCTTTTTCCCCGCTTCCTTTTTTGAAGTATTTGGTGACTACGTTAATTTGTTTTCCTTTCTACAATTATTGTATGTCTAGTTTTGTTTTTGGCAAGACACTTTCGAGGAATAAACCTGTCAGAAGATAAACAGCATACTGTAGGTTAGGTTGAAAAGAACAATAAAAAAAAAAGACAATCAAGAACAGAACACAAACCGGTTTTGACAGTTGATCTGATCATCAATCATATTTTTCTAGTATATACAGTTACGTGTATTTTACTGTGTGTAATATTCAGGATTCTTATTCTTTATGTACTCAATTTTCATATCCATCAACTGTTTTTGCTTTGCACAAGGCAGATTTACATATACACATGCATATACATATCTAACTCACCAATCTAATTCCTATTAGATGCAATGGATGCCAAATCCGTGTAAGTGTCCTCTTTTTTAATATGGTTTTGCACGTAGCTCACACTGGCTGAGGAAGAGTCAAAAGACAAATTGGATCCTTCCAATTGCTGCTGCCTTAATAACTTTTCTCTTTGTTTCAAATCGTGAGCCTTTCTCTCCAGCTCCTGAATACGCATTTGTAGCTCTTTTGCTGATTGAGCCTCCAACTTCTCAAGTTTCTGCTGTCTCGCCAGTATGCGTTCATGCCTGAGCACGTATGGGACGGTTTCGGAAATATTTCTCAGTTTGCTTCTCTCTGGAGATTCTGAACCAGAACCAGATTCATTGGCATCCTGTCTTGGCAACTTTTCGTCGGAATCTTGGCTCGGATTTCGTGAAGATGGTTGCCTCGCTGAAGACTTTGTTTCTGGGGTGGAAGGCGCTTCCGACCCGATAGCCAAGGACTGCGATGATTTGATTTGTCCCGTTCTTATCAAAGATGCAAAGTTGGACAAACTTGGAGCGGCTGATTGCCTTGCAGCTGAAGCATTGGTGCCGCTACCAGAAGCCTCCTGTTCAGAAACTGTTGACAATTTCTCGGCACGGTAATTCTCGTACAGTAAATTTTGTGTGGTATCTTTAAATTCCTGCAAGTGAGAGCCGAATAGTACACTTTTCAGGATGTGTAAATCTGAGGTCTTACTGTCATTGATTATTACAGTTCCCCAGGGGTACTCTCTCACGTAACGACCTTCCTCGTCCTTCGTGTCTGAGCAAATGATGGCAAAGGGTTGCAAATTGGCCAACGCCTGGTTCTCCTCAATGGTCTCGATGTCATCGTCCTCCGGATCAACCTCAAACTTGTACACTGGAACGTGATATTTTTCTAGGTCGCTGTTGATCTTTTGCCGGAACTCATTGAGTTCCTCTTTTGTGAAAGAATCCGCCCTACTAATGATTGGTAGCACATTTGTGTAGCGAGAAATGCGCTTCATGAATTCTACGTCCATTTCTCTGAGACCGTGACCTGTAGGCTCGATGAAATACAACGCTATGTGTACCCTGGTGTCTTCGAAACGCGGGTTTCTCTTGATCCTCGTCTCCTCTGCGAGCACAGTGTCAAACTGCTGTTCCAGGTACAGCGTTACCTCATCGAAACACAAAGAATCGTCTATATTCTCTCCAATGCCATGTGTGTTGACCAAATTGAAAAGGATGATCTCCTCCTCGTCTTCATATTCAGCATCTGCACTGGGCTGGCCTGTACCAATTTCTACAGCTGTTGAGGTGATGGTAACACCTGGCTCCCATTTTGCCCTTGCCGGGTCGAAAGGCGCCATGTAGGAGGGAATCCCATTGCTAGAATTAAAGGACACAACTTTGGTCGGCGAAGTGATCCTGATCTTGGGAGAAATATCGTACGCTTCTGTCTGCTCGTATCTGTGTGGGAATATTGAAGATTCTAGTAAATTATTGGCGAACGTAGTCTTGCCTGTACCAGAAGGACCACACAAAAGCATCGAATATGTGATGCCGCGCCTATGCTCCTTCTTCTTGCGGAACAGATGGGGTGGTGGGGCCGGATTCATACTGAAACAAAGCTATGGAAAGTCAATTGGCGATCAGAAAAGCGGAGAAAGCCTGGTATTATTTTTGATCTGTCTTGTCCTCAACTGGGATCAACTTGTATATACAAGATACACGTTCTGACGCGTATGAGATGTAACAAGATCGATCTATGATTGTTGTTTTCCCTTGAAACGGATCATCACAAACAAACATATCCGGGTAATAACAGCGTCCGAAAAGAAGGACAAAATGCCTTCACACCGGACATATCATGCACTACGATAGAATGAGGGTAAGAGAGATAATCACTCGTCACGTAATAAGCCGGGTAACGGTCTCGCAATTTCCCGTGTTTCTCCCAGGGTTTTCATTCATTCTACGGTGATATCCCTTTTTTGCGCTTTTATACAGCTCCCCCCCTTATTTTTGAAGGGATGATCGTTTACGCCAAAAGATCGAAAAAATAAGGGATAAATCTACTGAAAGGCTATTCAATGCCATCTTTGAAGAGGATGTCGTCGTATGAGGTCTAAAAATGATCCCATGTTATAGCATAGCATGAAGAGTGACTCAGTCGACGTCGCCCCTACTGCATGCTTCATAGCGTAAATGTGATAAATAAAGGCAGTCATACAGTACTATAAAATCAGTAGACTAGCTGTTCCGTTCATCAGCTGCCGTAATCACGTGGCAGGACCCTGGAAATTTGAGTTTCACCTTTCAGTATGGCCTTTTTTTTATGCCGAAAAGAAAAATGAGCCATTCTATGCTTGAATTAATCAATTCATCAAGCATGCCAAAACTTGATACTGTAAGGTACAGATTAAGTGGCTTCCATTAATTTTTAATATGAAGCTTTAGCTATATTGCGTATACGTTTTTACTGCTTTCCTTTTTGCTCAACAGCTTGAAATACTTTGAAAAAATTAAAAAAAACGGGACCGGCCAGGGCACCGCGAGACGGCCTGAAAAATGAATGGACGCCCACTGCAACGCGGGAACTTTCCATCCTTCCCAGAGAGAAGACAAGCGACGTCTGGTGATAACCTAGACCATCACAATCGCGCCACCCCAGCAGGACAGTACGGTGTGGGCACTCCAATAGTTGCTTCTGGGGGGTCTCTGTGCATATTTTTTTTTTGCCTGCATTTTTGACGTGGAAACTTGGTGCTAGAGATGAACGACATTGATTTTGGAGCTTTGAGTCAACAGCTTGCCACTATAGCGGGTATCATGCACCATCAGACGAAGCTGGATGTCTTTATTATAAGGGCATACAAGTTGCTGTCGAATGGCGCCGTAATACATAGCAACGGCGCCCTGCAAAGCGTGTCGAGTTCGCCTCAGGGTTCCATCAAAACTCCGGATGGTACCCCTGGAGGCGGCGGAAGCAGCACTGGCAGCGTCACAACAAGCTCCCAATATCTGCAGATATTTTCCAAGGTGTCTAAATTGTACAATGCAACGATCTCCTCTGGTTCTATCGACGACAAGTCGACGTCGCCAAAGTCGCCCATCGAATTATACCAGCGGTTCCAGCAGATCATAAAGGAGCTGGAGTTGAGCAACGATGTTTCGCCATACAGCAAATATTTTCAAAGGCTGGATCAAGGTATCTGGCAGATACGAGATGATGCCGCGATGAAGGGTGACAAATTGTGGGAATTGGCGTCAATGAGCATATACTCCATATACGATCCCAGGACGGGCCAGATGCTCAGTCAATCCCGGAGAAAAGCCAGCTCGATGGCTAACTCGATTCCACCGTCGCAAAAAGCTTCGCCAACAGATGCGCGTACGGCGCACCGTAACCCGACGGTTAATAGCATGATGACGGATCCCTCGCTGCCGCAACAGCTGCAGCGTAAGCTGCAGACCATATCACAGGATGTCAATTCTAGATCACTAAACGGGTACTACACCCAGCCAACGAGCCCCGGCCATGGAAATTTCAATTTTGGCTTGGGCGAAGGTGACACCTTTTACAACAACTTCAATAATAATTCTTCTTCCTGGAAGAGAAGGTCACTTGGGTCACTCGGAGCAGATGCTCTGGATGACGAAGCGGTCGAAGAGCTTCTGCAATTAACGAACACTTCCAAGCGACAGCGGACGGCAACGCCAGTCTATAGCGGGGCGGACCCTGCTACTGCAAATGCAACTGCCGCAGCAGCAGCAGCAGCTTCCCAGCCCCAACCGGCTGCGCCAATCACAGCACCACAGACACAGCAAGATCTTAACGAATTCGCGGCAACTCCAACAACGGCGGCAGCGGCAGCGGCAGCAGCTTCTGCGCCGACCGCACCACCAACTGCAGGTTCTGTAGCTAGTAGTAACAGCCCCATCGTCAATGGGGATGCCCTGGTACGACAGCTTAAGAATACTTACGAAACACTAGTCTCGGAAAAGGACCAACGCATCGTAGCACTCGAGCGAGAGCTCGATTTACAGAGACAAGAGACTCAGTGGTTGCGAAAAATGCTCATAGAGGATATGGGATGCGTACGAAGTCTGCTTAAAGATCTGAGAAATTAAGTAAAATACACTTTATAGATGTATGAGCCCTTGTAGCGAAGACCGTTACCCGCAGGAAGGTAAAAGGGACCCTTAAAGGACTTGTAATTAGTATAAGAACGCTAGGGAGTATAGTATAACTTCGATGGTACTTCTGAACATTTAGACAAGAGTGTTGGTTCACTAGTCATTCAATATTTATGTCTCTTCTCAAAGTAGTTTCCTCCAAGTTAGCGGCTGAGATTGACCAAGAACTTATGGGTCCTGCCGTGGGATTCACATTGCCTCAGCTCATGGAGCTGGCAGGATTTAGCGTAGCTCAAGCAGTTACCCGTGAGTTCCCACCTGGGAGTGTAAGTATGGACAAGAATGTCTTTGTAATCGCAGGTCCAGGCAACAACGGCGGTGATGGACTTGTGTGTGCAAGACACTTAAAATTATTCGGGTACAACCCTGTGGTTTTCTACCCCAAGCGCAGTGAACGCAATGAGTTTTACAAGCAACTGGTCAATCAACTAAATTTCTTCAAAGTCCCTGTGTTGCCCAACGACCAAGGTTCAACCGATTGGCTTGAATACCTGGACCCCGAGAGAACGTTGTGTATCGTGGATGCTATCTTCGGATTTAGCTTCAAACCGCCTATCCGTGAGCCTTTTGCTACCATCTTGGACCACCTCTACGGTCTTAAAGACAAGGTGCCTATCGTTTCTGTCGATGTCCCTTCTGGATGGGATGTTGACAAGGGCCCTATTACGGAACTGGCTCTAAAGCCCTCCACACTCGTCTCGCTAACAGTGCCAAAGCCTTGCAGTACGCATCTCACTGAGGATACTTCTCATTACGTGGGGGGCAGGTTTATCCCTCGTGATTTCGCCAACAAGTATGGATTTGAGCCTTTCGATTACGAAGGTACAGACCAAGTCCTCAAGCTGTAATGCGACGATAAGTAGAAAGCAATGAATAGAGCAGTAACTACCGGTTTCTATAGTGATGACTTTGAATCGAGACGCCATGATTCAAATTGTTCTATGCGATGTCCTCATTGGAATTTTTTTTCACTTTCTTTTTTTTTAGAATTTTTTTTTTTTTTTTCACGAAATAAAGAAGGAAAAAATGATTAAAGTTGACAACTCCAGAGTTGGCCTCGAAGAGCGGCAAAAAGGTGACGAAAATACGCTAAGTTTTTGAGATTGAATAGTTTATCAGCCTTGCTTATCTAGTGTTTTTGTCCTTTTTTTCTACCCATTAAGTTTGAAAGTGATTTTCTAGTGGTGAGTTAGCGTTTCGATGGACGCGGTAGAGATGGAGAACCCTGGCATTATCTATATTGCAGATACAGCTCCAAAGCGAGTTAAGGCGTATATCCTGGAGGAAAACGAATGGAAGGATACTGGTACTGGGTTCTGCATAGGACATATAGAGGAGAAGAACGGATTACACGCGTATCTTGTAGTAAATAACGAGGATGCACCAGAGCAGGTACTTCTGAGATCGAGGTTAGAAGGCAATATTGAATATCAGCGTCAAGAAGAAACTTTGATTGTATGGAAAGACTTGGAAGGACACGACATTGCGTTAAGCTTTGAAGAAAGCGCTGGATGTGACGTCTTGTGTGAATTTATTGTTCAAGTACAGAAGAAATTGGAATCGAACATATCTTTAGTAGCTGTCAAATCGAATGATAGTGGAGTAGGATCCGTCCATAAGATCATAACAGGACCTGTTGCTTTACCATCTCGAGATTTGGAGCAAAATGAACAGTCCCTGATGGAAGCATTGCGTATTCTAAATGAAAACGTGGCGTTTGAATATTTAAAGAACGAGACTGTCGAAATCGTCCTGCAATCAGGCTACCTGGATATCATCATCAAACATTTTCATGAAGCTGAGGACAAGCATTTGATCAGAGATTTGTTATTACTAGGAAATATCGTCAAGACTTTGATCCTTTATAATCAAAGAGACATTTTGGAGCAGATGACGGATGACGAAAGGATTATGGGCATCGTTGGAATTTTGGAGTATGACACTGAATTTCCAGCATCTAAGGCCAACCATAGAAAATGCCTTGATTCTTATGGCCCTGGTTTCAAGGAAGTGATACCGATAGATAATGCAGATCTTAAAGCTGTCATTAAAAAGTGTTTCAGGCTTCAGTTTCTTAAGGATGTAGTGCTTGTAAGGTTTTTGGATGATCACAATTGTACTCTCATACATGACATTATCATGGACTTAGAGACATGCATTGTGGATTTTCTACAAGTGGATCCCTTTTTAGATCGACTGATGGATCTATATGACGAACAAGCGCAAACAAAGATCAATGAAGCCGAGTTAGCCGATAAACGGAAAGATGGTATTAAATTATTACACCAATGTGTACAGATGTCCAAAAATCTTGAACACGTTGACAAATCAAAGTTTTACAAAACATTAGTCAGGAAGCCGTTGTTTAAGATGCTCGACTATGCCTTCCGCGTTGAAAGGGATGACAGCGTAAGGATTTTAGCTACCGACACCATCATTACTATTATTGAACACGATATCCTTTTGATTCACAGCGTGCAAAATGAAAGATTATATTATAAAGAAGGGCGGTTGGATGGATCAGACCCGCCAGGAGAAGAAATACAGGATGGCGGATCACAACAGGATTTGGAGCAAGACGAAGAAAGACCGAAAAGTGGTACACCCACGACGAAAGACATGTCGCTACTGCTCATTTTATCCACTATTTTACTGACTGATAAAAGTCCCGGATTGAAAGAACAAGTTGCTCAGGCACTAAATACGCTTTTACATCCTGATGGTTGCTTTGGAGTTGAAAACGGTTATGAGGACAGTCCATCTCGTTCTGGAAAGAATGGAATTGAGCTCATATCAGACGTGAGTTACGATTTAGACATGTCTTCCCAAGTGCTGGAAAAGAGTGACGCGTTCTTTGAGAGTCGTATGGATACAAATTCCGATCAGCTTATGGCAGAGTATTTTAGTAATTTCTACAGTCAAGTGGCCCCAGTTTTGTTTGGACCGCTGATACGAACCAATAGCAACCCTCCCGATAGGACTCTGCAAGGAAGAGACAGCAATTCTTTGTTACATCTAGTGAAGTTTGTCTCATTCATTTGTACGGAACACGGAAGGCGGCTGTCGCGTCAGTTTGTGCTAGAAAATGGGATATTGGATTCTATAAGTGAGCTAGTAAGCCCTTTATATCCATTGCAGCTGAGGCTCACAGCAGTAAGGTGTTTCAAAAATATCATGTGCCTTGATGACGATTACTATCATAGATACATGATATCCAAAGAATTATACGCTCCTATTTTTGGGCTGCTTGAGGAAAATCTCTACGAAGATAATCTCGCAAACTCTTGTCTGCAGGATTTTTTTAAAATCATCGCCTCAAACTGTTTGGGCGCAAGAGAGGAAGTTGATATTGCAAGACCTTACGGCATCTTCAAAACAACAAATTTTACCTTGCTGAAGAGGTACTTAGTGCAAAAGTACGGGCCACTCTTAGAAAGGGCTCGATACATAAGGTATGTGGATGACATACTGCGATATCACCAAGAACAGTTAGTTTCAGACAATAGTAGTCGAGATAACCTTCAATTACGCTCAACGGAAGAAGATACGAAAGGGTGCAAAAGGGCACACTCCGAAATGGAACCCCACGAGATTGGGGACACAAGTCAATCAATGAATAGTGAAAGCTTGAATTTCAAAAAGGCACTGGATAAATTTAATAGGGTAGATCCCTCTTCCGCCATATTCGGTGAAGTAGTACGAGAGTAGTTAGGAACTAAATATGTAATGTGGTCATGTAATTGGAGAATGAAGGGTCGGAGTTGGGGATGACTGGCACTCAAAATTTCGATTTAATACTTTCGACTAGGCGCTTGGGGTACATGTCACGGGTGAAAGTTGCTCCAACATGCCAAGCACCACCATCGACTGCAGTTATCGTACCATTAACAAAGGAAGCGGCGGGCGAGAATAAGAACACTGTGACATCAGCAATATCTTTAGTAGTTCCTAACCTCTGCAATGGAACCGCTTCGGCAGCCCGTGTCTTAAAATCTCCTGGTGCGAGTCTTCGCATACCTTCAGTATTTTCTATTGGGCCGGGCGCAATACAATTGCAACGAATTCCAAGTGGACCCAATTCGACCGCAAGGGCGTTAGATAACGCATCTACACCTGCTTTTGCAGCACCCACATGCGCTTGGAATGGAACTCCATAATAATGAAGCGTCGCTGACACGAACAGCACTGAACCTTTGCTCTTGAGCAGTTCAGGGAGGCAAGCCTTAACCGTATTGAAACTTCCCAACAGATCGATATCTACCACGGACTTAAAAGCGTTGGGCGATAAATGGGCGACATCTGCTATAAAATTGCCTGCTGCTCCTGCAATAACGTAATCGATACGGCCAAAAGTTTTTACCGTTTGGGCTACAGCCTGCTCTAATTGCTTGTAGTCCCGCACATCAATTTTAGGAATCGGCAAAACTGCCCCCGGTTCTGCCAATTTCGATATTTCTTCAGCAACAGTAATAGTGTTGGACTCGCTGCGCCCAATGATAGCCGCTTTAGCACCCAGCAACACTAGAGCTTCGGTCTGAACCCTGCAGATTGTGCCTCCTCCACCGGTGACAAATACGACTTTCCCTTGAAACAAGTTAGATTTCCAAGGTCCCTTTGAAATAAAAGCAGCATCTAATGTGTTTACCATCTTAACTGGAGAATACTAGTTAAAATATAATTGTATTAGTGGTTCTAATAGTAGGATAGTTACCATTAAATGGTTATTGTAAAAGTGGTAGTTAAGATGAGGTTGCGGAACCCTTGCTAAAATTACTTGCGGGGATAATCTGATAGCGCCGCGCACCAAAGGCGCGACCCCACAAACTGAATGTTTGAATAACCTAAAGATAGACAATACATTAAACCTATCGTTTAAAGACACCAACCCAAACCAGAGGTTAAATACATGGTATCACCTTTGTCTCTATGGATTTCTGAGCACTTTAGTGTGATCCCAACTCTACGATTTGAAACGAAAAAAGAAAATAGAAAATTAACTAATAGCACTAATGACCAGCGAAATGTTTTGCATTATCACTTGGCGCTATCATACTTTGTTTGAATCGCACTGCTTTTGTTCAAAACCATAATATTTACATTGATACCCAATTTCAAGTCAATTCCCATCATGTCAACATTCTGAGGAGCTGGACTACTGAATGGAAAGGAAATTGTTGATGTTTACTTCTTTCTCAATGTGTCATTTTTGTTTTTTATTTTTATTTTTTATCTTTAATATTAATATTATATAATATTAATATATCAAACATTAATTTTCCTTCATTTTTTAAAATGATATAAAGTATATTTAATTATTCAAAATAAAAATCATTTAACTCAAACAGGTTAAGATAAAATTAAATCTATTAAAAGGAACTTCAGATTATTATCTTTGTTTCACATTTTTACTAATACGGCATTAATTAAATAATGACTTAAATTATATAGAATTAAGAGATGAAAAAACATTAAAACAAATTCAATATAAATTCGGACTATTTTCTAGTTTTATATTTTATATAAAGCGACATTGATGGTACGGTCAACAATTTTGAAGTTTTAAAGGCTTTATTGATAATTATAATTTTTATATTATACGTTTTTTATTATTCAAAATAAATAATTCAGCTAATTCGTTAAAAGCTTTATGCTTAAATGTTTGACTTCTGTAATTTATTTCAATAATTTTAATAAATTTACACTCATTCATTTAATTATTTATTTAATTATTCAAAAGATAAAAATGATTTTTATTTATTGTATCAATTATTAATAATTGATCCCTGCTTCCGTCCTTTGATTAAATACATTTTCAAGAAAGTACCAGCACACCAAAATTCAGAACAAAATACGTGAAGTTTGAGAAGTTAATCAGCTAAAGGATTCCATGAAGATTTGCAGCAGCCTTATTCAAGCATATCGATGTCAAATTTTGTCCGACAAATGCGATAACCATATGTGTGTTGGACAACAATGTTCGGACATTATTTGCAAATCATTTAAGACGACATTTTTCGTACTTTTCGTATTTTGTGAAAATTTCCTAAAGTTTGTTGTTAAATAATCAACGGCGGTGTACGTTCACTACAAGAATCAAATTACATGGAATAGGAGAAAACCATTTCCTAATTGTCAAAAGTGGTGGGGACTTTAACCGATTGTTCTCAGTTGAATTGGTTTTGATAACTTCTTGGACTGATTCAAAAGCTTTTGTGCCTCCATGTCAGATTGGAAAGTGGATCCAGACAATCGTAGACGATTGTTGCAGTTGCAAAAAGTAGGTGGTAACAAGAAATGTGCAGATTGTAATGCCCCCAATCCACAATGGGCCTCACCAAAGTTTGGCATCTTCATTTGCTTGGAGTGTGCTGGTATTCACAGGGGCTTAGGAGTACACGTATCGTTTGTCAGATCCATCACTATGGATCAATTTAAACCAGAAGAACTTATCAGGATGGAAAAAGGTGGTAACGAACCTTTTACTGAGTATATAACCTCTCATGGCGTAGATCCCAAGTTACCGCAGAAGTTGAAATATAATAATCCAATTGCCAACGATTACAAACAAAAATTGACGTGCACAGTGGAGGAGAAAGAATTCGTGGAGCCAGAGCATCCTGACTTTGACCCCAGTCAGTTGGGAAAGGTGCAGCAAGATTCGTCTACTGCCCCAGAAGGTGGCTTATCCAGACAAGCGACTTCGATCGAATCGAGACGTTCACCCAAAGTAGACTCAAAGGATAAAAACGAAGCTTATTTTGCCGAGCTAGGACGCAAGAACCAGTCGAAACCAGCCCATTTGCCCCCATCTAAGGGCGGCAAGTATCAGGGGTTTGGCAGTACCCCGGTAGAAGGCGCACAGGATGATAGCGCTGCATCTAGCACGCTATCGTTGGATAACTTTCAAAAAGATCCGCTAGGAACTTTTACGAAAAGCTGGGGTCTCTTTTCAAATGCCGTTACAAAATCGTTTGAAGAGGTCAATGAGTCTGTCATACAACCTGGTTACCAGCAGTGGCAATCAGGCCAGTGGTCAGACGAAACGAAAAGGGCTGCGACACAATTCGGTCAGAAATTCCAAGAGACCAGTAATTACGGTATGCAGGCCATCTCCTCCTTTACTAAAAGTTGGAACTCGCCATATGATGCCCAGGAAGGCGCGGCGGGGGCAACAAATCAGTACTCTAAACTACCCACTGCGGAATCACATGTAGATCAAGAGAGAGTTCCAAAGAAGGCTACTGATGAGGAGTGGGAAGACTTTTGATTCTTTATAGTATATTAGTACTTTTTTTTTCGTTTTCATTATAGATGTATTCTGTAACTATCAAAAAGTGTCAAAAAGTGTCAATGAACATTGCGAAAAAGCGATACAAGGGGTCTACTTGGGTTAATGTCCACTTAGATAAAACAACAAAAACATATTATCATGGGATCATTTCTAGACCAATTGGCTCCCCAATTACGTGAGGAAGTGCTAGCAATTACCAAGTCAGTGCCAGGGTCCTTTTCAGTGTTTCAAGGGGTCTATGACTCTGCATCAGACAAAAGTTTAAACAATGCAAGAAAATCCAGGAAGCTAGGGCCAAGTGAGGAAGGTGTAGACAAAGCTAATATCATATTTGCTTTAGAAGATGTTTCCGTACTGTCGCCGCTACGAAAGAAGCTAAACCTTGCCCTTCATCTATCTTCTGGTGATCTTAAACCCACGCTATCACTGCTCAGAGAGGGGAGACAAGAATTTTCTCTGAAGAATTTAGGACAATCCATAACGATGGCTACATTTCTACCAGTCGCTGAGAAACAGGGCAATGTTTATCTTTTTATCAATTATACACAATCCACTGACGAAAGGTACAGGGACCCGCTATTGATAACTCTGAATAAGGACGCCGTAATGCAGCAATTCAAGCAAAACGGTATTATTGACAAGGAGATAGTAGATTTCACTAAATGTATCGAATATATGAGAAAACAAGCGATACTGGCGGGATTTAGAATTGCTGATCCTTTCTTTACTAACTCAGGTCAACAACCATCATCTTTCCACGTGGAATGCCATAGGGGTACCAAAGAGGGCACATTGTACTTTTTGCCAGAGTATCTCCTTTTTGGATTCAAAAAACCAATTCTGGTCTTTGAGTCTTCTGACATCGAATCCATAACTTATACCTCGATTACAAGACTAACTTTTAATGTCAACATAGTCACTAAAAGCGGCGAGAAGTATGAATTTTCCATGATAGACCAGAGTGAGTACGCAAAGATCGATGAATACGTCAAGAGGAAACAGGTGACTGATAAGTCGATGTCTGAGGAATTGAAGGCTAAATCTAACTATAAGACGCAGCAAGCTGGACAGGGTGACCCCAACGCGCCTTCAGCGTTAAAAGAAGCTACACAGTTGATGGAAGGCGGCAGTGGTTTGAATGGAGTGGATCTTCCATCCGATGACGATGACGAGGGTGATGAAAACTTCGAAGCAGAAAGCGGTTCCTCTGATAGCAGTGACCGTGATTCAGAGCAGGAAGAAGAAGACCGTGTTGCCGAACGTGAGACAATGCGTGACGAGCAACATGAGGAGCAACATGAAATGGAAGACGCAGAGGCTGAAGAAGCCGAGGATGAAGAGGATGAACAAGAACTAGATGGCGATGGCGAGGACGTTTCCATTGAAATGGACGACGACGATGACGGATCCGGTGTGGAATACGATTAGTACTTATACATTTATTCTTCTAATATATAATTTCCAAGTTTATCCATTTTTAAGTTGCCCATCCCTGTTGATAAGGCCTCAATGATCCGCTCGTTTTCTTCTTCCTGGGCTTGGTCGACGTCAGATTCCGAATTCTCCTCATCACTTTCCGTGTAGTAATCGCTATAATTTTCATTGTCTCCAAGGTCGTCGTCATGAGCTTCGCCCTCATATGCAAGAGAATCCTGCTCGCTGCCGTTATGTATTTCGTCTTCTTCCGAATCGTACTCCGCATTTCTCATACTTTCCACAGCGGCCTCCAATCTCCTATCTGAAGGATGCTTTTTGCTAAAACCCGAAGCTTGAACCAACTCATCTAAATTGTCGTTGCGCACTACATCTCTTTTGAATACCGGATAAGAATACTTGTAACCATCCCCGTAACCATCGGTATCTAACATTGAAGGGTCTGGCTTAGGATCATATTTCAATTTTTTGCGAAAGAATCTTCGAATACACTCGATGTCCCTATTGAAAAAATACTCTGCGTCGGCGTGTTGGATCGATATGCACTGCGGGAAGTCAATGACGACAAATCTACAATCATCTTCTTGGCATGCCTCCTCGTTTTTTATCATAATGTTGAACTCGTTGTAATCGCAGTGAATCAAACCACTATTGGCCAATTGTACGGCAAAGAGCATCAAATCGCTATATAGCTTGGGAATGTTTTGATGCTTTTTCAGGTTTCTCATCGGGAACCCGTCGATCATCTCCATCAGAACGATGTGACGGGAGCTATCAAAGGGAGCAGGAACTTTGAAGCCCTTGGAGTGCAGCAGTGACAAAAATTCAAATTCTTTGTGCGCCGCCAGAAGCGACAGGTGCATCCAGCTGCTCCCCTGTCTCGAGCGCTTGAGGTAATCTCTGTTGTTCCTCACTGTATGAAAAGAAGTCCGTCCTAATCTGTGTATTTTCATGACTCTAGGCTGCCCGTCTCTGGCACTGACCCTGTAAATGTCGGATTCCTTGCCGACGCCGATAGTGTTTCCGATCGAGTAGACAGTGTCTCTATTGAGCATTGCCTTGATGGCCAAGAAGTCGAATCCGTTATAGGTTATCTTGTACCCATCGTACTTGGCATTTCTGACTCTGGAAACCAATTTAACCTTTGCTAGGTCCCCAATAGCCTTGTTGGTTCCAGATGATGCTCTCATGCCCGACAAGTTGTGAATCATTGTCGTAGGGACCACCTCGTGGTTCCTGGATCCCTGTTCAACGGCCTTAAGCACGCGAAAGTCATCTGCGGTTAGGTACCGCATGTGCCCTACATCAAGTTTCATGGTGCACTATCCTTGAGGCACTGGTCCAAACTCTTTGGGGATGTATCATTGCATCTCATTTGGTACCAGCTCATCTCGTCTTTATTCACTTCGCAAAGCTGAAAAAAAAAATTGAATCCATCAAATCACGCCCAACGAGCCTACGCCATCGTCTATGGATTCAACGGCCCTCCCTGACAACATCTTCGTAGGCTGGTGGAGCATCGTCCTCATGGCGGATTGATTCGTTTTGATATCCTGTGCGCTGCTGTGTGCCTTGCTGCCCGTCACTTGGCGAGGCTAGTGCATCCTTGACACCTCCGTAGATGGATTCGCATCCCCAGAACACCAGCCCCAGCACACCCACGACGGACCTCAGAGGACCGTCAACAGAATTTTCGTTCAACGCTAGGCGACAATGGCATCTAATGCATCGAATTTCAACTGGTGATATTAACATGTCGCGAATCTCGTAACGTTTTTTACCCTCCTTCTTCGCTCTTGCAGACGGATTCCTCTGAAGCTCTCTGGAGCATTGCAAACAGATATGGCCAGCGTTCATTGGATGTTGGTGGTTTCGTTGGTCTTCTGACTTGGTGCAGCAACTGCCTACCAATTATACTTCGCAGTCAAGAAAAGGGCCCCAACGTGGCTGAGGGCTCGCCTGCAAGAATACAACGACCACGTGATCAGGGGTGATTCAAATCCCCGCCCAACAGAGTTGAGCACGCCCAAGTCAGCTGTGGCTACAGTAGCAACGTCATGCTTTAATGAGCACTATTCTAGAAGCACTTGTTCAACCTGCTTGAAGGCGTCCCATCGCATCTCATCTCGTCCTTATTTACCCTTGCAAATCTGAAAAAATCAAAAATCACATCCAACGAATATACAATAATACCATCTGCAAAGAATCATTCTTCAAGATATTTATTATTATAATTAAAAATATTGAGATTACACGAAAATATTGATGCTTGAGTTGCAGCTCTTTTCTGGATTATTTCTGTAGGGTGGCGGAGCATCACTCACATGCACGACTGTCTCAAATGATTCGACTGATTCGTTTATATGCTGTGTGTACTGCTGTGTACCTTGCAGCTCGTCACTCGAAGAAGCTAGCTTCTCCTTGACACCTCCGTAGATAGCTTCACATCCCCAGAACATAAAACTGAGTGCTCCCACGACAGGCCTTAGAGGACCGTGAACATTGCTTACGTTCCGCGCTAGACGACAGTGGCATCTAATGCATCGAACTTCAACAGGTGATATCAGCATGTCACGAACCTCGTAGCGTCTTTTACCCTCTTTCTCCGCTCTCGCAAGCGGATCCCTCTGGAGTTCCTTGGAGCATTGCAAACAAATATCGCCAGCCTTCATTGCAGATTTTGCAGCTCACACACAGATTTAGAGACTTGATCGTCTCGCTAGCTTGGAACAACAACTGCCTGCCACTTATAGTAAATATCTTAGCAAAACTCACGAAGGTGGCTGATGCTTCTTCGGCGATAATGTCACCGCATCGCATCTCATCTCGTTCATATCCAACCTCGAAAAACTGAAAAGGCAACAATCGCGCCCAGCCACTCTACAACATCGTCTACAAGGAGCTGATATCAAACAGGTTACTCTGAACTTATTTGTTCCCAATACAGGCATTCTCAACTGAAATTTCTTGCATAGTTATTCTTAACATATTTGTTATTAAAATTGAACATGTTAAGATCAAATAAGAAAATATCGATATTTCAGCAACGACTCTCTTGGGAAATACTTTTGTAGGAGAGCGGAGTATCACCCCAATAGGGACTGACTTGTTTCGATTCTGTGAACCTTGCTGTCCGTCGCTTGAAGAACTGACTTGTCCTTGACACCTCCATAGATGGATTCGCATCCCCAGAACGCCAGCCCCAGCACACTCACGACAAGCCTCAGAGCACCACAAAAATTGTTTCGGTCCCGCCCTAGGCGACAGTGGTATCTGATACATCAATCTTCAAGCGGTGATGCTAACATACCGCGAATTGGGTAACGCATTTTACCGTCTTTCTCCGCTCGTGAAAGCAAATCCCTCTGAAGCTCTCTGGTGCATTGCAAACAGATATCACCAGCATTCATTACAGATTTTGCAGCTCACACACAGATTAGGAGATTGGATGGCCTTGCCAGCTTGGAGCAGAACCTGCCCGTATAGTTATACTAGCACCCAAAAAAAAACCCACAAGTGTGACTATGGCCTCGCCGGGATAATGCTGTGAGTGCGATAAAATGTGAATCGTTAACATGAATCGTTTAATTACCTTATGGATTTACATAGCCGAATAGGGTCCGTGGCGAAACTCTCACCAGCCACCGCCCCCACCGTAGCCCTGGCGATCGCCGCGGAAATTGTCACCACCGAAACCTGGGCCTCCTGGGCCTCCTGGGCCACCTGGACCGCCACCGCGACCACCAAAGCCTGGAGGGCCTCCGCCACCGAAGCCTTGAGGACCGTCATTGCCGCCGTAGCCGCCTGGGCCACCACCGTAGCCACCAGGGCCGCCGCCGTAGCCACCACCATTATCTCCTTGATAGCCGCCATAATCATTGCGTCTGTTGTCGCGCCCATCGTCGCGCCTGTTCTGATGGTGGTGGCCTTCGAAACCTTCGCTGAGTTCCTTACCAGCCCAAGCGCCACCAATGGCGCCGAGCACACCACCCAGCTTACTGTGGTTGCCTCCAAGACGCGACCCGCCGTAGGCACCCGCGGCACCTCCGATCAGCTCACTCATCAAATGGTGCTCTTTGTGCTGGCCGTTGCTGCTAAAGAGACCTCTCTCACCGGCACCGTTGTCACCGTATCCACCAGCACCACCGTCAAAGCCTCTGTCGCCGCCCTGGTAGCCTCCCTGATTGTCATTTTGGAATCCCCCTTGGTAGCCTCCCTGGTTGTCACCCTGGTAGCCGCCTCTGTAGCCATCGCCGCCTTGGTTAGCTCCTTGGTTGTAGAATTCGTTTGCAGACATGCTCCTTGATTCTTACAGTGTATGTCTGCCTTGATGCTAACAACCTTTTGTTAAAACGCACCCTTCGGATCCAGCTTCCTGTCCCCCTTTTATACTCTTGCTCTACATCCGAGATGTGGCTGAGTCGGAACGCCCCGAACGCGGAAGCCTGTTTCGGAATGCATTACATGTAAGAGAAAACGGGCATTTTTTCGCATATGTGTTCGTCGATGTTCCATGCGTGTGAGAATTCACTGGATGGGGAGCGAAAGCGAATGCAACATACCTGAGCAGCTATTATAATCTACTGCTAGAAAGCCAACGTTGGCCATAGGTTAATCTGAGCTCGCTTCTCGCACTGCAAGAGGGCCCGAAAAATGGCATTCGCAGCAGCGCTCGCCGTCAGCGATCCTGCTAGCAGCAGCCTCAGGTATAAATGCGTTACCAGTCACAACAGTATGTCCTCAGCGATCAACATACTTCTTGCACAAGATTATAAGTATTTAAAGCGAGCGCAGACCAAAACGTCAGCCTGGCGCGAAAACCCATACACACAAATCGTACAACGTTGGAATTTGGAATAGTCGTAAGCGACTCTGCAGTTGCGGCCACTCGCCCCGTTTATATAGTAGTTGCAACCAAGAATAACGGAGTGCGCATCTCATGGACAACCAACCCCCCCTCGAAGGAAACTAAAAGAGTCGCTATTGCTGAAGGAGGCGGCACCTACACATCTCTCGTATTTTTTTTTTTTTTCCCTCTGACATTCATCGCGCGACGCAAATTCGAATGGCTGGTTGTCGCCTGTCTTGAGGCATCCAGACGACGAGGATCTCATCAGTATAGCTGGTGAATGCCCCGCTGCTGCGACATTCCACCTGTATTAGCCCGTTTCGTGTCTCCCACATGTGTCTTGGTTGGAATCTCCAGGTTCAGCGTCCGGAATGTACGCCTTCAGATCCCTGTGCCTCAAACCGACTAATGCGCTTGGTAAAAGTGCGTCAAAGGTCATCGCGAGCCAGAACGGCCGAGCAAAGGGGAAAAAATGGGCGGCTGCCAGATCAAATCGAAAAAAAAAAAAAAAAAAAAAAAGACCAGATCCAATAAACTGAAATTATGATCCCAAGAGCAAGAAACCTGGCTTTAAGAAACCGTAAAGTGTGCTGGTCTCTTGCCAATCTGGACCAGCTCCTGCTAGTTTTGTAAACGTAGTGGTCAATGTATAAAGCTCTTGATCTGTGCCATGAGCATGGCGGCGTGGACATAATTATTTTCGCACATTTGAACCCCCAGGACTAGAGGCTCGATTTTGGGGAGACAATAGTTTAACGACGAGTAAGGAATCCGTCTCCAGGGGCACCAGGGCCCATTCATAGATCGACAATAGTTTGTGATTCGTGTTTTCGCTTTAAATCAATATGGTGCCTTTTTTTTTCCTTTCTTTCTAATATAAATTGCCAAAGGCGGTATTTTGATGTAATTATAGTTGAGGCTCCTGGTGCTAGCCGTGTGCTAGAGCTGGAACAGACCCTGGTTTGGATATCCTTGATCGCAGCTGAGGGATCAAAAAGACTGCCGCCATCAACGCCAAATACGAAAGGTTGGCGTTGATCTCATGGCAACCGTGGATTAGATCAAGCCGGCTACCACTGTGGACATTATGTTACCCAAACAGGAGCCTAGAGCGCTTACCGCTGTGCCTATGGTACGCTGGAGCAGATGTTGGAGATCATATTAAAGGCTCGTTGATTCGATCCAAAATGCATCTGCCTCTGCCTCTTGTGCCCAGCTCCTCGAGACCATTGATCCCCTAAGCATTCACAATGTTCGAAGAAGGGACAAAGTTGATACTGGCCAATGGCCACGTCAAAGATATTACTGCTATCGAAACAGGAACTTACCTCATGTGCGAAGATGGGACCGCTGCCAAGGTCACATCGGTATCTAGGGATGTACAGACGACATACCAAATCTTGCAAAAGACAAAGCACAGAGCAAACGAGGGCGAGGCCGCCAAGAATGATCCACTCCGCAAGCAGATATACCACAGACTTGGATTTAAGTGCTCTGTGGCCCACGAATTGGCGCTGAGGACTTCCACAAAGCCCACAGTGGAAAACAGCTTCGCAAGACAGCATTTCAAAGTGCGTTGGAAAAATATGGAAGAGCACTTGACCTTAGACGGCAGGGTTATTCTGCTTCCCAAAAGCCATCACAAAGATTTCCCTATGACGCCCGAAGGACAGCAGGCCGCCAGGGCATTCCTCGCCGAAAAGGAGGCCGTGTATGGGAAATTCGTCGAGTACACCATTCAGGTGCGGGATCTCGATCTGCTCGAGGCCCAGATCCGCGTCAACAGTTTTCTGAGATTCAATCCGGTACTTACCGGCAGCGGAGTGCTCTCGGAGTTCCTCACGGGCCAGAAGGGTCTCAATTCGCCGGCCGTGTTGACCATGGCTTGGCTCCTAGGACTCTGGATGGGCGATGGCACTACCAAAGAACCCGAGATCAGCGTTGATAGTCACGACACATCTCTCATGGAAGGGCTTATCGAGCGCGGCAAAATTTGGGGGCTGCATCCGGAATACAAGGACGAAGAGATACCATTGAGGGCCAAGCACGTCAAGCTATACTATGGTTGCGCACCGGAGGAACACCGCAGGAATCGCCATCTTCGAAAGCACAATCCGTTTTGGACAACTGTAGTCGGTTTGAAATTCAAAAGGGCGCTTGACGGCGAAAAGCAGATACCATCATTCATGTGGACCGAGGATATCGAAGTTAGAGAGGCGTTTTTGGCCGGCCTCATCGATTCAGACGGCTACGTCTCTAAGCACAAGGATCCTTCCGATTCCTACAAAGTCTCCATACAGACGGTATACCCATCTATAATGGGCGGCATAGTGCACATATCTCGATCGTTGGGCATGCCGGTTACAGTAACTACCAGATCGGCCAAAGTTGCTACGATCGTGGGGCGTACGGTAAATTGCCATTTCACATACGATTGTCATATTGCTGGCCGGACTCCCATGCAAAAAGTGCTGTCGTACTGTCGCAGCGGTCACAAAGTGAAGGCTTCACCTGAATTTGTTGAGAGGACGCCAATATATTTTGGTTTTAATGAAGAAAAAAGAGAGTCCCACAACGTCTATGGTGTCACAATAGATTCAAATAAGAAAATCTTGCTGGATAACAAAGTAGTAGTTCATCCGTGCAGTGCAAATTGTGAGAAAGAACAACCAAAATTGACCACTACCAAGTACGTTAAATACTGCATCGCTTGTCCTCGTAAGGGAGTACGTTACTTCTATAGAGATTGGACGGGCAAACATTTAATGTGTGGACGCTGCTACGGGCGCTACAAATTTAGCGGATACAGGTGTCTACATTGTCGGTACGTGCCCGAATCTCGTGAGATAAAGCGGGCCAAACTGAGAGGCGAGGAACTGGGAGTGTCGCCAGAAGGTATCACTGTTAGCGGGCTGATATGTGGTAGATGCAATGGCATATTAAAATTTGACGAAACAAGAGGGACAAGAGGGACAAGAACAACGGTTGTCCGAACCGAAATCCCGGTATGACAATACTTGACATTTTGCTTTTTATTTAATTCTTTGAGACTTATTTAGTGACGTTTACGAAAAGAGTGCAGATAAGATACGGCTTCATCTGCACGGGTAGTTTCTCTTACCAACAGAAAAATATTGACTTAACTTCGACGGCTATTATAGTTCAAATAGTTTTGGTAAAAAAAAGTGATATACAACAGAACATTATACTAAGATACACAGTTAAGACTTAATTTCTTATTAACAACCTCAACAAAACACCTTAGCGAGAAGACATAGCCTTGGTGACGACTCTCTTCAAGCCAACTTCAGCCTTTCTCAAATCGTCAGTGGAGGCGTCTTGGATCTCCAAGGCAGCCAAAGCGTCAGACAAAGCAGACTCGATCTTGGTCTTAGAACCTCTCTTCAACTTGGAAGACAAGATTGGGTCAGTAACCTGTTGCTCAATCGAGGCAACGTAAGACTCCAATCTCTGTCTGGCCTCGTGCTTCTTGGCGAAGGCCTCATCGGCGGCCTTGAACTCTTCAGCCTGGTTGACCATCTTCTCAATCTCATCCGAGGACAATCTACCGACAGCATTGGAGATGGTGATGTTGGCAGACTTACCGGTGGATTTCTCGACGGCAGTGACCTTTAGAATACCGTTGGCATCAACTTCGAAAATGGCCTCCAAAACTGGCTCACCAGCTGGCATAGGTGGAATGTTCTTCAAGTCGAACTCACCCAACAAAGTGTTCTCCTTACAGTTGACACGCTCACCCTGGTACACAGGGAATTGGACGGTGCTCTGGTGGTCGGCAACGGTAGTGAACGTTCTTCTCTTGATGGTAGGAACGGTGGTGTTTCTTGGGACCACAATACCGAAAATGTCACCTTGCATACCGACACCTAGGGACAATGGAGCAACATCTAGCAACAATAGATCCTTAGTGTCTTCAGAGGTGGATTGACCAGTCAAAATGGCACCTTGGACGGCAGCACCATAAGCGACAGCCTCATCTGGGTTGATAGATTTTTCCAATTGCTTACCGTCGAAGAAGTCAGACAACATCTTCTGGACCTTTGGAATTCTGGTGGAACCACCGACAAGGACAACCTCGTCGATGTCGTTCTTTGGCACCTTAGCGTCCTTTAGAACCTGCTCCACAGGCTCCAAAGTGGACTTGAAAAGAGCAGAGTTCAAGTCTTCGAATCTGGCTCTGGTGATAGAAGTCTCGAAGTCATCACCGTTGAACAAAGAGTCAACTTCGATGGTGGTCTGGGTTACAGAAGACAAAGTTCTCTTAGCCCTCTCACATGCAGTTCTCAATCTTCTTAGAGCTCTGGCGTCACCAGAGATATCGTTACCGGTCTTCTTCTTGAACTCGGCCTTGAAGTGCTCTAGCAAGTTAGTGTCGAAATCCTGACCCCCCAAGTGAGTGTTACCGGAAGTAGACTTGACGGTGTAAACACCGCCGGCGATGTGAAGCAAGGAAACATCGAAAGTACCACCACCCAAATCAAAGATCAACACGTGTCTCTCTTTGTCGGACTTACCAGCACCCAAACCGTAGGCAATGGCAGCAGCAGTAGGCTCGTTGATGATACGTAGAACGTTCAAACCAGCAATGGAACCAGCATCCTTAGTAGCCTGTCTCTGGGCATCGTTGAAGTAAGCTGGCACGGTGATAACAGCCTTCTCGACGCTTTGGCCAATCTTAGCCTCAGCAATTTCCTTCATCTTGATCAAGACCATGGAAGAGATTTCTTGAGGGGAGAAGGTCTTGGTTTCACCCAGGTACTGGACCTCGATCATAGGGTTGCCATCGACGTCAATAACCTTGAATGGCCATGTCTTGATGTCCTTCTGGACAGACTCGTCATCAAATCTTCTACCAATCAAACGCTTGGCATCGAAAACGGTGTTCTCCGGGTTCAAAGCAGCCTGGTTCTTGGCAGCATCACCAATCAACCTTTCCTCTGGAGTGAAGGCCACGAACGATGGAGTAACTCTGTTACCTTGCTCGTTGGCAATAATCTCCACGGAGGACTCGTAAGTAGCAACACACGAGTAAGTAGTACCCAAATCGATACCGATAGCACCTTGGAAAACACCTTCAGCCATTGTTAGTTCGTGGTAATTTGATGAACTCTTCTGTTAAAAACTGCCAAAAGCCAAAGGAAAAGAATAACAATTCGTAAAAGCAACTACTGAAGAGAGTTTTATATGCTAACGATGAGATGGAAAATTTTTCTTTTATTTGAAAAGCTCAATTGGAAATGCGTGAAGGGCATCTTGAAAATTTTTCACGTTTCTTTTGTGAGTTGAAAAAAAAAAAAAAAAAATTGAAATAAAAAAACAGATGTGACTGCAGGTTCGAAACTTGAATGAGACAATTTCTCGAAATGCATATAGGAAAGGGCCCCTCGTTTTGACATGTACTGCTTGTGAAATTCGCTGGCTCTAGCAGCAACTTCATTACCCCAATAGAAGTTGTTCCCGCCATCATGGTTGCTCGGAGAACTAATGCTATCATGCTGGGACGTTCAGACTTGTGTCATACTTGCTTTTCAGGAAATGACCCCCTAAAGATGCTTCTTCTCTGCTTCCTGAATTATCTTTCTATTTTGTTCCGTTGCATTGAAAATGCATCCATATAATATTCCAATCATATATTGTCTGCATACTAATCTTCATATGTCCTGCTCCTCAATCTTGCGCTAAGCGCTGTTACAGCAATATTTTCCTGGGACCTAATTGATGCAATCGCAAGTAAGACTCGATACAAGCAAAGGCTAGTGCGACCTCATAGAGTTCTCCAGTGACGATTATTGACTGGTTGACGCTCTCTGGATGATTTAACTCCTGCTCCGTCAGTCTCTTAGCAATGGGCAGAATTTTGATGGTAGCTTGCGAAGTTTTCCTGAGCATCTCAATGCGAACACCATTTCTGCCAATCAAATATGTAACCTGATTCTTATTCAGCTGAACCTCGTAGTTTACAATTCTCTGGCCTACTTGGGGGACCGCCGTCCCCTGTAGGGGTATATACACAGCTTGAGGAATCGGGTGTACCACTGATAATGGTATCTTATCATGCTGGAATAAATGGAGATTCCTTTCGATATCTTTCAGCAGTATGGTTGTTGATTCAGCTAATATAGTAACTTGCATTCGGTCGCTCGATATATGAAATTGAGAATCCATCAACAATTCTTCCTTAAAGATTGGTTCCTGCAATTGAATATGAGCCCAAGTGCTTTTTAGAATGGCCGGTAGCAATTCTTTTTCAATGAAGCACACAAAGCAACGCATGTCGTTTTGTGTTTTCGTAACAACCACAAGATTTTGCAATGGCCCTTCGGCAAGCCTCAAAGCTTGCCAGCAGTCGACTATCAGCACTATCCAATGTGAGTCACGCACTTTTTTCACTGTTTGAATATCCTGGCAATTGATTGTCAAATTGGGTGGTTGCTCTTTGATGGTTTCATATTGATACACATCCACGTTAACATCTATTTCCTCAAGTCCAGCGCGTAGTATACTCATCTCACCTTAGCGGTCACAGATATCGAAATATATCACTCGCTATTTTATAATTCTTTTTTTTGTAAGTTATATGTGCTTTCTCAACCTGGGCGGTTATTCCGTTGAAGGAACTTCGGCGGCTTGGGTTATAAAAAATAGGCGCTTTTTATAAAAGAAGAAGACTAAAATAAGCTATGTAGATTTTTTAGAGCCCAATACATGGTAAAGGTAGTTGGCTGCATGATATATAAAAAGATATTGATCTATCATTTGGACCATCTTCAGTCTTTGAGTACGCAGTTGAAGAACAATTTGCTCTACAAGATCATGATCATAATGGTCGAGTGCAGTTATAGTATTATCTTGAGAAGCTAGGCCTGCCCTGAAGTCTGCGGTATCGTTCATTAGGTGATCCAAAGCTATGAAAGTTCCACTTCTACCCACACCTGCAGAGCAATGAACAACGATGGGGTTTTCCTTAGGACTTAAACTATGCGAGTGCTTGCACATTTGCATGATTGGGACTACCTGATCTGGCTTACTCATGTCTCTCCACAGGTCGAAATAAAAATGGTGCACGGTCTTGGTGGGCCCCCTTCCCGAGAGAGGTCTGATTTCTAATGTGGTCAACACATAGCTATCGTCAATCCTAGAGCTGTCCTTGTACTCCACGCAAAGGTCATCTGCAAATACACTCAAATCGTTCGGTCCCCCTGGTGTTTGCAACCTTGTTGCAATTCTAATTTTATCGCTGTTTTTATCTCTAGGCCAGTAAGGATAGCATTTTTGCCTCCCATGTTCTTCCAAAGGTGTCACCATTACTATTACAATATCCTTACCTGGACATTCTTTATAACACATTTGCCAAAACTGACCCCACGTATTTTCAGTGGGACCTTGCGTAGCGATGTATCTCCCCGGTGACAAGCTTTGTCCAGGAATTTCGACTTTAACATACGAAGCATTGATGTAGTTGTTGCCTTGGACAACTTTCAGCTTTACTCTGTTCCGCTCATAAGGCATGATATTAACATAACGGTTTCTGCTATCATTCTGGGGTAGTACACTGACCCCTAGTGACCATCTAGAATGGGCAGTATCCATAGTGGCATCCCTTAATCGTTCATCTTCCTTATGTTGGATAAATCTGAACTTCTCTATCAATTTATTATCAGGTTGATGCAAGTACCATGGGGATTGATCCTGTTCCATTATAGTAGATGAAAACCTTCGAGAATCCTAAAACGGCTACCTCCCGTGCTGCAAAACTTTTGTTATCCAGTGACGATATGCAATGTTTGAATTTCACCGGGATTGTAGACCCGCCAAACCCGCCAAACCACTAAATTTTTTTTTTCCGTCGTACAGTGGAAATAGTGTCTGGGGTACGCAAAAAAATGAATCAACTGACGGTCACCACACCATGTTTTG
The DNA here is from genome assembly GCA_949129085.1 of Zygosaccharomyces pseudobailii. Lineage (NCBI taxonomy): Eukaryota > Fungi > Ascomycota > Saccharomycetes > Saccharomycetales > Saccharomycetaceae > Zygosaccharomyces > Zygosaccharomyces pseudobailii. The sequence goes on from CASBRY010000010.1 coordinate 1,120,012, forward strand.
GCAGTGCACGTTGAAGACATCGCAGGGTAACGAGATAGCGCTCAGTTGATATTTCCGCTGCATCTTGCGAAGAGGTCCGAACGATGGTCAACTAAGGCTGCTATTTCAAAGTTCCTTTTGCGCTTGTAAGTAATTTGAGACTGATCGACGCAGATGTTTCGTGCTGACTAGCAACTTCAAGTTGATAAGGAGCTCAATAGTGCAAGTTTTTCCGCTTGAAAGTTTTCTGGATTAAAAAGCAGGCGTGCAAGCACGGCAGGTCGCACTTTTTTTAGTGGTGAAGACTACAGATGGCGCAACCTAAGACACTAAGTGGTAGGCTGCGTGATGAAGAAGATGAAGGAATCTCTAAAGGCTCTTACTTACAGACTTCATTCCACAGTCTCCATGACATGAACCACAGAGCTAGGGGACTCAATAGTTCAGCTGAGTTTGAACGACCTGCCCCAGTTTCTCAAATTTCAAGAATTTCACTGCCGCAAGCGAGGTTGAATGATCAGGTAAAATTTGGAAACTGGGAGCAATTGGAAGATTTCAACCTTGAGGAACTGAGAGATGGGTTCTTCGACGCGCAGTTTACAAAGCCAGATCGTATTGTTATTAACGAAGATGATGATTACCATAGTAAAACAAATTTACTTTCCTCAATCAGTGGGGGGAAACCATTCCGCTGTATAAGGATCTCAGAGAGATTGTGGACTGACTTTAGAAAGAATATTGTTTCAATATTCAAATTCTTTACTGCATATTTTGTTGCGCTTGTTATTTGCGTGACGCATCGTTCTGGAAATTGGGTTGGTCACAGATACCGCTACTTTTTGCCGATAGCCATGTTGATTCATCATCCGGTGAGAACTGTGGGGGTACAGCTGGAGATGTTTTTGATGTCTGTTGTGGGTGGAGTTCTCGCTATGGGATGGTCAGCCCTCGCGTGGTATATCTCCGTGGTGAAAAAGCCAACGAAGCTTCATCCAGGTGGTATATTGTTCGCTAGTCTCACTTTGGCGCTTATCTTTTCAACGTGGCTTAAAGAATTATATCAAAGAACACTTTACCTAACATTGACTTTCAATATTGCAGCAATATTCTTGCATGATGTCAGTCTGCACCATTCGGAAAATGATTTACAATGGAAGGTGTTTTGGGATTTTGGAATATCATATCTGTTTGGTATGATATTATCAATGGTGGTGTGTATCGTTATTTCACCCCACGCCGGTAACTCAGACCTAATAGATCAGCTGATATCATCAGCGGCTAGTATTAAAGAGTTATTGGGCTCCTTCACAGATCAAGATGTTGATGTTGACAATGTTAAAAGAGGACATTTGCAAAAGGCAATGGCAGAATCCTTCAATGTCCAACTGTCAGAACAATATAGAGACTTTGCAAACCAATGGACATTTTCCAGGTTTAGCACAGATCGGTTGGTAAACTTCCGTAACTCGTTAACTAAACTGGCCACACCTTTGCAAATATTGCCACTCAATAATAAACTTTTGGAAGGAATTGATTTAAAGACATTTTATGAAAACTTGAAACAACAAAAGATGGCGAAGCAAGATGAAAACAAAGAGGGCAAAAATGCGACTGAGACTAGCACACCAATTCCTTTTCCTATTAGTCCATCTTCGATATCGCAGAACTATCCCCCTTCTTCCCCCGAAGGATCTTTGTTGAACCAGTTTAATATCGAAGTCTTAAGGTCTACTTTCTCAAAACGTATCATATTGCTGATTTTTGAAATGATTCAGACGCTTGAGAACATGATGAGCGTATTAACAACTTTCAAAAAGTTAAACATCTCAGCAGAAGATAAAACAGAGGCTCTGCATCTCCTGGAACAGTCTCACAGACATTTGAAGAAACGGCTTTATCGTCTAGACTTGACATACAAAAATTTTGTGAAATCTGACTTTTTTTCCCAGGAGCTTTTAGCAGACAGCGACTCTGTGGATATTTTTCTATTTTTGAGATATCTAAGAAATGCCGCCAACCATATGCTGGAAGTGGTTAACCGCTGTTCTGAATTGGGGGAAGCCACACATTGGAGACTCTGTCGTCCATGTTATCCGCTTAGTAGGGCACTTGTTAGACTACCTATTCAATGTGCGTACGATGAGGGCTCGCAAGGTATGCTCCATTATTTTGAAACCGAAAGGGATGTAGATGAAGCATTTGAAAAGTTGTACAATGCTTATACATCACGTCACAAATACACAAGGAATAAAGGAGACGTTGCTCCCAGGGCAATAGACCATAACGATTTCAATTTCCATACAACGCAGAATCCTTGGCGCTTCAAACTTTGGAAATTCAGTTCAATGCTGGTTGGCAGAGAAATGAAATGGACAATAAAGGTATTTTTAACTGTTGTATTTTTAAGTCTGCCTGGATGGATTCCCGCATCATATCACTGGTATCAGAGGTACCAGTGCTTTTGGGGGCCGCTCGTCTTTTACATCATGGCCAACAGAAGATATTCTGGAAGCTGGACTTCTGCTTCGTCGAGGCTTGCTTGTGGATTGATTGGTATTTTTTGGGGCTGGGCGGCAAATCAATCGAGGCACTTCGGGAGTCCTTACGTCGTTTGCACCTTTGGAGGCTTACTTGTGATTCCTTGCGCCTTCAATTATCTGGTTTTTAAAAACTCCAAGTCTAGCCTTGTTGCTTTGATATGTTTTTCTGTGATAGCCCTGGAACCCTATGCCAAGGACACATCTTCTCTGACCACCGCGAAAATTTGGAAAAACACATGGGTAACAGGACTTTCCTTTATCATTGGTATTGCTGCTTCCATTCTCATCAATCAAGTAGTTTGGTCTTTCAGAGCTCGCTCCGAATTGAGGCTATCCATGTCGTCTCTGTTGGCACATATAGGGCAATCGTATCAATCGGTTACAGACAGGTATTTGTATCGTGATTGTAATGATGCTCCAACGGAATACACGCTGGCGTTCTCGCACATAAGAGAAGTTAGGCTGGCACAAAGTTTCAAGGCTATAAAGGATTTATCTTTAGAGGCAAAAACGGAGCCCTCTTTCATTTCTAACTTCTCGTTTCCAAAATATAAGCGACTATTAGACGTGTGTGAATTTATCTTTCAAAAAACCATTGAGGCAAGAGTTTCTAGTTCGTTTTTTGAAGTATGGGACGAAGAACTCGACAACGAGGCTACTAGGGCTCTTCTCTCCCTGAGAAGGGATAGTGTTTCTTCGGTTATCTTTATCTTTTATCTGCTGTCCAACTGCTTCCGTTCAAAAAATAAGTTGCCAAAATATTTGCCTAATCCAGTTCTTTCAAGAAAGAAGCTTTACGATTTTATTTCTCGTTTTGAGATGCAAAAGAAGCGTCGTATGCAGGATTTATACTCTTCCCGCCCACATCCAAACAAGAACTCCTCAGTTGAGAAGAAATTGAAAGAGCAGGATGAAGTGAATGTTAAAGATCATGAGCGGTTGCATTGGACAGAAGTGCATGGTATGGCATTTGCGAGAGCCTTTACAGATATCACGGAAGCTATGTCGACGCTCATTAACTGTGCCAAAGAAATTCTAGGATAGACTACAATAAAAATAAACTTAGTGTGCTCGTTTTGTATTTGTATTAAATTTTATATGCATCTAGTGTTCTAAGTACACAATCACGTTAAAATCAAAGTCTCATTTTGTGTTTTGGCTGCCTGTCACCGTAGAACTTATGGCATGGTAAACCACTATTAGTGTCATCATACACATTCCACAAGTAATAGTAAGGGTATTTAGTTGGTCATCGTTAATCATCTTGCAACAATTGCTGAATCGCTGACGAACTTCCTTCCACTTTTGCGTGTTTCTGTTGCAGACAGGGAACCACGTTTTTCTACTTCGCCTATAAATTGTAGAATTCACAATCTCATAACCTGCAAGCGAGAGGGTAAGAGGATAAAATAAAAAATCAAACCGACCAGCCGGCGAAACAACAAAAAATCACATTCTAGAACGGCCAAATGAGAAAGGCCCCACGAAGCGTAGAGGAATGGCTCTATTACAAACTTCTAGATAGCCCTGGTTTTCACAAGTTTGTAGGTAATATTTACAAGAAAATAAATGGAATAAAGGATAAGCCGCACGAGATTTTCACATCTTCTGAATACTTGTATAGACCGACACGTTCGCAGAAATTCAGAGCTTACAGAGTCTTATTTTGGGACGAAATGCGGACACTGATAGGTTTGCCCCGTAAGTCTGAAAAAATCGTGGGTCGTAAATGAAAGTTACAATATTAATAAAAGGTTAAAATACGTATTGGTACATAGGGAAATGAGTATAGCAATTACTCCTCCTCATCATCATTGTAAAACAAGCTGATATCCGGGAGTAAAACTTGTCGATCTGGAGCTTTAAATGTTTTAGTTTTCGATATGGATACATTATCTTTCAGGGCAACAATAACATTCTTGTCGGTCCCAAATTGAAAGTTATCCTCGATGACGTTTGAACCATACCTTCTCATTGTGTAGGGTTTCCTGCGCCCTTTCAAAATCTTTTTTAGCGACCAGGAGATAGCGAAGGGTCCGCTAGACGTCACTATGGTCTGTTCCTCTTGATTTATACCAGTGTTAAAGTAAGCTTTGCTGAATTTGATAGGTTCTTTAGTAGAAGTAGCGATATAACTAGCGTGTTCCGGGCTAATTTTGAGAATATAGGTTTGAACATTCTCACTTCCAGGGAAGGGCTTCACGAAACCAAGTGTGCCAGCGTTCTTGCCTGTCTTGACGGAAAGGTCCATGAGTAGCAAAGATGAATCGCAGGTACACAGTAACCATTTACCGCTGGCAGAAACAGAAATATGACGGATAGGTTGTCCCAAAGAAGGAATCGCCGTCTTGGCCCGTATACCCAGCTTATCATACAAACGCACGTCACCCTTCTCGGAACCAACAGCAATATAACCTGTTTCTGTTGTACCCAGCGAGCTGAATTTTGTCTTAGTGGCATACTCTTTAGATTGATCCTGTACAACTTTGTTTTTACCGTTTAATCTTGGATCGATTTTAAATAACCCATTGGGTGAAATACCCAAGACTGTCTGCTCTGCAGTTAACTGATCAAATTTTTTCGAAGGACCGTACTGAACCACGTCTTTTTCGCCCGTCCCCCACTCCTCAATAACTTTGCCCCTTTCTAAATCCATCTTAAACAGCCTAGTGCTATCCTTCTCATCTTTCAAAATTAGATTTCTATCCTCCATATAAAGCATTGGATCGTGTGGGTTTATCCTATTACCTTTCAAATCAGAAACATTTTTGATAGCAGCAACAAAATCCATACCATCTTGATCGGTCTTGAAGACACCTATTTTATTATCTCTCACAACATAGGACCTGTCGTTTTTATATGCGACCGTTAAAGATTTATTACCCTCTGAGGAAGGTCGGCCAGGAATTGAAGATTCATCGTCAAATGCTTCTGACGAAATAATTCTAGCCGAATGTTCAGGTTCCTCTTCTTCGCTTTCCTCTTCTTCTTCTCGTTCTTCGGCTTGCCTTCTCTGAGCCTCGCGCTCATCTTCCTCCAAAATACTATTCAAATCATTTTCCACAGCAGCAGAGAAGTTCAAAATAAATTGCTTTTGCTCACCCGGCACTTCTCCCCAAGGTCTCTTGTTTAAAGACATCCATAGGCATTTTGAAATACAAACTTGAAAATCAGTACATGCCTGAACATCTGAAAATTTCAACATGAATGAAAGGGTGATCTGATTAAAATTGTAGTTGAATATAAACCCATGAGCGACGAAATCAAAAGTCGGGTTTATGTTTGGCAAAATATCGGTACCTAGTCGGGTGGGATCACCTTGCACCGATAGCCAATATTCATACTGACCAGTTTCGATAACAACTACGGTAGCGTCTTTTTCCTGTGAAATGAATCTTTCTTCCATTGGATCAAAAACAAGAACCTCAGCTTCCAATGAGCATAAATGCTTACCCTTGGGTACACTTGATGGTGGATTTTTCTTGAGCTTTCTTGAAGATGAAAGTTGAACTTCTCTAGCGTCTTCAAAATGTTCCTCACCTGCCTCTTCTTCTTCCCGAGGATCTTTCACTTTCAAATCCTGGAATTTCTCGGCAAGTTCATCGCTTTGATCTCTTGCCAGCGCCTCCGATTCTGCTGCTATATTCGCGACATCTTGTTTGCTAGCGCTAATACCTGGCTTTTTGAATTTGGCTTCATATTCACACCTGTACACAGTTTGTAAAAACTGCTCTACGTCACGCATCGAAACATCCGGTGAAACCACAAACTGGACTCTTTCATCCTCTTCATCACCCAGCGTGTTGTTCCATACGAAACTCAAGTGCCCCTGTTCATTCCATTTCTTGTAAAATCCTAGTCCTTGTAGTTTGAAACACCATTCGTCGTCTTTTTTGGATTGTGCTGAGGTTGCACTAACTGAGTCATCAGAGTATTCATCATCCCCATCTCCAGTAGAAACTTCGGAATCATCGGCAACTTTGCAAATTACCAGCTCATAAATGAACTGCCCGGACTTGCGAAGACTCAGCGTAGCATCATTGTAGATACATTCTAGGGATGCCTTGGGCGATCTGCGCGATCGAAGCAAATCAAACTCTCCCGAAGGTATCACAATAACCTCCTGTTTTGCCCCGGAATCCATGAACTTTCTAATGATATTCATTCTGCAGTCAACTTGAAACTTTGGTTGCAATCTTCTTTACTACGTTGGCGATGAGCTCCGATTTAATAGCTAACTGGCATGTTTAACAACCCGAAGGTGTTCCTTTTTTTCGTTGTTTGCGACTTTCTCCACGTAGGTAGTGACTTTATTTCTCCATGATTTGAAGTATATCCGCCCCAGATCTAAGACAGAAATAGATGCCAGTAGAAAGCGAAGGTGTCCAGCTCCATCATAAGACAGTCATTCGCTATTATACATAGTTAAGGCGTGATTTTTCTTGCTGTGCATTGCAATCATGCTTCCACTTCACATGCTCAAAAGGTGTTTTCATCTATGCCATCGCGGACCTATAATGTCTGGACAGAAACCAAAAACAGTTAAAGATGTCATTAGAGCTGTGAATTCATCTAGTCTGATCAAAAAGGAGGAGAATGAGGTAGATAAAACAAAATTGCCGAGTTGGAAAATACAACAGCTAGCGTTGAGGAAAAAGTTTGGAGGAGAAAGATGGAACCCATCAAAGAAGCTTTCCCGAGAGCAGATGGAGGGTTTGCGACTCATCAAGATTCAATTCCCACACTTAACAGCGAGCGATCTTGGAGAGCAATTCAAAGTGTCGCCGGAAGTCGTCAGAAGAATTCTGAAGACGAAATGGCAACCCAATGAGAAAGAGATGGCCCGCATACAGGAAAGGTGGCAGCGGAGAGGCGATCGGATACAGCAAATGTATCAAACCGTTCAGCAGGAGCACGAAAAGCCTATACCACAACCATGCCAAGAGCTTGTAGCCATACCGAAGCAAATAAGCATCGACTCATCGCGTGGTGCCCCAACGTTTGTGGTGCGCAGAAGGAAATCATTTCAAAAGAAGAAGACGGGGAGGAATAAGCTCTATTTATTGCAGCATGGTAGTACCTGAGCATCATGGGTTTGTTCCTTTTTTGTAAATACTTAATGTTAATAAACTTTCCCGCTCACAAACCAACCCTTTACTTCACGAACACTGTCCACTATACTCTTATCGATACCAGATGAATGGTCTGCATCAACTTCGTCTTTCAGCCTATCAGCCAGAAGCCTGCTGGTAGCATTGAAAGTGTCCATTTGATGGGGTGGGAGAGCGTTTGATTTGGCAAACTGCCTCAAATGAGTTTCTGCATCACCAAATCTCTTGCTGATGGCCGTCCAGCGGCTCTCTGAAACGTCTCTTTCATCTTCAGACGTTTGAGTACATCTCTCTATGGTCTTCTCGCCTTCGTTGTAACCTATGACAGACACCGAGGTAGTACGTAACGAGTTCTGCAACTTGCAGACCAGCTTTCTTAGCCTTATAAGTAACGAGGCTGAAAAATCTGCTCTCTGCCTGTATTGTTCGTCCAGCGCTGGAACTAATACCAACTTTAACATTAAATATATCACCGACATTGTAAGGCCGGCGTTGTGGAAAAGGTTCTGGATATATGAAAAAGTAGCATTTTTTCTGCTTGTACTGACGATTTTAGTCTCATCTGGCCACTCAACGGGATCAATTGAATACATGTTGCTGACTGCTGCTCACAAAAGTAGTTTAAAAATGGATAAACATCGAATCCGCTCGTTCCAATTTCGTAGAATCAACAGACCCACACACCACGCATAAGCCCCAGAACAAAGGGCGTAACAATATATGACAAAGATTTACCTATAGATTATTTTCTTCCTAAAAATGATGCCGCTTGAGTTTAAGCTCAAGTAATTATGTCTAAAATCTTATTTTATTAGTACCTGGTATTGTATTGTTCCCTCGACCCTCATCTTTGTTTCGAAAAGACGATGTGGGTTTCTTAGTGACTCTCCTTTTCTTGGTAGTCGTCTTCTTGTCTTTCTTGATCGGCATCGTAAAGGGCTGCCCGTAGATTGATAGTGTGGACTGTGTATTTGTTGTAGGTATTTTTCCCATGGGAAGATCCGGTGAGTGAAAGCCTGAGTAATCACGCACGTATTGATCCAGTGCCCTCAAAGGGCTGGCTATCCTTTTCTCCTTCTGGTATATCAATAGTTCAGTGAGGGAACACATCGAATCTGCCACTTGCAGTGCCGTTTGCGCCCGCTGATGCTTACCTGCATCTGAAAATGTCGCGAAAGCCTTCACATTTGATTGTAACTCATTATTCATAGCCACATTGTGGGGAGAAAACGATTCGTCCATGCTCTTCGGCGTACGATCGATGACCTGTGCTAATTTTATTAGCCTTTCTAGTTTCTCAAGCCTCTGTGAGTTAGAGATGGATGCATCGAGTAATTTCTCTAGCTCAAACCAATTAGGGGTTGGCATCGTTCCTAGAAATCGGAGTTCTACCCATTGCACTGTAAGGCTCAAGTCCAGAGAAGATTTGACACAAACTTTTCGGTCGAGACTACTACCATCACGCCAGCGTCCCACGTATCCGCATTCTGCATCTTCAATGATAATACTTCCATTATTCAGTACCTGGGCTCGCACCCTGGAAGGTCTCATTTCCAGGCAGGTTTGTCCGCAACGTGAAAATGCCTCCCACACCGTGCACATCATAGGAAAGGAAAGATCAAATGACTTTAACGATCCTTCCCAGTTTTCAGAGATTTTGAAATTCACAGATTGTGTAAACAATTTACCCATTTGCTCCTTCCAATATCGGTAATCCCCCATTGTCTTGCCCGCTTCGTTGAACTGGTTGACCGTTTTATACCAGTGAGTAATAGCCTTCTCAGACAAAATGTTTCTTACAGTATGACTTTTCAATCCAGCCAAGAGGCTATCGTAATCTGCTATGTTAGCCTCCTTTGAGCCATCCTCTATCGATGAATGGGGGTGCCTCTGCGGCTGCCTTCTGGAGCTAGCTAGTGCTGTACTTATGGCTTCCCCGATGCTTCCAGCGTGATCTAAGAATCCAGCACGAGTTTTCACAGTCTTCTGTACGTACGGCGACCCGGCTGATGATGAATAGTCCATGTCCAAGGAATCCATGTTCTCTAAAGTAGATGCTAGTACTCCCTCTTCTTTAATCCAGGTCCCAAGAGAGTGTGCCGACCTATTAGGACCGAACATTTTTATTAAAGTATCATTTTCTACAATTCCAATAGTCCAATGCTGATAGGAAATTTCATTAAGTGCTATCATTTACATCTAAATTAATACGGTACGAAAGACCTGAAAAAAAAAACGAAAAAAAAAAAAAAAGTGATATAGGCACGGTTGGTCCAGAACAGTTTTTCTGTGCATGGTTCTCACTAAAGAGCCTCAGCTGAGATGGAGCAGTTAGTCAATTACTTGCAATTCTCATTCTTGCCAGGCACGGTGGCGTGAGGCAGGAGACGAACGATTGAACTGGGCATTAGATTTTTTTGTTTCGGGTTAATATTTGAGATGAATGTAGGACGGCTAAAGTACCATCAGGGGTAGTTCATTACGGAAAAGTGCACCGAAGTCGCGTAAATAAAGGTATGTGAGAGCAGGAAGGAATGGGCCTGGGCCTTTAGCATTAGAGCAAGCTAAAGGCTGCGTGCTCGTAAACATACATATACGAATGACAATGGTAATTTAGAAACAATGCCAAGAAAAATGGCAAAACAAAATGTGGTAAAAGTAAACAAATTCGAAATGACTGAAAAAGAAAATTACTATTAAAGGCTTGGACACTTCAAGCATCCATATATCAATTCAGTTACTATTCTATGTTGTTACTTTAGCTGTTTGCATTTGAAACAAACAATAAGAAAAGCACGATACATGTCTGTTATATATGCAGATACTCTCTGATAACATAGTTTGGTGCCTTGCGATTTATCAATGCTATCGATTCGTAAATCTTTCTTCCCATTGAAAACCTCATCACATTTGACTCGTTCCCTCGATCAAGTTTTTTCGCATAAGCAATAACAATCACCGTTTCGACTCCTCAATGTTCTGTTCATCCCTTTCGTAATGTAAGGCCTTCTCGGTTTATAGAAATTGCTGGCTTCACCGAGAGACTCTTTGTCATCTTCTCTGGGTAAATGACTCCTTGATTTTCCCGCTCGCCTCCTTAGTAATTTGTTGATAGTCTCCTGCTTCTCCTCCTCCAACCTTTTTTCACTTAAATTTTTACGTTTACGAGCATTTTCAGCCCTGCGCAGCTGCACTTCCTCTTCAGTGAGACTCTTTCGAACGTTTCCATCTCCCAGCAGATCTGTTAGCATTTTGCTTCGATTTGCCCCTTTAATCGCATCTTCTGTATTCTCTCTTAACTCCTCTTCATCATCCGGGGCTGCACTTTGTGGTGCACTCTCATCTTCCAATTCCACTTGATCTGAGGGCGGCTCGGTCTGCAAGTCACCCTCTTCACTGGGCAATTTCGTGTCTGGAGTCTCTTCAGTCTCGTCATCCTCATCAGGGACGCCCCTGAGTAAATTTCGTCTTTTTGATGAAGAAACTCTGTCTTCCAGTTCTTCCTCTTCAAAATCGTCTTCCCCTTGTTCCTTAGACCGATTCCTTGTAGCCACTGGTTTTGATGCACTGGATGCACTAGATTTAGACCTTTTAGTTGCTCTAGCCTTGGGCTTACGCTGCGATTCGGCAACCTCTACGTATTCTTCGTCGTCATCATCTTGCTCATCGGCACCCGGCTGATAAGGCACTTCAGAACCTTCTGAGGCCACATCACTGTAATCACTGTCCATCAATATGCTTCCACGAATATTTCTCTCCGATATACAGTTTATACACTTCGAACTTTGCGCCTCCTTTGTTGTTCTACAAGTTTTCAAAATCTGGGTTAACGGGGAGGCTCACAAGATTAAAGGGCAATACAAACTCAAAAATCCTTCTACTGACACACAACTTAACCCCATTTCTTTTTTTTTGGAAATAGTCGCTCTTGAATTATTTGTAGAGCTGATTGAAATGGATTTAGAGCTGTTGTTTTGTAAATCCAAGGTATTTGTGCATCCGTCAAGGAGTGCAGTTGATAATGTGCCCGGTTTCCTAATTATAAGTAGGGAAGCTCATGAGGCAAAACATGATTCGGTACTGGCATGGATTCCAGAGAGATCACTTGACTCGAGACAACTACAGTGGCTTAACGATGCTGATTTAGATATTGACAAGGTGAAAAGAAGATCGCCTGGGATTCTATCTTCTACGAGGTCGTCGTGGTCGTTCTCCATGAAGATTGGCTATCTTTATTCTATTGAATTTCGACCTCCCAGTACAAACGGCTGGTGGTACGGTTCCGTTGTCCTGCATTCTAAATGCTCCAACGAAGATGATTCTCTTCCAGTGCTGTTTTTCCACGATGACATATGCCCCTCCACAGAACTTAAGAGGAAGGAATTGAATAAATCTTTCGACCCCTTTTCGAGCTCAGGAGAAATATATTGGGGAGGTGTGGATTTCAGAGATGCCATTGCATCTATTGTAGATCTGCAAAGAACTGCTTTGGAACCCACAATATGGTTGATTAACGCAACTCTAGATGATCTAAGGAATTTTTCGCCTCAAAGAATGAATGACGATACTGGAAAAGACTATAATAACGATCTTAGCGTCAACGATGTTGTCTGGAATAAATGGGAATCCGCCAAGTGGGGACTCATGTCTCGCATTGCTGATGCTACTTCGAAGACGGGTTCATACATGGGCAACTTGATTAGGCAGCATCCGCTCGTCAAATTCGCCGAAAGGAACAGTGATAACCCCTACGTGAGAAAGTTATTAGCTAATCCAAGAGTACAAGAGGTACAAGACGACTTCGACTCAGCCAGAGTTTATTTGGCGAAATGGGCATTAGGCGTTAAACAGCAAGCAGATGACTATCAGAGAACTCATGAACAAAGCGATATCTACCGAAGTTTACTAAAAAATGAACTTGGTATTGATGGAGAAAATGATGTACAATTTACTGATGAAGAATTGAATAGGGCTCTAGAGAGAAATTATCCTGTAACGAAACAAAAATGGGATTCGTTCTTTGACTCTCAAGGAAGACTTATGATAACTGTGCAAGAAGTGAAAGACCACATTTTTCATGGTGGGATTCAGGATATGGAACTAAGAAAAGAAGTTTGGATGTTTTTATTTGGAGTTTACTTTTGGGATTCGTCCACTGACGAAAGACTTCAGTTAGATCAAACTTTGAGAGAAGTTTACGAAAAAGGTTACAAAGAGAGCTGGACCAATAGAAAGCCTCATGAGGATGCTAGAGAAGAGGAGTATTGGCAGGACCAAATCTTCAGAATTGACAAAGATGTAAAAAGAAATGACCGCCACATGGACATTTTCAAGTACAACACCGCCGATGGTAAGAAGCCTGAGTCCGGCGCAGATTCTGTTGATGAACCTGGTGGCACTATTGATGAGGGTTCCAATAATTGGATACTGAAGAATCCGCACTTAATCTCATTGAAGAATATTCTCGTCAGTTACAATTCTTACAATCCTAACCTAGGATATGTTCAAGGTATGTGCGATTTGTTATCTCCAATCTACTATGTCGTTCGTGATGAAGCTTTGGCATTTTGGTGTTTCGTGAATTTTATGGAAAGAATGGAACGAAATTTCCTGAGGGATCAGTCTGGCATCCGTGACCAAATGTACACACTCTCTGAGTTATGTAGACTGATGCTACCGAAGTTAAGTGATCACTTGAATAAATGCGATTCTTCAAATTTATTTTTCTGTTTTCGAATGTTATTGGTCTGGTTTAAGAGAGAATTTGAATTTAAAGATGTTTGTTCTATATGGGAAGTTTTTTTGACGGATTATTATTCCTCGCAATTTCAGCTATTCTTTATGTTGGCTATTTTACAAAAGAATAGCGAACCCATTATACAAAATTTGAATCAATTTGACCAAGTTTTGAAATATTTTAACGACATGCATGGTACTATGGATTGGAATGATTTGACAACAAGAGCAGAGCTACTTTTTGTTAGATTTGCAAAGATGATGAGCATCATGTCGAGGAAGAAAGAGCTGCTGGAACCACTTAATGCTTCGGGTGGGGCAATCACCTCCGGCATAGAATTGCATGACATAGACAGTGATGAAGAAACCCACGCCGGAAAGGAACAACTGCCTTGTGACAGCAAATACCTGAGGCTACTCTTGTCTAAGGAAGTAGTTAAGCAGAGAGAAGGACCCAGGGAGCCAGACTCCGTTAAATGACTTTATTATATCTAGTTTTCGTTTTACTGTTTGTTGTTCACATCTCAAAATATTCTACACATAAAAATATTCTAACCCTCTTTTACCCCTTCCAACAATAACTAAGTAGAGTTCGTATTAAAACAAATTATCAAAAGTAACTCTCATTAAAAAGAACGTAAAAACAAGTGTGTAATGACAAAAGGGAAAGAAAAAACACAAAACTTTTTCCGAAAAATATCATGCCACATCATATTAAGTCTTTCTCGACAAATTTGCGTCTCATCTCTATTCTACCGCTACCATGCTTTTTTGCCAATGCTCTCAAATCATCTTCCTTACTTGACCTCAACATTCTGTCATCCTCGCGAGTCCATATTCCAGGTACATTCGCCGGTGGATTAGTATTGTATTTAAACATGTTCAAAAAATAACGAGGAAAAACCATTAGATCTCCGGATAAGGCAGTGAGAATACTTGTGCTAAACGTCTTGCGTACTCCGGCTTCGTCACACAAATCTTGTACTAGTTTTTCTGCCTGGGATGGCTCGTAATCTCTTGAAATAACTTCGTGAACTTTTCCTAAGAATTCTCGAGTGCTCGACATACGGAAAAATTGAGGTAAGAATAAGTCTATGCTGGCGACTTCAGGGGGGAAAGGAATGGAATCTGGGTCGATATTATCATATTGAGCCTCTTCATTCGAAAAATCATTGCGGATAGCTTCAGCAATTTCCTGCGGGTATTCAAATGGTATGCTGTTGTCGACTTTGGTCAAATCATTTTTCAAGCTGGAAATGAAATTCATCGTATCTTCGTCAAGCAGCTCACTTTCTGGAATGGCATAATGAGCAGCTGCATTAGCAGCTTCCAGGTGAGCAGTAGATCCTGGCACATTACCCTGGGAAGCGGCAGCAGCGGCAGTAGCTGCTGCTGCTGCTGCTGCCGCCGCCGCCGCCGCCGTTGCCGCCGCTGATGATGAGTTTACGGAAGATCCACTAGTCTGAGAAGATCTCGATTCAGATCCGGTAATTCTTGCTCTCTTTGTCGCCGAGTTGTAATTGCCAGGCGTTGGGATTCCTGGCCTTTTCACTCTGTTTGTCAAGTTTTTCATGGGCTCCGGATCATTGCCATGACCTATCTCTCTTTCATAATAATGGATGTAATTGTCAATTCCGTAGGAAAGTAGAAATTTACGAAATCGATCTCTCCAAGCGTTTTCCGTATGTGTTGGATGAGACTCTCCAAATTGCTTGAAGAACTCTCTGGCAATTGGGCCCCTCCGGTCATTAACGCGGTAATCTTGAAAACTTGGCTCAGTTCCCGGAACATGATTAGGATCCATAGTCATGTTACGCTTTGCAATGGCCGTAGGGCTATCCTCATCCGTTATCAACGAGACACCAGTATCCGGATCAATCTGATACAGATCACGATAAAATTGTTTCTTGATGCCGGTGGCTAACTGATAATCCTCCCCTGCGGTGAACTTCTTTTTGATAGAGGGAGGAAGAACTTTGGTACGCACCAAACTTCCGTTCTCGTCGCGAACCAATTTGCCGTACTTATCGACCTCGTAGACAAACTCCAAACGTTTCGATAAGTAGACGCGAAATCTGTGTCTAATTGAGTTACCAGTATGATTAGGAACGTAGTGAGAGATTTCATCGTATAGTGTGTGCGTTGTACGCCGCGTTGGGTTCTTTCGGACCACATCGAGGATAAATTCATCTTCCGCCTCGGTGAAAGACGCCTTGTTATGTGTGGGCATGTTAGTTCTAGTGAGCATCGATCTTGTCGAGTCGTAGCTGTCACTGGAGCCCTGCCGAGGGGAGACCACGCCTTGCCTGTCTGGTTTGTCCTCCACTTCCACAAGTGGCTTTCCATGCTCTTGTTCCTGCCCCTGCCTCTGTCTTTGCCTCTGTATTTGTTCCTGCTCCTGTAGCAGCCGTTGTTCTTGCTGCTCTCGTTGCTCTCGCTGTACTTGGTGCTCTTGCTGCTCTATTTTGGCCTGCTGGTCCTTTCCCTCATTCTGCAGTTGCGTATCTATAACAGATCTAAATTCGTCAAATGGCACCAAATAGTTTTCTATCTCCAGAAGCGCATTATTCTGGCAACAAGCTCTAATATAAGTCGGTGTCACTGTAGGTAGCCTTGTGTCGTTGTAGGGGGAAACCACAAACAGATTACCAGTATTCTGAGGAGTGCTGCCTTTGGGTATTTCTCCCAATATGAGACCTCCATGCGACTCAATTAACTGATGCAGCTGGGCTGCATCTGACACAGAATCATTGGCAGATGAGTCGCGATTCAGATAGAAAGACATGCCCTGGAAGAGCATCACTTGGCCCCCGGGGGCAGTAGCATCCCCGACACCAGCATCGGTTCCATCGCCTCCGTTACCATTTTTGCTCACACTAGCTCCATCTATAATATGTGGGCCCAAAGCATCCACGAAGTGCTCTCGAGTACTCCCAAACTCTGCCGGCGATGCCATGCGCTATAATATAGGATCGAGTTAAACAAGAGAGTCCTCTTTGTTATTGGTTAATAGTTGGTGGAGGTTTGGATTTTTGTGTATGGTGTTTAGGTGGTGGATGTTTGGATTGCATACTTCTTCTTTCACCTGCGCCCACCAAGGAGGTTAGAATTTTTGGATGATTCTCCAGTTTAGACAGGGTAATACTATGTGAGGGTAATGCGCCGTGGCTATTTACGCCTCCGGGTAATATCTCCTATCATCTTTCGCATTGTCCAGGATGTCCGGATGTGACTCGGTGTACGGTAGTATTGAGTCTTTTGGCACACGTCAGGCGTATGTTTTGAGTCATACCTATCGTTGAAGCCCAACTTCCCTTTACTGCCAGGTGGAAGAAAGGCTGAAACCACCAGGGTAGACGCTTTCGAGAGAATTTTTCTCGGTTCAAGTATAGAGCCGAATAAGCGGCTGTGGATGCGGTCCGAGGGGCACAGATCTCGACGGACACCGTAGAGAGTAGAGCTTTCCCAGGTAGAAAAACGGCAAAGCAATTTCTCGGACTTTACAACATGCATCCGAAGGGTTCTATACAAGGCTCTGCGCTCACACGGAATGGAGATCTTCAACAAGACCTACTGACAAGATCATACTGAGTCGTCTGGCGATATTGCCAGTATCCCACATATCTTATGTCGAAGAGTGACAGTAAAAAACATCGGTGAAGGAGGGTGAGGTAAAGACTTAGTTGCAAGAGCAGACTGTAGACATGCTGACAGAGTCACAAAGGTTGTGCATACGGTAGTAGATGCATAAATTACCAGTATTCGTATGAGCGGTAATTGCCATTGCATTTTTATCATCGTATTTTTAACAGCTGGGGCAACAATAGTCTCATTGGACAGGAAGGTCAACGCATCATTCCCTATATAAAAAAAAGTGAGCGGTGCTGATGTGCTTAGGTGAGACAGAAGTACTGGAAAGCGCTTCAATTACAGTAGTTTTTTAGGGTGTAGCAGGCAAGTCAACATGTAGCCGGACTAAAGGTGCTCTTGATTAAGGACACACAGCTGCACCATATTTTTTGTTGCTAGTCTGAATTTTATATTCATACGGAAAATAACCTAGGTTCAGGAATCGCTCGTTGCGTAGGTACCTTATAGCCGTTTTTTGTAGTTCTTTCCCACGCGCGGAATGAAAAAGACACTTCGGCATGGCTACTACTAAACATGAAATGTCGAGACGGTGAGTGACCTGTAAAAGGACCGCGACTACATCAAGAGAACACGCCATTTAATCGTCTTTTTCAAACCATACACATTTAGCGTTATTCACCAAACCTTTCGTACACCTTGCTGGTTAGCCTACCTACATCCATCAAACTGCGATTCACTAAACTGCATTACTGCAATTAATTACTTGTCTGTCCCACTTATAACCAAGCAATTAGGGCGGTTAGTGTAGTGGTTATCATTCCACCCTTCCAAGGTGGAGACACGGGTTCGATTCTCGTACCGCTCATTTTTCTGGAAATTCCAGAACAGTACAGGGTTTCAGCAAATGTGCGGTAGGCAAGCCATTATCTCCGATATATTTTTCAAGCAACAAATTAACTCAGCTTCATTAAGCGCTCATCCTATTTAACTTTCTATACTAGAAACAAAAAACGTCTCAAATCTTTTAACTCATAGATGTAGGCTCATCTGGCGTATCCTGCCCTGCCCTCCGCGCCTCGCCTGTTCTATGGCTTTTAAGGCCATGCGCCTAGCCCCGTTACATCTTACCTGATGTAATTGGGTGATAACGTCACCACCATCTTTTCTTTTAAATTCAAGCCCCGACAATTCGCCTCCCTTAACACATCCGGTGTCCAACCCTAAGGTGTGGCCCCTCATGTTCAGACCTTTCGCGGCGTCGTGGCCATACAGCACGTAGGTGGTCGATAATTTCTCAGGAAGCTTTGAACCCTTCCACAGTTTGTACCATCTCATGTAGTGCTTGTTAACCTTGTCTTTGGAATTTTTGTCCCAATTCCCGCGATCAACGTACCGCATTTCGCTAAGAGTCTGAACACTGGGCATCTTCTCCTCAAAATCTCCTGGGAGAATTCCGGCATGTACAGCATATAATTTCTTAGTACCGAGATCGAAGTGCATTGCTGCTGAGCAGTGTTGTGCAAGTGAATTTATCCTTTCGGGCCCTAATTCGCGAGCCACCTGCCAATGCATGCGCTTGAGCTTAGACATATCTCTTGGATAGAAAACCTCATTACTCAAAGTGAACTCCAAAGGCTTCATATGATGACGTTTCCCGTACCAGGGAAATTTACCCACGGAGGGATTTAGGAAAGCGAACATCACAGCCAAATCATGGTTTCCTAAGATACATTTCACTTGGTCTTTGTGTTCGAGGATGTAGTCTGCCACGCGTACCGACTCTGGGCCCTTAACCAAGAAATCCCCCAGCAGCACTACGGTTGTATTATCCAAGCCAGTTTTCGCAAATAGCTGCATCATCTCCTCATATTGGCCGTGAACATCCCCGACGAAGAGCAACCTGAGGTCGTCTGCAACCCCGGGGGGTGCCGAAATCTTTTCTAACAGCTTAATTTTAGGCAAGTTGACATCAGGCTTGCCTCCGAAAAAGCTCATCACATAGGTGCAGTACACTGCAAAAACTGATGCAAAAAGAAGCACGCTTACAATAGCAGTATTTCGTCTCATCATTCGCTGTAGCTTGGCCCTATACAACATATAGCTCCTGGATTGATTTATTGAAAGCAGGCGGGTTCCGCTCAACGTTCTGCCTCTTCTCTTCCTTTTTTTTTCCTTTCTTTTGTATAGATTCGAGTTTTAGCTCATCACACGTGCGGCAAAGGCACCCGAGGAAAGGAGGGTTGAAAAAAAAAAGTCGGCACTAATCAACGGCATTAATGGATCGTTTTGACGATTTACAAAAGATTAATAATCGTTTCCACAAGGTGTTAAAAGCGGAATTGGATGGCCAGTTATTAAGCCGACTGAATTTTTAAACGTCGAGGAGTGGTGATAATACAGGAAGTAACGTGCCGCGATGTCTGCTATCCCCAAGGATATCATCAATTGGGGAATACTCAACGAGATAGTTTCGATGGACGAGGACTACCCTGAATTTAGTAAAGGCCTAATTATTCAGTTCATGGAACAGGCACAGACAACTTTCGATAAGATGCAGCTGAACCTCGACACAACTAGAGATTTGAGTGATTTGGACTCTCTGGGCCACTTTTTGAAGGGCTCGTCTGCAGCATTGGGGTTACAGAGAATTGCCTGGGTATGTGAACGTATACAAAACCTAGGTAGAAAGCGTGAAAGCTCATTCCCAAGCCCTGAAGCCGTGCGTGCCTCGTTAGTCAATGAAAACGTGGAGCCCACGAGCGCAAACAGTTTTGATAGTGGAAGTGCATCACCTCAGGGAGACGACACTGTATACCTCAAGGCCATTTCAGAGGCTCTACAAGAAGCCAGAAACGAGTTCGAGCTGGCGAAATTGGAGCTTTCTAAGTACTACGGCTCCGCATTGTAATAGTACCAATCATCGCTGTATAAAGAAGAAAACAGAAAAATTAAAATTGAAAACAAAATTTGTACCGCTACTTTTTCAAATCAGGGTCTATTTCGTTACCCAGTGGATTACCATCTAAAAATTTCAATTCTTCTGCGTTAGGACATTGTTCGACGACTTCCTTGGGGAAATAATCTTGCTTAACCTTACCGTCCACGTAATTTGGATTATATTTGTAACCCTCACTGTAACCCAACTCCTCCATAAGCCTGGTTGGGGCGTTGCGGATATGGAGAGGGACGCCACTGCTGGCCATTGAGTATTTGTTCTCCCCAAGCATAGATTTGAGTTTTTTCCATCCGCGGTACAATTCGACAGATTTTGGTGCTCGCGCTAGAGAAACACAACATTGCGCTAGTGCTAAATCGGCTTCGGGCAACCCAACTTTCATAACGGCATCGTGTGCTGCTATTGCAAGAGACAACTGCGAATGATCCGCAAGGCCCACATCTTCGCTTGCAATGCGAATCATTCTTCGTGCAACGTACAGAGGATCTTCACCTCCTTGTAACATACGCGCTAAGTAGAATAGGGCAGCATTTTCGTCTGACCCTCTAACTGATTTGTGAAACGCTGATATGGTGTCGTAATGATTATCTCCAGTTGTGTCGTAGTACGTGCTGATGTCTCCTCTGCCCACCATACGTTTAATATCTTCGGGATCCAAATCTCTTTTGATTTCTCGACTGGACACTTCTACAAGTTCCAAGAGATTCAAAGCTCTTCGTGTGTCTCCGACAGAAAAGTCAACGATGTACTCTAGCATAGATCTGGATAATTTGAGGGGGGTGTCTATGCCCCAAATATACTTTCTGCACTTATTCAATAGTGCTATCCCGCGAGAAAGAACTATACAGCTCTCGTTTGTGGATAATTGTTCCAGGACAAAAACATGGCACCTACTAATAAGTGCATTATTCAGTTGAAAACTTGGATTCTCAGTCGTGGCTCCGATGAGCACAATGTCGCCATTTTCCACATGCGGGAGCAGTAGGTCTTGCTGTCCTTTGTTGAACCGGTGGATCTCATCAATGAAAAGCACTGTCCTTCGTTTCGTTAAGTGGAAATCATTCTTACTCTTATCAAAGATAGAGCGTAGTTCCTGAGTGTTGGCCTTGGTTGCACTTGTTTCTACCATAGTATACTGTGAGCCATTCACGCTGGCGGTTTTAGTTAATAGTCTCGCCAATGAAGTTTTCCCCACGCCAGGTGGTCCCCATAGTATCATAGATGGAATAGAACCTTGTTTGATATATTTGAAAAGCGTTCCGCCTTCTTGAGACAAGATATGCTGCTGCCCCACGTAGTCTCGCATTTCCTTAGGTCGTACTTTCTCACTTAACGGTAGATGACTAATTTTTTGAAGCCACTGATACTCGTAGTCTATATGGGATTTCTTTGGCGTGTGTACTGGATCCACCTCCAGATCCATTACCTCAACCTTAGGTCTTTTTCTCTTGCCCAATATGTTGGTCAAAGTGGGCTGTTTGGAACCGCCATTTTGGGCGCAAACGTCTAAATGATCATTGATAACCGAATAACCAATTTTCTTATTACAAACAGGGCACGAAATGAGCTGCTCAGAATTATTCTTAGTCTTATTCATGAACTATTACGAATGGCCCTACTTGCGGGCTTCCGTTTCATTTTCTCAAGACGCGGAAAGACGACTTAAGAACAGAAGTAATCTCCATCTTTCTTTCGAGACGTGGAGTATGCTATAATGCCAATATAGTGCCGACAGGATACCCGACGTATCCTAACTCCATCGGTCATATACCAAGCATAGGCACTATTAACCAACCAATTCGACGAATCTGGAATGAAAAACTATGGATAACAAATCTATCGATACTTATAATTACTGGTCATAACTATGCTAGTATATCACTTATCAGCTAATGGCCACCCAAGAGCTCGTAGATATCTCCGAGCTTGTTCGCGTAAAATTTAGGTCTAGGATGGTCAGAGTTCTGCTCTAGGGCCCTGTCTTCAGTTTCGATACCTGTTAGCACTAGAAGTGTGCCACCCAAACCTCCATCAACGCCAAAGCGTACATCAGTATTAAGTCTGTCCCCAATCATGCAGCATCTGGCGACATCAAGCTTCTTAGCTGAGACGATAGTGTCAAGCATGTTCTTGTTAGGTTTACCACAGTAGACAGGCTCCCTACCAGCACAGCAAGCTAGTGAAGCGATCACTGAGCCAGCACCGGGAAAAATGTGACCTTTCTGGGGAAAAGTGGGATCAATGTTGGTACCCACGAAATGAACTTGTGGCTGTTGCAAGTATTGCAGACTAATAGCAAGACGGTGGTAGTTGATTTTGGTATCTAATCCTGCTACCACGCAGCGGACGCTAGGGTCGAGGCCGTTCGTTAAGAAAGGCGACTTCTCAGCGTCAAATCGTTCATCTAGACGGGGATCAGTGCCACCTAATGACTTAAATCCCATCAAAGACAGTTCGTCGGAAATACCAGCCTCTCCGCATACCCAAACCTTGTCTTTACCAGGCTCTAGCTTGAGGAAGTCGCGAACGTAGACAGCAGAAGCATAAGCAGAGCTAAAGATCTGATCCTGAGTAACTTCGATGCCAAACGAGGCAAACTTCTTACAGTAGGCGGCCCTGGATTTAGTTGAGTTGTTAGTCACAAATATGAGCTGTTTACCAGATTTGGTCAAGAACTCTAGAGTCTCCTTAACATGAGGCAACAGATGCTTCCCCAACCACAACACACCATCACAGTCAAACAGATAGGTGTCAAAACTGTCTAAGAACTTTTGGGCAGTTTCTTTCGAGTTGATCTTTACTGGGTTGATATTTGTCATTTGGTGTATGCGTTGTTTTCCCGTTGTTTTAGCGTTATCAAGTTTGTAAGATATATTGCAGCAGTCGCTTGGTACTTATAGGAACCAACTTGCGCACCACCACCTGACTACCACCAGTCGAAACCAAACTGATCAGAAATGAAAGATATGGACATTGGAGGCGATAGTGTACAAGATTAAGTTATGCTGATGCGAATCGACCGAACTTTTGTATGTGGGTGCATTTCTCGCCGTGTCGGTTTTTCATTTAGTAGAACATCACTTAATCTTAAATGCTACAACCATTACATTAGCACCAAGTAGAAAGAAAAAATAACCCATGAGTGCTAAAATTGCTACTTTGACCTTGGTGCTATTGTTGGCACTTTCCAGGTTGTGGGTACAGCCTGTCTACTCCGTCATTGCCGACTGCGATGAGACGTTTAACTACTGGGAACCCTTGAACATGATGCTCAGAGGTTTCGGTAAGCAGACATGGGAATACTCTCCCGAGTATTCTATTCGCTCCTGGGCATTTCTATTACCCTTTTTCAGTGTTTTGTACCCTCTCAATAAAGTCACTGAGCTAGATGCTTATTGGAACTTTTACATTACAAGGTTTGTTCTGGGTTTGATAAGCTTTGTTTTAGAAATTGGATTGCACTATGAATTAACTCAAGTTATGTCCATGGGAACTGCTAATATCTGGCTTTTCTTTCAGCTGTTGAACCCGGGTTGGTTTCACGCTTCTGTAGAATTGCTGCCATCTTCGATTGCTATGTTGTTGAGCTTAGGATCGATAAAATATGCACTCAGATATTTTTCAAACGGTAATGAACTACCATTCGTGGCTAGTATTTCATTCACGTTTGTAGCAGGTGTGCTAGGCTGGCCATTTGTGTTTTTGTTACAGATTCCCTGCTGTTTACATTATGCTTTCACGCACAAATTGATTGACACCATTAGAACAGGATTTGACTCAGCTGCAATCCTAACTTTGATCGTTTCTACGGTGTTTGCGATCGATTCCATTATATATGGCAAATTTTCTCCGGTATCGTGGAACATTTTCTGGTACAATGTCATTAATGCCAGTGCTGAGTCTGGTCCCAACATCTTCGGCACGGAACCCTGGTATTACTACTTTATGAACCTGGTGTTAAATTTTCCCCTGCCAGTGCTACTATTTACTCTTGTTGGACTTTTCCATAGACGCATTTGGCCCCTATCGTTATCCTTGGTGACATGGTTAGCAGTGTTTGTTGCCCAGCCTCACAAGGAAGAAAGATTCCTGTACCCAATCTTTGCTCTTATTACATTATGCGCTAGTGTGGGGTTTGAAAAAATTATAAGAAACCTGGGGTGTAAAAAGTTTTTGAAGATGGTCGTTTATCTGGGAACTTTATCCTCTGTAGGTCTCCTTGCAATCTCGAGAATTGCTGCACTCGTGATTCATTACAATGGACCTTTAAAAGTCTATCAAGAGTTATTCAAATATCAAATACCAACTAATGAGACCAAAAATGTTTGCACTGGACGTGAATGGTACCACTTTCCTAATTCTTTCTTTTTGCCTGATGATCATAGGTTAAGATTTGTCCCATCTGGGTTTGATGGTTTACTTCCAGGAGATTTCTTAGAAGGTGAGAGCTTTTTGTCTCAAGTGAGAAACATCCCAGAGGGCATGAATAAAAGAAATGAATTTGATGAAGGAAAGCTGTGGCCCAGTGCGAAATGTGATTACTACGTAGACATCTCCAAACCTATCGATTTTTTCAAAGATGATTTTAATCCATTCTGGATGCCAAAAGAATGGGATAAAATAAGTTGCTTTAGGATCATTGACGTAGAGGACTCAAAGATATTTGGAAGGTCATTTTACGTTCCCTCATGCATTGCGGAACAACTGGAGAAAATCTTCCCTCAGCACTGGCCGAAAATATACAGTGCTGAACAACTGGATTACTGTATTTATGGAAATGTTGAGAGATTTGCCGAATTATCCAAGCAAAAACAACCGCTGAAAGTCTTCTGAAATGTACATAAGATATTATAATTTTATTCCTTTCTATATTTTTATGTATCTAGCTCAAGGAAGTGGAACATGTACTTGTTTTTAGATTGCCTTATGAAGCATGCTCTCCCTACCTGGACCAGTACCCACCCATTCGACTGGAACACCCACAAAGTCTTCGATGAACTTGATATATTTCTTGGCATTCTCTGGTAAGTCGTTGTATTCAGTGACCTTGGTGATATCCTCTTGCCAGCCTGGCAAGATCTTATACTCAACCTCTACCTTACCCAGAGTAATTAGATCTTCGGGGAAGAGATCTAGCTTCTTTCCTTGAATGGAGTAAGACAAACCTACAGGAATCTCTTTAAATGTGTCCAAAACGTCGAGCTTAGTGATATTCAAGCTCGTATAGCCATTTATCAAGGTGGAATATTTGAGAATGACTAAATCCAACCAACCGCAACGGCGCTTTCTACCAGTAGTAACACCAAACTCAGCACCAATTTGCTGAAGTTTATCACCGTTCTCATTCAGCTGCTCTGTGGGGAAAGGGCCTTCGCCGACTCTCGTCGTATAAGCCTTGACTACACCGTACACCTCATCAATCGTCTTAGGTGGGATACCTAAACCACTGATGACACCGGCAATACCAGTGCTAGAAGAAGTGACGTAAGGATAGGTACCGAAGTCGATATCCAACATTAGCGCGTTGGCACCTTCCACTAATATTTTCTTCTTGGTTTCGATCGCCTTATGCATGAACACAACGGAGTCGACCACGAAGGGTTTTAGTTCTTCCTTGTACTTTTTGTAGCGAGCCAGTCCCTCCTCAGCATCATATTCAAAGTCACCGTAACGCTTCTTCCTAGTTTCCAAGAGTCGACGGTACATAGCAACAAACTGATCCCAAGCCTCGGGGTTGTCGTTCACCAAATGGTGGACTCTTATGCCGGACCTCGAGGATTTAGTAGAATAAGTAGGCCCAATACCTTTCCCGGTGGTGCCTATCTTTTTGCCGTCCTTAGCATTACCAGACAGCTCCAATTCTCTCAGTTTGTCAGTGCGTTGATGGAAATCAAACACCAGGTGGGCTCTCGAAGATATGAAAAGCCTCTCTCTGGCATTCTTCAAACCCTTAGACTCTAGGATTTCCAACTCATTGAAAAATGATGGGATGTGGATGACCACACCGTTACCTAACAAGTTCTGACAGTTAGGATTAACTAACCCAGAGGGCAACATGTGGAAGTCATACTTTACACCGTTGACGACAATAGTGTGACCTGCGTTGTTACCACCGGCACAACGTGCCACCAAATCGTACTTGCCAACCAGCAAATCGACCAACTTACCTTTACCTTCGTCACCCCACTGGGCACCTAAAACCACATTAACCATAGTGTAAATAAAATAGTTTCTAAAAGAATACGCTCGACTAAAAAGTTCCAAACGTCCCAAAAGCTCTGAAACAAGAATCAACAAGACATTTTACAACATAAGAAGAGATAGCTTTTAACTTATAAGTTATATTTTTCTAAAAGTAAATAAATTGCTATGATATAAGAAAACAATGTGAGCTACTTCGAGCGTTAAATAACAAACCCGAGCGAAATTTCGAGTCTTTTATATTATTTGTAGAGCCGGTCGTCATTCATAATGAAGATCCACTGCCCAGCTTCGGTAACTATCTGCCGAATATGACTCTGAGGACCGTGATTTATTAAAATTTGAAAAAATATATTACGAGAAGCAAAAGAAAAGTATGAAGTTGACTCGTTCACAGTAGCACGTGAAGAAACAGGCGCTTTAGGCTACTATGGTTTAGATTTCGATTCAAAGTGACCAAGTGTTGGGCCATGGAAACCAACTGAGAATGTTTCTTTTGCACCTTGTGCTCAAAATGAAGCGTCATATACTAGGCAAAGCCTCGAAGTAAAACTGCGGGCCCTTATATTAGCTCCGCTATTACAATCAGTAATTATTCGTAACCGACACACAGTTTCTAGGCGTCGAACGATGAGACAGTTCATGACAACCGTTCATTCAGTTGTGAATATTTATTAAGAGCGCAAAGTCGTAGGCTTCCACGTGATTTAAGTAGAAGTGCCGTGGGAAGAGGAGGACAAATCAGACATGCTCGTGATTCATTGAGCTGGGAGTATTTGTTTTGTATCTCCCAAAATTGATTTTCCCATTCGGTGGGATATGTTGGATCATTGAACTTTAGGATATTCAATTTGGTTCGCTCCTATGTCTGATGGAAATGTCAGTTCATTATCCAGATTTTTATTATTCCTTTTACGTACTTGATGATCAAGCTATTGTAGGTCGTAGATGAGCGAGATGAGATGAGCTATGAAAAACTTTGTGTGTAGCCTAGTATGCTTCGCAGAGCAGGGCTTAATGAATAAAGTTTAACAACAGCTACATTTAGTGTTGATTAGCGAAAATAACTAGGATTTGATTAGAATTATCAACTCCTAATGGCAAGAGATCGTCCTGGCCCTCAGGGAAGGAAGCAACTGAATAAAAATCAGATCTTCAAGAGAGACAGAGTTCGCAACGCTAGAACTATTAGGGCAGAAGCAGTGAATTTTGATGATCACAAGACGCCCGGCAATGAATCGAAAAGGGATTTGAGTGAGTCAGGTGGAATGTTGCAGATAAATGATTTTATTTCTTCGCGTGAATACGAAATAAAGCAATTGCAACTCGCAATGCACAAATCTAAAACTGCAGGATGCACCAGGATATTTCAAGCCCTCCCAAGAGCCATGCGTCGGAGGACTGCTTCACATAACGTGAAAAGAATTCCTAAAAGAATGCGAAGCAGGGCTCTTCGGGAAATGATGAAGAACGATCAAGAAATTACCGCCAAGGGGAAATCAAACAAAGGGAAAAATGGTTTGACGACATCACAATTGTACCGAGCTAAGATGTCTGTACAGCTGTTGAGACTTGTTGGAAAATCTACTTCGATGCAGCTAGCCTTACCAGAAGAAATCACTGCATCGGGGTGCCATCTCAGAACCAAGATAAGGCGATTACGGAAGTTTATAAAGGCTGGAAATCGTGATAGACCCCAATGTAATAATAAACTAGGGAGCTACGATAATTCTGCTGTCAATAGATTGGCTCCGCTCCCTCGAGGCCGCATCAAGTATTTGAAACGACAAAAATTCTTTACCTGGCTGCCGACGCACATATGGAATGCTAAGCGCTCCCACATGATGAAGAGATGGGGATACCACTTAGCATGGTCACCTACCCAGAAGTGTTTTCGGGCCACTCATCGTATCGGGGGAAATGTATCGACTTCGGATGGTGTGCTTTGCATGGACACAAGTTTTTATGGAACAATGCTCATCAGTGGAGTTGGATTGGTACAAGCAGTGTCGGCACTGACCGCTAAGCGTGCCCTTAGAAAAAAATATCGTGACTCCAAGACGTGGTTCGAAGGTCTTGCTTATGACGTGAAAGACACCTCAATCATTTTGGGCCCCTTGGAATTGTTATGGGTGGACGAAAATCTTGTTTTACTGAGGCTGCATCCTGCTATTTACACAACTGTATTTTCTGCACTGCGAAATACGTTTCATGACGATGTTTCCATTCAAGACTGCAGGTTCGCTCTTGGAAGCATTGTTTTGAAAGGAGCCAAATCTCTGACAGCATTATCATCTATTCTTCGCAGCAGTGATCAATGCCGATCGTTCGAACAATTGAAATCTGTTGCCCGCGTTGCAGATCAGTCTGTTTTCCCTCAGAGAACTATGTTTGCCTTCATGTGCGTTGATCCGAGGCACTTAGGTGCACCCAGGTCAATTACAGATCCCCGGATTCCTACTGCGGATGATATAATCAATCTCCAAACCAACTTCCCCCAGGAAGAGGTGGCTCATGTTTTGATTAAGCTCTGCGATCCACATGCACGCAATGAATCGTACAAGAACCAACAGACATTGAAAGAATTAGCTCAGAGACGCAGAGAGCTCTTGGGAAACGACCCGAAAGAGGGCCTTAAAAACTTCATCCCGTATATCGCGGATAAAGACCCGGCTTTTCCGCTATTGATCATAAGAAGACCACAGAACGACGACTGGCTAGTAATTATGCCTTGGTTTTGGCTAATGCCCTTATGGTTCCAATTAAACCGAGTTTCAAGAGTTCACAATGTAGGACTCAGGCAAGTACAGCAACTGAGATACGAAAGACGCAGCCTTTATTTTCCAGATGACTACCCTTTCACCGCAATAGGCTATGCGGAAAACTCCTTGTATAAGAGGGAAGCAGCTAGTGCTAAGTGGAACAGAAAGCCTCCATCCAAAAGAGTCAATTTCGAAAAAATAATTAACATGCATAGGGATCACGTACCAGCTTATTCAGGTGAAATGGGCGATTATTTCAGCTGCGACTGGAAATTGCTCCAAATTTTAAGAAATGGTATCAAGTACCTCGAAAGAAACGGCGAAATCAAATTATGTTCGCCGGAAAGAACCACCCAATTTGACGCCAATGGAGCAAGAAGTATTAATGTAATTAACGATATCTTTGAACTTTACAAAGACTTATCCAAGCATGAAAGCGGCGACACACCACCAATATGTCTTTCCAACAATTACGTGAACGAATCGTCACAAAAGTCCGCTCAGCTTAGTATCACTGAAACGCCTCTACAAGTGATGCCCATATCTTGCACTTACTTGGAAAGAGGAAGATCGAGGGACAATGCTAGAATATATCAGATTCCCGAAGAACACCTTGACTATTGGAAGCGTTTAGATAAGGGAATTTTCCGTGCTAATGGGAAATTGGAACACAAGGTACAGCATCCGCTACCCTCGGTGACTGACCTGATTGGCTTCGTGACAAGTGGGTCTTACCACCTTGGTGAAGGGAGAAGTGTTGCTAATGGCTATATCGACGCAGAGGCAGCATCCAAGCAATCGTCAAAGTACGTGGTCATACGGAATGTGGGCACAAACGTATATAGATTGGCCAGTTGGTCCCATGTGAGTTTATAAAGATATACACGGCGGTTCTTCAGGCTCGAGCACTTCCTTTAGGGTTACCCGTGCTATTGTATTTTTCCCATGAAATTTTTTTTTCGAAGTATAAAAGGACCGAATGCGTGTCACGAATTATTAACCTTTGCATATTATTTTCAGATCTCCATACTTACCTTAAGACGCCAGAGGAGATCAAGAAGTCCTGCTGGTCAAATATGCTCCTTCACAAAGAGGAATGCTATGCATTTAGGTCTCAATGGCCCTATCATTGATGTAAGCTTCCTCGTCAATCGCACATACATGCGAAGGGTGTGTTTGCTGACGTTTCGTTCCCTCGCTGCTGGGTTTCTTGGTTCTCCAGGAAACTTGGGGGCCCTTTTTTTCTTCTGCCTGGAGAAGCACGGCACTGAGAACAATCAGTGTTGGGGGAGCTGGAACGCTTCGGGTGAGTTTCGGCTAATTGCCGCTCTTTAAGGCCTTGCCACGCTTTTCTAGCTGTTTAGCTGTTGATTCCCTTGGGTTTCGGCCCTCCGAGAAGGTTGAACGGCTACTGACAGTTAGAATGTGGTGAGTTTTTGAAGAGCATGTCCTTTGGGCAGGCATGTGCTGGAGCATCCTCTCGCTAAATTTATTTAGTTGGGGGAGAAGCCCGCAGTGTTTTGGTAGAGACGGGTGGGTCTTATAATTTTTGATTTACTCTTTTCCTCTCCTATTCTATTGGAGGGGAATAACTTTTTATTTTATTTGTGCTCACGTCAGTAGACGTGGTCTGGATAAAATGCTATGAAGTATTTTCGAACAAGAAAGCGACTTAAAATGTGTTGCTGGCTACTTTGAGATCGTCCACGTTGAGAATGTCAACCTCCAACTCCTTCACTTGCTGTGTCCACACATTCACAGCCAAATTCTTGGGCCAGTTGGGTGCTCCCCATATCCGAGTCTTGAGCCCAGCATCGTGAGATTTTTCGATGTAGGATCTTATGCATTTCACAGTTGCAGAACTCAACTGGCCTTGGGAAAGTACTTCTTTGTCGGAGGAGCCACATTTCTCCAGGAGACGACTGTACGATGCGGTAGACACGACGGAGGCATTAGTATCCAGCGCAGTGGGATCTAATATATCTGCCTCTTGAAACACATGCCTCTTTCCAGTATTGTAGTATCCGCGGTCTGCGTTCCCGTTGTCCACAATGTTCAAATCCTTGGGAAAATCACCGGTTAAAACAACTGTAACCTGATTCCAGACCAGCTCATTATTATGAAGGTCATAATAAGTTAGGTATCCGGCATCTGCGAGGGGTTTCAAGTAGTTATCCATGAGCAGCTTGTAAGTGAGGACATTATCTTCGCTTTTAAAGTCGATGTAGAAAAATAGAGTGTTTTCCGGGGAATCATAGAAGAGCCCTCCTCTGTGACCCTCACGACAATTAACCTGGTCTAACATGGTCTTCAACGGTACTGTGTAGAGCTGGTCGAGCGTCCTGTGGACTGGATCGAGGAACACCTCGTTGTGGCCCACGGCGAGTATAACATCTTCAGACGTCACTCCATCCGCCAAGCTGGGCGAATGAACTAACCACACGTCTGCTTCCGTGCTAACCGCACCATAAGCTATGCCCTCAAACAGCGGCAGATCCCTCCAGTAATCATTGTGCGAATGCACCGGGATTGGCTGCACGTCTCTTGTGAGTTTGGCTACAATTGATCTGTCAGGGTTGCAGTTAACTGGCCTAGCATTATCCCCTGGCCCATAAAGGTAATTTTTAAAGGCATCATAGTATAGAGAGATACGAGGAGAGCTGCTCTCTATGTGTTCTGGCAATTCCAGCAGGTGCTCTTGAAAGAAGTCTAGCAGTTTTCCGCCAGTTACCCCCAAGTGTTGCAAATGAGCTAGGGGCTGTCTAGGACTAGCTGGACCACGTTTTGGCAGAATACCGTACAGTGAAGAGGACCCATCCAAGTTGGCAATAAGAACTGCCAGAATTAAAAAATAAAAGACTAGTGTCACCGTCCAGGACTTGACACCGTTCATCCTGAATCTTAAGATATTTTTAAAGGGCCCGAACTAAAACTACGTGCTCATCAGCCTTCTCTTCTTGATTGCAGCATCTTTTATTTTATTTCATTTTTTTTTTTTTTTTTTTCGTTTCTTTCTTTTAAACTTTATTTTGTTTTTGATTTTGTTTCTTTTCAGAGGCCTTCTGATTAGTTCCCTACCGGTCACACAGAAGAGATTCCCACGGGGGAGAATTCGCAAGTAATACACAGGCAAATATGCAAGCAAATTTACGTCCCCTTTGCGATGCACACATTCAATTGCTGCAGCTTCAGAGGAGCTCTAGTAGCTTACTAGGGGGTCAGCTTCTTGTTCTTGCCGAGGCGTAGCGATTTATTGGCCAAGTGTTAGCGTAATTTCACAAAAGTAAAAACGCAAAAAGAAAAAACTATTCGGCGAACTTTTTACACGATCGTAGAGCGGAAACGCCGCAAAAATTCGGCGAACCTAGAGACATTGAAAATGCTGGAACAGCGTAAAATGATCTGCTCCTTGGAGGGAGTTCAAGCACATATATACCACCTTACTCGTTAATATTCATTGATCATCGCACAAGAGTTGGGCCCATGACCATGACACTGTTGTTGTTGTTGTTCTTCAGGTGCTATGGGTTTTTGTGCGTTACGACAGAAAAGAAAGGGTGAATGATACAGCACGTGATGCGCACGTTTTCGGGAAATTTGTAATTCTCTCGAGTTTCGAACGCGTGTTTTCGGCTCCTTCGGCTTACCCGAACGGGACTAACAATTATTGCCCGCACGGGATGTCCGTGCCCCCTACAACAATATCTTGCACATGATAAGCGTCTCGGACGGGTGCAGCTCGGCGGCAATCGAGATAAGCACTCAAGAGAGCGGTATAAAAAGGGGCAGGTTTTCACTTCCTCAAGTATGTCTCGATTTATCTCTTCTTATGATTCCGGTTTTTTTACTTGATGATCTCTCTAAACAAAGACAACATTTATAAATTCTGCGTATTCTACGGCACATTTATCGATACCCCAAAGTTGGGTCAGGTGAGAATAAGGACAAACACATCAATAGGTGTTTGCCTGGAAGGTGCGCAGTGCGGTACGATTCAGTTTATCAAGGAGGATTCTGAGAATCCGTTGGAAGATGCCAAGGAGTTCGACAGCTCACTTACGGAAAATGACATTGCAGTGGTCGACTATTACCATCAGTCGTTGAACTCTACATCATTCTTCTTCCCTGGCTATGTTGATACGCATATTCACGCCTCTCAGTATCCAAATGCCGGAATCTTCGGCAGCTCTACCCTTCTGGATTGGCTGGAGACCTACACCTTTCCTTTGGAGGCGTCGTTGAATGATTTGGAGGTTGCTGGTGTGGTGTATCAGAAGGTTGTTCAGAGGACGTTGCGGAATGGCACGACCACGGCAACTTATTTTACTACGATCGATGCAGAGGCTACCAAGCTTATGGGTAGGATATGCTCCGCTGCCGGGCAGCGTGCCCTCGTGGGCAAAGTCTGCATGGATTCATGCAGCCCAGACTACTATGTGGAATCGACCCAGGAATCCCTGGAGAGCACTGAGGATGTGGTGAATTACTTGCAAGAGGAGCTTGCTGATCCCAAGGTCTTGCCCATCCTGACAGCACGCTTTGCCCCTAGTTGTTCTCGTGATCTCATGAAAGGTTTGGCTACAGAAGCTAGATCCAAGGGCCAGTTGCACATACAAACTCATCTTTCGGAGAATGTCAACGAAATCGAGTGGGTCAGTTCACTATTTCCTGAGTGCGAAAGTTATGCAGATGTCTACGACAGCTGCGGTTTACTGACTAAGAAAACCGTACTAGCACATTGTGTACACTTGACTCCCGAGGAGGCCCGGTTGGTCCAGCGTAGGGGTGCGGGTGTGTCACATTGCCCAATTTCGAACTCCTCCATCACCTCAGGCGAATGTAGAGTGCGCTGGCTTCTCGACCAGGGCATAGATGTTGGTCTGGGAACAGATGTTTCCGGCGGGCATGCGTGCAGCATGTTGGCCACGGCGAGGCAAGCTCTGCTGGTTTCGAGACATTTGGCCATGAAGGAGCCAGACGTAGAGCGCAAAGAGCACGTCAAACTTTCTGTTGAAGAGGCATTGTACCTTGCGACGATGGGTGGAGCCAGGGCCCTGGACATGGAGTCTTCCTTTGGTAGTTTTGAAGTGGGCAAACAGTTTGATACACAGCTTATAGACGTCGAAAGTGAGGGTTCCAATGTGGACGTTTTCCCTTGGCAGAGGTCTGCGTTTGTATCAAGTGCAAAGCAGTCGGTGTCGAAGACGTTACCCCCACCTTCGATTACAGTGCAAGATGTCCTAGCTAAGTGGTTCTTCAACGGAGACGATCGTAACGTTATGAAGGTTTGGGTTGGCGGCAAGCTCGCACATTCTCTCTGAAGCGGGTTACTTAGAAGGCTGCGGCGAGGACAAGATGCATGCAATTTAAGCATGATAAATATTTAGACACTAGACACCGAAAAGAAAACATATTCTCCTATCTGTTTTTATTTTTATTTTTTTTTTTCCTTCGTCAGTAATAGGCAGGCGTGTATAGTACAGGAAGTTGAGGGTGTCTCTTTTGCCAACTAGTCAATATATCCATGATGCAATCTTCAAACGGTACCAACCCCTTCCGAGATTCACTGACCTGCTCGTTGAGTAGGTCTGCCAACTCCAAGATCGCTTTTCCACCAATTTTGGCATTCTCGTTGTCATCCTTGATATCGATATTAATGACATGAACTATTCGGTTTAACCCCCCACCGCGGCCCATCAAATCCTCACAAACTGCATCGAAGCATCTCTCTTCACAAGTGAAAACAAAGTCGAATGTGTCGTTACTCTCTTGCCATTTCTCAGGGGCCTTTTTCAGCTTTCTATTACGGTCCAAAATCTGCAAAAGCCCAATTGACTTATACCGCTCCGCAGATTGGAAGAGAAGATCATTATATATATCATTATAAGGCGTGCCAAAGGGATACACATTCGGCTTGTCTATGGAAAGGCCAGGAAGCCTCACCGCAGATCCTGTCCCGTAAGAACTAACGTTGTACCCAGCCTCTTGTAACACTTTGTGTGACTCCATCGACCGATTGTTGTTCGAGGCACATACCGTGCAAAACTTCAAGTCCGAGTTGCGTGGTTGCGTCATCGAGATCAACTTTAGGCAGTCTACTTGGAGGGACCAGCACGCCAAATCAAATTGCTAAGTTCTGTTACATCCGTTCAAGCACAACATCGAAATAATTGAAGAGCGAGACCGACGAGCAGAAAAGAAAAACGAAAACCAAGGAAAAAAAGACGGACAAAACAGCATTCTCAATTATCCGGGTAACGTAAATAATACGCTCCCAGACGTAAATAATACGCTCCCAGACGTAAATAATACGCTCCCAGACGTAAATAATACGCTCCCAGACGTAAATAATACGCTCCCAGACGTAAATAATACGCTCCCAGACGTAAATAATACGCTCCCAGACGTTATCACTATTCATTGAATGTGTGCATATTATTCCCGGACCTAATTACTAAGCTATATCTACTACTTCTCCACGTTGTGGTTCAACCACTCCGATAGTTTCCTGCTCCACAAGTACTCTTTCCACTTCCACGTCTTGCGACGTAGTGGTACGGTCCCCAATCACTACTATGTTCTGCTTCTTGCATTGTACGTTTTGGAATCCATCATCTCTTTCACAGCTAGACGCACATTCGCCTTGCCTAAGCACCGCTCTTATGTCAACATAATCGCCGTCCACAATAGTGCTCTTGTCATTTAGAGCATCGTTATCAGGCATATTGAAGCTTTCAAGGTCACCATCGTAGACATTGTCCAATGACTCGGGCTTCTTCTGGAGTATATTAATTATATTGGAGTTTTGCACTTCAAGTTTCCACTGTGTATATTCTTCTTGACCAGATACCAGTATACCAATTAGCATTGAGGGGTCCAAATCTTGCAAAGGCAATTTGCCATAGTGGGAAGTGTGACATGAATCGTAAAATGAGGATTGCTGCATTGCAAAAGGCTGTGCAGTGTGCGGATCAAGATATAGCAATTCGTTTCCCTGACTTCCTATGAAATAGAGTGAAGAAGAGGGCCTGCCCCCAGCTATGCCCACAGAAAACTTGGAGCCCAAGATTTTCTTTATATCGTCCCAATAAAATTCATTAACTGCATTAATTCCCAATTTAACTCCCATTAGAAATAAGATTTTACTCTCTTTAGACGCTGCAAAAACATTCAGCACGTCTTCTTCGTAAACATCGCCGGATGACACGGAAGTCTCGCATGCGTCAATACCGCAAGCTGGAAACTCCCGTATTAGACTTTGGATGCTTCTAGATGCTGCTGCAGGTCCAAACCACTCTCCCGGCTTTTGGCCAGAAAGTTCCATACCCTTTCTGACAAAGTTATGAATTGAGAAAGGAGCCTCAGGCATGTCCGCAAACCAATCTATAATAGCTTTTTCCTGGGATTCGGAATCAGTTCCAACACGGTATCCACGACTTAGCTGGGCAATCTGTAAAGCATTCCCGAGTAGACTCTGGCTTGTGCGTATCATGCAACCCCAACCTACATCCGTGTTAAAGCAAGACGGATTGTTTATCGCATTTTCTATAGTGTTGAAAGGATTATCCCTTATTAGAAAATGGAAACTAAGTGGTGAGGGTCCCCCTGGTACTGCTGGTATAGGGACAAACCTAGTCCTATAGGTGAAATGTAACCGAGAACGCACATCCAGGAGAAAGTCAGCATTCTCATTGGAGTTCTGATTAAAAAAACCACTTAAAAACTTAGCAAAATATGGTTCCTCGTTAGGCGATTCTTCCTTGAGCAACACAGGGTAAGACACTCCAAGTAGCGTATATTCCTCCCCGGTGGTTGCTCCTTTGGAGGGTTTAGGACCATTTTCCTGCTCTGACATGCCTTTTATGGTGAGGATAGCTTGGTTTTAACGTAAATTTTCACCTGGCGCTACCTCTACAGTCGTATACGTATTAGTTGTTTGATGTCACCGTTGCCAAACATTGGTTGTTTAATCATTGTGCACTTTAAAAGAAAAACACAAACTGAAAATTGGGAAGTAAGAGAAAACCAAAAGGGACAGAAAGAAAATTCAAGTGCTTATTTCACTTACTATAGATGGCGAAACGACATAATCATTACAGAGGCCGAGGTGGTGGTAGACGTGGTGGTTCTAGATCTCACGGAAGCTCGAGAGGAAGACCCGGTGGAAGGCCCTTCAAGAGAAGAGGAAGACCTAAGGGCAACTGGTCGGACCCGAACCAGTCATTGGGGAATGGCGACTTAAATAACCCAGACTTAGATGATGTATTCTATGGCGATGCGATAGCGCCTGAAGCTGTGGAAGACTACTATTTTGGAAATGGCGTGAGGGACAAATCCATGAAGATGGGTGGTTTTAGGCCTGGTAATCGTGAGGAGTCACCTTCAAGTAAGCTAGCATTTCGTAAGAGACCTATGAATTTTGTGAAAGCCAAAGACGTCTACGATCCTTCTCACGATTTAATAGAAAGTCTTAGGAACCAAAATAGTCACATAGTGAAACCCGATGTTCTTGACGGGAAAGGACAAGGGAAACAGCCTAATGAATATGAAAATGAGGATTATCTGCAAGTAGCACAAGATTATAAGAGCGGTGATAGTGAAGGAAATGATGAAAGTGAAGGAACTGACGAAAGTGATGAATTTGACGGAAACGACGCAGGCGACGAAGATGAAAATGAAGAAGAGGATGGAGTAAGAGATGAAAATGGTCAAGCAAGAGACCATCAGAGTGATTTAGATCAAAGCGAAGAGACTGATACCCATGATTTAGAAGCACTAGGCGACGAGTATTTGTTTATGACTGATGAGAACGGTAATGAACCTCGGGAGGTGAATTTTGTCGAGGTTGACGAAGATCGGGAAGAAACTGTTGACGCCTTCGGCGATGACTTTACAGCTGCTACCGATGCTGTCTATCAGTCTATACGAGGAAATGATGGTTATAGAAGAGAATATGGAGTCGAGCAGAAGTCAACTGAAAGTCCCCATCTTTCTAGCACTCTGGAAGCTCTAAATATAACAGAGAACCTTTCTGAGAGCAAAAAAGAAGAGCCTCAATCTCTGCCGTTTGGTGCGGCAGAAGAAGATTCGTTTGTTGATTTATCTGAAATCGGAATTTCTAATATAAGAGTGGGATTCTCGGATGATTCGTATTATACCAAATGTTTCCGTCTATTTGGCGACCATGATTTTAGGTGGGTTGATAGGGATATCTTAGTGGATTTTATTCTAGAGGAGCTGAATTTCCCTGAGCACCGTCTTGATGCTTATTTGAAGTTCATCAAAGATTCC
Source organism: Zygosaccharomyces pseudobailii (assembly GCA_949129085.1). NCBI lineage: Eukaryota > Fungi > Ascomycota > Saccharomycetes > Saccharomycetales > Saccharomycetaceae > Zygosaccharomyces > Zygosaccharomyces pseudobailii. Next base: position 1,158,179 of record CASBRY010000010.1, read on the forward strand.
ATCATTACACCCGATATACCGGAGCCTTCATATTCTGATATACCACTCTCAGAGAGTGATGAATCTGGTGAGGAAGGGTATTTCCGTAGAGAAGACAGTGTAAGTTCGGACATGAAGGAAGGATTGGATGATTTAATCGCATACACGGAAAAGTATAGCGTAGTGCGGAGTCAAGATTATGAAACATCTTCCTTTAACACTACGGGAAAGGGCAAGAAAAAAAAGTTACTTGTTGAAGAATCTTTGGACCTGGATGCAGCGACACTTGCTACACTACAGGATAAATTTAGTTGCCGAGTGCAAAATAAAGCAAAGAACAGAAGATTCAAACAAGACTTTATAGACGAGCAAAATAAGTTTTCGGATGATCTTTACAAGAAATATCCTATTGGGTTACATGTGCAAAATATAAAAGATGAATGCGAAGCCTTTTTGGAAACGAAGAAGGATAGATTGACTTTCCCCCCGTTAGATCCCCATGGGAATAATGTGATACTGAAAATCTGCCATAACTTCAACCTCAAAGGTTACAAAGAAGGATCAGGTAAAAATAGTCATGTGGTGGCTCAAAAAACCAAGAGAACGGAGAGGTATTTACCCAATTACGACATGGTGAGTCGGCTATTGAAGCAACGCCCTGTTTTCTTTAGAATGGATGTGGATCGTCCAGGTAAAAATACAACAGAAAGAGTCAATTCCTCAAAAGCTAAATTTCATACCAAGGAAGGTGAGATTGTGGGCCAAGATGCTCCAGAGATTGGGAAAGATAACATTGGTCGGAAGATGTTGGAGAAACTCGGTTGGTCAAATGGCGAAGGTTTAGGTGCTATGGGTAACAAGGGTATTTCCGAACCGCTAATGGCCAAAGTCAAAAAGAGCAAATCAGGACTCAAGCATGAATAATTTATACATCTTTGTAACTTTTTTTTATTTTCATTTTTCATCGATTACTGTATGCCGAAGGAAGACATGGCGCGCCTTGAAGCACAAAAAATGAAAATATATCATTATTTGACCATGCTCTACCGAGAGTCTTCCTATTTTGTGGCAGCTACTCCTTCTGCCAATATTCCTAGTCCTTTTGTGATTTGGGAGAATGAGTTACTTGGAAGAAGAATCGCTCTCCGACAGCGGGCTGCCAACAAGAGAGGAGCGATTCGATTATACCAATAACAAAGCAGCTGAGTACAACAATCCGATGTTTGACGCAACAGGGAGCCCTAAAAATGGCAATCCCTGGAGTTTTATTGATGTTATAAATCCTAAAAAGCATGCTTTGACTTTTGCGAGAGAATTGGACAACAAGAGAGGTATTTCACCAGAAAATAATAAGGATGCCGACGGATCAGACAGTGGCGGTTTTGGTGGAGAAGTATCCTCCCAATCTACCATAAGAAGACTACCATCAGGTGCTAAACCTACTTCTACAGGCCATACAATTCAGGCCACAACTCCAGTAAAGTCAAACGGTAATGGAACCAGCAATCCCCACGAGCAAAACTTGAGTGACGTGGTAGGACAGTCCACACCATTGACCTTAGATAGGGCTCCTGCACCTGAAAAGGTGTCCACTGCTGGCTCTGATTCCGATAGAAGATTGAAAGACTATGAGGGTTTGCTCAAAGAGACGGAATGGCTTCACCAAGAAATAGCTCAGCTTAAGGACCAGTTGTTAAGATCAGAGTCTCAGCAAATGGCAAAAGATGGTGAAATTTCAAAATTGAATAAAGCACTGGAAGCGAAAATTTCTACTATTGATTCACTGTCAGCTTCGCTCAAACAAAAAGATGGTGGAATGGGCACATTGAATACCGATTTACAAAACATAAAAGACCAATTGGAGAAATCAGAGAACAGCAAATTCACAGCTAATAAAATGTACGAAGCTGAGCTTGAAAAAATGACAAAGAGACTCGAAGAGAAGATCAAGCAGATCGAGGATATGGAGGCCAAGAGCCATGAAGCTCTAACAAGCTATAACAGCGCCATTGAGGATCTAAGAAAGAGCCATTTGAAAGAGAAGGCAGCTTTAAATCAAAAATTGAAAAAATTAGATGCTAATTGGCACGATACTTTGGAAAAGGAAAAGCAGAAGCTTTTGTCAGAAATCGATGGCCTTGAAGTCGAATATGATGCGAAAACCGCAGAGTTCCAGAATACAGTTAAAGAAAAATCAGTACAGCTCAGTGAACTCCAAGTGAACTTACAAAACAGCAATGATGCCCTGACTGATAACGTCAAAGCTTTAGAAGTGATGCAGGAAAAGTTAAAGAAAAAGGAGAATCAGTTAGAGAGCAAAATCGAACAATTACAAAGCCTAAATAATAGTCTGGCTGAGAAAGACGAATCCTTGGCAAGCAAAGTCCAGGAGCTGCACCTTTTAAGGAACGATGTTAAAAAGAAAGATGCTAAGCTGGCTCAAACACTCGAGAAGTTGGAACTGCTGGAAAACGATTTGCATCGAAAGCAGAATGAACTGGACGAAAAAACTAGTGATTTAAAAACACTAAACTATAACATGCAAAAAAAAGAAAATGAAATAACAACACGTTCTCTTGAACTCCAAAAGTTGCACGATAAACTCGACCAAAAGGATAAAGAACTCATCAAAAAAAGTGAGGACTTTGATTCAGTAGTCAAATCAAAGAACGAACTCTCCATTGACAAGGAGAAATTAGAGTGTCGAGTTCGGAGTTTTGATGCGAAGACCAAAGATTTTGAGAGCCGAATAACAAATCTCGAACAACGCTTAAACGAACAGCGGCAGCATCATGACAACTTTAAAACGTTATACCAGAACGAGAAGGAAAAGAATGATAAGCTCATGGAAAAAATGAAGGAAGTTGATCGTTTTGCCAACTATGTTGAAAATCTTAGAATTTTTGAGAAAAAGATCGGTTCGTTAATCGTGGATACCTTTCAAAAAAGCCATGAAATTACGGATCTGGGCCCTTCTTTTGTCAACACCTTCAAAAACATCACAGGATTCAGCACAAAGCAGCATGAAGAAGCGTTTCAAACAATGAGGAGCAAAATCGACACTCTAGAACTGAAAAACCGAGAGTTGAATGTCCAGATTGAACATGAATGGAAGTCTAATCTCGGGAAAAAAATTCAAGAATTGAAGCAGCAAATACAAAGTGCTGAGCAATTACAGGACAAACTCAGAAGAACAGAAGATAAATTAGCAACATCTCAAGCAAAGTTAGACATCTACCAAGAGGAGAAATCAGTTTTACTTAAGGAAAAAGAGGCCGTTGTACAAAACACCGTGACCTTGAATGACGAGCTGGCCAGATATAAATCCGAATGTTTGGACAAGGAAAGACAAAAATTCTTGGATCTTGTGCTCAAAGTGGAGTCCCTTTCGGAAACGTTAAGCACATTGCAACAGGAAATTAAATCAACGCAAAAGACCAATGATGAGCTAGAATGTAGCATCCAAGACAAAGAGAATAGTTTGACGAAGTTACAAACACTTTATGATTCGCAAGTCGTGGAGTTTCAAGAATTGCAAGCTGCAATCCGTAAACTGCAGGGTGACCCCGCACGGAAGATTACGTTTGAAGTAGCTCGCCGTTCACGCCCAGATATCAACGCTGCCACATACGATCATTTGATGGTCAATAAAGTGGACTCGATCGATATGGTCGAATTGCAAAATATTGTCAAGAATATAATACTTTTGCTAGACATTCCTTTTAACAAATTGACCAAAAAGAGTCCCTTGGTAGCAATATACCTGAAATATGAGAGACCAATTTTTTCACATTTTGCTAACAGGCTGCATTTCCAAGTATTTAATGAAGCCATCGATCTGAGGCGCTTTTCTAATGAGGCATACGAACAGTACACAGAAAACCACGATATGAGAGCGATCAAGCACCCCCTGCAAACCTGTCTCGACAATCTCTATCAAAAGGTGGTTTCCAAAATATAGAAAAGAACGAGTGCGTGCGCTTCATATTGGAATAGTTTTCATTTCACATTGTGTTTTCATTTCGGTGTTTCAGTAATGGGAGGGATCTTTGATAGACGAACTCATCAAAAATTTTTTTCGCATTAGTTTTTAGTTTGAAGATTATGTAACTATAGAATAATAACAACAATATAATTATAACATTTTATTTCCAGGTTAGCTTTACGCTTTTGCTAACGTCTTTACCTAAAGGTGGCTTTTGGGTTGTTATGAAGACATGTTACTACGAACTTCTAGGAGTTCAATCCACTGCGGATGGTAGTGAATTGAAAAAAGCGTACAGACGGAAAGCCCTGCAATATCATCCTGATAAAAATAGAGATAATGTGGAAGAAGCCACTGAGACTTTTGGTCTGATACGGGCGGCATATGAGATTTTATCTGATCCACAGGAAAGAGCCTGGTACGATACACATAAGCAACAGATCTTGAATGATAGTTTCAATGGCGGTACGTACCAGGATGGTGATGAGCACGCGATGAATGATGCTATGAGTGGTGTGACAGCCGAGGAAGTGCTGATGTTCTTCAACACATCTTTATATACCAGGATTGATGATACACCTGCCGGATTTTATCAAATTGCTGGCAAAGTATTTGCAAGAGTTGCCAAGGATGAAGTGATGCATGGCAGAATGATGGGCTTGAAGCAATTCAACACCTATGACGATGATTATTTTGAGGCAATGATCGCTGAAACCGGATATGTCAAAGCCTGTAATACACGAGCAAAACAATACATCTCAGACAATAGTTGCGCTCTTTTCCCGCCGTTCGGATGTTCTTCTACAGACTATGAACTGTTGAAAGAGTTTTATAAGAAGTGGACCTGTTTCAGCACTGTTAAAAGTTTCAGATGGAAGGACGAATACGTTTATTCGAACGTGTATGATAGAAGAACAAAAAGAGAGATCAACAAGCGTAATGATAAAGTAAGGCAGCAAGCCAAAAATGAATACAACAAGACCGTGAGACGATACGTGGGGTTTATCAAAAAGCTGGACAAGAGAATGCAACAAGGTGACAAAAGAGCTAAAGAAATGAAGCGTGAGAAGGAACGACAAAAATTTGAGGAACTGAGAAACGCCTCCAAAAAGTCCACGCCGGAGTTCGAAATGCAAGGTTGGCAAAAGATTGACGAAGACAAGTGGAAAACTCTGGACAAGTTGTATTCAGACGAGAGCCAAGCCAGTGATGAAAAAGATTCGGAGGATGAAGTAGAAGTCATATATGACTGCTTTGTTTGCAATAAAAAGTTTAAATCAGAAAATCAACTGGAGAATCATAATGTGACAAAGGCCCACAGGAAAAATCTTTCAAAAATCCAGAGACAAATGAAAAGAGAGAACGTCACGTTGGGATTGGACGAACTATCAGATCTGGATGAGTATGCGAGCGCCGGCACTAATGCCTCCGGGATTGCTGAAAGCGATAGCGACTCCAAAAATGATGACGCTGACGAAGATGTCTCCTATGATGCAGTACTCGACGTCGAAGACAGCTCAGATGATGATGAAATGAAGAAGCTGAAAAAAGAACTCGCAGATATCGAGAGTCAACTGGCTAGTATGGAGCGTCAGAATGACATTGTGGAAATATCAGTAGATGAGACACCTGAAGTAGAGGTCGAAGCCGAAGTGCCTGTTTCTGAATCCGATCATCTATCCGACGATAATCGCGATCCAGAGTTAGAAAAGCTACTTGCTTCGTTGGGCAAAGGTGTCGAAGAAGCAAAATCCAACAACAATTTCAAATCCAAGGAAACAGCAAAGTCCCCTACACCTTTCTCAAAGCACACTTGTGGCACCTGCAGGGAGGCGTTTCCTAGCAGGAACAAGCTTTTTGCCCATGTTAACAGCACCGGCCATGCGGCACCACCATCTAAGATCAATTCAAAGCAACGTAAGCGCAAGAAGGCTAAATAATCGCCCTTTGGAATTACTCATCCAGGAAGTCATTAACATTTTTCCACCGTAAAATCTCTTCACGTGACCAATTACTGTCCGATTATTGTGATTCCGACTGTCCGGTTTGCAGGCTCTTTATTTGCGACAAAAATTTTTCGTGCCTTACGCAACGTTGAAGAAAAAAATAGTAACTCATTAGATGGGGTTCCATCGAATGGACGACATGAAGAACACTCGATATCAATAAAGGAAGAAAGGCAAATAAATCAGCAAGAGGTCTAACTTGGCTCATACTAGCTGATTATTGGCTTCATTCGCAACGGAGTAATTTCGTCATTTCTTTGAAGAAGTGAAGAAGGATAAAAAATAAATTAACTGCAAGAATATGGACGGTGGGGGAAATCCTACTAATAATACCATATCGAACCTTTCCAGCGCGCTGCACCAGGTGAACCTAGGTAATAGTAACACTACTACAGACCAAAGCAATATAAACTTCGAGCTGCAAGGTGGTGCGAATAGTAATAATGGTGGAACTATTGGTCAGAACAATGGAGCATTCGCAGCAGATGAACAGCAGCAACGACAGCGGCTGATGCAGCAACAACAGGTTCAGCAGCAACAACAGCAGCAGCAACAACAACAACAACAACAACAGCAACAGCAACAACAACAACACTTTATGCAACAACAGATGCTCTCAAACATGGGGCCCATAGACCACACAAGGATTCGGAAATTTTTTCAAAATCAACCCATCGAAGGTTATACGCTTTTCTCGCACAGGTCTGCGCCGAATGGTTTCAAGGTCGCTATAGTTCTAAGCGAGCTTGGCTTGCCCTACAACACTTTTTTCCTGGATTTTAACATCGGCGAGCATAGAGCCCCTGAATTTGTTTCTGTGAATCCGAACGCCAGGGTTCCTGCTTTGATTGACCATGGCATGGATAACCTGGCTATATGGGAATCAGGTGCCATAATACTTCACCTTGTTAATAAGTATTATAAGGAGACTGGGGAACCATTACTGTGGTCCGACAATTTAGTAGAGCAATCCCAAATAAATGCATGGTTATTCTTTCAAACCTCCGGCCATGCTCCCATGATAGGCCAAGCATTGCATTTCAGGTACTTTCATTCTCAAAAGATTGCCAGTGCTGTGGAGAGGTATACTGATGAAGTTAGAAGAGTGTACGGTGTAGTAGAGATGGCACTAGCGGAGAGACGAGAGGCTCTAATCATGGAGTTGGATGTAGAAAATGCTGCAGCTTATTCAGCAGGGACCACACCACTGTCGCAGAGCAGGTTCTTCGACTACCCAGTGTGGCTCGTAGGGGAGCGTATCACAATAGCAGATCTGGCATTTGTACCTTGGAACAATGTTGTTGACAGAATTGGTATCAATATTAAACTCGAGTTCCCTGAAGTTTACAAGTGGACTAAGCATATGATGAGGCGTCCTTCTGTGATCAAGGCATTAAGAGGAGAGTGAATAATAAATTGTAATGGTAGAACAATATGCAAATATGCAAAGGGTTAAATCCAATGTAATAAGCTAGCCGAGCAAGCTGGCATTCACCCGCCCGATATGTAAAATTTATATATGAAATCCACCCAGATAAAGGGGGCAACTTCTTGCATTTTCGTCTTGGACTTTGCATTACTGGTTGTGTCAAACTTTGTGTTGCGGTCTGTTTGGCCGGAGTACGTAGAGCGTACGATATCAAAAATCGAACAATAGTAGAAAAGTTTGAACCAGACCAAGTCATAAGAATACACAACTCGGTATACTCCATATCAGACCTTTCAATATATTAAACATTCTCAAATTTTATGTGAAACCGTTTTTCACGCCATGAAGTCGTTGAGTGAGCTTTGTGAGATCAGCCTGATGAGGAACCACCTGCAGTTAGCAGAGGTTAAAAACATTCCATACAGACTGATCCGCAATATACTTTGGAAAGTAAAAATGCCCCAGCTGGCTAAGTTGGAGAGCAGCAATGTACTGCTCATATTTGAGGACGATGAAATGTGGCTCAATTTCTTGAAGCAAGATTTTCCAACATGTGTCCATGACTGCTTTCTTTCCAGAAAGGAGGATATTAAGCAGTATTATCTATGCTTCATTAAGGAGAATGATCCACAACTTCTAGAACAAGAAGCAGAGATGGTAAAGTCCTGCTTGCAATCTGTGATTAGCAAGGACCCTTTGAAAAACAAGTACAAGATGCCTTACCGTATGCTCTACCAAAAATATCAAGAAGATGTGAAAAAGAAGCAGGAAAAGTGTACAGAGCGACTGCGATTGCAAATGAGGCAGCTACAACAGGAACGTGAGAAAAATCAAACTGTTGTCGTGGACCAATCCTTCTATCTTAAAAACCAGCCTCGTAAGACATCTAAGCTGCCGTCAAAAGAACATCACTCGGAACTCTTTCGTAAAAGTGTTAAAGACCACAGTACTAGGCTACGACACTTCAAAAGCGGTGGATTTGACATTGCCAAGAGACATTCAACCCGTGTAGCATTTGGAGGTGCCGCTGGCGGTGCTACTAATGACCCCCCACGTCCATCTCCTTCAGCTATACAACCGAACTGTCCGTCGACTGGTGCGCAAACTTCCAAGTCTGGCATTCATCCCCAGTCTAAGAGACGTCTTGATCCTCCAAGCATTTTCCTACAAAGAAAGCGACCATGCTTAATGAGGTCATCTTCCATGACAGATAGCCCGACAACTAACCATACGAGCAGTTCTGGCGGGGATCCAACGGAGGCGCCAAAGATCCGCAAAACTCCTGCTGGTCACAAGAAGAAGTCTGCTATATTTTCAGCATCTTCACGACAGCTTCCGCCACATCCCAACCGCAGCCCCCATCGGGAAGACAGAAATACACAAATGGTTTACATATTTGACAAGTCGCGGGCTCAAGACCGGTAATGCATTTTTCGGAGCCATGGCTTTTCTTCCTATCTCTTCTCATCTCATCGCCAAAAAAAAGAATTGAGAGAAATTTCACGGGTTTTTCAGCCGAGACGCGTCGTCTCGTTGTCAATTAATAAGAAAATTTTGCACCAATGTTTTCAATATTTTGAATATTTGAATACATTTGCAAATCCCACTTTGATTAGTCCTTTGGCGTTTGTCTTAACGTCTAAAGTGTTTTCCTCAATCCCTTTGCTCATCAAGCTTGCTTTGTTTTTCCGTGTTTGAAAAAGCAAGAGGCTATTGAAAGATTGCAATAGTCAGCATACATCAAATTACTTCTCCAAATGTTCAGTAAATTCAAGAAGACCGCTAAAAAGCAAGAGGTTCCCCCAGAGCAGCTGATCAAGGTTGAGAAGCCTATACCGGAGCTTCCTTCTACCATGCATCCGCCTGAGGAGAAGAAGTTAACGGCTGAGCAGCAAAAGATGTACTTGTCCGTATTGAACCATTTCAGGGATCCTGAATTGAAGGTGCCCTGTGAGGAAAAACCGGAAGGTGAAGAAGCTAAGAAAGAAGAGCCTCTTTCAGAGTTTGAGAAGGCGTGGTTAACCAGAGAGTGCATCTTACGTTATCTAAGGGCTACCAAGTGGGAAGAGAAGGACGCCATCGATAGAATTGTTGCTTCGCTTGCCTGGAGAAGAGAGTTCGGTATCAGCCACATGGGAGATGAGAATGGCGACGAGTTGAAGAGTGATCAGGTTGCGATAGAAAATGAAACTGGTAAGCAAGTTGTGCTTGGTTATGAAAATGATGCGCGTCCTATTCTATATTTGAAACCCGGTAGACAAAACACCAAAACCTCCCGCAGACAGGTCCAACATCTCGTTTTCATGCTAGAGAGGGTCATTGATTTTATGCCCGTTGGTCAAGATTCTTTAGCGTTATTGATAGACTTTAAGGAATACCCGGATGTCCCTAAGGTTCAGGGTAACAGCAAAATCCCTCCTATAGGAGTAGGTAAAGAAGTGCTTCACATCCTGCAAACCCACTATCCGGAGAGATTGGGTAAGGCGTTATTAACCAACATTCCCTGGATCGCATGGACTTTTCTGAAATTAATCCACTCATTTATTGACCCGATGACCCGGGAAAAACTAGTCTTCGACCAGCCTTTTCCTGACTATGTACCTGTGGACCAATTAGACAAGACTTACGGCGGTCGTCTGGATTTTACCTATAAGCAAGACGTATATTGGCCAGCATTAATCAGCGAATCGCGTGATAAAAGGGAGAATTACTTGAAAAGGTTTCAAAAATTTGGAGGCGTTGTGGGTCTTAGTGAGTACGACCTGAGGGGCACGCATGAAGAGATGCTCTATCCACCTCTAAAATGAATATTGATGACCCCCCTTTATATGTCACTGTACATAATTACTTTTCTACTTTCCTTTCCTGACCATTACTGTATAATCAACAAAAAACGCAGTTTCGGGTACATTATCGGTAGTTAATTGCTAAAACGGCTTTGCGCACTTGCGCTTTTCTGTGTCACCAGTAGAAGGACAAGCCATTGTTTGCCAATCCAGGGCGTACATCAGTCCTGCCGCACCATTCGATGCCCTGGCAAACACGACTCCCAACTCGTTCTTTGCAGTGGAAAGGTAATAGTTCGTGCCGTCACCAAGGGACAAAACTTGAGCTCTCACGATATCGCCAGGCTTAAAACTCTCTATCATCCTCACGGTATCTCTTTCTGTCGCCCTTACGTCTTGTGTTCTTATAATGCCTCTAAAAGTTTCACCTAAATCTGACGATACGTGAGACACGGAAAAAGTTGCAGCTCCGGATCCACCTCCAGGCGCTACAACACCGGATCCATTACTACCCACGCCACTGTCAGTGGGCACTGTATGATTCTCCACGGCCAAAATTTCGAGATTGGCTCTCTGAAGTGATATTCTTGTCACTCTACCGAGAACGATGTCACCCTCCTTCGGTAGATTGTCTGTGAAATCCTCCTTAACATTCGCTTCTTCTTTTGTCTGATTATGCTGTAGTACTGACACTTCAAGTATTTTGGTTATCCTTTGTTGACTTTTGTCATCTTGCATTTCTTTGTTTTCGCTTCCCTTAGATGGTTTTAGTTCTTCCAATCTAACATTGCCTACCAAAGTGGCTGATATTGCTTTGATATCCTTTCCTTCATAGTTATAACTCATCATTTGGGCACCTCTTCCGCATACAAACTTGTAAACTAACTCAACTTCGTTTTCTTGTTTCACGTCATAGTCAGGGCAAATGAGATATCCTGGAAAAACTACTTGGGGAATATTGAACTCCTCAAGGTAGTTTGAGGCTGTCATAAGAAATTCAATTACAGCTGTTTTGTCGTATTTTTGTCGGCAATGCAAGGCTCATCTCATCTCACCTTATCTCATTTATCTCATCAACTTCCATAAGATGAAATTTTTCAGTTTATCTGTCACGTGACCGGCAGTCCATGCAATCAGCTGTGTAACATTCCTAACAATAGTTAACGACTTCCACGATGATTACTGTCATTATTATTACGATTATTATTATGTACTACCTATAAATTCCACGTTTTTTTATCATTTGTTCCCTCTTAAAAGAAATGGGTATAGCATCTAGATGCTTCATGCACTTCCATTTCGCTTTTCAATTGGTTCAGCTCTGCCTTTATCATATGAGCTGATTGAGGAGTCAGCATATTGCAAGTCGCAATTTCTGGTCTTCTGTCATACTCTTCTAAACTGTAGGTATCATACAGCAGAATTTTAGAGGAAAAATTCACTTTGTGATGGGAGCTTGTTGATTCTAGAACAGTGGGATTTTCAAACCTGCTATCTTGCGATTCAAATAGTGGCCACTCACTAGCACCCTGGTTTAATGAAGGTGCACTTAGACCTTTGAAAGACATAGAAACAGGTCTGCTTGAAGGGTCATTAGCCGCATAAGTCTGCGAGGCAAGAATGTCTCTGAAAATGTGCCTTTGCCTATGTACATCTTCGCCCTCATGAAGCTGCCCAAACGCTTGGGGACTAGGACTTCTAATTTCTTCCAAGAGTTCATTAGGAATATCGGTCGGCTCCTCAGCAAGTAAACTTTCGGGCAAATCATTGGCGAAGATCCTCTGGTCCTGATGCATGTGATCCTCAGGTTTTGTATTTTGAAGCTCATTGAGGTTTCCTGAGGTTTGCTTGAGGGAACTTTTGGCCATTGCGACTTCTTGATCCGGGGATTTTGCACCAATTTGCACATCTTTGTCGATGTTAGAGATTGATTTGCATGATTCTTGTGGGACATTCTTGCTGCCGGGGGAGTCCTGCTGCTGGGTCTGAGACTGCACATCCGAATTTACGTCCAAATTTAACGTTAATCCATCTCCAAAATTTATTAGACTAGCAAATTCAATCATCTCAGATGTAAATTCTGGATCGTCTCCTATCGCATTTTCCCTGTCGCTAATTTGTTTCGGTATCTCTTTATTCCCTTCTACATCATCATTTTTATCCTCAACGGCAAGAAGATCAAATTGCTTTTCAACAGTGATGATTGGCGATCGGTTAGGTGAGAGAGAAAGTTTCGGGATAACTTCAGAGGTGTCCTTTTCGATTGGTGTATCCTCCGGTTTATCCTCAACATTGCAAAATACACTGACAGAATCAAAACGCCCATTCCGCAAGATACTGCTTGTTGGTGATTTGCTTAGATCTGGTGTAGAGAGAATAGCTGGTGAGGCCTCTGTTACAAACATTCCTTCATTCTGAGCATTAACTGATAAAGTATCGGTTAATGACCTTCTGTGTGATCTGTTTGATTTCACAGATCTCGAGCGTTCAAGAGACACGATTGACTCTACCTCATATATATCCAAGGATTTCGGGAACAAGGCTTCACCAGCATCATGTTTGATTAGAAACGGCAGATTGGGTTTGGGAAGATCCTTTATCAGCGGGTCATCAAAATGTGTACCTTCTAGAAGAGATTCCCCCAATGGATGAGTACTGAATGAGTCCTGTCCTGTTTCTTCGGAAATCCACTGATGTTTTTCTTCAGAACTTTCCTTCTTCAGTGATGTCTCTTCTAATGGTGCTTCTTCCATGTACTTTCCTGAACTGAAGGAAGTGTTTTCAAATGATTGATCTTTTTCTATTGGCTCTTCTGCAATTGATCCTGCTTTATGTGGATGGTCAAAATTGTCATCAGCCGTTGAACTAAATTTTTCCAGGGGCTGCTCTTTCTTCACCGAGGAAAAGGAACTAGACTCTTTGCTGATTTCATCTAGCTGACTTTCTTTTCCCGGTGGTGTTGTTGAAGTTAAAAGCGCCGTATCGTCTTTGTCCTTGTTCTTTCTAAATGTACTGAAGATGGTATTGGTGCTGTGTGACTTCTTTGCAAGCTTTTCCGGAGATGAAGCAATTGGCACAGCATTTCCAGTATTGAATGTATTAGAAGACAATATAGAATTTTGGTTCCATTTGCCGGACTGTTTAGACTTCTTCGGCGTGACATCCTTTGAACTCTTTTTCTTGAACAAAGAAAAGAAGGATCTTCTCTTGGTTGAAGAAGATTGGTCTAGAACAGATCCAGCTGACACTGCTCTCTGAGTGGGAGAGGGATTAGCAATGTAATTAGCGTTTCGTAGGTGTCTTCCTTTGGGTAGCTCTTCTAGATGATCTCCAAAAAAGTTCTTCTCGTATTTGACCTTTTCTTCACCAAGAGAATTTGGTCCTTTGGCGCCAAGATAAGAGTGATCGATTGTGTGTGCTCTGTGGTGCGTGCGTTTCCCTTCTATTTCTGTCTTTTCCAAAGTAGTAGCTCTAGAATGGCGTCTGGGGCGTTGGTTGTGTGGCATAGAATTGGATTGAGCCTTGGTAACTTCATCTGAATGTGGTATGGATAGGTCAATACCCTTTGATTGGAGCCTAGTGGTTACTGTATCAGCATACCTATCTTCAGTCTCGGTTTGGTCCGAGGCATTAGACTTCGGCTGCTGTCTCGGGTGTTTAGTTCGATTATCTTTGTCTACTTCCAATGGTTGCTGATCCAGAGCGTTCATACTTCCATTACCATTACTTCTGCCCCTCGTGACGGTTGGCTCGTGAAGCATAGAGTGGCGTTGCAAGTCGATCTGACTAACGGCAGCCGACTTGTTGCCTTGATCAAAAGAATGATCCAATAAAATCGAAGTTGATTTAGGCCTATTTTTTGTGTTCCTATGACCTTTCAGTGGTGGAGAGCTCTGTTCGAGCTCTGGCTCCTCCAAAATGCTTGACTGTATTGTGAAGGGCTCTTGTGCGCTTACTTTAGAGGGTTCAAAACCTTGGAGAAATGGATTAGTGTTACGTCGAGAATGAACTTTAGGAGTACTAAGGAAGTCTGGTTGCTCATATTCAGAAGTATTCGTGGTTGTAACAACAGGGTATGTTACACAATTGGTATCATGAATGTCAATTAAATTCGGAGAGGATGTCTGATTCCGTTCATTGGCTGCTGAAACATCATGGGATAGATTTTGTAAATCATCTCCAGTGTTTTCCTCCTCCCCGAGGATAGAGGAGTCTACTACCTTACTCAGTCGTGCTTTTTCATCTGCCTCTCGTGATTTTTCATTAAGTATTCCAGCCAGCGCACTAAGAGAAGGAGAGTTTTTCATTTGCATCGTGATTATCTCTCTATCTGTTCTCTCTGACGGCACAGTGCCCCTCAAAGCCTGGTCTATATCCTCTTCAGACACGACAGATTCGTCAGACTGGTGTGACCACGACAAACTCTGGTCTGAAGAGTCTCTTAATATTAATGAGTTTCTAAAATTTTTGGCATGCTCTAGCGTATTCATGGAATTGGAGGAATAAAAACTCGAGTTCAGCAAGCTAGGAGCACTTTGGTTCCTGTGCGCATTTTTCGACATTCTACAATGACACAGCAGCCTTTTAATGCCGTTTCTTACTACTTGATCACACAGTTGGTTCACCGCAAACGGCTCCAATGCTAGCACTATATGTTCCAGCTTAGACGTATTTAAATCAGTCTCACACTGCCAAATGGAGGCTCTAGTGGTGAACTTTAGCAAGACTCAATCGAGAAAGGAGCCCATTTTCGTGTCTCAAACTCGACGCGGCGTCTCTTGACGCGTACTTCGGGTAATGAATTATACAAAAAAAACTGAGATTCCGATAACAGGTGATAACAGGTGATTACATTATTACACAGTCTTTGTTAAAATCAAAATTCGACGGTCTCGCAAAACTCCTCCTCATTTCAGGCCTCTTCTCTTGCTGTGCCTTTTTACTCATGTCGAACCTGCGAGATTTCTTAGAGGAGGCAGCTGTAGCGGCGGTACTTGATGCCATGGAGGTGGTAGATATCGTAGACTTCCTTGCCGGATTTGAGTTAGGGACCGACTGCAACTGGCCCCTCCTAGCGTTCTCCAGTTGACCTCTCCTCGATGGTTCGTCACCAATCAAGGTGCTTACGCCGAGAGAGTGTTGGTCCGCCTGCCTGCTACTCTTGAGGTTGATCACCGTGGTTGGTGTGGCCTCAACCAGGTTAGGAACTGGAAGTATCAAAATGTCTTCTTCTGGCCTTATGCAGAGAATAGGATCGATCCCAAATTGCAGAATACTGTTGGCAAGGTACGAATACAGCTTAGACCAAGCCTTCTTTAACTCCACGGTGCAGTGAACGCCAAAGATATCCTGCATCGTCTTAAGAAAAGCCACACCCATCAATTCGTAGTGTGGAACTTCGATACCTAGGATTCTGGCGTGCCTCTTTCCCAAGTGTTCAAAGAAGTCGTCCAGGACATCTAAGTTCTCCAAATTGTTGATAGCTGCGGTCAGCACACCGCCAAAGGCCACAGCATGGTGCTTAGTTGATGGCAACATTTGCTCTACCTGCGGAGCCATCAATAGAAGATTCCAATATACCTGTGAGCAGAACAGGGAGCTTGTGAATGCATTGGAACGCACTCCATTCTCGGCCCTGTTGCTTTGGGCAGAGCCCTGTGCAGCATGGCCCATCTCCAGCCTTGACTTATGAAGGCCGGGCATCCCAAACGTCCCCTTCAGCTTGCTTTGCTTCGTCTTCGCAGAATTTGATATATTACTTGCGGACTCGTCGTTTAGGATCATGGCCCATGAATCCCTAATCAAAGCTCGCTCTCTTGGTTTTAATTTCAGGACGATTCTGTATCTGACTCGGTGTTGAAGAGTTGCCGTCGATGTCGTGCTAGCAATTTTTGATGGTGCGTATGCATCAGAATTCTCGCTTGTTTGACCTGAAACTTTTTTTCCTAGTGACAAATCATCCGGATTGTTTGAGCGTTTGGTAGGTGCATTCGACTCGCCTCTACTGCTGCCGGAATGAGTTCCATGGTCAGTGTGCGAAGAGTCTCTACGAGACTGAATCGATGGTCCCACTTCACCATCGCTGTCGTACACCGACATGAGATCGTGGTGCACATATTCTATCTGAGATTGGTCCAAAAGACTGTAAAAGCCTTGTTTGGGGGAGCTCATGTCACACCTATTGAGTTAGCTCGAGCTCGAGTTCTTTTCTAAACAAATCTCAAGCTGAATAGTGTTAGTGTGGTGATGAATTTTTATCGAGCCATAATCAAAAAGGAGCCGTGTATCCTAGACGACGCGGGGAGATTTTCGCCACGAAATTCGGGTAATAAAAGAATATTTGATATTTCCTTAAAAGTAATTACATTAATATACAGTCCTTGTTGAAGTCCAATGTCGAGATTTTCGTGAGGTTTTTCCTCATTTCAGGTTTCTTGTATTGCTGGGGCTTTTTGCTCATGTCAAACTTACGAGATTTCTTAGAGGAAGAGGTTGTAGCGACGGTGCTGGGGGTCGCGGAAGCGGTTGATACCATAGACTTCCTTGCCTGATTGAAAGTAGATATTGACTGTACTTGACTCCCAAGAGTAGACTCCGGCCGCTCTTTCCTCGAAGACACGTCAACGCTGGGAACGCTTGTGCCAACAGATTGCTGGTCTATCTGCACGCTTTGTTTTAAGTTTGTAACCGTTTTCGGCGTCGCCTCAATGAGGTTCGGGGCAGGGAACTCCAAGACATCATTTTCCGCTTTAACCTGCAAGATGGGATCAACGCCGTACTGCAGAATGCTATTGGCAAGGTAGGAATACAGTTTGGACCAAACTTGCTCTAACTCGTCTGTGCAGTGAACACCAAACGTATCCTGCAACGTTTTCAGAAATGCAATACCCATCAACTCGAAATGAACTACACCAATACCCAAGATCCTGGAATGTGTTTTTCCGAGGCCATTAAGATAGTCCGCAAGCACCTCTAAGTTGTCAAGGTTGTTAATGGCGACAGTGAGCAACCCAGCCAAGGCCATAGGCTGGTGCTTTGTTGTAGGTAGCAGCTGCTCCATCTGAGGAGCCATCAATAGAAGGTTCCAGTAAATCTGAGAACAGAAAAGTGAACTCGTAAGGGCATTAGAGCGTGTTGCGTTTTCCAACTTATCGTTATGAGGCGAATCCTGACGAGTGTGACTTTTGTTAGAACCTGTAAGATGGAGATTGCTCATCCCGAAGCTGATATCATGGTTGTCTGAATCTATCTCGGAGGATCCAGAGATACTGCTTGCCGAGTCTCCATTTAGGATCATCTTCCAGGAATCCTTTATCATTTTTTGCTCCTTCGAGTCCAGCTTGAGAGCAACCTTATGCCCGAGCTGGTACCGAAAAATGCCCGCAGAATTAGTACTTGTGATATGCGATGGAGCATATGCATCAGAGTGTTCACTCCTCTGATTCGATAGCTTTTTGGAGAGCAGAAACTCATCCGGATAGTTAGATTTGTTATTAAGTAGATTGGGATTTTCTATATCGGTGATTTGCGTTCCAAAGTGCGAAGAATTCCTAAAAGCTCTCACTGGTATCGAATGCCCGTCTTCGCTATTGCTGGTCGAGAGAAGATCATGATCAAAATAATCTATTTGTGACTAGCCCGGACTTTCAAAGCTGGGGTCAGGGATGCTCATTGTCACGCTTCTTAAATAAGTTTCAGTGGAGATTCTTTCTGAATCAATCTAAAGCATGGAATGTTCTATGTAGAAGCTGGTCGTCAAAATTTTGCGAAGGCATTGGAAAAGGAGGCCGATTCCGTGCCTTCGGCTAGATCCAGACACTCACGCGTTTGGAGGGTAACAGATATAAAATAATTCGGATGTCGTTAACGGGAAAATTAATTACATTACTATACAGTCCTTATTCGACTCGAATGTGGTAGCTCTCCCAAAGCTTTTTCTCACCTCAGCTCTCTTGTACTGTTGCGTCTTCATGCTGATGTCAAACTTGCGAGGTTTCTTGGTAGATGAAGTTGTTGCGGCCGTGCTTGAACTCGCGGCTGCAGTTGACACCGCAGAAGTAGTTGATATCGTGGACTTTCTTGTACGGTTCGAAGTGAAAACCGATGAAGTTTGGCTCGCTGTAGTGACCTCGTCCTGGCCTCTTCTTGATGACGCACCAGCACTTGAAAAGCTGGTCGGAAGAGATATCTCGTCCGACTGCGCGCTGCTCTTCAGGTCGATGATCGTCTTCGGTGTCGACTTCACTAGATTTGGCACTGGTAGCTCCAGGACATTCTCCTCTGGTTTTATATGCAATACGGGATCAATACCAAATTGCAAGATGCTGTTGGCAAGATAGGAATACAGCTTGGACCAGACCTGCTCAAGTTCCACGGTGCAATGGACACCAAATCTGTCCTGCAACGTCTTCAAGAAAGCGACACCCATCACTTCGAAATGTGGGACTTCGATGCCCAGGATTCTGGCGTGTCTCTTGCCTAGGCCATTGAGGTAATTCTCCAGTGCCTGCAAGTTCTCGAGGTTGTTTATAGCGGCTGTGAGCACGCCGGCGAAAGCAGTGGCCTGGTGCTTCGTAGATGGGAACATCTGCACTAACTGAGGTTCCATTGCCAGAAGATTGGCGTAAAATTGTGAGCAAAATAGAGAACTGCTGAATGCAGTAGAGCGCACACCAATTTTTGTTTCTGCCCTACTGCTGCCTTGAGAAGAGCTTTGGCGATTTTGGCCCAACCCTCTCGCTTTCAGGGTACTCTTCATTGTGAACATGCCCTTTTGCTTTATCTGCTTTGCCTTCGTGAGAGCTGTTATATCAGTTGTTGAGTCGTCATCCAAGATCATAGCCCATGAATCTCTGATCAGGTTCCTCTCCCTTGATTTCAACCTCAGAACAATTCTGTACCTGATCCGCTGCTGCAGACTTGATCTTGATGTAGCGCTGGTCATCCTCGACAAGGTGTACACGTCTGAGTGCTCACTGATCTGTTCAGAAAACCTTCTCCTAAGAGGCACATCATCCAATATGCTCATGTCCTTGACCTGAAATCCATCCACGTAAACCTTGTTACTGTCGCTGTAACTTCCAACACTGTCCGTCTGTGACAGCGTTCTGAGCGATCCCAGAGGATGATCCTGTTCGCTGTCATTCACAGACTCGAGATCACTGGGAACATATTCAATTTGCGATTGATCCAGAGGGCTGTAGAAGGGTTGCTTAGGGATACTCATTTTAGCCTTCTATGTTTTTTTCTCTGATTTTTTTTTTTCCAATAAGCTCCCTCTAAGGAGTATATGTATGAATTGCAAGTTAACCGTGTATCAATTTTAAAGGTAATTAATTCCAACATACTCAGGATCATCTTTTTTTTTTCACGTTTGAAAGCGTTTGATCGACGCCAAAGTTTTTTGCCCTAGTTTTTTGAAGATCTGGATGTTTGACCTCTTTTTTTTTTTTTTTTTTCTTTCAAAGGAGATGCCGAGTAACAAGGGCTGCAGGACTCAAGAATGTGCAGAAACCGGGGCAGCGGATATGCACCTCCTGTGCACCTGCATGCCCATTGTAGCTGTTTGGTACAGGTTTTTGTAAATCGCTCAATCACTCAACTCGTACAAAAACCCAGAGCATATGCATATTCTCGTGTACATGGTTGGCCACCGCTTGGTCTGAATGCTGGTTGAAACGATTGTTTTGCTACCGGATACGATATAGCCAGCCCTTGTCACACAGCCACATCTGCAGCATCTTTTCAATTTGCGATCTGCAAGTTCATCCTCCGTAAAATGATCGAAAGATATCGCATCATACTTCACTTGGCAAAAGGATCTCGAGGTCTTGAATTGTTCCGGTAAGTTGTCCGTATCGACGACAAGCCCTTTCTCTAGTGGTTGCAGCAGTTTGAGCAATTGCGGCTGGAAAAACTCTTCGTTGGATATGCGCAATTCGCTAGTATCCGAAAAATAAACTGATGTTGCGTTCACATGAGATATAACAGCATTGTTTGAATAAGAAAGAAGGAACTCTCCCATCTTGGAAACATCCGACGGAATCTCCGCCTTCACTAGTATAGACGGCTCTCTTAAAACAGAAGGCTGTTGCTCGTTGAAAGCTGAAAACTTGTTATTGACATCAACTAGAAAAGTTTCAAACTTCTCGAAGTTGACGGAGGACTCGCCAAGGACCATTTTCAGAAACTTGGAGGACTCATTAAGTACTGGGTACGAGGTTTCAGGAAACTTGGTGACTATCTGGGTCACCTTTTTGATTTCATTCAGAATGGAGAGAATCAAGGTGCGAGGCATGCGAGCCCCAAAAACGCCCAGCACCAGTGTGTTCTGCTTGTCGTCCGGGTCATTTATCAGTAGTATCACTTCTTGTATCAAATAGGTTACGAACTTGACAAACCACTTCGCGATGGGTATCAAGGAGTGAACTAGATCCTGCTTGGAAAAAGAAGTTTGAAAAGATTTTCCATTAGGCTGTTGCAAAGAACTGTTACTCAACTGCTCGATGGCGAAATGCAAATTGCGGGCTACGCCGTTGAACGCGAACAACACGTTACGCAATGACATCACCACTCGGGCCATCTCGTAAACATTGCTTTGTCCGAAGGAGCACCCCAGCTCTAACTGCAAAAGCATGGTCTTCTGGATAGGCCTGCTGGAGATCATCTTATCCATGATCTCTTTTGGAGCATCAGGTGTCACATTGAAAAACGAGTAAATGCAAGCTATTAACGATGTGATGAAGTTTCTCGCTCTCTTTTCGTCCAGCTGTGCCAATCTTGCCACATGCGTCTTGCAGGCGATGGACAAATCCTCAGAAGACAGTTGTCTATGCGTGCTGGCGACGAAGCCAAAGGCGAGCGTGGTAGCATTAGTAGCGTCCATCGTCGAGTTGGTGCAGTCACGATCCTGGATGGCGTAAAACTGCGGATTCTGTTTCTCTTCCAGTTTCACGATGACACCTCCCAAAGAAGGCGACACCCTTAGCCACTCGACTGCAGCACATGGAGGGACTTTTGGGAGCTGGAGCCCTGCACTCAAAATAGACGTTATCATGTCTCTAAATTTGCCTTGTGCATTCTGATTCTGCAATCTTTCACTCTCTAACTTCCAGTCATTTCTGTTGTACGTCAACATGGAGCCGTTCTGGAAGTAAAAAGTTATGAATCCATCTAGCATCTCAGAAGTCACATAAACGACCCTTTCGGGTAGGCAAAGATTCCCCGTTTCGAGCAGATTGAAATGTTTGGATCGCAGGGGCTGGGTGCCCGTACCATTCGCACTGGGAGAGGCGGATTGCATTATAGTGACAAAATCGGGATTTAGTTGCGATTGCACTAATCTAAATCTTCTCACTAAAGATTTCTTGGAGCCGCTGATGTCATATATCAGTAAAATTTCAGGGAATGGGTTTTTCTCGACAGGACTTTTGGATAGCGCATGCAAATGAGACAATTGGAGTATTCTTCCTTCATCATCGATGGAGTCCGGCACAGTATCTAAAATATGGTATATTTTCAGAGATGGGTCATTTAAAAGTGTTGGATTACTTGCATTAACATTCCAGTTAATGTGGAATTTGTAAAAGGATAGTCTTTTGAAATATTTTGAGTAAGTAGAGATGAGCATGCATTGCTCATCGTTCATGGGCGTAATTTTTGCGAACTCCAACCAATCGAGCTCTTTTGTTCTTTGCGTCTGTGAACTTTGCAACTGCAAAGTGATCTTCTTATGGTCTTTTGAATTCGAAAACTGGTACCAAAAATCTATTTGACCGTTCTTTCTCACCGCCATGCAGGCATATTTCATGAAGGGTGGATGGAAGACCCCGAAGGGAGGAATCTGCTGTGCTTTATTTCTATGTGTGTTGGAACTAATGTCAAAGACGCAAAATTGGGAGGATATGACTGGCTTCGAAGAACTCAACCAGTGGAAATTTAAAATTGTTGTATGATACTCTTTTTTAGTCTGCTTTCTTTCCAATTTGCATGCAGGAGGAACTTTTGGGCTTAGCGGAACAATCTGGTTGTGTATTTTGTATACGTTATCCTGGAATAGCATAGTCAATTTTTCGATAGTAGACGGACCCTCTGGACTTTGACCAGAGATCAACATGGTCATATTACCCAACTCATCGCATACTGCTAACATATCACCAGGAAGACTAAACCAGTTGTTCCAATGCACTGAGGATACGTTGTAGAAGAAAATATGAGGATGCTTCTCACTACCTCCGCCGGTGACCGAGGGCGTATGATTGGAGCCATTACCGGCGAGAGCATTGCCATTATGTTGACTACCGTTATTTGAAAATCCATTGGTAAGGGCAGACTCATGCAATTGTGGGTGAATGATGTATTTTTGCACCGGGTGGAATCTCCAGTTAGTGCCATTGATGACCTCTAAAAAAGTCACACAGAGATTGCCATCGGACGACTTCGAATCACCATAAGCTATCAGGCCTGTTTTAGACCATGATATTAGGTTTTGTCCAACACTATTCATCAATGCTTAACCGTCTCTACGATTTCTTTGGCTAAGTAGATTGTCTGGGAAAGCTTGGTCTATTTCCATTTAAATTTCGGTCGCTAAGAGACCTCGCGCCTTGACCGCTTAGACATCAATGAATCAGATGCAACCGCGTACACAAATTTGCCCAAGAAATATAAATGCCAAAACTTGGATGTTCTAATTAACGTCCGCAGCTTGATTCTGATGATTAAAATTTGCTTTTTCCAATGTATCATTTAATTTATTTTATACAAACAGAGAAATTACGAAACAAAGTATTTTCTTCAAACATATATACATATACGCATTAAAATTTTTGGTATCATTGCAATTCTAAATCATCTGTTATACCGGAATTTCTGGGAGTGTCTGCAGTTGTTTCATCGAGTTCAAAATCCGTTTCTAAGTTTTGATCATTTACATTTGAATATTGGAAGAAAAGACCATTCTGGTTCATCTGAGCCAAGTGCAAATAGCCCTCGAGGCAGAGAAGGATCCAGAGATACACTAGAAAAGCTCCTGATATAATCACCAAGCTATAGGAGCTGTGATCAGCACCCAACCTTAAAACAAGCTCTAGTTGTTCGGCATTGGCTGACATAAAAAGCACACCCGAACACACAAGGCAAAAGGGAGGCAAATACTGGAATGACTGGATCTTTTCCAAAGTCCGCTTGTCTCTCAGTAAAAAGGCTATCTCGACAATCCTTAGCGCACCACCGCACATTAGCACCAGACCGAACAGATAATGCACCTTGGTGCTAATGATCAATTTTTGGGTATGTTCCGACATAGCCCAGCCGGTAAAAACAATCATAAGGCTAGGAACAAAGGTGCGTCTGCCTCCCCTACTGAGGAAAATACCTACGAGACCACCGCACCACCAAAGTATACCCATGGCAGTATGTTGATAATCTCCCATATTCCACCCTTCGCGCCCCCATCTGTGCTCAGTAAACGTATTCACAATTCCCCAAATACACATTATCCAACTGTCAATGTAATCCTGTGTGTAAGAAGTGCGAGCATTCCTAATCCATGGAACAACAAGCACCATGGTGTAAATGAAACCATAAAGAATGAAAGAAGATCCCATGATACCATGTGCCAGACATTGACCCGTATATTTGCCTCTGCAGAATCCGAACATTGCAACGGGAGCCAAGCATACTTTGACCCAACCGACTAATACAAGCAGAAAGGACAAGGCGCGATGCACATAGGCTAATTTTGTCTCTCCTGTGCGACTAACGAATGCTTGCAATTTCTTATTCTTGACAAGTACACTGGTCCCGCTTGCTAATCCTCCAAAGAAAATAGTGATCCACATAAACAAGGCCAAGAACCACGCCGTTCCCTTCGATGTTCTGTTTTCGACACCGTTGCCGTCTGGAAATCTCAACACAGCAGCCTCCAGCAACGCATAGATTCCACATACTATTTGGAACACAACGGCGGAATATATCTTGCCGGCAAACGTCAAGCAGGCCACAAGAGAGGGCATGATAAGCAGAAATAAAGTGGTGCAAAGCCAATGGAAAGTTTTGGATCCAGCATGCTTGATATCAGGTCTTGTTAAACCTTCAGTATCGTCCATATTCATCCCATCATGAGCTTGTGCAGTATAAGCCACAATCAACAGCGCCAGCACAAATTTCGGAAACCATGTTGACTTCATTGGGCTCAATTGAAAACCTAAGATGGGTTGAGAGATTGTTACTCTGTGCTGAGTTCGTATACACTTTTAACTTTGTTGTTTCTTTGCGCTTTGTTACGCGTGCACCCGGTCACGGGAACAACATCCTACCTTTAAACACATCGCACTTATTCCAGGGCCAATCGAGACGAATGGTTAGATTGTTTTCCAAGAAATTCGTGGCAATCACCTAACGCACTATATACTGAGTTCTGGCTGTTTTTTATATTAGTTTGGACTGGCAGCAAAGATAAAAATCTAGCAGCCGAGCTGAACCATGCAAATATCTATCAACTTTTATGTTGATGCGAGGCTTCTTGAGGCTCAGAAGTATCGTCTTCCAGCTCCTCTTGAGAATTGCCTTCTGTAGTGCTGGGTTGTTCTTCACCGTCTTCTTGGTCATCTGTGGCAACTACGTAGTCCTCATCCGAGACATCAAAATCGAAATCCTCCACATCAGCAGCATCTAGCATACGGCCACTCGTCGCCATACTATTGTCCATAGTTGAATCGTAATCAGAGTCTGTGTCGATAATGTCAAACTCGTACGTTTCTGCTCTCGACCTTCGTATTCTTCTTCGCGACCTCATGAAGACTGTGAAATAAAGCACCAAGAATACAGCACCTGCGGCAAACAGGGCGATAAAATAGTGCATAGCCTGTGTTGGAGGAAATATGCGCTTTGGAGATCCGTCTTCGTACGCTGAGTCGGTGGAAGTGGGAATTGTTGTGCTGGAAGTCTTTGAGGTAGAAGATGTGCCAGAGGCACTTGCTGTCGGTGTTCCGCTTACGGAACTTGACATATGTGCGCTGGAAGTGTGCGGTAGGCTGGTGGTTGATACGGAACTTGTTGAAGACGCTTGACCATCATCTGTGATCACCTCTCTGTCATTTCCAAACTTAAAAGGCACTGCCTTAGAGACATCGCTAGCTTCGCCAAATAATTTGATGCGCCAGGTATTAAAATGCACTCCTTGACCGTCTTGCTTGGTGTTAACACGTATTTTCCAATCACCGACCCCTTCTTCTCCCCAGTGAGCAACTGACATGAAGCTCCAATCTTTGAACCCTTCTGTGGAATCATCGAACCTACGAACAACGCCAAGATGGGAAACCATACCACTGGGTGAAACAAGATCAATTGTGGTCGCCCCACGGAGGTCGGCGTCAACATCCACTGTGACCACAACGTGTTCAATTCTCTTCAGATTCGCTTTTTTCAAGTCTTGTTTGCTTACTTTGAGGACAGACTCCAGCTCTTTACTTGTCTCATTCGTGAATTTATTAACCTTTGTTGTAGGTGCATAAAACCAGGACTGAGGATTAACATTTTTCCATTCTTTAGCCATTTGCGCCATTTGGTAGGCGTCGATACCGCCATAGCCGTATTTATGAGAGTACCTTTTACCAAGCGCACCCATTTGCCAATCACCATCATAGTCATTTACCTCTTTGGTAGAAAGCACTGACAAGTATTGAACGTCTCGCCAAGTCAAGTTGGGATTAGCCTCTAATATCAGAGCATAGATGCCGGCAGCAAGCGGAGCAGACGCCGAGGTACCGCCATGTTGGTCGGTGCACTGGCCTTTGATGTCAGTGGAATGAATGAACTCACCGCTACCAGAGGAATAAGTTGTCACCATAAGAGCAGAACAACTCTCTGAATAAGACGGATGGAGCCCCTTGTGGTCCAGGGCGCCGACGGTAATAGAAAAGATTGAATTGGTATATCCATCATAATTGCAGTTATCATCGAGGGCCCCGCCATTTCCGCTGGCGAAGACATAAACCGCACCTTTTTTGTTACGGCCCTCTTGTACGCCTTTCACAAGGGCCTTTTTGACAAGATCTGTTGGGGCCTGCAAATGTTTCCCGTCATCTGCAGGACCCCAAGAACATGAATAGATGTCGTTCACGTCGAGTCCATATACTAACGAGGAAGCTTCTTCCTCTGCGGTAATCTCACCAGACAATATTCTTATACCGCTCACTTTGGAATCATAAGCTACGCCAACACCACATACGCTGTTGCGAACCGCAGCAATTTCCCCTGCACACCTTGTTCCATGGTAGTCGTCTTCCAAACGCGGTTTGGGTAGCTGTGTGTTCGTGTTGAAATCCCAGGAACCTTCCTTGCAAAAATTGTCCTTCAAATCATCAGTTTCGTAATCTAAGCCATCATCCACAATAGCTGTCACTACTCCATGACCAGTTATGTTTTCGTACCACAGTCCTGTAACATTAATGTCATTACCAGGATAGTTTGTATTTATTAGATGCCATTGTTTCTCGAACAAAGGGTCATGTATGTCCAACCTATTCTCTGCATCTTTTAGGGGGACCATACTTGAATCCATCGGAGGCTTTTGTTCTACAGGAACTCTCTTGTGTAAACGATGCGGTAGTAATTCTTCGTGAGAGAGTATTCTGCTGTCTTCATCAACACGATCTCCTCTCTTGTATATCTGATACTGTTCTTTGTCCATAGAAAAAACAAGATGGCCGTCTAACCCACGCACGGGATGCTCAAATTTCCACAAAGGGTGTATGTTCATAATATCGTCAGGCGTTAATTCAGTCTCGACCGCAAAGTAGCGACGTGATGCATGGTCCTTCTGGGGGACTCTTTGGGCAGTCCCAACGACAGCCCACCCACATGAAAGTATTGTGATGATTGTGCTAGCCCTCATCTTATGCACAACCGTCCGATGTTATCAGTGTGCCTTGCAGATATGCTCAAACCTGCTACCTTGGACTAATCTGTTTTATGTTGTTTTTTCCAATATGTTGATTTTTATTTCGCCTCGACTTGGCGAGAATTTGAATAAGAAAAAAAAAGTTAGCCTGGTTATATTGTAGCTATGTATCGCGACGGCCACCCAGTTAGGTAGCTATGGATGACAGATCACTGTGCCAAAGCGCCCATGGGGTCCCATAGAGGAAGCACTATGGGCTTCTCTTTCTTGTCCGTAAATTTTGAGGCAAGCTCAGCGGGCAATTCATCTATGTCGACGACAATTTGAAAGCAATGTTCCTCGAAATACTCTTGTGTCATCACATAGGAGCCCTCCTTCCCCGAATCCTTTCCCCAGGAATTTTCCACTCGGTAACGGAGCGGGGCGCCGGTAGATTCATCGAGATGAGCGCCAGTGATCAACATCGCATGGGTCATTAAACTCTCGCCATAGCGAATCCGAGATTCTTTGGACTGCTTAAGCTCGTATCCAATGGCCTCGTAGTTCCATAACTGCGTGTCCATCACACCAAATTTTCTGTCCATGTAGCGTGGAGTGTGAGAACCAAAAAAGACAGCTTTGTTACTCTTTAGACGTTGAACAATAAGGTTAGAGAGTGTTTCGTTATCTAGGTTGAGGTACGTGACTTTATCGCCTCCAATAACATTACCCAGGCGGTCGATTTCAATGAGGCGCCCATACTCGTGGCGAGGATCGTTGATTAAGGAGACCGGTTTAGTGTCGTCAAGCTGGGCATATTGGCGAGCAAACAGCAATGGAGTGGTTTTAATTGTGTGCAACTTCTTATCTTTATCCGCGTATGTCCAGGTAAACTCTTCATCGGGCTGCACCGGGGGTAGATCCATAAAGAGCGTGAAGATCTCGAACAGCTGGCGCTGCATCGAGGTGCGCATCGCGGCCAAATCCTCCTCGCTAGCTCCTTTGGCCATGGCATCACGTAAATACTGAGCGAACTCGCGTAACTTTGATGTTAAAAGAGTGTTCCACTTGCGAGAGGCAGTAGTCGAGTAAGGTAGGTCTCCATACAGATCTTTGGGGAGCAAACCATACTTACGCACAAGATTAAGGAACAGGCTGTATTGTCCACCGTCCTCTGTGGGCGACTTGAGCAAATGCTGCACAATACGTGACTCCACCGGTTCTTCGTTAGTCTCCACAATTTGCTCCAGGAAGTAGTTGGCTTTCTCAAGCTTATCATAAAAAAATAGGTAAGCCTGTGAAAGTTCAAATTCCTTGAGGTTGAGCTGCTGCATCGTGTTGAGTCTCAGTTGGTTCGTAGCTGCAAACAACCAACAACGACCAGAAGAGCGCTGGTTTGTGACGGGCAACTGGTCTATAGAGACTTGGGTATTGAATATCCGGTTCTCTAGTGTCTGGAGACGCGTGCGGTTGAGTAGGGCGTCGTCTGCACTATAATTCTTGAGGACAGTAGCAGCAAGTTGGTGCGTGCGATCCTGCTTCAATTCTTTATCCCACTTCGTAAGACTTTGAATTCTGATGCTAGACATGGTGCGTGATAAGGAGCTCATTCAATGAGGTTCAGCGGGCGAGGTGGACTGACAATACGTGATTGTTCTCGTTTGTCATTTTTAAGGCAGCAGCTTCGCTAGGCTAAATAAAATATATCGTTTTGTAAGAAAATCCGTCTCGATGCGATTCAGCTTGAAAGAATATACCATACCCATAGCAAAGCACTTTGAGCAAGGATGAGTGCTAAGCTGTCTGAAGAAGATTTGAATGATTATATTGCACCAGGTCCCATATGTATAAACCCCACGAATATCGATAAAGAGCCCGGACGGAGCTCCGTGAGGGAACTTGAGGTTGGCACAGAGCCAAATGAGCCCGAGAAAGTTTCCATATCCTTGCAGGATTGCCTCGCATGCGCTGGATGCATCACTTCGAGTGAAGAAGTGCTATTGAGTAAGCAAAGTCATACGGTGTTTTTGAAAGCCTGGAAAGACATGCCATCCGACAAGCAGCTCATAATAAGCGTAGCGCCACAATGTCGGCTGTCTCTGGCACAGTACTTTAACTTGCCACTAGCGGAGATGGACCGAGTTCTGCTGAGCATCTTTTCGAATGTGCTGCATTGCCAGTATGCAGTGGGTACAGAACTGGGCAGAGCAATAACTATTCAGCATACCAATGAGCAACTGTTGCGCCTAAAAAACCAAGGTGCAACCTCACCAAAACTTTGCAGCGTTTGTCCAGGTTTTGTACTTTATGCCGAAAAAACTAGGCCAGAGTTGGTACCACTATTATTGAGCATCAAATCGCCTCAACAAGTGACGGCTTCTCTGCTGAAGCAGACCCTGCCGGAGCACAACTTTTATCACATGGCTCTTATGCCTTGCTTTGATAAAAAGCTAGAGGCTGCAAGGCCAGATGCCCAGGAGGAAGGAGTGGATTGTGTATTAACCCCAAGAGAATTCTTGGCGATTTTGGAAGAATTGCAGGTGGAAATTCGTGACCATCTGTCTGCCGACAGCCACACGCTTGTAGATAAGCTTTCACCGCCGGGATGGGACCCACGGTTGCATTGGGCGTCCAACGAGGGCAGCAGCTCTGGAGGATATGCCTTCCAGTATGCCCGTTTCATCAAGGAATTAAATCCAGGATCCGAGGTGCTTGTCCTACAAGGTCGCAATGGTGATGTAAAGGAGTACCGTGTGATTGCATCTGATAACGAGCAACAGATACTGGCCTCTGCCAGCGAGCTCTACGGTTTTCGTAACATACAAAACATGGTCAGACGGCTGCGCGGTTCGAAACGTAGTGTCCGTGTGGTGCGGAAGCGCGGAGCAGCGCAAAGTGATCATACTTCTATTTCTCAATCTGCCAAGCAGGCAGACCCTTACAGCAGCGAATTCATCGAAGTGATGGCATGTCCAGGCGGATGTATCAATGGCGGCGGCCTTTTGGGCGGTGGGAGTAGCACTAAACGACGCTCTACAGCACAGGCTTTAGACGAAAGGTATGCAAAGGAACTTGAAATGGTAGACCCTCTGCGGTTAACTTTAGGTTCCGCAGCACAGAGAAGTTATGACTACGAGTTTCATGCAATTGATCATAAGAAGAGCACAAATCCTGTAGCCATGAGTGGGGCTTGGTAAAATGTTTCTGTCACTCTGCCTAGAGGATATATATGTTATATGTAGGAAGTTATGTTCATCAGCACAGACCGGCTGGATGATTCGCCTTAGAGATGGACACTCTTAAGTTGATATTTTGTCAACAAAATCCAAGTTTCGGCATCATTCCCACGGAATTTTTTTCTAAAACACAACGTCATGTCGCGCTGGGTGTGGGCATAATCTATTTCTTCATCAGCACCGGTTTTTTCAAGATACTAAACGACATGTAGGTGTATATTGGAGCCATACTAGATGTGACAAAGGCGAATTGCCACAATGTAGAGAGCTCATTTTTAAAGGCAAAATTTTATTTTGTCTCAACTGAAATTTATTTAGTGGCTTATTCTTGCGGGGAGCGTACTAATCGCTAGTGGCACCGATTATTGTATGCACTAAATTATCGAGTTCCATACCAGATCCAAGTAAAAGACCGCGGCCTTTGGGCGGAGAATATCTCAGTTACGAGCTCTCTGGCACAAAGCTGAAAGGTAGTGAAGTCTTTTTTACAAGTTCTTTACGACGCGCATCCCGAAAATGGCAAGTTTGACGTTGATATTCTTACCAGTGAGTCAATCAAGTTTGTCGTAGTGGCCTCGCTACATCTGTGATCAAACTTTTCTGTTCTAGATGAGTGAAATAAAGAAAGCCCCTAGCATATCGACAGCCTTTGAAAGGGTCTTCGTAAACTCAAGACAACTCTTAAAAGTGGAGAGATGGACAAATCTTAAGCTATTACGCGGAGATAAGCCAGAGGAGATAAAGGGAAATAAGCTAGGACAAAATGTAATGCTCTTAATTATCTCTTACATCTCTAACTATGGCTTCTAAACTCAGTAATCTCATGCGACATTGCAGAAAAAAAATAAGAGTTTATTCATTTATCTTTTTTTGGGCACTCATCTTGATCTAAGACCTGATTCTTTCGACTAGGGCTAGGGGTCATCTGCTCTATTACTGCTGGCCCAATTTTTAACAATAGGTACGTTTGAATAGAAGCATGTAGTCTTTATCAATGTGATTTACACAATCCACAAACCCGACAAGAAATATCGGCGTTTCTTGCTCAAGGGAGAACGAATTAAGGTTACGCCCACTACCCACGATCTCCCTTAACTGTACTGTCATGCAATCCCCAAGCTACTCGGCTACTACAAAAATTCTGTATAATTAATCCATTCAGCAATCCGATTATTGGTTTTTGTAACACTCTTTTCTTCTTCATGTACTGATATCATCAAAGAAGCGTTACTGGTACGAGTACAATGGGAGCTAATCTCCGGGGGTGTCGTGGCTATAATACTACAACGAATGGCTTTCATTCTATATACACTAGTTATCTTGCTTGGCACATTTCTCGGCTTTTTTTGATCACACCATCAGAGACTAAGCTGCACGCAGAGCTGTACACCTGTTTGTGAACCCCAGGTAGAGCCTCTCTACTGACGGCTCACAGCTTACGGGTTATGCGCTACTCGCAGGTCAGGCTTGCTGCTCGTTGCTCGCTGCTCGCTGCTCGCTCATTCGCTTACAAATAATTAGGGGGTCCCAGCTTTCGCACGCGATCGGAGCAAGGAAGGGTGGACATCGCCTGTCGAGCCGTATATATAAAAGCACCCAGAAGAAGGGATACTGCGTACTTCTCACGTTCAAACAGCACACACGAGACAGAGCAATTCGACAAAATGGCCATAAAATACGAGAAAGACACAACTTTTGTCATTTTTGGAGCCTCTGGTGATTTGTCTAAGAAGAAGACGTTCCCTGCTCTTTTCGGGCTATTCAGAGAAGGGTATCTGGACCCAACGACGAGGATTTACGGGTATGCTCGTTCTGACCTGAGCAAGGAGGATCTCAGAGAGAGGGTGTTGCCGCACATGAAGGTTCCCGACGGCCCAGAAGGGCAGGAGAAGGTCGAGAAGTTTTTCAAGATGGTGCACTATGTTCAAGGGCCATACGATACTTCTGAAGGTTACCAAAACCTGAAGAAGATCATTGAGTCGCATGAGAAAGAATTGGGTGTCAAGGAGCCCCACAGATTGTTCTACTTTGCGTTGCCACCAAGTGTGTTCTTCACGGTGGCCAATGAGATCAAAAAAAACCTTTATGTCCCTAACGGCGGTACCAGACTGATCGTGGAGAAGCCATTCGGTCACGATCTAAAAAGTGCCAGAAAATTGGTTCGCGAGTTGGCTCCATTGTTCTCAGAAGATGAGATCTTCAGGATGGACCACTACTTGGGTAAGGAGCTGGTCAAGAATCTGCTGGTTATGAGATTTGGTAACACATTTCTAAACGCGGCGTGGAATAAAGAGAACTTACAAAGCATAGTCATTTCCTTTAAAGAGCCATTTGGAACTGAGGGTCGTGGTGGTTACTTTGATAAGATCGGTATTATTAGAGATGTCATGCAGAACCATCTATTACAAATTCTGACCTTAGTGACTATGGAGCGCCCTGTCTCTTTTGACCCTGAATCTGTTCGTGATGAGAAGGTCAGAGTGCTTAAGGCAATCGCCCCAATCGATACTAAGGACGTACTCGTAGGGCAATATGGTAGGTCCGAGGATGGCACCAAACCTGGTTACTTGGACGACGAAACCGTAGATCCACATTCTAAGTGCCTGACTTTTGCTGCATTGCCATTTAAAATTGAAAACGAGCGTTGGGATGGTGTACCTGTAATCATGAGGGCTGGAAAGGCATTTAATGAAGGTAAGGTAGAAATTAGGTTGCAGTACAAGGCAGTAGCTTCTGGTGTGTTTAAGGATATTCCTCAAAATGAGCTTGTTATCAGAGTGCAGCCTAGCCCTGCAGTTTACATGAAGTTTAATGCCAAAACACCTGGTTTGTCAAATCTCGCGCAGGTAACAGATCTTGACTTAACATACTCGAGCAGATACAAGGATTTCTGGATACCAGAGGCCTACGAAGTATTGATCAGAGAAGCTCTTCAAGGTGACCACTCAAACTTTGTCAGAGACGATGAACTGGACATTAGCTGGAAGTTGTTCACGCCGTTGTTGGAGTACCTAGAAGGCCCGAATGCTCCCGACCCAGAAATCTATCCTTACGGGTGCAGGGATCCACCGGGTCTAAAGAAGTATCTGGAGAAGCATGGTTATAATATTGCTGAGCAGCATCATCATCCTTATACCTGGCCAGTCACTTCCCCCGAAGCCAACGAAGACGTGAGGCAAAGAAGCAAATCTCAATCTCAGGCTGGCAAATATTGAAATGAATCATTGAGATGTACCAAGTTTTTGCAACGTTAAGGTTTACATTCGACGCTTTATAAATACGATTATACAATTCACTTAACATTTCTGTTTATTTCAAATACCTTGTTTGATTTTTCTTCACTTACCGTCAAATTCTAATTGATTATGAAATGCAATAATATTTATTAATCTACATGTGCTAATATTACAACTAAAAACCTCTAGTATTCGGATACAAAAATAATAGAAAGACGGAAAAACTTGAAAACAATGACGATTAAAAAAATTAGGGAATGCAAATCTCTTGGCTGTTCAAGCAATATGAAAGGGTAATAAGTAAGGGCGAACAGTAGCTTCTAACGGTTTGCATCACCTTTCGTGACCAAGGAGGTCGAATGCTTCATCTTAACTGTTCTGTCTACTTCGAATTCTGAAAAATCAATTTCCTTAGCCCTTACTTTTTCGTGCATGTACTGTTGGATCGCTTCGAATTCTTCGAGCCGTTTGTCCTGAACTTCCCTCATCAACGACATCAAAAACTTGGGTACCATACCCATATCTTCATTATGAGTTATTAAAAAATCAACCACTTCTATTGCCAAAAAATAATGGCCACCTTCATTTTGTGCAAAAGTATCATTAAAAGAATCGGATGTGTCAGTTAGACGGCCCTGAGGAACATTACTGTCGGGCAGGCCCAAAATATTTGGTGTTATTACCGTTGACAAGTTGTGAATATCCATTTTAGAGCCAACTTCATTTTCAATATGAGAGAAGGAACCTGTCCAGCACAGGAAGGAAAGCAGTACTTCTAGTACATTTCTATTGTTTTCTGGTAAAACGCTGTAGACCAAATATATGACTCGTTGTCTTTCATGTTCCTTTTCCAATTTAGCGGCATTAATCCAAATTTTATAAAGCGGAGTAGTTAAAAGCGGGTCAGGAAGTTCTCTGATAAATTTTTTCAGTAGGGCAGATAATTGTATTGCGTTCTCCTTAGATAAGTCCGGTGTTCCACCAGGATTGCTATCAATGGATGAAGCCAATTCTTTCAGCCTCCTGATATTACCGTTTTTACGAAAAATACCCTCTACGGACATATCCATTTGCCGGAGAGAGGAAATTAACTCATCAACAATAATTGGAATTCTTATCTTAGAGGGACCTACCCCTAGATCAGACTCAACACCATATTTCTCAGATAAAATATCCAATGGTGTGCCGAACACTTTTAGCTGATCTGGTTTTCTAGGCTCTTTGTTCATCTTAGACTTCATCCTCCACCAAAAGCTACTGGATGGACTAGGTTTTTCAGCTTTTAAAACGAAGGGTCCCAACTGCGAAGGGTCAAAATCCTCATTCACTATTCTTTTATCCAATACCAAGAGGGACAAACTAATTACTCGTAATAGATTCAGTTCCACACTACTCAATTCTGAATAGTAAACACCACTTTTCTTAGCAACAACTCCTACTGATTCATCGTCCCCTTCTTTTAATTTTTTAAAATAGGTAAACGCATTGGGTCTTAATTCTCTTGCTTGTTCAGCTGCCACAATCCTTGATATATCATCAAGTGTCAATGTTTTGGTATTGCTGAAAACATTTCCTGAATTTTGTTCAAAGGAACTTGCCGGCTCTGTTTTTATTACGAGTCCTTTGGTTTTTTCAGATGCCTTTAGATTGATGTCAGCTTCCGCGGTCTCCAATATCACAGACTTTCTAGCCTCTTGTTTATCACGTGCCAGTTGGACATGCTCTCGTCTTGATTTCAATCGCTTTATGTCGTTAAGGGTCCTGATATAAGTTTGTTGCATTAACATCGACTGATTCACTTCGTCACCATTCTTATTCCTTGTCCTTGTCTTTAACTGAACTTCCAATACTGCTTTCGATCGAACCAACGCTATTTTTAGAAGAAATATCAGTTGTGCCAGCCTCGAGATGTATTTGAATCCTGGTAAAGACATAGGATCCTCCACTGAACAATGTGAGCATAAAATGTGGTCCGATTCTCTATTGTAAGTGGAATCACCCATATCCTGAGGCTTAATCCTTTCTTGACATAGGCAGCAATAAAAGCAATGTGGATGCCATCTTTGCTCATGATATTGAATACAATCCTCTTGGATGTATTTTCCACATGATGCGCAATTATCGGTAGCATTGATAGAGACATCAATGAAGGAAAAAGGATCACTTTCGTACTTTTCATTTTTCTCTACTTCACGTAAAAACCTCACTAGCGAATTAGGAGAGTGCATTTGCCTATTTTTTTCTAAGGCATTGTAAAGCCCATAACGTGTTAAAAGTTTTAAAAAGTGTGTCAAACCAGTTATTACGGACATGAATGACGAGACAGTAACTTTAGCATCACGAGGTTCGGAACTCATTTTTCGAAGAAGCTGTAAATAGATCATGATCTTAGTGGATAAATTGCGTGGAAACTTACTATATTTTAGGTTCATGTTTTCATTCGTGTGATTGGTCTCTGGAGCAGTCAAAGACAATTTTCCGCGGCCACCAGTTGACGATATATTGAAATTAGAATCCTCAACAGATCCCAGTGCTTTAAACAGACATTCTACTTTCAAAACAAATAATGCTGTCGAAGATATTCCTTTTAATTGATTTGAATTAGCCAGGTATTGAAACATATCTGATATGCAAGATGCGGTTTCTTCCTCAAATTTGTAAAGTACTGACCAAGTCTTTGAAAGTATAGAATTGAATGCTTCCATCTGTTTTTCCAATTCAGTCGGCAGAGGGTTCATATCTGAATTTGTCCGGTGCTCCTTTTCAAATTTCACTGTGGGGAAGGCAGGCAATCCTAATGTTTCTGCAGATAAGTTAACATGCCAATATTTATGAATACCGTAGCATTCGGGATGCCAGGTATAGATCTCCTCACCTTTTGGGAATTCGATATACTGATCCGAGATTGGGTAATGACATCCGCTACAACGTTTGGAAAAATACTTGAGAAAATGGTATTTACAATATAATTGGTCTTGAAACATAAAGCATTTCTTAACCCCACAAGGTGTCCCACAAATCGTACATGAGAAATGTTCTTCGTCATATCTTTCACCGAAGGCGGTGTAATAAAGGCCCCGCAGCGGCTTATTGCAAACGTGGCATAAAAGGTTATGCCTTCGAAAGTAATCATATTGACACAAAAGTATTGTCTCTTTCGTCTCCTCCACATCGTAGGGAAAATACTTCGGTTTCAAAAATTTTTGACAGTCTGCGCATGTAAAACATTCTTCATGATAATACTTCCCTAATGCTTTTAACGTCGTCTTTCCATGCCTGCTGCCCTGCGTTATAGGATTGTTGCACTTCGCACACACTTTCCTATTGATCTTGGAGCCGTGATGAGAGGACTTCGAACCGTTATGCGAAGACTTTGAACCGTGATGTGACGACTTTGAGCCATTTTGAGACGATTTGGATCCACTACGCGATGTCTTATCGGCGACCACGGTTTTAGAGTTACTATTATTATTAGTATGATGCTGCTGCTTTATTTGCTTCGGCTGGACATCAGGCATGGCCTGCATTGTCAATGGATAGAACCTCTTCACAAATGTTGCAAGCTAATGTCAGTGATGCCACCACCTCTAGACTTTTGTTTTTATGTATCCTTGCACTGAATTGAAAAGCTTGTAGTGTTGTTTTCTCCAGACAGTTCTGTGACAACACGGTAACAACAATTTCTTCTCCAGTAAAATATCGTCACTGATGCTCCCTCACTTCACTCAAAACTCCATCAAACTTTGTCCTAGTGAGTGACAAGCAAGGTTGTTCGTTTCCTCTTGATGTTGTATATGTTAACGTGAGAGAAAATATCACATTTGATGCATTTGTTTACATATGTCATTCGTTTTGTATGACACTATGCAATCTATAATTTTCCCTGGTGCAGAAGAGGGGAAAAAAGTACCCGTACTATGTGATACATATCGTTGTAAAACTAAAATGACACTATATATCAGGGCCGTCCAGCTTGAGATTTATACTTATCATTGAAACCTCGAATTTGATCTTTGTCGAACTGATTAGAGATTCCTTGCAAAGTTCGGACTACTGCTTCTGTAGCTCCAATCAGAGGGCGAATGATGGCAACAGGGGCCACTTTTGCAGCTGTAACTGCCGCCGCCGCGGTGCCAGCCTGACAGTCCTCTATCTCACCCTTTGTTTTCCACAACACGTCGTAAACGAGATGCATGTGCTTCTCCAAGGACAAATAGGCTTCTTCTAGACCTTTGTGAAGATCCAATGGCTGATCAGCATAAAGACTAACGATTTTTGGTTGACCACCATCAGTTTTAGACGGGTCTATCACGAGAGCTGCAGGTCTTTGACCTCTGATTTTCGGGTTACTGCCACCAACTAACTGGTCCTCTTTCAGAAGGGAATCCATATTTACAACCGGTTCGTCAGAACGCGGGAGTCTGCCATCTACACCAACTCCTCCGAAAATTCCCTCAGTATTCTCAAGAATTGCTTGCGTACCAGACGCTAATTTTACGCCCACCTTAACAAAATCACCAGTAGCAGTCTTCAAAAAGACGTTACAACCATTCTTCAAACTATTCCCCAAACGACGATCTTGTCTATATTCAGTCAGCGGAACCGTGACTAGGGCCTTAACGCCCGAACCGAGTGCCGCAATTGATTTAACCGGTGCAAATCCCTCTAAGACGCCAGGAAGTTGCTTAGAAGCAATATCTGGTGCCCAGACTGCCTTTAAAGTAGATGCCATATCTGGGAATCCATTTATCCCATAGAGCACGACACCCTTCAATGTCAATTTTGCACCTTCAAGAATGAAAAAGTTCATCAATTCGCTCGTATGACCTGAACGTAATCCTGCATAATCAACCTTCTTGGGCTTGTAATCCAGTTTTAGTTTGACAGAATTCGTAGTGAGTTTCTGTATAAATATTGTGTCCGGATAATCGTCTATCAATTCGAATCTCTTGTCTTTAAATTCTCCGAATTTCACTAAAAAATCCAACGCATCTTGGTCAACATGTAATCGCAAAGGGGCAACTTCGAGTTTAGTTATCATTTCAGTTGCCATCAGGTAATCAATAGGTCGAACGGTTGAAAATTTAGCACATAGCATAGCTTTATCACGGGTCCACTGCTCGTGTCGAGACAAAGTCAGAAACTTATTCCACGTAGATGTCCGAACATTGTCTAATATTTCGAATTTCTGGACAGAAAGATCGCATTTGTTTAATATGTCCGCTGAACCATCAGATTCGAATTTCGAGGGATTGTCATATCTGTAACCGGTGAAAGAAATCTTGATCTTTTCGAGAGAAATCAAAGCTTTATAAAAACGCGAAGGATGCAAATTAGCCTTTTTTATAGAAACGGAGGACTTCTTCTCACCTTGAATTTCCTCACTTACCCTTCTTTTTAAATCAACATCATCTGCCATGTCTGCAGTAACATAAATCGAGTCAAATACTGACATTTGTACCCTACCGTCTACGGGGTGCTCTCCTTCAATAGCCTTCACCTCACGATCAAGCTGGTCTATAGTGAGTGAGATAAAATTTCTGCTGTATTTCCAATCGTAGCCATCGAACAGTTTAATAGACACTTTTTCAACATCTACTTCAATTTTAAAATCAATATCTTGCTCGTGATCTTCGGCCCGTGCTTCCTCTTCTCCACGATCAATATCTAAATAACCTTCGTGGAAATTGATGGTTCTGCTAGCGAAATCTGAAGAAGTATCAATAGTTGTTTCATTTGTCGATCCAATGGAGTTAGTCTCGTTTGCTACATCACGAGGCTTTGCACTATCTAAGAAAATATCTTCAACAACTATCAGGTCATCTTTGCTATTGATTTTACCTTCTTCCTTGATATGCGAAGAGTTAAAAAAATCCGGATCAATTTCGTTGAAAACATCCGCTACTTCTGCATTGTTGTAGTTATACTTCTCCTCATCGGGAAAGGTCACTGGAAGCTTCAAATCTATGCACAGCTGTATCAGCGTATGCGCTGAGTCAGCACACAAAGATAACATCAAATTGTGCAGTTTGACGTGCAAAGAAATAGTACTGTTGGTATAGTGGGTGATTATGGATAGTGTGTCAATTTTACCGATAGCCGAAAAACCTCGATGTGCATAAAGCGAAGTCAAAGACGACCATTCTTTGTTATCCTGATGCTTAATATTGCAAATATCGTCTACCAAAAGTAAAGTACCACTATTCAATAAACTTTTAGATTGTAAAAAGGAGCTCTTTCCGTTCATAGCCATACGATCAATCACTAACATCAATCCAGCATTCAGCCTATAAGGGAGCATGAAAACCGAGCAGTCAATTAGTTTCAACTCCCAAGCAAAAGCATTAGACGGTAGCTCCTTCTTGGCATTTGAATTTCGGTTCGAAGTTTTCTTCGACTTACTGTTCCGCTCACTAAACAAATCAAGCAACTTCGCATAATAGTGAAAAGATAAATTGCATAAAGTTATGCGAGTTCTCCCATTGTTTTTTCGTTGAAAGAAAAGAATCGGCTTTCCATTAACAGCGGGCTTGATCGGGGTTATAATGGTCTGTTCATTATCGCCAAAAAGTCTTTTCAAAATTATATGTTTTGCAAATGCAATAAAATTACCTTCTTGCGTAGATGCAAAGGTAACATCTGATAGTTTTCCATCCAGTGTGCCGAATTCACGTTTTAAAAAGTTTTTTAATTTTAGTTTAATCGAATCTATCATTAATGCAAATGAGGCAGCTGCTGTGTTTTTGTAAATTAAATTGGAAGAATGCAATATCCTAACGCTTCTTTTCAAGTAAGAATTTTTCTTTTCCTTGTCTTTCTTCCGGTGCGGGGCTTTAAAAAGGAGAGATAAATGACGAAATTCGTCAAGCAATCCCTGCAACATAATGAAGTCATCCTCAAGTGTTATATCTTTGATTGTACAAAGATATTTGCTCGTCAATAAGGAATCGTCAAGATTCTCATCATATGCGTCTAGCTGTATTCGCGATTTCGATAACGTGATGCAAATTTCCGAGATATTCAGCAAAACATCTGTCCGACCCAATTTCCTCCTCATAATTTTTAGTGAATTTGTTTTGAAAATATCCGAAGATGTGTTAGATCCTGCATTCTCCATCTTCAATATTAGATCATATTTTGCCAGTGGCAATATGATGTTAATACACCGCGTCGCAGTTAGTAAGCGCATTCCCTCGGTGGACTTTTTTTTCAACAAGCTTTTTTTGGACATCTTACTTTCGATAGACGATATAAAATCGGTTATGCGTTGCGAAAAACTCAGAAGTTCTTCGAGAGTCGGAATGGTTAACGAAATGTTGACATCATGCAAAATTGAAAAGCGGGATTCTTTGGGTTTTATTATACCACGCATTATCGGCGACTTCGGATGACTAGAAGATAAACCGTCACCGCGAAACTCAAAAGAGTCCACCGTTAAAACATATTCTTTATTGCCCAGACTATCCAAGTTTACTGTTCGCAGAAGTAACGTAAAATTTCGGGCAAAATCCATTTGTATAACATTGGATTTTACTGCTAGAAAAGCTATTCCTTCCAGAATATCTTGCTCTTTTTGAAACCTCTTGTATCCGGTCAGTCCACTTGGTTGTGATGTTGTATCAGTGGGTTCCTTAGAAAGTACAGCTATGATGAAATCTAACACTGAGCCACCTGCATCTAACCAGTTGTCTGCAAAGATTTGAATGATATCAACCTCAACCATCAAATCCCTCAGGCTCAGATCTTCAATAGACGCCAACCCTTCAAAAGAAATGTCGATTGAATTGACACGGATTAAGTCTCTCACAGATGCGGATTGTTCCTCATTGCTATCCACGCGCTCGTTCTTTGGGCTTTCCATCGCACTCATGTACATTGATGCCGATTCGCTCTGGGAATAATAAATCGTACTGGACAGATTGTTCGGTACATCGTCATTTCTTTTCATTTTTATGGCATCCAAATTGTGCACTGTAATCTTTCTTACATTATTTTCTCCAGTTTTCAAACAGATCTTTTCTAATTTGACCTCTATGACTTCATGGTTCTCAAATAATAGTTTAAAAGTTACATCTTCAAAAGTTATCATTAACTTGGACAGAGCCACATTTAATATTCGATTCTTAACAGTGTCCAATGTGCTTACAACCGGCGCAGCTTCAATTTCCTCTCTGCTACTCAAGCTACTGCTGCTACTGGTGGTAGCAGGGCTAGTCAGAAATTCGGAATTTAGTTCATTCTCAACATTGCTCATTCCTGTTTGATGTGCATCTTTGAACTGCATAATTGAGTTAGTCAGATCTTGGATGCTTTTGGCTAAGGAAAAATTACTGGAATCACTGTCCTGCGTCGAGAATTGAGGTCTTACAACCAACTCTAGCCCTTTGCCGTAGACATTAACCCCTCCCGAGACATTGAGGCGGATATCTAAAAGAGTGACAGTGCCACTTTGCATCTCTAGCCCTGGGATGCTAATTTCATCCACGACCAAATCCACATCATTGAACGAAAACTGTGAATTTGACCCTAAGGACACATGCAAGTTTGATAAATCCACATTCGAGAATACAGACACTTGTTGTAACACATAGAGTAGTAACCTCTTTTGGATCATCTGGGGCAGCCAAAATGCCATGTCGAGGTATAAACTCTCGCGCTAAAGTGTAATTGGTAAACAGTCCAATAGATCGTTATGGTTATTTTTCCTGATCGTCGATTGCCTCTTGATTTAGTACATAGTGCTTTGCCCCCTTCTCGGTCTTTGGGACCCCTTACATAGATTGTCCGATGCTCTGACATGAAATAATCGAAATGCCGGACATGCATATGAAAATGTTTATAGTAATATCTAGGACAAAACAGTAGGTATTCATGTTTGCACAGCTGACTTCAGCATTAGTAAGAAGTACTCCAGACCTTTGTCCAATACGATAGATGGTCACAGCAGTTTCTGTGCTATTTTTGCTACCGACTGGAGCCGACATTGTTGGCTATCATTTTATATTAGACATATGCCAGGGGACAATGCTTATTATTCTGGCAAATCTCCTCTAGAACGCATAAAATGTACTAAGATATGCCATAAAAGAGGATTACATACCACGGGGGTGGACTGAATTGATTCTCTGTTGTAGTCTTCTAGCTAATTTGTTTTTGACAATCTATACCTGATTCCGGAAGAAATTTCATAAAAAAAACAACATTAAAAACCGGAAAAAAAAAATAGTTTAGTCAGTTTGGGAATAACAAAAGAAAGAATATCTTTTGTTGGCGGAATTTACTGAACTTCCAGTTAGTAAAAACTGCTGCTGTTTGAGCATCGGGCACGGCTGATCTTCATATGCAAAGAACTAATCTTTAACAGAATATGAACGAATATCCTGTTATCACGGTACCCAAAGGGCAGTTTGTTGTCATAGACGGGTTCTTAGTAAAGCTCGGCACGGAGGAAAACGATCAAAATGAAACATTCCTTCGCGATGCTAGAAATTTACTTACTTTTGAAGGATGGTCAATTTTGCGGAACTCATTTTATCCTAATACATTACTGAAGATGCGAGAAATGAGGTCAAACTATTATCTATCGCATCATCGCGCATTTTTCCAATTGATGAAATCAAAAACATATGTGATATTCATCAAAAAGCAAGGGAGGTATTGCTGCCGTAGAGTGGATCGAAGCAGGGCTACACACGTAGCCTTGAGTGTTAAATTGGGACCCAAAGGCCAACGTCTAAAGTATGTTGTTTTTGACAAGCCTCTGTCAAAGTCAGACCATCGGACGCATGACTTGTATCAACAGCAAAATCAAGATCTGCACGAAATTGAAAACACTCTAATTAAAAATGCTCCACCCTTTGACACGGTGGACCGGGAAAATGCAATACTTCAAAATGTGTTGTTTGTGACAGAGGATCAATTGGCTAAATTGAAAGGGTATCCTATCACGGAAGCTAAACTAGAACTCACCGAAAGAAACAACGACAGACCAAGATTAGACACCCTTTTAGAGCTCAAAAAAAGCCTTTTGCGCATCTGCTTGGAAAGTAGCTTTTGGCAGCTTAAAAGACTGAGAGAACGATGTGAACACGATGGAATGCAAAACATTTTTGAAGATTGTAAAAATCAGATTCAGGAAGTTTTGCCTATTGTCAGTGAACAGAATTTCCCTCGATTGATACAACAATGGTTTGATGAAAAAATCAGTATTCAAAACATTTCTGGCCGATATGTTGTTATTGAAGATTTTGTTGTAGATTTGGAATCGAAGTCACTAATGGACCCACAAAATGAAGAATGGTTGGCAAATTTGACTTCGTTAGAGAAGGAAAAACTAGAAAGTAGCAATCCGCTGGACTGGAACGTACTCAAATTATGCAAGGAAGCGTACCCTGTCTATAATAGAAAGTTGTTCGATGTAGCAGACTCTACAGAAAAGAAACTTTTCAGGGATTCAAGCGGTGGAGTGCGCATTTTAGAGCCAAAGGAAAAAAGTGCAGATCTGTGGGCCGAGTTTACCTGTCGCTGCATTATCGTTAATTTTCAAGATTTTGGGCCGAGAGTTTTATATGAAAATGTAGAAATAACCAATGCTGCGGGAAGTAATAGCATTCCGAGAAGAGAAAGTATTCCAACATTTGTTATACCAAAATCTATCGGAGACAAAAGATACGATTATCTCCTGAAGAATCTGGATTTTTTTGTGAGTTTCAACGGGCTCAAGACGCTCTATGTTAAGACTTTTCAACAATTTAAAAGCATGTTTAAGGATTCGACGATGAAACAAGTTGGCTGATTTTACAATCGCACGAGTTGAATAACTAAAGGAGAATTTCGGAATTTTTTTTTTACAGTTATGTATACCGTTCGGACTAGATAAGATTCAATCTGAGTAAGAGCTAAAGATTTATGATTTCACATAATTATTGAAACAAACTTCATCTGGAGACTTAAAATGTTCATTCTATTTTTAAAAATCGGGTGAGATGCCTCTATGTTGATTTTCTTAAATAGTTGTGCCTTGTCAAAGACAATACAATCCTATTAACGAATGGATACTAGTCTTTTCTAATCTAAACTTCGCAAATTTGCTAATTTTTTCTTTGCAACCACCTGTCACAATTTACGGGATTTATGCCGTCTAGGATGTCAAAGCTGTAAAATACCGTGCTGCTTACTTTTTCATCGATGAGGGCCGCTGTACCTTAAAATATAACTGTTC
Source organism: Zygosaccharomyces pseudobailii (assembly GCA_949129085.1). Classification (NCBI taxonomy): domain Eukaryota; kingdom Fungi; phylum Ascomycota; class Saccharomycetes; order Saccharomycetales; family Saccharomycetaceae; genus Zygosaccharomyces; species Zygosaccharomyces pseudobailii. The sequence goes on from CASBRY010000010.1 coordinate 1,202,939, forward strand.
CAAGCCCTTCAATCTGATGTCGAGATTTATTTTGGTAAAACACCCTCCTCGTGAAATAAATTGAAATTGTTTTTTTCAGTTCTAACTAGTGCAGTGACATGTCTTCATTTTATAACAAGACACCGTTACTGAGACAGGTATTTTGCGAGTCTCGTGCGCCGCAAGTGTTCGTCAAATATGAATTTCTGCAACCTAGTGGCAGCTTCAAAAGCAGAGGGATCGGACATTTAATCTCTAAAAGGGCGCAGCTGATTCGAGAAAATAAAAAAGTGCCAGTTGTATTCTCAAGTTCTGGAGGTAATGCTGGCCTGGCCGCAGCAGTAGCATGCCATATGCTGAACATATCCTGCACTGTGGTCATTCCGATCACCACCAAAGAAAGAATGGCTGAAAAAATTAGAAAGTGCGGTGCAAATGTTATTGTGGAAGGGTCACACTGGAAGGAAGCTGACTGTTACGTTAGGGATTTACTTGCGCGGAGCTTAAATAAAAATGAATTTGAGTCAATTTATGTCCACCCGTTTGATGATCCTATTATATGGGAAGGACATGCGACTATTGTCGACGAGATCATCAACAATTTGGAGGATCAACAAGTTCCTCTAGAAAAAGTAAAAGGTATCGTTTGCAGTGTGGGTGGCGGTGGTTTATATAATGGCATCATACTAGGACTCGAAAAATACGGGTTAGCCAATGCTCTACCTGTTGTTGCCGTAGAGACTAGAGGATGTCATGTACTGAATGAATCCATACAAAAAGGGGTACGCGTTGAATTTGACAAAGTATCTAGCGTAGCTACTTCCCTCTGCAGTACCCACGTGGCTGCAGCAACCTTTGAAAACGCACAGAAATATCATTCAAAATCTCTTGTCTTGGAAGACAAAGAAGTGCTACAAACCTGTTTGAAGTATGCGAATAACTTCAATATTATCACAGAGCCAGCTTGTGGCGCAAGCCTTCATTTAGCATACAACCCTTTGCTTTTGGAGAGGGCTTTAGGGAGAAAGCTTTCTCCTGATGATGTTATAATTGTCATAGCTTGTGGTGGCTCAGCAGCCACTATTGAAGGATTGAAAACTAGTCTACAGTCGCTTTCGTAGTATAAGAAGTGATGTACATTTGAACTCGTATAAAAGGTTTTCAAATTGAAAAGCGGTAAAGCATCTTGCGATGCCCGATTGCAATTTGTTGTTAAGACGAAAAAATGAGCAAAATCATCTATTTAAATTCCTTGCAAAAACTATTTTACTATAAGGCTTATTTTTCTAATGGTAGAAAATACATTCAGTCAAGAAGAACCAGAAATTGTGAGCGGTCCTGTATATTGATCGCATCAAGACACAATTGTAACTTTTCCGAAACATTCCTAGTTATGTTCGATATCATATGTCCTGTGGATGGAAACTTATTCACAAGTAGATTCGACATTGAACTTCGACTTTGTGAAAAGCTCGACTATCACTCTGATTACTGAAAGTTTACGGCATTTTTCTAACAATGGCATTTAGCTGACGTTTTTCTACGATGCAACTTTCCGAAATTCAATCGTACACAGTAAAAACATGCCTCAGGGAGGAATGGAAATCGGTCATCCGGACGCAGAAGTATTTTCGGACCTTGTTTATATAAACCCATACATTACTATGGACATCATTCTGGAAAGAATCGGCCCTAGGAATGAAAGCAGTAGCTTGACACATATAAAAAACTAGAAATAAACCTTTCAAAGTTTGCAAAAAGGTCCTCCACGTTCATCCAGGGGCCGCGCGAGGTGGCGTACATTGGCTGACTCATGGCTTGCCAAGGCATTGGTTGGATTGTGTCCGCGCCGAAGAAGCCCTGGCGGGGCATTCGTTGCTCGATTCGTTGCATGCCACTCATGCGGCGGCTTCGCCTGGGCGTTCGTTTCTCGATTCGTTGCTTTGTAACTTTTCCGCCACACACACCGTGGCTTCGCCAGGCCACTCTTTTCACTCCGCCATTGACGCCCTTGCAAGGCATTCGTTGCGTGCCTGGCACGCCCTGGCTTTGCCAGGCCATTCGCTGCAAAGAAGGATATGTATAAGTGGAACTAAATGGTTCAGCGGCAGTAGCAGCATCCGCAGCAGCAGTAGCATCGACAGCAGCAGTAGCATCGACAGCAGTATCTGCAGCATCCGCAGCAGGGAGTATTACAATATCTTCCAATTTTGATAACAGCGAAGAAGCTGTAAAATAGCGCATTCGATCTAACATATTCTGATAGACGAGCTTATTTTCCAGTTGCCGACTTATTTTATTGACCTTATGGTAACGATACTCAGGATAAATGTTTAGATGCCAGTGCTCTTCAAATTGTGAAAGAAGCTCAAAGTATAGCTGAAATATTCCATCATTCTTCCCCCATAGTTGTGAAGTGATTGCAGACACGTGTTGTAGAGAAGATAGTTCACAGTTTTTTAAAAACCGAACTATTACACTATGAAATATCGATCTCATTATTATGAAGCAATTACGCGGTCTTGTGATTATTTGGTTTGGCTTTTGCGAAGGACTACCTTCACTACATAAATTAAACTCCGTTACAGTGTTGCTTTCATATATTTTCTGGCCAACAAACTTGAATGTTAAAGACGCGGTCTGTGACTTCTTCTTATTTCTGAAAAATACAAAATCCTTGTGGTTTTCTGGGTGCGAGGCGGCTTTCGGCAGCATACATTCAGATGCGAACTCCATGTTGACCTACCCTTCTTGGATTGGAAAGCGATCTTCAAAAATTACCACCTTGCTCAATCTTGTTTAATACAGTTCCTGTCTGATTAAATATGATTATAAAATTATATCTAAGGCGAAAATTTCCGCGACACAGGTAAAATTTAAACCTCAAAATGTGACTTTCGAACCACGACTTAACCGGAAAATAAGAGATATTAATATTTTAGAGAAACAAATGGGAGAGCGGGCTTAGTGTACAGTCTTTTGTTTATCGATGAGTGTATGATGGCAGAGTTTTAAAGTGAACGCTAAACTGAAATAAACGCCGAGTTCGTGAAGTGTACTGGGGGGAGCCTTTGCGATCTTGCTAGGATTAAGACTAAATGTAGAGGGCTAGTCATAACCTGTAGTTCATAAAACTATTCTGTGTTTGGTGGGTAGCTAAGTAACGATGGAGAAAGTTACACCAATTCTTACGTCTATTTTAAGAAGTTGGAATCATTCACGATTATTTACTTGAAATCATTTTGATCAAATAGTAAAATATCAGCTATAGTATTGCAGGCCTCTGATTGTGGAATGTGTTTTGTGTAGGGTTGATAAGTAGTTTCAGTGTAATGGCATCCTAACGCTTAGTATCGTGCTTGTCAAATATCAGTATATTACTCTAAATAGACGTATCAAGTGATAGTGCGTTGAATCACTCATTTTCTGTGCTAGAATTCACACATAGCCTTGAGCGGACGCATTTGCGCAGCAGTTTAATTTTGTCAAGCCGAAGTGTGGGTTTGTGGAGTGGGTGGATCAAAGATATGAGCGGGAGAGTTGTATTTAGTTTGTTAAGAGTTGTTGTAGATTTGTATTTGCATTGATGATGTCTTGTTGGGAGGGGGAAAGTAGTGCTTGGAAGTATAGTTGAGAAGCTTGGGCGAGGAGTGGGGATGGATTGTGTTGTAGTAGTGTCGTAATTTGATGTGTTAACTGAATGATCGAGGGGATATGTGGTGTTTGGGTGACAAATTGACTTGCTCCCTATCACACATTTCGGAGCAGCCTTTCATTCAGAACAACGAACGTGCCAATGAATATGTCAATTTGTCCGCTAATTTGATTTTATCGTGGCTAAAGATTTTTAAATGGGCAATACATTTCAAATTGTATTGTAACCAATGACCTGTTTACTTTTGTTTTACTTGTGATCTACGGCAATCCCTAATATACTCCAATAATGGGTAATAGTTTCAAAATTGAGCCCAGTCATTTTAGTTCATGCCATTGAACATCCCTTTTAGTTAGGTTAAGTATTTCAACTGTATTTTCATGTATTTTGAGGTGATATCTGTTCGGGATAATCGCTCATTCGGTTGCAGTTTCATTTTAATAAATGACGGACTGAAAGTTCCGGCATGTGTAATTTTGAGCACTTTCTCAGGAGATCATTTCATGCAATTTTTGCCCATCTAGTCATTTTTGAACAAACATTTTCTCCTTAGGTTTTAATATATGGTTTGTTCAAAAGTTCATGTTAAATGTAAATAACAACAGACGTATATGTTGACAATACTAGTGACAATCATTCTTTCTAAGCTCCAAGGATTCCGAATAAAGACAGATGTTTAACATTTCGTTACAGACTGTTAAATTTTACCCAGACTAATTTTCTCTCTGCTTCTTTTTTTTTTGACTTTAGCATAATCAATACGAATTGTATCGAAGAACCCGTTTTTATAAAAAAAGCAAAAGCTTCGGTTTCAGTTAACGCACTTAATATTCAAGGATTGGTATATAGCTGCTTACAATTGTTAAACTCTAGTGATTAAAAAATTTCTCAGGCGAGCACTTTTTTTTTTTTTTTTGTGCATATAAAGTGCGGAAAGTAAATGGTGTCTACATATCACAAACTACGTCAATTTACATAATCCCATTATATATACAAACGTTTGGAGCGATGTGTAATGTAAACACGAACGTCTTTTGTAAGTTTGTACGACTAATTACTATCAGCTATGTGCCAGGTAGAAACGAACTTTTCTCGTGGAGTAGCCATGAAAAGACATTGAGTGAACGTATTTGGACTGAATTAAACTGGACAATCTTTGATACATATGACTAAAGTATGTAATTATCAATCTTTAGACAAAATCTAGTTGCATTGTCCAATAGATTTCAAAGCAAATTTTTTTCATAGTTTTCATGAAACAACCAAGTTTACAAGTTGTCATGTCAAAGTAATTTTATTTTTCTTTTTTTTCAAGCAAAACGAGAATATTTACAGTATGTTCGTTGAAGGCTGCTAAAAGAGGTATTATATGATATTTTCTACATTTGTTGATCGGATATATGCTTTTGTCGGATTTCAAGAATGTGTTTGCTTTCTTTGAGTACGTCGTCATGTGTGACTTCAGACCTTTTTAGTTTTCTTCCTGAACCTATCCTGAAAGGATTTACGAAGAATTTTGGGAACTAAACGTAAAAAAACGTTCATTCTTTTGATTTTAACCTTATCTTGATTACTAATGAATTGGTAAAGAGATAGTCAATTATGTGGATTGTGAAGCTCAGAAAAATAATTTTACTAATAGCATTTATGAAAATGTATTTCATTAAATGCAAGCGCCATTGCTACTGTCATATCAGTTGTCCCTGCCAATATAACATCAGAGAGAAAACCTTAGGAAATATTTGATAAACAATTTCCATTTTACTTAACTATATCAACTGTACTTCTCGGATCCATAATGATCAATAACAGGCTAGTTGGTTGCCCTGTCTTTGACGTATAGTTTTTGGGCTTGTCTGCTATGATAGCCTCCTCACTAAGTATTAGGTTAGTTTACTAGCGCCACTCGTAAAAATCCAAAAATAGGTTAATTAGCACTTGCTCCTATGAGTAATCAAATATCTTGTGCTAAATACTACAATTATTCTTGTCGTGGACCGAGTAAATTAGTCATGTGATCAACTATTATATTAATTAGTGGTTGCTTTTGGGGGTTTGCCGCCGAAGTATCAATAGAATTACTATATAAAGGGACACACAGATGCAACTGAGCTAAGAATTTAAATCTAAGAAAGGCCCAAAGAGATAACATAATATAAAGCTATAGCGATCCAAGGAATCTAGTATATCAAGAAATTATACTTCAATACGTATTTGAACCGTAGTTCATCACAGAATGATCATCTACTGAAGCTGTGTATATTTTTTTTGAGGCTCTTTGCTCAGCACGGACAATTTGGCCGAGTGGTTAAGGCGAAAGATTAGAAATCTTTTGGGCTATGCCCGCGCAGGTTCAAGTCCTGCAGTTATCGAAAATCTTTTTCATTATCAAAAAGATGCGGCGTAGAGTCCAAAGCATTTACGATGTTCGTTTGTGGATAGCCCATGAATAGAAAATTTTTTAACAACTAGCATAATTGAGAACTGAAGCTTATATAGCAAATGGCTTTTGAAAATTGTAACGAGTAGAATTTTACGGCATTAATTAATTGAAAATTACCCCACTTTTACCAAGTTTACTTCCACCATTTTGGAGTAAATAATGAGCCAATACTCTTTCGAAAAAAAAAAAAAATTACCAGTTAAACTATTTTCTCAAACCAGCTTTGAAAGTTGCAGGGACAATAAACCGGTCAAGATAATGATGATTTTCAATAGAGAATTCCATTGAACTATTTGTTAGCAGCCATAAATCTATACAAAATATCAACTGCTTCAGTAGTTCAATAATTCAACCGATTACGTGTCACGGCTTTTGTTTTCCTTCCAACAATTGTTTGGCAAAAAAAGCAGCCGAATGCTAGCTGATTGACTGCTTTTGAAGGACTAGCAGTTATTTGGGGGAGTAAGAGAATAAAAGATTAAAAAGCTTATTGAATGTTGAAAGACTTACGAGTGGACCATTTTATTATGTTTTAAGGTTTTCATACTGCGGCAATAGAGAACCGTTGTTTCAGATCTCGTGTATTACATACTAACGTTTAAGCTATGAGTAATTCTTGATCCAATTCCTCTTCTATTAACCATTGCTCTGAAAGCATGGAAAAGATATCAGGAGGGAATAAAAAAATGATGTAGTACCCGAAAATTATACTATTATAGGCACCCACACTGGGTCAAACAATTACACGCTCAACAACAAAGTATAGGTTAAAGAAATGAAGTGAATTAGTATCTTTGGTTTATACATAAGACATATAAGTTATCAATAAGTCGCTTAGTCTGAGTAAGGCTTTGGGGCGTTTGAAACGAGTAACTATTTATGGGGCACAGGTCTCACCTTAGGGACAATAAGGGCTCCTTTTCGTTCCTTGATCTTTTTTTGAACAACTTTCAATAGTTCGTATATTAAACTCAAGTTTGGCACCGGAACATTATTCTCTTTTGCTATCCTGACTGTATTGCCGCATATCACCTCTACCTCCATGTAATTTCCTTTTTCAATATCCACAAGCATGGATGGCTTAAAATAAACCGGATCGTCGCTTCTAATCATAAACTCGATCACGTCTTCGGGGAGATCAACACCATCAGATTTTGCAACTTCTATGACTTCCCTCATCATACCTCTAATAATCCCATCAGTACCACCAAATAATTCTAAGCGCCCAGAATCTACACCCGTCAAGGCACATACGGGGTTAAGACATGCATTATAGACAAGTTTTCTCCATCTTGAGAATTTCACATTGCTATCATAATGGCAGTCAATAAAATCATTCCCATAAACTTCAATAAAGCGCTTACAAACTTTTTCTTGAAAGTCTCTTTCGAGATTCTTGTTGTAAAAATATCCCACCTTTAAGAAATCTTTACTAGTGTGACTAATGACACAGTTCCGATTAATTGACTGTATAAAACTAACGCCACTCAAGACGACATTTCTGGGAAAACGTTGGAAAAAATCTCTCTCAATCCCAATACCATTTTGAATAAGAACTATTACAGTTTCATCCGTTATTGCTTCCGATATGACTTCAGTCATGTCAGTAACATCAGGTATATTTTTTGTTGTCACCACAACATAATTATAAGGCCCTAACTGCATAGCTTTTTCGACGCTGTTTACCACATGCGTAGTCCTGAAACCTTCTATGTGACCATAATCGCATGACTCAATAGTGAATCCCGTCTCAAGCACTTTCATGTAATCTGAGCGCAGGACACTGGTAACTGAAGCTTTATGCGAATATTCCAGCGCGTAGGCTGCCATTGTTCCGACTCCTCCAGAACCTACTAGTAGAACATTCTCTTTTGTCATTTCCTTTTCTTTAGTTGCTTAATTCACGTATTCAATACAAGGCAGATATCTCACGAAAAGTGTCTATTCGTTTACAAGAATTGGCTTTCCAACCGTAGGATTGCAAAAACATGCTGTTCTTTATAGGACTATTACCGTATAAACCAATGACTTAAGATCAGCCTCATAAAAGATATGCGTTGTGTTTAAACTCCCAAACATCATTGGTAACGCGATAAGAGATAATTTCCTTTTACAGTTGCTCGCAATCGTTGATTGGCTTACTTCAATTGTTCTTCTCTAAGTAGTTGCATGAAAGGTCGGTCTTTTAACATGCGATCAATTTTCCCATACCGCCTTGAAATTACCGTCGTTAAAAATTTTCTGATAACGAGAATTCAAGAGTCGCAATTTACAATGCCCGACGTTATCTAAAAAACAAACAACACATTTGGCGACGAAGGACGAAAACCAAACGACCATCTTATCATGAACTCCCTCTCCTGCGTACGCTGAGGATAAAAAGGAAACTCTATGAGCATTATAGAGTGTGAGCTGGCATTGAGATGTGATTTACAATAGCGAATCAACTTGTTCATGTTTAATGGGAAAAACCAGTAAGGGTTTTTGCACAGCTTGCTTAAAAGAGAATTTGAAATGCGACAGAGGAAAAAGTCGATGCAAGAATTGCCTCGAGCGTGGGACAAAGTGCACTTACCCCTTGAAGCTTCGATGGGGTGGAAGACAGTACAAAAACGGCTTCAAGGAGTCTAACATACCTAATACCAAAGTCTATAAAGGTGCACTTTTGGTGAAGAACAAAAGGCTAATCGTAGGCAAAAGAATACAAACTATCAGGCAGTTTTTGCCCTTTGAGGAGAAATCCAACTCACCTAAGAAGGAAGATGACGCAAGTAATCTGATAAAAGGTGAGATAAAGGAGCTCTCCCTGGCTACACCAAAAAAAAAACTAGTGCAAACTAAAGAAGATCTTGCATGCAAGCTTCCTTGTGTCGAACGCTTCTCAAGTTTTCTTCCGCCTGACTACCTAATAGATTTTGCCGAGCACTCATGGGAAGTATCGACTCTGTTCAATCTTTTTGTCAACGAGACGTCTCAGTTTTTCATTGGTCTTAATAGTGAAGTTTGCCCGAATCCATATAAAACCATTTTACCTCGGATGGCGTTATCATGTCCTACTTTGTTGAAGTTGTTAGTTGCGTTTGCGGCCAAGCATAGGAGAATGATAGGTCTTTTGGAAGGGGAGAATATGTTTCAGTCTTTAGAGGATGGTGAATTTCCTGTCACAGATTTCGAATCTATCGGGGAAAATTTACTTAGGCAGGCGTTAAAAGAAGTCAACGAAAAGTTGAAACACTCCGTCGAGACTTTCGATGAACACACGATGGCAATTGTGTTACTTCTTTCCAGTCTCTACATTTTCTCAAGCGAAGGCGGCGGAGACTGGCGAATTCATTACAATGGAGCTAAGATTGTGGCATTCAAGAGACTTAAACTTGAGGAAAATGTATCGAGACCAGTGATTTTTTACAACATGGATTATCACCCACGTGCTTTCTTGTTAAGATGGTTCATATACTTAGATGTTGTCGGATGTCTTTCGTCAGCCTCATTCACTTGTAGGTCAGATGAGGCCTTTAGGCCTCAGATTGATTTCAGCGTTAAGGATGATTTCAATTTGAATAGAAGAATGATGGAAAACCTCGAAGACATAAATCCGCTTAGTGGAATGGATTGTAACATATTCGCATTTTTAAAAGATGTGGGGCAATTAATTATGCAAAGGAAGAGATATTGTGAGCCTACTCAAGCAGATTACAAGATCATAGCTGAAGCAATAGAGCTAGATTACAAGATTTCTAACTACTTGAAGACAAGCGAGCAGGCAAGGGACCATATACTGAGGAAATGTACGATGTCAAATGATTCTTTTCCAAGCTCTCGTACTGAGGACTACAAATTAATGAGAAGTACAAATCTAATCATTGGATTAACAGGCATCTTGCAATTGCGGCGAAGGGTAATGGATATGTCACAGGAGAGCAAACTGGTCGAAGGATTGGTGTCTCAAATTGCTAAGCTAGTTGTTGAAAAAATACCAGTGCATTCTCAGGTTCTCTCTTCGATTTTGTTTTGTCTCTTCGTTGTCGGGTGCGAGTTGATTGATGATAGAATGATATCATATCGCCAAGCGTACCTTGCCCGCCTTGAGTCATTATGGAGAAGAGGTTTCAAAAATGTTTCACAGGCTGTCAGAGTTATGGAAGAATGCTGGCGTTCGAAAAAAGCTTGGTGGGTTGTGCTTGAAGAAAAAAACTTGGATATATGCTTGGCTCTTTAGTTGAAAATTGGATTCAGATTCATTTTTCCGTGAAAGAAACGTACTCCCATGCAACCGAAACACTTATAGATCCATGAAGCAAACCAGGTAGCAATAAAAAATTTGAGCGTTATAATCATTTTGTTGTGTGACCGTCAGGCTTGAATTTGATGCTTTCTTATTCGATTATACTTGTCAATAATTACATGAAACAGGCTCTTCTGTTATTTTTTCAGCTATTTAATAACATTTATATAAGTAAATTAGTCTAGCGTCTGAGCAATGCACTCAAGTTCGAGCTTTATTGTTGGATCAGGAAAGCTAACCACGATACAACTTCTAGCCGGGGCACTTGGAAAATACTCTTTATAGATTTGGTTCACAACCTTCGAATATGAGCCGTCAGCGACAAATAAAAGTATTTTCACGACTTGATCTAAAGAGGAGTTACTAGCTTTGAGAACCCTTTTCAAATTCTCCAAAGCATTGCGAACCTGTTGCTCCAAACTCTCTGCCATTTCACCGGTTCTAGGATCCGTCCCGACACACCCCGAAGTGAAGACCAATCTTTTAGTGTTGCATGTAATATATGCAGGAGAGAGAAGGGTGTGACCATCTCCTGGACCAACTTCACTCCATTTTACTTGCCTAACCATCTTAGTCTGCGACCACGGGACATTTTAGAAGATTGCAGTTTGTAACAACGAACCATAGTTGCTCCTTTATATATTTGATTAATTGTATTTTTTCGAGGCTTTATCGCATGCAATTATAAATAGTTTCTAAATAGGAGGTTGAGTTTTCCTACACTATCAGTGGCGGGGAAGAAGGCCCGCCTTTTGTTCTATATCAGATGGAAAAACAAAAAATTGGATTAAGGTAATATAATCAATAGCTTTTTTGAGCGGAAATCTTGATTGAATATTCCCAGTTACAATAAATGATTTTCAAATCATATTCCTATTTTCCATGAGTGCAATTTACAAAGTCGATTTAAAGAATTACTAAATGGATAGTGGAAACATCATATTGCCGAGATATTTCCAGGTTACATTTCATTCATGACTGTTCAATAGACCATAACTTTATCAAACTTTAGTGTTATAGTTGAATGATGTCTGTACACCCCAAAAGGGAATAGTAGCTAAAAATCTCCGATATGATTCTATGGTTACGACTCAAGCTACCCGACGTATGGTATGCTGTGCACAGTACTGAGTTTTAGGTGTCGTTAGATAATAGTCCTTTGGATTCGTATTAGGTCGTAATTTAGTCTCTCAAGGAGGCCTCATTGCAAAATTGGTGATTGTGAAGCCCTTGGTATCACATTGGTATAATACTGTCGCAAGATAATTGCCTATATAATAAAAGAAGCAAATCTTTCCAAAATTTCAAGTCCTCCTGGCTTCAAAATGTCGTAATTTCGCTCACTCATTACTATCAGTGTTGCGGTTGAGCTGTAGCTTCTTCAGATCGTGTGTAGGTTTTGCACTGAATTTCAAAAGATTCATAACTCTAAATGCCGCCCCGCAACACATAAAAACGTTATTGAACGCTGATAAACGAGAGTAAGTAATTTCTCTCCAATAGTTAGTAGTTGTTTAACGAGCTTTGCTTCAATCATCTTGACCCCATTTTAATTCTATAGGTAATGATGTGTCAAACTCTCCATCGTCAAAATGCGTAACAAGAATGCGTGTTGTATTGATGGTCGGACCAAGCATTTGTGCATACAAGGGAAATGTCTTATAGTGCGAAAACAAACTTTTTATTTCATCTCTTTTTATCCTTTATTGCTCAAAAACAGGATTATATTAAGTTTGTACTCTAATGTGACAGTCAGTTATGGTCTTGGTACATCGAGGGTATCTTCCACTTAATTTTCGCGAAATCTTCAGTAGTCTTCGTCCGGGTATGCTATACGGGCAAATTTTTGAGAACTTGTTTTTCTTCCGTTGACTGTTTATTGTCGTATCTTGATAAATGCTTCCGCGATAAAAAAGATAACCATAGGAATCACCTAAACTCTATAATACAATACTTTGGCGAAGAGTGGCAGTGAAATGTGCTTCATGGCATATTCATTGCAATTGCAACCGTTTTGCCCGATAAAGAAGGATTCATCCTCACGCCTTACTATCTCACTTTCCTTTGAAGTTGTTCTCTTCACGTTATCTCGTTTTCCGCACTTGGTTACCATGTTGGGACCTCATCTTCCGCTGGTTATGGGTGCCTAATAAGGAAGCTCGTCAAGTATCAATAATTGTAAAAAACTTATCTCAGGACAAATTGAAGGGGCATCGCAGTATCTGGTGGAATGAAAACCATTTAGATCATGTATGCTTCAATAGATTTGCAATTATCAAAATTTATATATAAACTCGGTTAGTACCATCATCATGGAAGTATGTTCTACAGTCAGTTCATAAAAGCATACAATCAATCGTAAGCTCCAATGACTGTCTCCATCTCGGAAACCAAAACCCCCTCAGAACCCTCATACGTCTTTCAAGCATCAGTTAGCGGACTAGGTGCCCAAGTGGTGGGTGGCAAAGGCATCCATATTGATGTTGAAAAGGGTGGTAAGATGTATAAAAATATCATAGATGGTGTCAGTGGTGCTGCAGTGGGTGCGTTAGGGTGGAAAGACGACGAGGTTTTAGAGATTATCAACGACGCTGCTAAGAAATCTACTTACTCCTATGCTCCTTTAATGTCGAATAAGGGTTCTGAAGAGCTCTCAAAGTTTTACATCGATAACTCTCCTAAGGGTGTCTTTGCTTCCGCTTTGTGGCTAACGTCTGGTTCTGAAAGTAATGAGAATGCACTAAGAATTATCAGGCAGTATTACTTGGAACGTGGGCTACCCGACAAAGTAAAAATCATATCCCGAGACAATTCATACCATGGTTTTACTATGGGAGCTCAGAGTGTTTCCTGGAATCCCAGAGTTGATGATTATAAACCATACCTTTTTGATCAGGTGAATGTCGCTTTGAAAATGCCTTCAGCTTATACGTACCGTCTCAAGAAGGATTCTGAAACGGAAGAACAGTATTCTCAAAGATTACTTGACACATTGGAGAAGAAAATCATCGATAATGGCCCGGAAACAGTCGCTGCGGTTCTAGTAGAGACTTTACCTGGTTCTTCGCTAGGTACTACTCCCCCACCAAAAGGTTATTTGAAGGGTATCAGACACTTGTGCACCAAATATGACATCATTTTCTATCTCGACGAGGTTATGTGTGGAACAGGTAGATGCAATCCGAATGGTAAACTGAACTGCTGGGAAAACTTTTTGGATGCTTCAGAAGGCCCCGATATTCAAACTGTGGGAAAAACATTGGGGTCAGGATTTGTTACCATAGCGGGCGTTCTGGTTGGTCCAAAGATCAAAGACGTATTTGTCAATGGTTCAAATTATATATTTGGGGGAAACACATACTCTTCTCACGAATTTAACTGCTACGTGGCCCTTGGCGTTCAAAAGAAGATTGCTAGAGAACATTTAACAGCGAACATTTTTGAAATGGGCAATCTGCTTGCAGAAAAGCTAAGGAAGCAACTTCTAACTGAGGAGAACATTGCAGGAGACGTGAGAGGTGTTGGCGGTTTCCAGTCTGTTGAGCTGGTCAAAAATAGAGATACTAAGGAGGCTTTTGATGTTAAATTGGGTGTCAGTACCCGTTTAAAGACTCTCTGCTTCGAAAACGGACTAAGCGTTATGGGAATGCCCGCAAACCCTGATGGAACTTGTGGCGATCGTGCTATTTTTGCACCAGCTTTCATTATTACTGAGCAAGACGTGGACGAGATGGTCAAGATTTTCGTCAAGTGCGTGAATTCGTTAAGTACGGCATTGAAACAAGAGGGAGCCTGGTAATTACTCCTAACTGATGTGTAGCAGCTACCTATTTTAAATAAGTACGAACTGGTTTCAAGAAAAAGAGGCAAAATGGATTTTCCGATGAAAGCTTCATCTAATCCAGGTCGGCCTGATAAGTAGCATATTCAAAAGATTGTTCATTAGATTATTTCGTTCTCCTTAGCATTGAGATAAGATCTTGTTAGTGCACAAAAGCATTTATTCAATCCCCACAGTCAACATTATTGAATGCCCATAGCAGCGCACGTCAGCTGTAAATAATTCTACCTGGTGGGCAATGGGACTCCTTAAACCTTTTTGAATGGCATCATAGGTAGATATTATTGTTGACAGCTTACATCTACCTATTTCTTTGCTTCAAAGGAAATTTACTTGATGAAACCAGAAACTATGGTAGCGAAATGAAAGTCACCAAACTGAGTATTTAAATAATTTAATGAATTGAAAATTAGTACAGTCGGGAGCCCCTTTATAATGTCTGAATAAATACCGGCTTTCGAAGTAGCCCATCAAATATCTCTATTGATGAAAAAATTAAAAATTCGATGAACTTCAGAATTTATTCATATTTTGCTCGTACAGAAAAGGCAAATGGGCAGATTTTGAATGATAAAAACATTAGAGAGGTGATAGCGTACAGCATCATTCCTATTGGCCCCTAATGATGTATTAAGAAGATGTAGCAGTATCGCCATAATCAATCGGCAGGTTCAATAAGAATGTGTAAGTTCATCCTGTATACATACACAATAAAGGCAGTATCCTCTGTGCTAGCGAAGAGAAAAATAAAACCAAAATAATGGCCATATGTTGAAAAAGCGTTTATTAATGTATTAACTCAACTGACGAAAAATTTTTTGTTGCTAATTCTGGAATATCTCAATTGATCATTTCGATGAAAATTTGCTTAACTGACCAAGCATACTGTAATATGTGAATCATAACAATACTTCCATGTCCTCCGAAGTTAAAAAAAACAAAAATCCGGGCTTTCACCGTTGTTTCTCAGATAAGCATTTCCCTCTGCGGCAAATCACCTTTAAGTTCTGGCATTAACCTTTTTAATCATATATGGTAAATTTTGAGCCATTTATTCATAGTGACAGTGACCTTATGATCTTACTGCGGGGCGCCGCATGTGAGAGGGCAAGATTTAGACAAAATTTGTTGACCTGAGGGAAGATCTTCAACTATTTCGGTAATTCTGTGCTCTCATCCTTTCTCGAGTAGTTTCGCGCAATGTGAGGGTATCCAAATTGACATAATGACAAATTAAGTAGAGCGTGCAGGTTTCTCGCCGCTCACGAAAGCTTTCGAGATGTATTCTGATACTTTGGAAAGGGACCTCTACGGAAGATACTGAGCTTTCATCCATAAACCAAGCCGCGCTGAAATTAAGCTAAATTCCAACTAATCATGTTAATCAATAAAGTTACTTGTTAACGCAAGCATCCCTGTTTCATACTCATGCATAGATTGTATGTCCTTCCGATATGTGCAATAGAGTTATTGCAACTGGTGCTGCTGTTATTCATATCTTTACTCTCATAGTTGAAACAATTACCTTACTCCTACAGAGTTGGCCCACATTTGGAGCGGACCAACCAATTTGTTCTGTCTGCGGATTCTTCCATCTAAGGGCGCACCAAATTGGCTGTAGGGGTGAGAAATATGCATGGCATACAAACATTTTGAAAGCCTAATCATTCCTTTTGTAATGGAAGCAAAACCAAAATCAGCTCATATGCGCTTTTCCATATGGACCATCTTGTGCTTGGCTTGCATCATCCTAACGAGTGGCAAAAATCCACGAGCATCCTTCATTTACATACAATGATGCTTGTCTATCGGTAAGAAGAAGTCGAAAAATGAATAATTCGGAATCAAATCTTATAATACGTTTCGCGAATGCTCACTTTGTTTGATTTATGTGAGCCGTCCACAACACCCAACTCGCGAGATCGTTCCTCTACTTCGTAATATGAAACCTAAATTGCAGTCAAGTAGGTGCTTCTGATGGATGAGATGTGCTTCTCATAAAGCATGGACTCCAAAAGATCTCTTTTCCTTGTTTGAAACAGCGTCGCGGGATATCATCATGTTTTCAACGATCTTACGCGCAAATTTTTGAATAAGAAGTGATCATCTTTAATCTTGAAATATTTGAAGCAACCTAAAGCGACATTGCAAGTCCTGACGCGTACCCCAAAGGTCAATCAGTTGATTGATCTGGTTGATCACTTTCTTCGGGACTAACGGGTTGTATCTGGCACTAATGACATGAATTGATATCAGTACTTTTTTTTTCCCGGACGAGAAGGTCCGAACCTCCGACCTTCTGCCTCCCCTTTTTTGGTGGATAAAAGATTCCTCGATATTATGTTTTTTATCTATGTATCTTTTATCTGGCAAACCTAAAGTCGGATCATTCGAATTGTACCTGCGATCACGATGCATCTTGACTTGGAGATCTGGAAAAACTGATTTCTCGACTTAAGTGACGGATCATTCGTAGTATGTTCAAGAAAATCTTATTATATAAGCTTAGTGTAAGATGACAATGAAATACTCCTGCTGAGACTCTTTCGTTGTGATTTCCGTAATCTACCGTGATTAACCCGACGATGTTGTTACACACTCGGACAGCTTACCGTACCCTACGAGGCAAAACCCAAGACTGCCTTCTAGCTGCTTTTAAACGCAAGCGGCTTTCCACGAAGCAACTCAGAGCGTATTCGACGGACAAGAGGCCACGTGTCTTGCCTAGATCTGCCTCCATTTTGAGAAGCTCTTCTTTGATAGCTGGTGGATCAGTACTAGCTGCCTTCTTGGGATTTCTAGCAATTGCTCCTCCAGATGGGGACATTCCGGTAAAGGAAGTAATGTTGCACAATAAGCCTGATGACTGCTGGATTGTCTTAAATGATGAGGTTTATGATGTGACTGGCTTTCTAGAACTGCATCCTGGTGGAGCTGGCAGGCTTTTGGAAGTCGCAGGAAGGGATGCCACCGCGAAGTTTAAACAGGTTCACTCCCAAGAGACTTTGGAAAGAATGAAAGACGAGTTGATTCATATTGGAAAACTTAAAGGAAAATTTGCCAATGTCATAACTGCAGAAGAATTAAGGATAGAAGAGCAGAAGGCTAAGATTCCATCGTTGGAAACAATATTCAACATTTCCGATTTTGAGAGTATTGCAAAGGAAGTGCTACCAAAATCTACTTTTATGTATTTTGCCAGCGGTTCTGGAGATGAGTTTTCATTGCGTGAAAATCATTATGCTTTCAGCAGAATATTTTTTAGGCCAAGAATTCTACAAGACATCGAACCTGATAGCATTGATACTAGCACTTATTTTTTGGGTACTAAGGTAGACATGCCCATTTACATATCAGGGTTCGCTGGCTCAAGATTAGCTCATCCACTGGGAGAAAAGAACTTACAAGCTGCAGCCTACGAAGCTAACGTTATGGAAATGGTGCCAAAACAAAACTCGTTTAGTTCCGAAGAGTTTTATGAGGATGTTCCTGACGATCAAAATCAATGGATGCAATATCATTTCCACGACCGCGAGGAACTTGAAAATGTGGAACAAGTTCTCAGAGAAGCAGAGGCAAGACCAAGTATTAAAGGTATTTTCTTCAACGTCGATTTAGCTGATATTGGTAATAGGGAAAAGGATAGTAGACAAAGAATAAAAGATATGGGTGATACATCAGACCTGGATTTCATTATCGATAATAAATACGGACAATACACAAAATTTACGTGGAAGGATTTGGAAGAAATAGTATCCAATACAAATATACCAGTGGCTCTCAAAGGCGTGCAAAGAGGGGAGGATGTTGTTCTTGCTGCCAAAAAAGGTATAAAGGCTGTTGTACTGTCCAACCATGGTGGCAGGCAGCTTGATTTTTCTAGGCCTCCATTGGAAGTTTTGGCTGAAACTAGGCAAATGCTCAAAGATGAGGATTTAGAGGATAAAATCGAGATATATCTTGATGGTGGTATCCGTAGGGGCTCTGATGTCGTTAAGGCTTTGTGTCTTGGAGCAAAAGGGGTTGGTCTTGGAAGACCTTTCTTGTATGCCATGGCAGGTTATGGACAAGACGGCGTGTCTCACTTGATTGATATTTTAAACGAAGAAATCAAAAATAACATGAGACTTTTAGGTGTTGCTAAAATCGAAGATCTGAACGAGAGTTTTATTGACCAGAAAAATTTGAAGTTGCGTCTTCCTAAAGCCAATGATGTATTATATGATACAGCATATGAACCTCTGACATTTCCTGATTTTCGTTAGAAAATAAGATAATATTTATTATTAAGTATACAATATGCAATCTGGTTGTTCCGCAGACTATCTCGATGGAATTGGCAGCTGAGAATAGGCTCGGGTTCTCAGTACACAAAAAGGTATCCTTTATATGGATAACAATTTATTATTTTCAATACCGATTCGCATATTCAGCTACAGCTGGATAAAGCAAATTACCTAGCTGAATATGGTGCACTCCACAGGAAGGAACCATTTATGATTTCTGTACAAATCCGTTAAAAATATATAATCCTATCTATTTCATTCTCGTAACAGCCCCTTTCTTCACCTTAACTCGAAAGTGAAATATGCCATGTTGTCTATTAAGGCTAAACTTTTCCAACTGCAGCAAATTTCAAAAATTTTAGTATGGGTAGAAGGAATCTGGCTGAACACATCCACTTGACATTTGGATCAATGCATTGCACTACAAAACTCGAACTCACCTTTATTTAGCACAAGTCTCTAGTGTTGTATAGTAAAAGAAGCAGCATCCAAAGAATATGAAGTTCGAAAAATGTTCTTTACAGCAAACCTTTCTCCGTTAAAGAAAATATAAAAAAAATCCAATAAATGTAGGCCAATTTTAGTACCAACTAGTAATAGCGACGTTCAATGTCTTGATCCCATTCGGGCGGCAAAAAAATAAAAAACCATGCCGTGACAAAATTTTCACAAGGGTTACGCACTTTGATGGTGAATTGGTAATAAGAGGACTGGGTATATTATAGCCAACTATCGTGTTTTTCGGTATATTGCGGATTTTATTTTGTTTTTTTGAGCATGAACTTGTTTTACTGAGGTACGGAATAGTAGGTTGAATAGATTACATACGAACGCATGAGATATTATACATGAATTCACAAATGAAGCAGTTGGGCATGTCCATTCATAATTTGATTTCCGTTGGGATGTATTCGGCGGAACGGAGCGAAGGAAATGTCGTACATCTCGTTCAGCGATAGTCAAGTAAGTAAAAAATTCCTTGGGAAGTTTTTACGTAATTGCACCTACCGAAAAAAACGATACTTTTTATACACTACTGTCATCTTTGTAGTAAGCTCTTTGTATTTAAGATAACCGAAATATGTTCACATTTTGAGAATATAAATGACTAAGCCAAACGTGGCACCTTTAATAACCGTTGCCTTTGAAAACCAGCAACTGCTTTGCTCAACAAAGGTTGAGCGAGAAAAGGCTACATCATTCTCCCTCTGTATTACATCACTGAGGATATTGAACCACTAGATTTCACTTAGGATTAAATGGGTAATTCTGAGGCTTCATTTAGCTTAAAAAAGAGAGCGCGTAGGCCTATAATCCATGTTTTCACCACTGTTTAATCTGGCTAAAATACACGTCGACGGCCTTTCAGGATACGAAAACAAAATCCTTAAACATAGAAGGCCTATTGTGGTTCACGCACTGTCAAATAATCACCAATAAAAAAGAATCTGAATTATAGAACTCATTAGGAACATTTATGCTAGTTATAAAAGTTCAAAAATCAAAAGTAAGCAAAGCGAGTTGTCGAGAAAAGGCTGCAACCGATTCAAATGATGAAATACCATATTTTTTCCGCCATATTTTTTGGAACAATTGGGATCTCATTTCTTTCCTCTTCATCAGCAAGGTCAATTTTGGGAACAATTTCTTCTACTATATCATCCATGGGTCTATATCTCCATGTCTTGTGGTATATGCTGCTTCCCAGGTATAATACAGCTACCAGTCCAATTGTTGTGTAACATGCAAAAAAGTTTTTCACACTCCAATTACCTTTGATGAACACCGCATAGCCGTTGGTCAAACTCAAAATAACAAAAAATCCACAGGTGAAATAGGCCATTGGTCTCATAAAGCGCTTTCTGAATGGGACTCTATCATTCAAGTCAGCATAATCACAAACTTTTCTGAAACGAAGATATACAAGGCACACCAAAGCCCAATCAACGAACCCAGAGATAGTGGCAATGTTCGACAACCAAGTGAACACGACACTAGAAGAATCCGAACAATTGAGGTACGAGAGGAAACAAAACAAACTCGAAATACCCACGCTGATATAAGGGGTACCAAAACGGTTCGTTTTCGCGAATAGTTTAGGCATGTCACCCCGAAGGGCCATAGAATGCAATGCTCTAGAAGCTCCATAAAGCATAGAAGTACCGCAGGAGTAAGCGCTAGTCAAAATGCAGGCATTGATAATATGGGGTAAAACTTTGATACCAACATTTTGAATTCCAAGAACAAACGGAGAGGCGGCTCCACTGGACTCTCCTTTTGCTAGAGCATTCAATAAGCGTGGGTTATCATAGCCGATGATAACCCCGATGACTAGGGTACCACAGACGTAAAAAAGAAATAGACGGTAGACAAATCTCTGCGCCACTCTTGGCATATTCCTTCTTGGGTTGACAGATTCAGCAGAGCAAGAAACGACAACTTCAGGCACCAAGACATAGGAAAACCCACTTTTGATGATTGCTGTCCAGCAAGCCAAAAATTTACCGGTATTACCAGGAACGAGGTATGGATTGAAGGCACCTGGATGCTTCCAATAATGAAAGCCAAGGACCCGATGTTGATCGGGGGCGCCTCCAAAGAAAATAACAATGCCTACAATAATCAGCCCTGTGATGCACAATATCTTGATAATGGACACCCAGAACTCACTTTCACCGAAAAATTGGACGGGAAGCATACTCAAACTTATGGTTATAACGACAAAAATGCTAATAAAGATAGCAGAATTTGCGTCAGTCCAGAATTCGATGACCATAGCTGTAGCAGTGATTTCGGATGGTGGGATCATCGCCGTTGCGTAAAAGAGGTTGAAACCACACATGAAAGATAGGGGACGATTGAGGTACGTTCTTGCCATCGAATACATCGAAGTTTCTCCTGCTATAGGCATGACGCAAACCACTTCAGTCAACATATTCATAATACACCAAATAAAAAAACCCATTATCATGTAGGAAATAAGCAATGGTGCTGGACCGCACGTGCTTAAAGCACCTCCCGAACCAATGAACAACCCCGTACCTATTGCGCCTCCCAGGGCGATCAGTTGGATGTGCCTTGATTTTAGTCCCCTAACGACTTTATTTTTCTCTTCGTCTGTATCATCCAGAGCCAGTTCAACACTACCACTTTCTAATTCGATCAAATGGTCAATCTGATCTGACGCTTTTTCAATCTTAAGAGCAGACGAATGAGGACTGAGCGCTACCCTTACATTGTTTTTGGACGTGTTGCTCTTGGACATAGCCACCTTGGAAGCATATGGTGAGAGCGGAAGCTCTTGTGATTCTCTGTAGGAAGACATTATTGGAGTTGACTTAGTAGTATCATGGTTGGATGTGGATCACCAAGTTGTCCGAGGCCACATTTATATAGGATGAGGAAAGGTTATAGTCACCTCATAGAAGCTCGTCTCCGACCTGCTTCTTGTGGACATCAGATTAGCTGGGGTTCTAGAAAGCAGATCGTATTCTCTGTACCCTCGATTGTACTCCCCGTATTCTGTAGCTCTCCGGACGATTTTTTATTATCTGCACACTTTTCGACCGCTGCTGTTTAGGACGATATCGCTCATCTATTTTGATAATCGTGAGTCACCTATTCGGGAAGTTCGCGTCAGAAGTCTACGGAGCTCGATTAGGTCACATGCTGCGTAAGAACTGAAGATAAGAGAATCGATCGATAATTAGTTGTCTCAGGATAGGCAGACATCATTCTAATGAGGGTAACAACATTGGAAAATCGAAAGCTTATCAGCCGCATCCCACCTCTCAGACTCGAGCAGATAAACGATAAACTGATTCTTTTGTTGACCATTTCGGCAATTTGCTTCAAATAATGTAGAATCATGTACAGAGTCGCAAGGATGGCGGCGTTTGTACCTCCGATCTTTGCGGTGGGATATAATACATCCCAGAAAACCCATAGCCGCTTTCGATAACGATAAACATATTTCATAATTGACCAAGGAATCTCTTCCAAGATACGGCTTGATCCGCAGCAACTGTTCACGCCAACCTACAATATTTAAAAATACATGTAGGCGTTTCAAGTGGCGCTGAAGAAATGAGATCTATATTATTGTAGAGAACTCATTGGAAAGGGTCTTGTCTAGTTGGATGTAATTGCTGTTGATTCTAAAGTATATCCTTCATAACAATAAAATCTTAAAATAATGTGATCCCACTGAGCAAAATGGATATCTGTTTTTGTAGGCGAAGAATAAAAATCTATGAATAAGTCAAACAGTACTGGAAAACCGCTGGCTCATCGCCATTAAACTAAAACTTAAAATTTTGAAACAATTCCCATGAAACTATGAATTTTACCGCAGTTCACATTAAGCCAGTCCTAACTTCAGAAGCACTATTTCTAACAATATATATTCTCTATCGCAGGTGCATATTCATCGAATACAATGGTAGAAATATGCTAATACTGCAGTCACATCTGGTGTCAGAGATTTTCTATTGATGAACACACAATCATGTGCGCCTTCGCATGGCTTTTTAAGCCATATTATACTTAAACGATGTCTACTTGTGAACTGTAGAGGTGCGGTTTTTGTACTGCTCAACTTGCACAGCATAATCTGATTTTTTGAATGCCAAAGTAAATCCGAACTGCTAAACTTGTGGTTATTACAACTACTCGCCCATATCAAGAGTGCTTTTTCTCAACAGAACTGTGTTGCTCGGTTGTGGTAACATGCAGACTATGGTGTCCAATTCGTGTTTGAGATCGGATCCTCAAATGTATTGCAGTTATGATACGCTTGGCAAATATGCCTGCGCTAATGCCAAGTGTTGTTAGGTTGCACTTATAAAACTGATGGTCTTTCTTTGGATCCAACTACTATAAATGTAATTGCTTGGAGGCACTAAGAGGGAAAAAATACTGCGTGTCACGTCCAATTTTTGCGAATTTCAGTGGTTTCCATGCGCAGTAGAATGAAGTGAAAAGGCAAAAATTTCTGAAAGTTAGAGAGAAGAGTACCCTGGATATTCATTACTGGGAAGGAAAAGAAGAGTCTCAACGAGGGTTTAAAGCGCACACTTTTGAAAACTTAAGTTACTAATTCGCCATGCATGTATACTAAGAGATAAGCTAATTTCATACTAAGTTCACCATAAGCTTCCTATTTTGAAAGAGCGGCTAGTATAATTTATCTGTCACAAGGAGTACAGTTCAACGGTTTCTGCTAAAGGTTTGATGGCTTCAAACGTTCTATTGAAATCTGACCTACAATTATCTCAAATACGATGATCGCTTTCACCTGTACAGTGTGATATACTTAAAATATCTGAGGCGTTTCAAGTTTTAATGTTGAAGGTAACAAAAAAACATAATTCAGCATTAAGTTGTTCCTTACCGGCGTTCGAAGGGCTCAACTCCTCTTTTTGCTGTACCTAAGCTCTAGGGTGTAAATTGCTATTATGTTATCAACGAAATTCAACAATTAATAATGAAAAACAAATATGAAACAACCCATCATACGCTCAAGTGAGCTAAGAACTACAATTATTACTTTTCAAAATGTCGGAAGCAAAAGACTGTCAACTTGAATGCATGCCAAACCAGAAAATGTAGTAATCATGGAAATTTAAAATTCGCTGACGATTTATGGACGCCTACTCGGTGAAGAATCGCAGCCGGAATTTGACGTACTGCTATCCAAGCCGGATATAATATTCTCTAGCAAGGATATCTAATTCGAATGGACTAATTTCATTACAAATGACCCTAACTTCAGTGTTCCCAATCTGCCCATGAGAAGGCTGGAAGTAATCTCATAGAAGTATATCTTCGACATGTTCCCGCTAGCAATTGATCCCTTTTATACGGTGTCTGACAATAAGATCACGTAACAGCTGGGAGACAATATGTGTGGAAAGATAAAAGAAGGACACATGAATTTGTAAGTGATGTCTTTGAAGTGAAATTGATAAATATGGACAGAAATGCTTGCATTTTGCCCAAAACAGTGTCACTATCACTACGCGATAATAACTGCCTACATTGTCATGTAGCAAATCAACAGAATGGTGCAAGATGTCGAGTTTGATATATCCATTCCTTGTTTTGTATCTTCTGATGGCCTTTCAAAGAGTTCTGAAAGCATAGAACAAACTTGAAGTAGCTAGTCCCCGCAAGTTTTCTGCAATTGTGTGACATGTCTCAAAAAGAGTTATTTTCTACGACGCGGCTAAGCGGAAAAATCATTCATGAGACTAATTGTCTTTATTTTAGGGGTTGTTGTCCCTGTTGGTACAACAAAGGCACGTTGAATATTGACAAATGCGAGGGTGAATGTTGTTTTTTCCACTTGTTTATGCGTTGATATTCGCCATGTTGATATCATCGCTTACGCTCATTGCCGAGAGATAGAACACATATTGCACATCAAAGTTTATGAATTTCAAGTTTGAATGCAAGGGGTTCTACAATTTTAAAAACGATATTGCCAGTTAAGTAATCTTCAACTGTAACACATTGCAGCCGCAAACAATAGATCATACAATAATAAAGCTATGAAGAAAATGAAATGTCTGTCGAATAAGAATAGGGCTTGACGTATTTAAGTGGGATGAGGTTTTGTAGTTCAACTGCTTTGAATTCCTCACAACATATGCGCTGCTTTCAGACCGTTTGCAATATAAACGCTAAAGATAGCTGTATTGCGGCTTGCACTCGCTGGTTCAATTAGCAGCCAAGCCACCGTTAGCGAACAGCACTTGGCCTGTCATCCAACCACCTTCAGTGGCTAAGAACGCAATGATGGGTGCAATATCTTCAATTTTCGTTAACCTGTTTTGCAACGCCATGCTTTTGTAAAACTCGACAGCTTCAGGAGTTTCTTGGGCGTAGAAAAATGGTGTGTCCATAGGGCCTGGGGCAACGCAATTGACAGTGATGTTTTTTCCCATCAGCTCCTTAGATGCAGCTTTGGAATAATACTCAACTGGTGCCTTCGTTCCTTGATAAGCAGGATAGAATGGTGTATAAACAGCCAACAACGACGTAACCAGAGAAATGATGCGTCCCCCATCAGACAACTTCTTTCCTGCCTCAGATATAAAGAAAAAGGCAATTTTATTGTTGATTAGGTCCATTTCATCAAATTCTTGTTCGGTAACTTCAACACAAGGCTTTTTCAAAACCTTGCCAACATTGTTGATGGCAATGTCAACCTTTCCATACTTTTCAACGGCAGCATCAAACAATTTAGCCAAAGAAGCTTGGCTTCCCAATTTAGCCTGATAGAGTTCGACTTTCACGCCGTATTTGCTCCTCAGCTCTTCGGCAAGATTTTCTTCGTCTCCTTGGGTACTGTTGTGGTGCAAAAATAGGTTACATTTGTGCTTGGATGCCAACTCGATTGCGGTAACCTTACCCAGATTCTTGGTTCCTCCTGTAATCAACGCAATTTTCCCTGCCAAACTCATCTTATGGAATTTTTGTTACGTATAGCCTGAAAGTACTCTGTTATTTTGAACAAAGCAGTCATCTCCGGGAGTAACTGGTTACCTTTCGCTCCTTATATATCTGGGGAAATAAACATAAGAAGCTGCTGAGACGGCAATAATCCGGCTCATAAAACTTTTCTTATTGCTATACCACACAATAGCAGTTGCTCCCTCATGCTCCAAACTATGGTCTAGAAGGTCACTTACAGAGGTGAAGACTCTAAAATTTACAATTTAGGAGTTTTTATTGGCAGGTGTTTTCTTGAACCTCTATTGATACGGAAAGCTCACTGCGAGAAAGACGGATGTAAAAAGGTTTTTTATAAAAAAGAAAAGACAGTTTGTACACGTGACTATTTGCACCTCAATTTTGAAATCCTGAGTGCTTTGATGGATTGTTTTGCTGTGACATAATTTTGATCAAGCATCATCACTTGAACAATATTAAATGTTTAATTACGCTGCAGAACGTCAAATTGGTAAACAGGTGAATGTATTGCTACATATAAAGTGTGGAAGTTGAAAATACGACCACCTCAACCCATATTCACATTCTAGCCAATCATCAGTAAATGATGAACTTAGACAAATTGATAAGCAAACGAACTTATCTGATGCTTCCCTTGCAGAAGCGTGCTGCCTTTGAGATCTGATGACAGCCAACACAATATCTATGGGATCCTTGGGAATTACTTCATTAAGCTAGGCTAACTGTGAATGCTTCAGCAGGTTTGAATAACATTACCGTTCTGGTTCCAGGCTCTTGTAATCCCAAAGATCACATCCAAACCGTCAGGCCTCACCTCATAAGTCAAGAAAGAGCCAAGCAAACGATGCGATCTGATTCAGAGTATCGGCTCTCCATTACAAGCAACCCAGAATCGCGAAGACCATCACTTAGTGGAGCCGTAGGTAATGGATCAGGAGCAAGTGGAAAGAGTGTCCGCTCAGGAGCTGCAATTAGTCCGGCAGATGATGGAGAGTTTATATTACCTCAAATTATTCATACAGAAGAGATTTATCACGGTTCAGAACTACTGACTCCTGATACCCATTCTTAATTTTGTTTACTTTAATGAATAACATTTTGCAGAATACTGGTTCGAAATTCGTTTGTTTTGGATTAAATGAATATTAAGACAAGCAGAGACAAATCTAGAAAACTTACATGGGATCTAAACACTAATATGTTTTTGTGAAACTTTGTGTATTTCGGATTATCGTGGCGTCGACTCTCAAGGATCAAGTTACAACTCCTAGACCTCGGAAGAGACGCATGCTCATGGTGAACGAACTAGTTCAACGTTCGAAGGGTCTTATTCACAACGAATATTTCGGATAAAACCAAAAACTCTGCGCTCGCTCTATTTATAATTGTTCACATTATGCTCTCTTCAACACCGCCGAATTATGCATTGTGATAGCCCTTAGCAAAATCCTCTTTAAGCGAAGCCATGCTGCTGCAATCCTCTTCAAATTTTGGTAAATAATCACCTTTGCCGGAAGGCCGATGTATTTGAATGAAACTGCTAATAATTGTATTCGAGTTTACAGCCCAGTCATAAATGCTGAATTTTTACCTAGCCTGACTCAGCAATCTCAGATTTCTGTTGTAAGTGTCGACTTCAGTGTTACATGAAAACTTTGGTCATTACGGCACTACCTGTGCTTACCCCACTAATACCATGATTTTCTAGAAAGCAATTTTGACACAAACTTTGGTATCCCTAACAATCGCGATTACAATACGAGGAAATACATTAAAAAAATGGTAGGAAACTTGCTGATCTTCTACTGTACTAGCATATTTTTAAGACACAACGTAACTTGAAAAACTAAGCTAAATTGCAAAGTTGTGGTCAAATGAGTCAGTTAGATCTCGAAAGGAATGTGATAAAAACCAAGAGGCCGGTGGAGGAAATCTAAAAAAAGGCTTCACCTCCAAACCATACATCCTCATATCTCTACGTTTCCTCATTTTTTCGAAAACAAGAAAACTGTGCCTAAGCAGAAAAATTTAAAAGTATGTTTCGCCATCGTGCAATTTCGATAGATTAAAACTTATGATGAACAAGAAAAATGGAGAGGCCACTGTCACTTGTCCCGTCGCACTTGTCGCTCGCGTAATAATTTTGTGTTCGAAAGTATCCTGCACAGATGCCAGGTTGGCTAAAGTTTTCAAGTGATTTTGGCCCAATTGGAGCTTACAGATTAGTCTTCATGCATTTGAAAGATTAAAGGGAATTGTAGTATCTCGAAAACCAGTATTCCCTTACTCTTTAACCAGCCCTCCCACAGCCCTAGCCTTCATTTAAAGGATTTCGCGCGCATTTTTAAAACAATTTTGGAGAAATGTTCTATACCATTGAGTGTGGCCTGCTTTTCGCTTGGGAAGTCGTTTCCTTTGGTCTTGGCCAGTGACTGATAGGATATAGGATATTCTGATTATCTCATCTCTGAGAAACGTCACACGTCCAAATGACATTCCATTAAAAAGGAAAATTGAACCCTACGTCAGAGAGTTTATTCCAAAAATATAGAGTCAGTTGATCGACGCATGCAAACATGTAATCAGCAAGGGCCCGCCTCAGGGAAATCGAAAATGTACCTAACATTTCTTGGGATTGGAAATTCACCCTTATGTGCTTAACAATTTATAAATATAACTTTGAGCAACAGGCAGTAATTGATCTCGGAGGCAGGTAATATATACTAGGAAGTAGAATTCAGCCAACTATGTGGAAATGGAATGCATAAGGATGTAACTCGTAAGATCCTTATCACCGTGGCAATAACCTGAGCAGTGTCCACAATTCATTTTCATGTGATGCAACAACAAGTCATGAAGTCCAAATTCCCCATACATCATTGTGATATTTGATTACACACTGCCCCCGTGGTCTTCATAAAACGTAGAAAATTCTTCTCTCCCACTTTCGCACTATTGGTTTTCTCCGTCCGTTATCCAATAATGCCGTGACCAAAGCCAAAGGGACTCTTAGTAACTCGAGCACACATAGTGTCCACGTTGAATTGTGGGTGCGGTGTCTCGACAGGAATTGGTACTTTCGAAAGAAGAATGTTTGTGGCAGGAATGCCCCTCGACTCAACCACCACGAAGTATTTGCTTTTCTTTCAGTACAATATGAAAAAAAAACAAATAACCAACACGTGCTCTTCAACATGGCACTCGGTAAAGAGTAGCTAATGCCATTAAACGGAATAGCGTGTGCCAAGAAAGGCAAACGGCTGGAAGAGCTTGGCAACTTTAAGATCATTTTCGGCCATCTTAATTATTGAGAAGACGTCAATGAAGGGCCACGTTGTATGTCGTCGTTCAGATTCAGTTTTACAGCGTCGCTAGTTTCTTGTGAAGACAGTTACTAGGAAATTCGTTTACTTATCCGAGCAAGCTAAATTCAACTAGGGCTAATTCTGTTAGGACATGTCTGAGCACATGACAATTTTTAGGATACACCCTAGAGAAATTCGGGATAAATCATATCCTTGAAAAACAATGGTAGCTTTGAAGTTGGGAATGCTCGAAGACGTAACACGTGCGACACAATATAATACCATTCCCTCCTGTAGACTAAAGATTGAGTTGAATTGGGAAGATCAAGATCTTAGAAATTAATATTTAAGCGAAGGTATTATTGCCAAAAAACCAGATACTGTTTGTTTGCTTGAAAGTGAGCTCCATAATAGCAACCACACTACACAATCTGTATTGCCAAAATGCTATCTGCTATTATTTCCATTTTATTGACTTCTCAAGAGTCCAATGCTCTTTATATTCCCCAAGGTAAAAATGCGGATGTTTCGCTTATTGGTACTCAAGAAAAAATTCTCCCATACTTGGCAGGCTCTGGGCCATATTTTCAATATCAAGCTGATTATGGCATCCCAAAGACTGCTCCAGACGGTTGCCAGATGACTCATGTACAGTTAGTTGGAAGACACGGCGAAAGATACCCAAGTAAATCACTTGGCAAGAAACTGTTCAATACCTGGTACAAGATCTCCAACTACACGGAAGCAAGTTCTAATGGTTCAGTCTCGTTTTTGAGCGAAGACTACACTTTTTTCATCCAAGATACTAATAACTTGGAAAAACTCACCACTCCGGAAAACATCCTGGATCCAATAAACCCTTATACTGGAGAAATGGATGCGAAGAAACACGCACGTGAGTTCCTAGCTTCTTATGGAGATTTAATGGAAAACTGTACAACATTCCCAGTTTTCTGCACTAGTTCGAGAAGGGTGCACGACACAGCTCAATTTTTTATTGATGCTTTGGGTGACGACTTCAATGCAACTTTGGAGATCATCAGCGAGGAGCCCTCAGCCGGTGCCAACACCATTGCAGCATTGAATTCCTGCCCTGCATGGAATGAAAGCACTTACTCTAATGTCACTGATTCATACTCTGACGACTACTTGCAAGGAATCTCTTCGAGGTTGAACAATGAAAACAAGGGCTTAAACTTGACTTCTGACGATGCTTATAACCTATTCAGTTGGTGTGCCTTTGAGATAAATGTTCGTGGTTACAGTGATGTTTGCAACGTTTTCACT
The DNA here is from genome assembly GCA_949129085.1 of Zygosaccharomyces pseudobailii. Taxonomy (NCBI): domain Eukaryota; kingdom Fungi; phylum Ascomycota; class Saccharomycetes; order Saccharomycetales; family Saccharomycetaceae; genus Zygosaccharomyces; species Zygosaccharomyces pseudobailii. Next base: position 1,233,496 of record CASBRY010000010.1, read on the forward strand.
CCTGAAGAACTCGTACACTTTCAATACTATGATGACTTGACCAGTTACTACCAGATGGGCCCAGGTTATCCATTGATTCAAAGTGTGGGTGCTAATTTGTTGAATGCTTCTGTTAAGTTACTAAAGGAGAGCGACACTGCCCAGCAGAAGGCCTGGATGAGTTTTACCCACGACACGGATATCGTTAATTACATGACAACCATCGGTTTGTTTGACAATGGCGAGCAACTTGATCCTTCCGGAGTGACTTTTGTTAATAACATATACCACAAATCTTGGATGACCCCACAAGGTGCTAGATTATACACTCAGAAATACCAATGTTCTAACGAGTCTTACGTCAGATACGTTTTGAATGATAAGGTGATTCCATTGATGTCTTGTTCGGATGGTCCTGGTTTCTCGTGCCCAATCAATGAGTTCTACGATTATGCCGAGAGCAGAATGAACGGTACAAACTTCTACAATGACTGTGAAGTGCAACAGGTCAGCAACAACACCGAGTTGACCTTCTACTGGGACTACAAAAATACCACCTACAACGCCACATTGTTGGATCAATGATTGTCCCATGAGGATTTCGATTTTCGTTCGTCAGATATACCTTTCTCAAAAACTTTGTACTTGAGGCGTCATGCCTCCAATTAATTAAAAGTTAAAATGACCATTGCGTTAAATAGTAAGTTTTAGGACTTTTCAGAACAGAAGCCCAAGTTCTTGTGTTTTTTCTAATTCCTTTCCTCTCAGACTTGGGTGCACAGCAGCGCTCGGAACATTTAGAAGTAACAGAACCTCCTTTGATTCTTTTCACGTTGGATTGCGCGCCAAAAAGGCGTACTCGGGGACCTTCATATATGCAATGTTGGCTTAGTTGGGTGGAGATTGCAACATAAATAATGTTATTCTTCATTCAAATTACCCTATGCACCGACAGAGGTTAAAGTCTTCGTGCTATAGTCACGAGACTAAAGAGTATGGACATAATCCGGTGCGGGGGGGAAACGTGAGCGAGGAGCATGTGATGTCACGAGATCGTTGAATACTAAGCTATCAGGAAACGTCTAGTTAGACGGCTGCCCGCAGTTTGCTCTTATCGTTCTGCCGGACCGTCTCTTTCTCTCGTAAAGCATTTACTTAAATATCAACTAACAGCCCCAGTGAGTGTCCGTACTCTCGAGTTTGAGATTGTCTATGGTTTCGAATAACTCAAGAAATGAAGGTGTTTGTTACTGGAGCTTCAGGTTTTATTGGCAGCGCTTTGGTCCCTGAATTGATTAAAGCTGGACACGAAGTTGTTGGTTTAGCGAGATCTGAAGAATCTGCTCGGAAAATATCATCATTAGGGGATAATGTGGGAGTTCTAAGAGGCGGATTAGAGGACTTGAACATTCTCAAGAAAGGCGCAGGAGAGTCAGAAGGTGTGATTCATTTAGGTTTTGTCCACGACTACAATAATTACGATGAGTGCTGCAAGATTGACCGTTCCGCTACCATGGCTATGCTGGATTCGCTCGAGGGGACTGATAAACGTTTTGTATACACTGGTGTCTCATTGCCTCGAGTAAAAACTGACCAGGTTGATAGTGCCACTCATAATCTGCGTGGAATTACTGAGAAGCTTGTTTTGAACTACAAAGATAGAGGTGTCAACGTTGCGTGTATCAGATTGCCCCCTACGGTTCATGGGAAGGGCGACAAGGCTTTTATTCCCCTTATTATGGCAGCAGCCAAGAGTTCCGGTAAGTCTGGCTACATCGCAAGTGGTGAAAACGTTTGGCCTGCTGTAGCGAGAGCAGATGCTGCGCATCTTTTCAGATTGGTTCTAGAGAAAGGGCGAGCAGGTGGCATTTACGATGGTATTGCTGAGCAAGGCATAAGGACTAGGGACATAGCAGAAACGATTGGAGAAATTTTGAAGGTTCCAGCAGTTTCCATTCCTGCTGGAGAGGCTTCGAAACATTTTGGAAATATGGCTGTATTTTTTGCTAGAGACATACCAGTGTCAAACGAGAATACTCGTAAGGAGTTGGATTGGAAGCCGAAGGGCTTAGGACTACTTGAAGATCTGAGAGAAAATTACCGCCCATAGTATGGACTCAGTATGTTGTCTTCACATTAGGCGTGGCTTGCATGTCAGAAATGTGCAACTCGTCTCCTGATGCCCAATGGATTACACGTATTGTACTGGTTGCTTTTAAGTATACTCATCAAACGCATCGAGCAGGCTCGCAACACAGATGCCCAAGTTTCCATGTAGCCAAATAGGACCCACACGCTCCGCGAAATACGCAATCGAGGAAACGCTTGCGTGTGCTGCGAGTTCTATAAGAATTTATAGCAATGATTGTAAAGGTTGGTCAGGAAATTTGATAAGGTGACGATAATGCTCAGCCACAGCCACATTAAATGACAAGGCACTCGCAAGTAACCGTAATTGGTGTCCTAAACAAGCAAGATGAGGACAAGAGAATCGATATTTTGACAAGAGTTCTGCAAGTTTTGGGCTCTGCGTCCTCTGAAGCGAAACTGATACCGAAGTATGGGGAGGAAGATGCAGCTGTCTCTCATCGAGACAATCTGGTTGAGCGTAGAGTTCAGTATAATGTGGTTTTCTGCCAAGTTTCCCAGCAGCCCTAATGTTCATCTTGGTGCCTTCGCAGACCACTCTTTCATCTACATCTTCCTTCTTCACACTTTTCGTTGGGGCTCTTTTCCGTATGGAAGCTGTCAATAGAGTCAAAGTGCTAGGATCTGCTGTTTCATTTTTGGGCATCATGTTGGTAACGGGATCTGATTTGATACAGACGTTTTGACCAGGCGTCTCTCCGCAAGGTTTCAAGACTTTAGTCGGTAACCGGCCCGCTCTAGCAGGCGCACTACTTTACGGCCTATACAGCACGCTTTTGAAGCACAAAATGAAAGATGAATCTCGCATCAACATGATCATGTTTCTTGGGTTTATCGATTTTTTTACGCTGATCTTACTGTGGCCCACGATGATTCTTTTTCACTACGCAGGGTGGGAAACGTTTGAACTACATCCCTCCCTCCCCATATAATCATTATCGTATTGTCTAACTGTTTAGTTCTATAAAAACCATTAGTTAAATTAACAATTTTATATACATCTTCTATTTTTTACCTTTATTAGTGATTATTGCTGGGCCAGTGTAATGCTGCTGACATCTCTCACCGAAACGGTTGCGTTAAGCGTTACCATCCGACCTGCTATGTTTGGTGATTGATCCTACGCTTCAGTCAAGTTTCTAGCATCTCAAGCTTACTGGCCCGGTCGAAAATCAATCAGAATACTTCACTTAATGAGCTCTAATTTTGACGAAAAGTGGAGTTTTGTCTCTTGACTCTTGTGTCTCCTCTGCAAGTTGACTGGATAGTTTATTCGAAACGTGAATGGAATCGAGGCGAATTATTCGTAGGGAACTAGGTGGTGAGTCTGTTGTGCAACAGAAGGCCTTACTCAAATGAATACCTGTTGAAAGAAAACAATACAAAAATAAAATAAAAACGACGCAGTGGAATTCTCAAACCTAACATTTGCTTGTATTTAGTAAGCCTAAGTTATAATTGGTTAATTTAAATGCAAGGACAAAATGCAACTCAATATGGTTAAATTGTAGTTTTATTGGAGGCCTCACACAAAACGCTGATTAGCCATCCTTCGCCATTGATACAGTGCAACATCAGCAGTTAAGCGTGATGCAAGCGATAGTACGCGCGGTTGTCGTTAGTTTTATTATCACTTATAACTTGTGAAAAATGTATTGCTTTCATGGACATAAATCTTAGCGTTTCAAAGTCTTCTGCAAAATGGTTAGGTTTCACCTTCGATAGCTTCCAACTTTGGTTTTGCTGGCGAAAAAAAATTTCCTGATTTCTTCCCTCATGTAAGTTTTTCCTCCATCGAATCAGTTATTAGAATAGCAAAAAGGGATGATAAAGCCAAAAAAATGTCTGCTACTCATTCATTCAAATTATTTTTTTGATACCATTGCGACAATCGTCGGAGCTGCGACAAAAGGCTGTTTTTGAGGGATACTAAATACAAACCGACTAGCATCGCCATATTTTAATGTGAAAGTGCTATCATTTGGCCGGCGTCCTGACACCTCGCAGCCGCTAAAACACCGGCGGTTATTGAGATTTTGGTAAAATGTCATAAATTGTCAATCTCATCCTCAATCACTCTGTACATGCGCAAATTCGACTCTTCAATAGTTTATTTTAAACCGATCCCAGGATTTTTTAGCCGGCCGATTGATTATGTGCAAACTTAATCTCAACGCGGCTCCCGAGGAGGATTCAATGTTAGAGATTAATACCGGACCGCTAACGGGATAATTATGAGCTTAGATGGCGGACAATACTGACGGCTCGAGGTGATGCCTTTTAGCTTCTCGAAGGCTCAACCCTCTGGCCCAAATTTAATGTATACAAACGTGCTTTGTCTTTTTCCGCGGTCCACGGCGTCAAGTTTTGTCAAATGCGGGACGTGTTCCTAGTGCTTGAAAAGCTGAAATTGCTGATAATGCAGCAAGAGTAGTGTACTTGGGTAATAATGTTATCCCGGGAGATGAGTGCTCTTGAGAGTCTATCGCATATAAGAAAGAAAAAGGTAGCACCTTGCAAAAGGTCATGAATATTGACAATCATTAGCATGTCTTTTTCAATAGCATAATTGAAAAGATACACTCTGGGACTTTTCTTGAAAGATCTTAATAGTTCTTCTCAACTTTCTTACATGTCTCGAATGGTATTTGGAAGAATACTGGTCGTTTTTCCACTTTCAGGAAAACCCTCATATCAATGTTCTTTTTTCAATTCGAAAAGGTTTAGCTTAGATCTGCCAAACTCAAATTGTTTCGATCGAAAATGATTTGATTTTATTACTTCAGACAACCATACGTGAGCCTGATATATCGTTACTATATTCATTGACTTCAAAACGTCACTCAAGATTTTCTACACCTGTTTTCACTAATCAAGTCCAAATTCTTCGGTACTTCTCAGGGAGTGCAAACGACGGGAAGAATCACTAAAGCAAGCATATGTTTGCTCCTAAATATGATCCGTTGCCTGTTTTTTTTTTTATGGTAATGTTCCCCAGCTATCTTATACAGCAGCCTAAAGTTTGCAATATAGCCCAGCCACATGGTTGGGGAGAGAAAGTTACTTTTTTATGCGATAGGAAAATACCCGGTATGAAACTACCGAACATTAGGGATTGATAACCGGATGATTTCAAATTTTTCTATTTTAACCACGGATGTAATAATTCTTTTATCGTTACACTCTCCTTCCAAAAAAAAAAGCCCTGTTTGTAAATTATCCTTATAGCGCTTTTTTAAAGATGATAATACAGTTGCGTTAACCAATCAGATACATAATCTTTGTCATGTAACAAAAACAAGCCTTCACATGTAGCCTTTGAAGCCTTTCGGTGCATTATATTTGATCCGTTAGTGGAAACAAAAAGCAAAAAAACATTGCAGTTCCCATGTCCTTGAACACCCATGCTAACCGCAGAATTATTTTGAGAATATGTCACACTCGCATGACAAAATTTGCCCATTCGGGTTATTTTGAAGTAGCACGACTTCATCGCAGGTTCTTTTTCTTCTTGACATAGTGTGCTTCATTCTGGTACTCTATCAAAATCAGAGACATAATTGATTCATGAATGTGATTGCTCATTAGGAGCTGAAAAATTTAATTGTTCGGAAAGGCCTGAAAACTTATGGGTTTTTTGAAGGGATTTCGTAAACGCAGGAAGTTGTAATGCCACAGTCTTGCTCGAGAGTATCTGAGTGTAATACCATCGAGAAGGAGTAAATAGTATTGGTATGGCTCAAATAAGCAGGTTAGGGATCCTGGGTTCAACACTTGATCGTTTACTGACCGTCTACATCCACTTGCTTGTCTTCTGGATTATGGGACATACCTAAAATCCCCTTTCACTCGGATTGATTATACTTTATCTGTATTCTGTGAATGCCTCTCCTCATTAAAAGTATGCTTAAAAGTTTGCAGAATTGTAATCCTGTAAATATCGTAGTTACCATATCCCTTTGAAAAAGACATTCGTCATTTTAATCCTCGAGATATATTTGCTATACCAGTATGTTTTCGAGGAAAGAAGTTAAGGCCTCCAGGACCACCAAGGAGATGAAGATGATCTTCTACGTGCTTATGACACTTCCTTACCTCGCAGTACAATTACCTCGCGATACATTTATCTTCCAAGAATATACTTGTTAGACCCAAAGGTAAAATTGAAATACTAGAAAATGATCAGAAATATCCCATATTGACCATTTTCAACGTCAAAATTTAATGAAGAAAAATCTGTAAAAACATTCTTCCAAGTAAAGTGAATTGGCCGGAGTCCTATATGGTGGTGAATACCATCATTAGGCGTTTTCAGGATCATAAGCTATTTTCAAACCAAAAAAAAAAAAAAAAAACGGATATCTAGTTGAAAGACTTCAAAGAGCAATTGCCTCGGGTATTAAGATTCTTGAGTCCAAAAGGAATGGACGACTGGGCCAGCCAAAATAGGGGAAAAATGTCACAAAAGAGATTGCGGAGAGCTTCATGAATTCGACTAATTTGAGAAGAGAATTGGATGAGTACTAAAGAAAACTTCAGGATGCTTCATTAACCGCAGAATCGGAAGGAAAATTGTGCAAGGTCAAAACTCTCATATCATGTAAAGCTTTGTTTGGAGTGAAAACTCTAGAACCTGTAGTTATGGCAGCAAATTGTCGCATAGTCTGGGTAGGAGAAGCGCTGCGAGGCATAGCTGTTTTTGATACCAATCCATGCTTGCAAATAGGCGGCATTTCGGATAGTGAAAAAGATAAATTAGATAGCGGGTACGCTACTGCAGATGCTGATAATCATCTATCTTCAGGAAAATCAAAAGCCCTAGATGAAACAACTTATCGTGATGTTGTTCCACATGGTTGAGCTGATGGAATAAAAACAGAACACCCCTTCTGGAACAAAGCAAAGTTGTTTCAAATTTCCTAGATAATTCTCGAATATATCAAAAGCAGTGCAGAAGCTTGCATGTTTTTTACCGGGCCATATAAAAATATTGCAAACTTTTACCAAACAAAAGGATACCGTCCGCGCTCTCATTTATCTAAACCTCAGGGGGTCTAGAAACTAGCTGGGAATCTAGAATATAGAGAAGCATTAGATGTAAGAAGAACGGGCAGTTCAAAGTGAGCCTCAAAATTCAAAACTGCCCGCATATTTTTTCGTATTCGGTTAACATGGAGTTGAGCTTGAAAGACAACATTTTGGACGGTATTTTGTTAGACCTGACGTGTGACGTTCAAGACAAACATGGCAATGGAGTACGAGACTTATAAAACTACATTATCCTTAGTTTTGGAGCTCCAAATATTGAGCCATATCCGCAGTTTTTCTCAAGTGACTGTATTGTACTTGGCGCCTGGCGTCACTATTATCTATTTAGAATCCCGATCAAGTTAGCTAGCCAAAGTTGGGAAAAAGTATCCTCCCTTCGATGAGATTGCAATGAAAATCTTCATTGGGACATAGCTAACGTATTTTTTTTTTTACTTCTGAGTTTGGGGTAAAATTAGTCGTCGGTCGTAGCACTTAGCCATGACTAAAACGCGCAGTGTACTCAACTTCAGTCAGGAATCAAATAATTTAGCATATGGTTAAGAGATTCATTGGTACTCAAATTTTAATGCCAATGGTAAGTCGGTTCCTTGAAAAGTTCAGGCAGCACACTGCTGATTTCAGGAAGCATTCGACTGGACGTATAAGCAGCGAGTCAATGGCACCACTAAAGATGACAATCATTCAAACGACAGGCTGTAAATTTCATGGAAGAAAACTCAGTATTCATTTTGCCAATCGCTGGACAAATGAGTTGATGTGTCGGTGGGCGAGTACAATCTCGCAGACTGGCGCATCTTCAAGACCTCATGTGGAGCAAATTATGCAGTAATATGATTAATTCGCTCCTTATATAGTGTAATACATGATCTTCAACAGTGTGTGATCGCTTGCCCAATTCGTTCCGAATAAATGTTAGAGTTCTGGAAGAGACTAATAAGGATGATTGCGCGCAGCATATAATATAGCATAATTAAAAAGTCAAAAAAGGACGACCCAAGCAAGACCTTGATATTATGCCCATGCAAAGCGTACGCATTGCCCGTACTGTTGTAATTTTTTTATTATTTCGAAAACGTAGTAACTGTAAACACAACAAACAAGAAGTGAGAAAATGTAAATATCACTATGAACGTACGATGGCACAACACAGAAAGTACGTCAAATATAAACATCATTATATACGGTTATTGTTATGAGTAATCTGAAGCGCAACCCACGTAATGAGTGATACTTTGCAAACGATAATAAATTGGCACTCATAGGCTTCACAGCGTCCTCTTGTCATAGTACTGGCCCTTGGGCTACAAAGAAGAAGAAATGTTGTCGTACGCAAGAATTTAATTGTGCCCAAAATTTTGATGTTACTGACCATTGACCACACAAAGTTTTGACAATGGAAAAGCTCACTATCGGCGGCAATTTCAACGAGAAATCAAATATCAGAAGGGCAGGGATCATCCCAGAGGTCATTCACCCACTTTTGTGATTATTCAGGCCAAATTGAATGCTGATGATTCCAGTAGTCATGACATTCAAGTTCATGGAGAGAAGAAGAAGCTTTAATACTGAAGTCCAGACGTTTTATTATCATGTGATTAGAGATCAAAAAGCGTAAATAGAAGAAATAAGTGGCATTCAAGGAACAAAAATTGGAATATTCCACTGCAAGTGCCAATTGAGGGACTCGGTAAATCAGTTGAATAGGCTTGGTATCTACAGAGATGATAAGAGGTTAGAGAAATGAGTTGGAAAAATAGAGACATCAAGTGGTATTGTGGTATTGCCAAGTAAGTTATGCAAGCGAAAGATTTTGAAGCATAAACATCTTTTGGAGGTATGTGGTGAGATGTGACGCACAAAAATTCGGAATTTGGAGTTTTCGCAAGGGTGATATGGTGCTGGAGATACAGAAAAGAACTGCAATTCTACACGTGGCAGCAGCAAAAGTATGGAAGAAAGCTTAAAGTGATAATGCATTCGCTATTGGTATAACGTAACACACGATGAGTGCCATAATATCAAATTTAAACATTGTCGGAGAATGACAGATATAGCATATACAAGCAGACGCATAGGATTTAGCAGAAGGAAGTAGTTGCATGGGTGTATAATGCACTGGGGGGTGTATATTACTTTCTTATGTGCTGTACGTATTAGATGGCGCAGTAGAGCCCCACAGCGTTGAGGATACAACTATGAACGAAATCCTTGATTTTTCTCTTTTAGTGTTTGGTAAAAGTCGGCCCTGGGAAGACGCGTCAAGAACATAACTTACTACGATTGAGGATGCCTTTCCAATTGAGCTGGGGTTACAGACTAAATTGTAGAGAAGAGGAAGTGGGAGTGAGGTGGGGTACGCGTACAGACTTGTGATACACTGAGTAACTACTGAAGAGTGTATGATAGTGGTTATTGTCAAGGGTTAAATTTAAACATGTGGAAGGAATATAACAACAATCTATATCGCAGATGGATAATATTAATACTATGTAATGATAACACCCACGGGATGAATCGAAAAGTATATTGATATAAAAGAGGAGTAGCACTGTTTGGGATATCAAAGGTAAATTGCAAAATTATATTGGGGGTAATCTCTAAAAAAGGGATGCACTGCTGTTGATGTAGATGAATGGGCAGAGATTGATAATGAGAAGAGGTGAGAAGAAAAGGAAATTGAAAAGCGATTTAATATGAATCAATAGTAGTCCGGCGGCAGTAAAGCAATAAAAACTGCACTGAGCATAATTATGAAATACAATTAACAAACAGGAAAAGATGGAATAGTGTATGTGTGCTTAGCACATGTCCTGGAGTTGGTGTTGGAAAGGCGTTGCTGTTCTGGAAGGAAGTTGGCTTCATAAAGATGGTGGGGATCATCGTTCTGTAGCCGACAAGATCATTATACTTTAAAAGAATTGGCTGCTTCATTGTGAAGTGGGGTGATATGTGAAAAATATATTAGAGTTGGAATGTGTGCTGGAAGAGCACTGCAATAACCGCGGGTGCTCTTAGAAACTTTTGATGAAAAACTGTGAATGTGATGGGACTGAGTCCCACATGACCCAGTTGGACAAGGCAGGCGGGCGAGATGGCGCGGGGCGCGTGGTCGAGAAAAACTTTTGAACGGCGTTATGCCTTCAGACGAGGTGTTGGGAGCGATTTCGTGACCTGAGATACATTTTTCAGACTGAGGCGCAAAATTGTTTTTGCTTTCAGGGGTACATGTTTAGCTCTAGAGCGAAGAACGGAGTGTTTATAAGGAACGTACTCTTACAAGAACATCTAAACCTTGGTTTGTTCCAAGTATGCACAGTTATTTGGATAGACTATAACGACTTCGAAGTAGTGTGTTGATTGGTTTATGAGATAAGATGAAAGACTTCATGAAAGTCCCGTATATTATGCATTCAAATCGCCGTGTTTTCTATCTTCCAGGAGATCTCAATGGTCCAGCCATATGGTTATATAAATAGTATTCTATGGAAAGGTACAAATTGAAGGTCGTAGTGAATTGTTCGCTGGCGAATAATCCACCGATGAATTATCGATTAGTGAGTTGATCGCTGGTGCGTCAACCGTTGGCGAGTTATCTACTGACAAGTTAGCCGCTGGTGAGTTATCCATCACTGCATTATCTGCTGTTAAATTATCCGCTGGTGGATTCTTATCCCGCAATTCATGCTCTTCAGATTCCGACTTTCCTTTTTGCAAGAGCAGGAGTGTATTGCCTAGCAGGTAAAGAATGAAAGCTAAAACTCCGGACCAAAAGGTTTTACGATCTTGTCCAACCTTTTTGAACATAACAATGAGTCCGATAAAATTGAAAATGGGTAGAACAATCCCGATGAGTCCTGCTTTTGCCCAATGTGCTCCCCTACTTTCTTTCTCTCCCCTTTAGAACACGCTTGATGACATTTGATTGTTATCAGCACAGCATAGCACGATAAAGGAAGAAAAAGTGATTATTGAACCGCCATACACAAAAATACTCGCGTAATTATCCTCTTCCCTAGATGATAAACCGAAGCTACCGTATAGCAGCAGTGCAATGAGGTGAAAGAGAATTAATCCGCTACCCAAAACCTTCATCCTTTTTAATGCACTCAATCTCATTTTATTTGGTACTTTTTCTGTATGTGCAGGCCCATCACTTCCTTGAGCACCAGGACGGCCATTTTTATTACGTTGAACATCAGCTATACAGCTGTTACTTAGCTGAGGACTAATGCCATGTCTATGAGGAATAGAGTTTCTCGAGGGTGTGTCACTATATTCTTTTTGAGTCATGCTGATTTTGATGGTTCTTCACCCCATTAAATACCATTTTTCCATCCGCTCTTTTAATTTATACCGGATAGGACATTATGACACAAACGTAACTGGTCTTTTGTACTCAAACTAATCAAGTTTTCAGAGGTTGATGCGAAATAAAGAATTACGTTCAAATGTGTATGCCCTTCCTTGACGTGGGAGTTAATAACACATACATATGAAAATGTTCTTTAAGATTTTCAACAAGATCTTATTTCATGATGGTGTCTTTGTTAGAGATTGGATTTTTCGACAAGAAGCAACAATAGTGGGAGAACCTTGCAGGCTTAGCTTTGACAACGAGCTTTCTCGCCAAGATAAAAAACTTTGATTAGAAAGCTCTGAACCTATGTTTGAGCTTCCTATTGCTTTTGCGGTGCGAGTGTGACAGTCGGAATTTTTCCAAGCTTTGGTTTCTCCTCATGCATTGGGTTTCGCGCGGAGTACAAAACCGTCCGGGGAGGAAACAGACAGGGATGAAAAATATATAAAACGAGGTAACACAAACGCAGTCTGTCATTTACGGCAATGGAGATGCAATAAACTAGCATTACAAGGTAAATACCATGAGTGACCAGAAAACAAAGGACCTAGAGAATTGCGCTGAAATATACGGCGAAGAAGAAATACAATTATTGGAAGACAGACGTGCGGGAAACTTAATGTATTTCATTTCGTGGTATTTTTTTGGAGGAAAGTGGCTATGGAACATCTTTCTTCCTTTTTGCTGGGTGATTGTTGCTATTTTTATGTGCTTGTCGTACTTAAGTTTGCGCGACATATATTATTATCGGTTAGATGATACAAAAACGTCAGAACTATTTCCTCCCTTATGGCTGGCCATCCATTACTTCCTAGCCTTTGTTATATTATTTTTGGGCTTCATAGGGGAAAGGAAAAACCTTATACTCGAGGAAAAAACACTTGAAAAATTATTGGAAGAAGTTTCTGAAACAGACCTGATGGGGGATCCAGTAGCTTGGAGGAGGATTGCTTTTAACGTTAATCAATGTTTTGTCAAGAAAAAGTACAACAGTTCTATTTTTTATGGCGGAGAACAATGTAGGTGTTATTTTGTGAAAGAAGTTGTGATACCAATAGATTCTGGATCCTGCGCTATCAGAACCTGTTACAATGAGTATATCTACACGGATTTCTGCAAAAATGCATCGAAGAAGAAATTAGCACAGAAGGCAGTCGCAAATTACAACAAGAGCATTGAAAATTATGACGACTTATCGTATATGGATGGAAAATTTGAATGTGATAAGGTTTTTGAAAAGTTTCATATTATTTCCATGGCCTCAATCCTTCTCTTGTTTTCAATAGAAATCGCGTTCTCCGCTATTATGTCCCTAGCAATGGTTGCTTTGGTAATTTATCATGCTATTTTTAATTGATGCAATGATTAGGATATTTCGAGAGAGATGAGTAGTAAATTAAGCCCAGTCGAAAACATCTGTAAGATTGAAATTTTTGATGACTAGGACACGAATACAACATTTCAACATCTGTATCAATTCGTGGAAAAGAGCGAGATTAAAATGAAATGTGAGAACAAGAACGGCTGCGTAGATGATGTTGAAGAGCTATGGAGGGACTTGGTCGGATAGAAAATAGAGGATAGGAAATATGAAGATGCAATGCAGACCAAATTAAGGTAGAATAAGACCAGTGCCCCACTTTATCGTCTGCTAGGAATCTTTTCACGAATGCATCTGTTTATATTGTCCTTTGGTCATCGCAAATCTGCTTTATTCTGTGGATGTACAATATGCGTGAGCTATAGAAGGACGTCTTGACGTATAATCAAGAAAGTTCTACAAAGACTTGAAATGAAATGCATTAGTTGAGTGTATTTTTATAGTGCAACTTCATAAGGTATACGTGTAAATAACAGAAAACATTTTCTTCAAGTAATTGTTGTAATACATTCGTTGTCTTTTTATTTTCCGGGGGATAGAAAGAGGGAAAAGGATTTATGTTTTTCATCAGAAGTGAAGCATTGGGGAAAGCTGTGAGAAAATATCAACTTGAACGGTCCTGTAAATAAACAAAAGCTTAGAGCAGAGGTGAATGAGAGTTGCAAGAGGGCTGGTGAGAGTTAATTAGGGCTAAAGCGAATTATTTCAGTAGATGGCAGGTGCGGATGTATTGAAAGGAAGTGAAGATGTTGGATAAACGTTAATCGTATATGGAATTGGATCAGAAAATATGAGTGGCTAGGTAAAAGTGAAGGAAGAGTAGATGAATAATATCAATTTGTGTTGGAAGGATGATATTGTGAATTGGATAGATATAAATAATATTTCAGTAATAATAAAATAGGAATATTGGTTAAGGAATTGTTGAAATAGGTCGAATGAGTATGGATATTAAATTAAGGAGTTATTTGATCTGTATGATGTTTCAATTCTGAAAGGGTAGAAGGTGGAAGAGAGTTGAGAAGTATGGTAGTATTGTAGAATAGTATTCAAGGTGTTGGTAATACATGCTTAGGTTTATGTTGGCCTGAATGAATAGTATTGTTTCTAGATGCATATATGTACCGATGTATATTATGTTATAGTAATATTGGTCACTGGTGATGGGTATGAGATGGTAATGAGATGGATATATGAGTTGATGTTGCGATTAGGCGGGTAGTAGATGCTTGCAGTATGAAGAAGTAAGGAGTGGGTGATTCGTGTTAGTGTTAGAAAGGAAGGTAGGAATTGTTTGAAAATGCTCCCGATTGGGAAATGTAATTAAAAGAAGAGAGAGAGATGAGATGAAGCTAGCACAAAGGCCGAGTAATGTAAACAAGGTCGATTTTGGGGTGTGTGTTCATATACACTTCTTTAACATATCAAGTTCACTCTCAAAAATACCCGTAGTTACCTTGCATTTCAAGTTCATTCAGCTCATTCCGCACAACTGTTGCAACAACAAAAACTCCAGTAGACCAGCTAAAGTCCTCCTACAAACAAAGTAACTACTCTTCTCCCTACCGCGCCAATGGCTGGAGGGATAGTGGTGTTTATTTTTTTTATTGACAGACAAGGTGTCACGCAAACCGAATTGGGTTAATGCTGGCACACTATGGAAAGCAATCACCAAGTATGCATTAGTAAATTAATGAAGCAAATTTAGTGTGTGTATAGAGCTTGAGCCTTGGATCTGCTTGTTTAATGGTACACGTTTGATGATGGATATTGTGCAAGAGCATATTTATTTCTTTTACTAACCCTTTTTCTTTCATTCAGAAAATTATAACGGAGATGAGGGTGAATCGACGTACGTTGCTATTGAAAGATATCTATTCTACAAAACAATGAGGGATTGTATAAGATTGTTAATTTTGAACAAGTTGCAAAAAATGAAAGTAACTGCGAGGCGGAGTTTGGAAACTGCGTAATTTCTTAGACATCAACTCTGTTGCCAATGATCCAAGTGACTTGATCAGTTGTCAGTCAAAGATGATATTTACAGCTGGAATAGAAACATATAGAGAGGAATGGCACAAGACAGGCAGCGATGTATCACGGTACGATATACTGAAGGTATCAGGTTTGTTGTGTTGTCTGAATGCTGAAGAGAAAAAAATGTATGAGCTGGTAAGGGCAAGAGTAGGAAAAAACAGTGACGATGGAGTTATTTTAAATTAGGTTGCGACAATAGTGGTGATTGGTAATTGCAATGGATCCTATGTCCATCTGGTATTGGAAGGGCTTTTTGGGATAAGGAGTAGCGGAACACAATAAGCGGGAAATTTCAATGTCAATGCAAATGATGGGTAATCAAAGAATTCGAGATGGAAATGGGTTATGATAAAGAATTGAATTAGATATTAGTTGTGCATTGCAATGAGCAAAGACTAGGGGTTACTGGGTGAAGACAGTGCGTAGGGGTTAGAGGTTACCACGGAACATGATGAGGGGATAAAGAAAGTAAGCAGGACGATATGTGTTTATATTAGAGCGATGAGGGACAACGGGAAGCAGAGGTGATTTCATTTGCTCGATTGGACAAGTGGATTTCGAGAATAGTGCTCAGTTGATTCAGTAGGGTATACTGAGAGGAGAGTGTAGGGGTTCATTTTAACGTAATTCTTGGATGTATAGGTAGTAAGCAGGAGGGTGGGTATTTGATCGATTTGATTGACTTGGCTTGACTTTTTACTGTTTGAGTGAAAGGCAAGTAAAGTATGATAGGGCTTGAGAAGAGGCAGATAAGGGCTATTCAGGGCTGAAGGAGAGGTAAAGTAGGGCTGAAGAATGGAAAGTTTAATTTTTTTGATTTTCTGTGAAAAGCCGGGTAATGCTAGTTAGGGCTTAGGGGGAGTGAGGGCTAGTTAGGGCAAACTAGGGCAAGCCAGAGGTTAGCTAGGGCTGAGGTGGGGGAGATAGCTGATTGTTTTGAATATGTTTTTCAAAGCGGATGCGGGTGACAGAGAGCAGGGCTGGTGAAGGGACTAAGTGGAAGTGGGAGTAGAGAGTAGGTAGAGAGTAGGGAGTTAAGAGGTGGAGTGGGTGGTAGTTATTGTGGGAATCAGATTTGAAACATTATTTGAAATATTACTTGACTTAATGAATAATGATGATAGTTGGTATGGGTATTTGAAGATGGTTTGAGTAGTGTGTTTTAAGTATATAGATGAGTGTATATTTAATTTTTTGTTGTTTATTAGTATGGATTAGCTGATGGCGGGTAGGTGTGAGTATTTGATTGAGTATTCCATATGAGTTGAGCGAGGGTGAAGCTAGACAAAGGTATTTTTGTTTGGTAATGGTTGGTGTTAGGCAGGGCGGTAGGAATAATTATTTAGAAAGAGAGCCCAATTAGGAGATGTGATTAAGGTAGGAGTGAGGAAGGCCGGGTAAGGGAAGTACCCAAGAGTGTTAGTAGGTGTGTTCCGTGTTGGGTAGGAATGTTTGGAAGATCGTGTTAGGAGGAAGTTTTGGTAGTGTGGGTGGGATGTGGGTGTGGGTGGGTGGGGTATACCTATGTTACCGTGTCGCATGCAGGATGGTGCTCGACAAGGCCGTAGGGACATATAGCATCTTAGAAGTAACCTTGTACGAGCACCGGCATTATTTCCTTTTTAGGCACCTGTGACGCAAATTGTAGTTAAAAATGTAGCGTCAAGATATTTTTTATAGTAGGATATAGCACCAAGGACGTAACTTGATACGTGTTTGGTGGGTGGGTGTGTTTTCTTTTAGGCAGGGTAATACATTTTCTCTGTTCTCGAGATGGAACGTCGGACAAATTACGGGAAATTTTTGGGGAAGGTTGTCCGTCTGACGCGCTATATATAGGTACGCCAAAAAGGTCTCCCTTACTTCGAAGCGTGAGGTCATATACTTAATAAGGAAATGTAATCTATAAGTTTTTATTATTTTGTTCTTTTCGAGAATGGAAGAATCTGCAGGCTGAGCGCGTAATTCCTTGGAGCGACCAACAGGTCCATGTTCAAAGTATCCAAGAGAATATCCACGAAGCGGCTTGAGCAATGAACAGAATCCTGGTTCTCCTCGACTAAGCAGACGGTTGAGATACTGCGCACCATGGAAATTGAAAAAGCAAGTATGTACCGACTACTTTATTTTTGCAGGCCGGAAATCAAGCGATGAATGACAATCCTCAGGGAGAAACAGACATCCCTCTGTTTTCCATGTTGTGCTCGAAGGATTCAGTGGCTAATCTGGGTGGGATTCTTACTAACTGAATTTTCTTTGTTGCTGCTAGAGATTTGCACTTGCGTAGCGGAGGCTTCCTTTGGTTCTCGCTGCATAATTCTGCATTCTCTCGATAGAGTAGCTTAATTACATTCTTAGATCATGATAAGGTGGAAACTGGAACATCGTTTGTTTATATTGATGGATTTCTTGTCAGAAAGCATAACAATCAACATACTATTGTTAATTTCGAAACTTACAAAAATAAAATGAAAGTTTCCGATAAGCGTGAGTTTGAAAAAGCAAACTTTGAGGAATTTGAGTTGGCTCTAAATAACAAAAACGACCTGGTAGATTGTCACTCAATAACTTTATTTGAATCGATCCGCACGGAAGTGCGATCATTCTACGAAGACGAAAAGTCTGGCCTAATCAAAGTGGTAAAATTCAGAACTAGTGCAATGGATAGGAAAAGATCTTTTGAAAAAATTGTCATTGCCGTCATGGTCAAGAAAAATGTACAAAAGTTTCTGACGTTTGTTGAAGACGAACCAGATTTCCAGAGCGGACCGATCCCTTCAAAGTACCTTATTCCCAAGAAAATCAACTTGATGGTCTACACGTTGTTTCAAGTACATACTTTGAAATTCAATAGGAAGGATTACGATACCCTTTCTCTTTTTTACCTCAACAGAGGATACTATAGTGAGTTGAGTTTTCGTGTCCTCAAACGTTGTTACGAAACTGCGAGTGCCAGGCCGAACGACAGCTCTACGATGCGTACTTTCACCAACTTTGTTTCTGGCACGCCTATTGTAAGGAATCTTCAGAAAAGCACCATAAGGAAATATGGATACAATTTGGCGCCCTACATTTTTTTGTTACTACACGTAGATGAGCTGTCGATTTTTTCTGCCTATCAAGCAAGTTTACCTGGCGAAAAGAAAGTCGACACAGAGCGGCTGAGGCGTGATCTATGCCCACGTAAACCCACTGAGATAAAATACTTTTCACAGATATGTAACGATATGATGAACAAAAAAGACCGATTGGGTGATATTTTGCATATTATCTTGCGAGCTTGTGCACTTAATTTTGGGGCGGGTCCCCGTGGTGGCGCTGGTGACGAAGAGGATCGATCTATTGCGAATGAACAATCCGTTATTCCCTCTGTGGACGAGCATGGCTTAAAAGTATGTAAGTTGCGCAGTCCTAACACTCCACGAAGACTCAGAAAAACACTAGATGCCGTGAAAGCTTTATTGGTGTCCTCTTGTGCTTGCACCGCAAAGGATTTAGATATATTTGACGACAACAACGGCGTTGCGATGTGGAAATGGATCAAAATTCTGTACCACGAAGTAGCACAGGAAACCGCGCTGAAGGATTCTTATAGAATAACTTTGGTACCTTCTTCTGATGGTATATCGGTATGTGGAAAACTGTTTAATCGCGAGTATGTCCGCGACTTTTACTTTGCATGCAAGGCTCAGTTTGATAACCTTTGGGAAGAATTGAACAACTGCTTTTATATGCCTTCAGTGGTTGATATTGCCAGTCTCATTTTGCGCAATCGAAACGTTTTGTTCAGAGAGCCGAAGCGAGGAATTGACGAGTATCTGGAAAACGATTCTTTTCTTCAAATGATACCTGTTAAATATCGTGAAATTGTGCTGCCAGAGTTGAGAAGAGACGCTAACAAAATGACCGCGGCTCTTAAAAATAAAGTGGCTGTTGCAATTGACGAGCTTACGGTGCCACTTATGTGGATGATCCATTTTGCCGTAGGATACCCTTACCGTTATCCAGAGCTTCAGCTACTCGCTTTTGCCGGTCCTCAGCGCAACGTATACGTCGACGATACAACAAGACGCATCCAATTGTACACTGATTATAACAAGAATGGTTCATCGGAGCCTCGACTAAAGACACTTGACGGACTCACTTCAGATTACTTGTTTTATTTTGTCACTGTGCTAAGGCAAATGCAAATATGTGCGCTTGGTAACAGTTATGACGCCTTTAACCATGATCCTTGGATGGATGTCGTGGGATTTGAGGATCCAGATCAAGTAACAAATCGAGATACTTCGAAGATAGTTTTGTATTCCTACTTGTTTCTGAATACTGCGAAGGGCTGTCTCGTTGAATATGCAACTTTTCGGCAGTACATGAGGGAACTTCCGAAGAATGCACCTCAGAAGCTGAATTTTCGGGAGATGCGTCAGGGGTTGATTGCTCTAGGGCGGCACTGCGTAGGTAGCAGATTTGAAACAGATTTGTACGAGTCGGCGACGAGTGAGCTCATGGCCAATCATTCTGTTCAAACAGGGCGAAACATTTACAGTGTGGATTCCTTTTCGTTAACCAGTGTCAGTGGAACGACCGCCACTTTATTGCAGGAACGAGCTTCCGCGCGGTGGATTCAATGGTTAGGCCTTGAAAGTGACTACCGTTGTTTGCTCGAGTATTCGGAATACGGGAGACGTAGGAGGTGAGGCGAGTTCAGATCATCAAAAAATTTTGAGGGTAACGCGAAAAAGGCGCCGAGGGTCCAAGAGTACAAACGATATCCTTGTCGCAGGCCAGAAACTCTTTGGCAGCTCCTTTGAATTCAGGGACTTGCATCAGTTGCGCTTATGTTATGAAATATACATGGCAGACACACCCTCTGTGGCAGTACAGGCCTCACCGGGCTATGGTAAGACGGAGTTATTTCATCTCCCCTTAATAGCACTGGCGTCTAAGGGCGACGTGAAATATGTGTCGTTTCTGTTTGTACCGTACACAGTGTTGCTTGCTAGTTGCATGGTCAGGTTGGGTCGAGGCAGTTGCCTGAATGTGGCCTCTGTAAGAAATTTTATTGATGAAGGGTACGATGGCTTTACTGATTTATATGTCGGGATCTACGATGACCTTGCTAGCGCCAATTTCACAGACAGAATAGCGGCGTGGGATAGCATTGTTGAGTGCACCTGTAGGACCAACAATGTCAAATTGGGTTATCTTATTGTGGATGAATTCCACAACTTGGAAACGGAGGTCTACCGGCGGTCGCAATTTGAGGGCATAGCTAACCTCGATTTTGATGCTTTCGAGAAAGCAATCTTTTTAAGCGGCACTTCACCCGAAGCTGTGGCCAATGCTGCATTGCAGCGCATTGGGCTTACGGGACTGACCAGGAATCCAATAGACATCAACGAGCTCAAACGATCGGAGGAACTCAGCAGAGGTTTATCCAGCTATCCAACACAAATGTTCAACCTGATAAAGGAGAAATCCGAGGTGCCTTTAGGACATGTGCATAAAGTTTGGAAGAAAGTTGAATCACCTCCCGAAGAAGCACTGAGGCTTCTTTTAGCCCTGTTTGAAATTGAACCGGAGTCCAAGGCCATTGTAGTTGCAAGCACAACCAACCAGGTGGAAGAATTGGCCTGCTCCTGGAGGGAGTATTTCAGGGTAGTATGGATACACGGGAAGCTGGGTGCTGCAGAAAAGGTGTCTCGCACAGAGGAGTTTGTCACTGACGGTAGCATGCGAGTTCTCATAGGAACGAAGTTAGTGACTGAAGGAATTGACATTAAGGAATTGATGATGGTCATCACGCTTGATAATAGACTTAATATTATTGAGCTCATTCAAGGCGTGGGAAGACTAAGAGATGGAGGCCTCTGTTATCTATTATCTAGAAGAAACAATTGGGCGGCGAGTAATCGTAGAGGTGAATTGCCACCAATTAAGGAAGGCTGTATAACCGAACAGGTGCGCGAGTTCTATGGACTTGAATCAAAGAAAGGAAAAAAGGGCCAGCATGTTGGATGCTGCGGTTCGAGGACGGACTTGTCTGCAGATACAGTGGAATTGATAGAAAGGATGGACGAGATGGCTAAAAGTCAGGCTTTAGTTTGCATGCCGGTCGCTGCGTTACCTTCCAGTTCCCAGGAGAGAAATAGCAGTGACAGCTACAGAGGGTACTGTAGTAGCGACGAGGACAGCAACGCGGGGATTCATGATAGCACCAATGCTAGTACCAATGCTAGCACTAGCGCCAGTACTAATGCTAGCACTAATGCCAGTACTAATGCTAGCACTAATGCCAGTACTAATGCTAGCACTAACGCCAGTACTAATGCTAGCACTAATGCCAGTACTAATGCTAGCACTAATGCCAGTACTAATGCTAGCACTAACGCCAGTACTGATGCTAGTACCAATGCTAATACTGCTGATAGTACCGATGCTAGGACTAGTGCCAGTACCACTGCCAGCACCAATGCTAGGACTAGTGCCAGTACCACTGCCAGCACCAATGCTAGGACTAGTGCCAGTACCACTGCCAGCACCAATGCTAGGACTAGTGCCAGTACCACTGCCAGCACCAATGCTAGGACTAGTGCCAGTACCACTGCCAGCACCAATGCTAGGACTAGTGCCAGTACCACTGCCAGCACCAATGCTAGGACTAGTGCCAGTACCACTGCCAGCACCAATGCTAGGACTAGTGCTAGTACCACCGCCAGCACCAACGCTAATACCAATGCTAATACTGCTGCTAGTACCAATGCTAGTACCAATGCTAATACTGCTGATAGTACCAATGCTAGGACTAGTGCTAGTACCACTGCTAGTACCAACGCTAGGACTAGTGCTAGTACCACTGCTAGTACCAACGCTAGTGCCAACGAGAACGCCAATACGGGCGGCAATATTGAGAGTATTAATAGAATCCATCCAGTCACTAACATTAATAAAGAGCCGTATAAGCGGAAAGGGAGTCAAATGGTTTTGCTAGAGAGAAAGAAGCTGAAAGCACAATTTCCCAACACCTCTGAAAATATGAATGTATTAGAGTTTCTTGGATTTCGGTCTGACGAAATTAAACATCTTTTCCTGTATGGTATAGATATATACTTCTGCCCAGAGGGAGTATTCACACAATATGGATTATGCAAGGGCTGTCAAAAGATGTTTGAGCTCTGCGTCTGCTGGCCTCGCCAGAAAGTATCGTATCGGAGGATAGCTTGGGAAGCACTAGCTGTGGAGAGAATGCTGCGAAATGACGAGGAATACAAAGAATACTTGGAAGATATCGAGCCATATTATGGGGACCCTGTAGGATATTTGAAATTGTTTAGCGTAAAAAAGAGAGAGATCTACTCTCAGATACAAAAAAACTATGCTTGGTACTTGGCTATTACTAGAACAAGAGAAACACAATTAGTGTATTGGATTCGACAAGAGGCAAGCAAGGGAGCAGAGTTTTCCGCATGTCCGGAAGGCAAATCAAAGAGTTGTATTTTAAAGTATGGAGCAACTTGCGTGAATCGAAGACGGAGGTGCTGCAGTACTTTTTGAACTGGGACGAAAAAAAGTGCCAGGAAGAATGGGAGGCAAAAGACGATACGGTCGTTGTGGAGGCGCTCGAGAAACTTGGAGTTTTTCAGCGTTTGCGTTCTATGACAAGTGCTGGACTGCAGGGTCCGCAGTACGTCAAGCTGCAGTTTGGCAGGCATCATCGACAGCTGAGGAGCAGGTATGAATTAAGTTTAGGAATGCACTTGCGAGATCAGATTGCGCTGGGAGTTACCCCATCTAAACTGCCGCATTGGACGCCTTTCCTCTCTATGCTGATAGGCCTGTTCTACAATAAAATATTTCGGCAGAAACTGGAGTATCTTTTGGAGCAGATTTCGGAGGTGTGGTTATTACCACATTGGCTTGATTTGGCAAACGTTGAAGTTGTCGCTGCAGATAACACGAGAGTACCACTGTACATGCTGATGGTAGCGGTTCACAAAGAGCTAGGTAGCGATGATGTTCCAGAGGGTAAAATTGATATATTATTATGTAGAGATTCCAGCAGAGAAGTTGGAGAGTGATGGACGTTGTCACGACTGTCGCTGGTTATGTATTGTGTAGTGTATTATAAGAAAAATTTGGGGGGGGAATATATGTTTTGTTCTAAATTTCACTGTTTTGATTTAATGTTCGTTGTACAGAAGTGGCTAGAGACAACTCCGAGGGGAAGTTAACAAGACAATTAAGAAAAAGTAAACAAAAAATAAAGGTAGAGAGTAAGAGTTGGACAAGAATATTAATGATTTATAGCACTGAGGAAGCAAGATGGTGGATTACAAGAGAATGTAAGGTTTGCAGTTTTGCCTGAAGGGTATCTGGAGTAGTTTAGGTTGAAGAAGCGGAAATAGGAAGATATAGAGAGGAGCGACAGGAGGTAGACAAAGATAGGTCACGATTCGATGTGCTGAAAGGATGCCAGAAAGTATGGGCATGAAGGAAGAGAATCGCATGACTAAGGGCAAGAGTATGGGAAAAAATAGTGGAGATGGAGTTATTTTAGATTAGTTTGTGATAATAGTGATGATTGGATTGGCAATGGACGAAGACTAGGGTTTGCTGGGTGTGGGGTGTGGCCAAGAGATTAGGTTATCAGGGAACATGATGACGGGACAGAGATGGCAAGCAGAACAATGGATAATATTGTTGTTTCTCAGAGAGAAGGGATAGAAGGGTGAGTAGAAGTAGTTTCGTCTGGAGAGGTAGCCAAGTGGTTTCTTTTTTTTTTTTTTTTTTTGGGAGAATAATACTGAGTTGTGCTTAGTAGGTTATACAGGGAATATGTAGGGTAGGGATTCATGGCATTGTAATATTGGATGGATAGGCAGTAGGAGGGTATGCTGGATGATCTTCGATTGATTAGACTTTTTTTTTTTTTTCCTCGTTTCGCTTTTTGGTAAAAAGCCGGGTAAAGATTGATAGGGCTTGGAGGGGGGGGGGGGGGGATTATGAGGGCTATTTAGGGCTATGTAGAGGTTTGCTAGGGCTAAAGAACTTTATTCATTTTCATTTTCGTTTTCATTTATATTTTCATTTTTTAAATTTTGGTTAGAAAGCCGGGTAAAGTGTGATAGGGCTAGAAGAGAGGTGAAGGAGGGCTATTTAGGGCTGGATGAGAAGAAAAGTAGGGCTAAATGATCGCATTTTGAAATTTTGAATTTTTGCTAGGAAGCCGGGTAAAGAAGCGATAGGGCTTTGGGAGAGGTAAATGAGGGCATGTTAGGGGTATGAAGAGGTTTGTTAGGGCTGAGTGTGGAGGAGGTAGGTGAATTGTGATTTTGATTTTCAGTGGGGGAGGCTGGGTAAGAGAGGGTAGGGCTGGGGAAGGGACTAGATTGGGAGGAGATTAGAGTGGAAGGAGGATGTATGAGTAGGTTGGAATTAAGTGAAAGGAGGGTAGCAGTAGAGAGGTGGCAAGGAGTTAAGAGTTGGAGTGGTGGTTAGTTGTGGGAGTTCCATTTGAATTATTATTTGAACTAATGAGGGATGATAGATGGGTAGAGGTATTTGGAGGTGGTTTGAGTAGTGCGCTTTAAGTTATATAGATTAGTGTATATTTTTTTGTTTTAGTTATATTTATTAGATGAGGGCGGGTGTGTGTGTTTTTTCATATGAGAAGAAGCAGGAAGAGCTAGATGAAAGAATAGTGCTGTTAGTGTTAGGAAGGGCGGGAGGAATAATAATGTTGTTAGATAACCCAATTAGGAAAAGTGATTAAAGGAAACGAGTGAGAGATGAGATGGGGGAGTGGGCATGAAGGCCGGGTAATGTAAACAAAGCGAGTTGTGGGGAGGTGTATATATATGTCATGTTATTGCATGCTGGAAAGGTGTTAGAAAAGCTCGTAGAGAAATGCAGCATGTTAAGTAATCTTATACGATGCTTTCCTTTTTAGGCACTTGTGACGCAGATTATGGCCAAAAATCTAGCGTCAAGATACTTTCTCATAGTGCAATATAGCAGCATGGAAGTAACGTGATACGGTTTTGATGAGTATTTCCTCTTATTAGTCAGGGTAATACATTGTTACCGTTTTCGAGGTGAATTGTCGGACAAGTTTTGGGAATTTCTTGATGAAGACTTTTTGTCAGGCGCGCTATATATAGGTACGCCAAAATGGTTTTGCTCGGTTGGAAGCATGAGGTCATATACCCAATATGGAAATGTAATTCATAGGGTTTTTATTTTTTTTTTTTATCTTCTCGAGAGTGGAAGAAGTTGCAGGCTCAGCGCGTAATCCCTTGGAGCGATCAACAGTTCGATGTTTAAAGTATCCGGGAGGACGCCCACGAAACAGCTTGAGCAATGGACAGGATCTTGACTCTGCTTTACCAAGCCGGCTGTTGAGATCTCGCTCACCATGGAAATTGAACAAGGAAGTACGTACCAAGACTTAATTTTTGCGGGCCAGAAATCGAGCGATGAATCATAATCCTCAGGGGAAAACAGAAAATCCTCTGTCTTCTGTGTTATCCTTGAAGAAGTTAATGGCTAATCTTGGTGGTATTCCTTACTAACTGAATTTTTTTTGGCTGCTAGAGATTTGCACCCGGGTAGCTGCCCCCCTTTGGTACTCGCTGCAGGATTTTGCATCTTCTCAATAGGGTAGCTTAATTTTTAGATCATGATAAAGTGGAAACTGAAGAATCGTTTGTTTATATTGATGGATTTCTTGTCAAAAAATGTAAGAACCAAAATACTATTGTTAATTTCGAAACATACAAAAGTAAGATGAAAGTTTCCGAGAAGCGCAAGTTTGAAAGGGCAAACTTTGAGAAGTTTGAGTTGGCTCTAAATAACAAAAACGACTTGGTGGATTGTCACTCAATATCTTTATTTGAAACGGTCCATACGGAAGTGCGATCATTCTACGAAGATGAAAAGTCCGGTCTAATCAAGGTGGTAAAATTCAGAACTGTTGCAAGGGATAGGAAAAGATCATTTGAAAGAATTGTCATCGCCGTCATGGTTAAGAAAAATGTGCAAAAGTTTCTAACGTTTGTTGAAGACGGACCAGATTTTCAGAGCGGACCTATACCTTCAAAATATCTTATTCCAAAGAAAATCAACCTGATGGTCTACGCGTTGTTTCAGGTCCATACCTTAAAATTCAATGGGAGGGATTACGATACCCTTTCTCTTTTTTACCTCAACAGAGGATACTATAGTGAGTTGAGCTTTCGTGTTCTAGAACATTGTTACGAAACTGCAAGTGCCAGGCCAAGCGACAGTTCGACCATGCGTACTTTCACCAACTTTGTTTCCGGCGCGCCTATTGTAAGAAATCTTCAGAAAAGTACCATAAGGAAGTATGGATACAATTTGGCGCCCTACCTGTTTTTGTTATTACACGTTGATCAGCTGTCAATCTTTTCTGCATATCAAGCAAGTATACCTGGCGAAAAGAAAGTCGATACGGAGAGGCTGAAACGTGATCTATGTCCACGTACACGCACTGAAATAAAATACTTTTCACAGATATGCAACGACATGATGAACAAAAAAGACCGACTAGGTGATATTTTGCATATTATCTTGCGAGCTTGTGCGTTAAATTTTGGGGCGGGTCCCCGAGGTAGCGCTGGTGATGAAGCTGATCGTTCTATTGCGGATGAACAATGCATTATTCCATCTGTGGACGAGCATGGCTTAAAGGTATGTAAGTTGCGCAGTCCTAACACTCCAAGAAGACTCAGAAAGACACTAGATGCCGTGAAAGCTTTATTAGTGTCCTCTTGTGCTTGCACCGCAAAGGATTTAGATATATTTGACGACAATAACGGCGTTGCAATGTGGAAATGGATCAAAATTCTGTACCACGAAGTAGCACAAGAAACCGCGCTGAAGGACTCTTATAGAATATCTTTGGTACCTTCTTCTGATGGTGTAGCAGTATGCGGAAAACTGTTTAACCGCGAGTATGTCCGCAACTTTTACTTTGCATGCAAGGCTAAGTTTGATAACCTGTGGGAAGAATTGAACAGCTGCTTTTATATGCCTTCAGTGGTTGATATTTCCAGTCTCATTTTGCGTAATCGAGACGTCTTGTTCAGAGAGCCAAAGCGAGGAATTGACGAGTATCTGGAAAACGATTCTTTTCTTCAAATGATACCAGTTAAATATCGTGAAATTGTGTTACCAAAGTTGAGAAGAGATACTAACAAAATGACAGCGGCTCTTAAAAATAGAGTGGCTGTTGCAATTGACGAGCTTACGGTGCCACTCATGTGGATGATCCATTTCGCCGTGGGATACCCTTACCGTTATCCAGAGCTTCAGCTACTCGCTTTTGCTGGTCCTCAGCGCAACGTATACGTCGACGATACAACAAGACGCATCCAACTGTACACTGATTATAACAAGAACGGTTCATCAGAACCTCGACTAAAGACACTTGACGGACTCACTTCAGATTACTTGTTTTATTTTGTCACTGTACTAAGGCAAATGCAAATATGTGCGCTTGGTAACAGTTATGACACCTTTAACCATGATCCCTGGATGGACGTGGTGGGATTTGAAGATCTAGATCAAGTAACAAATCGAGATACGTCGAGGATAATTTTGTATTCCTACTTGTTTCTGAACACTGCGAAGGGCTGTCTCGTTGAATATGCAACTTTTCGGCAGTACATGAGGGAACTTCCGAAGAATGCTCCTCAGAAGCTGAATTTTCGGGAGATGCGTCAGGGGTTGGTTGCACTAGGACGGCACTGCGTAGGTAGCAGATTAGAAACAGATT
Source organism: Zygosaccharomyces pseudobailii (assembly GCA_949129085.1). Lineage (NCBI taxonomy): Eukaryota > Fungi > Ascomycota > Saccharomycetes > Saccharomycetales > Saccharomycetaceae > Zygosaccharomyces > Zygosaccharomyces pseudobailii. The sequence continues at coordinate 1,261,246 of CASBRY010000010.1, forward strand.
TGTACGAGTCGGCGACGAGCGAACTCATGGCCAATCATTCCGTTCAAACAGGGCGAAACATTTATGGTGTGGATTCCTTTTCGTTAACGAGTGTTAGTGGAACGACTGCTACTTTATTGCAGGAACGAGCTTCCGAGCGTTGGATTCAATGGTTAGGCCTTGAAAGTGACTACCGTTATTCCTCCAGTACTCGGAATGCGAGAGACGTGGCAGGTGAGGCGAGTTCAGATCATCAAAAAATTTTGAGGGTAACGCGAAAAAGGCCCCGAGAGCCTAAGAGTACAAACGATATCCTCGTCGCAGGCCAGAAACTCTTTGGCAGCTCCTTTGAGTTCAGGGACTTGCATCAGTTGCGCTTGTGTTATGAAATATACATGGCAGACACACCCTCTGTGGCAGTACAGGCCTCACCTGGCTATGGTAAGACGGAGTTATTTCATCTCCCCTTAATAGCGCTGGCGTCTAAGAGCGACGTGAAATATGTGTCGTTTCTGTTTGTACCGTACACAGTGTTGCTTGCTAATTGCATGATCAGGTTGGGCCGAGGCGGTTGCTTGAATGTGGCCGCTGTAAGAAACTTTATTGAAGAAGGTTACGATGGCGTTACTGATTTATACGTGGGTATCTACGATGACCTTGCTAGCGCTAATTTCACAAACAGGATAGCTGCGTGGGATAATATTGTTGAGTGCACCTTTAGGACCAACAATGTGAAGTTAGGTTACCTCATTGTAGATGAGTTTCACAACTTGGAAACGGAGGCGTACCGGCGGTCGCAATTTGAGGGCATAGCTAAGCTCGATTTTGACGCTTTCGAGAAAGCAATCTTTTTGAGCGGCACAGCACCTGAGGCTGTAGCCGATGCTGCGTTGCAGCGCATTGGGCTTATGGGACTGACCAAGAAACCGATGGACATTAACGAGTTCAAATGGTCAGAGGATCTCAGCAGAGGTTTATCCAGCTATCCAACGCAAATGTTTAACCTTATCAAGGAGCAATCCGAGGTGCCTTTAGGGCATGTGCACAAGATTTCGAAGAAGGTCGAATCGCCTCCCGAAGAAGCATTGAAGCTTCTTTTGGCACTGTTCGCAATTGAACCAAAGTCAAAGGCCATTGTAGTTGCAAGTACGACCAATCAGGTGGAGGAACTGGCCTGCTCCTGGAGAGAGCATTTTAGGGTGATATGGATGCATGGGAAGCTGGGTGCTGCAGAAAAGGTGTCTCGTACAGAGGAGTTTGTCACTAACGGTAGCATGCGAGTTCTCATCGGGACGAAATTAGTGACTGAAGGAATTGACATTAAGGAATTGATGATGGTCATCACGCTTGATAATAGACTTAATATTATTGAGCACATTCAAAGCGTGGGAAGACTCAGAGATGGAGGCGTCTGTTATCTATTATCTAAAAAAAACAATTGGGCGGCAAGTAATCGTAGGGATGAATTGCCACCAATTAAGGAAGGTTGTATAACTGAACAGGTACGCGAGTTCTATGGACTTGAATCAAAGAAAGGAAAAAAGGGCCAGCATGTTGGATGCTGCGGCTCGAGGAAGGACTTGTCTGCAGATACAGTGGAATTGATAGAAAGGATGGACAAAATGGCTGAAAATCAGGCTTTAGTTTGCATGCCTGTCGCGGCGTTACCGTCCAGTTCCGAGGAGAGAAATAGCAGTGACAGCTCCAGGGAGTACTATAGTAGCGACGAGGAAAAGGCGAGCACTCGTGATAGTACGAATGTTAGTTCCAATGCTAGTATTAATCGTAGTACCGATGCTAGCACAAATCCTAGTGCTACTGCCAGTGCGAATTCTAGTGCCACTGCCGGTGCCGACTCTGGTGCCGCTGCTACTACCAATTCTAGTGCCACTGCCGGTGCCAACTCTGATGCCGCTGCTACTACCAACACTAGTGTCACTGCCGGTGCCAACTCTGATGCCGCTGCTACTACCAACACTAGTGCCACTGCCGGTGCCAACTCTGATGCCGCTGCTACTACCAACACTAGTGTCACTGCCGGTGCCAACTCTGGTGCCGCTGCTACTACCAACACTAGTGCCACTGCCGGTGCCAACTCTGATGCCGCTGCCACTACAAACACAAGTGCCACTGCTGGTGCCAACTCTGGTGCCACTGCTACTACCAACACTAGTGCCACTGCTAATCATAACACTAATGCCACGGCTACTCCCAACCCTAGTACCACTGCTAGCACCAATCGAAACGTTAATGCAAATGGCAATGTGAGTAATCATACGGCGTGTGACGTTAATAAAGAGCCACATAAGCGGAAAAAGAGTCAAATGGTTTTGTTTGAGAGGAAGAAGCTGAAAGCACAATTTCCCAGCACTTCTGAGAATATGAATGTATTAGAGTTTCTTGGATTTCGGCCTGACGAAATTAAGCATCTTTTCCTTTATGGTATCGATATATATTTCTGCCCAGAGGGAGTATTCACACAATACGGATTATGCAAAGGCTGTCAAAAGATGTTTGAGCTCTGCGTCTGCTGGCCTCGCCAAAAAGTATCGTATCGAAGGATAGCTTGGGAAGCGCTAGCTGTGGAGAGAATGCTGCGAAATGACGAGGAATACAAAATATACTTGGAAGATATCGAGCCATATCATGGGGACCCTGTAGGGTATTTGAAATTGTTTACCGTAAAAAAGAGAGAGATCTATTCTCAGATACAAAAAAATTATGCTTGGTACCTGGCTATTACTAGAAAAAGAAAGACAATTAGTGTGTTGGAGTCGACAAGAGGCAAGCAAGGGAGTCGGGTTTTCCGCATGTCTGGAAGGCAAATCAAGGAGTTGTATTTTAAAGTATGGAACGACTTGCGAGAATCAAAGACGGAGGTGTTGCAGTACTTTTTGAACTGGGATGAAAAAAAGTGCCAGGAAGAATGGGAGGCAAAAGAGGATACGGTCGTTGTAGAGGCGCTCGAGAAACTTGGGGTTTTTCAGCGTTTGCGATCCATGACGAGTGCTGGACTGCAGGGTCCGCAGTATGTCAAGCTGCAGTTTGGCAGGCATCATCAACAGCTGAGGAGCAGGTATGAATTAAGTTTAGGAGCGCATTTGCGAGATCAGATTGCGCTTGGAGCTACGCAATGTAAACTGCCGCACTGGACACCTTTCCTCTCGATGCTGATAGGCCTATTCTACAATAAAATATTTCGGGAAAAACTGGAGTATCTTCTGGAGCAGATTTCGGAGGTGTGGTTACTACCACATTGGCTTGATCTGGCAAACATTGAAGCTGTTACTGCAGATAACACGAGAGTACCACTTTACATGCTGATGGTAGCGGTTCACAAAGAGCTAGGCAGCGATGATGTCCCAGACGGTAAAATTGATATATTATTATGTAGAGATTCCAGCAGAGAAGTTGGGGAGTGATGGACGTTGTTAATAGTCTCACTGATTATGTACTGTGTAGCGTAGTATAAGAAAATCTTGGGGGGAATATATGTTTTGTTGGGAATTTCATTGTTTTGATTTCATGTTCTTTGCATAGCAGAAAGGAAGAATAATCCAGACAGGTTACGTAACAAGACAATCAAAAAAAATAAACAAAAAAAAGGGTAGTGAATAAGAGTTTTGCGGAATATTATGGATTTTTAGCAAGTAGATAAGCAATATGATGGATCATAAGAGTATATGATGGTTGTGGTCTTGTGTGAAGAGTATCTGGAGTAGTTTTAGCTTGAGAAAGCGGAAATAGGAAGGTATAGAGAGGAGCGGCAGAAGGTAGGCAAAGATACATGCTGGTTCGATGTGCTGAAAGTATGCAGAGAGTATGGCAACAAGTATATGAGCATGGCCATGAAATGAGAAAAAGTCATGAGGTACAATGGGCTGGTTAAGGACAAGAGTAGGGGAAAATAGTGAAGATGGAGTTGTTTTAGATTAGTTTGTGATAAGAATGGTGATTGGCAATGGACAAAGGCTTAGGTTTGCTGGGTGAAGGCTGTGGGCAAAAGGTTAGGTTCTCATAGAGCATGATGGGGCGACTGAGAAAGTAGGCACGGCAATGGATAATATGAGTGTTTTTATGAGATAGAGGAGAGATACAAGGCCAAGTAGAAGCAGTTTCGCCTGATGAGGTGGGGAAGCGGTTTGGAGAATATCAATGAGTTGTGTTCAGCAGGTTATACGGGGAGAGTGTGGGGTTTCATTTTTTTCATTGTAATTTTGGCTGTATAGGTAGTAAGTAGGAGGGCATAAGATATATGGTTGAGGATCTTTGAATTATTTTACGTTTTTTTTTTTTTTTTAGTTTTTCGCGTGAAAGCCGGGTAAATGAGTATAGGGCTTAGGGGTAGGTAGATGAGGGCTATTCAGGGTTGAGAGAGTTGAAAGCAGGGCTAAGGAATTGTGGATTTTCATTTCTTTGATATTTTTCATATTTTTCATTTTCGCGGAGAAGCCGGGTAACTAGAGATAGGGCTGGGGGAGAGGTGAATGAGGGCTAGTTAGGGGTGAGTGTGAAGAAGAAGGGCGAATTGTTGTGATTTTGTTTTTCGATGGGAGGCCGGGTAAGAGAGAGTAGGGCAGAAGACTGGGTGAAGTAGGGCTGGTGATGAGGCTAGGTTGGGAGGATGATGTATGAATAGATGGGAATTAAGTGGAGGGGTAGCAGTAGAGAGGTGGTTATTGCAGAAATGACACTCGCAATATTATTTAAATCAAAGAATGATGATAGATGGGTGTAGGTATTTGGAGGTGGTTTGAGCAGTATGGTTTAAGTATGTAGATGAGTGTATATTCTGTTGTTGTAGTAATATGGATGAGATGAGGCGGGTGTGTGTTTTGATATGTGTTGGAGCAAGAGAAAGATAAACAAAGGAATATTGGTGTTAGTGTTGAGAAGGGCGGGAGGAATGATCGTTTTGAAAGAGAACGAATTAGGAAATGTGATTGCAGTAAGAGAGGAAGATAAGATAGAGGAGTGTGGGGTAAAGGCCGGGTAATGACTATAGGCCGGAGTTTTGGTAGGGGTGTTCCTGTGCTGGGTAGAAATGTTTGGAGAGTTAGTGTTAGGAGGAAGTGTAAGAAGGGGGTGTGGGGTGTGGGGTGTGGGTGGTGTGGGTGGGGTGTGGGTGGGGTGTGGGTGGGGTGTGGGTGGGGTGTGGGGTGTGGGTGGGGTGTGGGTGGGGTATACCTATGTTACCGTGTCGCATGCAGGATGGTGCTCGACAAGGCCGTAGGGACATATAGCATCTTAGAAGTAACCTTGTACGAGCACCGGCATTATTTCCTTTTTAGGCACCTGTGACGCAAATTGTAGTTAAAAATGTAGCGTCAAGATATTTTTTATAGTAGGATATAGCACCAAGGACGTAACTTGATACGTGTTTGGTGGGTGGGTGTGTTTTCTTTTAGGCAGGGTAATACATTTTCTCTGTTCTCGAGATGGAACGTCGGACAAATTACGGGAAATTTTTGGGGAAGGTTGTCCGTCTGACGCGCTATATATAGGTACGCCAAAAAGGTCTCCCTTACTTCGAAGCGTGAGGTCATATACTTAATAAGGAAATGTAATCTATAAGTTTTTATTATTTTGTTCTTTTCGAGAATGGAAGAATCTGCAGGCTGAGCGCGTAATTCCTTGGAGCGACCAACAGGTCCATGTTCAAAGTATCCAAGAGAATATCCACGAAGCGGCTTGAGCAATGAACAGAATCCTGGTTCTCCTCGACTAAGCAGACGGTTGAGATACTGCGCACCATGGAAATTGAAAAAGCAAGTATGTACCGACTACTTTATTTTTGCAGGCCGGAAATCAAGCGATGAATGACAATCCTCAGGGAGAAACAGACATCCCTCTGTTTTCCATGTTGTGCTCGAAGGATTCAGTGGCTAATCTGGGTGGGATTCTTACTAACTGAATTTTCTTTGTTGCTGCTAGAGATTTGCACTTGCGTAGCGGAGGCTTCCTTTGGTTCTCGCTGCATAATTCTGCATTCTCTCGATAGAGTAGCTTAATTACATTCTTAGATCATGATAAGGTGGAAACTGGAACATCGTTTGTTTATATTGATGGATTTCTTGTCAGAAAGCATAACAATCAACATACTATTGTTAATTTCGAAACTTACAAAAATAAAATGAAAGTTTCCGATAAGCGTGAGTTTGAAAAAGCAAACTTTGAGGAATTTGAGTTGGCTCTAAATAACAAAAACGACCTGGTAGATTGTCACTCAATAACTTTATTTGAATCGATCCGCACGGAAGTGCGATCATTCTACGAAGACGAAAAGTCTGGCCTAATCAAAGTGGTAAAATTCAGAACTAGTGCAATGGATAGGAAAAGATCTTTTGAAAAAATTGTCATTGCCGTCATGGTCAAGAAAAATGTACAAAAGTTTCTGACGTTTGTTGAAGACGAACCAGATTTCCAGAGCGGACCGATCCCTTCAAAGTACCTTATTCCCAAGAAAATCAACTTGATGGTCTACACGTTGTTTCAAGTACATACTTTGAAATTCAATAGGAAGGATTACGATACCCTTTCTCTTTTTTACCTCAACAGAGGATACTATAGTGAGTTGAGTTTTCGTGTCCTCAAACGTTGTTACGAAACTGCGAGTGCCAGGCCGAACGACAGCTCTACGATGCGTACTTTCACCAACTTTGTTTCTGGCACGCCTATTGTAAGGAATCTTCAGAAAAGCACCATAAGGAAATATGGATACAATTTGGCGCCCTACATTTTTTTGTTACTACACGTAGATGAGCTGTCGATTTTTTCTGCCTATCAAGCAAGTTTACCTGGCGAAAAGAAAGTCGACACAGAGCGGCTGAGGCGTGATCTATGCCCACGTAAACCCACTGAGATAAAATACTTTTCACAGATATGTAACGATATGATGAACAAAAAAGACCGATTGGGTGATATTTTGCATATTATCTTGCGAGCTTGTGCACTTAATTTTGGGGCGGGTCCCCGTGGTGGCGCTGGTGACGAAGAGGATCGATCTATTGCGAATGAACAATCCGTTATTCCCTCTGTGGACGAGCATGGCTTAAAAGTATGTAAGTTGCGCAGTCCTAACACTCCACGAAGACTCAGAAAAACACTAGATGCCGTGAAAGCTTTATTGGTGTCCTCTTGTGCTTGCACCGCAAAGGATTTAGATATATTTGACGACAACAACGGCGTTGCGATGTGGAAATGGATCAAAATTCTGTACCACGAAGTAGCACAGGAAACCGCGCTGAAGGATTCTTATAGAATAACTTTGGTACCTTCTTCTGATGGTATATCGGTATGTGGAAAACTGTTTAATCGCGAGTATGTCCGCGACTTTTACTTTGCATGCAAGGCTCAGTTTGATAACCTTTGGGAAGAATTGAACAACTGCTTTTATATGCCTTCAGTGGTTGATATTGCCAGTCTCATTTTGCGCAATCGAAACGTTTTGTTCAGAGAGCCGAAGCGAGGAATTGACGAGTATCTGGAAAACGATTCTTTTCTTCAAATGATACCTGTTAAATATCGTGAAATTGTGCTGCCAGAGTTGAGAAGAGACGCTAACAAAATGACCGCGGCTCTTAAAAATAAAGTGGCTGTTGCAATTGACGAGCTTACGGTGCCACTTATGTGGATGATCCATTTTGCCGTAGGATACCCTTACCGTTATCCAGAGCTTCAGCTACTCGCTTTTGCCGGTCCTCAGCGCAACGTATACGTCGACGATACAACAAGACGCATCCAATTGTACACTGATTATAACAAGAATGGTTCATCGGAGCCTCGACTAAAGACACTTGACGGACTCACTTCAGATTACTTGTTTTATTTTGTCACTGTGCTAAGGCAAATGCAAATATGTGCGCTTGGTAACAGTTATGACGCCTTTAACCATGATCCTTGGATGGATGTCGTGGGATTTGAGGATCCAGATCAAGTAACAAATCGAGATACTTCGAAGATAGTTTTGTATTCCTACTTGTTTCTGAATACTGCGAAGGGCTGTCTCGTTGAATATGCAACTTTTCGGCAGTACATGAGGGAACTTCCGAAGAATGCACCTCAGAAGCTGAATTTTCGGGAGATGCGTCAGGGGTTGATTGCTCTAGGGCGGCACTGCGTAGGTAGCAGATTTGAAACAGATTTGTACGAGTCGGCGACGAGTGAGCTCATGGCCAATCATTCTGTTCAAACAGGGCGAAACATTTACAGTGTGGATTCCTTTTCGTTAACCAGTGTCAGTGGAACGACCGCCACTTTATTGCAGGAACGAGCTTCCGCGCGGTGGATTCAATGGTTAGGCCTTGAAAGTGACTACCGTTGTTTGCTCGAGTATTCGGAATACGGGAGACGTAGGAGGTGAGGCGAGTTCAGATCATCAAAAAATTTTGAGGGTAACGCGAAAAAGGCGCCGAGGGTCCAAGAGTACAAACGATATCCTTGTCGCAGGCCAGAAACTCTTTGGCAGCTCCTTTGAATTCAGGGACTTGCATCAGTTGCGCTTATGTTATGAAATATACATGGCAGACACACCCTCTGTGGCAGTACAGGCCTCACCGGGCTATGGTAAGACGGAGTTATTTCATCTCCCCTTAATAGCACTGGCGTCTAAGGGCGACGTGAAATATGTGTCGTTTCTGTTTGTACCGTACACAGTGTTGCTTGCTAGTTGCATGGTCAGGTTGGGTCGAGGCAGTTGCCTGAATGTGGCCTCTGTAAGAAATTTTATTGATGAAGGGTACGATGGCTTTACTGATTTATATGTCGGGATCTACGATGACCTTGCTAGCGCCAATTTCACAGACAGAATAGCGGCGTGGGATAGCATTGTTGAGTGCACCTGTAGGACCAACAATGTCAAATTGGGTTATCTTATTGTGGATGAATTCCACAACTTGGAAACGGAGGTCTACCGGCGGTCGCAATTTGAGGGCATAGCTAACCTCGATTTTGATGCTTTCGAGAAAGCAATCTTTTTAAGCGGCACTTCACCCGAAGCTGTGGCCAATGCTGCATTGCAGCGCATTGGGCTTACGGGACTGACCAGGAATCCAATAGACATCAACGAGCTCAAACGATCGGAGGAACTCAGCAGAGGTTTATCCAGCTATCCAACACAAATGTTCAACCTGATAAAGGAGAAATCCGAGGTGCCTTTAGGACATGTGCATAAAGTTTGGAAGAAAGTTGAATCACCTCCCGAAGAAGCACTGAGGCTTCTTTTAGCCCTGTTTGAAATTGAACCGGAGTCCAAGGCCATTGTAGTTGCAAGCACAACCAACCAGGTGGAAGAATTGGCCTGCTCCTGGAGGGAGTATTTCAGGGTAGTATGGATACACGGGAAGCTGGGTGCTGCAGAAAAGGTGTCTCGCACAGAGGAGTTTGTCACTGACGGTAGCATGCGAGTTCTCATAGGAACGAAGTTAGTGACTGAAGGAATTGACATTAAGGAATTGATGATGGTCATCACGCTTGATAATAGACTTAATATTATTGAGCTCATTCAAGGCGTGGGAAGACTAAGAGATGGAGGCCTCTGTTATCTATTATCTAGAAGAAACAATTGGGCGGCGAGTAATCGTAGAGGTGAATTGCCACCAATTAAGGAAGGCTGTATAACCGAACAGGTGCGCGAGTTCTATGGACTTGAATCAAAGAAAGGAAAAAAGGGCCAGCATGTTGGATGCTGCGGTTCGAGGACGGACTTGTCTGCAGATACAGTGGAATTGATAGAAAGGATGGACGAGATGGCTAAAAGTCAGGCTTTAGTTTGCATGCCGGTCGCTGCGTTACCTTCCAGTTCCCAGGAGAGAAATAGCAGTGACAGCTACAGAGGGTACTGTAGTAGCGACGAGGACAGCAACGCGGGGATTCATGATAGCACCAATGCTAGTACCAATGCTAGCACTAGCGCCAGTACTAATGCTAGCACTAATGCCAGTACTAATGCTAGCACTAATGCCAGTACTAATGCTAGCACTAACGCCAGTACTAATGCTAGCACTAATGCCAGTACTAATGCTAGCACTAATGCCAGTACTAATGCTAGCACTAACGCCAGTACTGATGCTAGTACCAATGCTAATACTGCTGATAGTACCGATGCTAGGACTAGTGCCAGTACCACTGCCAGCACCAATGCTAGGACTAGTGCCAGTACCACTGCCAGCACCAATGCTAGGACTAGTGCCAGTACCACTGCCAGCACCAATGCTAGGACTAGTGCCAGTACCACTGCCAGCACCAATGCTAGGACTAGTGCCAGTACCACTGCCAGCACCAATGCTAGGACTAGTGCCAGTACCACTGCCAGCACCAATGCTAGGACTAGTGCCAGTACCACTGCCAGCACCAATGCTAGGACTAGTGCTAGTACCACCGCCAGCACCAACGCTAATACCAATGCTAATACTGCTGCTAGTACCAATGCTAGTACCAATGCTAATACTGCTGATAGTACCAATGCTAGGACTAGTGCTAGTACCACTGCTAGTACCAACGCTAGGACTAGTGCTAGTACCACTGCTAGTACCAACGCTAGTGCCAACGAGAACGCCAATACGGGCGGCAATATTGAGAGTATTAATAGAATCCATCCAGTCACTAACATTAATAAAGAGCCGTATAAGCGGAAAGGGAGTCAAATGGTTTTGCTAGAGAGAAAGAAGCTGAAAGCACAATTTCCCAACACCTCTGAAAATATGAATGTATTAGAGTTTCTTGGATTTCGGTCTGACGAAATTAAACATCTTTTCCTGTATGGTATAGATATATACTTCTGCCCAGAGGGAGTATTCACACAATATGGATTATGCAAGGGCTGTCAAAAGATGTTTGAGCTCTGCGTCTGCTGGCCTCGCCAGAAAGTATCGTATCGGAGGATAGCTTGGGAAGCACTAGCTGTGGAGAGAATGCTGCGAAATGACGAGGAATACAAAGAATACTTGGAAGATATCGAGCCATATTATGGGGACCCTGTAGGATATTTGAAATTGTTTAGCGTAAAAAAGAGAGAGATCTACTCTCAGATACAAAAAAACTATGCTTGGTACTTGGCTATTACTAGAACAAGAGAAACACAATTAGTGTATTGGATTCGACAAGAGGCAAGCAAGGGAGCAGAGTTTTCCGCATGTCCGGAAGGCAAATCAAAGAGTTGTATTTTAAAGTATGGAGCAACTTGCGTGAATCGAAGACGGAGGTGCTGCAGTACTTTTTGAACTGGGACGAAAAAAAGTGCCAGGAAGAATGGGAGGCAAAAGACGATACGGTCGTTGTGGAGGCGCTCGAGAAACTTGGAGTTTTTCAGCGTTTGCGTTCTATGACAAGTGCTGGACTGCAGGGTCCGCAGTACGTCAAGCTGCAGTTTGGCAGGCATCATCGACAGCTGAGGAGCAGGTATGAATTAAGTTTAGGAATGCACTTGCGAGATCAGATTGCGCTGGGAGTTACCCCATCTAAACTGCCGCATTGGACGCCTTTCCTCTCTATGCTGATAGGCCTGTTCTACAATAAAATATTTCGGCAGAAACTGGAGTATCTTTTGGAGCAGATTTCGGAGGTGTGGTTATTACCACATTGGCTTGATTTGGCAAACGTTGAAGTTGTCGCTGCAGATAACACGAGAGTACCACTGTACATGCTGATGGTAGCGGTTCACAAAGAGCTAGGTAGCGATGATGTTCCAGAGGGTAAAATTGATATATTATTATGTAGAGATTCCAGCAGAGAAGTTGGAGAGTGATGGACGTTGTCACGACTGTCGCTGGTTATGTATTGTGTAGTGTATTATAAGAAAAATTTGGGGGGGGAATATATGTTTTGTTCTAAATTTCACTGTTTTGATTTAATGTTCGTTGTACAGAAGTGGCTAGAGACAACTCCGAGGGGAAGTTAACAAGACAATTAAGAAAAAGTAAACAAAAAATAAAGGTAGAGAGTAAGAGTTGGACAAGAATATTAATGATTTATAGCACTGAGGAAGCAAGATGGTGGATTACAAGAGAATGTAAGGTTTGCAGTTTTGCCTGAAGGGTATCTGGAGTAGTTTAGGTTGAAGAAGCGGAAATAGGAAGATATAGAGAGGAGCGACAGGAGGTAGACAAAGATAGGTCACGATTCGATGTGCTGAAAGGATGCCAGAAAGTATGGGCATGAAGGAAGAGAATCGCATGACTAAGGGCAAGAGTATGGGAAAAAATAGTGGAGATGGAGTTATTTTAGATTAGTTTGTGATAATAGTGATGATTGGATTGGCAATGGACGAAGACTAGGGTTTGCTGGGTGTGGGGTGTGGCCAAGAGATTAGGTTATCAGGGAACATGATGACGGGACAGAGATGGCAAGCAGAACAATGGATAATATTGTTGTTTCTCAGAGAGAAGGGATAGAAGGGTGAGTAGAAGTAGTTTCGTCTGGAGAGGTAGCCAAGTGGTTTCTTTTTTTTTTTTTTTTTTTGGGAGAATAATACTGAGTTGTGCTTAGTAGGTTATACAGGGAATATGTAGGGTAGGGATTCATGGCATTGTAATATTGGATGGATAGGCAGTAGGAGGGTATGCTGGATGATCTTCGATTGATTAGACTTTTTTTTTTTTTTTCCTCGTTTCGCTTTTTGGTAAAAAGCCGGGTAAAGATTGATAGGGCTTGGAGGGGGGGGGATTATGAGGGCTATTTAGGGCTATGTAGAGGTTTGCTAGGGCTAAAGAACTTTATTCATTTTCATTTTCGTTTTCATTTATATTTTCATTTTTTAAATTTTGGTTAGAAAGCCGGGTAAAGTGTGATAGGGCTAGAAGAGAGGTGAAGGAGGGCTATTTAGGGCTGGATGAGAAGAAAAGTAGGGCTAAATGATCGCATTTTGAAATTTTGAATTTTTGCTAGGAAGCCGGGTAAAGAAGCGATAGGGCTTTGGGAGAGGTAAATGAGGGCATGTTAGGGGTATGAAGAGGTTTGTTAGGGCTGAGTGTGGAGGAGGTAGGTGAATTGTGATTTTGATTTTCAGTGGGGGAGGCTGGGTAAGAGAGGGTAGGGCTGGGGAAGGGACTAGATTGGGAGGAGATTAGAGTGGAAGGAGGATGTATGAGTAGGTTGGAATTAAGTGAAAGGAGGGTAGCAGTAGAGAGGTGGCAAGGAGTTAAGAGTTGGAGTGGTGGTTAGTTGTGGGAGTTCCATTTGAATTATTATTTGAACTAATGAGGGATGATAGATGGGTAGAGGTATTTGGAGGTGGTTTGAGTAGTGCGCTTTAAGTTATATAGATTAGTGTATATTTTTTTGTTTTAGTTATATTTATTAGATGAGGGCGGGGTGTGTGTGTTTTTTCATATGAGAAGAAGCAGGAAGAGCTAGATGAAAGAATAGTGCTGTTAGTGTTAGGAAGGGCGGGAGGAATAATAATGTTGTTAGATAACCCAATTAGGAAAAGTGATTAAAGGAAACGAGTGAGAGATGAGATGGGGGAGTGGGCATGAAGGCCGGGTAATGTAAACAAAGCGAGTTGTGGGGAGGTGTATATATATGTCATGTTATTGCATGCTGGAAAGGTGTTAGAAAAGCTCGTAGAGAAATGCAGCATGTTAAGTAATCTTATACGATGCTTTCCTTTTTAGGCACTTGTGACGCAGATTATGGCCAAAAATCTAGCGTCAAGATACTTTCTCATAGTGCAATATAGCAGCATGGAAGTAACGTGATACGGTTTTGATGAGTATTTCCTCTTATTAGTCAGGGTAATACATTGTTACCGTTTTCGAGGTGAATTGTCGGACAAGTTTTGGGAATTTCTTGATGAAGACTTTTTGTCAGGCGCGCTATATATAGGTACGCCAAAATGGTTTTGCTCGGTTGGAAGCATGAGGTCATATACCCAATATGGAAATGTAATTCATAGGGTTTTTATTTTTTTTTTTTATCTTCTCGAGAGTGGAAGAAGTTGCAGGCTCAGCGCGTAATCCCTTGGAGCGATCAACAGTTCGATGTTTAAAGTATCCGGGAGGACGCCCACGAAACAGCTTGAGCAATGGACAGGATCTTGACTCTGCTTTACCAAGCCGGCTGTTGAGATCTCGCTCACCATGGAAATTGAACAAGGAAGTACGTACCAAGACTTAATTTTTGCGGGCCAGAAATCGAGCGATGAATCATAATCCTCAGGGGAAAACAGAAAATCCTCTGTCTTCTGTGTTATCCTTGAAGAAGTTAATGGCTAATCTTGGTGGTATTCCTTACTAACTGAATTTTTTTTGGCTGCTAGAGATTTGCACCCGGGTAGCTGCCCCCCTTTGGTACTCGCTGCAGGATTTTGCATCTTCTCAATAGGGTAGCTTAATTTTTAGATCATGATAAAGTGGAAACTGAAGAATCGTTTGTTTATATTGATGGATTTCTTGTCAAAAAATGTAAGAACCAAAATACTATTGTTAATTTCGAAACATACAAAAGTAAGATGAAAGTTTCCGAGAAGCGCAAGTTTGAAAGGGCAAACTTTGAGAAGTTTGAGTTGGCTCTAAATAACAAAAACGACTTGGTGGATTGTCACTCAATATCTTTATTTGAAACGGTCCATACGGAAGTGCGATCATTCTACGAAGATGAAAAGTCCGGTCTAATCAAGGTGGTAAAATTCAGAACTGTTGCAAGGGATAGGAAAAGATCATTTGAAAGAATTGTCATCGCCGTCATGGTTAAGAAAAATGTGCAAAAGTTTCTAACGTTTGTTGAAGACGGACCAGATTTTCAGAGCGGACCTATACCTTCAAAATATCTTATTCCAAAGAAAATCAACCTGATGGTCTACGCGTTGTTTCAGGTCCATACCTTAAAATTCAATGGGAGGGATTACGATACCCTTTCTCTTTTTTACCTCAACAGAGGATACTATAGTGAGTTGAGCTTTCGTGTTCTAGAACATTGTTACGAAACTGCAAGTGCCAGGCCAAGCGACAGTTCGACCATGCGTACTTTCACCAACTTTGTTTCCGGCGCGCCTATTGTAAGAAATCTTCAGAAAAGTACCATAAGGAAGTATGGATACAATTTGGCGCCCTACCTGTTTTTGTTATTACACGTTGATCAGCTGTCAATCTTTTCTGCATATCAAGCAAGTATACCTGGCGAAAAGAAAGTCGATACGGAGAGGCTGAAACGTGATCTATGTCCACGTACACGCACTGAAATAAAATACTTTTCACAGATATGCAACGACATGATGAACAAAAAAGACCGACTAGGTGATATTTTGCATATTATCTTGCGAGCTTGTGCGTTAAATTTTGGGGCGGGTCCCCGAGGTAGCGCTGGTGATGAAGCTGATCGTTCTATTGCGGATGAACAATGCATTATTCCATCTGTGGACGAGCATGGCTTAAAGGTATGTAAGTTGCGCAGTCCTAACACTCCAAGAAGACTCAGAAAGACACTAGATGCCGTGAAAGCTTTATTAGTGTCCTCTTGTGCTTGCACCGCAAAGGATTTAGATATATTTGACGACAATAACGGCGTTGCAATGTGGAAATGGATCAAAATTCTGTACCACGAAGTAGCACAAGAAACCGCGCTGAAGGACTCTTATAGAATATCTTTGGTACCTTCTTCTGATGGTGTAGCAGTATGCGGAAAACTGTTTAACCGCGAGTATGTCCGCAACTTTTACTTTGCATGCAAGGCTAAGTTTGATAACCTGTGGGAAGAATTGAACAGCTGCTTTTATATGCCTTCAGTGGTTGATATTTCCAGTCTCATTTTGCGTAATCGAGACGTCTTGTTCAGAGAGCCAAAGCGAGGAATTGACGAGTATCTGGAAAACGATTCTTTTCTTCAAATGATACCAGTTAAATATCGTGAAATTGTGTTACCAAAGTTGAGAAGAGATACTAACAAAATGACAGCGGCTCTTAAAAATAGAGTGGCTGTTGCAATTGACGAGCTTACGGTGCCACTCATGTGGATGATCCATTTCGCCGTGGGATACCCTTACCGTTATCCAGAGCTTCAGCTACTCGCTTTTGCTGGTCCTCAGCGCAACGTATACGTCGACGATACAACAAGACGCATCCAACTGTACACTGATTATAACAAGAACGGTTCATCAGAACCTCGACTAAAGACACTTGACGGACTCACTTCAGATTACTTGTTTTATTTTGTCACTGTACTAAGGCAAATGCAAATATGTGCGCTTGGTAACAGTTATGACACCTTTAACCATGATCCCTGGATGGACGTGGTGGGATTTGAAGATCTAGATCAAGTAACAAATCGAGATACGTCGAGGATAATTTTGTATTCCTACTTGTTTCTGAACACTGCGAAGGGCTGTCTCGTTGAATATGCAACTTTTCGGCAGTACATGAGGGAACTTCCGAAGAATGCTCCTCAGAAGCTGAATTTTCGGGAGATGCGTCAGGGGTTGGTTGCACTAGGACGGCACTGCGTAGGTAGCAGATTAGAAACAGATTTGTACGAGTCGGCGACGAGCGAACTCATGGCCAATCATTCCGTTCAAACAGGGCGAAACATTTATGGTGTGGATTCCTTTTCGTTAACGAGTGTTAGTGGAACGACTGCTACTTTATTGCAGGAACGAGCTTCCGAGCGTTGGATTCAATGGTTAGGCCTTGAAAGTGACTACCGTTATTCCTCCAGTACTCGGAATGCGAGAGACGTGGCAGGTGAGGCGAGTTCAGATCATCAAAAAATTTTGAGGGTAACGCGAAAAAGGCCCCGAGAGCCTAAGAGTACAAACGATATCCTCGTCGCAGGCCAGAAACTCTTTGGCAGCTCCTTTGAGTTCAGGGACTTGCATCAGTTGCGCTTGTGTTATGAAATATACATGGCAGACACACCCTCTGTGGCAGTACAGGCCTCACCTGGCTATGGTAAGACGGAGTTATTTCATCTCCCCTTAATAGCGCTGGCGTCTAAGAGCGACGTGAAATATGTGTCGTTTCTGTTTGTACCGTACACAGTGTTGCTTGCTAATTGCATGATCAGGTTGGGCCGAGGCGGTTGCTTGAATGTGGCCGCTGTAAGAAACTTTATTGAAGAAGGTTACGATGGCGTTACTGATTTATACGTGGGTATCTACGATGACCTTGCTAGCGCTAATTTCACAAACAGGATAGCTGCGTGGGATAATATTGTTGAGTGCACCTTTAGGACCAACAATGTGAAGTTAGGTTACCTCATTGTAGATGAGTTTCACAACTTGGAAACGGAGGCGTACCGGCGGTCGCAATTTGAGGGCATAGCTAAGCTCGATTTTGACGCTTTCGAGAAAGCAATCTTTTTGAGCGGCACAGCACCTGAGGCTGTAGCCGATGCTGCGTTGCAGCGCATTGGGCTTATGGGACTGACCAAGAAACCGATGGACATTAACGAGTTCAAATGGTCAGAGGATCTCAGCAGAGGTTTATCCAGCTATCCAACGCAAATGTTTAACCTTATCAAGGAGCAATCCGAGGTGCCTTTAGGGCATGTGCACAAGATTTCGAAGAAGGTCGAATCGCCTCCCGAAGAAGCATTGAAGCTTCTTTTGGCACTGTTCGCAATTGAACCAAAGTCAAAGGCCATTGTAGTTGCAAGTACGACCAATCAGGTGGAGGAACTGGCCTGCTCCTGGAGAGAGCATTTTAGGGTGATATGGATGCATGGGAAGCTGGGTGCTGCAGAAAAGGTGTCTCGTACAGAGGAGTTTGTCACTAACGGTAGCATGCGAGTTCTCATCGGGACGAAATTAGTGACTGAAGGAATTGACATTAAGGAATTGATGATGGTCATCACGCTTGATAATAGACTTAATATTATTGAGCACATTCAAAGCGTGGGAAGACTCAGAGATGGAGGCGTCTGTTATCTATTATCTAAAAAAAACAATTGGGCGGCAAGTAATCGTAGGGATGAATTGCCACCAATTAAGGAAGGTTGTATAACTGAACAGGTACGCGAGTTCTATGGACTTGAATCAAAGAAAGGAAAAAAGGGCCAGCATGTTGGATGCTGCGGCTCGAGGAAGGACTTGTCTGCAGATACAGTGGAATTGATAGAAAGGATGGACAAAATGGCTGAAAATCAGGCTTTAGTTTGCATGCCTGTCGCGGCGTTACCGTCCAGTTCCGAGGAGAGAAATAGCAGTGACAGCTCCAGGGAGTACTATAGTAGCGACGAGGAAAAGGCGAGCACTCGTGATAGTACGAATGTTAGTTCCAATGCTAGTATTAATCGTAGTACCGATGCTAGCACAAATCCTAGTGCTACTGCCAGTGCGAATTCTAGTGCCACTGCCGGTGCCGACTCTGGTGCCGCTGCTACTACCAATTCTAGTGCCACTGCCGGTGCCAACTCTGATGCCGCTGCTACTACCAACACTAGTGTCACTGCCGGTGCCAACTCTGATGCCGCTGCTACTACCAACACTAGTGCCACTGCCGGTGCCAACTCTGATGCCGCTGCTACTACCAACACTAGTGTCACTGCCGGTGCCAACTCTGGTGCCGCTGCTACTACCAACACTAGTGCCACTGCCGGTGCCAACTCTGATGCCGCTGCCACTACAAACACAAGTGCCACTGCTGGTGCCAACTCTGGTGCCACTGCTACTACCAACACTAGTGCCACTGCTAATCATAACACTAATGCCACGGCTACTCCCAACCCTAGTACCACTGCTAGCACCAATCGAAACGTTAATGCAAATGGCAATGTGAGTAATCATACGGCGTGTGACGTTAATAAAGAGCCACATAAGCGGAAAAAGAGTCAAATGGTTTTGTTTGAGAGGAAGAAGCTGAAAGCACAATTTCCCAGCACTTCTGAGAATATGAATGTATTAGAGTTTCTTGGATTTCGGCCTGACGAAATTAAGCATCTTTTCCTTTATGGTATCGATATATATTTCTGCCCAGAGGGAGTATTCACACAATACGGATTATGCAAAGGCTGTCAAAAGATGTTTGAGCTCTGCGTCTGCTGGCCTCGCCAAAAAGTATCGTATCGAAGGATAGCTTGGGAAGCGCTAGCTGTGGAGAGAATGCTGCGAAATGACGAGGAATACAAAATATACTTGGAAGATATCGAGCCATATCATGGGGACCCTGTAGGGTATTTGAAATTGTTTACCGTAAAAAAGAGAGAGATCTATTCTCAGATACAAAAAAATTATGCTTGGTACCTGGCTATTACTAGAAAAAGAAAGACAATTAGTGTGTTGGAGTCGACAAGAGGCAAGCAAGGGAGTCGGGTTTTCCGCATGTCTGGAAGGCAAATCAAGGAGTTGTATTTTAAAGTATGGAACGACTTGCGAGAATCAAAGACGGAGGTGTTGCAGTACTTTTTGAACTGGGATGAAAAAAAGTGCCAGGAAGAATGGGAGGCAAAAGAGGATACGGTCGTTGTAGAGGCGCTCGAGAAACTTGGGGTTTTTCAGCGTTTGCGATCCATGACGAGTGCTGGACTGCAGGGTCCGCAGTATGTCAAGCTGCAGTTTGGCAGGCATCATCAACAGCTGAGGAGCAGGTATGAATTAAGTTTAGGAGCGCATTTGCGAGATCAGATTGCGCTTGGAGCTACGCAATGTAAACTGCCGCACTGGACACCTTTCCTCTCGATGCTGATAGGCCTATTCTACAATAAAATATTTCGGGAAAAACTGGAGTATCTTCTGGAGCAGATTTCGGAGGTGTGGTTACTACCACATTGGCTTGATCTGGCAAACATTGAAGCTGTTACTGCAGATAACACGAGAGTACCACTTTACATGCTGATGGTAGCGGTTCACAAAGAGCTAGGCAGCGATGATGTCCCAGACGGTAAAATTGATATATTATTATGTAGAGATTCCAGCAGAGAAGTTGGGGAGTGATGGACGTTGTTAATAGTCTCACTGATTATGTACTGTGTAGCGTAGTATAAGAAAATCTTGGGGGGAATATATGTTTTGTTGGGAATTTCATTGTTTTGATTTCATGTTCTTTGCATAGCAGAAAGGAAGAATAATCCAGACAGGTTACGTAACAAGACAATCAAAAAAAATAAACAAAAAAAAGGGTAGTGAATAAGAGTTTTGCGGAATATTATGGATTTTTAGCAAGTAGATAAGCAATATGATGGATCATAAGAGTATATGATGGTTGTGGTCTTGTGTGAAGAGTATCTGGAGTAGTTTTAGCTTGAGAAAGCGGAAATAGGAAGGTATAGAGAGGAGCGGCAGAAGGTAGGCAAAGATACATGCTGGTTCGATGTGCTGAAAGTATGCAGAGAGTATGGCAACAAGTATATGAGCATGGCCATGAAATGAGAAAAAGTCATGAGGTACAATGGGCTGGTTAAGGACAAGAGTAGGGGAAAATAGTGAAGATGGAGTTGTTTTAGATTAGTTTGTGATAAGAATGGTGATTGGCAATGGACAAAGGCTTAGGTTTGCTGGGTGAAGGCTGTGGGCAAAAGGTTAGGTTCTCATAGAGCATGATGGGGCGACTGAGAAAGTAGGCACGGCAATGGATAATATGAGTGTTTTTATGAGATAGAGGAGAGATACAAGGCCAAGTAGAAGCAGTTTCGCCTGATGAGGTGGGGAAGCGGTTTGGAGAATATCAATGAGTTGTGTTCAGCAGGTTATACGGGGAGAGTGTGGGGTTTCATTTTTTTCATTGTAATTTTGGCTGTATAGGTAGTAAGTAGGAGGGCATAAGATATATGGTTGAGGATCTTTGAATTATTTTACGTTTTTTTTTTTTTTTTTAGTTTTTCGCGGGAAAGCCGGGTAAATGAGTATAGGGCTTAGGGGTAGGTAGATGAGGGCTATTCAGGGTTGAGAGAGTTGAAAGCAGGGCTAAGGAATTGTGGATTTTCATTTCTTTGATATTTTTCATATTTTTCATTTTCGCGGAGAAGCCGGGTAACTAGAGATAGGGCTGGGGGAGAGGTGAATGAGGGCTAGTTAGGGGTGAGTGTGAAGAAGAAGGGCGAATTGTTGTGATTTTGTTTTTCGATGGGAGGCCGGGTAAGAGAGAGTAGGGCAGAAGACTGGGTGAAGTAGGGCTGGTGATGAGGCTAGGTTGGGAGGATGATGTATGAATAGATGGGAATTAAGTGGAGGGGTAGCAGTAGAGAGGTGGTTATTGCAGAAATGACACTCGCAATATTATTTAAATCAAAGAATGATGATAGATGGGTGTAGGTATTTGGAGGTGGTTTGAGCAGTATGGTTTAAGTATGTAGATGAGTGTATATTCTGTTGTTGTAGTAATATGGATGAGATGAGGCGGGTGTGTGTTTTGATATGTGTTGGAGCAAGAGAAAGATAAACAAAGGAATATTGGTGTTAGTGTTGAGAAGGGCGGGAGGAATGATCGTTTTGAAAGAGAACGAATTAGGAAATGTGATTGCAGTAAGAGAGGAAGATAAGATAGAGGAGTGTGGGGTAAAGGCCGGGTAATGACTATAGGCCGGAGTTTTGGTAGGGGTGTTCCTGTGCTGGGTAGAAATGTTTGGAGAGTTAGTGTTAGGAGGAAGTGTAAGAAGGGGGTGTGGGGTGTGGGGTGTGGGTGGTGTGGGTGGGGTGTGGGTGGGGTGTGGGTGGGGTGTGGGTGGGGTGTGGGGTGTGGGTGGGGTGTGGGTGGGGTATACCTATGTTACCGTGTCGCATGCAGGATGGTGCTCGACAAGGCCGTAGGGACATATAGCATCTTAGAAGTAACCTTGTACGAGCACCGGCATTATTTCCTTTTTAGGCACCTGTGACGCAAATTGTAGTTAAAAATGTAGCGTCAAGATATTTTTTATAGTAGGATATAGCACCAAGGACGTAACTTGATACGTGTTTGGTGGGTGGGTGTGTTTTCTTTTAGGCAGGGTAATACATTTTCTCTGTTCTCGAGATGGAACGTCGGACAAATTACGGGAAATTTTTGGGGAAGGTTGTCCGTCTGACGCGCTATATATAGGTACGCCAAAAAGGTCTCCCTTACTTCGAAGCGTGAGGTCATATACTTAATAAGGAAATGTAATCTATAAGTTTTTATTATTTTGTTCTTTTCGAGAATGGAAGAATCTGCAGGCTGAGCGCGTAATTCCTTGGAGCGACCAACAGGTCCATGTTCAAAGTATCCAAGAGAATATCCACGAAGCGGCTTGAGCAATGAACAGAATCCTGGTTCTCCTCGACTAAGCAGACGGTTGAGATACTGCGCACCATGGAAATTGAAAAAGCAAGTATGTACCGACTACTTTATTTTTGCAGGCCGGAAATCAAGCGATGAATGACAATCCTCAGGGAGAAACAGACATCCCTCTGTTTTCCATGTTGTGCTCGAAGGATTCAGTGGCTAATCTGGGTGGGATTCTTACTAACTGAATTTTCTTTGTTGCTGCTAGAGATTTGCACTTGCGTAGCGGAGGCTTCCTTTGGTTCTCGCTGCATAATTCTGCATTCTCTCGATAGAGTAGCTTAATTACATTCTTAGATCATGATAAGGTGGAAACTGGAACATCGTTTGTTTATATTGATGGATTTCTTGTCAGAAAGCATAACAATCAACATACTATTGTTAATTTCGAAACTTACAAAAATAAAATGAAAGTTTCCGATAAGCGTGAGTTTGAAAAAGCAAACTTTGAGGAATTTGAGTTGGCTCTAAATAACAAAAACGACCTGGTAGATTGTCACTCAATAACTTTATTTGAATCGATCCGCACGGAAGTGCGATCATTCTACGAAGACGAAAAGTCTGGCCTAATCAAAGTGGTAAAATTCAGAACTAGTGCAATGGATAGGAAAAGATCTTTTGAAAAAATTGTCATTGCCGTCATGGTCAAGAAAAATGTACAAAAGTTTCTGACGTTTGTTGAAGACGAACCAGATTTCCAGAGCGGACCGATCCCTTCAAAGTACCTTATTCCCAAGAAAATCAACTTGATGGTCTACACGTTGTTTCAAGTACATACTTTGAAATTCAATAGGAAGGATTACGATACCCTTTCTCTTTTTTACCTCAACAGAGGATACTATAGTGAGTTGAGTTTTCGTGTCCTCAAACGTTGTTACGAAACTGCGAGTGCCAGGCCGAACGACAGCTCTACGATGCGTACTTTCACCAACTTTGTTTCTGGCACGCCTATTGTAAGGAATCTTCAGAAAAGCACCATAAGGAAATATGGATACAATTTGGCGCCCTACATTTTTTTGTTACTACACGTAGATGAGCTGTCGATTTTTTCTGCCTATCAAGCAAGTTTACCTGGCGAAAAGAAAGTCGACACAGAGCGGCTGAGGCGTGATCTATGCCCACGTAAACCCACTGAGATAAAATACTTTTCACAGATATGTAACGATATGATGAACAAAAAAGACCGATTGGGTGATATTTTGCATATTATCTTGCGAGCTTGTGCACTTAATTTTGGGGCGGGTCCCCGTGGTGGCGCTGGTGACGAAGAGGATCGATCTATTGCGAATGAACAATCCGTTATTCCCTCTGTGGACGAGCATGGCTTAAAAGTATGTAAGTTGCGCAGTCCTAACACTCCACGAAGACTCAGAAAAACACTAGATGCC
Organism: Zygosaccharomyces pseudobailii; assembly: GCA_949129085.1. Classification (NCBI taxonomy): domain Eukaryota; kingdom Fungi; phylum Ascomycota; class Saccharomycetes; order Saccharomycetales; family Saccharomycetaceae; genus Zygosaccharomyces; species Zygosaccharomyces pseudobailii. Next base: position 1,284,776 of record CASBRY010000010.1, read on the forward strand.
GTGAAAGCTTTATTGGTGTCCTCTTGTGCTTGCACCGCAAAGGATTTAGATATATTTGACGACAACAACGGCGTTGCGATGTGGAAATGGATCAAAATTCTGTACCACGAAGTAGCACAGGAAACCGCGCTGAAGGATTCTTATAGAATAACTTTGGTACCTTCTTCTGATGGTATATCGGTATGTGGAAAACTGTTTAATCGCGAGTATGTCCGCGACTTTTACTTTGCATGCAAGGCTCAGTTTGATAACCTTTGGGAAGAATTGAACAACTGCTTTTATATGCCTTCAGTGGTTGATATTGCCAGTCTCATTTTGCGCAATCGAAACGTTTTGTTCAGAGAGCCGAAGCGAGGAATTGACGAGTATCTGGAAAACGATTCTTTTCTTCAAATGATACCTGTTAAATATCGTGAAATTGTGCTGCCAGAGTTGAGAAGAGACGCTAACAAAATGACCGCGGCTCTTAAAAATAAAGTGGCTGTTGCAATTGACGAGCTTACGGTGCCACTTATGTGGATGATCCATTTTGCCGTAGGATACCCTTACCGTTATCCAGAGCTTCAGCTACTCGCTTTTGCCGGTCCTCAGCGCAACGTATACGTCGACGATACAACAAGACGCATCCAATTGTACACTGATTATAACAAGAATGGTTCATCGGAGCCTCGACTAAAGACACTTGACGGACTCACTTCAGATTACTTGTTTTATTTTGTCACTGTGCTAAGGCAAATGCAAATATGTGCGCTTGGTAACAGTTATGACGCCTTTAACCATGATCCTTGGATGGATGTCGTGGGATTTGAGGATCCAGATCAAGTAACAAATCGAGATACTTCGAAGATAGTTTTGTATTCCTACTTGTTTCTGAATACTGCGAAGGGCTGTCTCGTTGAATATGCAACTTTTCGGCAGTACATGAGGGAACTTCCGAAGAATGCACCTCAGAAGCTGAATTTTCGGGAGATGCGTCAGGGGTTGATTGCTCTAGGGCGGCACTGCGTAGGTAGCAGATTTGAAACAGATTTGTACGAGTCGGCGACGAGTGAGCTCATGGCCAATCATTCTGTTCAAACAGGGCGAAACATTTACAGTGTGGATTCCTTTTCGTTAACCAGTGTCAGTGGAACGACCGCCACTTTATTGCAGGAACGAGCTTCCGCGCGGTGGATTCAATGGTTAGGCCTTGAAAGTGACTACCGTTGTTTGCTCGAGTATTCGGAATACGGGAGACGTAGGAGGTGAGGCGAGTTCAGATCATCAAAAAATTTTGAGGGTAACGCGAAAAAGGCGCCGAGGGTCCAAGAGTACAAACGATATCCTTGTCGCAGGCCAGAAACTCTTTGGCAGCTCCTTTGAATTCAGGGACTTGCATCAGTTGCGCTTATGTTATGAAATATACATGGCAGACACACCCTCTGTGGCAGTACAGGCCTCACCGGGCTATGGTAAGACGGAGTTATTTCATCTCCCCTTAATAGCACTGGCGTCTAAGGGCGACGTGAAATATGTGTCGTTTCTGTTTGTACCGTACACAGTGTTGCTTGCTAGTTGCATGGTCAGGTTGGGTCGAGGCAGTTGCCTGAATGTGGCCTCTGTAAGAAATTTTATTGATGAAGGGTACGATGGCTTTACTGATTTATATGTCGGGATCTACGATGACCTTGCTAGCGCCAATTTCACAGACAGAATAGCGGCGTGGGATAGCATTGTTGAGTGCACCTGTAGGACCAACAATGTCAAATTGGGTTATCTTATTGTGGATGAATTCCACAACTTGGAAACGGAGGTCTACCGGCGGTCGCAATTTGAGGGCATAGCTAACCTCGATTTTGATGCTTTCGAGAAAGCAATCTTTTTAAGCGGCACTTCACCCGAAGCTGTGGCCAATGCTGCATTGCAGCGCATTGGGCTTACGGGACTGACCAGGAATCCAATAGACATCAACGAGCTCAAACGATCGGAGGAACTCAGCAGAGGTTTATCCAGCTATCCAACACAAATGTTCAACCTGATAAAGGAGAAATCCGAGGTGCCTTTAGGACATGTGCATAAAGTTTGGAAGAAAGTTGAATCACCTCCCGAAGAAGCACTGAGGCTTCTTTTAGCCCTGTTTGAAATTGAACCGGAGTCCAAGGCCATTGTAGTTGCAAGCACAACCAACCAGGTGGAAGAATTGGCCTGCTCCTGGAGGGAGTATTTCAGGGTAGTATGGATACACGGGAAGCTGGGTGCTGCAGAAAAGGTGTCTCGCACAGAGGAGTTTGTCACTGACGGTAGCATGCGAGTTCTCATAGGAACGAAGTTAGTGACTGAAGGAATTGACATTAAGGAATTGATGATGGTCATCACGCTTGATAATAGACTTAATATTATTGAGCTCATTCAAGGCGTGGGAAGACTAAGAGATGGAGGCCTCTGTTATCTATTATCTAGAAGAAACAATTGGGCGGCGAGTAATCGTAGAGGTGAATTGCCACCAATTAAGGAAGGCTGTATAACCGAACAGGTGCGCGAGTTCTATGGACTTGAATCAAAGAAAGGAAAAAAGGGCCAGCATGTTGGATGCTGCGGTTCGAGGACGGACTTGTCTGCAGATACAGTGGAATTGATAGAAAGGATGGACGAGATGGCTAAAAGTCAGGCTTTAGTTTGCATGCCGGTCGCTGCGTTACCTTCCAGTTCCCAGGAGAGAAATAGCAGTGACAGCTACAGAGGGTACTGTAGTAGCGACGAGGACAGCAACGCGGGGATTCATGATAGCACCAATGCTAGTACCAATGCTAGCACTAGCGCCAGTACTAATGCTAGCACTAATGCCAGTACTAATGCTAGCACTAATGCCAGTACTAATGCTAGCACTAACGCCAGTACTAATGCTAGCACTAATGCCAGTACTAATGCTAGCACTAATGCCAGTACTAATGCTAGCACTAACGCCAGTACTGATGCTAGTACCAATGCTAATACTGCTGATAGTACCGATGCTAGGACTAGTGCCAGTACCACTGCCAGCACCAATGCTAGGACTAGTGCCAGTACCACTGCCAGCACCAATGCTAGGACTAGTGCCAGTACCACTGCCAGCACCAATGCTAGGACTAGTGCCAGTACCACTGCCAGCACCAATGCTAGGACTAGTGCCAGTACCACTGCCAGCACCAATGCTAGGACTAGTGCCAGTACCACTGCCAGCACCAATGCTAGGACTAGTGCCAGTACCACTGCCAGCACCAATGCTAGGACTAGTGCTAGTACCACCGCCAGCACCAACGCTAATACCAATGCTAATACTGCTGCTAGTACCAATGCTAGTACCAATGCTAATACTGCTGATAGTACCAATGCTAGGACTAGTGCTAGTACCACTGCTAGTACCAACGCTAGGACTAGTGCTAGTACCACTGCTAGTACCAACGCTAGTGCCAACGAGAACGCCAATACGGGCGGCAATATTGAGAGTATTAATAGAATCCATCCAGTCACTAACATTAATAAAGAGCCGTATAAGCGGAAAGGGAGTCAAATGGTTTTGCTAGAGAGAAAGAAGCTGAAAGCACAATTTCCCAACACCTCTGAAAATATGAATGTATTAGAGTTTCTTGGATTTCGGTCTGACGAAATTAAACATCTTTTCCTGTATGGTATAGATATATACTTCTGCCCAGAGGGAGTATTCACACAATATGGATTATGCAAGGGCTGTCAAAAGATGTTTGAGCTCTGCGTCTGCTGGCCTCGCCAGAAAGTATCGTATCGGAGGATAGCTTGGGAAGCACTAGCTGTGGAGAGAATGCTGCGAAATGACGAGGAATACAAAGAATACTTGGAAGATATCGAGCCATATTATGGGGACCCTGTAGGATATTTGAAATTGTTTAGCGTAAAAAAGAGAGAGATCTACTCTCAGATACAAAAAAACTATGCTTGGTACTTGGCTATTACTAGAACAAGAGAAACACAATTAGTGTATTGGATTCGACAAGAGGCAAGCAAGGGAGCAGAGTTTTCCGCATGTCCGGAAGGCAAATCAAAGAGTTGTATTTTAAAGTATGGAGCAACTTGCGTGAATCGAAGACGGAGGTGCTGCAGTACTTTTTGAACTGGGACGAAAAAAAGTGCCAGGAAGAATGGGAGGCAAAAGACGATACGGTCGTTGTGGAGGCGCTCGAGAAACTTGGAGTTTTTCAGCGTTTGCGTTCTATGACAAGTGCTGGACTGCAGGGTCCGCAGTACGTCAAGCTGCAGTTTGGCAGGCATCATCGACAGCTGAGGAGCAGGTATGAATTAAGTTTAGGAATGCACTTGCGAGATCAGATTGCGCTGGGAGTTACCCCATCTAAACTGCCGCATTGGACGCCTTTCCTCTCTATGCTGATAGGCCTGTTCTACAATAAAATATTTCGGCAGAAACTGGAGTATCTTTTGGAGCAGATTTCGGAGGTGTGGTTATTACCACATTGGCTTGATTTGGCAAACGTTGAAGTTGTCGCTGCAGATAACACGAGAGTACCACTGTACATGCTGATGGTAGCGGTTCACAAAGAGCTAGGTAGCGATGATGTTCCAGAGGGTAAAATTGATATATTATTATGTAGAGATTCCAGCAGAGAAGTTGGAGAGTGATGGACGTTGTCACGACTGTCGCTGGTTATGTATTGTGTAGTGTATTATAAGAAAAATTTGGGGGGGGAATATATGTTTTGTTCTAAATTTCACTGTTTTGATTTAATGTTCGTTGTACAGAAGTGGCTAGAGACAACTCCGAGGGGAAGTTAACAAGACAATTAAGAAAAAGTAAACAAAAAATAAAGGTAGAGAGTAAGAGTTGGACAAGAATATTAATGATTTATAGCACTGAGGAAGCAAGATGGTGGATTACAAGAGAATGTAAGGTTTGCAGTTTTGCCTGAAGGGTATCTGGAGTAGTTTAGGTTGAAGAAGCGGAAATAGGAAGATATAGAGAGGAGCGACAGGAGGTAGACAAAGATAGGTCACGATTCGATGTGCTGAAAGGATGCCAGAAAGTATGGGCATGAAGGAAGAGAATCGCATGACTAAGGGCAAGAGTATGGGAAAAAATAGTGGAGATGGAGTTATTTTAGATTAGTTTGTGATAATAGTGATGATTGGATTGGCAATGGACGAAGACTAGGGTTTGCTGGGTGTGGGGTGTGGCCAAGAGATTAGGTTATCAGGGAACATGATGACGGGACAGAGATGGCAAGCAGAACAATGGATAATATTGTTGTTTCTCAGAGAGAAGGGATAGAAGGGTGAGTAGAAGTAGTTTCGTCTGGAGAGGTAGCCAAGTGGTTTCTTTTTTTTTTTTTTTTTTTGGGAGAATAATACTGAGTTGTGCTTAGTAGGTTATACAGGGAATATGTAGGGTAGGGATTCATGGCATTGTAATATTGGATGGATAGGCAGTAGGAGGGTATGCTGGATGATCTTCGATTGATTAGACTTTTTTTTTTTTTTCCTCGTTTCGCTTTTTGGTAAAAAGCCGGGTAAAGATTGATAGGGCTTGGAGGGGGGGGGGGGGGGGATTATGAGGGCTATTTAGGGCTATGTAGAGGTTTGCTAGGGCTAAAGAACTTTATTCATTTTCATTTTCGTTTTCATTTATATTTTCATTTTTTAAATTTTGGTTAGAAAGCCGGGTAAAGTGTGATAGGGCTAGAAGAGAGGTGAAGGAGGGCTATTTAGGGCTGGATGAGAAGAAAAGTAGGGCTAAATGATCGCATTTTGAAATTTTGAATTTTTGCTAGGAAGCCGGGTAAAGAAGCGATAGGGCTTTGGGAGAGGTAAATGAGGGCATGTTAGGGGTATGAAGAGGTTTGTTAGGGCTGAGTGTGGAGGAGGTAGGTGAATTGTGATTTTGATTTTCAGTGGGGGAGGCTGGGTAAGAGAGGGTAGGGCTGGGGAAGGGACTAGATTGGGAGGAGATTAGAGTGGAAGGAGGATGTATGAGTAGGTTGGAATTAAGTGAAAGGAGGGTAGCAGTAGAGAGGTGGCAAGGAGTTAAGAGTTGGAGTGGTGGTTAGTTGTGGGAGTTCCATTTGAATTATTATTTGAACTAATGAGGGATGATAGATGGGTAGAGGTATTTGGAGGTGGTTTGAGTAGTGCGCTTTAAGTTATATAGATTAGTGTATATTTTTTTGTTTTAGTTATATTTATTAGATGAGGGCGGGTGTGTGTGTTTTTTCATATGAGAAGAAGCAGGAAGAGCTAGATGAAAGAATAGTGCTGTTAGTGTTAGGAAGGGCGGGAGGAATAATAATGTTGTTAGATAACCCAATTAGGAAAAGTGATTAAAGGAAACGAGTGAGAGATGAGATGGGGGAGTGGGCATGAAGGCCGGGTAATGTAAACAAAGCGAGTTGTGGGGAGGTGTATATATATGTCATGTTATTGCATGCTGGAAAGGTGTTAGAAAAGCTCGTAGAGAAATGCAGCATGTTAAGTAATCTTATACGATGCTTTCCTTTTTAGGCACTTGTGACGCAGATTATGGCCAAAAATCTAGCGTCAAGATACTTTCTCATAGTGCAATATAGCAGCATGGAAGTAACGTGATACGGTTTTGATGAGTATTTCCTCTTATTAGTCAGGGTAATACATTGTTACCGTTTTCGAGGTGAATTGTCGGACAAGTTTTGGGAATTTCTTGATGAAGACTTTTTGTCAGGCGCGCTATATATAGGTACGCCAAAATGGTTTTGCTCGGTTGGAAGCATGAGGTCATATACCCAATATGGAAATGTAATTCATAGGGTTTTTATTTTTTTTTTTTATCTTCTCGAGAGTGGAAGAAGTTGCAGGCTCAGCGCGTAATCCCTTGGAGCGATCAACAGTTCGATGTTTAAAGTATCCGGGAGGACGCCCACGAAACAGCTTGAGCAATGGACAGGATCTTGACTCTGCTTTACCAAGCCGGCTGTTGAGATCTCGCTCACCATGGAAATTGAACAAGGAAGTACGTACCAAGACTTAATTTTTGCGGGCCAGAAATCGAGCGATGAATCATAATCCTCAGGGGAAAACAGAAAATCCTCTGTCTTCTGTGTTATCCTTGAAGAAGTTAATGGCTAATCTTGGTGGTATTCCTTACTAACTGAATTTTTTTTGGCTGCTAGAGATTTGCACCCGGGTAGCTGCCCCCCTTTGGTACTCGCTGCAGGATTTTGCATCTTCTCAATAGGGTAGCTTAATTTTTAGATCATGATAAAGTGGAAACTGAAGAATCGTTTGTTTATATTGATGGATTTCTTGTCAAAAAATGTAAGAACCAAAATACTATTGTTAATTTCGAAACATACAAAAGTAAGATGAAAGTTTCCGAGAAGCGCAAGTTTGAAAGGGCAAACTTTGAGAAGTTTGAGTTGGCTCTAAATAACAAAAACGACTTGGTGGATTGTCACTCAATATCTTTATTTGAAACGGTCCATACGGAAGTGCGATCATTCTACGAAGATGAAAAGTCCGGTCTAATCAAGGTGGTAAAATTCAGAACTGTTGCAAGGGATAGGAAAAGATCATTTGAAAGAATTGTCATCGCCGTCATGGTTAAGAAAAATGTGCAAAAGTTTCTAACGTTTGTTGAAGACGGACCAGATTTTCAGAGCGGACCTATACCTTCAAAATATCTTATTCCAAAGAAAATCAACCTGATGGTCTACGCGTTGTTTCAGGTCCATACCTTAAAATTCAATGGGAGGGATTACGATACCCTTTCTCTTTTTTACCTCAACAGAGGATACTATAGTGAGTTGAGCTTTCGTGTTCTAGAACATTGTTACGAAACTGCAAGTGCCAGGCCAAGCGACAGTTCGACCATGCGTACTTTCACCAACTTTGTTTCCGGCGCGCCTATTGTAAGAAATCTTCAGAAAAGTACCATAAGGAAGTATGGATACAATTTGGCGCCCTACCTGTTTTTGTTATTACACGTTGATCAGCTGTCAATCTTTTCTGCATATCAAGCAAGTATACCTGGCGAAAAGAAAGTCGATACGGAGAGGCTGAAACGTGATCTATGTCCACGTACACGCACTGAAATAAAATACTTTTCACAGATATGCAACGACATGATGAACAAAAAAGACCGACTAGGTGATATTTTGCATATTATCTTGCGAGCTTGTGCGTTAAATTTTGGGGCGGGTCCCCGAGGTAGCGCTGGTGATGAAGCTGATCGTTCTATTGCGGATGAACAATGCATTATTCCATCTGTGGACGAGCATGGCTTAAAGGTATGTAAGTTGCGCAGTCCTAACACTCCAAGAAGACTCAGAAAGACACTAGATGCCGTGAAAGCTTTATTAGTGTCCTCTTGTGCTTGCACCGCAAAGGATTTAGATATATTTGACGACAATAACGGCGTTGCAATGTGGAAATGGATCAAAATTCTGTACCACGAAGTAGCACAAGAAACCGCGCTGAAGGACTCTTATAGAATATCTTTGGTACCTTCTTCTGATGGTGTAGCAGTATGCGGAAAACTGTTTAACCGCGAGTATGTCCGCAACTTTTACTTTGCATGCAAGGCTAAGTTTGATAACCTGTGGGAAGAATTGAACAGCTGCTTTTATATGCCTTCAGTGGTTGATATTTCCAGTCTCATTTTGCGTAATCGAGACGTCTTGTTCAGAGAGCCAAAGCGAGGAATTGACGAGTATCTGGAAAACGATTCTTTTCTTCAAATGATACCAGTTAAATATCGTGAAATTGTGTTACCAAAGTTGAGAAGAGATACTAACAAAATGACAGCGGCTCTTAAAAATAGAGTGGCTGTTGCAATTGACGAGCTTACGGTGCCACTCATGTGGATGATCCATTTCGCCGTGGGATACCCTTACCGTTATCCAGAGCTTCAGCTACTCGCTTTTGCTGGTCCTCAGCGCAACGTATACGTCGACGATACAACAAGACGCATCCAACTGTACACTGATTATAACAAGAACGGTTCATCAGAACCTCGACTAAAGACACTTGACGGACTCACTTCAGATTACTTGTTTTATTTTGTCACTGTACTAAGGCAAATGCAAATATGTGCGCTTGGTAACAGTTATGACACCTTTAACCATGATCCCTGGATGGACGTGGTGGGATTTGAAGATCTAGATCAAGTAACAAATCGAGATACGTCGAGGATAATTTTGTATTCCTACTTGTTTCTGAACACTGCGAAGGGCTGTCTCGTTGAATATGCAACTTTTCGGCAGTACATGAGGGAACTTCCGAAGAATGCTCCTCAGAAGCTGAATTTTCGGGAGATGCGTCAGGGGTTGGTTGCACTAGGACGGCACTGCGTAGGTAGCAGATTAGAAACAGATTTGTACGAGTCGGCGACGAGCGAACTCATGGCCAATCATTCCGTTCAAACAGGGCGAAACATTTATGGTGTGGATTCCTTTTCGTTAACGAGTGTTAGTGGAACGACTGCTACTTTATTGCAGGAACGAGCTTCCGAGCGTTGGATTCAATGGTTAGGCCTTGAAAGTGACTACCGTTATTCCTCCAGTACTCGGAATGCGAGAGACGTGGCAGGTGAGGCGAGTTCAGATCATCAAAAAATTTTGAGGGTAACGCGAAAAAGGCCCCGAGAGCCTAAGAGTACAAACGATATCCTCGTCGCAGGCCAGAAACTCTTTGGCAGCTCCTTTGAGTTCAGGGACTTGCATCAGTTGCGCTTGTGTTATGAAATATACATGGCAGACACACCCTCTGTGGCAGTACAGGCCTCACCTGGCTATGGTAAGACGGAGTTATTTCATCTCCCCTTAATAGCGCTGGCGTCTAAGAGCGACGTGAAATATGTGTCGTTTCTGTTTGTACCGTACACAGTGTTGCTTGCTAATTGCATGATCAGGTTGGGCCGAGGCGGTTGCTTGAATGTGGCCGCTGTAAGAAACTTTATTGAAGAAGGTTACGATGGCGTTACTGATTTATACGTGGGTATCTACGATGACCTTGCTAGCGCTAATTTCACAAACAGGATAGCTGCGTGGGATAATATTGTTGAGTGCACCTTTAGGACCAACAATGTGAAGTTAGGTTACCTCATTGTAGATGAGTTTCACAACTTGGAAACGGAGGCGTACCGGCGGTCGCAATTTGAGGGCATAGCTAAGCTCGATTTTGACGCTTTCGAGAAAGCAATCTTTTTGAGCGGCACAGCACCTGAGGCTGTAGCCGATGCTGCGTTGCAGCGCATTGGGCTTATGGGACTGACCAAGAAACCGATGGACATTAACGAGTTCAAATGGTCAGAGGATCTCAGCAGAGGTTTATCCAGCTATCCAACGCAAATGTTTAACCTTATCAAGGAGCAATCCGAGGTGCCTTTAGGGCATGTGCACAAGATTTCGAAGAAGGTCGAATCGCCTCCCGAAGAAGCATTGAAGCTTCTTTTGGCACTGTTCGCAATTGAACCAAAGTCAAAGGCCATTGTAGTTGCAAGTACGACCAATCAGGTGGAGGAACTGGCCTGCTCCTGGAGAGAGCATTTTAGGGTGATATGGATGCATGGGAAGCTGGGTGCTGCAGAAAAGGTGTCTCGTACAGAGGAGTTTGTCACTAACGGTAGCATGCGAGTTCTCATCGGGACGAAATTAGTGACTGAAGGAATTGACATTAAGGAATTGATGATGGTCATCACGCTTGATAATAGACTTAATATTATTGAGCACATTCAAAGCGTGGGAAGACTCAGAGATGGAGGCGTCTGTTATCTATTATCTAAAAAAAACAATTGGGCGGCAAGTAATCGTAGGGATGAATTGCCACCAATTAAGGAAGGTTGTATAACTGAACAGGTACGCGAGTTCTATGGACTTGAATCAAAGAAAGGAAAAAAGGGCCAGCATGTTGGATGCTGCGGCTCGAGGAAGGACTTGTCTGCAGATACAGTGGAATTGATAGAAAGGATGGACAAAATGGCTGAAAATCAGGCTTTAGTTTGCATGCCTGTCGCGGCGTTACCGTCCAGTTCCGAGGAGAGAAATAGCAGTGACAGCTCCAGGGAGTACTATAGTAGCGACGAGGAAAAGGCGAGCACTCGTGATAGTACGAATGTTAGTTCCAATGCTAGTATTAATCGTAGTACCGATGCTAGCACAAATCCTAGTGCTACTGCCAGTGCGAATTCTAGTGCCACTGCCGGTGCCGACTCTGGTGCCGCTGCTACTACCAATTCTAGTGCCACTGCCGGTGCCAACTCTGATGCCGCTGCTACTACCAACACTAGTGTCACTGCCGGTGCCAACTCTGATGCCGCTGCTACTACCAACACTAGTGCCACTGCCGGTGCCAACTCTGATGCCGCTGCTACTACCAACACTAGTGTCACTGCCGGTGCCAACTCTGGTGCCGCTGCTACTACCAACACTAGTGCCACTGCCGGTGCCAACTCTGATGCCGCTGCCACTACAAACACAAGTGCCACTGCTGGTGCCAACTCTGGTGCCACTGCTACTACCAACACTAGTGCCACTGCTAATCATAACACTAATGCCACGGCTACTCCCAACCCTAGTACCACTGCTAGCACCAATCGAAACGTTAATGCAAATGGCAATGTGAGTAATCATACGGCGTGTGACGTTAATAAAGAGCCACATAAGCGGAAAAAGAGTCAAATGGTTTTGTTTGAGAGGAAGAAGCTGAAAGCACAATTTCCCAGCACTTCTGAGAATATGAATGTATTAGAGTTTCTTGGATTTCGGCCTGACGAAATTAAGCATCTTTTCCTTTATGGTATCGATATATATTTCTGCCCAGAGGGAGTATTCACACAATACGGATTATGCAAAGGCTGTCAAAAGATGTTTGAGCTCTGCGTCTGCTGGCCTCGCCAAAAAGTATCGTATCGAAGGATAGCTTGGGAAGCGCTAGCTGTGGAGAGAATGCTGCGAAATGACGAGGAATACAAAATATACTTGGAAGATATCGAGCCATATCATGGGGACCCTGTAGGGTATTTGAAATTGTTTACCGTAAAAAAGAGAGAGATCTATTCTCAGATACAAAAAAATTATGCTTGGTACCTGGCTATTACTAGAAAAAGAAAGACAATTAGTGTGTTGGAGTCGACAAGAGGCAAGCAAGGGAGTCGGGTTTTCCGCATGTCTGGAAGGCAAATCAAGGAGTTGTATTTTAAAGTATGGAACGACTTGCGAGAATCAAAGACGGAGGTGTTGCAGTACTTTTTGAACTGGGATGAAAAAAAGTGCCAGGAAGAATGGGAGGCAAAAGAGGATACGGTCGTTGTAGAGGCGCTCGAGAAACTTGGGGTTTTTCAGCGTTTGCGATCCATGACGAGTGCTGGACTGCAGGGTCCGCAGTATGTCAAGCTGCAGTTTGGCAGGCATCATCAACAGCTGAGGAGCAGGTATGAATTAAGTTTAGGAGCGCATTTGCGAGATCAGATTGCGCTTGGAGCTACGCAATGTAAACTGCCGCACTGGACACCTTTCCTCTCGATGCTGATAGGCCTATTCTACAATAAAATATTTCGGGAAAAACTGGAGTATCTTCTGGAGCAGATTTCGGAGGTGTGGTTACTACCACATTGGCTTGATCTGGCAAACATTGAAGCTGTTACTGCAGATAACACGAGAGTACCACTTTACATGCTGATGGTAGCGGTTCACAAAGAGCTAGGCAGCGATGATGTCCCAGACGGTAAAATTGATATATTATTATGTAGAGATTCCAGCAGAGAAGTTGGGGAGTGATGGACGTTGTTAATAGTCTCACTGATTATGTACTGTGTAGCGTAGTATAAGAAAATCTTGGGGGGAATATATGTTTTGTTGGGAATTTCATTGTTTTGATTTCATGTTCTTTGCATAGCAGAAAGGAAGAATAATCCAGACAGGTTACGTAACAAGACAATCAAAAAAAATAAACAAAAAAAAGGGTAGTGAATAAGAGTTTTGCGGAATATTATGGATTTTTAGCAAGTAGATAAGCAATATGATGGATCATAAGAGTATATGATGGTTGTGGTCTTGTGTGAAGAGTATCTGGAGTAGTTTTAGCTTGAGAAAGCGGAAATAGGAAGGTATAGAGAGGAGCGGCAGAAGGTAGGCAAAGATACATGCTGGTTCGATGTGCTGAAAGTATGCAGAGAGTATGGCAACAAGTATATGAGCATGGCCATGAAATGAGAAAAAGTCATGAGGTACAATGGGCTGGTTAAGGACAAGAGTAGGGGAAAATAGTGAAGATGGAGTTGTTTTAGATTAGTTTGTGATAAGAATGGTGATTGGCAATGGACAAAGGCTTAGGTTTGCTGGGTGAAGGCTGTGGGCAAAAGGTTAGGTTCTCATAGAGCATGATGGGGCGACTGAGAAAGTAGGCACGGCAATGGATAATATGAGTGTTTTTATGAGATAGAGGAGAGATACAAGGCCAAGTAGAAGCAGTTTCGCCTGATGAGGTGGGGAAGCGGTTTGGAGAATATCAATGAGTTGTGTTCAGCAGGTTATACGGGGAGAGTGTGGGGTTTCATTTTTTTCATTGTAATTTTGGCTGTATAGGTAGTAAGTAGGAGGGCATAAGATATATGGTTGAGGATCTTTGAATTATTTTACGTTTTTTTTTTTTTTTTAGTTTTTCGCGTGAAAGCCGGGTAAATGAGTATAGGGCTTAGGGGTAGGTAGATGAGGGCTATTCAGGGTTGAGAGAGTTGAAAGCAGGGCTAAGGAATTGTGGATTTTCATTTCTTTGATATTTTTCATATTTTTCATTTTCGCGGAGAAGCCGGGTAACTAGAGATAGGGCTGGGGGAGAGGTGAATGAGGGCTAGTTAGGGGTGAGTGTGAAGAAGAAGGGCGAATTGTTGTGATTTTGTTTTTCGATGGGAGGCCGGGTAAGAGAGAGTAGGGCAGAAGACTGGGTGAAGTAGGGCTGGTGATGAGGCTAGGTTGGGAGGATGATGTATGAATAGATGGGAATTAAGTGGAGGGGTAGCAGTAGAGAGGTGGTTATTGCAGAAATGACACTCGCAATATTATTTAAATCAAAGAATGATGATAGATGGGTGTAGGTATTTGGAGGTGGTTTGAGCAGTATGGTTTAAGTATGTAGATGAGTGTATATTCTGTTGTTGTAGTAATATGGATGAGATGAGGCGGGTGTGTGTTTTGATATGTGTTGGAGCAAGAGAAAGATAAACAAAGGAATATTGGTGTTAGTGTTGAGAAGGGCGGGAGGAATGATCGTTTTGAAAGAGAACGAATTAGGAAATGTGATTGCAGTAAGAGAGGAAGATAAGATAGAGGAGTGTGGGGTAAAGGCCGGGTAATGACTATAGGCCGGAGTTTTGGTAGGGGTGTTCCTGTGCTGGGTAGAAATGTTTGGAGAGTTAGTGTTAGGAGGAAGTGTAAGAAGGGGGTGTGGGGTGTGGGGTGTGGGTGGTGTGGGTGGGGTGTGGGTGGGGTGTGGGTGGGGTGTGGGTGGGGTGTGGGGTGTGGGTGGGGTGTGGGTGGGGTATACCTATGTTACCGTGTCGCATGCAGGATGGTGCTCGACAAGGCCGTAGGGACATATAGCATCTTAGAAGTAACCTTGTACGAGCACCGGCATTATTTCCTTTTTAGGCACCTGTGACGCAAATTGTAGTTAAAAATGTAGCGTCAAGATATTTTTTATAGTAGGATATAGCACCAAGGACGTAACTTGATACGTGTTTGGTGGGTGGGTGTGTTTTCTTTTAGGCAGGGTAATACATTTTCTCTGTTCTCGAGATGGAACGTCGGACAAATTACGGGAAATTTTTGGGGAAGGTTGTCCGTCTGACGCGCTATATATAGGTACGCCAAAAAGGTCTCCCTTACTTCGAAGCGTGAGGTCATATACTTAATAAGGAAATGTAATCTATAAGTTTTTATTATTTTGTTCTTTTCGAGAATGGAAGAATCTGCAGGCTGAGCGCGTAATTCCTTGGAGCGACCAACAGGTCCATGTTCAAAGTATCCAAGAGAATATCCACGAAGCGGCTTGAGCAATGAACAGAATCCTGGTTCTCCTCGACTAAGCAGACGGTTGAGATACTGCGCACCATGGAAATTGAAAAAGCAAGTATGTACCGACTACTTTATTTTTGCAGGCCGGAAATCAAGCGATGAATGACAATCCTCAGGGAGAAACAGACATCCCTCTGTTTTCCATGTTGTGCTCGAAGGATTCAGTGGCTAATCTGGGTGGGATTCTTACTAACTGAATTTTCTTTGTTGCTGCTAGAGATTTGCACTTGCGTAGCGGAGGCTTCCTTTGGTTCTCGCTGCATAATTCTGCATTCTCTCGATAGAGTAGCTTAATTACATTCTTAGATCATGATAAGGTGGAAACTGGAACATCGTTTGTTTATATTGATGGATTTCTTGTCAGAAAGCATAACAATCAACATACTATTGTTAATTTCGAAACTTACAAAAATAAAATGAAAGTTTCCGATAAGCGTGAGTTTGAAAAAGCAAACTTTGAGGAATTTGAGTTGGCTCTAAATAACAAAAACGACCTGGTAGATTGTCACTCAATAACTTTATTTGAATCGATCCGCACGGAAGTGCGATCATTCTACGAAGACGAAAAGTCTGGCCTAATCAAAGTGGTAAAATTCAGAACTAGTGCAATGGATAGGAAAAGATCTTTTGAAAAAATTGTCATTGCCGTCATGGTCAAGAAAAATGTACAAAAGTTTCTGACGTTTGTTGAAGACGAACCAGATTTCCAGAGCGGACCGATCCCTTCAAAGTACCTTATTCCCAAGAAAATCAACTTGATGGTCTACACGTTGTTTCAAGTACATACTTTGAAATTCAATAGGAAGGATTACGATACCCTTTCTCTTTTTTACCTCAACAGAGGATACTATAGTGAGTTGAGTTTTCGTGTCCTCAAACGTTGTTACGAAACTGCGAGTGCCAGGCCGAACGACAGCTCTACGATGCGTACTTTCACCAACTTTGTTTCTGGCACGCCTATTGTAAGGAATCTTCAGAAAAGCACCATAAGGAAATATGGATACAATTTGGCGCCCTACATTTTTTTGTTACTACACGTAGATGAGCTGTCGATTTTTTCTGCCTATCAAGCAAGTTTACCTGGCGAAAAGAAAGTCGACACAGAGCGGCTGAGGCGTGATCTATGCCCACGTAAACCCACTGAGATAAAATACTTTTCACAGATATGTAACGATATGATGAACAAAAAAGACCGATTGGGTGATATTTTGCATATTATCTTGCGAGCTTGTGCACTTAATTTTGGGGCGGGTCCCCGTGGTGGCGCTGGTGACGAAGAGGATCGATCTATTGCGAATGAACAATCCGTTATTCCCTCTGTGGACGAGCATGGCTTAAAAGTATGTAAGTTGCGCAGTCCTAACACTCCACGAAGACTCAGAAAAACACTAGATGCCGTGAAAGCTTTATTGGTGTCCTCTTGTGCTTGCACCGCAAAGGATTTAGATATATTTGACGACAACAACGGCGTTGCGATGTGGAAATGGATCAAAATTCTGTACCACGAAGTAGCACAGGAAACCGCGCTGAAGGATTCTTATAGAATAACTTTGGTACCTTCTTCTGATGGTATATCGGTATGTGGAAAACTGTTTAATCGCGAGTATGTCCGCGACT
Source organism: Zygosaccharomyces pseudobailii (assembly GCA_949129085.1). Taxonomy (NCBI): domain Eukaryota; kingdom Fungi; phylum Ascomycota; class Saccharomycetes; order Saccharomycetales; family Saccharomycetaceae; genus Zygosaccharomyces; species Zygosaccharomyces pseudobailii. The sequence goes on from CASBRY010000010.1 coordinate 1,301,437, forward strand.
TTTACTTTGCATGCAAGGCTCAGTTTGATAACCTTTGGGAAGAATTGAACAACTGCTTTTATATGCCTTCAGTGGTTGATATTGCCAGTCTCATTTTGCGCAATCGAAACGTTTTGTTCAGAGAGCCGAAGCGAGGAATTGACGAGTATCTGGAAAACGATTCTTTTCTTCAAATGATACCTGTTAAATATCGTGAAATTGTGCTGCCAGAGTTGAGAAGAGACGCTAACAAAATGACCGCGGCTCTTAAAAATAAAGTGGCTGTTGCAATTGACGAGCTTACGGTGCCACTTATGTGGATGATCCATTTTGCCGTAGGATACCCTTACCGTTATCCAGAGCTTCAGCTACTCGCTTTTGCCGGTCCTCAGCGCAACGTATACGTCGACGATACAACAAGACGCATCCAATTGTACACTGATTATAACAAGAATGGTTCATCGGAGCCTCGACTAAAGACACTTGACGGACTCACTTCAGATTACTTGTTTTATTTTGTCACTGTGCTAAGGCAAATGCAAATATGTGCGCTTGGTAACAGTTATGACGCCTTTAACCATGATCCTTGGATGGATGTCGTGGGATTTGAGGATCCAGATCAAGTAACAAATCGAGATACTTCGAAGATAGTTTTGTATTCCTACTTGTTTCTGAATACTGCGAAGGGCTGTCTCGTTGAATATGCAACTTTTCGGCAGTACATGAGGGAACTTCCGAAGAATGCACCTCAGAAGCTGAATTTTCGGGAGATGCGTCAGGGGTTGATTGCTCTAGGGCGGCACTGCGTAGGTAGCAGATTTGAAACAGATTTGTACGAGTCGGCGACGAGTGAGCTCATGGCCAATCATTCTGTTCAAACAGGGCGAAACATTTACAGTGTGGATTCCTTTTCGTTAACCAGTGTCAGTGGAACGACCGCCACTTTATTGCAGGAACGAGCTTCCGCGCGGTGGATTCAATGGTTAGGCCTTGAAAGTGACTACCGTTGTTTGCTCGAGTATTCGGAATACGGGAGACGTAGGAGGTGAGGCGAGTTCAGATCATCAAAAAATTTTGAGGGTAACGCGAAAAAGGCGCCGAGGGTCCAAGAGTACAAACGATATCCTTGTCGCAGGCCAGAAACTCTTTGGCAGCTCCTTTGAATTCAGGGACTTGCATCAGTTGCGCTTATGTTATGAAATATACATGGCAGACACACCCTCTGTGGCAGTACAGGCCTCACCGGGCTATGGTAAGACGGAGTTATTTCATCTCCCCTTAATAGCACTGGCGTCTAAGGGCGACGTGAAATATGTGTCGTTTCTGTTTGTACCGTACACAGTGTTGCTTGCTAGTTGCATGGTCAGGTTGGGTCGAGGCAGTTGCCTGAATGTGGCCTCTGTAAGAAATTTTATTGATGAAGGGTACGATGGCTTTACTGATTTATATGTCGGGATCTACGATGACCTTGCTAGCGCCAATTTCACAGACAGAATAGCGGCGTGGGATAGCATTGTTGAGTGCACCTGTAGGACCAACAATGTCAAATTGGGTTATCTTATTGTGGATGAATTCCACAACTTGGAAACGGAGGTCTACCGGCGGTCGCAATTTGAGGGCATAGCTAACCTCGATTTTGATGCTTTCGAGAAAGCAATCTTTTTAAGCGGCACTTCACCCGAAGCTGTGGCCAATGCTGCATTGCAGCGCATTGGGCTTACGGGACTGACCAGGAATCCAATAGACATCAACGAGCTCAAACGATCGGAGGAACTCAGCAGAGGTTTATCCAGCTATCCAACACAAATGTTCAACCTGATAAAGGAGAAATCCGAGGTGCCTTTAGGACATGTGCATAAAGTTTGGAAGAAAGTTGAATCACCTCCCGAAGAAGCACTGAGGCTTCTTTTAGCCCTGTTTGAAATTGAACCGGAGTCCAAGGCCATTGTAGTTGCAAGCACAACCAACCAGGTGGAAGAATTGGCCTGCTCCTGGAGGGAGTATTTCAGGGTAGTATGGATACACGGGAAGCTGGGTGCTGCAGAAAAGGTGTCTCGCACAGAGGAGTTTGTCACTGACGGTAGCATGCGAGTTCTCATAGGAACGAAGTTAGTGACTGAAGGAATTGACATTAAGGAATTGATGATGGTCATCACGCTTGATAATAGACTTAATATTATTGAGCTCATTCAAGGCGTGGGAAGACTAAGAGATGGAGGCCTCTGTTATCTATTATCTAGAAGAAACAATTGGGCGGCGAGTAATCGTAGAGGTGAATTGCCACCAATTAAGGAAGGCTGTATAACCGAACAGGTGCGCGAGTTCTATGGACTTGAATCAAAGAAAGGAAAAAAGGGCCAGCATGTTGGATGCTGCGGTTCGAGGACGGACTTGTCTGCAGATACAGTGGAATTGATAGAAAGGATGGACGAGATGGCTAAAAGTCAGGCTTTAGTTTGCATGCCGGTCGCTGCGTTACCTTCCAGTTCCCAGGAGAGAAATAGCAGTGACAGCTACAGAGGGTACTGTAGTAGCGACGAGGACAGCAACGCGGGGATTCATGATAGCACCAATGCTAGTACCAATGCTAGCACTAGCGCCAGTACTAATGCTAGCACTAATGCCAGTACTAATGCTAGCACTAATGCCAGTACTAATGCTAGCACTAACGCCAGTACTAATGCTAGCACTAATGCCAGTACTAATGCTAGCACTAATGCCAGTACTAATGCTAGCACTAACGCCAGTACTGATGCTAGTACCAATGCTAATACTGCTGATAGTACCGATGCTAGGACTAGTGCCAGTACCACTGCCAGCACCAATGCTAGGACTAGTGCCAGTACCACTGCCAGCACCAATGCTAGGACTAGTGCCAGTACCACTGCCAGCACCAATGCTAGGACTAGTGCCAGTACCACTGCCAGCACCAATGCTAGGACTAGTGCCAGTACCACTGCCAGCACCAATGCTAGGACTAGTGCCAGTACCACTGCCAGCACCAATGCTAGGACTAGTGCCAGTACCACTGCCAGCACCAATGCTAGGACTAGTGCTAGTACCACCGCCAGCACCAACGCTAATACCAATGCTAATACTGCTGCTAGTACCAATGCTAGTACCAATGCTAATACTGCTGATAGTACCAATGCTAGGACTAGTGCTAGTACCACTGCTAGTACCAACGCTAGGACTAGTGCTAGTACCACTGCTAGTACCAACGCTAGTGCCAACGAGAACGCCAATACGGGCGGCAATATTGAGAGTATTAATAGAATCCATCCAGTCACTAACATTAATAAAGAGCCGTATAAGCGGAAAGGGAGTCAAATGGTTTTGCTAGAGAGAAAGAAGCTGAAAGCACAATTTCCCAACACCTCTGAAAATATGAATGTATTAGAGTTTCTTGGATTTCGGTCTGACGAAATTAAACATCTTTTCCTGTATGGTATAGATATATACTTCTGCCCAGAGGGAGTATTCACACAATATGGATTATGCAAGGGCTGTCAAAAGATGTTTGAGCTCTGCGTCTGCTGGCCTCGCCAGAAAGTATCGTATCGGAGGATAGCTTGGGAAGCACTAGCTGTGGAGAGAATGCTGCGAAATGACGAGGAATACAAAGAATACTTGGAAGATATCGAGCCATATTATGGGGACCCTGTAGGATATTTGAAATTGTTTAGCGTAAAAAAGAGAGAGATCTACTCTCAGATACAAAAAAACTATGCTTGGTACTTGGCTATTACTAGAACAAGAGAAACACAATTAGTGTATTGGATTCGACAAGAGGCAAGCAAGGGAGCAGAGTTTTCCGCATGTCCGGAAGGCAAATCAAAGAGTTGTATTTTAAAGTATGGAGCAACTTGCGTGAATCGAAGACGGAGGTGCTGCAGTACTTTTTGAACTGGGACGAAAAAAAGTGCCAGGAAGAATGGGAGGCAAAAGACGATACGGTCGTTGTGGAGGCGCTCGAGAAACTTGGAGTTTTTCAGCGTTTGCGTTCTATGACAAGTGCTGGACTGCAGGGTCCGCAGTACGTCAAGCTGCAGTTTGGCAGGCATCATCGACAGCTGAGGAGCAGGTATGAATTAAGTTTAGGAATGCACTTGCGAGATCAGATTGCGCTGGGAGTTACCCCATCTAAACTGCCGCATTGGACGCCTTTCCTCTCTATGCTGATAGGCCTGTTCTACAATAAAATATTTCGGCAGAAACTGGAGTATCTTTTGGAGCAGATTTCGGAGGTGTGGTTATTACCACATTGGCTTGATTTGGCAAACGTTGAAGTTGTCGCTGCAGATAACACGAGAGTACCACTGTACATGCTGATGGTAGCGGTTCACAAAGAGCTAGGTAGCGATGATGTTCCAGAGGGTAAAATTGATATATTATTATGTAGAGATTCCAGCAGAGAAGTTGGAGAGTGATGGACGTTGTCACGACTGTCGCTGGTTATGTATTGTGTAGTGTATTATAAGAAAAATTTGGGGGGGGAATATATGTTTTGTTCTAAATTTCACTGTTTTGATTTAATGTTCGTTGTACAGAAGTGGCTAGAGACAACTCCGAGGGGAAGTTAACAAGACAATTAAGAAAAAGTAAACAAAAAATAAAGGTAGAGAGTAAGAGTTGGACAAGAATATTAATGATTTATAGCACTGAGGAAGCAAGATGGTGGATTACAAGAGAATGTAAGGTTTGCAGTTTTGCCTGAAGGGTATCTGGAGTAGTTTAGGTTGAAGAAGCGGAAATAGGAAGATATAGAGAGGAGCGACAGGAGGTAGACAAAGATAGGTCACGATTCGATGTGCTGAAAGGATGCCAGAAAGTATGGGCATGAAGGAAGAGAATCGCATGACTAAGGGCAAGAGTATGGGAAAAAATAGTGGAGATGGAGTTATTTTAGATTAGTTTGTGATAATAGTGATGATTGGATTGGCAATGGACGAAGACTAGGGTTTGCTGGGTGTGGGGTGTGGCCAAGAGATTAGGTTATCAGGGAACATGATGACGGGACAGAGATGGCAAGCAGAACAATGGATAATATTGTTGTTTCTCAGAGAGAAGGGATAGAAGGGTGAGTAGAAGTAGTTTCGTCTGGAGAGGTAGCCAAGTGGTTTCTTTTTTTTTTTTTTTTTTTGGGAGAATAATACTGAGTTGTGCTTAGTAGGTTATACAGGGAATATGTAGGGTAGGGATTCATGGCATTGTAATATTGGATGGATAGGCAGTAGGAGGGTATGCTGGATGATCTTCGATTGATTAGACTTTTTTTTTTTTTTCCTCGTTTCGCTTTTTGGTAAAAAGCCGGGTAAAGATTGATAGGGCTTGGAGGGGGGGGGGGGGGGGATTATGAGGGCTATTTAGGGCTATGTAGAGGTTTGCTAGGGCTAAAGAACTTTATTCATTTTCATTTTCGTTTTCATTTATATTTTCATTTTTTAAATTTTGGTTAGAAAGCCGGGTAAAGTGTGATAGGGCTAGAAGAGAGGTGAAGGAGGGCTATTTAGGGCTGGATGAGAAGAAAAGTAGGGCTAAATGATCGCATTTTGAAATTTTGAATTTTTGCTAGGAAGCCGGGTAAAGAAGCGATAGGGCTTTGGGAGAGGTAAATGAGGGCATGTTAGGGGTATGAAGAGGTTTGTTAGGGCTGAGTGTGGAGGAGGTAGGTGAATTGTGATTTTGATTTTCAGTGGGGGAGGCTGGGTAAGAGAGGGTAGGGCTGGGGAAGGGACTAGATTGGGAGGAGATTAGAGTGGAAGGAGGATGTATGAGTAGGTTGGAATTAAGTGAAAGGAGGGTAGCAGTAGAGAGGTGGCAAGGAGTTAAGAGTTGGAGTGGTGGTTAGTTGTGGGAGTTCCATTTGAATTATTATTTGAACTAATGAGGGATGATAGATGGGTAGAGGTATTTGGAGGTGGTTTGAGTAGTGCGCTTTAAGTTATATAGATTAGTGTATATTTTTTTGTTTTAGTTATATTTATTAGATGAGGGCGGGTGTGTGTGTTTTTTCATATGAGAAGAAGCAGGAAGAGCTAGATGAAAGAATAGTGCTGTTAGTGTTAGGAAGGGCGGGAGGAATAATAATGTTGTTAGATAACCCAATTAGGAAAAGTGATTAAAGGAAACGAGTGAGAGATGAGATGGGGGAGTGGGCATGAAGGCCGGGTAATGTAAACAAAGCGAGTTGTGGGGAGGTGTATATATATGTCATGTTATTGCATGCTGGAAAGGTGTTAGAAAAGCTCGTAGAGAAATGCAGCATGTTAAGTAATCTTATACGATGCTTTCCTTTTTAGGCACTTGTGACGCAGATTATGGCCAAAAATCTAGCGTCAAGATACTTTCTCATAGTGCAATATAGCAGCATGGAAGTAACGTGATACGGTTTTGATGAGTATTTCCTCTTATTAGTCAGGGTAATACATTGTTACCGTTTTCGAGGTGAATTGTCGGACAAGTTTTGGGAATTTCTTGATGAAGACTTTTTGTCAGGCGCGCTATATATAGGTACGCCAAAATGGTTTTGCTCGGTTGGAAGCATGAGGTCATATACCCAATATGGAAATGTAATTCATAGGGTTTTTATTTTTTTTTTTTATCTTCTCGAGAGTGGAAGAAGTTGCAGGCTCAGCGCGTAATCCCTTGGAGCGATCAACAGTTCGATGTTTAAAGTATCCGGGAGGACGCCCACGAAACAGCTTGAGCAATGGACAGGATCTTGACTCTGCTTTACCAAGCCGGCTGTTGAGATCTCGCTCACCATGGAAATTGAACAAGGAAGTACGTACCAAGACTTAATTTTTGCGGGCCAGAAATCGAGCGATGAATCATAATCCTCAGGGGAAAACAGAAAATCCTCTGTCTTCTGTGTTATCCTTGAAGAAGTTAATGGCTAATCTTGGTGGTATTCCTTACTAACTGAATTTTTTTTGGCTGCTAGAGATTTGCACCCGGGTAGCTGCCCCCCTTTGGTACTCGCTGCAGGATTTTGCATCTTCTCAATAGGGTAGCTTAATTTTTAGATCATGATAAAGTGGAAACTGAAGAATCGTTTGTTTATATTGATGGATTTCTTGTCAAAAAATGTAAGAACCAAAATACTATTGTTAATTTCGAAACATACAAAAGTAAGATGAAAGTTTCCGAGAAGCGCAAGTTTGAAAGGGCAAACTTTGAGAAGTTTGAGTTGGCTCTAAATAACAAAAACGACTTGGTGGATTGTCACTCAATATCTTTATTTGAAACGGTCCATACGGAAGTGCGATCATTCTACGAAGATGAAAAGTCCGGTCTAATCAAGGTGGTAAAATTCAGAACTGTTGCAAGGGATAGGAAAAGATCATTTGAAAGAATTGTCATCGCCGTCATGGTTAAGAAAAATGTGCAAAAGTTTCTAACGTTTGTTGAAGACGGACCAGATTTTCAGAGCGGACCTATACCTTCAAAATATCTTATTCCAAAGAAAATCAACCTGATGGTCTACGCGTTGTTTCAGGTCCATACCTTAAAATTCAATGGGAGGGATTACGATACCCTTTCTCTTTTTTACCTCAACAGAGGATACTATAGTGAGTTGAGCTTTCGTGTTCTAGAACATTGTTACGAAACTGCAAGTGCCAGGCCAAGCGACAGTTCGACCATGCGTACTTTCACCAACTTTGTTTCCGGCGCGCCTATTGTAAGAAATCTTCAGAAAAGTACCATAAGGAAGTATGGATACAATTTGGCGCCCTACCTGTTTTTGTTATTACACGTTGATCAGCTGTCAATCTTTTCTGCATATCAAGCAAGTATACCTGGCGAAAAGAAAGTCGATACGGAGAGGCTGAAACGTGATCTATGTCCACGTACACGCACTGAAATAAAATACTTTTCACAGATATGCAACGACATGATGAACAAAAAAGACCGACTAGGTGATATTTTGCATATTATCTTGCGAGCTTGTGCGTTAAATTTTGGGGCGGGTCCCCGAGGTAGCGCTGGTGATGAAGCTGATCGTTCTATTGCGGATGAACAATGCATTATTCCATCTGTGGACGAGCATGGCTTAAAGGTATGTAAGTTGCGCAGTCCTAACACTCCAAGAAGACTCAGAAAGACACTAGATGCCGTGAAAGCTTTATTAGTGTCCTCTTGTGCTTGCACCGCAAAGGATTTAGATATATTTGACGACAATAACGGCGTTGCAATGTGGAAATGGATCAAAATTCTGTACCACGAAGTAGCACAAGAAACCGCGCTGAAGGACTCTTATAGAATATCTTTGGTACCTTCTTCTGATGGTGTAGCAGTATGCGGAAAACTGTTTAACCGCGAGTATGTCCGCAACTTTTACTTTGCATGCAAGGCTAAGTTTGATAACCTGTGGGAAGAATTGAACAGCTGCTTTTATATGCCTTCAGTGGTTGATATTTCCAGTCTCATTTTGCGTAATCGAGACGTCTTGTTCAGAGAGCCAAAGCGAGGAATTGACGAGTATCTGGAAAACGATTCTTTTCTTCAAATGATACCAGTTAAATATCGTGAAATTGTGTTACCAAAGTTGAGAAGAGATACTAACAAAATGACAGCGGCTCTTAAAAATAGAGTGGCTGTTGCAATTGACGAGCTTACGGTGCCACTCATGTGGATGATCCATTTCGCCGTGGGATACCCTTACCGTTATCCAGAGCTTCAGCTACTCGCTTTTGCTGGTCCTCAGCGCAACGTATACGTCGACGATACAACAAGACGCATCCAACTGTACACTGATTATAACAAGAACGGTTCATCAGAACCTCGACTAAAGACACTTGACGGACTCACTTCAGATTACTTGTTTTATTTTGTCACTGTACTAAGGCAAATGCAAATATGTGCGCTTGGTAACAGTTATGACACCTTTAACCATGATCCCTGGATGGACGTGGTGGGATTTGAAGATCTAGATCAAGTAACAAATCGAGATACGTCGAGGATAATTTTGTATTCCTACTTGTTTCTGAACACTGCGAAGGGCTGTCTCGTTGAATATGCAACTTTTCGGCAGTACATGAGGGAACTTCCGAAGAATGCTCCTCAGAAGCTGAATTTTCGGGAGATGCGTCAGGGGTTGGTTGCACTAGGACGGCACTGCGTAGGTAGCAGATTAGAAACAGATTTGTACGAGTCGGCGACGAGCGAACTCATGGCCAATCATTCCGTTCAAACAGGGCGAAACATTTATGGTGTGGATTCCTTTTCGTTAACGAGTGTTAGTGGAACGACTGCTACTTTATTGCAGGAACGAGCTTCCGAGCGTTGGATTCAATGGTTAGGCCTTGAAAGTGACTACCGTTATTCCTCCAGTACTCGGAATGCGAGAGACGTGGCAGGTGAGGCGAGTTCAGATCATCAAAAAATTTTGAGGGTAACGCGAAAAAGGCCCCGAGAGCCTAAGAGTACAAACGATATCCTCGTCGCAGGCCAGAAACTCTTTGGCAGCTCCTTTGAGTTCAGGGACTTGCATCAGTTGCGCTTGTGTTATGAAATATACATGGCAGACACACCCTCTGTGGCAGTACAGGCCTCACCTGGCTATGGTAAGACGGAGTTATTTCATCTCCCCTTAATAGCGCTGGCGTCTAAGAGCGACGTGAAATATGTGTCGTTTCTGTTTGTACCGTACACAGTGTTGCTTGCTAATTGCATGATCAGGTTGGGCCGAGGCGGTTGCTTGAATGTGGCCGCTGTAAGAAACTTTATTGAAGAAGGTTACGATGGCGTTACTGATTTATACGTGGGTATCTACGATGACCTTGCTAGCGCTAATTTCACAAACAGGATAGCTGCGTGGGATAATATTGTTGAGTGCACCTTTAGGACCAACAATGTGAAGTTAGGTTACCTCATTGTAGATGAGTTTCACAACTTGGAAACGGAGGCGTACCGGCGGTCGCAATTTGAGGGCATAGCTAAGCTCGATTTTGACGCTTTCGAGAAAGCAATCTTTTTGAGCGGCACAGCACCTGAGGCTGTAGCCGATGCTGCGTTGCAGCGCATTGGGCTTATGGGACTGACCAAGAAACCGATGGACATTAACGAGTTCAAATGGTCAGAGGATCTCAGCAGAGGTTTATCCAGCTATCCAACGCAAATGTTTAACCTTATCAAGGAGCAATCCGAGGTGCCTTTAGGGCATGTGCACAAGATTTCGAAGAAGGTCGAATCGCCTCCCGAAGAAGCATTGAAGCTTCTTTTGGCACTGTTCGCAATTGAACCAAAGTCAAAGGCCATTGTAGTTGCAAGTACGACCAATCAGGTGGAGGAACTGGCCTGCTCCTGGAGAGAGCATTTTAGGGTGATATGGATGCATGGGAAGCTGGGTGCTGCAGAAAAGGTGTCTCGTACAGAGGAGTTTGTCACTAACGGTAGCATGCGAGTTCTCATCGGGACGAAATTAGTGACTGAAGGAATTGACATTAAGGAATTGATGATGGTCATCACGCTTGATAATAGACTTAATATTATTGAGCACATTCAAAGCGTGGGAAGACTCAGAGATGGAGGCGTCTGTTATCTATTATCTAAAAAAAACAATTGGGCGGCAAGTAATCGTAGGGATGAATTGCCACCAATTAAGGAAGGTTGTATAACTGAACAGGTACGCGAGTTCTATGGACTTGAATCAAAGAAAGGAAAAAAGGGCCAGCATGTTGGATGCTGCGGCTCGAGGAAGGACTTGTCTGCAGATACAGTGGAATTGATAGAAAGGATGGACAAAATGGCTGAAAATCAGGCTTTAGTTTGCATGCCTGTCGCGGCGTTACCGTCCAGTTCCGAGGAGAGAAATAGCAGTGACAGCTCCAGGGAGTACTATAGTAGCGACGAGGAAAAGGCGAGCACTCGTGATAGTACGAATGTTAGTTCCAATGCTAGTATTAATCGTAGTACCGATGCTAGCACAAATCCTAGTGCTACTGCCAGTGCGAATTCTAGTGCCACTGCCGGTGCCGACTCTGGTGCCGCTGCTACTACCAATTCTAGTGCCACTGCCGGTGCCAACTCTGATGCCGCTGCTACTACCAACACTAGTGTCACTGCCGGTGCCAACTCTGATGCCGCTGCTACTACCAACACTAGTGCCACTGCCGGTGCCAACTCTGATGCCGCTGCTACTACCAACACTAGTGTCACTGCCGGTGCCAACTCTGGTGCCGCTGCTACTACCAACACTAGTGCCACTGCCGGTGCCAACTCTGATGCCGCTGCCACTACAAACACAAGTGCCACTGCTGGTGCCAACTCTGGTGCCACTGCTACTACCAACACTAGTGCCACTGCTAATCATAACACTAATGCCACGGCTACTCCCAACCCTAGTACCACTGCTAGCACCAATCGAAACGTTAATGCAAATGGCAATGTGAGTAATCATACGGCGTGTGACGTTAATAAAGAGCCACATAAGCGGAAAAAGAGTCAAATGGTTTTGTTTGAGAGGAAGAAGCTGAAAGCACAATTTCCCAGCACTTCTGAGAATATGAATGTATTAGAGTTTCTTGGATTTCGGCCTGACGAAATTAAGCATCTTTTCCTTTATGGTATCGATATATATTTCTGCCCAGAGGGAGTATTCACACAATACGGATTATGCAAAGGCTGTCAAAAGATGTTTGAGCTCTGCGTCTGCTGGCCTCGCCAAAAAGTATCGTATCGAAGGATAGCTTGGGAAGCGCTAGCTGTGGAGAGAATGCTGCGAAATGACGAGGAATACAAAATATACTTGGAAGATATCGAGCCATATCATGGGGACCCTGTAGGGTATTTGAAATTGTTTACCGTAAAAAAGAGAGAGATCTATTCTCAGATACAAAAAAATTATGCTTGGTACCTGGCTATTACTAGAAAAAGAAAGACAATTAGTGTGTTGGAGTCGACAAGAGGCAAGCAAGGGAGTCGGGTTTTCCGCATGTCTGGAAGGCAAATCAAGGAGTTGTATTTTAAAGTATGGAACGACTTGCGAGAATCAAAGACGGAGGTGTTGCAGTACTTTTTGAACTGGGATGAAAAAAAGTGCCAGGAAGAATGGGAGGCAAAAGAGGATACGGTCGTTGTAGAGGCGCTCGAGAAACTTGGGGTTTTTCAGCGTTTGCGATCCATGACGAGTGCTGGACTGCAGGGTCCGCAGTATGTCAAGCTGCAGTTTGGCAGGCATCATCAACAGCTGAGGAGCAGGTATGAATTAAGTTTAGGAGCGCATTTGCGAGATCAGATTGCGCTTGGAGCTACGCAATGTAAACTGCCGCACTGGACACCTTTCCTCTCGATGCTGATAGGCCTATTCTACAATAAAATATTTCGGGAAAAACTGGAGTATCTTCTGGAGCAGATTTCGGAGGTGTGGTTACTACCACATTGGCTTGATCTGGCAAACATTGAAGCTGTTACTGCAGATAACACGAGAGTACCACTTTACATGCTGATGGTAGCGGTTCACAAAGAGCTAGGCAGCGATGATGTCCCAGACGGTAAAATTGATATATTATTATGTAGAGATTCCAGCAGAGAAGTTGGGGAGTGATGGACGTTGTTAATAGTCTCACTGATTATGTACTGTGTAGCGTAGTATAAGAAAATCTTGGGGGGAATATATGTTTTGTTGGGAATTTCATTGTTTTGATTTCATGTTCTTTGCATAGCAGAAAGGAAGAATAATCCAGACAGGTTACGTAACAAGACAATCAAAAAAAATAAACAAAAAAAAGGGTAGTGAATAAGAGTTTTGCGGAATATTATGGATTTTTAGCAAGTAGATAAGCAATATGATGGATCATAAGAGTATATGATGGTTGTGGTCTTGTGTGAAGAGTATCTGGAGTAGTTTTAGCTTGAGAAAGCGGAAATAGGAAGGTATAGAGAGGAGCGGCAGAAGGTAGGCAAAGATACATGCTGGTTCGATGTGCTGAAAGTATGCAGAGAGTATGGCAACAAGTATATGAGCATGGCCATGAAATGAGAAAAAGTCATGAGGTACAATGGGCTGGTTAAGGACAAGAGTAGGGGAAAATAGTGAAGATGGAGTTGTTTTAGATTAGTTTGTGATAAGAATGGTGATTGGCAATGGACAAAGGCTTAGGTTTGCTGGGTGAAGGCTGTGGGCAAAAGGTTAGGTTCTCATAGAGCATGATGGGGCGACTGAGAAAGTAGGCACGGCAATGGATAATATGAGTGTTTTTATGAGATAGAGGAGAGATACAAGGCCAAGTAGAAGCAGTTTCGCCTGATGAGGTGGGGAAGCGGTTTGGAGAATATCAATGAGTTGTGTTCAGCAGGTTATACGGGGAGAGTGTGGGGTTTCATTTTTTTCATTGTAATTTTGGCTGTATAGGTAGTAAGTAGGAGGGCATAAGATATATGGTTGAGGATCTTTGAATTATTTTACGTTTTTTTTTTTTTTTTAGTTTTTCGCGTGAAAGCCGGGTAAATGAGTATAGGGCTTAGGGGTAGGTAGATGAGGGCTATTCAGGGTTGAGAGAGTTGAAAGCAGGGCTAAGGAATTGTGGATTTTCATTTCTTTGATATTTTTCATATTTTTCATTTTCGCGGAGAAGCCGGGTAACTAGAGATAGGGCTGGGGGAGAGGTGAATGAGGGCTAGTTAGGGGTGAGTGTGAAGAAGAAGGGCGAATTGTTGTGATTTTGTTTTTCGATGGGAGGCCGGGTAAGAGAGAGTAGGGCAGAAGACTGGGTGAAGTAGGGCTGGTGATGAGGCTAGGTTGGGAGGATGATGTATGAATAGATGGGAATTAAGTGGAGGGGTAGCAGTAGAGAGGTGGTTATTGCAGAAATGACACTCGCAATATTATTTAAATCAAAGAATGATGATAGATGGGTGTAGGTATTTGGAGGTGGTTTGAGCAGTATGGTTTAAGTATGTAGATGAGTGTATATTCTGTTGTTGTAGTAATATGGATGAGATGAGGCGGGTGTGTGTTTTTGTATGTGTTGGAGCAAGAGAAAGATAAACAAAGGAATATTGGTGTTAGTGTTGAGAAGGGCGGGAGGAATGATCGTTTTGAAAGAGAACGAATTAGGAAATGTGATTGCAGTAAGAGAGGAAGATAAGATAGAGGAGTGTGGGGTAAAGGCCGGGTAATGACTATAGGCCGGAGTTTTGGTAGGGGTGTTCCTGTGCTGGGTAGAAATGTTTGGAGAGTTAGTGTTAGGAGGAAGTGTAAGAAGGGGGTGTGGGGTGTGGGGTGTGGGTGGTGTGGGTGGGGTGTGGGTGGGGTGTGGGTGGGGTGTGGGTGGGGTGTGGGGTGTGGGTGGGGTGTGGGTGGGGTATACCTATGTTACCGTGTCGCATGCAGGATGGTGCTCGACAAGGCCGTAGGGACATATAGCATCTTAGAAGTAACCTTGTACGAGCACCGGCATTATTTCCTTTTTAGGCACCTGTGACGCAAATTGTAGTTAAAAATGTAGCGTCAAGATATTTTTTATAGTAGGATATAGCACCAAGGACGTAACTTGATACGTGTTTGGTGGGTGGGTGTGTTTTCTTTTAGGCAGGGTAATACATTTTCTCTGTTCTCGAGATGGAACGTCGGACAAATTACGGGAAATTTTTGGGGAAGGTTGTCCGTCTGACGCGCTATATATAGGTACGCCAAAAAGGTCTCCCTTACTTCGAAGCGTGAGGTCATATACTTAATAAGGAAATGTAATCTATAAGTTTTTATTATTTTGTTCTTTTCGAGAATGGAAGAATCTGCAGGCTGAGCGCGTAATTCCTTGGAGCGACCAACAGGTCCATGTTCAAAGTATCCAAGAGAATATCCACGAAGCGGCTTGAGCAATGAACAGAATCCTGGTTCTCCTCGACTAAGCAGACGGTTGAGATACTGCGCACCATGGAAATTGAAAAAGCAAGTATGTACCGACTACTTTATTTTTGCAGGCCGGAAATCAAGCGATGAATGACAATCCTCAGGGAGAAACAGACATCCCTCTGTTTTCCATGTTGTGCTCGAAGGATTCAGTGGCTAATCTGGGTGGGATTCTTACTAACTGAATTTTCTTTGTTGCTGCTAGAGATTTGCACTTGCGTAGCGGAGGCTTCCTTTGGTTCTCGCTGCATAATTCTGCATTCTCTCGATAGAGTAGCTTAATTACATTCTTAGATCATGATAAGGTGGAAACTGGAACATCGTTTGTTTATATTGATGGATTTCTTGTCAGAAAGCATAACAATCAACATACTATTGTTAATTTCGAAACTTACAAAAATAAAATGAAAGTTTCCGATAAGCGTGAGTTTGAAAAAGCAAACTTTGAGGAATTTGAGTTGGCTCTAAATAACAAAAACGACCTGGTAGATTGTCACTCAATAACTTTATTTGAATCGATCCGCACGGAAGTGCGATCATTCTACGAAGACGAAAAGTCTGGCCTAATCAAAGTGGTAAAATTCAGAACTAGTGCAATGGATAGGAAAAGATCTTTTGAAAAAATTGTCATTGCCGTCATGGTCAAGAAAAATGTACAAAAGTTTCTGACGTTTGTTGAAGACGAACCAGATTTCCAGAGCGGACCGATCCCTTCAAAGTACCTTATTCCCAAGAAAATCAACTTGATGGTCTACACGTTGTTTCAAGTACATACTTTGAAATTCAATAGGAAGGATTACGATACCCTTTCTCTTTTTTACCTCAACAGAGGATACTATAGTGAGTTGAGTTTTCGTGTCCTCAAACGTTGTTACGAAACTGCGAGTGCCAGGCCGAACGACAGCTCTACGATGCGTACTTTCACCAACTTTGTTTCTGGCACGCCTATTGTAAGGAATCTTCAGAAAAGCACCATAAGGAAATATGGATACAATTTGGCGCCCTACATTTTTTTGTTACTACACGTAGATGAGCTGTCGATTTTTTCTGCCTATCAAGCAAGTTTACCTGGCGAAAAGAAAGTCGACACAGAGCGGCTGAGGCGTGATCTATGCCCACGTAAACCCACTGAGATAAAATACTTTTCACAGATATGTAACGATATGATGAACAAAAAAGACCGATTGGGTGATATTTTGCATATTATCTTGCGAGCTTGTGCACTTAATTTTGGGGCGGGTCCCCGTGGTGGCGCTGGTGACGAAGAGGATCGATCTATTGCGAATGAACAATCCGTTATTCCCTCTGTGGACGAGCATGGCTTAAAAGTATGTAAGTTGCGCAGTCCTAACACTCCACGAAGACTCAGAAAAACACTAGATGCCGTGAAAGCTTTATTGGTGTCCTCTTGTGCTTGCACCGCAAAGGATTTAGATATATTTGACGACAACAACGGCGTTGCGATGTGGAAATGGATCAAAATTCTGTACCACGAAGTAGCACAGGAAACCGCGCTGAAGGATTCTTATAGAATAACTTTGGTACCTTCTTCTGATGGTATATCGGTATGTGGAAAACTGTTTAATCGCGAGTATGTCCGCGACTTTTACTTTGCATGCAAGGCTCAGTTTGATAACCTTTGGGAAGAATTGAACAACTGCTTTTATATGCCTTCAGTGGTTGATATTGCCAGTCTCATTTTGCGCAATCGAAACGTTTTGTTCAGAGAGCCGAAGCGAGGAATTGACGAGTATCTGGAAAACGATTCTTTTCTTCAAATGATACCTGTTAAATATCGTGAAATTGTGCTGCCAAAGTTGAGAAGAGATGCTAACAAAATGACCGCGGCTCTTAAAAATAAAGTGGCTGTTGCAATTGACGAGCTTACGGTGCCACTTATGTGGATGATCCATTTTGCCGTAGGATACCCTTACCGTTATCCAGAGCTTCAGCTACTCGCTTTTGCCGGTCCTCAGCGCAACGTATACGTCGACGATACAACAAGACGCATCCAATTGTACACTGATTATAACAAGAATGGTTCATCGGAGCCTCGACTAAAGACACTTGACGGACTCACTTCAGATTACTTGTTTTATTTTGTCACTGTGCTAAGGCAAATGCAAATATGTGCGCTTGGTAACAGTTATGACGCCTTTAACCATGATCCTTGGATGGATGTCGTGGGATTTGAGGATCCAGATCAAGTAACAAATCGAGATACTTCGAAGATAGTTTTGTATTCCTACTTGTTTCTGAATACTGCGAAGGGCTGTCTCGTTGAATATGCAACTTTTCGGCAGTACATGAGGGAACTTCCGAAGAATGCACCTCAGAAGCTGAATTTTCGGGAGATGCGTCAGGGGTTGATTGCTCTAGGGCGGCACTGCGTAGGTAGCAGATTTGAAACAGATTTGTACGAGTCGGCGACGAGTGAGCTCATGGCCAATCATTCTGTTCAAACAGGGCGAAACATTTACAGTGTGGATTCCTTTTCGTTAACCAGTGTCAGTGGAACGACCGCCACTTTATTGCAGGAACGAGCTTCCGCGCGGTGGATTCAATGGTTAGGCCTTGAAAGTGACTACCGTTGTTTGCTCGAGTATTCGGAATACGGGAGACGTAGGAGGTGAGGCGAGTTCAGATCATCAAAAAATTTTGAGGGTAACGCGAAAAAGGCGCCGAGGGTCCAAGAGTACAAACGATATCCTTGTCGCAGGCCAGAAACTCTTTGGCAGCTCCTTTGAATTCAGGGACTTGCATCAGTTGCGCTTATGTTATGAAATATACATGGCAGACACACCCTCTGTGGCAGTACAGGCCTCACCGGGCTATGGTAAGACGGAGTTATTTCATCTCCCCTTAATAGCACTGGCGTCTAAGGGCGACGTGAAATATGTGTCGTTTCTGTTTGTACCGTACACAGTGTTGCTTGCTAGTTGCATGGTCAGGTTGGGTCGAGGCAGTTGCCTGAATGTGGCCTCTGTAAGAAATTTTATTGATGAAGGGTACGATGGCTTTACTGATTTATATGTCGGGATCTACGATGACCTTGCTAGCGCCAATTTCACAGACAGAATAGCGGCGTGGGATAGCATTGTTGAGTGCACCTGTAGGACCAACAATGTCAAATTGGGTTATCTTATTGTGGATGAATTCCACAACTTGGAAACGGAGGTCTACCGGCGGTCGCAATTTGAGGGCATAGCTAACCTCGATTTTGATGCTTTCGAGAAAGCAATCTTTTTAAGCGGCACTTCACCCGAAGCTGTGGCCAATGCTGCATTGCAGCGCATTGGGCTTACGGGACTGACCAGGAATCCAATAGACATCAACGAGCTCAAACGATCGGAGGAACTCAGCAGAGGTTTATCCAGCTATCCAACACAAATGTTCAACCTGATAAAGGAGAAATCCGAGGTGCCTTTAGGACATGTGCATAAAGTTTGGAAGAAAGTTGAATCACCTCCCGAAGAAGCACTGAGGCTTCTTTTAGCCCTGTTTGAAATTGAACCGGAGTCCAAGGCCATTGTAGTTGCAAGCACAACCAACCAGGTGGAAGAATTGGCCTGCTCCTGGAGGGAGTATTTCAGGGTAGTATGGATACACGGGAAGCTGGGTGCTGCAGAAAAGGTGTCTCGCACAGAGGAGTTTGTCACTGACGGTAGCATGCGAGTTCTCATAGGAACGAAGTTAGTGACTGAAGGAATTGACATTAAGGAATTGATGATGGTCATCACGCTTGATAATAGACTTAATATTATTGAGCTCATTCAAGGCGTGGGAAGACTAAGAGATGGAGGCCTCTGTTATCTATTATCTAGAAGAAACAATTGGGCGGCGAGTAATCGTAGAGGTGAATTGCCACCAATTAAGGAAGGCTGTATAACCGAACAGGTGCGCGAGTTCTATGGACTTGAATCAAAGAAAGGAAAAAAGGGCCAGCATGTTGGATGCTGCGGTTCGAGGACGGACTTGTCTGCAGATACAGTGGAATTGATAGAAAGGATGGACGAGATGGCTAAAAGTCAGGCTTTAGTTTGCATGCCGGTCGCTGCGTTACCTTCCAGTTCCCAGGAGAGAAATAGCAGTGACAGCTACAGAGGGTACTGTAGTAGCGACGAGGACAGCAACGCGGGGATTCATGATAGCACCAATGCTAGTACCAATGCTAGCACTAGCGCCAGTACTAATGCTAGCACTAATGCCAGTACTAATGCTAGCACTAATGCCAGTACTAATGCTAGCACTAACGCCAGTACTAATGCTAGCACTAATGCCAGTACTAATGCTAGCACTAATGCCAGTACTAATGCTAGCACTAACGCCAGTACTGATGCTAGTACCAATGCTAATACTGCTGATAGTACCGATGCTAGGACTAGTGCCAGTACCACTGCCAGCACCAATGCTAGGACTAGTGCCAGTACCACTGCCAGCACCAATGCTAGGACTAGTGCCAGTACCACTGCCAGCACCAATGCTAGGACTAGTGCCAGTACCACTGCCAGCACCAATGCTAGGACTAGTGCCAGTACCACTGCCAGCACCAATGCTAGGACTAGTGCCAGTACCACTGCCAGCACCAATGCTAGGACTAGTGCCAGTACCACTGCCAGCACCAATGCTAGGACTAGTGCTAGTACCACCGCCAGCACCAACGCTAATACCAATGCTAATACTGCTGCTAGTACCAATGCTAGTACCAATGCTAATACTGCTGATAGTACCAATGCTAGGACTAGTGCTAGTACCACTGCTAGTACCAACGCTAGGACTAGTGCTAGTACCACTGCTAGTACCAACGCTAGTGCCAACGAGAACGCCAATACGGGCGGCAATATTGAGAGTATTAATAGAATCCATCCAGTCACTAACATTAATAAAGAGCCGTATAAGCGGAAAGGGAGTCAAATGGTTTTGCTAGAGAGAAAGAAGCTGAAAGCACAATTTCCCAACACTTTTGAGAGTATGAATGTATTAGAGTTTCTTGGATTTCGGTCTGACGAAATAAAACATCTTTTCCTTTATGGTATCGATATATATTTCTGCCCAGAGGGAGTATTCACATAATACGGACTATGCAAGGGCTGTCAAAAGATGTTCGAGCTCTGTGTCTGCTGGCCTCGCCAACAAGTATCGTATCGAAGGATAGCTTGGGAAGCACTAGCTGTGGAAAGGATGCTGCGAAATGACGAAGAGTACAAAGAATACTTGGAAGATATCGAGCCATATCATGGAGACCCTGTAGGATATTTGAAATTTTTTACCGTAAAAAAGAGAGAGATATACTATCAGATACAAAACAAGTATGCTTGGTACTTGGCTATTGCTAGAAAAAGGAAAACAATTAGTGTGTTGGATTCGACAAGGGGCAAGCAAGGGAGCCGAGTTTTCCGCATGTCTGGAAGGCAAATCAAAGAATTGTATTTTAAAGTATGGAAGAACTTGCGAGAATCAAAAACGGAGGTGCTGCAGTACTTTTTGAACTGGGACGAAAAAAAGTGCGAGGAAGAATGGGAGTCGAAAGACGATACGGTCGTTGTAGAGGCGCTCGAGAAACTTGGAGTTTTTCAGCGTTTGCGTTGCATGACAAGCGCTGGACTGCAAGGTCCGCAGTATATCAAGCTGCAGTTTGGCAGGCATCATCAGCAGCTGAGGAGCAGATATGAATTAAGTTTGGGAAGTCACTTGCGAGATCAGATTTCGCTGGGAGCTACGCAAACTAAACTGCCACATTGGACGCCTTTCCTCTCGATGCTGATAGGTCTATTTTACAATAAAATATTTCGGCAGAAACTGGAGTATCTTCTGGAGCAGATTTCGGAGGTGTGGTTAGTACCACATTGGCTTGATCTGGCAAACGTTGAAGTTCTTGCTGCAGATAACGCGAGAATACCACTGTACATGCTGATGGTAGCGGTGCACAAAGAACTAGGCAGCGATGATGTGCCAGGCGGTAAAATTGATATATTATTATGTAGAGATTCCAGCAGAGAAGTTGGAGAGTGATGGACGTTGTCACGACTCTCGCTAACTATGTATTGTGTAGTGTATTATAAGAAAAATTTGGGGGGGGGGGGGATATATGTTTTGTTCTAAATTTCACTGTTTTGATTTCATGTTCGTTGTACAGAAGTGGCTAGAGACAACTCCGAGGGGAAGTTAACAAGACAATTAAGAAAAAGTAAACAAAAAATAAAGGTAGAGAGTAAGAGTTGGACAAGAATATTAATGATTTATAGCACTGAGGAAGCAAGATGGTGGATTACAAGAGAATGTAAGGTTTGCAGTTTTGCCTGAAGGGTATCTGGAGTAGTTTAGGTTGAAGAAGCGGAAATAGGAAGATATAGAGAGGAGCGACAGGAGGTAGACAAAGATAGGTCACGATTCGATGTGCTGAAAGGATGCCAGAAAGTATGGGCATGAAGGAAGAGAATCGCATGACTAAGGGCAAGAGTATGGGAAAAAATAGTGGAGATGGAGTTATTTTAGATTAGTTTGTGATAATAGTGATGATTGGATTGGCAATGGACGAAGACTAGGGTTTGCTGGGTGTGGGGTGTGGCCAAGAGATTAGGTTATCAGGGAACATGATGACGGGACAGAGATGGCAAGCAGAACAATGGATAATATTGTTGTTTCTCAGAGAGAAGGGATAGAAGGGTGAGTAGAAGTAGTTTCGTCTGGAGAGGTAGCCAAGTGGTTTCTTTTTTTTTTTTTTTTTTTGGGAGAATAATACTGAGTTGTGCTTAGTAGGTTATACAGGGAATATGTAGGGTAGGGATTCATGGCATTGTAATATTGGATGGATAGGCAGTAGGAGGGTATGCTGGATGATCTTCGATTGATTAGACTTTTTTTTTTTTTCCTCGTTTCGCTTTTTGGTAAAAAGCCGGGTAAAGATTGATAGGGCTTGGAGGGGGGGGGGATTATGAGGGCTATTTAGGGCTATGTAGAGGTTTGCTAGGGCTAAAGAACTTTATTCATTTTCATTTTCGTTTCATTTATATTTTCATTTTTTAAATTTTGGTTAGAAAGCCGGGTAAAGTGTGATAGGGCTAGAAGAGAGGTGAAGGAGGGCTATTTAGGGCTGGATGAGAAGAAAAGTAGGGCTAAATGATCGCATTTTGAAATTTTGAATTTTTGCTAGGAAGCCGGGTAAAGAAGCGATAGGGCTTTGGGAGAGGTAAATGAGGCATGTTAGGGGTATGAAGAGGTTTGTTAGGGCTGGGGGTGGAGGAGGGAGGTGGATTGTGATTTTGATTTTCAGTGGGGGAGGCTGGGTAAGAGAGGGTAGGGCTGGGGAAGGGACTAGATTGGGAGGAGATTAGAGTGGAAGGAGGATGTATGAGTAGGTTGGAATTAAGTGAAAGGAGGGTAGCAGTAGAGAGGTGGCAAGGAGTTAAGAGTTGGAGTGGTGGTTAGTTGTGGGAGTTCCATTTGAATTATTATTTGAACTAATGAGGGATGATAGATGGGTAGAGGTATTTGGAGGTGGTTTGAGTAGTGCGCTTTAAGTTATATAGATTAGTGTATATTTTTTTGTTTTAGTTATATTTATTAGATGAGGGCGGGTGTGTGTGTTTTTCATATGAGAAGAAGCAGGAAGAGCTAGATGAAAGAATAGTGCTGTTAGTGTTAGGAAGGGCGGGAGGAATAATAATGTTGTTAGATAACCCAATTAGGAAAAGTGATTAAAGGAAACGAGTGAGAGATGAGATGGGGGAGTGGGCATGAAGGCCGGGTAATGTAAACAAAGCGAGTTGTGGGGAGGTGTGTTTAGTGTTGGGTGGAAATGTTTGAAGAGGTAGTGTTAGGAGGAAGTGTAAGAAGGGGTGTGGGTGGTGTGGGTGGGGTGTGGGTGGGGTGTGGGTGGGGTGTGGGTGTGGGTGGGGTGTGGGTGGGGTATACCTATGTTACCGTGGTCGCATGCAGGATGGTGCTCGACAAGGCCGTAGGGACATATAGCATCTTAGAAGTAACCTTGTACGAGCACCGGCATTATTTCCTTTTTAGGCACCTGTGACGCAAATTGTAGTTAAAAATGTAGCGTCAAGATATTTTTTATAGTAGGATATAGCACCAAGGACGTAACTTGATACGTGTTTGGTGGGTGGGTGTGTTTTCTTTTAGGCAGGGTAATACATTTTCTCTGTTCTCGAGATGGAACGTCGGACAAATTACGGGAAATTTTTGGGGAAGGTGTCCGTCTGACGCGCTATATATAGGTACGCCAAAAAGGTCTCCCTTACTTCGAAGCGTGAGGTCATATACTTAATAAGGAAATGTAATCTATAAGTTTTTATTATTTTGTTCTTTTCGAGAATGGAAGAATCTGCAGGCTGAGCGCGTAATTCCTTGGAGCGACCAACAGGTCCATGTTCAAAGTATCCAAGAGAATATCCACGAAGCGGCTTGAGCAATGAACAGAATCCTGGTTCTCCTCGACTAAGCAGACGGTTGAGATACTGCGCACCATGGAAATTGAAAAAGCAAGTATGTACCGACTACTTATTTTTGCAGGCCGGAAATCAAGCGATGAATGACATCCTCAGGGAGAAACAGACATCCCTCTGTTTTCCATGTTGTGCTCGAAGGATTCAGTGGCTAATCTGGGTGGGATTCTTACTAACTGAATTTTCTTTGTTGCTGCTAGAGATTTGCACTTGCGTAGCGGAGGCTTCCTTGGTTCTCGCTGCATAATTCTGCATTCTCTCGATAGAGTAGCTTAATTACATTCTTAGATCATGATAAGGTGGAAACTGGAACATCGTTTGTTTATATTGATGGATTTCTTGTCAGAAAGCATAACAATCAACATACTATTGTTAATTTCGAAACTTACAAAAATAAAATGAAAGTTTCCGATAAGCGTGAGTTTGAAAAAGCAAACTTTGAGGAATTTGAGTTGGCTCTAAATAACAAAAACGACCTGGTAGATTGTCACTCAATAACTTTATTTGAATCGATCCGCACGGAAGTGCGATCATTCTACGAAGACGAAAAGTCTGGCCTAATCAAAGTGGTAAAATTCAGAACTAGTGCAATGGATAGGAAAAGATCTTTTGAAAAAATTGGTCATTGCCGTCATGGTCAAGAAAAATGTACAAAAGTTTCTGACGTTTGTTGAAGACGAACCAGATTTCCAGAGCGGACCGATCCCTTCAAAGTACCTTATTCCCAAGAAAATCAACTTGATGGTCTACACGTTGTTTCAAGTACATACTTTGAAATTCAATAGGAAGGATTACGATACCCTTTCTCTTTTTTACCTCAACAGAGGATACTATAGTGAGTTGAGTTTTCGTGTCCTCAAACGTTGTTACGAAACTGCGAGTGCCAGGCCGAACGACAGCTCTACGATGCGTACTTTCACCAACTTTGTTTCTGGCACGCCTATTGTAAGGAATCTTCAGAAAAGCACCATAAGGAAATATGGATACAATTTGGCGCCCTACATTTTTTTGTTACTACACGTAGATGAGCTGTCGATTTTTTCTGCCTATCAAGCAAGTTTACCTGGCGAAAAGAAAGTCGACACAGAGCGGCTGAGGCGTGATCTATGCCCACGTAAACCCACTGAGATAAAATACTTTTCACAGATATGTAACGATATGATGAACAAAAAAGACCGATTGGGTGATATTTTGCATATTATCTTGCGAGCTTGTGCACTTAATTTTGGGGCGGGTCCCCGTGGTGGCGCTGGTGACGAAGAGGATCGATCTATTGCGAATGAACAATCCGTTATTCCCTCTGTGGACGAGCATGGCTTAAAAGTATGTAAGTTGCGCAGTCCTAACACTCCACGAAGACTCAGAAAAACACTAGATGCCGTGAAAGCTTTATTGGTGTCCTCTTGTGCTTGCACCGCAAAGGATTTAGATATATTTGACGACAACAACGGCGTTGCGATGTGGAAATGGATCAAAATTCTGTACCACGAAGTAGCACAGGAAACCGCGCTGAAGGATTCTTATAGAATAACTTTGGTACCTTCTTCTGATGGTATATCGGTATGTGGAAAACTGTTTAATCGCGAGTATGTCCGCGACTTTTACTTTGCATGCAAGGCTCAGTTTGATAACCTTTGGGAAGAATTGAACAACTGCTTTTATATGCCTTCAGTGGTTGATATTGCCAGTCTCATTTTGCGCAATCGAAACGTTTTGTTCAGAGAGCCGAAGCGAGGAATTGACGAGTATCTGGAAAACGATTCTTTTCTTCAAATGATACCTGTTAAATATCGTGAAATTGTGCTGCCAAAGTTGAGAAGAGATGCTAACAAAATGACCGCGGCTCTTAAAAATAAAGTGGCTGTTGCAATTGACGAGCTTACGGTGCCACTTATGTGGATGATCCATTTTGCCGTAGGATACCCTTACCGTTATCCAGAGCTTCAGCTACTCGCTTTTGCCGGTCCTCAGCGCAACGTATACGTCGACGATACAACAAGACGCATCCAATTGTACACTGATTATAACAAGAATGGTTCATCGGAGCCTCGACTAAAGACACTTGACGGACTCACTTCAGATTACTTGTTTTATTTTGTCACTGTGCTAAGGCAAATGCAAATATGTGCGCTTGGTAACAGTTATGACGCCTTTAACCATGATCCTTGGATGGATGTCGTGGGATTTGAGGATCCAGATCAAGTAACAAATCGAGATACTTCGAAGATAGTTTTGTATTCCTACTTGTTTCTGAATACTGCGAAGGGCTGTCTCGTTGAATATGCAACTTTTCGGCAGTACATGAGGGAACTTCCGAAGAATGCACCTCAGAAGCTGAATTTTCGGGAGATGCGTCAGGGGTTGATTGCTCTAGGGCGGCACTGCGTAGGTAGCAGATTTGAAACAGATTTGTACGAGTCGGCGACGAGTGAGCTCATGGCCAATCATTCTGTTCAAACAGGGCGAAACATTTACGGTGTGGATTCCTTTTCGTTAACCAGTGTCAGTGGAACGACCGCCACTTTATTGCAGGAACGAGCTTCCGCGCGGTGGATTCAATGGTTAGGCCTTGAAAGTGACTACCGTTGTTTGCTCGAGTATTCGGAATACGGGAGACGTAGGAGGTGAGGCGAGTTCAGATCATCAAAAAATTTTGAGGGTAACGCGAAAAAGGCGCCGAGGGTCCAAGAGTACAAACGATATCCTTGTCGCAGGCCAGAAACTCTTTGGCAGCTCCTTTGAATTCAGGGACTTGCATCAGTTGCGCTTATGTTATGAAATATACATGGCAGACACACCCTCTGTGGCAGTACAGGCCTCACCGGGCTATGGTAAGACGGAGTTATTTCATCTCCCCTTAATAGCACTGGCGTCTAAGGGCGACGTGAAATATGTGTCGTTTCTGTTTGTACCGTACACAGTGTTGCTTGCTAGTTGCATGGTCAGGTTGGGTCGAGGCAGTTGCCTGAATGTGGCCTCTGTAAGAAATTTTATTGATGAAGGGTACGATGGCTTTACTGATTTATATGTCGGGATCTACGATGACCTTGCTAGCGCCAATTTCACAGACAGAATAGCGGCGTGGGATAGCATTGTTGAGTGCACCTGTAGGACCAACAATGTCAAATTGGGTTATCTTATTGTGGATGAATTCCACAACTTGGAAACGGAGGTCTACCGGCGGTCGCAATTTGAGGGCATAGCTAACCTCGATTTTGATGCTTTCGAGAAAGCAATCTTTTTAAGCGGCACTTCACCCGAAGCTGTGGCCAATGCTGCATTGCAGCGCATTGGGCTTACGGGACTGACCAGGAATCCAATAGACATCAACGAGCTCAAACGATCGGAGGAACTCAGCAGAGGTTTATCCAGCTATCCAACACAAATGTTCAACCTGATAAAGGAGAAATCCGAGGTGCCTTTAGGACATGTGCATAAAGTTTGGAAGAAAGTTGAATCACCTCCCGAAGAAGCACTGAGGCTTCTTTTAGCCCTGTTTGAAATTGAACCGGAGTCCAAGGCCATTGTAGTTGCAAGCACAACCAACCAGGTGGAAGAATTGGCCTGCTCCTGGAGGGAGTATTTCAGGGTAGTATGGATACACGGGAAGCTGGGTGCTGCAGAAAAGGTGTCTCGCACAGAGGAGTTTGTCACTGACGGTAGCATGCGAGTTCTCATAGGAACGAAGTTAGTGACTGAAGGAATTGACATTAAGGAATTGATGATGGTCATCACGCTTGATAATAGACTTAATATTATTGAGCTCATTCAAGGCGTGGGAAGACTAAGAGATGGAGGCCTCTGTTATCTATTATCTAGAAGAAACAATTGGGCGGCGAGTAATCGTAGAGGTGAATTGCCACCAATTAAGGAAGGCTGTATAACCGAACAGGTGCGCGAGTTCTATGGACTTGAATCAAAGAAAGGAAAAAAGGGCCAGCATGTTGGATGCTGCGGTTCGAGGACGGACTTGTCTGCAGATACAGTGGAATTGATAGAAAGGATGGACGAGATGGCTAAAAGTCAGGCTTTAGTTTGCATGCCGGTCGCTGCGTTACCTTCCAGTTCCCAGGAGAGAAATAGCAGTGACAGCTACAGAGGGTACTGTAGTAGCGACGAGGACAGCAACGCGGGGATTCATGATAGCACCAATGCTAGTACCAATGCTAGCACTAGCGCCAGTACTAATGCTAGCACTAATGCCAGTACTAATGCTAGCACTAATGCCAGTACTAATGCTAGCACTAACGCCAGTACTAATGCTAGCACTAATGCCAGTACTAATGCTAGCACTAATGCCAGTACTAATGCTAGCACTAACGCCAGTACTGATGCTAGTACCAATGCTAATACTGCTGATAGTACCGATGCTAGGACTAGTGCCAGTACCACTGCCAGCACCAATGCTAGGACTAGTGCCAGTACCACTGCCAGCACCAATGCTAGGACTAGTGCCAGTACCACTGCCAGCACCAATGCTAGGACTAGTGCCAGTACCACTGCCAGCACCAATGCTAGGACTAGTGCCAGTACCACTGCCAGCACCAATGCTAGGACTAGTGCCAGTACCACTGCCAGCACCAATGCTAGGACTAGTGCCAGTACCACTGCCAGCACCAATGCTAGGACTAGTGCTAGTACCACCGCCAGCACCAACGCTAATACCAATGCTAATACTGCTGCTAGTACCAATGCTAGTACCAATGCTAATACTGCTGATAGTACCAATGCTAGGACTAGTGCTAGTACCACTGCTAGTACCAACGCTAGGACTAGTGCTAGTACCACTGCTAGTACCAACGCTAGTGCCAACGAGAACGCCAATACGGGCGGCAATATTGAGAGTATTAATAGAATCCATCCAGTCACTAACATTAATAAAGAGCCGTATAAGCGGAAAGGGAGTCAAATGGTTTTGCTAGAGAGAAAGAAGCTGAAAGCACAATTTCCCAACACCTTTGAAAGTATGAATGTATTAGAGTTTCTTGGATTTCGGTCTGACGAAATAAACATCTTTTCCTGTATGGTATAGATATATACTTCTGCCCAGAGGGAGTATTCACATAATACTGGACTTATGCAAGGGCTGTCAAAAGATGTTCGAGCTCTGTGTCTGCTGGCCTCGCCAGACAAGTATCGTATCGGAAGGATAGCTTGGGAAGCACTAGCTGTGGAAGAGAATGCTGCGAAATGACGAGGAATACAAAGAATACTTGGAAGATATCGAGCCATATCATGGGGACCCTGTAGGATATTTGAAATTGTTTAGCCGTAAAAAAGAGAGAGATATACTCTCAGATACAAAACAACTATGCTTGGTACTTGGCTATTACTAGAACAAGAGAAACACAATTAGTGTATTGGATTCGACAAGAGGCAAGCAAGGGAGCCGAGTTTTCCGCATGTCTGGAAGGCAAATCAAAGAGTTGTATTTTAAAGTATGGAGCAACTTGCGTAGAATCGAAAGACGGAGGTGCTGCAGTACTTTTTGAACTGGGACGAAAAAAAGTGCCAGGAAGAATGGGAGGCGAAAGACGATACGGTCGTTGTAGAGGCGCTCGAGAAACTTGGAGTTTTTCAGCGTTTGCGTTGCTATGACAAGCGCTGGACTGCAAGGGTCCGCAGTATATCAAGCTGCAGTTTGGTCAGGCATCATCAGCAGCTGAGGAGCAGATATGAATTAAGTTTGGGAAGTCACTTGCGAGATCAGATTTCGCTGGGAGCTACGCAAATCTAAACTGCCACATTGGACGCCTTTCCTCTCGATGCTGATAGGTCCTATTTTACAATAAAATATTTCGGCAGAAACTGGAGTATCTTCTGGAGCAGATTTCGGAGGTGTGGTTAGTACCACATTGGCTTGATCTGGCAAACGTTGAAGTTCTTGCTGCAGATAACGCGAGAATACCACTGTACATGCTGATGGTAGCGGTGCACAAAGAACTAGGCAGCGATGATGTGCCAGGCGGTAAAATTGATATATTATTATGTAGAGATTCCAGCAGAGAAGTTGGAGAGTGATGGACGTTGTCACGACTCGTCGCTAGCTTATGTATTGTGTAGTGTATTATAAGAAAAATTTGGGGGGGGGGGGATATATGTTTTGTTCTAAATTTCACTGTTTTGATTTAATGTTCGTTGTACAGAAGTGGCTAGAGACAACTCCGAGGGGAAGTTAACAAGACAATTAAGAAAAAGTAAACAAAAAATAAAGGTAGAGAGTAAGAGTTGGACAAGAATATTAATGATTTATAGCACTGAGGAAGCAAGATGGTGGATTACAAGAGAATGTAAGGTTTGCAGTTTTGCCTGAAGGGTATCTGGAGTAGTTTAGGTTGAAGAAGCGGAAATAGGAAGATATAGAGAGGAGCGACAGGAGGTAGACAAAGATAGGTCACGATTCGATGTGCTGAAAGGATGCCAGAAAGTATGGGCATGAAGGAAGAGAATCGCATGACTAAGGGCAAGAGTATGGGAAAAAATAGTGGAGATGGAGTTATTTTAGATTAGTTTGTGATAATAGTGATGATTGGATTGGCAATGGACGAAGACTAGGGTTTGCTGGGTGTGGGGTGTGGCCAAGAGATTAGGTTATCAGGGAACATGATGACGGGACAGAGATGGCAAGCAGAACAATGGATAATATTGTTGTTTCTCAGAGAGAAGGGATAGAAGGGTGAGTAGAAGTAGTTTCGTCTGGAGAGGTAGCCAAGTGGTTTCTTTTTTTTTTTTTTTTTTTGGGAGAATAATACTGAGTTGTGCTTAGTAGGTTATACAGGGAATATGTAGGGTAGGGATTCATGGCATTGTAATATTGGATGGATAGGCAGTAGGAGGGTATGCTGGATGATCTTCGATTGATTAGACTTTTTTTTTTTTTCCTCGTTTCGCTTTTTGGTAAAAAGCCGGGTAAAGATTGATAGGGCTTGGAGGGGGGGGGGATTATGAGGGCTATTTAGGGCTATGTAGAGGTTTGCTAGGGCTAAAGAACTTTATTCATTTTCATTTTCGTTTTCATTTATATTTTCATTTTTTAAATTTTGGTTAGAAAGCCGGGTAAAGTGTGATAGGGCTAGAAGAGAGGTGAAGGAGGGCTATTTAGGGCTGGATGAGAAGAAAAGTAGGGCTAAATGATCGCATTTTGAAATTTTGAATTTTTGCTAGGAAGCCGGGTAAAGAAGCGATAGGGCTTTGGGAGAGGTAAATGAGGGCATGTTAGGGGTATGAAGAGGTTTGTTAGGGCTGAGTGTGGAGGAGGTAGGTGAATTGTGATTTTGATTTTCAGTGGGGGAGGCTGGGTAAGAGAGGGTAGGGCTGGGGAAGGGACTAGATTGGGAGGAGATTAGAGTGGAAGGAGGATGTATGAGTAGGTTGGAATTAAGTGAAAGGAGGGTAGCAGTAGAGAGGTGGCAAGGAGTTAAGAGTTGGAGTGGTGGTTAGTTGTGGGAGTTCCATTTGAATTATTATTTGAACTAATGAGGGATGATAGATGGGTAGAGGTATTTGGAGGTGGTTTGAGTAGTGCGCTTTAAGTTATATAGATTAGTGTATATTTTTTTGTTTTAGTTATATTTATTAGATGAGGGCGGGTGTGTGTGTTTTTCATATGAGAAGAAGCAGGAAGAGCTAGATGAAAGAATAGTGCTGTTAGTGTTAGGAAGGGCGGGAGGAATAATAATGTTGTTAGATAACCCAATTAGGAAAAGTGATTAAAGGAAACGAGTGAGAGATGAGATGGGGGAGTGGGCATGAAGGCCGGGTAATGTAAACAAAGCGAGTTGTGGGGAGGTGTGTTTAGTGTTGGGTGGAAATGTTTGAAGAGGTAGTGTTAGGAGGAAGTGTAAGAAGGGGTGTGGGTGGTGTGGGTGGGGTGTGGGTGGGGTGTGGGTGGGTGTGGGTGTGGTGGGTGTGGGTGGGGTATACCTATGTTACCGTGTCGCATGCAGGATGGTGCTCGACAAGGCCGTAGGGACATATAGCATCTTAGAAGTAACCTTGTACGAGCACCGGCATTATTTCCTTTTTAGGCACCTGTGACGCAAATTGTAGTTAAAAATGTAGCGTCAAGATATTTTTTATAGTAGGATATAGCACCAAGGACGTAACTTGATACGTGTTTGGTGGGTGGGTGTGTTTTCTTTTAGGCAGGGTAATACATTTTCTCTGTTCTCGAGATGGAACGTCGGACAAATTACGGGAAATTTTTGGGGAAGGTTGTCCGTCTGACGCGCTATATATAGGTACGCCAAAAAGGTCTCCCTTACTTCGAAGCGTGAGGTCATATACTTAATAAGGAAATGTAATCTATAAGTTTTTATTATTTTGTTCTTTTCGAGAATGGAAGAATCTGCAGGCTGAGCGCGTAATTCCTTGGAGCGACCAACAGGTCCATGTTCAAAGTATCCAAGAGAATATCCACGAAGCGGCTTGAGCAATGAACAGAATCCTGGTTCTCCTCGACTAAGCAGACGGTTGAGATACTGCGCACCATGGAAATTGAAAAAGCAAGTATGTACCGACTACTTTATTTTTGCAGGCCGGAAATCAAGCGATGAATGACAATCCTCAGGGAGAAAACAGACATCCCTCTGTTTTCCATGTTGTGCTCGAAGGATTCAGTGGCTAATCTGGGTGGGATTCTTACTAACTGAATTTTCTTTGTTGCTGCTAGAGATTTGCACTTGCGTAGCGGAGGCTTCCTTTGGTTCTCGCTGCATAATTCTGCATTCTCTCGATAGAGTAGCTTAATTACATTCTTAGATCATGATAAGGTGGAAACTGGAACATCGTTTGTTTATATTGATGGATTTCTTGTCAGAAAGCATAACAATCAACATACTATTGTTAATTTCGAAACTTACAAAAATAAAATGAAAGTTTCCGATAAGCGTGAGTTTGAAAAAGCAAACTTTGAGGAATTTGAGTTGGCTCTAAATAACAAAAACGACCTGGTAGATTGTCACTCAATAACTTTATTTGAATCGATCCGCACGGAAGTGCGATCATTCTACGAAGACGAAAAGTCTGGCCTAATCAAAGTGGTAAAATTCAGAACTAGTGCAATGGATAGGAAAAGATCTTTTGAAAAAATTGTCATTGCCGTCATGGTCAAGAAAAATGTACAAAAGTTTCTGACGTTTGTGAAGACGAACCAGATTTCCAGAGCGGACCGATCCCTTCAAAGTACCTTATTCCCAAGAAAATCAACTTGATGGTCTACACGTTGTTTCAAGTACATACTTTGAAATTCAATAGGAAGGATTACGATACCCTTTCTCTTTTTTACCTCAACAGAGGATACTATAGTGAGTTGAGTTTTCGTGTCCTCAAACGTTGTTACGAAACTGCGAGTGCCAGGCCGAACGACAGCTCTACGATGCGTACTTTCACCAACTTTGTTTCTGGCACGCCTATTGTAAGGAATCTTCAGAAAAGCACCATAAGGAAATATGGATACAATTTGGCGCCCTACATTTTTTTGTTACTACACGTAGATGAGCTGTCGATTTTTTCTGCCTATCAAGCAAGTTTACCTGGCGAAAAGAAAGTCGACACAGAGCGGCTGAGGCGTGATCTATGCCCACGTAAACCCACTGAGATAAAATACTTTTCACAGATATGTAACGATATGATGAACAAAAAAGACCGATTGGGTGATATTTTGCATATTATCTTGCGAGCTTGTGCACTTAATTTTGGGGCGGGTCCCCGTGGTGGCGCTGGTGACGAAGAGGATCGATCTATTGCGAATGAACAATCCGTTATTCCCTCTGTGGACGAGCATGGCTTAAAAGTATGTAAGTTGCGCAGTCCTAACACTCCACGAAGACTCAGAAAAACACTAGATGCCGTGAAAGCTTTATTGGTGTCCTCTTGTGCTTGCACCGCAAAGGATTTAGATATATTTGACGACAACAACGGCGTTGCGATGTGGAAATGGATCAAAATTCTGTACCACGAAGTAGCACAGGAAACCGCGCTGAAGGATTCTTATAGAATAACTTTGGTACCTTCTTCTGATGGTATATCGGTATGTGGAAAACTGTTTAATCGCGAGTATGTCCGCGACTTTTACTTTGCATGCAAGGCTCAGTTTGATAACCTTTGGGAAGAATTGAACAACTGCTTTTATATGCCTTCAGTGGTTGATATTGCCAGTCTCATTTTGCGCAATCGAAACGTTTTGTTCAGAGAGCCGAAGCGAGGAATTGACGAGTATCTGGAAAACGATTTCTTTTCTTCAAATGATACCTGTTAAATATCGTGAAATTGTGCTGCCAAAGTTGAGAAGAGATGCTAACAAAATGACCGCGGCTCTTAAAAATAAAGTGGCTGTTGCAATTGACGAGCTTACGGTGCCACTTATGTGGATGATCCATTTTGCCGTAGGATACCCTTACCGTTATCCAGAGCTTCAGCTACTCGCTTTTGCCGGTCCTCAGCGCAACGTATACGTCGACGATACAACAAGACGCATCCAATTGTACACTGATTATAACAAGAATGGTTCATCGGAGCCTCGACTAAAGACACTTGACGGACTCACTTCAGATTACTTGTTTTATTTTGTCACTGTGCTAAGGCAAATGCAAATATGTGCGCTTGGTAACAGTTATGACGCCTTTAACCATGATCCTTGGATGGATGTCGTGGGATTTGAGGATCCAGATCAAGTAACAAATCGAGATACTTCGAAGATAGTTTTGTATTCCTACTTGTTTCTGAATACTGCGAAGGGCTGTCTCGTTGAATATGCAACTTTTCGGCAGTACATGAGGGAACTTCCGAAGAATGCACCTCAGAAGCTGAATTTTCGGGAGATGCGTCAGGGGTTGATTGCTCTAGGGCGGCACTGCGTAGGTAGCAGATTTGAAACAGATTTGTACGAGTCGGCGACGAGTGAGCTCATGGCCAATCATTCTGTTCAAACAGGGCGAAACATTTACGGTGTGGATTCCTTTTCGTTAACCAGTGTCAGTGGAACGACCGCCACTTTATTGCAGGAACGAGCTTCCGCGCGGTGGATTCAATGGTTAGGCCTTGAAAGTGACTACCGTTGTTTGCTCGAGTATTCGGAATACGGGAGACGTAGGAGGTGAGGCGAGTTCAGATCATCAAAAAATTTTGAGGGTAACGCGAAAAAGGCGCCGAGGGTCCAAGAGTACAAACGATATCCTTGTCGCAGGCCAGAAACTCTTTGGCAGCTCCTTTGAATTCAGGGACTTGCATCAGTTGCGCTTATGTTATGAAATATACATGGCAGACACACCCTCTGTGGCAGTACAGGCCTCACCGGGCTATGGTAAGACGGAGTTATTTCATCTCCCCTTAATAGCACTGGCGTCTAAGGGCGACGTGAAATATGTGTCGTTTCTGTTTGTACCGTACACAGTGTTGCTTGCTAGTTGCATGGTCAGGTTGGGTCGAGGCAGTTGCCTGAATGTGGCCTCTGTAAGAAATTTTATTGATGAAGGGTACGATGGCTTTACTGATTTATATGTCGGGATCTACGATGACCTTGCTAGCGCCAATTTCACAGACAGAATAGCGGCGTGGGATAGCATTGTTGAGTGCACCTGTAGGACCAACAATGTCAAATTGGGTTATCTTATTGTGGATGAATTCCACAACTTGGAAACGGAGGTCTACCGGCGGTCGCAATTTGAGGGCATAGCTAACCTCGATTTTGATGCTTTCGAGAAAGCAATCTTTTTAAGCGGCACTTCACCCGAAGCTGTGGCCAATGCTGCATTGCAGCGCATTGGGCTTACGGGACTGACCAGGAATCCAATAGACATCAACGAGCTCAAACGATCGGAGGAACTCAGCAGAGGTTTATCCAGCTATCCAACACAAATGTTCAACCTGATAAAGGAGAAATCCGAGGTGCCTTTAGGACATGTGCATAAAGTTTGGAAGAAAGTTGAATCACCTCCCGAAGAAGCACTGAGGCTTCTTTTAGCCCTGTTTGAAATTGAACCGGAGTCCAAGGCCATTGTAGTTGCAAGCACAACCAACCAGGTGGAAGAATTGGCCTGCTCCTGGAGGGAGTATTTCAGGGTAGTATGGATACACGGGAAGCTGGGTGCTGCAGAAAAGGTGTCTCGCACAGAGGAGTTTGTCACTGACGGTAGCATGCGAGTTCTCATAGGAACGAAGTTAGTGACTGAAGGAATTGACATTAAGGAATTGATGATGGTCATCACGCTTGATAATAGACTTAATATTATTGAGCTCATTCAAGGCGTGGGAAGACTAAGAGATGGAGGCCTCTGTTATCTATTATCTAGAAGAAACAATTGGGCGGCGAGTAATCGTAGAGGTGAATTGCCACCAATTAAGGAAGGCTGTATAACCGAACAGGTGCGCGAGTTCTATGGACTTGAATCAAAGAAAGGAAAAAAGGGCCAGCATGTTGGATGCTGCGGTTCGAGGACGGACTTGTCTGCAGATACAGTGGAATTGATAGAAAGGATGGACGAGATGGCTAAAAGTCAGGCTTTAGTTTGCATGCCGGTCGCTGCGTTACCTTCCAGTTCCCAGGAGAGAAATAGCAGTGACAGCTACAGAGGGTACTGTAGTAGCGACGAGGACAGCAACGCGGGGATTCATGATAGCACCAATGCTAGTACCAATGCTAGCACTAGCGCCAGTACTAATGCTAGCACTAATGCCAGTACTAATGCTAGCACTAATGCCAGTACTAATGCTAGCACTAACGCCAGTACTAATGCTAGCACTAATGCCAGTACTAATGCTAGCACTAATGCCAGTACTAATGCTAGCACTAACGCCAGTACTGATGCTAGTACCAATGCTAATACTGCTGATAGTACCGATGCTAGGACTAGTGCCAGTACCACTGCCAGCACCAATGCTAGGACTAGTGCCAGTACCACTGCCAGCACCAATGCTAGGACTAGTGCCAGTACCACTGCCAGCACCAATGCTAGGACTAGTGCCAGTACCACTGCCAGCACCAATGCTAGGACTAGTGCCAGTACCACTGCCAGCACCAATGCTAGGACTAGTGCCAGTACCACTGCCAGCACCAATGCTAGGACTAGTGCCAGTACCACTGCCAGCACCAATGCTAGGACTAGTGCTAGTACCACCGCCAGCACCAACGCTAATACCAATGCTAATACTGCTGCTAGTACCAATGCTAGTACCAATGCTAATACTGCTGATAGTACCAATGCTAGGACTAGTGCTAGTACCACTGCTAGTACCAACGCTAGGACTAGTGCTAGTACCACTGCTAGTACCAACGCTAGTGCCAACGAGAACGCCAATACGGGCGGCAATATTGAGAGTATTAATAGAATCCATCCAGTCACTAACATTAATAAAGAGCCGTATAAGCGGAAAGGGAGTCAAATGGTTTTGCTAGAGAGAAAGAAGCTGAAAGCACAATTTCCCAACACCTCTGAAAATATGAATGTATTAGAGTTTCTTGGATTTCGGTCTGACGAAATTAAACATCTTTTCCTGTATGGTATAGATATATACTTCTGCCCAGAGGGAGTATTCACACAATATGGATTATGCAAGGGCTGTCAAAAGATGTTTGAGCTCTGCGTCTGCTGGCCTCGCCAGAAAGTATCGTATCGGAGGATAGCTTGGGAAGCACTAGCTGTGGAGAGAATGCTGCGAAATGACGAGGAATACAAAGAATACTTGGAAGATATCGAGCCATATTATGGGGACCCTGTAGGATATTTGAAATTGTTTAGCGTAAAAAAGAGAGAGATCTACTCTCAGATACAAAAAAACTATGCTTGGTACTTGGCTATTACTAGAACAAGAGAAACACAATTAGTGTATTGGATTCGACAAGAGGCAAGCAAGGGAGCAGAGTTTTCCGCATGTCCGGAAGGCAAATCAAAGAGTTGTATTTTAAAGTATGGAGCAACTTGCGTGAATCGAAGACGGAGGTGCTGCAGTACTTTTTGAACTGGGACGAAAAAAAGTGCCAGGAAGAATGGGAGGCAAAAGACGATACGGTCGTTGTGGAGGCGCTCGAGAAACTTGGAGTTTTTCAGCGTTTGCGTTCTATGACAAGTGCTGGACTGCAGGGTCCGCAGTACGTCAAGCTGCAGTTTGGTCAGGCATCATCGACAGCTGAGGAGCAGGTATGAATTAAGTTTAGGAATGCACTTGCGAGATCAGATTGCGCTGGGAGTTACCCCATCTAAACTGCCGCATTGGACGCCTTTCCTCTCTATGCTGATAGGCCTGTTCTACAATAAAATATTTCGGCAGAAACTGGAGTATCTTTTGGAGCAGATTTCGGAGGTGTGGTTATTACCACATTGGCTTGATTTGGCAAACGTTGAAGTTGTCGCTGCAGATAACACGAGAGTACCACTGTACATGCTGATGGTAGCGGTTCACAAAGAGCTAGGTAGCGATGATGTTCCAGAGGGTAAAATTGATATATTATTATGTAGAGATTCCAGCAGAGAAGTTGGAGAGTGATGGACGTTGTCACGACTGTCGCTGGTTATGTATTGTGTAGTGTATTATAAGAAAAATTTGGGGGGGGGGGGATATATGTTTTGTTCTAAATTTCACTGTTTTGATTTAATGTTCGTTGTACAGAAGTGGCTAGAGACAACTCCGAGGGGAAGTTAACAAGACAATTAAGAAAAAGTAAACAAAAAATAAAGGTAGAGAGTAAGAGTTGGACAAGAATATTAATGATTTATAGCACTGAGGAAGCAAGATGGTGGATTACAAGAGAATGTAAGGTTTGCAGTTTTGCCTGAAGGGTATCTGGAGTAGTTTAGGTTGAAGAAGCGGAAATAGGAAGATATAGAGAGGAGCGACAGGAGGTAGACAAAGATAGGTCACGATTCGATGTGCTGAAAGGATGCCAGAAAGTATGGGCATGAAGGAAGAGAATCGCATGACTAAGGGCAAGAGTATGGGAAAAAATAGTGGAGATGGAGTTATTTTAGATTAGTTTGTGATAATAGTGATGATTGGATTGGCAATGGACGAAGACTAGGGTTTGCTGGGTGTGGGGTGTGGCCAAGAGATTAGGTTATCAGGGAACATGATGACGGGACAGAGATGGCAAGCAGAACAATGGATAATATTGTTGTTTCTCAGAGAGAAGGGATAGAAGGGTGAGTAGAAGTAGTTTCGTCTGGAGAGGTAGCCAAGTGGTTTCTTTTTTTTTTTTTTTTTTTTGGGAGAATAATACTGAGTTGTGCTTAGTAGGTTATACAGGGAATATGTAGGGTAGGGATTCATGGCATTGTAATATTGGATGGATAGGCAGTAGGAGGGTATGCTGGATGATCTTCGATTGATTAGACTTTTTTTTTTTTCCTCGTTTCGCTTTTTGGTAAAAAGCCGGGTAAAGATTGATAGGGCTTGGAGGGGGGGGGGATTATGAGGGCTATTTAGGGCTATGTAGAGGTTTGCTAGGGCTAAAGAACTTTATTCATTTTCATTTTCGTTTTCATTTATATTTTCATTTTTTAAATTTTGGTTAGAAAGCCGGGTAAAGTGTGATAGGGCTAGAAGAGAGGTGAAGGAGGGCTATTTAGGGCTGGATGAGAAGAAAAGTAGGGCTAAATGATCGCATTTTGAAATTTTGAATTTTTGCTAGGAAGCCGGGTAAAGAAGCGATAGGGCTTTGGGAGAGGTAAATGAGGGCATGTTAGGGGTATGAAGAGGTTTGTTAGGGCTGAGTGTGGAGGAGGTAGGTGAATTGTGATTTTGATTTTCAGTGGGGGAGGCTGGGTAAGAGAGGGTAGGGCTGGGGAAGGGACTAGATTGGGAGGAGATTAGAGTGGAAGGAGGATGTATGAGTAGGTTGGAATTAAGTGAAAGGAGGGTAGCAGTAGAGAGGTGGCAAGGAGTTAAGAGTTGGAGTGGTGGTTAGTTGTGGGAGTTCCATTTGAATTATTATTTGAACTAATGAGGGATGATAGATGGGTAGAGGTATTTGGAGGTGGTTTGAGTAGTGCGCTTTAAGTTATATAGATTAGTGTATATTTTTTTGTTTTAGTTATATTTATTAGATGAGGGCGGGTGTGTGTGTTTTTCATATGAGAAGAAGCAGGAAGAGCTAGATGAAAGAATAGTGCTGTTAGTGTTAGGAAGGGCGGGAGGAATAATAATGTTGTTAGATAACCCAATTAGGAAAAGTGATTAAAGGAAACGAGTGAGAGATGAGATGGGGGAGTGGGCATGAAGGCCGGGTAATGTAAACAAAGCGAGTTGTGGGGAGGTGTGTTTAGTGTTGGGTGGAAATGTTTGAAGAGGTAGTGTTAGGAGGAAGTGTAAGAAGGGGTGTGGGTGGTGTGGGTGGGGTGTGGGTGGGGTGTGGGTGTGGGTGGGGTGTGGGTGGGGTATACCTATGTTACCGTGTCGCATGCAGGATGGTGCTCGACAAGGCCGTAGGGACATATAGCATCTTAGAAGTAACCTTGTACGAGCACCGGCATTATTTCCTTTTTAGGCACCTGTGACGCAAATTGTAGTTAAAAATGTAGCGTCAAGATATTTTTTATAGTAGGATATAGCACCAAGGACGTAACTTGATACGTGTTTGGTGGGTGGGTGTGTTTTCTTTTAGGCAGGGTAATACATTTTCTCTGTTCTCGAGATGGAACGTCGGACAAATTACGGGAAATTTTTGGGGAAGGTTGTCCGTCTGACGCGCTATATATAGGTACGCCAAAAAGGTCTCCCTTACTTCGAAGCGTGAGGTCATATACTTAATAAGGAAATGTAATCTATAAGTTTTTATTATTTTGTTCTTTTCGAGAATGGAAGAATCTGCAGGCTGAGCGCGTAATTCCTTGGAGCGACCAACAGGTCCATGTTCAAAGTATCCAAGAGAATATCCACGAAGCGGCTTGAGCAATGAACAGAATCCTGGTTCTCCTCGACTAAGCAGACGGTTGAGATACTGCGCACCATGGAAATTGAAAAAGCAAGTATGTACCGACTACTTTATTTTTGCAGGCCGGAAATCAAGCGATGAATGACAATCCTCAGGGAGAAACAGACATCCCTCTGTTTTCCATGTTGTGCTCGAAGGATTCAGTGGCTAATCTGGGTGGGATTCTTACTAACTGAATTTTCTTTGTTGCTGCTAGAGATTTTGCACTTGCGTAGCGGAGGCTTCCTTTGGTTCTCGCTGCATAATTCTGCATTCTCTCGATAGAGTAGCTTAATTACATTCTTAGATCATGATAAGGTGGAAACTGGAACATCGTTTGTTTATATTGATGGATTTCTTGTCAGAAAGCATAACAATCAACATACTATTGTTAATTTCGAAACTTACAAAAATAAAATGAAAGTTTCCGATAAGCGTGAGTTTGAAAAAGCAAACTTTGAGGAATTTGAGTTGGCTCTAAATAACAAAAACGACCTGGTAGATTGTCACTCAATAACTTTATTTGAATCGATCCGCACGGAAGTGCGATCATTCTACGAAGACGAAAAGTCTGGCCTAATCAAAGTGGTAAAATTCAGAACTAGTGCAATGGATAGGAAAAGATCTTTTGAAAAAATTGTCATTGCCGTCATGGTCAAGAAAAATGTACAAAAGTTTCTGACGTTTGTTGAAGACGAACCAGATTTCCAGAGCGGACCGATCCCTTCAAAGTACCTTATTCCCAAGAAAATCAACTTGATGGTCTACACGTTGTTTCAAGTACATACTTTGAAATTCAATAGGAAGGATTACGATACCCTTTCTCTTTTTTACCTCAACAGAGGATACTATAGTGAGTTGAGTTTTCGTGTCCTCAAACGTTGTTACGAAACTGCGAGTGCCAGGCCGAACGACAGCTCTACGATGCGTACTTTCACCAACTTTGTTTCTGGCACGCCTATTGTAAGGAATCTTCAGAAAAGCACCATAAGGAAATATGGATACAATTTGGCGCCCTACATTTTTTTGTTACTACACGTAGATGAGCTGTCGATTTTTTCTGCCTATCAAGCAAGTTTACCTGGCGAAAAGAAAGTCGACACAGAGCGGCTGAGGCGTGATCTATGCCCACGTAAACCCACTGAGATAAAATACTTTTCACAGATATGTAACGATATGATGAACAAAAAAGACCGATTGGGTGATATTTTGCATATTATCTTGCGAGCTTGTGCACTTAATTTTGGGGCGGGTCCCCGTGGTGGCGCTGGTGACGAAGAGGATCGATCTATTGCGATATGAACAATCCGTTATTCCCTCTGTGGACGAGCATGGCTTAAAAGTATGTAAGTTGCGCAGTCCTAACACTCCACGAAGACTCAGAAAAACACTAGATGCCGTGAAAGCTTTATTGGTGTCCTCTTGTGCTTGCACCGCAAAGGATTTAGATATATTTGACGACAACAACGGCGTTGCGATGTGGAAATGGATCAAAATTCTGTACCACGAAGTAGCACAGGAAACCGCGCTGAAGGATTCTTATAGAATAACTTTGGTACCTTCTTCTGATGGTATATCGGTATGTGGAAAACTGTTTAATCGCGAGTATGTCCGCGACTTTTACTTTGCATGCAAGGCTCAGTTTGATAACCTTTGGGAAGAATTGAACAACTGCTTTTATATGCCTTCAGTGGTTGATATTGCCAGTCTCATTTTGCGCAATCGAAACGTTTTGTTCAGAGAGCCGAAGCGAGGAATTGACGAGTATCTGGAAAACGATTCTTTTCTTCAAATGATACCTGTTAAATATCGTGAAATTGTGCTGCCAAAGTTGAGAAGAGATGCTAACAAAATGACCGCGGCTCTTAAAAATAAAGTGGCTGTTGCAATTGACGAGCTTACGGTGCCACTTATGTGGATGATCCATTTTGCCGTAGGATACCCTTACCGTTATCCAGAGCTTCAGCTACTCGCTTTTTGCCGGTCCTCAGCGCAACGTATACGTCGACGATACAACAAGACGCATCCAATTGTACACTGATTATAACAAGAATGGTTCATCGGAGCCTCGACTAAAGACACTTGACGGACTCACTTCAGATTACTTGTTTTATTTTGTCACTGTGCTAAGGCAAATGCAAATATGTGCGCTTGGTAACAGTTATGACGCCTTTAACCATGATCCTTGGATGGATGTCGTGGGATTTGAGGATCCAGATCAAGTAACAAATCGAGATACTTCGAAGATAGTTTTGTATTCCTACTTGTTTCTGAATACTGCGAAGGGCTGTCTCGTTGAATATGCAACTTTTCGGCAGTACATGAGGGAACTTCCGAAGAATGCACCTCAGAAGCTGAATTTTCGGGAGATGCGTCAGGGGTTGATTGCTCTAGGGCGGCACTGCGTAGGTAGCAGATTTGAAACAGATTTGTACGAGTCGGCGACGAGTGAGCTCATGGCCAATCATTCTGTTCAAACAGGGCGAAACTTTTACGGTGTGGTTCCTTTTTCGTTACCCAGTGTCAGGGGACCGACCGCCACTTTATTGCAGGAACGAGCTTCCGCGCGGTGGATTCAATGGTTAGGCCTTGAAAGTGACTACCGTTGTTTGCTCGAGTATTCGGAATACGGGAGACGTAGGAGGTGAGGCGAGTTCAGATCATCAAAAAATTTTGAGGGTAACGCGAAAAAGGCGCCGAGGGTCCAAGAGTACAAACGATATCCTTGTCGCAGGCCAGAAACTCTTTGGCAGCTCCTTTGAATTCAGGGACTTGCATCAGTTGCGCTTATGTTATGAAATATACATGGCAGACACAC